>CM057456.1:288532500-290932500 GCA_016271365.2 Neoceratodus forsteri
ATATCTGTATCTATGTATATATCTATCTATATCTATATATATAGATATATACATATATAGAGATATATACCAAAAAGGGTTGAACCCAAGGCTGATCCCTATGGAATACCACTCGTAACCTCTGTCCAGGGTGAGTAATGCCCAGCAACACATACTCTCTGCCTCCTGCTAATCAGCCATGAGTTGACCCATGCAGTTATGTTAGGACGTAAATTTATGTTGTGTAGATAATTTAACAGAGTGCTATGAGGCATGACATAGAAGGCTGTTGAAAAATCAAGGAAAAGTATGACAACTGGTAACCTGGTGTCCAGAGCACTGCTGATAGGTTCACAAAAGTGGAAGAGATTTGTTAAACATGATCTACCTGCTCTGAATCCTTGCTGATTTATATCTACCAAACCCTCGCTGGTAACATGCTCTACAATCTCCTCCTTGACAAACTCTTCCATCATTTTCCCCACGATGGATGTCAGACTTATAGGTCTGTAGTTAGTATAATTACTTCTAGGGTGCTTTTTGTGGATAGGTACGACTGTGGCTACCTTCCATTCTAGAACAGCTGTACCCTCAGAGTCTTGGTATGGGGGATCTATTTCTTCTTAAAGCACGAGACATATTTCCTGTTTTAGTATGTTGCTTCTCCAGAGGGCTAATTTCTCCTGAACATTGCAGGCAGCACCATCTATCCCCAACACATTTATATGGGAGCTCTGGAATGGAGATCTCTTTATTCTACCACAGTTGTTATTGAACACAATAGACCTTACTGGTCAGTTTATAAATGCTGTTTTTCAAGATTCTTTAAGAATACATTTAAGGCATTGGCTGCATCATAGCTCCTGAACTGAAAATATAGATTATTATTTGGAAGTTGTTGGAAGTTATCCTCAATGCTGTACCAACCGAATGGATAGTCATAATCCTATGTAATGTATTTCTGAGGCTGTATGGTATATACCCATTCAGAATGTATGTATTCGGTACGTATATGTACTAAATGCTACAAATAAAAAGTATAAAAAAAAAAGAGATTGAACTAGAAAATATGTTTGCTAGTGGGTCTGAGAGTTCATCTGCAAATCCCCTTTAGAAATACAGGATGGAGTTCATCCGGACCTGGTGATTTATTGTGTCCGAGTTTGAGTAACTTATTTTTAACCTCATGCGATAAAATTTCAATAGAGTCGTATATGCCTGTGTGTAACTCTCGACTACACGTCACTTGACTGGTACATACAAGTACAGTACTTATTAAATACTTTGGCCATCGCCTGTCCCTCCCCAATGACCGTATCTCCTGAATTAAAAGGACCTAGTTTGGGCTTCCTTTTTTTTACACTATTTATATACAGTAGTTGTAGAAAAGTTTTTTGTTGTCGCTCATGTTTGTGGCTATTCTTCATTCGTACTCTTGTTTTGGATATTTTATAGCCTTCTTGTATTTCTTACCATCTCCTTATAAGCCAACCAAGTATGTGTACCTGGAATGTTTTTAAAAGTAGCATACATGTTTTTATTTTCTTATTTAAATTCTTAATGTTTTTATTATACCAGAAGGGACTCTTCCCTTAGTTGTTGTACTTGAATCTTACTGGCACAAAGGATGTGATGCAGAAGTGTAATTTTGAATATAGGAGATCCCACTTTGATTTTAATGACTGACCTTCAAAATCTTTCTTCCAGTCCCACTTTTCCAAGTGTTGTTTGATCTCTTGGTAGTTTGCCTTTGTGTAACATCTTACCCTAGTTTTGCCTTGTATCTGGTCCCAGCTAGTATTTAGGGTAAATTGCACCATATGGTGATCACTGTTACTAAGGGGTTCCCTTACGTTACAGTTCACTATGTCTTCTCCCATGTTGGTTATTACTATGTCTAGTGTGCTGTCCCCTCGAGTATTGTCCTGTACATGCTGCTCGAGATTATTGGCAACTATAAATTCCATAAATTTGTTTTCCAGTGCACTAGTGGCAGTGAGGCTTTTCCAACATATATTAGGGAAATGAAAGTCTCCCATAATAATAACTCTACCCTCTAAGTCTATATCCTGCAGTTTCTCCAGGAATGAATCATTTTCATCGCTAGAAAGGGTTGGGTACCTGATGACATATGCATATTAGCAACTTCTTACTATTTGGGGGGTTTATGTGCAGCCATAATTGTTCAATAATCTCATGTCCATCCTCTATGTTAATTTTGTTTGCCTCGATGTTACTTGCCACATACAGGGCCACTCCCCTTCCTCTTTCAGTTTTACAGTTTACATGGAATACGTTGTAACCAGGAGTTTCTTTACCCCACGAATCGTCCTTCCACCATGTCTCTGTTATAGCGCAAACATTTATGCTTTCTTTTTGAAGTATGATACCGAGGTTGCCCTTCTTATAGTTTAAACTTCTGGTATTTAACATTGGAAACTGTAGTCAGAGATATCACATTTGGTCCCTCCCCCCCTTTACTTACTTTAAGTGTTTCTTAGTTTGGAGAGCATTTGTGAACAGACTACCCAGTATGTTTTTTCCAGCCATGTTTAGGTGCAAACCATCTTTAGCACATAAGTTGGTTTTACCAAAGAAGCTATCCCAGTAGTTTACAAAGGTCATGCCGTGCCTCTCGCACCAATTAAACAATCTTGTATTTATATGTTGGATTGTCTAATTTATCTCAGGGTTACATTTATTTACTGGTAAAATTCCTGCAATTACTGCATTAGCACCGTCCTTCATGATTTCTTTACCCAGGTCAGTTATATCTGTTGCTACGTCTTTTCGTGTTCTTTAACAACATCATTAACTCCTACGTGCAACACCACTTTGGATTGCTTGTTGTGCATGTTACATAACCTAGGTAGAGCTTTTTTGATGTCTTTGATTCTGGCTCTAGGCAGACAAGTAACTACCCTGTTCATCTTATCTGTGGCACAGATCTGAGTATCGCAACCCCTGCTCAGCGAATCTCCAACAACCAGAATTCTTTCATTCTCTTTGCTGGGCAATAAATCCTTTCTAGTATAGTGTGGGATGCCAGTAATCTCCTCAGAAACATGCACCTGGTTAAGTTATATATATATGTTGCCCAGTGTAATCCCTTCCCCTCTCATAGCCTGTCTTCTTTTTTTGTGTGTGTTTTTCCTTGTAACCATTGCCCAGTCGTGCTCCCCTTCCAGTTCTATGGTATCACTTAATTCAGTTTCCTCCATACTGTTACTCCTTACTATTTTCCTATTATCCATCTTGATATGAGGGCTGGACACGAGTACTGCAGGTAGGTACACAATCCATGAGAGCCCCGTCATTCTTTAATTTAGATCATTCTTTATGCAGAATGTCAGCTGCAGTGCATTTAGAACATTTGTAGTCAGTCGCAGGACACTCATACTGGGAAGAAGAGTAAAATCTGACAGACTGTGCATTTTATTGCAGAACCAGTGCTACCTAAGATTTCAAGGAGATCCTCAGTTGGGTCTATCATTGTAGTAATTCAACTATTTGTAATCTAGTGTACAATTTACTCAGCCCCTAAACTATTTGAATCCACCAACAATCGGATTTTATGGTAGTGGCCCCTGGCACAGAGAGGATTGCACCCCTTATCACTTTCCAGTAGTAGTTATAAATATACATAATTTTTTTGTTTTACTTTTGTATAGACTTGGAGGCTAAGGCAGCTCTACAGAGTCTCACAATGCTCTACAAACAGTGCATCTCTGATGAGATAGAAGGATGAAACCCTCCTCTCATGACCCTCACCTGAGTTTTATTCAAGGTTTAGGATGTGGATAAATCTTTGTTCTCTCACTGGAAGTCAAGGAATTCCTCCGTGTAGCCACCTATCAACGTCTGGCATGCTTTCTCACTGATGTTACACTGCAGTAACCTACCATTGCTGAAGAGACCTGGGCACCTCCCTCACCTGCCTCGGCAGATGCAGGCAGATGTAGCTGGCCTCTGCCAGCATCACCTCCGCTCACTACAGCAAGCTCTTAAAAATGTGGCCAACAGCAAGTCCTGCTCTGGTCACTTCCAGTCAATTACAAACTTTAAAATCCTTAAAAATATAAGGCTGCACAAGTACACTGCCCCTAAAAGGACAGAATAAGGGTGCCTGGCTATGTAAAGGGGTTCCCTAAACTGCAGCAAGCTACAGCAGCCAATTCCTCCACTTCACACCCCACGGAGGTTAAAGGTCCCAGCACAGTACTCCACTCAAGCACAGACGTCTTTTGCACCCAATACATATTTATCTGTGGCTAAGATTTGTTAACTACACCCTCCAACAGCTCCCTAAGGGTTCTAGTATTTGATGTCCAGCTCCGCTCGCTAGGGCAAGCTCTTAAATATGCAGCTGACTGGAAGTGCCGTTCCGGTCACTTCCTGTCAACTACAAACTTCAAAATCCTTAAAAATATAAGGCTGCACAAGTACACTGCCCTTAAAAGGACAGAATAAGGGTGCCTGGGTATGCAAAGGGGTCCCCTACACTGCAGCAAACTGCTGCAGCCAATTCCTCCACTTCACACCCCACAGAGGTTAAAGGTCCCAGAACAGTACTTCACTGAAGAATGGATGTCTTTTACACCCAATCTATATTTATTTACAGCTAAGATTTGTGAGACCTACACCCTCAAACAGCTCCCTGAGTGTTCTCTTATTTGATGTCCAGCTCCGCTCACTAGGGCAAGCTCTTAAATATGTGGCCTCCCGGAAGTGCCACTCCAGTCACTTCCTGTCAATTACAAACTTTAAAATCCTTAAAAATATAAGGCTGCACAAGTACACTGCCCTTAAAAGGACAGAATAAGGTTGCCTGGTATGCAAAGGAGTCACCTAAACTGCAGCAGACCAATTCCTCCACTTCATTTATGTGTATCATTTGATATGTCATTGAAAAGACCAAAGGTTGATTATAAACAATGAAACTGAAATGGAAATTTAGATTAGTTTAAGTCAATACAACTGTCCTCTGTTGGTGTGAGGATGGGGTGGGGCAGGATGTTTGTAAACTCTGAGCAGTTTATACAACCCTAATGTAACATAGAATGTGTCAGCAGAAAAGGACTGGTAGGCCCATCTAGTCTGCCCTATTTTTCCTGCCTGTTACTACACACTGGGCCCTATTTGGTCACAGATGTCCCTCCATCCTTCCGTACCTCTGCTTATTATACCATGTACTCATCCCACACATGCTTGAAGCTCACCACTGTCCTCACCCCCATCACCTCTTCCGGCAGGCTGTTCCAGGTATCCACCACACTTTCTGTGAAGGAGTATTTCTTTACATCCCTCTTAAACTCCCCCCCCAAGCTTCATAGCATGTCACCATGTTCTGGTACTCCTTCTGTTCTGCACCTTGTTAACCTCTGTGAGGTAATTATAGGTCTCAATCACACCCCATCTCACTCTCACCTCCTCCAGGGAATACATGTTGAGTTCCCGCAGCCTCTCCTCATATGGTTTCTCATGCATCCCCCCCTGCACCATTTTGGTAGGCCTCCTTTGAACTGCCTTCACCCTGTCAATGTCCTTGCAGAGATGCAGCCTCCAGAACTGGACACAGTACTCCAAGTGGTGTTTCACTAGTGAGTGATACAGAGGCAACACCACCTCCCTTTTCCTGCTAGAAATCCCCCTCCCTATGGACCCCAGCATCCAGCTAGCCTTGCCTACTGCTTTGTCGCATTGCCCTGTCACCTTAAGATTATCAGATATGATTATCACAAGGTCTCTGTTTTGCTTTGTAACTGTAAGTACCTCCCCCCATCTTATACATAGCCCCTAGGTTTCCCCATCCTAGATACCTGACTCTGCACTTTTTGCAACTGAATCCCAGCAGCCACTTCCTGGACCATTCGTCTGGTTTCCCCCAAATCCCTTTGCATTCTCTCCACACCCTCCTGGGTGTCCACCCTGTTGCAGATTTTTCATCCACTAGAGACACACCTTCCCCTCCAGTTCCTCAGCAATGTCACTGATGAAGGCACTAAAGACAAAAGGACCCAGTGTCAGTCTCTCTGGTAGTCTGCTGGTCACTCTCTCATCCTCCAAATGACTGCTATTTACCACCACCCTCTGCCTCTTATCTTTCAACCAGTTAGATACCCAGCTCACCATCTTCTCCCCCAATCCCAGGTTGCTAAGTTCCTTTATCAGTCTCCTATGTGGTACAGTGTCAAAGGCCTTACTGAAGTCTGGAAAGGCCACATCCACTGCCCTCCCCTAATCTACCTCCCTAGTTACCCAGTCAAAGAAATCTATAAGATTTGTTTGACATGACCTCCCCCTGCAAAGCCAAGCTGCCAGTAGTCCTGCAGCCCATTTACCTCCAGGTACTCCATCAGTCTCTCCTTCAGCAAGGACTCTAATTTCCCCACCACTGATGTGAGACTAACTGGTCTGTAAGTGCTAGCCTCCTGTTTGCTACCGCTCTTGTGCAGATGGACCACACTGGCCCTCCTCCAGCCCTCTGGAACCACCCTGTCTCCAGCGAGGCACTGAATAGTGTTGTAAGAGGAGCGGCTAGCACCATGCTCAGTTCTTTTAGTACCCTTGGGTGGATCCCGTCTGACCCCATTTCCCTGTTTTCCTTTAGGGTTTCCAATCCATGCAGATTCTCTCTTCCATAAATGGACTTGTGTCCATTCTCCCTTCCCCCAGTGCCTGTTAATGCATATCAGTCCATCTCCTCCCCCTTCCACTGTGAAGACCAAGCAGAAGTATTTGTTTAAATTTTAGTTTTTACTTGGGTCTTACTCTGCACAGTCCCCGGGTCTCCTGATCCACACTACTCCACTCCTTGCCTTCCTCTTTTTGCTCACATACCTAAAGAAAGCCTTATCCACTTTTTTGACCTCCTGGGTGATCCTCTCTTCAGTCCAAGCCTTTCCTGACCTTACCCTCCTTCCTGCCTCTCTTTGTTTATCTAGATAAGTCTCCCGGTCTGCCTGCATTTGGTTCTCTTTGTACTTCCTGAAAGCTGTTTTTTTCTCTCCTACACCACCTTAGCCACCTCCTGTAAGAACCATAGTGACCTTTTTCTCCTCCTGCCCTTGCCTATTTCCTTCAAACAGTTTGCAATTACCTTTGTTATCCCTCCCTTATCCTTTGCATTGTGCCTCCACCCCCCTCCAGCTATCCCCCACTTAAAGGTATTTCCTAAGGCAGACTCCCATTCCTTTAAATCTGCTCTCCTGAAGTCCAAGACCCTCGTTCTAGTGTTTTTCTTCTCCTATGCAATCTGTATTCATATCACACTGTACAATGATCGTCTGTACCCAGAGGGCTATCTACTGTGAAGTCTGCAATGCTGTCCTTGTTCTTAAGTATTAGTTCCAACTCCTCCCCCCATTAATAGTGGAATCTGTAACCAGCTACCTAACAGATACCCCTTACAGGGAGTATATGTTGGCCCTGCTCATAGCTGTAACTACGGGCAGAATGCACCTGTCTACAGTTGGCAGATTAAAGTCCCTCATCATCTCTACTTCCTGATTGGTTGCCACTCTGCCAATGGCCTCCCCCCAAACTCTGTCCAATTCCTCATATATCTGGAGTACTGCCAGACAAACCTTTTCCAAAACACAGAAATGTTTCATGATGTTCATTACTTGCTACACTTGGGAGTCCATTAAAAATGTACAGCCAAACCTGACTTGGATAACTGAGCATGCCTTCATCACTCCCCAAACTAATATATGTTAGTCCTCAGGCTCTATGCGGAAATGTGCAACAAATGTTTCTTATCAGCAGTGTGCCCTGCTAGGAATATTTCATGCCTGTACAAACTGGTTTTCATAATTAAACTCCTTTCCTATAAATGTTCTGTTACAACACCACACTGCTTTGGATTACTGTTCTGGTAAAACTGGAACTGAAAATAAAGTTTTGTTTTCATGGAAAGTAAATACAGATTTAAAGTTAAAAGCATCACACTCCACTTTGTGCACACTGTCTCAGACATAGAAGTCTCTTTTCTGTAAATGTATTATTCCCAAACCCATGGATCACCACTATAGTGATGTTAGCACTGATACTATAATTTTGAAAAAAGAAAGCTATTAAAAGTTCCTGTCAGAATTTAAAGGGGAACAGTTAGCACTAAGAGCCCCACACCCAAGTGTGGGACTGGTACCAATTTGCACTTTGTATGCAAAAGCATTTTTATTTTACTTATTGTCTACTGCAGTATAATAGAGAGACTAATTCTGCTAACTTGCAAGCTGACATTTTCTGTGACTACAAATCTCAGAATCCCCGGCAGCTGTTATCAGACGAGGGCTGCAACAGTGGGGAGCTTCAACAGCCTGCAGTGCATGTTACAGTTTTTATAAGCTCTGATATTTTGTTTGCTGATCCTGCTGTTTTCCTAGGGCTAAGTAAAGTCATAGAGGGCTGCACTTAGTCCCTGGAGAGCTGTGGGACCAGCAAGCATCTGACTGGAGCTTATAGAAGCTCTAACATGCAATGCAGGCTACTGAATTTCCCACTGCTGCAGCCCTTCTCTGAGGTCAGCTGCACGGGATTCTGAGATTAATAGTTACAAATGACAGCTTGCAAGTTAGCAGAATTAGTCTGATACCATGTACTATACTACAGTAGACATTAAGTAAAAAAAAAATGTTTTTCCACACAAAGTGCAATTGGTACTTGCCCCATACTTGGGTGTGGGGCTCTTGCGCTGTTTTCTCTCAAACCCTGTTCTCTTGCTTAACACACAAAAAGCTATAGGGCGTGTGCCATAGTTCAAACCAGGGTCTCCTGCTTCCTAACACTACACAGTAACAAGATAGTAATTTGAAGGAGAACTGCACTGAACCTGTAAGTTATTTTTCCGCAGTAGATACTTTTTCCATATACTTGATCCCTTTCTGTCATTGTTCCATCTTTACTGGCCTTTTAGTAAACACATTGGGTGTTTCTGATTAACACACTGCTGGTAAGTGCCATTTTAGAACTGTATGATGTAGTTTATGTCCCCTTTGGGCCACATAGCTTCAGAGTAGAACACAAATGCATTGTGAAAACAATAAAAGTTCTTTAACAAGGATATAAAGTATATCATATTGTTCTAAAATGGCACTGCCCACCACAGTGAAAAGCAGAAACACCCCGTGAATTTACTAAAAGGCCAGTACAGATGGAACAAAAATAGAATGTGAGCCAGTATTAGAAACCCATCTGATACAGAAAACTCAGGCTTGCAGATTCATGGCAGTTCTCCTTAAAGGTTGGAAGGGCCTCAAGAGGCATCATGTCCCCCTCCCCCACTTCAAACAGTAAGCAGTTATGAATAAGTATTCTGACACATCCACTGAGCGGCAAAACTGCATTGATGTGCATGCACTTTGCTGCAGCAATGATGGCTGTCTCCCTTTCCTGGATTCTAATCTTAGCAGGGGCATTTACACTGTAAACTACCAAAGAAACAGAATGCTCCTGACAGGAAAAAGGTGTGGTAAATTTCTTCTGCTGCTAGCAGCCACATTCATTAGAGATGTGCTAAAGCTTCAAATTAGCTGCAGCTAGTGTACCTAATATTGATACAAAGCTAACTTCTGTGGAGAAACTTTGACTTTATCTCGTCTTTTAACATATTCCAGAATTTGGTCACATATGGATACTCCGACGTTTTGCATGACTTCAATCTCTGTTGAAGAGTGTTTGTGCTGAAAATGGCCAAACAACTTCTCATGCTTATTCTTGAGGTCCATGGACCCATGTCAGAGTTCCACAAATTGTTTTCACCCGGGCATACACACTTTTCTTAGTTCACTGCTCCCAGGTACCCATTACTGTGCTGCACTGTTATAAGCCAAATGTCAGGGCAATTACTATGCCCTTTATTCTCAATCCAAAATAAACAGGCCCAGATGGAGCCAATCAGTGTTCAGAGCATGAGAAGGTTGATGGTATTACTATATGAGCTGATGCTAAGTTAAATATAGAAACATAAACGTAAAAGTTGTCAGCAGATAAGGACTCTTGGCCCACCTAGTCTGCCCATATTTTTCCTACTTATATTGACACTGGCGACCCTGCTCAGTCCCCGGGCCCCCCCCCCCTTTACGTCTGTTATGCCTCTGTGCCTATCCCTTGTGTTCTTGAATCCTGCAACCATTTCAGCCCTAACCACCTCCCCTGGAAGACTGTTCCATGCGTTCACTATTCTATCCATGAAGAAGTACTTTCACCCATTACCTCTGAGCCTCCCCTGTTCTAGCTTCATAATGTGACCTTTTGTCCTTGAGCACTTTTTTCTTTGAAATATGCTTCTTTCTTGTACCTTGTTTTTATCTGTGAGGTATTTGCATGTTTCTATTATGTCCCCCCTTTTCCTCCTTTCCTCCAGGGAGTACATATGTAATTCCTCGTTTGCATCGGAAGTAAGTTGTTTACTGTCTGTACTATTGAGTCATTCCAATGCCAGAATAACATGTAAAATGTAGCAGCTCAAGCATGCCTCAGTCTGTAGCGTTTTCATCTGTGAGCTTAATTTCCCAGCAGGGTTTTAAGTTTATAGAGGTACTGTCCTTCAGTGAGATGTTGCACCAAACTCACTACTGATCATTTCTGGCTATTGTCAAGTTATAAAATGAAGATCCCATGAAGGGGGTGGAAGGAGTTTAAATCAGCAGTACTAGATAAATAAAAATGTTTATTTTTTAGTATGATGTTCCCCTTTGCTCATAGTGAGTTAACCTGTTATTCTTTCTTGTTTGTGTTGCTTTATCACCCCGTAATTTGCTTTGTTCTGTTCTCCATTTGTTTATGTTTGTGCCACGCTCCATGTTGTTTCCTAACTCAGTAAAGGGTGACCACACATGCGCTCAGTGTTGGGTAAGTTACTTTTTCTATTACTTTTGAAAACTTTTTCCAGAAAGCTCTGTGCAGTCACTAGCAAAGATGGAGAAGTACTGAAAGATGTAATACACCTTACAGTTACATTTACTTACAGCCGTGGCCAAAAATATTGGTGCCCTTGCAGTTTTTTCTAATAATGCACCATTCCTTCCAGAAAATTGTTGAAATTAAAAAATATTTTGGTATCCACATATGTATTTCTTTGGTTTGCAGTGGAACAAAACACAAAAAGCAGAAAAATTTACTAAGTCTTAGCTTATTCCACACAGAAATCCTTAAATGGCCCGGACAAAATTATTGGCACCTTTTAGAAGTAGTTAGAAATAATTAGATTTCAAGCAGGTGATTCTCTTTCACTTTGGAATTGAACTCACCTGTGGCGAGTTGCAGGTGCCTGCAATATAAAAATCACTCATTCAACCAGTTTGAATAGAGAAAAGGACTTATTCTCCTGTTTTGTGTCACTGTGTGTACATGAATGAGCATGGAGAAAAGACAGCCAGAAGAATTGTCTGAGGAGGTCAGACAGAAGATTGTGCAAAAGCATGAACAATCTCAAGGCTACAAATCAATCTCAGAGACCTTGATGTTCCTGTTTCCACCATACGTAATGTTATCAGGATGTTTAAGGCCCATGGCACTGTAGCCAACCTCCTGGACGTGGCATAAGAGAAACAATCGAAGATTGCAGCGCAGGATTGTTCGAATGGTGGAGAAAGCACCTCGATCAACTGCCAAACAGATTCAAGCTGACCTTCAGACACAAGGTACGACAGTTTCAACTCACACCATCCGTCGCCAACTCAATGAAAGGGAGTTATATGGTAGGAGGCCCAGGAGGACCCCACTGCTGAGAGAGAGAGACATAAGAAAGCCCGACTGGGGTTTGCCAAAACACACCTGAACAAACCAAAATCCTTCTGGGAGAATGTCCTGTGGACAGATGAGACCAAATTAGAGCTTTTTGGTAAAGCACATCATCTCTATGTTTACAGAAAACAAAATGAAGCCTTCAAAGAAAAGAACACCTTCCCTACAGTCAAACATGGAGGAGGTTCAGTGATGTTTTGGGGTTGCTGTGCTGCCTCTGGCACTGGGCGCCTTGAACGTGTGCATGACATCTTGAAATCTGGAGATTACCAGGCCATTTTGGAGCGTAATGTTGAACCCAGTGTCAGAAAGCTGGGTCTCCGTCGAAGGTCATGGGTCTTCCAGCAGGACAAAGACCCCGAACACACTTCAAAAAGCACCCAGGAATGGTTCAAGACAAGACACTAATCTGTTCTGAAGTGGTCAGCAATGAGTCCAGATCTAAATCCCATTGAAAACCTGTGGAGAGATCTGAAAACAGCAGTTGGGAGAAGGCACCCTTCAAATCTGGGAGAACTGGAGCAGTTTGCACAAGAAGAGTGGGCCAAACTGCCAGTAGAGAGGTGCAGGAAGCTCATCCATGGCTATAGGAAGCGGTTGATTGCAGTTATTTTGACCAAAAGCTGTGCTACCAAATATTAAGTCTAGGGTGTCAATAATTTTGTCAATGCCATTTCTTTTCATTTTCTGATTTAAAAGGATATATTAAATTCTGAATCAAAAACAAAGGTTCTGTAATATTAACAGAGAAATAAAGAATTGTGGAGACCAAATACTGTACTGTTGTTAATTTCAACTTATGTTTAGAGGAAATTGTGAGTTATTTGAAAAAGTGCAAGTTCGCCAATATTTTTAGCCACGACTGTATGTCTTTTTATACAAAAGAAATATGTAACTGTAACTGATTACATTTATTTGAAGGTAACTAGTAACTTAATAATAATAATACTTTATTTGTTGTGCGCCTTTCAGGCATCAAGGTGCAGTACAATAAGACAATAAAATACAACAAAATTAACATCATAAAAAGAGTACAAATTAACAATCGATACAGCCATACGCTTTTACCCAGAGGAAAGATTTCAAAGCTTGTTTAAAACTAACTAACCTATTACTTTCAAAAAATGTAATCTGTTATAGTTATTTATTATTTTTGTATTGTTTTTGTATTAAAAGAAATAAGTAACTATAATTGTAAGGTATATTGCTTTTTCTAGTGCTTCTCCATCCTTGCTAGTGACTGCACAGAGCTTCCTGGAATAAGTTTCCAAACATAATAGAAAGTAATAGAAAAAGTAACTCACCCAACACTGCATGCGCTAGCATCTTGGTTTCGTTTTTACTTCCTGCAGCTTCCTGGCATTTGTGCTCGCTCACACTGACAGCCCTTGGAAACGTTTTGTCACTCACAAACACAAACATATCAATACAGCATATGGTTGAACTTAAATTAAAACAGGTCACATGATGGTGGTCTGAAGAGCAGCAGCAAGCCTCCGCAGCTCCGCACCTCTCCTGCAAACAATCACTCCAAACACAGCAAAACTGTGCCCAGATTGTGAGATGTAGGTGATAAACCGTTGTAGGATGCCTACCCGATTCTGGTGAAGGGGAAAATAATGGAGGTTTATATGAAAAAAGCACTGCCGTGGCATTCCCCGCCACCCATGCCGGAAAAGGACAAGGCCATGAAGCAGCCCAAACAACAGGACGCAGGCTCTCCTAAGACTCCACCAGCACAGACTGCCCTCTTGGAGGAGAGATTTCTCAAGATTATGCAGCCATTGCAGGAAGCCATATCCACCATATCGGCAGATCTACAGCAGATCCGGACCTCAGCGGAAGCCTTAACAATAAGAGTTGGGGACTCCGAGGCCAGATTGGTCTCACTGGAAAAAAACAGGGGAAGGCTGAGCAGGAGGCCATGACTGTTAACCAGAGGCTCAAGAAACTTGAGGAGAAGCTGGAGGACTTGGAAGGGAGAAGTAGGCAGAATAACTTTCTAATTATTGGTATTCCTGAAAAGGAGGAAGGCAATGCTTCCATTCTATTCCTGCAGAAATTCTGCAAAAAAATAGCTGGTCCTTCCCTGAACGGTATGACCTATGTTATTGAAAGGGCTTACCGTGCCCTACACCCTCCACCACTGCCCGGCTCTCCACCCAGGCCCCTTATCTTTAAGCTTCTTAACATTTTGGATTAACAACACATCCTGGCTAGAGTGAAAGATTTACAGGAGGTGCAATGAGAGGGCTGAAAAATTCGCATTACCCAGGACTTACCCCAGTCAGTCCATGTGAAATGGCAAGAACTGCATCCAACTGTTTCGAAGCTGATTGCTGCCGGAAAACCCTTCGGAGTTAAATATCCAGCGGTGCTTCAAGTCAAACATGGGGACCAATGGCTAACTTTTGATACCCCAGAGCAAGCAATGCAGGATCTCAAGACCCTGTTACCAGATCTGTTCAAGTAAGGTTGCATTTGGTGCTTGGGAGTTAATGCCTCGTACGAGCACACTGCAAGTAGGAGAAGATTAGTTCAAGCCTAACCACTAAGAAAGCCTTCCCGATAGCTCCTTTAGAACCTTAAGAGATAAACAGGGGAAAGAACTTGGTTCGGGAGTCCCTTACCTAACAAGGTAAGATCCACTTACTAAGTGTGCCAGTTGCTGAGTGAATGTTATGATAAACAGGGCCCACCAAATCACTTGTGCTAAGGAATCATTGTTTTTGGCTGGACTTGTACAGATATGTGGTCAGCGACAGTGTGTTGGAACTGACTGTCCCCGAAAGTATTGGTGGCTGAAAATCTGTTAAAAGTCACTAGTTCAAGTTTTGGTTATCCATCTCTTGTTTACAGGAGGGCTGCATTTCCTTTTGGCAGAACTCTGACTTGAACTTACAGCCAGGGGGCTGCTTGCATATCCTCACGGACTTTGTGCCTAAATAAACTGGGCACGAGGACAAAA
This sequence comes from Neoceratodus forsteri, assembly GCA_016271365.2. NCBI lineage: Eukaryota > Metazoa > Chordata > Ceratodontiformes > Ceratodontidae > Neoceratodus > Neoceratodus forsteri. The sequence continues at coordinate 288,547,196 of CM057456.1, forward strand.
GTTGTTAACTTTCACTGAGGCCCTACTGAATGTTTTACTAGGAAGACCTCAGTTGCTACAGGGAGTGTTTCTGACTTTATTTTAAAGTTGAACCCTCGCATATCTTGCCAGTCTCTTTACTTTCCGCCCCCTAGTATCAACACTCCAAATGGATAGTGGCATTTTTTTCATGCATTTTGGATTTAGACTTTCAGTTTGCCCGAGGGGTACTGTGGACACATGCTTTAATGCCCTATGATGGTGTGAGTGACTGTCTTTTCAAGAGGGTTTAAGCCTATGTATGAGGTGACTGACTTCAGTTCTAAGGCAGTAGCCTCTTCAATTTCATGTTTTCCTTTATAGATCTACTTAAAGCTCCAGAAGGAGGAAGTCATGTTCTTCACTGGCTTTGAGCTTCGTGCTCAAGGCAGGAAGCCACTTCAAGTTCCTACACCAGATTTTTACCATAGCTGTGTTTGTTGGATTGTTATAATGTTAACCTAGGCACAATGTGTTTGCGGGGAGGGTTAAGGTCTGGCTGTTAACAGACTTGCGCTGCAACATCACCTGGCAGTGTACTTGTGGTGGTGCAGTTGATTAGAACTGGGGGCAGAAAGCGTGGGGGGTGTCTATGTTATGTGTGATAAATTTTGTGGGGTTTGGGTGGGGGAGGGACTGAGGGTATGGGAAGACACATTTGAATTCCTTCATGGTGCCTTATCACATTGGGGGAGTGCCAAGTGCTACTGCTTCAGTCTCTCGAGAAGGATTAGGGGTCTGTTTCACAGACAACACAAGCTGCCTATGAGCAGATCCCGGATTTCTCCTGTTACCAGTTAGTATGAGTGGCCCCTACACTTTTGTGAGTTGGAACATTAGAGGGGCCCGTGATAGATGCAAAAGGCAGATAATACTATGACACCTTCTCCACCTAAAAGTAAGGGATTGTCTGTTTCCAGGAGACTCACTTCCAGAGAGAGGATGTCTCTCTACTGTGTAGAAGTTGAGTGGGGTAGACCTTTGGCTTGGGCATATCCACAAACCAAGGAAGGGGGGGCAATCTTGATTGCAAAGATAGTCCCCTTTAACTCAGAACAAGAAATTTGGGATCCCAACAGTCATTTTATCTTGCTTCATGGGAGACTAGCATCGCACCCGGTGCTTCTGGGTGCCATTTATGATCCGAATACAGACTTTCCTCAGTTTTTTACACAGTTACTGAGTCTTACCGTCATGAACCCACCCAAGTTAATGATCCTGGGAGGGGACTGGAATATCACCCCCCAAACAGATCTGGACAGATCAGACCAAAGAAAATGTGGATTATCCCTGGCCCAAAGAGCCATAACAGACCTTATGCACGGGATTGGTCTCATAGACGTCTGGAGGGTACTAAACCCAAGGGAGCGTCAATATACCTTTTTTTCTTCCCCTCATTGTACCTATTCTAGAACAGATTATATTCTCATTAGTTCATTTGCCTTATCAGGCATAATTGACTCAGCTATTCAAGCAAGGGTCATATCTGACCATTCCCCCGTATCCATCATCTACCTATTGGACCCTGGAATTAAACGAGACTCTTTACGGCGTTTGAACACTCAGCTTCTCCAAAGGCCTACCTCGCTCTCACATGTCAAGAACTTTGTTTCCCATTTCTTAGAGACCAATAAGGGGTCTATAACCAGAACAGACATAGTCTGGGTGGCCCTGAAATGTGCCCTAAGGGGGGAATATATCCGTCTGGCAGCAACAACATCGCACCAGGCCAAGGAACAAATTTAAATCCTCCTTAGCTCAATCCTGAATTTGGAGCAGGTGCTAAATCGTCAATCTCCAGAAGAGGACTGGGTCCGGCTTCATAACTTACAGGCTCAATTTTCAAACCTGATGTCCCAGAGAGCCAAACTGTCCCTTAGGCGCACGATGCTTAAACATCTCGAATCTGGTGAAAGAGCCGGCAAGCTACTTGCAATCCGTATTAGGCAGGCGGAAGCCTCCTGGTTCATCCCAGGTCTTCATTTTACAAGGGATGGTCCAGTGAACACTGACCCCAGAGATATAGCCTCGGGCCTTGGCAGGTTTTTTCAAGACCTTTATTCCGAGGACCCAAGCTCTCAATCCTCCAAAGGGGATATTACTAAATATCTCAATTCCATAGAGCTCCCCAAATTGTCCCCCCCCCCCAGATGCTGTAGCCTTGGGTACCCACATCAGCACATGGGAGGTACAACATGCCATTGAACAACTCCCCCTAGACAAATCCCCCAGCCCGGATGGTCTCCCCAATCACTTGTATAAGGCTTGCCATTCAGAGCTCGCTCCTCCATTAGCAGATGTGTACAATTCTTGGTATGAGGAAGGGCTCTCCGAACCAAACTTCTTGGAAGCCCTCATTACCCTCATTCCAAAGCAGGAAAAGGATCCCCAATATCTGAAGAATTACCATCCCATCTCTTTACTTAATTCAGACCTGAAAATCCTTGCCAAGATTCTAGCCAATAGGCTCGCCCCTATCATGGGAAGCCTTATAGGCAACGAACAAGTGGGCTTTATGACCGGGAGGTCTTCGGGGGATCATATGCACAAATTGTTACATCTAATATCGGTGTCCAGGGATTCAGAGAGACCTGCGGTCCTTGTATCCCCGGACACTGAGAAGGCCTTCAATCGGGTCTCCTGGAACTTTCTCTTTGTTACCCTGGCTCACCTTGGTATTCCTGAAGAATACATTAAATGGGTCCAATTACTGTACACTTCCCTAACGGCCCAAGTCTGGTGCAATGGCAATCTCTCCAACTCTTTCCCGCTCTGCCGTGACACCAGACAGGGATTCCCTCTGTCCCCTCTCCTCTCCTCTTTAACCTGTACCTGGAACCCTTGATTAGAAGGTTGGTTGCCTCTCCAGAAATAAAGGACATAATGGTGGGACAGCAGCGTTATGTTCTCTCAGCATATGCTGATGATCTGTTATTGCATCTGGAAGACCCATAGACTACCATTCCGGCCCTTTTGACAGAAATAGAGGTCTTCTCCAAGATATCATATTACAGGCTCAATCACTCCAAGACCAAGATCTTCCCATTGAATAGCAGAGTCATTCAAGCTGATCTGGCAGACTATAATCTCTCATGGGAAGCAAAGTCCTTGACATATTTGGGTATCAAGGTGGCCAGTGATATGCCTACAATGGTTAAGGACAATTTCTCCAACTTACTGGGCATACTGAAGGCAGACCTGGAAAGATGGGGTGCACTTGCCCTTTCCCTTTGGGGGAGGATTAGCATTGTTAAGATGAACGTGCTCCCCCATCTCTTATATCCTATGGGCATGTTGGGCTTCTTTTTCCCCAAAGTCTGGTTCACCAGACTTCAAAAGGCACCCTACAACTTTATGTGGATAGGTAAAGGGGTCATATGGGCCTATTTTAAACTTACTGCTCCAAAGTCTCAGGGTGGCCTGGCAACCCCTCCTTCTTCACTTACTATGGAGTGCATCATATTAGTAAGTTGGCTCTATGGGTCAATAGGACAGGGCCAGTGGACCCAGCTGTATATTCACCTTTATGGTTGGAAATGGAGAGATTTTTGGCCGCCAAAAATCACTGCTCTCTCCCTTCCCTGGTGTACACGTCCCCTACCCTACTTCCCAAGCCATTAAGGAACTCCCCAATTGGGTGGTCCCTTAAAGCACTCCACCAGGTGCAGAATCAACCTTCCCATAACTGGCACAGATCCTTGGAACAACCAGTGGTTGGTAATCCCCATTTTAAAATTGGCCATAGACCCATCCTGCCCTCATTCTGGGCCCTGCTGGCAATATGTAAGCTCGCAGATCTCTGCCCAATGGGAGAAATGATCTTTTTTCGCTGTTTCCAAACCCTGTGCAAGGCACAGGGCAAGCATTTTTTCAAGTACATCCAAATTAAGGAGGTTATCACCTCCTTTATGGGGCAAATGCCCTGGCCACCCCCCTCTAGTTTAGAGCTAACCTCAATCTTGCAGGTGGCCGACTAGCCCCACTCAGTCTCCATGGTTTATAAGAAAATACAGTCCATGGACCCCCATCTACCTCAAACTGTCTGTTATTATTGGACCCAGAAACTATCCCTTACAACTGATGCAGATATCTGGAGAAAGATTTGGCAAAACATTTACACCTTTGTCAAGCAGGACAGGCTTTGTCTGGTCCAATTTAATATCATGCGCAACCTATATTTTACCTCGGTGAAACTCCATAAAATGGGTATATTCCCTCCCCTGATTGTCCACGGTGCACCGGGGCTGAAGGGACTTTATATCACATGTTGTGGACCTGTCCTAGAGCCCAAACCTTTTGGCAGTCAATTAAAAAAACCCTGGATCCTTTACTAGGGTTGGATTCATTATTCACCCCCTGAGGCCTGCTTGCTTAATATTTTCCCCCATGGAACCCCTAGAGTCAGGAAAGCACACCTTGCTCTGATATCTGCCACTGCCAAATTAGTTATTATGAGGCACTGGAAGGAAGACTCTCTGCCCCTGGTGATAGAATGGCACAGGGAAATGCTACTTGCCCTCCAACTAGAAAAGCATAATGCATCAATGCATAATAGACTTGAAACCTTTCAGAATAAGTGGGGCTCCCTGGACACTTTATTATCTATATGGAAGCCCTGATTTTTCAGCTCTATCTCTCCACAGTTCAGAGAACCCCAAACTAGCTTGGTCAGACAAAGCACTTGGGCCTGGGTGAGAGAGGGAAGGTTGGGGGGTGGGATTGTGTGTAATGTGTTTAAATAGAATGTGTTGTATTGCAGTTGTATGGCTTGTCATTGCTTTGTGCAGTCTCCTTGACATGTGTCAAGACTTTTCTGTATACTTTTGACTGCTGAAAATATTAAAGTATATTGAATAATAAAAAAAAATTAAATTAAAACAAGTTCTGCTGCAAAACAATAATACAACCCTCTGTTTCACTCACAGCGTGAATAACAGGCTGTGCTGAGAAAACACAGGGACACGAGCAGCTTTTGCTGACTATTTTCCCAAATGCTGTAACCTGGTGCTTCTTGACATCAATATGTACACTGATGGCATGTAGTTTTTGATTTACATAAAAATCACAGTAATGCGGTGTTTTTAGAAAAACAGTATTTTCAGTGTCCCGACCTTAATTCACATGGCCCACTCCTCTTGCACATCCCCAAATGAATACGGCACTGGAACGCCTGTAGACATGTTCATAAGCAAGTTCTGATTTTTATCAAGCCATATGATTTCATTGCAAAAAGTCAACTATAATGTTCACTGAGCTGGCTAATGTAAGTGTTACATGAAAACGAGCGCTATATGTTATTGAAAGTTGTCTTTAAAAAGTAAAGCCGTGACTCCAGGCATGCGTTTCAAAGACAACTTTCAATAACATATAGTGCTCATTTTCGCATAACACTCACATTAGCCAGCTCAGTGAAAAACATTCAGGGAATGGGCAAAAGGCATGCGAAGAGAGGATGCAAGATGTTGTCATTTACATGCTGGAGACCAGGAAGGAGCGTGGCGACATGACAGAAACCTACAACTACCTGCATGGGAGAAATACTGTGGAGCTCAACTACACTGTCACCTTAAGCAAGAAAACAGGAATGGGGGGGAATTCATAGAAGCTGGCAGGAGGTAGGTTCAAGAAAGATTTCCACAAGCACTTTTTCAAACAAAGAGTAGTGGATAGGTGGAACAGGTTGTCTAAGAAGGTGGGGACTTCAAGGCATGGTGGACAGGCACGTGGTCATATCAAAAAGGGGAGAGGCAGCGATAAAAGTGCGGGATGGCCACAAGAGCCAGTGCAGTATAGTTAGGTGGAGGGGAAAGATGGAATGGACCACCAGGCCTTTTTCTGATGTCATTCTCACTGTTTCTATTTCTACTGAAGCAGTTCAGAAGGTGCAGCACAGGGCCACCAAACTGATCATCTGTATGTGAGTAAAAGCTGTGAGTAGAGGCTGGAGGCCCTTAACATGTTTGTCCTGGTAAAAAGGAGGCTGAGATGGACATGATCTCAGTCTTTCATATCCTCAAGGGTATTGACAATAGTGATCAGTTAAGAAATATTTGATCTGATGTCCTGCAGCAGGATGAAGAGAAACATCCTAACGCATAAGGTGGTGAATTCAGGGGGATATCCCATGATAACAGCAACCAAATATGGGCGACCGTCAAAACGGTGACTCATATTCTGCGCTATGATCATGGGCAACTCGCAAGGGTAGCAACTACTGCTACCGTGAGGATAAGGGAAGGCGACCGGAAAGGGGGGGGGGGTGACGAGGGGAAGGGGATGGATAGGAAAGTGGGTTATCTGGATGAAGTGTGCCTGCTGCTACTGATCCAGCTGCACGGTGTGGTGGTGAGGGAGGCTAGCTCCAGCACAGCAGGTACTGGGTTCGGGGCTGGGGACAGAAGGATTGGAATTTTGCTGCTGCCTTTGGCTGTGGAATTTAATTTTTTTTACTGGCGGACTGTGCCCCTCCCAGACATGCACCCCCCCCCCGGAGTTAGGACTCTAATATCACCCCTGCAAAAACACTTATTGTGTTGCAGACAATGGGTCGCCGGCAAGTGTATATCGCCGATTTGCTCTTCGGTGATATACACTCGTAATAATAGTGATCGCCATTTCGCATTCGCTATTATCACATAGAACCATTTAGGGGTAACATTAGGAGGTACATTTTCTCCAAGAGGGTAGAGAACCTATGAACCAGCCTACCACTGGAAATAGTGGACATGTAGATACTAATGGATGAAATTCTGCATACCAAGGGAATCAGCAGGTGCCTCGGGGGGGGGGGTGCAGAAGAGTGGGTAGGGACTCTGTACAAACTGTTTGCACAGCACATATATTCCATCACTACTTTTAGGGGGCAGACAAGATGGACTTGGTGTCCCTTAAAACCTTAAATTATTTTGTTACAATGTTACACTTGTGGTAAGTTCCATTTTTAGATGTTAAGACTGGCTTGCGATCTTCTAACAGTATTACATTTTGTTAAGTGACAGTCAAAGGGGCAGTAGGCTGTAATTTCTTTGCTGCCCTGAGTCTACAGTGTTGCAATCACCTACTCTTGGCTTGGCATACTAATGTTAAAAAAAAAAAAACAGGATGGAAGGTTGTTTTTTTTTAACTCGTGCAATGGTGCTCCAACAGTGCACTATAGTGAACTGATTACTCTCTCATAAAGAGCTTACATATACTAAGTCATTGTATTATTTCTCTAACTCTGTATTGTACATTTTATTTCTTTTATTTTTTATTATATTAGTGTTAAGTATGCTCTGTATAATATCACTTTTGCAAATGACCTTTCAGCTAAAAGGGTTTTTCTACAAAAAAAATTAATCTACTACTACTACTACTATTACTATTACTATGCTGCATGTGGATGATTAAAAATTATACAATGGCAAGAAAAAATCCTGGACTCTGATTGGTCAGTCTTGGGCTGGACCCGTGATGTTATCCCAGTACAACATCACGGCTCTACTCTCATCATGATGCTGCTATGGAGCTTGATCTCTTTTTTTGCATCTCCTCTTAAGAAACAAAAAGATTTTTCTACACTAATAAAAACATTCTTTAAAATAATTATTTTATTTTATATATAACAACGAGCCACTGTATAATAGCAATAATGCCCTCCAGGGTGTGTGTAGTTTAGGATATCGTCACGCCTCAGTTGTTGGACGCACTCGGCCTGCGGCCTCGTGCCAACCACCTGAGGCGTGATGTTATCCCAGCACGACACACACCCTGTCGGGCATTATTGCTTAAATAACCCGGCCACAATAGGGTGTTTGGTAAGACAGATCTTCCCAGATACCTTAGCTAGGTTTGCGACATGAAGCCCAGCCAAGTGCTTTAAACTACCTGGAAAGTGCATTAAGAGCTGTCATACAACACATACTATAAAGTTAGTTATTGTGCTTATGAAACTACTTGTATAGGTTGAAAAATATCTGAATAAGACGGTTTACAATTTTAAACCATGGCATAAGAAACAAATCCTCCTTACTATGCATGTGTAGAATCTACAAGATCTACAGTATGTAACGCATAGCACATAATACACTGAGGGATTATGCCCCACAATAACATATCGACTACCCTGGGATTTAAAATCACCAGGAGGGAGGTTACTAAAAAGTATAATCACCAGGTTGAAATGTGTTAATTCACCTCAGCAACTGCAGATATGTAAAACACAGTACTTTGCATCCATATACTGTACTTTACAGCGAGCACATTTCAACTGCAGTTAATAAAATATATTAACTACAACCTGGATGTGCATATATTTCATCTTTAATACGAGCGTCCTAGTGCTCACTCACAAACTGTCCAACAGAGGCTTTACAGCATCACCTTAAACTCGAAAGGAAATATTCCATTGTCATAAAAGAAATTAATATGAAATATGCTTTAAGCACATTTTTTTAAAAAGTATACATTCGTTCCAAAACTGAGATTTGCTACTCCTCACAGACCTGAAATACAAACCGCAAATTAATTGCAACAATATGACTGTCTCCCTTTTACACTGACTCCGTTCTTCATCCTCAGCATCTGAATGAAAACAATGGCACTACACATATTACGTTCAGCCTGCAGCCATCTACCGTGTATTGTTTTGGCAAATCTTGACACAGCCATGTTTTGTGTCATTCCTCTCCAACACTTCAACCAGTCCTAGAGTTGGAGTTATTGTGAGTAGTATTCCGTCTTACAGTTTCACACACTGAATTTTCACAATGTGTCTAATCTTCATGTTATTCATTAAAAACATTATTTGCAATTAGATCTCTGCCGTATTCCATAAGTACGTGTTTTTTTCTGGTTTTCTTTTATGTAACAACACACTCGCCCATACTAGCACAATCAGCCTCTCATATCCACATCTATCTACTCTGTTTTGTGTAGTCAAATACTCGTTGGCCCCTCATTTCCTTGACAGTGACAACTTCTAACACTGCATCCATATACTGACACAACGTTACAAATACAAGTAAAGCAAGTTCCAAAACGAACGTTTTTCAGTGGCGACATTACTCCTAACGATCTGATAGTAATTAGCACTTCAAAGTTTACTTAAACCTCTGCAGTTTTTTTCTTTCACTGCTAATCAGAATCAAGTTCTTACCAACGGCACCTCACGTTGCAACATACCTGAAACAAACACAGTACTGCGGGAATCAACAGTTTGTATCTTTAAATGTTCATTAGCTAATAAAGGTGTTATCTGTACCTTGCAAATAGATTCTCTTTTATATTCTCTGTTTGTTTCTTTCCTGGTTGTTAAACTGCTGTAGCATACTGATTATTGATAAGAAACCTGTGATAACTATTACATCTGGAATTATCTGAAATTGCATCTTTTTTTTATCACCAAACATGGAGAAATTCCATATCTGGAAATGACAGGCCCTAATGATAAAGGAATCAGTGAGTCAGATTTTTAAATGGATCTGTCATGGATATGTCCTGTTATATTACATCCATCTGCTGTATTATAGCATCTGTCTAACACTGTCTATTTGCTTAGATGCAGTTGCATATCACTGCAAGTCATCACAAACATGTGTTCTGAAGATCGGGCACAAGACATTGAACACAAGTGGTCAGACACAGAGGTGGGAGGATCATGCACCCATTTGAAAATCCAGACTGGAGTCTTCTAAAGCAGCAATCTTTGTTAGTTTGCAAAATAAATTCCATCATATCATTTTTTTCGAACAAATGTACAATATTTCTGAAATCCTATGATTCATGCCCAGTATATTTCTAGTGTTATCAGATACTGTTAAAAATGGTATTTACGGCTAATTTTGTAACTAATAATTCACATAATTAAAGATGGCCAACATTTGCATGTTTTTAAATATCTCTTCTGTGGAGGTTACCTATTGAATGCATGTGCTAGATTCCTACTGTAGATGTATTAGGGTGGTGTTATCACACATTATAGATGGCAAACAGCACAACACTGTGCCAAGATATTTAATGTTTTCGTGGGGGGCACGGCACAGGGGTGGAAACTTTTAAGAACTTAAAATCCCATATCTTAGTTCAGTAATAAAAAAAGTAAAGAAAAATGTATATCTTAATGTTTTTGCCAAATGAACATTGTTGCTGAAAAAAAAAAACGACATGGTTACTAACAACTACTGCTGCTTCAAGTGCACATTCAATTAGTCATATGCTTGCATCACACAGCGGCTTTAAGAACACATACTTCCTGTTTGAGAGAACACCCAGTTTCTACATACTGTATATGGAGCTGTTTTAGGAAAGATATCGGAGACATCAAGTTAAGGACCCTCAACAAGGAAAGTGACAGGTGGAGTCTGCCCGGAGTCAGCCGACAGCCACGGACCCTGACCATCGGACCTCCAGTTAAGGACTATATTACTGCAGGGAGATAAAGAGGTTGGAGGGAAGGAACTTGCAAGACACCGAGTCTGGGTAATGCTATGTTCATGATACTGGGGCCTCCTGGATGGTGTTGTGCAACTGAGAGTGCGAAGGCTTGCCAGTAAGTAACTCTAGAAAGTAGTGAGTGGAGAGAGAGAGAGAGACATGCTGCAATTTCTGTTGTGAAACTAAGTGCGTGGATGGGATAAAAACAGTGTGGGGGGGGTAAGTGGGCTTGCTGAAAAGTGTTGTATAAGTGTGATGGTGCAATGCTGGAAATTTGTTGTTGTGTAACAGTGGGTGAGAAGATGAACTAGAAATTCTCTTTGGGTGACAGTGAGTGGAGTAAGGGGGCTTGCTTGAAAGAGTTGTTGAGGAAGGGGGGGTGTGGGGATTTGGTAGATATTCATTTTAGGTAATAGGTGGGCGACCTGCTGGCAACTGTTCGGTGTGGGTTGGAATGAGGGGCCACAGGAACCTAGGGATAGGTGAAACTCCCTAAATAGGCTAAGGCAATAAAAAGAATTTAAAGGGCTAAAATTACAGAGACATTTGGAAGTATAGGATGATGGGAGTGGTGCAGTGCAGTGGCTGTGGGGTGGGGTGGCAGTCTTCAGGGAGTCCTTCTGGAGGCTACATTAATGTCCCTTCTGTGTGCACCTCTCTGGGCTGAGGGAGGAGGTTGCTAGACTCAAGGCCAAGTTGGCTTGGGTTTGAAGGACCTACTCCCCCACCCAGGGACCACCTAGTCTGCCACTGCTACCTCAAAGGATGCTAAGTGGGAGGAGTGGCTGGACAACAGTGGGCTTGGGGTGGTTAAGGGTGGTGGAGAGCAGGCACATCCCCCATCCGGTAACCACTATTAAACTCCTGCACCACACTGGCTCAGCGGGAATGTCCCACAGAAGCTGCTGAAGTAGTGACAAGGGTGGATGTGGGTGTCCTCCATACTGGAGACCCCAAGAAGGAGGAAGCAAATCTGGTGGGGGACTCCATAGTGAGGGGGACACAGTTGGGGGCAGGTAGGGATGAGGAGAGGCAGGTTAGGTGTCTTTCCGGTGCCATGGCTTGAAGGGATGGAGAGAGGAACCAGGAGATCACTGGGGAAGCAGGAAAGGAGGGAGGGAGAGCTGGACATCATATCCATCTGGGGACTAATGATCTGGCTAGGGATGAGCCAGAAATTGTTCAGGAGGACTTCAGGGAATTGGGGAGGGGTCTTAGGCAATTAGCATGATCTGTAATTTTCTCAGAGGTGCTACCTGTTTACGACAGGGGGAGGACAGGATTCTCCACACCAGGAACTTCAACACATGGTTGAAGGAATGGTGCAGAGAAGAGGGATTCAGATTAATTGGGGACTGGGGCCCAACCTGGTGGGATGAAGGCCTGTACAAGGGTGACAGCCTGCATCCATCCAGGAGGGGAAATGTGATCCTCAGTGAATAGTTTAAATGTTACATCGGTGAGCATTTAAACTAGCCGAGGGGTTGGCAGAATGATGCAGGAAGACATAAACTGTCCAACCCCCCCCCTCACAGGCTTACAAGGTCAGTAGTGGGAATCCAGAGGGAAAGAAATCCTGAAAAGAACCAATAAATGTAAGAATCCAGGGGGTAGAAGGAAGGGAGATAGTAAAAAGAATAGAGGAGGAAATAAGGGAGGACATATTAGTAAAATGGGGTGGTGGGTGGCAGAACAATCTGGAGAGCCATGTGCACAAATGCTCAAAGTCTGGGCAATAAGATTACAGACCTAGAGGCCACCATGGCAGAAGTAGACCTGGACATAGTCACAATTACCAAGTTCTGGTGCAATGAAAACCAGGACTGGGATGTAGCCATACCAGGTTATACTCTATTCGGAAGGGATAGGGTAGGTAAAAAGGTGGGAGGAGTTGCTTTTGTGGGAGGGAAAACATAAAAGCTGTGGAAATACAGGAGAAGCACAGATGAGCAGAGGTACTGTGGGTCACCCTGGAGACACGGAAGGGGGCTGCTATTTGCACAGACATGATCTACAGACCTCCAGCGCAGAGGGGAGAGGTGGATAAGGATATGTTAGAAGCAATCCAAAGGATGGCAAGCAAATGGAAGGTACTGCTGGTGGGGGACTTCTATCTACCAGACGTGGATTGGAGCCTACCAGCTGCGGTAACAGTTAGAAGTGGGGACATCCTGGACTCCCTGCAGGGGGCGTTCCCCAGGCAACTTGTTAAGGAACCCACTCGTGGGTTGGGGGTGACAATACTGGACCTGGTACTGACAAACGGGGACAGTGTTGCTGACATCACAGTGAGTAGCCACCTTGGGACCAGTGATCATCGTACGGTGTGATTCAATATAAGAACTGGGCCAGAATCAAAGCACACTAAAACGAGGGTCCTGGACTTCAGGATGGCTGATTTTAAGAAAACTGGAGAATGCCTCAGGGATACCCTAGCAGGAATAGGGAAACTAGGTGGAGTCGAGGAACAGTGGGAAAAAATAAAGGAGGGCACTGAGAAGGCAGCAAACCTCTGTGTCAGACAGGCTAACAAGGGCAAGAGAAAAAAGAGACCGGCATGGTTCTCTAAAAAAGCAGAGAAGTAAGGGCAAAAACAGTGGAGAATATTGCTAAGTAAGTAAAAAAGGGGGATAAAACATTCTTTAGGTATAATATGTAAGCAAAAAAGAGGAAGACCAAAGGAGGGATAGTAAGGCAAAACAGGAAAGAGGGGTTTGTATGGAAGAGGATAAAAAAAAGCAGACATACTGAACAAATACTTCTGTTCGGTATTTATGGAGGAAGGGGTAGGTGATGGGCCACAGATAAGGGACATGGGCATTAAAGGGAAGTGGACACTAGTCCTTTTACAAAAAGAGAGAATCTTCAAGCAACTAGAATAACTAAAAGTGGACAGGCAATGGGGCCTGACAAGTTACACCCTAGGATACTGAGGGAGCTCAAGGAGGTGCTGACTGCATCTCTGACAGCCCTGTTCAACCTATCACTAGATATGGGGGATGTTCCAGGGGACTGGAGGAGAGCAGATGTGGTCCCACTTCACAAAAGTGGTAATAGGAAGGAGGCAGGAAATTACAAACCTGTCAGCCTGACTTAGGTGGTGGGTAAAGTGATGGAATCACTACTGAAGGAAAGAACCGGGGAATACTTTCTGACCAGTGGATTACAGGATCCAAGGCAGCATGGTTTCACAGGGGGGAAATCTTGCCAGACAAACCTGATTGAGTTCTTTGACTGGGTGACCAGGGAAGTGGATCTGGGCAGAGCAGTGGATGTGGCCTACCTGGATTCCAGTGAAGCCGTTGACACCGTTCCACACAGAAGACTGGTGACCTAGCTGGGCAGCCTAGGAGTGGGTCTAAATGTAGTAAAATGGGTAAGAAGTTGGCTAAGCAACAGGAGTCAGAGGGTGGTCGCAAATGGTGTTCACTCTGAAGAAGGCAAGGTGACCAGTGGGGTGCCACAGGGGTCAGTACTAGGCCTGGTCCTCTTCAATGTCTTTATTAGCGACATTGCAGGAGGGCTGGAAGAAAAAGTATGCCTGTTCATGGACGACACAAAAATCTGCAACAGAGCAGACATACCAGGGAGGGGTGAAAAAAATGAGAAATGATCTGGAAAAGCTGGAAGACTGGTCAAGGGTTTGACAATAATGCAAAAAAGTTCAAAATCATACACTTGGGACACGGAAACCTGGAGGCAATGTACCAATTGAGCGGAGAGGTATTGACAATGACAGAACAGGAAAGGGACCTGGGGGTAATCATTTCTGATGACCTGAAGGTAGCGAAGCAGTGTGATAAGCCAGTGGGGAAAGCTAGCAGGCTACTTGGGTGCATAGGGAGGGGTATCACCAGCAGAAAGAGAGAGGCAGTGTTACCCCTGTATGGATCGATGGTGAGGCCTCACCTCGAGTACTGTATCCAGTTCTGGAGGTCCATCTCCAGAAGGACATAGATAGGGTTCCAGCAGTACAGAAGAGGGCAACCAAAATGGTGCAGGGCCTGCTTCAAAAGCCCTGTGAGGAAAGACTCAAGAAATTAAATATGAACTCTGTAGAGGAAAGGAGGGAAAGGGGGATGTGATAGAAACGTTCAAATAACTCACAGCTAATAATAAGGTACATGAGAGTAGCATTTTACATAGGAAAAAGATGCTCAAGGACACACTATGAAGCTGGGGGGGGGCTCAGATGGGACTTGAGGAAATACCTCTTCATGGAAAGGGTGGTGGCCACCTGGAACAGCCTCCCAGCAGATGTGGTGGATGCTAAAATGGTAACAGGATTCAAGCATGCATGGGATAGACACATCGGGACCTTAGAAGTAAGACAAGGGGGGAAAAGGGAGATCGAGTAGGGTCTGCGGTGGCAGAGTAGGTAGGAAAGATGGGGCAGACTAGGAGAGCCAAGAGGTCCTTATCTGCTGACAACTTCTATGTTTCTGTTTCATCATGCTTTGTAAGACTTAAATGTTTTAATAGCTTTACTTCTGTAGTTTTTACTTTTTTAATGTTTACTGTTTCTTGGGGGGGTAGTCTATGTTCTTAGGTACTATCTTAGAGGAGTCCTTGAAACACGGATAAAGCATTTTTATGGTGATTGGTTAGCATTTTTGAGTCTCTTAGCTGTTTCAGTAACTTGATTTCTCTAGTTTTCCTTTTTTACAGTGTTTTCTGTCTCTGTTGAGGGGAGTCTCTGAGCTCAGTTACTGCTTTAGAGAAGTCTTTGAGGCAGTACCAGTTCCTGTGCTTGGGTTCTGGCAAGCTTGGCCAGAGGGATCACCTGGTCTACGTCTAGTAGCTTAAGGTCTCCTACTACTTGCCCCTTGTTGATGATTTCCTAATTTCATACCCCAACACCCTGTACACATCCTTTCTTTGATTTTGTCCATACATTACACCCACCCTTATTTTCTCTCTCCTTAATCTGATGTCAGGTGCACTCAGACTGATTCTACATCCTCCTCCTCGTCTCCATTTGACGTGTTCACAATGGCCTCTATGCCTTTTTTAATATACAGGGCCACCCTTTCTCCCTTATCCTTCTCCGTCCTTCCTATAAATAATGTAGCCTGGGTCAAGGCTCTAGTCATTACTGACAGATGCCCTGGTTTCAATTATGATGAGATCTAGCTGGATATCCGCTATTACCACCTGAAGCTCATCAATTTTGTTTCCCAGCTTCTGGCTTTCAGGCAAACAACTTCCCAGGACCACTGTTTGCCTTTTGCACATAGACTTCCTGCAGCCCTGTTTGTCCCTGACCCACATCCTGCCTCAGTTCTCCTGCTTACTGATCTTTCCCATGCCATTTCCTGTCTGCTCTTCTGCCCCTCCTTTTACTGCCACTGCCTCACATACTCCCTCCCTCTTTTCTTGTCTGCCACTTGTGATTTCTGCTCCCTGGTGCTCCACCCTGCCATATGCACTGACTGGGTTTCCCTCTACTCTCCGAATGTCTCACTAGCTGGGGAGAACTAGCTAGATCTCTCTCTCACCTAAAAACCCTATGTGGATGCTTGTAGCCCTCAACTTCCCCCTGCTGGTTTAAACACCCAGAAATGTATGCCTCAAATGTCTGCCAAAGTGCCCTTCTCCCCTCCCTATTTGGATGACAGCCATCTGGTTTAAGGCCTTTATCATTCAAAAAAACACACCCCAGACTCCCAGGAAGTGAAAACCCTTTTGAGTGCCCCGCACTTGTAAACAGTTGTTAAATATGTAAATTGTCAGCTTCCTAGCGTGACTCCATCTTTATTGGGAGGACCACCAAGAAGCCCACATTACCAGGTAATCTTTTCAGTCTGGAACCCAACTCTCTAAAACTAGCATTCATTTCACCTAATGGACCACCAGCTAGGTCACTTAACACTAGAAGGACAAAAAATTAGGTAACGTATATCAGACCAAGTGTTAGTTTGGTTTATGTATACCTTGTTTGTTCCTGCAAAAATTTTTCCAATCAATTTATTTTGAGCTGCATGGACTACAGTAATTTTTGTATACTATAATTTGCAATTCTACACAAGTATATTTTATTGCTGTTCCATGCCTACTCCTATTACCTGGAGCAATCTTTTATCATGTATAAGTAATACTGCCCTGTTTTCTCCCTTGTCCCCCCTCCCCAAAGGACACCTCTGGAAACAAGCTCTTTTGGCTCAGTAGACTTTTCCCGCTAAAACTCTTTCAATAAATAAATAATGTCTGGCACACACCCACTTCCTTAACCAACCCTTCTGTCCTGAGGTGTGACTTATCAGCTGTCACCCCGGGAGACATAGCACCACCTTCCCCTCCTGGCATGGGAAATAGACCACACTCTCAGTACCACTTGCAATGGAATCCCCAGGAGGAGTATCTTCTTCTTAGCACTTCTGCACTGCCTGCTGCCCTCCCTTGTAGACATCATTGCTACAGAGGCCTTAGGGGATCTAGTTGCAACAGAGTGCTCTCCCTGGGAGGATAGTAGCATGTTCTGCTCAGCACTGTGAATCAGTTGCACGTTGGCAATACCAGGACCCCTCTCCAGTTAATGTCACTTGCTGACTCCTCTCCCTGCCCACTAGCTTCCAACCCCCATTAAAAATCCTTGGAGGCCATTGAAGGGGATCTGTCAGAGTGGCAGCCCTCACTCTGACCTACTCTTCAGCTGCAGTATTTTATCCCAGGGTGCAGTTAGCTCCATGAGGAAAGCTGCCAATGTCTTGCAGAACAGGCAAACTCCATGCCTCCACAGTGTACCACAGAAGAGTTCCTGCAGCTAACCAAATGCTTACCATGCTCCCCGTACCAACCCACTATACATAACTCTTTATGTCCTGCCACCCTTCCTATGGTTCTGTATTCCTCTAAATATCCTAAATAGAGATTTACTACAGATTTATTCCTAACTTCAGTACTCTTACTTTGAAGTACCCCAGCTGGTTCAATACTTTTACTTTGAGGTAACCCAATCAGGTATTCAGCACACTCCTAAAATCCCACTGTGATACCCTCAATTTGAAATACTGTAGACAGAGATTTACTACGGACCTATAACCCTGCTGCAATACTAAGACTTTGAGATGCCCCAGATAAGAATTTAGTGCACCCCTTAAAAAAACACACAAAAAAACCCTACTGTGGTACTTTGGATGTGACATATCCTAGATGTGGATTAGTTACTGTGTTTTGTTGATGCCTCTGTCACCCACTTACCTGCAAGTATAACCCTATAGAGAATACTGACACAATCACAGCTGTAAGTAGAAATTAACAGAAAAGAAAATCCCTTGGGGTGAAACCAGGTGGCTTTCACCTAAGATGAGTAGCAAACAGGCAGAGTTTCTTGTGGACTTCCAGTGGCACCCCTGCAGATGCCATCCTCTTGACCCATGGTCCTCCGGAGACACTCATAGTCTGGGATTGTTTGAACCTGTGCGATTTATACTGAACACTGCCCTGCTAGCACTTGATTGGGCATTAGCAGTCACATGACTACTCACCTCTCCTTCAGCAACAGTGCCACTATTCTTACTTACTGTCCATTACTGGGTTCAGTTCCTGCTAGCTTCATTCACAGTCCCCACATCCTGGAGACAGCTGCTCTGCTTAAAGCTTCCCCTCCCAGGAGTGGGTTTTATATGCAGGAGTCACACAGGTTACACTAAGTGTCCTCCCCTCAACACCCCCTCCTCCAATTATCACCTTACCCCAGCCCTTACATCAAAACAATTTTCAATCAGATCTCAACCTCGGCCTAAGAAAACATGATTATTCAACAAAACTTTGCAAACTAGTTTTTATTAATTACTATTAAGGAGAATTTCATCTTATTAAACTGGAATTTCTTAAATATATTAATTTTGTGTTTGTACATTGTATGTTTCCTTTTCTAAATGTTACTTGGTAAAGGACTTCAGCCCTTAGAAAGGTACTAAATAAATACATTTCCACCTGTCATATTGTTTCCATCTGACAATTGCAGGCCAGATGGGCTAAGCACCATGGAAGTGGTGAGAGGGTGACAAGACACTTGCCAAGTATGTGCATCATGTCCCATTGTTGTACAAAAAAAAAAATATTACCAGCGCTAAGACAAAGTGGGGGAGGGTAAAGTGATGATTTTCTTTTAGGCTGGTATATTTTAGAATACTGACATCACTTGAGGCCTAACAGGGAGGGTACTTAGGTGAATGAGGACACACTGGAGAGGATAGGTAGAGGAAGGTTGGTAGGGAAGCTTAGGCAGGAAAACAGGGTGGGGGAAACGAAGGGAAGACTCTTTTTCCAGTTACAGTGCACTGCCCACCCACCCGGTTGGAGACACTAAGAAAAAAAGGGGTCCTTGTGTGCGTGTAGGAATGAGGTCACGCTCCAGGTTTCTCCAGGTGCCTGAAAAGGGGTGGTTTCCCAAGTGGCTTTGGGTAGCTCACCAGAGTTAGGGCATGACCCGATTTACAATGAACAGGACAAAACTGTCAGGAAAGGCCACAGGAAGGCATGATCTGATCTACCTTGGGCAAGACAGATGTAGTCAAAAAGGCCACAGCAGCAGCACAGTCACATCCTAATTTACATTAAGTATGATTTGTATATGTAGTGCAATATTTACAATGTAATATATGTCACTAGTGTCTGAGATAGCAACGCATAAGATGCGTTATGTGAATAGGGAATATATTGACTAATGACCCCTCCGTAGTTGCCGAAGCTTTCTGCACCTCTTTCTCAAACCAAATGGTTCCTCCCCCCCAACCTCTCCGGGACCCCCCTTACTCCAGAGTTGACTGGGTGCCTCCTCGGCCCCAATTCCACCTGAAACTGGTCGAACAGTATGCAGTACTTCCTCTCCTACTCAAAATAAACCCTAACTCTTCCCCGGGACACGACCTGCTAGAACCTCGGCTGCTGAGGGCCACCGCCCTGATTATCGCCCTCCCTGTCACCCTCCTCATCAACAGGTCCCTCCTCGAAGGAGCAGTCCCAAAAAAGTGGAAGGTATCAACCATCATCCCCATCCACAAAAATGGACCCAGGGACAAAATGGCAAACTACAGACCAATCTCCCTACTCAGCACTCTAGGGAAAGTACAGGAGAGACTAGTATATAACCAGCTTCAGGACTACCTAGAGCAGCACCTACTCCTAGCTGATGTACGACACGGCTTCAGGAAAGGCCACGGCACTGACACTGCTCTCATCCGGCTAACATCTGACATTCTTAAGGCTACAGACCAAGGCTCCCCCACGGGTGCTCTATTCATCGACCTATCCAAGGCCTTTGACCTGGTCAACCACAAGCTCCTCCTCTCCAAACTCCACCATCTAGGACTGGATGACCACTCGCTCTCCTGGTTCGAGAGCTACCTGATCGACCATACCCAAAAAGTCCACTGGAGAGGAACCCAATCTGGCACAAGACCTGTCATCTCAGGGGTACCCCAGGGCTCGATCCTGGGCCCCCTGCTATTCTCACTCTTCCTCAACAATATTGAGGACAACTGCATGCTCAGCAACCTCATCCTCTATGCGGATGACACTATCATCTACTACAGTGACCCACAACCCAGCATCATCTCCGCCAAACTGCAGGCCAGTCTCTTAACTCTCGAGGCCTGGTTCACCTCCAACTCTCTAAAGCTCAAGGAAGAAAAAAACAAGGTTGTCCTGTTTGGGACAAGACACCTGGGCACCGACAGAGGTGAGCTGCTCCAGCTCAACTCAGCCCAAGGAAAGAGAGTAGAGGTCATTGACAAGTTCAAATACCTCGGGGTCCTCCTTGACCAGGAACTGACCTATAAACCTCACATTGACTCCATAACTCGGGCCATCCATCAAAGGCTTGGCCTCCTCTAACGACTGGGCAACTCCCTCTCCGGTGAGGTACGACGAGCCATTGCCTACTGCAACCTCCTCCCCTCCATCCTATATGGTGTCCCTCTACTGCAGTTCCTCCGGGAGACGGAACTCAACAAACTCACCATGCTCTACAACTGAGTTGCTCACTTTGCAACTAATTCCTCCTCTAGGAGGCACCACTGTGAGGCCCTCGCGGACCTAAACTGGCCCACCCTACGGCACAAACTGGCCTACCCGACTGCCTGCCTAGCCTTCAAATTCTCCTTCCTCGGCCCTCCTCCCCCCTTTGAGGACTCCTCACTTCCAAAGTCCAATGCCGAACCCTGCGATCATCTGCAAGTCGCCCCCTAGACATCCCTTGTGTTCGCACCAACCAAGGCAAGCGCTCCTTCCAATACGCTGCCTCCTACCTATGGAACACCCTCCCAGCTAGCCTGATTGATAAGCCTTCCCTTCCCCGGTTTAAGTCGGGCCTCAAAGCATATCTCCTCGAACTCAGCCTCTATGGCTGTAACCGCTAGACCTCCAGCCTGGGTCTCTCCCCTACCTTAACCCTGCCTACTTCCCTCAAGAATCTCCTAAGCAAGGATGTCAATGTACTGCATACCTGTCTCAACTCCTACGAACTGTGTGTATCCTGATGACTCTGTACTGAATGCATGAATCCGAATATGTACCTGCTGTAACCACTGAATATCGATGCTGATGTGTGCATGTATATATATATATATATATATATATGTATATATATATATCTGTTGTAACTACTGTAAATCGTTGCCAATGTATGTTTTCTCTGTAACTAATTCCGGGTTGACCCTGAAAAAGGGACCTCAGGTCTCAGTGGGTTTACCCGGTTACCAAAATCTAAATAAATAAATAATGTATGCTTAACAAAGCCATCATTGCAAGAAAGGAAAGGTTTTAATTTCCTTGAGAATAGAGATAGGAAAGAATCAAAGAACAACAACTCTTTTACACTTATTGTCAAATCATTGGACAGCCCTGCCACAGCCCTGCCAATGTCTAAACGATGTGGTTTTCTTTTAAATTTCTCAAGAAATATAATTCTCTTGATGAATATCAATGTAAATGTGTTTAACTGTATCACAGATGTCATATTAATAGTATTACTGTGTTGTGATGCCACTGAGATTGCTGTTGTTGCAGTTACATTCACAGACCAGTAGAAAACAAGGTGGCCTGTGCACTTCAGTGTGTTCCATCCTGACATGATTAAATAATAAAATCATATAACAAATCAATCTGAAGATAGAAGATTTTGCAGATATTCATGTACAAGATATGACAAAAGAAAAGAAGTGGTAAAGAATTAAAGAATTAATGCACGAGAGATGTGTACGTCGTGCTGGGATGACATCATGCCTCTGGTGGCTGGGCACAAGGCCACAGGTTGAGTGTGTCCAGGACACAAGGAATTACATTATCCCTCATAACACACACCCTAGAGTGCATTATTGCTATCGTAACATAGTTTGTTTTTAATAGAGAATGAATAAAAATAAAAGATACATTTTAAAACTAGTTTGCTGGTTGATTTCTGCATGTGTAAGCATATAAAAAAGGTCCTGTTCTGCCTTTGTCCAGCAAGTGGTGCTACTATGTACTGGGTGTCTCTGTCTCTTTACTCTAAGCCCTCCTCCCCAATCTCGGTTGCTCCACCCCTCCACAACAGTCTAAAGTTACTGCTGATGTGCCAACTTACTGAAACTCTGCAGTGTTCGCCTCCTCTTTTCTGTCTTTAGGAAAATTATGGGATGAAAAGGTGTCCATTAGAGTGGGGAACGGGAGTCGGTGACATGTATCATTAACTGCGGTGAGAAGAAGAGTCATAAAGTAACTTCGCACACATGTGTGAAGCTCAGTATGATCACAGTCACTGTGTAATGACGACTTACAAGAAGCTACTTGCAGAGAATGCACTAAGGCAAAAGGTATTTTGTAAAAGTACACAGAATTTAAGAAGGTGTTTTTATGTAGTGGAGGAACAAACAGGTTTTTTTTTGTTCTTCCTTTGTAGTGGCATACTGGGAGACAGGGCTACAGTTTCTTATTCAGTTGAAGCACTGGCAGAGATCAAGGCGTCCATTACTAGTAAGGACAAGATTGAGTTGTCAGAGGTTATTATAGTTTGTGTAAGTCATGCAGTCACGTGTATGCTTGACCTTCTTATTGTGATGTTATGCTGGGATAACATCATGGTTGATTGTTGAAGATGGGCACTGACCAATGAGAGTCCAGTCATTTTTTTAACCATTATATAATGCAAATTATCACAATTTCCAAGACTTCACATGTAAGTACTGTACACTGCACTTAATATTTATTTATTTATTTGGTTTTTGTTTACCAGGTAAGTACACTAGACCATGTAGTCTGTTTTCAGGTATGACCTGGGAGAATACATAACACAGACATTGCACAGTCAATAACATAGTACAGATCAATCCAAGCATGGCATACATAGGTACAGCACTATATATCATGCATACATACATAAAGAAGATCACTACAGGTTAAATAACCATTTCATAATTGACATGCTGCAGGAAGGACTTTGATAAAGTTGCGGCACTTTCTTTAGTACTTTGCCTATAACAAAGAAGGTACCCAACAGGTAACTGCTACAGAAACAGGATGCCTTTTTCAAACATAAGTCAAGACGGTTCAATCTGATGCCCATGACAAGAGACAAAATATGTACCTCTGACACCCAACTAGGTCTGGGCCTTGTTTCAATGCATTCATTTCTAGTTGGAAGTAAGTGCAATGGTACTGTACATCCTAGATATAATAACTAAACAGACTAAATGTCCTTCTTTAAAATGCATTTCAAACCTCCCCATTTTATGAGATCATTTCAGTAGATTTTCTGTGTTGGCTGATATTCCTGCTATAATCATGTCTTCCCCAAACTGTGCATAATTCTTGCACCCAAAATCATATTATGAATTTACCAGCTGTTTTTAAAAGCAAGGCTAACATAAAGATCTATCTGAAAAAAAATGTTAAAAATTAAGAAAACCCACTGAGCTGTTTCTATGGTTCTAGTATTAATGTACTGTAAGTGTAGCCAGAGCTATGTGGATAAAGGAATGCACTGTATCCAAGGGAACAGATGACTAAAGTGGTATCCTGTCAGAAAGAACTCTTTATCCCAACCCCTTCAATAGGACTGTTGTTATTCTGAGGGATGTGTTTGTGATTTCCCTTAAAGCATTCTCAAGAGGCTACAACAACCATGACTTCATGTTCCATATCAGTACATAAACAGAGGCCTTCGCCAAGAGAGCTCTGAAATCCACCCTGCTATGTACATGCAGTCTGTCATGTTCTTCCACAGTACTTTCAACACACATCATTTTCTAATCTGCATTTAGCATTCCCACTTCAAATCTAACTCAATGAATAGGCACGGTTTTCTGCCTAAGTGTGTACAGTAAGCTGTAAATAAAACAGGAACTAGTTCTTCCAGCAGTTAGATAATAGTCAGATTGGAATTATTGAGTGCAGTGGTACTACACCATTTAAAATGGAGGAAAATGGGAGGCTGGGAACTGGACATTTGTATGGTCTGTAAGCGTGCCGGTTTTATAAACAGATGGCATTTTCTAGTACTCTGCATGTGTAAAGCTACAACAGTGACAATCCAAGATGCAGGTGCACGTACAATAGCTCGGTGTGCCTCTAGGCAGTTAGCCGTCCACCCAATACAGCAGCAAATAAAGTGCACTTACAGTATGTGGGACTAAAATACTGTGAGTGTGAGGCAGGTAGTCCAAAGTGACGAAAACCGAATGATAGCATACATCACAGTACATGCATATAAGAAGCGGACAGCAGTATAAGCAACATGCCCGCCAAGCACTTCGACCAATGTTGAGTTTTCTTCAGGGGGAAGGTATGGACCTGGATATTTATATGGCCGGTAAGCATGCAACTGTAATATGCAGATCACATTTTTTGCAGTCTGGATGTGTAAAGCTCAGTTTCACATTTTCCTTCATTCAGTGAAACAAAATGCCATTTTCAAAGGGGATCCATGGGGGCTTGCAGCACACATAAATAACCAAGGGTTTTTGAGCAGAAAAAAAGATGGGTTTGCACTAGTATTTCAATTACAAATATACACCAACCCTGGCTGAACTAGGAGTGTAATTGTACAGTAGACATGGCATACCAGTGTCAAACCATTTTAACTTATGTAAAAAAAAATGTTCTTTTTAGATACAAACTCTCCTTCTCTTCCCCATAGGAAAGATGTGTCCCCTGTACATTTTTCCCTATTTAGCATAAAAAAATACAAAAGCCTCCAGACTAATGAACTTAGCCATCAGCACTGGTATTTTGTTACGTGCAATGCAACATTTATGGCCATGAAAGAGTGGCTTTGAAAATAGTACACAAATGTGCCCTCATAGCTGCGTCCTTTTAATGGATGATGTGAACAGCTGTTTTACTAGAACAAGCAGCTACTTACTGCATGCAGGAATGATTACGCAATACAACAGGGATAATTGGTGACACTGAAATAATTGGTAGGAGGCCAGAATGAGAGGTAGATAGACAGTGTTAGGTGCTGAGGTAGATTAAAGATGGCAGGTGCAGAGAATATCTGTGGTGAAGTAATTGAGGGGATGACTACAGTTGCTGTAGTGTAGAGTGTTTGAATGTTTGCACAATGTAAATTTGGCTTATGCTACAATGTCTCTACTACAGGGACTTATCACCCTTTCTAGGTGCCATGAAGATACAAGAACCATCTTGAGAAGGGTTATCTCCCCTAAAGCTGCCACAGGGTTAAACTACCCTTAGACCAAAGGTGTCCTTGGGAAAGAACTCTCAGGACTACCATAAGGAAAGAGAGGAGCCACTGGAGGAGATGGGCATTTAGGTGGAAGCTACAAAAATTACTGTCTGAAGGACACTATGGCCTTGTGCAGTTTAAGTACTGCTCAGTGGTGGATGTGGCATGTGAAACCCACTACCTCATAGAGCCACAAGCAAATTCACTGCTGTTTGACGGAGCATCAGGCTACTTATGCAGCAGTGCTTAGATAACATTAATGGGGATGATTGGTAGGACTGAAATGATTGGTAGGAAGGTGGAACAATTGTTAGACAGAATGTTAGGTACTGAGATATGTTAAGATGATAGGTGTTGAGTACATTTTGTACCGAAGTTGACTGAGGGGATGAGTACAGTTGCTGTACAGTAGGATGTTTGAATGTTTATGCACTAAAAATTTGGAAAATGCTCTGTCTATGCTACAGGGACTACCATCATTTTGAGTTGCCGTGAAGACACAAGAAACTTCTTGAAGAGGGTTTCACTCCTAGAAGTGCTGCAGGGGTGAATTCTATTTAGGCCAAATGTACCCTTAGGGAAGAAAGTCCAAAACAGCAAATGAACAGAACAAACACAAACACTCCCATAAGGAGAGGACAGATACAGCCTAGGAGAGAAGAGATGCAGGATTTAATACTGGGTAGAAATACTTCTGTCGATGAATGCAGAACTATCATCCAGTTCCAGCTGTCAGTGAAATAATTACTTACTCATTAATAAGATTATTATAATTATGACCTTCTGCACAGAGGAAAGGAAAGGAAAAAAACTTCCAGCTTAGGACTATTTCAGTTTTAACAGGAGTTAAGATCAGAGACATACCACTGCAATTAAATTGTGGTTAGATCTCCTCCTTTGGTCTTGAAAGACATCCGTCTCTCCAGAGGTGTTGTAGGGCTGGCCATACAACTAAATAAATCCCTATGTGGAAGGACTTCACTCCTGGAGAGGCTGTTGGATACCAAAGCCTGATGCCAAAGGAATGATGAGACTGTTGAAGGAACCCCAAGGAGATAGGTAAAATAGATACAGCTGCTTCAGGCTTGGTTGTTCAGGTACTCTGCTCTAAGAACAAGACTCAAAGGTGGAAATACAGGAGCCAAGCCCTTGAGGGGCAAAGCGCAATGAAACAACATTGAACCCAAACCATCAGGAGGCAAACCCAAAGGAGATGAAGCCCTTGAGGGATATTGGATCATTGGGGTGAAAACCCAGTAGTTGCTGTCAAAAATGAGTTAGAAAGGTGGTTAGGAGCTGGGGCAAAGGCCTGGAAGCTCTAAGGTTAGGTACAGTAGTACAGAGGGGAGGGTGAAGCCTGAGTTAGGTACTAGGAGAAGAAGGGTATAGTTTGGTATGGGAAGAATGGTATGAGCATTGAGCCCCAAGGAGAAGACCTGGGTGACCACCTGGCAGACTGGTGTACATGGTAGTAAGGGCAAAGCAGTGGACTGAGGTCTGAATCAAGGCAGAAAGGCCAACAATTCTAGGGGAATGGAGCATGACCACAGCAGCAACAGTGGCCAGCCAGGAAGAGACACAGGTGATGACTGCAGGGATCACAAAACTGTGGAAGGAAACAGGCAAGGAATCCCAAGCAGCCAGGCAGTGGAGCAAGCAAGGGGGAAGGGCTCCAAGGCAAGAAGTCAGAAGCAAGGAGTTGCAAGAGGATAAATGCCTGAAGGAAGGATAAGGGAGTGAGGGAGGCAGAAAGCCAAGCAGGAGTGATGCATATCCGGGTAATACCACAGTATGCGGCAGCACTAGCTCCAAGCACACAGCAGAAGCAAGTATGGCAAGAAAGTCAATTAATCAATGAATAAGCTTTATTTTACCAGGTGAAACATCATTGAGAGATACTCTCATTTGCAAGATGGACCTGGGTGAACAACTAAAGACAAAGGAATAACAGACAGTGGAATAAAAATTGTACAAAACAGGAAGTGAAGCCAAAAAAGGATGGCAGAGGTAGGGAACACTGATACTGTACATAATATGCACACAAAATACAAAATATATATACATAGTTCACTCAGTCCAAGCGAAAAATGTGTAAAAAATGAAAGGCTAAACTAATACATCGTATATGAGGGTAAGTAAGACCAGATATACACACACTACTTATATATACAAATGTACAACAATATATACATAGCTCACACATTCCATACATGCAGTGTGTATAAATGGGAAGCTAACATTGGAAAGAACAAAAGGCAGACCAGATCTAGGAATAAGGGAGGCCAGAGAGCAGGGAAGGTAGGCAGAGGGTTGTCAGGGAAAGCATTTACAGGATTCATTTACAATTGATACAACTGCAGAAACACAGTCCTCATGTATGCAGTTTTTGCACAGCTGGCTATGCTGCAGCACAACCATAGCAGCTCAGCCCCGCTAGTATCAGGCACTCAACCAAGATGGCACTCACAAGGAAGTGCAACCAGAAACTAAGCAGCTGACATGGAGAAAGCTGCCAGTGTCCTACACAGGTAGAGGAGTTTAGCAGAACAGCACTGCAGAGAGCAGTAGCGGGTATCGGAAACAGGGAAGACACCAAAGGCAGCAGCAACAGGCAAAACAGAAGGAGTGGACAACAGGCCAGCAAGGACCAATGATCAAGAGTATCAAGGTAGGAGGATGGGCATGTAAACTGGTAACCCACAGGACTGCTGCAAAGAAACCAATTATCCCAAGGATACTTGGGACATGCACGGTTTATGTACAGTATCACTTGATGGAGAGGACGCATATGTCAGTTGCTGCCCCCATCAGATCACAGCGAAAGCCCTGCTTTTATGGTTCAGTATCTCAGCATTAGAAAACAAATTAAGGCTTGCATTAATACTGTAATATACCGCAATACATGCACAGATTTCAACAGTTAAGATGTCAAATCCTCCTCAATAGCTCCAATAAATGATTTTGATAGTACTTTACATCATTAGGAAATCATGAATTCCAACTTCAATAACAATATTCAGTCCTCTTATGTGAATCTAAGGGGTCAAACATGCTGTCCAGTGTTTTTGTAACAAGGCTGACAATATCTGTCTTTAAAGTTGATTTTTCCTTTTTACAGGAAGAGCCCGTGTATTGTCACAGCTGGAAATAATATTCTCCACATTCCAAGTCTTTCCAAGAAAGTGCTGATTATCACTAATTTGGTTCTTGTGTTTCTTTATTTAGACTTTTGTTTTTATGAGAAGCACAGTCCTTTTTGATAAGGGTTACATGGGTTAAAAACTAAAACAATTAGAAAACATGCATGTCATGTACCCCAGACTTCTGATGAAGGTTTGATCATAATGTGTGTGTTTTATTTTGTTTAGTTTGAAAGCATGTTTTATGGAAGCGTATCACTTCAAAATGTTCCTTAACTTACAGTTTGCTGACAAATTAGATGGTTTCAGAAGAATTTGTAAACTGGCTGTTAGTGGCTAATCTGGGATTTCTGTCCATTAATGATATAGGCTGTCTACCAGACATGTTTCCATCTACTTTTGCGTAACTTCCTGTCTAGACATTCTGAACTCTATTCTCTGTTGCAATGAACTGAGGCACAAAACGTGCTCATTGCAGTCGCCCTCGTGACGCAGTAGTGAATGGGTGGCTGCCTATAAGTCTCTGCCCTCCCTAGCCTTTTGTACCTTTATGGCCCAAGTGGGTCAGTTGGTCCACTGATCCTTGGCCTCACAATGCAATTCCTTAACAGTCCAGCATTCCTCCCAACCTGCCTTCCCTGCAGTCAAAATCCCTATTACTGCAGTGGTAACCCCATCTTAGCCCCCCTCCTTGATTTCCATTTTTCTAGAGTTAATACTGCAACTGTCCCCCTCCCATTTGATCTGTGTACCTGGCCACAGCACTGTGACCCCCTTTGCAATCTGCTTGTAACAATTCTACAGGCTCAGGGACAAAAACAGTTGTATATGACTTTGTGGATCATTTGCATAGTGTCCCCCACTGTCCTTTCCTGCATGATCGCAATGCTATCTGCCACCAGGCAGAATGCGGTTGTAACTCCATCTTCTGCATAGCTCAATGGGGTTGCGAAGTCACTGGTGGTGCTAAGGAGTTGCACTGACCACTTAGCACCACCATTTACAACTGTGAAAGATGCTCTGTTTCACCGAGGGAACAACTCATGTGACTACTGCATGAATCCGAGTTTAAAGGGGTAACAAATGGCATCCTTCAGGAATCACTGCTAGGACCACTGCTGTTCAACATTTGAATCAACAATCTTGAAGTTGGAGTTTCCAGCAGGATGCTTAAGTTTGTGGACATCATTGAGCTGCCCACAAAAGTGGACTTCCTTGAGGATGGGGCTAGCTTTAGGAGGACCCAAACAAGCTTCTTATCTGGTCCGATTCTTGGAGTCTTAGACTCAATGTAACCAAGTGCAAGGATTTACACATGGGGAGGAAAAACAGGCGTAGGACCTACATACTATATATCGGGCCCATCATGCTGCAGCTGAGGGGGAAGAGGACCTGAGCATCATATAGACAAGAGACTGTAGTGCAGTACAAGGGGGGGTGCTGCACTGATGAGGTACCATCTCTTGGATGAGATGTCAAACCATGGACCCTTCTGCCCATCTCTGGTCACTGTCAAGGTGGAAGTAAAAGATCCATGCCACTGTCATGGCCAGTATTCCCTCTGTCAATAAAACAAGTTCATGCAACCCACCCCACAGGATGCAACTCGCAAAAATTACAAACAAGCAAATAAAGTCAAGAACATACTTCTCAACCTTTCCTCACCCAAATGTGTGACATATCATCAAAACATGACACTGCAAGCTCAGAATACCATAGGTATCAGTGCACTAACGTTTATATTGTTTGATAACGGAGCATCATAAATCATTATAAATTTCTGCTGTAAAGTGTCAGTGAGCAGTGAGCAATGTGGAATATTGCCTTCTTCATGCAGAAGAGGGGGTGTATATGAGGTAAAATGAGTGATGTACCTAGTAATGTTTGATGGCTGAGAGGTATGGTCAAGAAGGCTGGAAGAATGCTGAAGTGCATCAAAAAAAAAGGATGGCCAGCAGAGCAGGGGACATAATCCTGCCACTTTACAATGCCCTGGTCAAGCTTCAGCAGGAGTACAGTCACCAGTTCTAGGCTTCTCAATGTTACCGCCCCAGAGGTGAGACTTACCCTTTGAGCCTCAGGAGGCCCCAGGTGGGTCCACCAACGATGCCTGAACCCTTCGGTTGGAACTGGTGCGGGAGGCCAGGGGAAGAAGAGTTGCTATTTGTTTTGTTATTCTTTTGTTGTATGTCAACGACAAACGGGGTGCCCCTGCACACGAAGATGAATCAGAGGGATCGCTTACATTATCACTGCAGAGCTGCTCTCACTGGAGTCATGGTACTGGCAGTAATAGGCAACAAAGGAAATTTAAAAAAAGCATGTACTCACACCAGTAAACTAAGTTAATCACACATGAACCAAACACAAAAGTCTGCAACGTTTAGTTTTATTAATTCTCCCATTTCCTTCTGGGTGAATTAGTTTACTATAAGCTATCCTACTTCTCTGATTGGCCCACATGAGGTTAGTTATATAACTATGTATGCTGATGAATCATTTTTTGGTATGATTGTGGGCAGCATCATAAAAATGTACAGTGTCCTTGGTAGGATATTCATTGTAATTGTGTGTGTTGAACCAGCTGCAACTAGGTCGGCACAAATTTCAAACCCCTGTTGAGAACTGCCCTTTTAGTGTCAGTAAGCTGGTAGACCAAAAGGTTGATGACTTTGGCAAGCTATCTCTTATTGCTGAAACTACTCCAGGGAAGTTTTTGTTATGTTACAGAGCATTTAACAATTGCTGCTTGAAATTCATGATCTTTTGGCTATCCCTCTCCATCTGAAGACAGTAATTATTTTCAGCAGTTTCTCTATGATTTTAGCTATGCACCTTGCACTATGTTTTACATATGTTGCACTTTTAATTGAGCACTGTTAGACTCATCACACGACACTTGTGTTATTTTCTCTTTAAGGGCACAGCTTTCTAGTCATGGCAGCCTCTTGAAAAAGAGCACAAGCACAAAACGTTGAGGAAGCTTTCTGGTCTTGTGTACTGTATCTGCCGTTATGCTGTCCTACTGCAGATCTGGCTAATAAAACTGAATACAGCAGCTTTTTTTGTTTGGTTCATCTGTGAATACCTTGAGTTTACTGCCGTGAGTGCACATTTTTTTTTATTTTCTTGTGTCAACACTGCAAATGGACTGTAATTTCAGCTGTAGTAAGTGTTTTAAAAAGTTTAAGTAGCAGTGGCCAGCAGTGGAGCCGTGTAAGAGAGCAGCAGGCTATGTATACAGAGTGTAAACAGATGGACAGCACTATCTTGTTGACCCTTGAACCCTACGATCAACCAACTGGAATGGAACGGGTCCTGACAAAGACTCAGGCACTTTAGAGGAAGAGCAACAAAGTGATTGTCATTCTTTTCCAGCCACTAAGGGAGCCATATTATGAGTGACAATCCCATCAACAAATAAGAGACTGAGATGGGAGTGAACTGAGCTGAACCTTTCCCCCAGCTTAGGAGGACTTCAAAGCAGTTCTTCCCAAGTGGTTGGAGAGGAGAACGGTGTTAAGGAGAAAAGTTGAGGGCCTAGCTAGGCCTCAGGGACAGAAATTCTAGTAGTAGCTGAATCCAGTTGCTGAATGTTCCATCCAAGCTGCGAGAGAGTGCTGTTAATCCTGAAGAGCTATGGAAAGACCAATCTGCTGAAGCCATCTGCAGACTGGCTATAATCAGCAGTAAGAACAAGCTGTTCTATGCCGTCTAGTGTGCCAAGGGAGGAGGTGGTCAGGAACTTGTCTCCAGGGTACTTGTACCCTTGATCGAGTGAGTGCCCACTGGGGTGTGGTGGGGTAGCTTACTGATCTCAGCCCTTCTGAACTTGCCACATTGCCACCTGTTCATTGAGAAGAAAAGAGAGCCACAACACAGTGACCGGGCCCAGCCTGGGCCTACATCCACCATCTGCCTGCTGCTGCACCATCGCCTGTCCAGCATTGTCTGAAGCTGCTTCTAAATTGATACAGGAATGTGAGTACTGGCTTACCAGCCAGACATCCACTGCTGTTGACTCTCCACATCTGCATTACAATTTTGTGCCTGATTCCTTGCTGGATTACAGTTTGTTCTGATATAAAAGAGTGCTAGTCAAAAGTCAGTCAGAAGGGGTAAAAAGCAAGCTTGCATGTCAGTAAGTGCACCAATGCAAGATCCCAGGCATCATGTCATCAAGGCTGCGAGGGTGTCGTTTACATAAGTACCCACTAGTTTGATGCTGAACTGCAGTTGAAACAAAGTGATTACACTGAAAGTAAATTGAAACTGTGGGGATCCTACAATACAGTAGGCCTCGTCTGAAATCTTGTGTGTGGGTGTTGAGAGGCCTATTCCACCATCTCTGCAAAGAGGCCTGGACACTGAGATCGCATAACTTGGGGTGCTGCACTAAAAATATCTGAAGTAATACTCTTGTTACTGCCTAAAATCATTGCTAAACCAGTTTTGCATAACTCTTATTCTCTTCACAGGACCTGTGTTGCTGACAAAGTCCAGTTGTTAGTTTCTAAATCTGGTGTGTGACCATATCATAATCAATCAACCCTAACTGGTACAAGTGTTTGGAATTATAATTAAAGGGAGGGTACTGGTGCAGGTTGGTTTTCAGGTTGCGTCCAATAGCTATTGGGGAAATGAGTTGGTACTTCATCCCAGGGGCAGCATTCTACTTGTTATCAGGCCCGCTATTTCCTTCTCTGGGTAGTGGCACCATGTGGTTACACTTGTTCTCCTTCCAAACCAAACCCCCCACATGAGGAGTATAAAGAGCCCAGGGCTCGCAACCTTGCTTGACCCCCACTGGCGGAAGGCAGGAGCGGTAACCGAGTATCATATCTGTAACATTTGCTTGGCGACCTGGTTACACCAATACAGAAAGCACATAGAGGCCGTCAACTGGGTGGAACACAGGGCCATTAAATTATCAGTGGTACGAAGGTCAAAAGCTATTAAGCGACACAAGGGGCCCCTAACATTTCTACCTTACAGAAAAGGAGGGGAGGGAGGAAAATGATCTTAGTTTTCTGCATACTTATGGATATCAACAAGGTCAATCAAACAGAGATGTTTTATCTGGTGTGCTCCAATATGAAGCAGGGGCAAGCTCTGAAGCTCAAAGGTGGTAAATTTAGGGGAAACATTAAGAGGCAGTTCTTCTCTAGAGGGTGCTGAAGCCACAAAGCAGCCTATCAACAGAGACAGTGGACCTGAAGACAGAAAGCCTTGGCAAATTTTTGCTTACCAAGAGGAATCACAGAGTGCCCTAGGTAGTAAGGTGGGTGGGTAATCCAGTCAGGGCGGAGTCAGTTTTTGTGGGCCTTGGGCAATGTACTTCCAGTGACCCCCCACCAACCTGTTCATCCAAGTCAAAACAACAAAAAACAAAATATAATCAAACCAGTTCTGGCTTGACAGAGAGATGCAGGCAGCCCCCACCCACCCACCCAACAGAAGACTGCAGGGCATTTTTCACACACAGCCGTGGCTGTCAAATAAAAAATTTCCCAAGCACCACCCCACACCCCACCCCCAGCAGCCAGTGTGCCACTCATAAAGGCTCCAAAAGATGCTGCGCTGGTCAAAAAGCCTGAGAGTAAAGTACAGTACCAGTCAGAAACAAATCTCACAATCGCCCCTTCCCTCTTCAGCAGTGCGCCACTCGTCCACTGACGTAGTAATACTGGGAAACAGCAGCAGAGACTGACACCCCCAAGCACCATTGCACCCCCTACCTGAGCAGAGGTGCAAGCTGCAGAAAAATAAATCTGCACAATTTCAGCCTATTCACAGTGTGCAGAATACAACTTGTATAAAAATAAGTGCTGGCCAGGGGAGAAGGATCGAGCATCCTAGGGACTGCTCTCCTTGTCTGGGGGGAGGGACAGGAAGAGTGTCCAGCGCATCACGGACCCCTAGCGGAGGCTGGGGGTACTGTCATGACCGGCGCCAGTATGTTCGGGGGTGGGGTGGACGCTGGACATCATTGCACATCCCTGCCCCCAAGGGATCCAGCATTTAAAAAAAAATAGCCAGCCCCCCGGCATGACGACTCACCCATTCCACTGCTCTCTGCCTCTCACGTCTGCTGGGGGGGGGGTCCCACTCCTGTGGCCCTGACCTGGGGGGGTGAGCTGGGGCTTCATCACATATGTCCATTAAAAGGCCCGGCGACCCTGGGGGGGCAAGCCTGGGTGTGGGGGAGGCAGGCAGAGGGTCCAAGCTCAAGGGGAAGCCAGAACCAAAAATAATAAATATAAAAAAATAAAGCAAATAAGCAGTTCTATGTCAGCTCGCTGGCACAGTGGCAAGGTGTCCACTTGTGGCACCGACATCCTGGGTTCGGTGATGGACCCGGGAGTCAGAGGGCTGGCCAGGGGGGAGAAGGTTTGAGCATCCCAGGGACTGCTCTCCTTCTCTCTGAAAGGAGAGTTTCGGTACTATGCGGACCTCTGGCGAAGGCTGGGGAACCGCCACTGCCGGTGCCACACGTTAGGGGGGCAGGGCAGATGCTGGCTTCATTGCACGTCCCCGCCCCCAGGGAATCTCTGCATACTAAAAAAAACCTGGACCCGTTCATGACGGCCCCGCCTCCACTGCTGCTCCCGCTGAGATTAATGTCTGCCAAGAGGGGCCCCGCTCCTGTGGCCCTGTCCTGGGGGGCAAAGCCAGAGCAAGAGATCATGTTCCTTAGGGAGGGGGCACCCACCCGTCGGCCCTGCCAAGGGGGATAAGCCTGGGCATGAACCTACTGGGTCAGAACCCGAATAGCACTGTACGGGTAAGTTAATGGGACAATACTGCGTATACTGCTGTACGCGGTATTGCACCATTTGCACTATCCCAGGCAGAGGATAAGACCTCTGCTGGGACTGGGTTCTGCCAAACAGCGGCCGTGGCTCCCTGGACTGAGCCACAGCAGCAGGAACCCAGGCGCTGCATCTGGGACTGGGTTTGATTCTCGGTCCCAGAAACTTTCATTTTTTTTTTTTAACTTTGTGCACTCCCCGAGTTGAAGCCCCCAACCCCCTGGAGTTGAGAATCTTTATTGGGGAGGTTTGGGGGGTACAGTCTCCTGTATCAGGGAGTGTGGGGGGTGGAGCCCCCACAAAAAAGAGAGTTATGTCACATGGCAGAAATCGTGCTGTATTGTGACATTATGACCCCAGCGTCGGGCAAGTAAAGGGACTGCAAGCAGGGACGGAAGGCCAATACAAGGAGAGTTGACAAAAAGCAGTTGTACAATTTTAGGTATCAATGACTCACTCACCCAGGTGCCCACGCCAGCCCTAACTTTGAGACAAGTGAAAACAGGACAAAATTGTGGCCTTCTCCTCACAGTAGATGTCAACTTCCACACCAACCCTGAGCTGCTCAATGCTCGGACTGCAAGGCTCTCTCCAGAGCAATTCAGCACACAGTTTTAGTTGAAAAAGGGTCCAATGTCCCACCAATTTACAGGTGCTCATCATACATCAACATGACATTTTTTATACCGGCTACCTCCCTTCCCCAAACAGGAGTGGCTTGCCCAGATATGGACGGTACCCCTGCCTTGGATTCTGTGTTACACTACGCAGGTTAGGATCTAGGATTTTGTGAACCATGACTCCACTGTTTACCAATTCCAAAAACTAACACAAGTTGGTATGAATGCTAAGTCTGACCTGCCTACTCCAGATGCGAACACCTGCTGCCTGTCTGAATGAACGAAGTTTCAGGATCATCACACAAGGGTGGATCTTCACCCCTCCACTGCTGGCATTGCTGTCAGTGCCGTGCCATTTCAGAGCCCCCCCGACGCATAATGGATTAACTCTCCTCTCGCTTTACTCAGCCCGACTGGCCCAATGCACTCCACTACTCCCCCAACTCCCGCCTTCACAACAGCTAAAGCCAGCTGGGCCACTCAGGCCCACCTCTCCACCACACTCTCCGGTCACTTGCCACCTGCACATCCATACTCTGCCCTATGGAATGCTCCCATGTGTCACAAATGGACTGAGGCCCTGCTGGTGAAGCAGGGCTCACAGGCTTTATTTTTTGGGGGGGGCCTGGGGAATTCCGGGATCCATAGTGTCCACTCAGCAGGCTCGGCACGGATTTAAATTGTCACCAGCGGACAGAGGTGGCGTGGAGCCCCGGCAACATAGCAGCTGTCAAGCTGAGCCCCTGGTGGGCCCTCCTCTGGTATTAGGCAGTTGCCCGGGTCACCCAGGAGCTAATGCCAGCCCTGAATCCAGTTAAAGTAGTGCATGTTTGCTTAGCATACTTGTTGGTCTCTGTGGGTGGAGGGAGGAGACACAGACTTTATGGACCTACTGTAATGTCCCTTCCACCTTAAATTATTATGCTACTATGCTATAAAACCTAGATCTTGTTTCTCCTCTGTATTTCGACTCAAACTATTTAAGGTGTATTACCACTCTCTATTACTGACATTCACATATATTACTGCATGTATTTTAGAACTGTGCTGCCTCTACCCCTTGGCTGCCAGACCACTTATTCTGCCATGCATGATTCACGTAGCCTGTTTATGTCCTCCTATACTCAATTGTATTTTCCTTGCTGTGCATAACTCTTCCAAAGTTTGGTATCAGTAGCAGGCTTTGATGGAGGAAACGAGTGGGCCCAATACCAGCCCCTGGAGAAGATTATTTGCCACAGTCTGACAATCTGAGAAATATCCATTTACAGTGACCCTCCTCTTATAGATCGTCTTCCAGCAATTTCCCTAGCTATGCTGCCATGCTTGCGTGGACACCACAATTTCTAAATCTTTTACAAGTAGTTTTTTAAGCAGCACTTAATCAAATGATCTTTAAAGTCTACTAAAAGGACATCTGATGCATGTCTTTTTTTCTGTTGCGATGAACAATCCCCTCAGTATTATCATTTTCAATTTCCCCAGATATATGTGTCGCTTTAAGGTAGATTTTGAGTTCAGTATCTAATGTTTTACAGGAACTTCACAAGCAGTACATGTTATGTGCATTAAAGGTAAAAACAATCCTTTCTGCAGTTTTACATTTCCTACATTTCACTGACACCAAACAATAAAAATAAAACAAACAAAAAAATAGGAAGGACATGATTTCAGCCAGAAGCTTTCTGTGGTCAAGATCACCTTCCTTACTCACAGAATGCTGTCCTGCAGATTTGCCAATTGTTTTGAGAGTCATACCCATCAGGAAGCACCAGCTTCTTCTGTAACCACCTGTCAGACACTTCCCTCTCTAAACAAAAAACATCCTTCAGCTACTTCAAAGAGTGTTTGGTCAGCCTTATATGTTTTGAGTAGGAAACTGAAGCTTGTTATGAGAAAGCTCTTAAAAGCCAGGGGACCAGTCTGAAGAGTCCTTTTTTTTTTTTTTTAAACACAGGAGCAGAATGAGTGAACCTGTTTTAGACTAAGGGCCAAAACTCATAATTGTTTGTTTGAAAGATATAATTCAGTATGTTTATAATGATCCATAGTACCTTGTTGATTAGCACATGAATCATACCATCATACGAGACTCCCTAAAACTATCTAGCCAATGTAACAAGACCTACAGCAAGGCAACCAGAATGTTAGGGTGTATGGGAAAGGGTTCAACAGCAGGACGGAAGAGGAGATACTACCTCTCTATAGACCAATGGTGAGACCACATCTGGAATACTGTACCCAGTTCTGGACTCCCTACCTAAGAAAAGACAAAGACTGACTAGAGACGGTGCAGCATAGGGTAATCAAAATGATTCAGGGCTGGCAGGGCAAAACCTACAAGGACAGGCTAAAGGCCTTCAACATGTACTTACTAGAGACAAGAAGGAAGGGTGCAGGGTCATCTCACTGCGAACAAAAACCGTGCGGCAATGAATGCTGCAAGCATAAGGGTATGCGCTGAAATAATGTCAGGTAAAATACAGACGACCACAGAAACAGCACACGCCCTTAGAAAACATGGGCTTCCTTGTCTTTTGCGTGGGGGGCTTTGTTTCCAGCACCCCCAAAGTGGGGACTGCACTCACCCCTCCCCCAGAATTTAGATTACAAACTCCGTGGGGGGTGGGGTGAACTCGGGATGGGGAGAAACTGGGGGACCTGGTTTAAAAATAAAAGCTTGTAGCACGGGTGACCTGGGGCAACCAAACAACGGTCCCAGGTCTCCCATTCCGCCATATGCTAGTGCCTTAGCCACTCCACCATGGAAGCGGCTCAACCAGGCTCCCAGCACACGGTAACTTGATCCCTCACAAGAAAAGCGTACAGCGACAGGGGTAGTGGTAATTCCCTACTGCTGTTATACCCCTGTTGCTGTAAATCCATGCACTCTCTACACAGCATGGTTAATACCATGCTGTCTTTCTTGCATGGTATTGACCCAGTACTGAAGGGAGAGAGGCGATACGACAGAGACCTTCAAGTTACGTAAAGGAAAACACTGGAAAAGAGACAGCTTTCCTCAGACACTACATAAACTCTCAATTAGTGCTTTCAGACAGTAATCACTCTTTTAATGATTTAAAATACACCCAATCTCAGCTGTTGCTGGCAGCCACCATCTCATGAGCAGCAGTGAGATTCCTGAGCTCACTGTATGCTAATATGCCTGTTTGATCTCTGCTATTGGTTGGCAGGACATATTAGCATAAAGTGAGCTCAGGAAGCTCTCTGCTGCTCATGAGATGGTGGCTGCCAGCAACAGAAAGTGAAAGTTGAAGGCCACTGTTTAAATCACTAAAAAGCAATTAGAGGTAATTTTAAAAAAATATTACTGTCTGAAAGCACTAATGAGGAATTTTTGTAGCACCTGGGTAAAGCTATGCCTTTTCCAGTGTTTCCCTTTAAAGGAATGAACAAAGAAGGACTATGAGGAAATATTGAGCAGGAATGGCAATCGAGAATACAGGAACATGAGTGGAAACTGGTCGGGGAAGAAGCAGGAGGGACAGAGAGAGTGGCTGAGACACAGAACAGACTACCAGCAGAGGTGGTGAGTTCAAGAACAATAAATTGTTTCAAACACAGCTGGGACTGAGTAAAAGGTTTTATAGTTATACAGGGAGAAACAGCAGGGCAAAGTGGGAGGCGATGTCAATAACCCAACTAAATAATAGGTCTTGGTTGCAGGATAGGGTAAAACAAGCAGACTGGATAGACCAATAGTCTTTTCTGCTGACATTTTCTGTGTTTCATAAGTAATAAGACAGACTGGCTGGGATATTCAAAGGGGTTACGCCTGGTGCAACAGCCCCAATGCGCCCTGGCGCAACATTCAAAGGGGCAGGTTGCGTGGTGCAACCCGCGATGCGCCAGGGCACATTGGTATGTATGCAGCGCAGATGCAGGGGCATGCCCAGATGTAGGCGCACATCCTGATATTCAGCCTGGGATGTGGGCGATATGCTGGCACAACCCCTACATGCGCCGCACACTGGTGCTCAAAGTTGAGCCGAGAATAACAGGCTCAAATGCTGGCCACCCACAGGCGGCAGCTGACAGCCGCCAGCCGTGGGTGGCCACCAGCCCAGCAGGAACACCGTCCACAAGCACCCGGACCCTCCCTGGTAGTCTAGTGGCCCCCTCCCTCCCCGTATGCCCGATCGTGGGCATCTGTAAAAGTACAATAAGTACCTGGTGGTCTAGCGGTCCCCTCCCCATACGCCCAATTGTGAGCATCTGTAAATGTAAAATAATTACCTGGTGGTCTAGTGGTCCCCTCCCCATATGCCCAATTGCGGGCATCTGTAAGGGTAACATAATTACCTGGTGGTCTAGAGGTCCCCTCCCTGTATGTCCGATCACGGGTATCTGTAAATGTAAAATAATTACATGGTGGTCTAATGATCCCCTCCCTGTATGCCCGATCGTGGGCATTTGTAAATGTCGAATGATTACCTGGTGGTCTAGTGGTCCCCTCCCCATATGCCCGATTGTGGGCTGTTGTAATGCAAAAGAGTTACCTGGTGGTCTAATGGTACCCCTCCCACCCACCCACAGAGGACCCCGGCACCCAGCACCCTCCCATCATCGGCGGGCGGCAGCACCCCACCCACATACCGCCCGCCGCCCACCGACGACAGGCGCACAGTATGGTTCGGCGGCTTTGGCTGGTCCACAGTGTGGACCAATCTGCATGGAGACCATACTGTACTACAGGGCCAGATATGTGGAATGTACGCCCACCGATGACGGGGTGCTGGGTGGCCGGGGATCCTCTGTGGTGGGTGGAAGGGGGTACCACTAGACCACCAGGTAACTTCTTTTCAGATACAACAGCCCAGCAATCGGGCGACGAGGGGATCACTAGACCACCAGGTAATTATGTTACACTTACAGATGACCGTGATCGGGCATACGGGAAGGGGACTGCTAGACCACCAGGTAATTATTTTACAATTCCAGATGCCTGTGATTGGGTGTACGGGAGGGGAGGGGGTTACAAACGCCCACCAGGGACCCGCCTCCAATGACAGCAGCTAGACAGGGCACAGGCACATTTCACGGAGCCGACCTGCACAACGCATGCAAACGGAGCCATAATGACATGCAAATGGCCCCACTTGAGCCTTGCATATATTATGGCCTCATTTGCATGCCCCTGGCTGAATATCGCGGGTGATGTGCCTAGCGCAACTGCACTTGCACTGGTGCATCCCCGTGCTACCTCTCTGTAGCTTGTGCTGGCGCAGTGCCACTGCGCCATGCGCAGTATGTGCGCCGATCGTGCCATATTCAATGGTGCTGCACCATGGAGCATCACTGTTGAATATCGCCTGGTCCTGGCCCTGGCGCAGCCCAGTTGCGCTGCCCCCAGGCTTGAGCCACTGCCCAGTGCAGTCTGAATATCCAGCCCACTGTGTGTTTTTTTGTATCATATCTTTATTCATTTTATCAGATTGAACAGAGTAGACAAATAAGTACAAGAGTGCAACAAAAAATAGATAAGTGCATTCAAATCGCATTAAATCAAAATTTATTTATAATGCGCTTTTCTACATATCAAAGCGCGATTACACATCAAAATAACATCAAACATAATAAATAACAGCATAATACAATAAAAGCAGCAGTAGACCTATTCAAACGCTAATTCAAACAGATAACTTTTCAGAGATGCCTTAAAAGACTCTGTGGACAGACACTCTCTAATCTGACAAGGTAGAGAATTCCACAGGGATGGGGCCATAAAAGACAAAGCTCTGGCTCCAGATGACTGAAGATGAACCCTGGGAATCTCTAGCAATCCCTCGTCAGCGGAGTGGAGTGGGCGAAGAGAGCGGTAAGGTCGAAAGAGACCTTGCAAGTAGCCCGGTCCCTGACTGTGTAGGGTCTTATAAGTCA
Organism: Neoceratodus forsteri; assembly: GCA_016271365.2. Taxonomy (NCBI): domain Eukaryota; kingdom Metazoa; phylum Chordata; order Ceratodontiformes; family Ceratodontidae; genus Neoceratodus; species Neoceratodus forsteri. The sequence continues at coordinate 288,588,774 of CM057456.1, forward strand.
GCAACACAACCTTGAAAGAGATTCTCTACCGCACCGGCAGCCAGTGCAGTTCGCACAGCACAGGTGTGATGTGGCAAGTTCTTGGTAACCCAGTCAACAACCTGGCTGCAGCATTCTGCACCAGCTGCAGGTGACGGAGATCCACTCCCGGCAACCTTAGATTTAGAGCATTACAGTAATCAAGATGCAAGGAAACAAACGCATGGACCAGCACAGGAAGGTCATCATGTGGAACAAGGTGTTTTATCCAAGCGATATTCCTCAGATGGTAAAAGGAAGACTTGACAGCGCCTGACACCTGTGCCTTCAGTGTCAGCTCGCTGTCAAGAAAAACGCCCAGATTCCACACCTATTCAGAAGGTCTCAACTGGTTAGCCCCAGTACAAGGCCAGAGGGAGACCCAGGAGTCAACTTCTCTGCACGATGACCCGGGTCCACAACCAACACCTCAGTCTTATCTGGATTCAGTTTCAACCTGTTAGCACTCATCCAGTCCTGGATCTCAGCGAGGCAGTTATTAAAGACCGATAATGCATCATTCTGTTTGGGTACAAAGGACATATAGAGCTGAGTATCATCTGCATAGCAGTGAAAACTCAGCCCATAACACCTTATAATGTCTCCCAACGGCAGCATATACACCTTGAACAACATGGGGGAAAGCACAGAGCCCTGCGTCACCCCACAGGACAGGGAGCAGAGGAAAAAATTCCTGAAACTACCCTCCGACTTCTGCCTGTGAGGAAAGAGTGGAACCATCTGAGGACTGTCCCTGATGGTCCACAGAATAGCCGCAGGCAATCTAGCAACATCCCATGGTCCACGGTATCAAACGCTGCAGAGAGATCAAGGAGGACCAAGATCGAATGGCTCTTCTGATTTCTCGCTATTAGGAGATCATAAAGTACCCGGACCAACACCGTCTTGGTACTATGCCTCTTCCTGAAACTGGACTGGAGAGGATCATAGACCTCATGGGTGGTAATAAAGTCATCGAGCTGCAATGCGACTACTTTCTCAATAACCTTGCCCGAAAAGGGCAGGTTAGAGATCGGTCTGTAGTTAGCGAGACAGTCTGGGTCAAGGGAAGATTTCTTCAAAAGGGGTGTCACAACAGCCTCTTTTAAGGACTCCGGAAACACCCCTTGGTCCAAAGAGCACCAGACTATCACAGCAAGGACTGGTCCGATCACATCCATGCACCCCACAAGGAGGCGCGTAGGACCAGGATCCAAACTACAGCAAGTCGGTCGCAAGCCCTGGACAATCTTCATGATATCCATGATCGCTGGCTGGTCAAAATCTGTCCAGGTAGACCAAGGGCCTGTAACCCCACATCGATCCCTGCAACGCTCATTAGAACGTGTACTGTGGATCTCCAACCTGATCGAGACACCTTATCCTCAAAAAAACGAGCAAACTCATCACACTGTATTTGGGAAAAAGCTCTCCGACCCCGCAGACAGGCTGGATTGCACAGTCTGTCCACGGTCCGGAAGAGCTGGGCTGGTCAATTTCTTGATACAGCTATCTCCCTGGACAGGAACTCTGCCTTCTTACGGGAGATTTCTGATTGATAGTTCACGTAATGGGCCATCAATCTAAGCCTGTCACCTTCCAGGCTGGATTTCCACCAACAGCGTTCCAATCTTCGCCCCACTCTCCTCGTGTCCCTCAGTATCCCATCAAACCAAGGGGACCGAGGGCGAAGGGAGAGGGGGTGAACACGGACATGGTGCTATGGAATCCAGTGCCCTCAGCACCATACTATTATAGTGCACTACTAAGGCATCTGGTTCCATGCACTCCATAGGCCAACTCGATAGGTCCAGCACCGCCATCAGACCCCCCTGGGGTAACTCCCCTCAAAGGGTGGTACTGGACCATCTCCAAAGGGGTAGATCTCACAAGTGGGGTCGCAAAATTGAACCTTATGGAGTGATGGTCAGACCACCCAACTGGTTCCACCACCAGTTCCGTGATCTCCATCCCCAGGGTGAAAACCAGATCCAAAGAGTGACCCTGAATATGGGTGGCAGTGGTAACAACCTGTGTGAAGCCCAACGAAATCATCAATTGGAGGACATTTTGACCAAAATGCGAGAGTTCATCGTTGACCCAAGCATTGAAGTCCCCCAGGACCAACCACTTGGAGGGCTCCAACACCAGGTCGACAATGAAGTCTGCAACTTCCTGCAGAAAAACTTTCTCGTCACAGGGTGGACGGTAGACGAGTAAGATTCTGCTACCCACACCTGCTCCCATAATACACTCAAAGGATCTAGGAGACACCACTGGAACCTCCACAAGGCCCAATTCCGATTTAAAACAAATAGCGACCCCCCCACCCCTTTGATCCAACCACAGTCGATGTATTACTGAGTACCCAGCTGGAACTGCTGACTCCAATATGAGACCAGCATTCTCGTCCAGCCAGATCTCGGTAATGCAAGCCAGGTCAGATGACTCAGCAAGATCAGCAATAATTGCTGTCTTGTTTTTTATAGACCTGGCATTGCATAACACTGCCCAGGTTGGATGAGAGGCCTTGGAGGAGCGGGCCACTTGCCCACTCTCAGTGGAACCCTTGGGTATGGGAACCAGGCATCACACCCCCCTATCCTGGACCTATTTTGCCCCAGGGCGTCTCTCCGACTCCACCACCCTAATTCGCCCACTCCGCTCCCCCCCTCGTAGCCGAGGAACCCCCCTCCCCCTCCACGTCCTCCATGCAATCCCTAAGGCAGGACAACACCTATATACCTCGGGTAGCAATGGGGGTCTTTCAAAAGGGCACAGGTCCCTCAGCCTAGAGGGGGAATAGCGCCTGCCCATGGAAGCCTGGTCCCAACACATGCTGCCAAATATTTAAAACAGCTATTAATCAACCAATTTGATTAATACTATCGGACCCACTAAAATATCTTAAACAGCAGTCCCACTCCCCATTTCTAACAAAAAAATAAAAAAATAAAATAAAACAAAAGTCCATTCCCCTTCAGGCATACTCCTCAGAGAGGATCCTAAGCAGTCTGGGCAGATTTTAGCTCCTCCGAAAGAGTTAATAACAGTTTGGACACAAAGTCTCAATTTTCTTCCACCTGTACACCACTGAAAACTGAGATTAATGAAAAAACCCTCAGAGCTCTCACCCCTGAGGTGTTAGTCTCAAGCCTATCTCTCACATAGGCAAAGTAAACGGTCGCACAATTTGATCTTGGATACAAAAACGAAGCACTCTCACTGCTTCACCGTAATATACAGGAGGAAAAGAAATAAAGAACAATCTGACCTGGGTAGTGTTCAGACAAGATCCATAAGTTCCAAGTTGATAAAACAGACCTTTGCTGCAGCTAAAATCCTCAGAAGTTAATCCCAACCGTTTAAAGGTGAGCTCAAGCCACTAGCCAAAAAGAGATTCTCCCCCTGGTTGTCCCCCAAGATGCCACTGAAGAAGTTGACCAACGACTGGATCCATGTGAGCAGGCTCTCCAGCCCACCCTTTGCAAAGCCCAGAAACCACAGGCACACTGGGGCCTGTCCTCCGACAATACCACCCCAATCTCCCGTCGCAGTCAACTGCCCCAGTAAACCACCCTGGGTTCAGGCCAGGATTTAAAGAAACTCACCCCCCACCCAGTCATTCCCCGAGATGCACCACCCTGGGTTCAGACCAGAATATTCACGGGCTCACTCGCTCCAGAAAAGCGGCACCGAGGATGCAGCAGTCCAAGAGCGAAAGCCGCTAAGTCTTCAAAAAAGAACCCAGCTTCAAGATCACAGTCTCCAGCTCCAGGCTCCGGACCAGTCCACCAGATGGTAGCGGCGCTCCTTCTCCGTTAAAAACAGCTCAGCTTTCTGCATAGTCCATGAAAAGCAGCCCAACAATCCCATCAGACTTGCTGCTCCTTCCACTCCCGGTTGCTCCTCTGTCACACCAGGCACTCTTCGACTCCAATTGAGCAATCCCCCAGCCATTCCAAAGATTATTGGGCAGCGTCTCCCAGATAGCTACCTCCACAGTGGCCCAACTCCAGCAATTCTCCAGGCAATCCACTCAAGAACTCCAACTGCTGGCAAATTATTGCGGCATTAAAAGCACCAGTATGATGCACCCAAAACTACCGATGCAAGAATAGCGACAGTGTCAGGTAAAGCTTGCCATCGATCTTAAAGCGAGCAGTCAGCAGTCCAACAGCCGTTAGTCAGGATAGAAAACACACGACCGTGGCTTTCACTTACAGTTTGCGCTAATGTTGAATTTGGGATGAAAATTAAAAAAGAAATCCCAACTTAAACAACAACTAAAACACAGAGAAATTAAAAATACAAACTAAAACAAGTAACTACTGCACCAGACTGATGGCTGGCCTAGCATGGCTGCCATCTTGAATCCATGATGAAGGGCCTGCAGCAACAGTCCTATCAACACAGTACAATTGGGTTATCTTCCAATCAATAGTGGGACCGTCCATAATAACTAGTTTAGTACAGTGCGTACCCAGGTGCGTTGTGAGGCACGAGGTGAATACAACCTTGTTGATCATGCAATATGGTTTGTCAGAGTTGCATCTCTCTCTCTCTGCCTGTGTGTTTTTCTCTCTCTCTCACTTTCTCCATGGAAAGTTTTAGGTGGTGTGCACTATATTTCTGCAGAACCATTGTTATTACATTCCATAACTGCACCCCCTGGGATTCTTAGAAAAACTGGTTATGCCATGCAGTTGTCATTCTATCTATAGATGTACCTGACATGAGACAAGATTTGGCACTATTCTGATGTTTTGACCAGCTGGCATCTTGATAACCTGCTTCAAATAATGTTTGCCCACTTGCTATTAAAAATACCTACATTAGCCGGCCCGGTGGTGCTGAGGGTTGAAGCGCTGGGTGCTACACCTCGCGCACGCCGGTGACCCGGTTCGGGAGCGCAGCACGGGTCGATGGGTTCGGCAGGAAGGGAGAGGGATTGAGCATCCGATGGACTGCTCTCCTCTCCGGGTGGTTTCATAACGTCGGCATCCGCCTCCTTCGGCGGAGGCTGGGGTCGGGATGCACGCCGCACAAGGGTGTAAAGTCGGGACAGACGCTTCGGGCGACGCTGCACGCCATGGCATGCCGCCGGACCTCAGGGGAAATAGTACAGGGGAAAATGGTGGCACCGACGCCGCTTGGATGGCTGCCCGCTTAGGCTCGCTACGCTGGCACCCAAACTGGATCCATTGGGGTGGGATTTAGGGGTTTCCCTCGCCACCCTACCGCGGGGGTAAGCCGCAGGGGTTACAGGGTGCCAGCAGTCCTGGTAGAGACGGATGGCGGCCGGATCCCCATAGGTAGGGCTGCGAGGCTACGGGGAAGCATCTAGGTGGCCACAGGAGAATAAGTAAATTAAAAAAATATATATCTACATTGGCCCTTGTACAGATAAAGTACATGGCATGCTACCTCTTATTAAACCAACATGTTAATTTCAGAACACAAGCTTTTGATCTCTACATGACACATTTCAGGTTGATCCAAAAGCTTGTGTACTGACACATATGCCAACTGAATATTTATAATACTAGCATTTATTTTGTTGTTATGATTATTTATTAAAAGTTTCAAACTGCAGGAAGGTTCATTAAGATCCTGGAAGCAAAACATGAAAAGTATAATAAGACATATAAAAAATAACAATTAATGAAGAACAATTACAAGCATTAGTATAGAAACAATTTAAATAATAAAAATACAAAGCTCTTGTTTACCCTTGTAACTTCATGCAATTGATGTTTGACCTCAATCTCAGGTTGTATAACCTGTGTTGTATTTCTTGTATGCATGTGTTTTGTTTTGTTTTTGTATATTTCTGTTCCAAGTTTGACCCTGCATGTTTGTACTTCTGTTTCTTGACATGGAACCTTTGTAAAAAAGCCCTGGGCTCAAAGGTATTTTGATCTGAAATGTGAAATAAGTAAATAAATAAACAATTTCACTTTTGAAAGACAAAAAGTCCTGTTTTGAATATCTCTCAAGTTGCATTTAGGAGAAATAATGTAGAACGTATTGTGGGGAAAGGGGCACATAAACTGTTCACAGCCTTGTAGATGAAATTATACCAATTAGAATCTTTTTTTTTTTCACAGAAGGCCAACTGAGCTGAGAAATCAAATCAAAGTGGTGTATGTTAAGATCACAATTTAAAGTGAAATGATCAATTTAGTATTAAGTATGTTCAAGAGATACAGCGTAGGCAGAAGTAGTGGCGATACATAGTTTCATTATACTCTATAGTAAGCAGAATAACCTGGGATACAGTCCTTGTTCCCTTGCAACTACTCTGTGTGGTTACTAAGCCTAATATAACCCAAAAAGGGCTGGCTGCTGCCTCGTCCTATATCCTGTTCATAATTTGCATAGACCTGGTACCGCTAGAGTTTGCTGCTTCTGCCTCGAAAGATGGTCTTAGTCTGCATCCCCACGCTATGCACTGCCCCTCCTGCTCAGGAGTGCAACTCCTTCTTATTGCTGCTGTATGGCATGTATAGGAGTGGGAACACCTACAAACTGCTCTCCTCTGCAAACTACACTAGGTGGCCTGATCTCGGGCCAAGCATTAATGTTCCCCTAAGGCTCTTACCTGCAATCTACATTGCCTTGTCTGGGGATATGGAGCCAAACCTTGGCCCTGCACCCTCCAGCCATAGGATCTGTTCCCCTACTGACCCAGCATGGGATAACACCAGAGGCCTGAAGCTGGTCCACCGAAATATTAATAGCCAAGATCCAAGATGCATGAACTGGAAAGCTGGGTGGAGATCTATAGACCTGACAACCTGGCACTGTCCGAGACCTGGCTAAAGTCTCAGGATATGGATCATGAAGTTGAAGTAGCAAACTATATCACCTTTAGGAGAGACTGGGAAAAAGGGGGAGGGGTGATAATTTATGTTAACTCCTCCTTAAATGTTTCCCCTGCTGATGTAGTTAACCTCAACGAATGTGGGGGTGAGGCTATATTTATCAAAATCTTGCTTGGAGGCACAAAGCCACTCATTGTGGGGTGCATCTATAACCCTCCTCATGCAGCCCCTGGGGCGTTTGATGCTTTCACCAGACCACTAGCTAATCAGTTTCCTGGGCAGTTAATCTTACTTGGGGACTTCAATCTAAACTGGGCTCAGGACACTAAGCTTAGGCTACAGGCTCAGCTACTTGATTCTGGCCTCACTCAAATTATTAGTGAACGTACTAGACTTAACAAAAAAAATGGTAATCATTCTTTGCTTGATTGGATAGTTGTCTCTGATCCAGACAGGATCACAGCTGCTGGTGTTTTCTCAGACTCAGTCAGTGACTACTCCCCTGTTTTCTGTGTTTGGAAAAATAATGCCCCAAATGTGCAGCCCAGAATCTTCCAAGCGTGGGATTACTCCAAATTTGATGTGGTGTCTTTAAGGGCTTCCCTAGCACAAGTTGACTGGTATCAAATTGAAAGACTCCCTACCCTGGATGAGGCCTTAGATTTCTTTGTTCACAACTTCCTCTCGATTGCCAATAAACATACTCCCATACAAAAACTCAGAGTCAAGGGAAAATGTCATAAATGGATTGTGCCTGCAGGGTATTAAATAAGCCGAAAAAACTGATTAGCAGTTTTGCACACTGAAGTGCTAATCATCTGTGAAAATGCATAGCACTTGGCACAGACTGGGTAGCAAAATTGAAAATTATATATCTAGTTTTATTAATTTTGTTTACTGTGCCATGGACTCACAGAAAAAAAAATGGTTAGCAGTCTACTGCTACTCATTTCTGGAAATGGTTAGTGTTACCCTCTGTATTGCGCAGCGTCTTGCTGTGCTATACCAGCTATTGAATACACTGTGCCTGAGCTAAAAAATTAATGTCTCTTAGAGACAAAATCTGGGGAACCTGTAAATGTTCTGATCTTAGGACAGACTAGGATAAATACAGAGAACTGCGAAACTTGTGCAAAAAGAATACCAAGTCAGCCAAGAAGGACTATATTAGGAGGCTACAGGGTAAAGATCTGGCCAATCCTAAGTGATTCTGGGTGCAAATTAACACCCTACTGAAAGGACATATTCAATCCATTGTAGCTGATTGCCAGAGCATCAGTGAACCCAAACTTATTGCTAATGCCTTTAACTGCTTTTTCGCAGGTCTAACTAGATTCAAACCCACCTCCTCCAGATCATCTCCCCCACCCATGGGTCAGGAGGTAACCAATGCCCAGAACCCCCACTTTCATCTCCGACTTGTCCAAAATTAGGATGTGTATGCCCTTCTAAAACATATTAAATTGGGTGGTGCAGCTGGATTTGACAGCTTGGAGCCCAGACTACTCAAACTACCTACCCCAACCATTGCACTCCCTGTTACCCTGCTCATTAATATATCATTCCTTGAAGGCAATATCCCAGAAAAATGGAAGATGTCAGTGGTAGTTCCTGTCCATAGAGGTGGGAAAGGGACCTTGTGGAAAACTACCGCCCCATCTCCCTCCTTAGCCCATTGGTTAAGGTACATGAAAGACTAGTCTACAATCAAATCCAAGACTACCTGGAGTTGCACCACCTACTTACTGACCAACAGCATGGCTTTAGAAGACACTACAGCACCAACACTGCCCTGATTAGACTGACTACAGATGTTTTGGCTGCTGCTGACTAAAGGGTGCCGTCCGGAGCCATCTTTGTTGATTTAACCAAAGCATTTGACTTGGTTGGTCATATTGCACTCCTCCACAAGTTGCAATGTATGGGATTTGACAACCACTCACTACAATGGTTCTTGCATTAACTAACCAATAGGTACTAGAAAGCCTATTACAGATGGCATCCTGCAGAGGTCTGTCCTGGGTCCCCTGTTTTTTTTCCATATTTATCAATAACTTGCCCAACTATTGTGTGGGAGGGAACCTACTTCTATATGCTGATGATGTGGTTCTCTAATGAAGTTGCTCCGATGTAAACTTGATCAATTCCCAGCTCACCTCCGATATTGCTACACCTGTAAATTAGTTCCATGACAGTAGGTGTGTCCTTAATGCTACTAAAACCAAGGCGATACTCTTTGGCACCAAGCACCTTGGCCTGGCCAGACAGCACCAGCTCTCACTTACCACCTCAACTGGTGCACAAATTGAAGTGATGGACAAGATAAAATACCCGAGGGTCCTTATAGACCATGAAGTCATCTTCAAACCCTAAATTGATCAGATTACCATAGCTTGACACCAGAAAATTGGTCTGTTACATTGCCTGGGTCATGCCCCCATTCCGGAGTCTAGAATTGCCATTGCAAACCATGTAATGCTCCCCACCCTACTTTATGGCGCCCCTATACTCCAGTCCCTCAAGAACTCTGAGACTAGCAGGCTCAGGGTTCTTTACAATAAGATTAGCGCTTCGCTGCTGGGGCCCCTCTTTGGAAGCATCACTGTGAGGTCCTATCCTCCCTCAGTTGGCCTTCCCTGGAGTGGTGAATGATGTACCCCCTGTTTTGCCTAGCCTACAAGTTCATCTCACATTTTACCCCACCCAACCTTTCTGTCTTATTAATTCCTAAGCCTGAAAGGTGCCTCCTCAGAGTCTCTAGTCATAAATTGCTTGAAGTGCCCAGAGTCAAAACAAATTTAGGGATGAGGTATTACGCTTATTCTTCCCACTCTCTCTGGAACTCCCCACCTCCCAAGTTGCAAAACTCCTCCTCACTTGAGTGTTTCAAAAAAAGGTTAAAAACCTTTCTACTTGACAGGTCGCACTGCACTTGCTATCGTTGATCACGTGTCCTTTCTTTTTTTTATGTGTGTGCATTGAACCCTTCCCCCCCAATTTTTCTATGATGCACTGTGTCCTAAGTATTACATTTATGTCCCTCCAGTTACTTTTTATCATGTACGATACTAGTCAGTTAACTAATCTTTTAAATGTAACATATTCACATTATCTCCATCCTCTGTCTGTAAATTGTATGTATTTTAAACCCATGGTGTATGAAGTATTGTATCCTATGTTCCTGCTCGCCGTATGAGTTCATGCCTGTAATTAACTCCGGGTTGTCCCTGAAAAAGGGACCTCTGGTTCCGGTCCATGTAAAAATTTTAAGATAGGAAAGGCACATTTATACTGGACTCTAAACAGAACAAGGAGCCAAAGGAGATAGTGGAGGTTAGGTGCAATACAGTAACATTTTTTACAGCATGTAAAAAACTGAAAAGCAGCATTTGGAACATACAGCATTGCAATTTAGTCATACATGATTATGGAAACCATTGCAAAGAGAATTGCAGCACTCAAGACACAATGAAGTCAAGGCCTGAATAAGAATCTCATCATGGGAATGGTCAAAGTAATGCGAAACAAGGAGAAATTGCACATATGAAAAACATGGGATGAAAAGGAGCGCTTTCAATCAAAGCTGACCGAGGTTTTAGACAGGAATCTCAATCAGAGTTTAGTAGAATAAAGAGAAATGGGAACGAGTATTACAGAAAAATTAAAAAAAAGTATTTATTTATTTATTTAAAAGTTGATAACCAGGAAAGGCACACTGAGCCAAGGCTCATTTCCATGTGCGGCCTGGGGAAGGGGTTGTTGGGAGTCACAACTTACAAAACAAATACAGATGCAGCATTACATTACAGGATGATGGTTACATACAGAGGCATCAGTAAATGTGATAGCGTAATATAATAACAGCTCGTGTACAGTGATAATAACATTAATTTAAGAAGCATTTAACGGGAGAACGCTGGTAGACATCCAAGAGTTAATTTCACTAATTCAAGCAGGAAAGGTATAAAGTGCAACGACGTGATCGCCCAAATCACTAAAGATGTACAGTTGGGCAGTAGCAGCATAGAAACAATGCCAAATATGAAAGCTAGAGATGATGTCACTAAACCAGAAGAGTCAGATTGAGAAAAAAGGAGCTGGGAAAAGAAGGGACCTGGAGTAGAGCTCTGGGTAACCCAAGAGAAAGAGAGGATGAGGTGCAAATTAAAAATCATCAGTTGATATAAAACAGAATGGTTAGAAAGTCAGGAAGGAAACCAGGATAAGAATAGGTCAGAATCCCCACTATAAACCTCAAGACATTCAAAGAGAATAAGATGATCAATGGTATCAAGGAAGATGTGTTTTGTAATACAAAGAAGACCTGTATATGTGCTCTAAGTATAATGGAAGTCCAATTGTAGCAGATCACACATTTTGATAAGATGACAGGAAAGGTGATTGAAAGCACCTTCTTCAAGAACTTTACTAAGGAAAAGTATGCTAAAATGGGACAGCTGTTGGAGAAAGTTTAGATCAAAAGTTGTTTTCTGCAAAGGAGATGAAATAACAGCAGATTTCAGAAAATAAGGGATGTTGCCGGAAGAAGGCTTTCCTTCCGGGGTTGCCAAGAATGCCTGCACTAAACTGGTCAGGGCAGAAAAATTGCATTTCTTCCAGTCCGCCCTTGAAGTAAACAAAAACTGCTCAGCTAAATTTTGGCAGATCTTGAGAGAGGTCGAAGGACACTCTCCTGCCACCCCACTCCCGGTCAAAATTGTGGGAAACAACACCTCCTTTACAGACAGGTCCAAGATCCTTGATCAGCTTAATACCCATTTTGCGAAGGCAGACCTCACATTCGATGTATCGCCTGTTAGTAAACTGTGTACTACAGGTACCACCAGCATGGTATCTAGCCCAACTTCCACCCCCGGTACTGGCTGCCCCATCTTCAAGTTCCAGCCAGTATCCTATAAGCAGGTGGAGGACCTTCTCCTCTTGTTAGATACCAATAAAAGTGGTGGTGTCGATTCTCTAAAATCCTTCTTTTTAAAGCTGGTTATTACTATCTGACAGCACCAATTGCCCACCTATTTAATAGCTCTCTAATCCAAGGGGATCTGCTGCCTAGCTGGAAAACCGCACACATCATCCCTTTGTTCAAAACAGGTGACCTCACAGACTTGAATAATTATAGGCCAATCTCCCTGCTTCCTGTTTTATCCACACTACTTGAAAAAATTGTCAACCTGCAGCTAAGGGAGTGCTTGGACTGCAAAAATATCCTTAACCTAGTCCAATTGGGATTTAGACCTAAACATAGCACCGTGTCGGCCCTAGCCAAAGTGTCGAATGACTGGCTAAAAGCGCTGGACAGTAAACAACACATCTACGCTCTTCCTTGATCTCAGTAAAGCCTTTGATACAGTCGATCACACCACGCTACTTGATTCACTAGGTAGCCGCAGTCTAGCCCCCACTGCAATAAAGTGGTTCCACTGCTACCTCACAAATCGCAGACAGCAAATAAAAGCCCAAGGTGAACTCTCCCGCCTAAAAATACTTGCCCTGAGGCCCTCGCTAGGCTTTAACCTGGGGCCAATCCTCTTCGCATTCTATATAAACCGCATTGACTTTGGCCTACTTGTGGGATTGGTGCATCTCTTTGCGGACAACACAGTCCTCTACACAACCAACCTCTCCCTGGATCTTGCTTACAAGGAGCTACAGCAGGACTTCATCATCCTCCAACATAACCTGCTGAATCTGAAGCTCTTAATAAATACCAAAAAAAACAAAAGCCATAATTAGCTCCCCGCCCTCCTCCCACAACATGGGGACACCTGGCTCCTCCCAGATTATTACCCTCCTTGGTGAGCCATTAGAAATAGTGGACAAATTCAAATATCTGGGAAATCTGGATGGATAATAACCTCAATTTCAGTGCACATCTAAGTGAGCTAACAAAAAAGCTAAGATAGGGCCTCAGAATATTCTACTGCATAAGATACCTACTCACTCTGGAAGTTAGAAAGAGGCTGGTTCAAACAACCTTTCTTCCCTTGATTGACTATGCCGACTTCCTATATAGTTACTCCCCCCAGCACGTGCTCCAAAAGATTGATACACTCTATCACCACGCCTTGAGATTTGTTCTTGGCCTGCCTGTGCAAACTCACCACTGCTTGTTGAAACAAGCACTAGACTAGCCGTCCCTCCCTAAGAGGAGGCAAAGAAATGCCCTCATGTGGCTCTTCCGGGCTATGACCAACAAACTACCACCCTATATATGCGACCTGTTCGAGTGTTCAAAAGGTGCCTACGGCCTAAGGAACTCCTTCCTTGTCCTCCTTAAGATACCACGGACCAGGACACGTCTTGGCTCAACGGCCATTAGCTCCTATCTACCAATGCTCTGGAATAACATGCAAAAAGCACTTAAACTATCCCTGCTGCCTAGCCCCTACATATTCAGACAGCTGCTCTATAGATGCCTGAAAACAACATGTGACTGCTTCAGGTAAGCACTACTCTCCTGGAATGATCAACCCCCAGCTTCTGGATATCCCCAGGTCTACTTCATCCCCCTGCTGGCTGTCCTCCTAACTAAAGTAACTACTCCCCTCCCTGAGCTTCCTCCCTTCTTCCCCAAACTAATTTTCCCTTGGGAACCTTCTACACAGTAGGATGCCCTCTTCTCTCCCCTTTTGTGTCTTGTCTTCCCCTTTCCTCTACCCTCCTTTGCGTCTTCCATCCAATCCTTCCTATGTACTATACAGATCTCTACCAGTACACACTGAAATGACTATGTATATATGCATGTAGGTTTGTATTTGACATTATAAGTTTGCTCCAACGCCTACTGACATTGTATTCTTTTACATGCTGTAATGACATCTGGTGTACTTTGTTCTGCTGTATTATTGAACTTGTATATGTCCTATGTGTCCAGGACCATCTTGAAAATGAGCTTATTCAATGATGTAACTGCCTGGTTAAATAAAGTTTGATTGATTGATTGATTGAAAGCCCTTCAGTCCCTTTTGACCAAAGTCTCTGTAGATGGGTTGAGAGGTGGAATTGGCCTTGGTAGGCTGAGGATGGTTGTGGATCTTCAAACTCTTAGCAAACGTATTATCTTTAATTCTGTTTATTATGTTATTACTCTTAGTGACACACTCTCTAGCACAGCTTAACTCCAACCTTGAGATAAGGCAGAGAATGCCCACTTATGTCTGGTAAACATGTTTTGCACGCACATAGCAGCTGCTATGACGTCATAAAACTTTGGTCAAAATCATGTTTTCGTACCTTGAAAGGATATCTTGAGTAAGAAAAGGTTGGGTGAAGGATGGTACCAAAATGTGTATTTAAGCAGAGGGGTTTTTCTCGGTCTGTGTTACACTGATCCAGACATAATGATGTCACGAGCTTCCCGCTGTGTAAACCTGTTATGAGTATAACTTTTTAGTATAACTGACAACTGTTAGCTTAGGTAGCTAGGCAGGTTATAATCAAAATGCAAGTGTATTTTATGCTTTTTGTCTGTATGTACTTGTACCATAGTGGCCTCAGTAAAAGAGAAATGTTACAGTGAATATCTATGTTTCTGTCTGGTCAGTACCTCTGGTATAAGTTGTATTATTATTATTGGGAAATCTAAAATTACAAGTTACAAATCCAACATTTGTCCAGAATATTGACAATAACAGTATTGCAACAAACAAGAATATCAGCGCAGGGAACAACAGGTGAACAAGGGAGATGGCAGCAGATGATGTGATTCTTTTATAGAAAGAATAGCATCAGTAATATTTACGGTAAGGAGAGAAAGCTCTCCCTATCTCCAGGCTACATTTCGGTACCACCATATCTATTCCCAGTGCCGATCTTAATGACCCACGTTTTTGTCTCGTTACAATATTATCCAACATGTAGGTTGGTGCCTGTCCTTGTATAGCTTTATTCATGAATGCTAGAATATGGCTGTGTCTCCTTTCCTCTAATTTTTGCCACCCAGTGATGCATACATGTAACAGCTATGTGTTAAGCTAGGTTCTCCCACTATGTGTTAAGCAAGTCTATTATAACAGGTATCCAGTCTCGATAACTCCCTCTTTTTTGCAACTGCAAAGAGGACATCCCCATAATAAAGTATAGGTATAATCATAGTGTTAACTACTCTTTCCCTGATATCTTTAGTCATGCACCACCTAGTCCTATAAAGGGCTCCTAGTTGCTTCCCAATATTTTTAAGTGTTTGTTCTATATGAACATCCTAGTTCAAGTTGCTGTCTAGCCACATCCCCAGATAACGATATGACTGTACCTGCTGTAATGTCACCCCCCTCAAATATCTTGATGTTCAGATTTCCTTTGTCATTTTTAGTACTACAGTTAAACAGCCAGCCATGTGGCACTGAGGGCTGAGGCACTGGATGCCACACCTCTCGCTACACTGGCTACCCGGGTTCAGAAACGCTCCTGGGTCGGCAGGGGTCAGCAGGAGAGGGATAGGATCGAACATCCGAGGGACTGCTCTCCTATCCCTGGGAAGGGCTGAGGGTTGTCACAGCTCTGCAGCGGCCCCTGGTGATGACCAGGGGCACTACTTGTGTAGGTGCTTTTGGGGTGGAGTGCAGTGGATGTTGGCACATTGTACCTTTGACTTCATTGCATGTCTGCACTCCAGGGATCACAACTAGGAGGAAAATGGCTGGGCGTGACCACGCAGCTTGATGGCCGTGCTTTGCACCGCCCAGAGGACTGTTGTGGAGTTGCGCTGGCGGGTCTGGGCCCGGCCTGGTTCGGAGTGGAATGGGGGTCCTCTAGAGGGTTGGGGCACGGCTGCACTAGACCCCCATTATGTGAGTGAGCCTGCTGCTCTCCAGGTGGGCAGAGACGGTGGCTGGATGCCCCCATCGGTTATGCCGCAGTAGGCGAGAAAAATAAATACGATAAAAAAAAAAAATAATACAGTTAAGCAGAACTAGCTGAGTTTTTTTTAAAGTTCAGAACCAGTTTATGGTTTCAGAAGAACATTTGTAGTTCATTGAACACAATCTGCAGCCTATATTGAATTTGTTCTATAGATATGTCTGACGTACAAATTACAGTGTTGTCTGCTTATAAATGAAATGAAATTGAAGGATCTAGGAAACTTAAATGATTCACATATAAATTAAAAAGTAATGGACCCAAAATGCAGCCCTGTGGAATTCCGTTTTTTATTGGCAATAAGGTACATGAAAAATTCCCTAATACTACCATCTGTTGTCTTCCACTAAGGTATGACTGGAACCATTTGTTACTGATCCCACTTATACCCATCAAGTCTAACCTGGATAGGAGGACCCTGTGGTCCAAGGTATCAAAAGCCTTGGACAAGTCCACAAAAATGACCCCCACTGGTGTCCTCCTGTCCAGGGCAGACTGCACGTCGCTCACTACCATTGTCTACAGGCCTCCAGACCGGGAGAGGACATAGACACATTACTGTTAGAAGATATAAAAAACATGACAGCTAAAGGAGAGGTTCTGATAATGGGAGACTTCAACATGTCAGATACAGATTGGTCAATACCAGCAGGAACATCTGCCATAACTAGACACATAGTGGATTCCCTGCAGGGGGAGGGCCTCAAACAACTAGTACCACAACCCACAAGAGATAGGGCTATCCTAGATCTAGTACTGATGAACAGGGAAAGGATCACAGATCTCCAGGTAGAAGGCCACCTGGGGGCCAGTGACCATCACATGGTATGGTTCAATTTGACCACTAGAACTAAATCATCCCATTCCAAGGCAAAAATATGGGACTTCAGAGGAGCTGACTTTGATAAGATGGCCAACAGAGTTAAGCGAGCCCTGGCAAAAAGAAATACAGATGAGGGGGCACAGGCAAAGTGGGCAAGCATTAAGGATGCAATACTTGAAGCAACATTCCATTGTGTTAGAGAGAAAAGGAAGTGCGAAAGAAGAAGGAAACCACTTTGGTTCTCAAAAACAGTAAAAGAAAAGGTCAGAGCCAAAAGGCTGGCCTTCAGGAAATATAAGGGAACACAGCGGGATGAAGCTAGGGAGGCATACCTAACTTTCCTAAGGGAAGCAAGGAAGGCAGTAAGGCAGGCAAAGGCCCAAACCGAGGAAACACTAGCACGAACAGTAAAAGAAGGTGACAAGACTTTCTATAGATACATTAGGAAAAGAGAAAGTCCAGAGAGGGTACTGCTAAGATCAAAGAGGATAAGAGGGCATGTGAGGAGGAGGACCATGTAAAAGCATCTATCCTAAATAGATAATTCTGCTCAGTATTTACTGAAGAGAATGTAGGGCAAGGCCCAAAGCTCAGCACCATGGACACGGGGGAGGGAGGTGTGCACTAGTCCCTTCACAAAAGAAAGGGCGCTACAAGAGCTCAACAAGCTCACGGTGGACAATGCAATGGAACCTGATGGCATACATCCCAGGGTACTAAAGGAGCTAAGGGTGGAACTAACAGAGTCATTATCAGAACTGTTTAGTGAGTCTCTGAGCACAGGAGAGGTCCCAGAAGACTGGAGTAGGGCTCATGTGATCCCACTCCACAAGAGTGGTAGCAGGGAGGAGGCAGGGAACTACAGACCAGTCAGTCTTACCTCAGTAGTGGGCAAGATTATGGAGGCACTCCTTAAGGAAAGGATAGTGCAACACCTGGAATCCATAGGAGCACAGGATCCAAGACAGCATGGGTTTACAAAAGGAAGGTCCCATCAAACTAATCTCATAGATTTCTTTGACTGGGTAACCAGAGTGGTGGACCAAGGGGGAGCAATTGATGTCGCCTACCTTGACTTCAGCAAAGCTTTCGATACTGTTCCACATAGAAGATTGATTAATAAGCTGGGTAGGCTCGGAGTGGGTCAGAAGTTGGTCAACTGGGTGGCAAACTGGTTGATGGGCAGAAAACAGAGAGTGGTAGTAAATGGTATACAGTCAGAAGAGATACAAGTCACAAGTGGGGTACCTAAGGGATCAGTCCTGGGGCCAGTCCTCTTCAATATCTTCATCAGTGACATTGCAGAGGGACTGGAGGGTAAGGTTTGTCTGTTTGCAGATGATACCAAGATCTGCAACAGAGTAGATGATCCAGATGGGGTGGGCAGAATGAGAAGAGATCTGGATAAATTGGCAAAATGGTCAGAAGAGTGGCAACTGGGGTTTAACGCAAAGAAGTGCAAGATCATGCACATAGGGAAAAGAAACCCTGAAGCCACCTATAGATTGGGAGGGGAGTTGCTGGCAGTCACAAGGGAAGAAAGAGACTTGAGCATCGTCATTACAAATGACCCGAAATCATCCAAGCAGACCACTAAAGCAGTAGGTAAGGCTAGAGGGATGTTGGGGTGTATTAGTAGGGGTATCACAAGTCGTAAGAGGGAGGTACTAATCCCTCTTTACAAGACACTGGTTAGGCCCCATCTGGAGTACTGCATGCAGTACTGGAGGCCGCACCTTCACAAGGACATTAACCAAATTGAGGCAGTCCAGAGAAGGGCAACCAAAATGGTGCAGGGGCTGCATCATAAAACATATGAGGACAGATTAACAGAGCTCAATATGTACACCCTAGAGCAAAGGAGGGAGAGAGGTGATATGATCGAAACATTGAAACACCTTAAGGGCATTAACAAGGTGAAAGAGTCTAACATGTTTCAATATAAGAAAAATAGCAGGACAAGAGGACACAGCATGAGATTAGAGGGAGGTCGATTAAGGGGTAATGTGAGGAAGTTCTTTTACACAGAAAGGTGGTGGATGCATGGAACTGCCTACCTCAGGAAGTGGTGGATATGAATACAGTGCAGGGCTTCAAACAGGCATGGGATAGGTATAAGGGAGCAATACAGATGAGTATGAACAGATAGGCCATTGACAGAGCTAAGGCCGATGGCACATTCATAAGGTAGAGAAAGAAATGGGCAGACTGGATGGGCCTTGCGGTCCTTATCTGCCGTCAACTTCTATGTTTCTACCTTTACCAGAGCTGTAACAGTTCTATGTTTCTGCCTAAATCTTGACTGAAAACCATTTAACCTGTTGTGTAGTTGTCGGCACAGGTGCTTGTTTTCAGGGATGACCCAGAAGCACTGAGGGGGTTAAGTGACTTGCTCAGTCACACAGTATGCAAGTGGAGGTTGTGGGAATCAAACCCAGGTCTGCTGAATGTGCCAAGCTCATTCACAGCTCATTACTCTAACCTCTAGGCTATACTGTCAGCCCAGTCTAGTTTTAGTCCTCATCATACCTCACTGTCATTCTGCCCTCCTGACTGTGACATCACAACTCTCAAGAAGGCAAGGCAAATTTTATTTTTCTGACACCCAATCCCAGAGACTCTGGGAGCCGAACAACAAAACAGACTATCGATACAATAATATGAATCAATATGAAAACAATAAAATATCAGTATACATAAATATAATAAATAAATATATATCTAAAAAAACTGATGCTCAAACAAAAAGAGCCACTCAACAGCTGTCAGATTAGTTGCTGGTGATGTCACAATGAGTGAAGCCACACTACTAATGACAGGTATGAAGTGGAATAGAACTAGATATATCAACTGCTGTGCAAATCACTGTTCTACATAGTAAACCAATGCTATCAAGTAATAAACTTTCCAGTGGGCAAAAGGAAAGAGAACAATACTTCAGAAATAACAAGTAAGAACTGACCAGTTCTAAAAAGCAACATTTTCAGTATGCAATTTTTTTGGTTCTACTAGAACTTTAAAAGTTATAGAAAACTGAAGAGTGACTGGGATTAGGTAGCTAAAGGAGGGAATTAATAGTAGGAAAAGAAGAATGAGGCTCACCGGCATCTTAAGAAATGAGGGAAGTAAAAAACTTCACTTTAGTGTCTTTGAGGACAGAACGGTAGGTCAAGAATGGACCATAATTACAGATAGACACAGAGTTTTGATTTAGACATTTAAAAGACCTAAACAGATACAGTAGGTAAATCATGGAGATCTTGCAGTATAATAAAATAACCATTTGTTTAATGATGCCAGTTGACTGCTAGCTATAGAAAGACTAGCCATAGAGCACTCTAGGTATCGACTAACAGAAGAGATGGGAATGTATGTGAAATAGCAGAACTAAGTGATCTTTTTTACTCAGACAGTAAAGGTGAGATGATACAGTGAGCAATTAGACATTGTATGTCTCTTAACAGGAGGCTTAGAGAGATAGACTGAAGAGGTAAAGGCATGGGGCACAATTTTCAAAAGAATCCACCAAGATGCATCTGCTGTTATTTTCACAACAGAAATATTCCCAAACCTGTTAGATCATCTATTGGATGGCCTACCAGCATCCACAGTTCTTGTCCAAAAACAGATGCAATTGCATCGAAACTGAATGCAACTCACAGCTGTGTCTGTTTTCTACTGCAGATTGTGACTTTTTATCATAACAGATGCAACTTCTGAACAGATCAGCAGGGCTGCCTGGATGTGACTGGATAGATGAAGATGCAGGGTCAGCTTGCATCTGCATCCAACACTTCTGATGCCCCCAGGTCACTGACTCTAATATCACAATTAGAGTCTGACAACAGAAAGGATCATTACTCATGAAGAGGTTAAGATATATGACCATGTGAGTGGGTAGGAAATTTAACAAATTAAAACTGGCTCAAGGGAAAAGAAAAGAAAGATTGTTAGCTTAGAAGTAATCGGAAAAATCATCCATATGAATAATAAAATCCTCAGTAAGAAATACTGTATGTTAAGAGTAGATCCAGAAGCAAATGATTTGATACCTTTTAATGGACCGACATAGATGTAACAACAAGAACAAAGTGCTCAAGGTATGTTAAGAGGTAAGGAAATTAAAGAGAAAACAAAGTTTAGCCATGTAATTACCACAAACCCCCATCACCATGCTAGAATGCATCAACCTGATGGAAGAGACCGTAACCAGGACGGGTTTCCTTGTTAAAGGAAAATGTTACACGAGTACACACACATACAATTTTAAGAAAGAAAGAAGACTCAGGTTTGGAGTGCCGTGTTTCATTAGGACAGATGATGTAAATGGCATTGCCACAAATAATACACGTTAAAAGGGACTTGCCATTAATGGAGTGGGTGTTTAAGAACAGAACATTTGTTCGTGAATGAACTAGGGAAGTGCATGCCATATTGTAAGGGACTAAGCTTGTATAACAGTTATAGAGCAACAGACACACTAAAGCATTCTCTTTCTAGCACCCAGTATAACACCTTCTCTCCTCACTCTCTCCATCTCACCGACTCTGCTTCCCCTCTCCAAATCCCGACTCATGACCAGCTCCTTGCATGGCAACAGTGTATCATGCCCCTGGGTTAGCAGACCAGGTTTGTGACTCACAAGGCAGGGAGTATCTTATTGTCACATGAAAGACACCATGCTAATGAAGCACGGTATTGCACTATACATACAATAGCTGTATGAACAAAGAGAATTGGCTTAAATATTAACACAAGCAGAGAACAGAAGAGTTAACACAAGCAGAGTGCAATATCTCATTCTAGATCATTGACAGTGTCATACTGTAAAAGTGTAGATTCTTTGGTTGTTCATAGGAGAATGTGTGTTCTTTCTCAACCCCCATTTCCACAACCATTATCACCAGTGCAGTTCTCTTATTAGCCATGAGCACTTGAGATCCATGCTACCTTTAGAACTAAATTCCCTCTGCAACAATTCTTACAATGACTTAGTATAAAAACCTTTTTACCTCCATGAGTTCTAAACAACAATTTCTCAAAGTGCACACAGTATATCCAAGAGTTTCATGCCTGTGTACTGAACATTTTCACCATGAATGTTATACTGCAGGCTGACATTGGAGACAAGTTCAACAATTAGAACATTTAGGGAGTTTCGGGGCTGGTAGACAGGTATACCATGTGACATATCCCACTTAAGGAATCTGACTGGCTGATTATCAACCTGTGGTTCTTAATTCAAATTAAAGTCTTGAAACTGTAGCTGAGGAACAACTAGTGGAGAAAGTGGGGATTGTGAGCGATCCCCCAAATATCACAGCAAAAACGGCTGGGGGCCAGGTGAGTTATGGAGGTGAGTTGCTTGTATCAGAGAGAGTAGGACACAGGCTATCCAGTACTTGTGCTCTTCTGGATGGCCAACCACAGAGCAGCATTACGTAGAAACATAGAATATGTTGGCAGAAAAAGACCAGCAGGCTCATCTAGCCTGCCATAATTTCCCTGCCTATTACTACACCCTGGACCTTATTCAGTCACAGGTGTCCTCCATCCTCCCTTACCGCTACATACTGTACTGTATTATGCCCACGTGCCTATCCAACGCATGCTTGTAGCTCCCCACTGTCTTCACCCCAACACCTCTTCTGGCAGGCTGTTTCAGGTGTCCGCCATCCTTTCTGTGAAAAATAATTTCATCACATCCCTCTTAAACTCCCCCCAGGCCTCACAGCATGCCCCCGCCCATGTTGTGGTGCTCCTTCTCTGATCCCCTGCATTCTGTTCACCACCCCCCCAGGTACTTTTTTTTTTTTTTTATAAAGGTTTTTATACTCCTGGGCTGGACAGAGTGACTTGTTTAGCCCTTTCCTGGGTGCCACCAACCAGCCTGCTTTCCTCTCTCTGTTCCTCCTCCTCCTTCTTCTTTCAGAGTGGCAGGGTGGGCAGTGGCACCTTGGGCAGGGCTTCATGAAGCCCAGTCCCCCATCCACTTTCTGTCTAGGTTTTTGCCCTTCTCTGGGGCAATGGCAAACATGGCTAGCATATGTGTGTGGAGATGTGCATGCACTCCAGGAGTGCCAGCCCAGTTCCAGCCACTCTGTGTACTGCCAGCCTCCAAAGCATCAATGCTACATCAGACCTCCACTCTGTGGCAACCAAGAACTAGGAAGGCTTATCATGCCTATCCAGGAGAGGACAGCTGCCAGGTGGCTGCTCGATCCTCTACTAGCCCTCCCCCCAGCAGATCCCTGGCAACCCAAGCTTGTTCCCGAACTCGTGTCACCGGTGTGGGAGAGGTAAGGCACATCACAGCACCACAGCCCTCTATGCCACCTGGCTAGCCCCTCGAGAGGCACTTCTAGGTCTCAATCATGTCTTCTCTCACTGTCCTGTCTTTCAGGGAGTACATGTTGAGCTCCTGCAGCATCTCCTCAGACAGGTTCTCATGCACCCCCACGCCATTTCAGCAGCCCTCCTCTGGACCACTTCCACCCTGTCAATGTCCTTGTTGAGGTTTGGCCTCCAGAACTGGACATAGTACTCCAGATGAGGTCAGACTAGTAAGCAATAAAGTGGCAACACCACCTGCCTTCTCCTGTTAGAAATCCCCCCATATGCAACCTATTATCCAGGTAGACTTGTCTACTGCATTGGCATACTACCCTGACATTTTGAGATCATCAGATATGATTACTCCAAGGTTCCTCTGTTGCTTCGTGACTGTAAGTACCCCCTCCCCATCTTATACACAGCCCCCTGGCTTACCTGCCCCAGGTACATGACTCTGCACTTTCTGGCATTGAAATCCAGCTGCCACTCCATTGATCAGTCCTCCAGTTTCCAAAAGATACCTTTGCATTTTCTCCAACCCTCCTGGATGTCCACCCTGTTGCAGATTTTTGTGTCATCCATAAGGAGACATACCTTACCCTCTAATTTCTCAGCAATGTCATTTATGAAGCCATTGACGAAGACAGGACCCAGCACAATATTTATGGTACCCCATTGGTCACTCTCCCACCCTCTGAGTGACTGCTGTTTAACAACATCCTCTGCCTCCCATCTTTTAACCAGTTTCATACCCAGCTTACCACCTTCAGCACCACCCCAGGGCTGCTGTTTTCTTAATCAGCCTCCTGTGTTGTACAGTGTCAAAGGAATTACTGAAGTTCAGATAGGCCACATCCACTGCCTTCTCATGATCCACCTCCCTCACAACCCAGTCAAAGCAATCTGTAAGATTTTTTGACATGACCTCCCCCCTGTGAAGCTGTACTGCTGGTGATCCTACAACCCATCAGTCTCTTCTTTAGCAAGGTTTCCATTAATTTCCCCACCACTGACATCAGACTAACTGGTCTGTAGTTGCTAGCCTCCTCCCTGGTGTTCTTGCGCAGAGGGACCACATTGGCCCTGTTCAAGTCCTCTGGAACTACCCCCCATCTCTAATGAGGTGTTGAATAGTGTTGCCAGAGGGGGCGGCTAGCACTTTGCTTAATTCTTTTAGTACAGTACCTTTGAGAGGATCCCATCTGGCCCTATTGCCTTGTTTTCCTATAGGGCTTCCAAACTTTGGCAGACTCTTTTTTCCAAAAAAATGGACGTGTCCACTCCCCCCCCCCCCCGGTGCCTGCTGATGTATGTTGGTCCATCCCTCCCCTTCTGCTGTGAAGACCAAGCCAAAGTACTCAGTTAAAGAGCAGCTGACGCCTTCAGGAGAACTTTAACAAAACATAATATTTCGACACAGTTCGGCTTGTGTTTCACATTAGTTCTGTATTCATCCTCCCTATTATTTATTACTGATGTAATCTGCATGAAAACATCATCTTTGCTCCTGAAGGGTTCATCTATTCCTGTTGCTTTTTCTCTGCCTGAAGTCATAATGTGCTGCTTGTGAATCACAGTTACTCCCATGGCAACAGATTGTGATGTCACAACAGAGGATTATGACATGAAGTAAGGAGTAAGCTACAGAGGCAGATCAACTCTAAAGGATAAAGATCATGTATTCATGCAAATTTCCTCTGTAATAAATAATGTTAAGGAGAAATCTATAGACTATATATATGGAATGCATGCTGAACTGTACCTAAATATTACATTTATCAAAGTTTTCTTTGCGGCGTCAGCAGCTCTTTAAAATTTTTGCTTTTTCTTGATCCTCTTCTGCACAGTTCTCCCCCCACATTCCTGATCCTCACTATCCCTCCCCTTGCCTTCCTCTTTTCACTCAGGTACCTGAAGAAAGTTATATCTCTCTTTGTGGCCTCTTGGGCTATCCTCTCTTTTGTTAGAGCCTTTGCTGCCCTCACCCTTCTCCCTGCCTCCCTCTGTTTATCCAGATATACAAACATACGAAACTGCCAGCAGATACAGGCCATATATCACTGTCATTGCACCATGATTCTGTTATGACCACCAGATCCAGGTCCACCTCTGCAATGCTTGCCTCAAGGTCAGGAATTTTACTTCTTAAGCTCCTTGCGTTGACACACGTAGCCCTCCACTCCTTTTGTCCCTCCCTGCCCTACTTTGCCCTCCCTTCCCAAGTCCATCCTTCACCCTGGTACTGTACTTCTCTTTTTAATCTCCCTCTGTCCATCCTTCTTAATTCTTCTCTCAGACTTAGAACCACCTCCCAACCCTTTGCTCCCTTTGTCCCTAGGCCCCTGTATCCCAGAGGAATTTATTCCCTGAGCTTCCCCTCTCTTATGCTTCATTCTTGGGGAAGGGGGGCATTCACTGCCTCACTCTTTATTTCGGCCTCCCCTTGGCTAGTTTAATTGCCCATCGAAGTAGCATTCAAACCTTCCACTCAGGAATGCAATTCCCCTTCTTGATGGATGGAGACCATCTTTCTTGTAGAGGCCTTTATCCCCCCCCCCATGATAGGAACTCAGTCCCCAATGTAACCAAACCCCTCCTCCATGAACCAGGTCTTCAACCAGTCACTGAAGGCCCTGTTGCAATGTTCCTTATCCTCCCCCCGGCCATACTCGGGCAGAACCTCAGTGAAGGCCACCATGTGAGCTACCTGTTCAGGCCCCTCTCCATCTCCCTAAACCTCTCTTGCACCATTCCTGCTACAACCCTTGCCAGATCATTAGTCCCCAGATGGACAATGACATCCAGCTCTCCTCCTGCCCCCTGCCCTAGCGATCTTAATGATCTGCTCCCCATCTCTCTGTGCCATGGCACCAGGCAGGCACCTCATCTCCCTCTTTCCCTCCCATCCTGATCTCCATACCACTCCTCAACAACTGAATCCCCCACCAGAAGTTGCTTACTCTTCCGCTGGGGTCTTCTGCCTCCCACCTTGGCGCCATCTCTCTGGAGGACTGTCACATCCTCCCTTGACACTACATGAGTGCCTCCTCTTGGCAGTCCTGTCCCACCACAGTGGCAAAAAAAAGTAATGTAGTGGCACCGGCTGAGGAATGCGTTTCTGACCCCCACTCTCCTGGAGCCTACTGGCATTGGGACTGTCTGTGTCAGCAGCCACGCACTCAACTGCCCTCCTAGAGGAACAGTGCAGCTGCGGTGACTCTGAACATTGGAGAGTGACAGCAGGACAGAGAAATCCAGAAAAGAAAAAACATCTTGGGAATAAAAAGAATAAGAATATAATTGTTGCCAGAGAAGTATTCATTAAACTTTCACATCTCTGCCATTTCCTCATATTAGTGAGGATTAATACTGCTTGACAACATATGTTTTCATGAGTCAATTTTTATCGTCACATATTTTGCGAAACACTAAGTACTATGAAAAATCAATCAATTTCCCACAGCCTTCAGTTATGTAATAAACCCTTTTAACTGAGCAAAAGAACTAATTACCATAGAGTCTTTCATTTAATCCATGCAGTTACGCCATGCATCCTTAAATCAGGCAGTTCTGACTCAGGAGCTCAGTGTCACTTACATGCAAAACCAATGGCTGTATGCCACGCCAGCCACAGCAATCTATTCCTTCTGAATTTCTCTCCAGATTTGCTGTGAGACCAAAACAGAGTCTTTCAGGCTTGATATGGGCAATTCTGCCATGATATCAACTTTCTCATCATGTCTTTGACATGCTTCCTGAAGACAGTCCAAGTTTGGCTTCAGTAGCTGTAAATATCATAAGCAGTTGACAAGCTGGGTATTATTTGAATAAGCTGCAGTCATGACTTACTGTAAGGAGGGACTTGTATTTTTATAAGTCACAGAAGGGAATATCTGTTCTTAACATTTGTTCGATGACAGCACTTTCATTGTCTGTCAGGGAACAACCTTCCTAGAAGGTAACAGACATTTTGCTATAGTACTGATTGCATGATTTTCAAAATTATGCTCTCTAAATATTTAAAATAGTTCAAATAAATAAAGACATACAATTGTAAATTATACATGAAATTTCCTTTTGTAATGACATATGAAAGTCGATGTTCGGACATCACATTCAATCCTATTGATATCATATTGAATTTTGACTGCAGAGCAGATTTTGCAGATGATATCACTATGTAAATTCAGCCTGTAGTCAATATTTTTAATAAGGAAGAACTCTCAGAACCAATGGAACCGTGGATTTGAGCCACATGTCAGGCCACAAAGAAAATGATCCTGCTGATCTCAGTCCAGTTCCTTTTGTATACTTAGTCTCCATCATCAAAACTGCCATAAATGTGCACCTGGCACCAGTGTTCCACCCCTTTGCGTAGTCAGTCTGCCTCCAGCCACTGCCCACTCATCCAGTGGATCATCCTCATCAGGGTCTCCACTTCCTGGGTTTTGTCTCTCGCACCTCCAGTCTGCTCGACCTGCATCTCTTCATCGTCTTCAGGCTTGGCTGTCCTCTGAGCTCCCAGGTCCAGTCCAGGCAGCAGCTTCTCTCTGTCTGTCAGCCATGGTTCTGGCCAGAACTCCACGGAATTTCTTCTCCAGTAACTCCTGGTGCATAGGTCCACCTGGGATATCTGGGCGATATCCACCAGAAAATGTCCCTCTTTGCCCAGTCCAGATGCTTCCAGCAAGTTATCCCACTTCTAACATCAAGTCTGTGGAGGGATTGTGGGATAACAGATGGACCACACTCCGAACTTCAGGTTCAACACACAAGCTCTGTGTGATGTTTATTCAAAATACAGGAAATAAGCTTTTGCAATGCCATATTCCTTCTTCAGTACATCAGTTTGCAGCAACAGACTATGAATATCCATTCTCTGTACTTAGCCAGCACCTACGGACACTGATCTCTGATCTAACTTAACAGTTGAGATGCAACCTCCACCCCCTATGCGGGCCCCATTTGCTTTGGTAGTGGGGGCCCAAAAAAAAAAAAAAACAAGCTAAACAAGCTATAGACAAAGAACCTCAATGCAGAACCACTGAAAGAAAGGTTACTCCAAAGGGCATTGGTAGCAAATCAAGTTTCAAAGAAATACAACATCATACCTACTTCCTTAATGCAAAGCATCATGGGATTTATGCAAATCACCATGACATTTAGACTTGTTCACTTTACAGTAATTTACATGCATTTTAAGTAGCATGACTAACTTAATTTCTATAATAGCCACCTAGTACTTTTTACCATTATCAAAAACACATAGTGCCATGGTATTTTCAACATGTACAGGTTTCATAAACATAAGATATATACATCAAGGTATTTTATAACATAGTGCTATTACTTACTAAATCCAACAACAATAAACACAACCTGTTTTACATATGCTTGGAGGTCACCACAATAACCTCCCTGTACGAGGACCTGAGAGGGAAAATGAAAATTAAAGAGGACACTACAGCATAGTCAAGAAAGGGGAGGGGGGTGCCCACAGGTGGCCGACCTTATGGACTAGAAATTGTAAAGGATAGATTAGGCTAAGAAACAGAAGAACTGTTGCACCAGATTTAAGAAAAGGTCAGTCCTCAAGAGTGGCAGGAGCTCTCTGACACATGCCACACCAGTTCTACACTGCCACCATGAGGAAGCATGGTGTCAGGGCAGCAGGTGCACCACAGCATGGGGGCATGCAGGTATGAATGCCTCCACACACATGCACACTTGCACCACAGCATGGGGGCATGTGTGCATGCATGCCTCTACACACATGTACACCCGTGTCACAGCATGGGGGCATGTGGGTATGCATACCTCCACACACATGCACACTTATGTCAGAGCATGGGGGAATGCAGGTATGCATGCCTCCATAAACATGCACACCTAAGTCACAGTATGCCATGTGTCAGGAGCTGAAAAAAGGAAAATGTGGCCAGAGGAATGATGCCCAGCCCACTACCTTGGCCCTTGCTGACACCTAGGACTGCCTGATCTAGATGTGGTCAATGGAGAGGGAGGACAGTCATCCCTCTCCTGGCCTCATAGGGAACTGTAAGATAATTCCTGGAAGCGGCAGTCACCAGTCAGGAGTGGGCTGGGGCTGAGTAGTTCTCCAGCACTGGGGAGAAAAAGCTTGATGTAAAACAAGACTGACCCTTCTGCCCTAGAACAGAGCTCAAACAACTGTTAAACATCAAATGTAAGTTTAGTGTGCTCTGTTTGGAAAAGTTGTTTTCAAGTGAAGACGTTATTTTTAAAATGATGACTCGGCATGGTTACTTGCCCACATTGAATTTTGGCAGTAGTCCTGCAAAGCAGTGGACCACTGGCTTTCGTTTCAGTCAATCCCTAAGCGAAAATAATCTTTTGAGAAAAACAACCACAATAAACTATTCTCCATTTAGTGGGGGGTGCCAAATTCCTGTTTTGGCTAAAACTAAGTTTTCAGACCTAGGCCAATTGATAGGGACCCTTTAAATGTAAGCACCACATCTGACTGTGCTTTTACAGGGACTGCTACTGAGGAAAAAAACTTTACATAGAAACATAGACTTTGACGGCAAATAAGGACCGCCTGGCTCATCTAGTCTGCCCATTTCCCTACCTACAGGATAGGCCGCAGATCCTAGTTAACCAACAGCCTATTTCTTCCCACCCCCCACAAGAATTGCCTTATGTCTGTCCCATGCATTCTTGAATTCTCCCACAGTTTTAGACCCCACAACCTCCTCAGGAAGGCTGTTCCATGCATCCACTACCCTCTCTGTGAAATAATACTTCCTCACATTGCCCCTGAACCGCCTCTATCTTTAAATTGTGTCCCCTTGTTCTTGCACATCTCTTTTTCTGAAAGATGCTACCCTCTTGGACTTTGTTGATTCCACTGAGATACTTAAAAGTTTCTATCATGTCCCCCTCTCCTTCTTTCCTCAAGGGTATACATAAGCTCCTTTAGTCTCTCCTCATATGGCTTCTCTTGCAGACCCTGCACCATTTTAGTTGCCCTCCTCTGACTGCCTCTATCCTGTCTATGTCCTTGCGGAGATGGGGTCTCCAGAACTGGACGCAGTATTCCAGATGGGGTCTCACCAACTGTCTGTACAGAGGGATAACAACTTCCTGTTTTCTGCTGCTGATGCCTCTCCCTATGCATCCCAGTATACCCCCAGCCCTCCCTACTGCCTTCTCACATTGCTTGCTAACCTTAAGGTCATCTGATATGATTACCCCCAGGTCCCTTTCCTTTTTTGTTGTTGCTACTACCTCCCCTCCCATTGTGTATTCTTCCCCTGGGTTTTTGTTTCCCAGGTGCTTTATTTTGCACTTCTTTGCATTGAATCCTAGCTGCCATACTTTATTGGCTATACCTACTTTTAATATAATGCTGCTATGTTCTTTTAAGCATTCAGCTGTTTGTTTTCTAACCTTTTCACCTGTTTTCCATTTTATAATCCTTTTTTTTCCCTCTTCCATTCTTTTTTGAGGAGTAGTACTGTACACAGTTCATTTTCTTTGCACTTTGTATTTGGGTCTAAGAACTACATACTGTTGTGTTACTATGTATTTAACGGAGTTCAAATGTAATAGCATTTAAATGTATAAAACTGCAGTGAATGTCTCCTTCAATTATACGTATATTTTTTTAGTCTCTCCTGAGAAGGAAATCTGGATTTGGATGATTTTCTGTGGCCTTACTAACTTGGATACAGCACATTAGCACGAGTTGCATTGTAGCTGTCAAGCATTTCTCCGGATTCATCACTCTTTCCTGTAACAGAAACAGGGGGATAACCTTCTGTTGAGCCATTCACATGGCTTATTGCCAGGCACCACAGAGCAGCATCCTGGCAGGATTTGGGAACCCACAGCACACCACCATTGTTTGCCCTTTTCAGGAAATATGGTTGCCATGGTGGTGATTCCTGTCATCACCACCGCAGGATTCCACTGGCTTGTATCAGGGCAGTACATTAACAAAGCGGCAAATGATTGCTACTATTAATGTTTCTTACTGGCATGTCTTACCTGACACAATATGTTCAAATATGCATTGTATCTGACCTCAGTTTCCATTTCCTGTGTCCCTATTTTAAAAAGTAAATGATATGCCCAACCACCTGGACTGTGAGGGTCGTATTTCAGTTTTCTTTCAATACCAGCGTTTCCTATAGCTCTATATATCCTCACACACTTTGTTTTTAGTTTTCCAAGTTATTTTATTAGCAACCAAATTAGTTCAATAGCACAATATTCTTATTACAAAAACATATTTTTGTAGTTTCAGTTTGTCGGCATTGTGTGTGATAAATCTTGTTCACGTTGCCCCCTCATTATTCCATGGTTAAAAGAAACTGATTTTTGTACTTTCTAGGGATACAGTTCTGTACTTCAGTGACAACGATAGAAAACAGATAGTTCTGTACAGCTTATCTTGTGAACAATCTACAAAATACAGTACAGTAGGCTGTGTGGCACTAAATATAATTTGAAAAGATGGGATGGGGTGTAAAAAGACAGCCAAATACTAGAAAAGTGAGAAAGTGGAATTCCAAGTCACACACCATCAGACCAAATGGTGGCATGAGAAGAAAGTTATGTTTAAATAAAGGAACAAGGGATTATGGAAAGCTTAGGGAATCAAAGTTTAATAGGAAGTGTGGTGGGGATAGTGGAGGATGAGGATGATGACAGACATAACTGGCGACTGTGTAGCAATCCCATGATGATAGGAATAGTAGCTGAGGAGATGTGGTCTTGGGAACAGAGGTACATGGGTGCGTGGATCTGGAACAGGTGAGAGGGTGATAGGAGGTACAGCAGTGAGAAGGGTAGAAGTGGAGAATGATGGGAAGGGCAGGGATAATATAAGAAGCTGTGGATGTTGGGTTAGGTATAGTGAAACTACAAAATACAGTGTAAGGAACAGAAAAGGGAGAAGATGGAGCTAAAGCGAGAATGAACAGAATGTTCCTTCTGGGAGAATTTGAACCATAAGAGACTGTCGCTACTGGACCCCCTCACCCCCACCCCAAGCCTTCCTGATCACCCTTTTGCTAGGTGGGACAAGGCAGGAGGCTAGCCATGAGGAACTGGATAAACTGGTTCAGCCTGGGAGCTAAGGATCTGGCCCCTCTCAATTCCCAGCAGGTCACACAGATACATAGAATTTAAAGGGGACAGGAAATGTGTGCTAATTGGCAGTAGCTAGTAATGTTCCTAGTAAGAGAAGTGATAAACTTGCCTTCAAAAGAGCCATATTTAACTGTACCTTAATAAACACTGCTGTGAAAAACTGTGCTTTCAATTGTTTTCTTTTTAGGGACAACATTCTGCACAGTTCTCTTCATGGAACCAGTAATTTGGAATGCGTACTATGTCACAGTTTGAGTACAGGACGCTAAATGTGAGCTATTGTCCTATCAGAACCATACTTAAGAGTTCTTTGCTCAAACTGTGACATAGTTAAAATTCCAGATCACTGGTTCCATGAAGAGAACTGTAACAGAATGATGCCCATAAAATCACAACAATGCAAAATACTGTTTTTCACATCACTTTTTATTGTGGTACAGTTACATATGGATCTTTCAGCCTGATGGATATTATTTCTGTAAATGGTAACCTTATAAACAGCTGCATATTAAAACTCATTTCCTGTCCCCTTTAATGGCAGTTAAGGACTGCTTGGCACATCCAGTCTGCCCATTTCTCCCTCCCTACCTACCTACACTATTACCACAGACAGCCTGATGTACAGCTCTTTCTCCTTCCCCCCTTCCTTTCCACTATGATTCCCTTGTGCTTATTCCATGCATTCTTGAACCCCACCACTGTTTTTGTCCCACCACCTCCACTGGAAGACTGTTCCAGGAATCCACCACCCTTTCTTTAAAGAAGTACTCCCTCACATCTCTCCTGAATCTACCTACTCTAGCTTCATAGCATGTCCCCTTGTTCTAGAGCACCTTTTCTTCTGAAAAATACTCCCTTCTTGCACCTTATTTACCCTGTGAGGTGTTTAAAGGCCTCTATTATATCTCCCCTCTACCTCCTCTGTCCCAAGGTGTACATATTGAGGTCCTTTAGTCTCTCCTCATAGGGCTTTTGATATAGACCTTGCACCATTTTAGTTGCCTCCTCTAGACTGCCTCCACTCTGTCTGTGCCCATCCAAAGATGTGATCTCCAGAACTGGACACAATACTCTAGGTGGGGTCTTACCAGTGATCTATGTAGAAGCAACATCACCTTCCTCTTTCTGCTGGTGCTACCCCTCCTTATGCACCCCAGCATCCCATTTGGCCTTCCTACTGCCTTGTAGCACTGCCTGGCCACCTTTAGGTAATCTGATATAGTTACTCCCAGGTCTCTTTCCTGCTGGGCGGTTTTCAGTACCACTCCACCCATTTTGTACTCCACTCCTGGGTTTCTGTGCCCTAAGTGCTTTATTTTGCTTTTTTTTTGCATTGAAACCCAGCTGCCATACCCCTGACTACGTCTCTAGTTTTCTCAGCTCTCTGCTCTTCCTCACCCCACCACCCCCCCCAGAGCGTCCACCCTATTAGAAACGTTGGTGTCATCTGCAAAGAGGCAGACCTTCCTTTCCAGCTCCTCTGCATTGTCATTTATAAAGACATTAAAGAAGACTAGTCCCAGCACTGATCCCTGAGGTACCCTGCTGGTAAACCTCCCTTCCCTGGAGTGAACTCTGTTTATCATCACCCTCTATCGTCTATCCCCTAACCAATTTCTTATCCAGTTTATAACCTCTGGACCCACTACTAAGCTACCCAGCTTGCTTACTAGTCTCCTATGTGGAAAGGTGCTGAACGCCTCACTGAAATCTAGGTAGGCTACGTCCACTGCTTCACCCTGATCTGATTCGTTGATCACCCAGTCAAAGAAATCTATAGATTTGTTTGACATAGGACTTCTGGTGATGCACCGGATGAGAGTAGACATGTGCTGAACAACTCCAGAGCTGCTGTGACTATTTCTTTATTTCTTACAGTCCCTTTGGGTCTGATTTAGCTTGCTGTTTTTTTTTTTTTTTTTTTTTATTTTGGTGCCGGTGCTATCACGAATAGAATTCATTGATGTGTCCCCGTGGATCTGCTACAGTTCACCACGTCTCTCGAGCTGCCCACATCCCCAGGACTTGCGACCTGGTCTCCTGCATCTAAGCAGCCTAAGGCTGTCTCTCTCTCTCTCTCTCTCCTCAAAGTCACCCAGTTCTGTGGGGGAAGGGAAGCACTGCTTTTAGATAAGTTTGTGGCCGGGGTTGCCTTTATCAAACTTATTGTTACTGATATTGCAGCAGACCTTACAGAGATCAACAACAACATCAGGAGTCTGAGTTGATCTCCCTGCGGAGGTAGTGGCTAAATTAGAAGACAAGCTCTATGACCTGGAAAACAGAAGGAGGTGGAATAACCTGCTCCTTACTGGTGTACCAGAGTCAGCAGAAGGGAATGATATGGTGGCTTTTGTTAACAATTCTTTTATGGCACTGGCTGGTCCCACAGGGTGGTATCAGAATTATGCCACTGAACGTGCTGGGTGCTGCAGCCGAAACTGCCACAGGGCGAGTGCCCTTGAGTCATTACTTGTCATTTGTTAAATTTCCAGGATAAGGTCAAAATTCAGCAATCTACAAGATCCCAGCCCACCTTATATTGGGAGACCAGACCAGATATTTTATCTTTAGTGATGTCAGCCAGAATGTCTGGGAGAAACATTGAGCCTACAGGGACATTAAAATTATTCTCCATCGGGGCAATGTTAAATTTGGCGTGGTATATCCCACTCGCCTGATCATCCAACTACCAACAGGCTCCCACAGCTTTGACTCAGTGCAGGCCGCACAACAACAGCTTCCTGACCTGCTGCCACATCTTTTTCCATGCTACCTGTGATCCTCCTGCAAGAGACTCCTCGGATATGATACAGTGACTTCTCTTTGATTTCTCTTTCAGTGGTCCTCTGAGGTATGGTGGAGGCCTCAGGAACAGAACCTGCTAATATATCCTGACTTAGTTATTAATTTCAGTTTTGTGCTTGCTTCTGGGGCCAGAGAGGTGATGTGAATGCTACAGGTGCACGGTTTTTAATTTGGCTTTATTTTCGTTAAATATTTTCTCTTTGTGGTTTTGAGATGAGCTATCGCAGACAGTTAATTTATATTGCATCATCACTGGGTATCAGCATGGCAATGGCCGACAGCTTTTCAGCAACCACCTCCTTTGATTTGCATGAACTGGTGGCTTTTTTCTATTGGACTACTTTCTGTATACCAAGACTTTCTACAATCACCTCTCTCCCAGTGGCTGGACTTCAATACGATAGTGCTTCTAAACTCATCTGTGACCTCTCCATGAGTGATTTTTGCAATATGATTGCTAAATGACTAAATGGACATTTGTTGTTCCCTGCTTTAAGGCATTGCTTGATGGACAGTTCAGAATTGACTTGGTTTCCCAGCCCATCGGCGCAGCGGTCAGATCTCTGCTTGCGACACTGGTGACTCAGGTTCAAGAATGGACCCAGGACATCAGAGGAACAGTCGGGGGAGAAGGGTGGAGCATCCCAAGGACTGCTCTCCTTCTCTGGGAGGGAGGGGAGTGTGACCGGTGCTTGAAGGACCCCTGGCGGAGGTCAGGGGCATCGCAGCAGCCGGCATCAGAACATACTTTGAGGGACGGGGCGGACGCTGGCTGTCATTGCACGTCCCCACCCCTCGCCTACAGGGGAGAAAAATCAGCTGCCTGACACCCAGATGAAGCCTGCCCCTCCACTCCGATGAGCTCCCAGGCCGGCTCCCTGACCTATCCCAACTTTGCGACACTTGAGCTGGTGCCGCAAACCCACCCGGGGGGGGGTAAGCCAGGTGGTATCGGGGAGTCACGGCTAATGTGGGAGTGGGAGCAGAGGGGGCCATGACTGAGGCTGAAGGATGGCGGCAGTTGGCTCGGAAAAAGTATAATAGATAAAAAAAAAAAAGAATTGACTTGGTTTATAGATTTTTCTAGTGTTTTAATAGATTTTGATTATTCTATTTTTGTGAACTTTGATTTACTGATAACACAGTTTAAAGTGGGGACCCTGAGCTGGACTTTTATACTCTGGGGGTTTACTTTGTGCCACACGCCCATAAATATACTGTGTGCATTTTGCTTCACAATTTCCTATTGCTTACTTTTTCCACAACCTCTTTAGGTAGTTCAGTGTGGTTTTCAGTGTTGACAGGTGCACCTTTGTGTCTTGCTTGTGGTTTATTTTATTCTTTTTTATTTATTTTTCTCTCCTTGTTGGATAAGCAGCCCAGAGGAGCTAAGGAATTGTAATTAGCTGTATATTTCCCTCCTTTTTTCTTGGAACTTCCTGCTGCATATGTTGCGGCGGCTGCATGGAGGCAGCCCACTTAACCCCTGCATGGTCCCCCCTAAATACGATTCTTCTTACGCACCATTAGGACAGCATTTGGATTTGGGGGTTCAGAGCAAGGCAGAGTGTGCCAGGGGTGTATGCATTACCTTGGGGGTGGGGGTGGGACTTGTTCTGCTTGATACTGTTTTGCTTTTTTCTATTTGTTCAGGGGGTGGGGGAACTGGATTGGTTGCTAACATTAACAGAGATTTTAGTCTTCATTTTTTTTGTATCTTTTGCAAGCATATTTGTATTTTACTGGGGGCGTTCATATGTTTCTAGCTGGGCCATGGTTTTTATTGGGTGGAGGGTGCGGGATTCACAGGTGTGGAGACCTACTCTGGTGGTTTGGATTATGGAAGGAACAACTAGGGGGCATGTACTGTGGGGTACCATCCTGAAGTCAGATTTCTTTATATCGTCCCTATGGCTAAGTCCCATATAACTTGTATTACTTGGAACATTAAAGGTGCCAACTCTCCTTTAAAATGATCCCAGGTTCTTACTCACTTAAAGAAATATGCACCTGATATTTCTTCCCTTCAAGAAACTCACTTGTTTGATTGCCGTGTTCAGTTGCCGAGACGTACAAGGGTTGATCAAAAAGTTTGCTGCCTAACACAGAAAGAAATGCACTATGAATCTAGTATTATTTTATTTTTCAATATAGTCTCCTTTCAGTTCAATACACTTAGTCCACCATCATTCTAGCATTGTTATCTCCTCATGGTAGAATTCTATGACTTGGCCTCCCAGAAACCCTACTCAGCAGCTATCACCTCTTCGTCATCAGCAAATCTCTTTCCACAGAGTTCAGTCTTCAGTTTTGGAAAAAGGTGGAAGTCTGAAGGAACAAGATCTGGTGAGTAAGGTGGGTGAGGAAGCAGTTTATACCCACATTCTGTTGCAACAGCCAATGCAACCTGTGCCATTTGGGTTGAAGCATCATCTTGCAGGAGCAAAACACCTTGCCTTAATTTTCTAGTGTTTGGCTTTGATGGCTTCTCTCAGCTTGAGCTGTTGTTTAGCAAAGTGCCCTCCAGTTATTGTCTTTCCTTTTTCAAGATAATCAATCATGATCACACCTTCAGAGTCCCAGAAGACCGAGGCCATGGTTTTGTCACTTGAGGCGGCCTGCTTGAACTTCTCTGGTGTTGGAGATACATGATGTTTCCATTGTTTGCTTTGCTGTTTAGACTCCAGATCAAAATGGTGAACACAGGTTTCATCTATCGTTACAACATGACTGATAAAGTTTGCTGGATCCCTCTTACACTGTGCAAGAAGTTAGCTTGAAATGTCCCATCTGGCTTGTTTCTGATCAGGCGTCAACATTCTTGGCCCCCATGTTGCTGACACTTTGCTCATGCCCTGGTTTTCAGTCAAGATTGATTGTACTGCCACAAAACAGATGCCCAAGGTACTGGCTACATGTGGTATAGTTACTCATCTGTCTTTCACCACCATTTGATGGACTGCATCAATGTTCTCCTCAGTGGTCACCTCCCTAGGGTGCCCCGACCTGGGATCATCTTCAACACTTCTTTTGCCACACTTAAATTCAGCAACACATTTCTTGACAGTTCAACATGAAGGGGCTTCTATCCCAAGTGTGCTGACCATATCCTCATGGATTTGCATTGGAGTCATTCCTTCGATACGGAAGTACTTGATGATTGCTGTGATCTCAGTTTTCTCCATTCTCAAATGATCATCGCTTATCAAACTTTGTCTGGCACATACCTACAAAAGAAAACATTTGATCATTATACCAGTATGTCATATTCTAGTCATATTTGTGTAACTATACATTGAAAGCAATACTAGGTTTATAGTGTGTTTCTTTCTGTGTCAGACTGTGCACTTTTTGATTGACCCTCATAATTGGGTCGGACAGGTTCATGGCACTGGTGTGAGTCCTAAACGTGCTGGGGTGGCTATAATGCTTGCCCGTTCCCTCGCATTTACCCTCTTTCATGAGGTTCATGATCCTGATGGCCGCTATATTATCTTGCATGGTGTGGTGGATAGGACTGAATTAGTACTGGCTTCGGTGTATGGTCCAATATCTAACAATCCTTCCTTCTTTTCTCAGTTTCTGTATATTTTGTCACAGTGGTCCCATAAACCGATGCTTCTTGTGGGGGATTGAATGCTCCTTTCAACCCAGACTTGGATTGTTCTGGTTGTCCATGGGCACACATGACTCCCAGTCAAAAGGCAGTTCAAGAATTGGGTGACTCCCTTCATCTTGTAGACCCCTGGAGAACATTACATCCCTCGGATAGGGAGTATACCTTTTTCTCAAACCCCCACAAAACTAGCTCCAGGATAGATTATTTTTATTTAGCCACTCCATTCTCCTTGGGTTGCATATGGCAGATATTCTTCCTCAAATTACCATGGCTCATGCCTCAGTAAAGATCGCTTTGTGTTTAGATAGTTACACAGAGACAGTCTGGCATTTAAATAATAAAATGTTGCACTCTCCAGAAGTAATGCAATGCTTACAAACTTTTATGGAACAATTCTTTAAGCAAAATCATGGCTCTACACCTCAGTATCACACACATTACCACTAGTCAGTGATGTAATGACATCACACTTTCAAGCTCCTCTCATTCTTTATCCTCCTACTGTGCATGTGCTTCCCCATGCCCCTCTTCTTCCTCCTGCTGCTCCCCTTCCTTTTGTGCTTCTTCCCTCTGCTCCTCCTCATCCTGTCTTGATTCCTCTACTCTTCCTCCTCCCATAGATGTATTTCTCCCCACACCTTCCCATTCTCCACTCATGCTTCTGCCTTCTCTACCATCTCTTCCATCTCTTCCATTGCTTTTGTCCCCTGCCCATCTGACAGCTCAACATCCAAATCCTCCACTGTACTGGCAGTCCCCCCTAAAAGCTGCATTGTTGCTACTCCCTTTGTTTTCCAGAACTGTGATATCGGTATAACGTGCTTCCTTCCTCCAATGAACAACAGGTTTACAGTGGTATTCATGGCAGAGCCAGACTCAGTTACACCTTCCTGACGCTGAGTACAGTATTTGACTGAGTAGCACTGGGCCGTGTGGTGCTGCTATGTGATATAGGGGGATCATACAGTGATTCTAGGCAGATTCGCTCTTGTCACTGTGGCAGCTGTTGACATGTTTTTTATACTAGATGGACAGTAGGAGTGGTTGCTTTACATTTATTTACACATCGTTTCTATCTTGTTCTCACATAGGGGAAGGGGAACTGGAACTGGCAGAACTTGAAGGAGAGTGAGAAAACCAGTGTGCTTATGGACTGCCCAGGGTGGGGTCAGTTGCACCAGAAGACCTAGGCAAGCTAATGAGTGGAATTCTGTCGACTACGGATCCAAGACTTTTTGGCCAAACTATCACTTACTCACACCTAGTCCTTTCAGCCCAGTGACTCCCTTTCTGATCCCACTATGACCAACTGACCACCACCCACAGCAGAAGTTGTGCTTGGAACTGGCATGATGGGAATTTTATCTGCACCTTTCCTCCCTCCTGTATCTCTTCCTCCTGTTTTTTTCTTCATGCTTTCCACACAACAGGAGATACCACAGTGCAGCAGGGAACAGAAAAACTATGATGACAATAATGTGTGTCAAAGCCTACACAATGATATGATGTAGCTCACACATCACAACAGGGAGACAACAAACATGAGTTAGACAACCCAGCTTCACTGACAGAGTCAAGATACGTAGCACACTCTCAGGTTTCACACAGCAACCTACTTCACTTTTGTTCACTGTTCACTTACTGACTCACACACACACACACAGAAAATAATAAAACACATGTATTCTGCATCCTGCACCACTAGCAGTCATTAAAGTAAATATTAAGTGCAAAATAAAACTTGCAACAGCACTCTTGGTTGGTGAATTTCCTGTTTTTGAGCTTTCACTGCTAGTTTGCTGTGCCATGAGTATTAAGTACATACATGACTTGTGCCTAGTGGGCCTTACCTGGTTACCAAAGACTAAAATAAAAAATAAATAAAATAATCTTCAGCATCGCTGATTGGCTGCTGCAGATCATGCAACTTGCACGAGCTCTGCGTGTGTGATTCCTGTAAAAATGCCATGTCAGGCCATCACAGTGCAGAAGAGCCAAAAGGAAGCCAAGAAACTTTGTACACCTCTCGAGTCAAAAATGTTGTTTTTTAGCAGGTCCACTGAACACAACTTTGGGCATCATCTCACCCTTACTGTAGACTAAAGTTACCTATATGTTCCTTTATTTGGTTTGCCAATGCTCTCACTTACCTCTGCTCTCTCCTTAACCCTGCCATCCCTCCTACCACTCCCTCTGATCATCTGCTCATTCTTTTCATTTCCTTCACTATAAATCTGTAGCAGGCCAGCCTGCTTTCTCTATGCACCTTCCAACACTGAGGAACGCCCTCTCTCTCCCCCCATCCATCTCCACTCCTCCCTGCACTCTCGCACAACACTCTTACTGACACACTTCTCAACAGCATACACCTGCAGCCAGGCTTCTTCCTCTTCTCTCCAGATTACAACAGTCCATTCCCTATCCACCCCTCCACTATTTTACCCATTTTTGCCTCTTACTCTAGCATATAGCTTACAACTCAGTGTACTCTGTAGTTTGAATTTTATGCCAACATGATTCTGTACAAATATTTTGCCATACGCTGGCGGCACACTCCCGCTGCTCTCATCCCAACTACTCCACAAATGATTTACTTACAGTATACTTTCTACATTGCTTAGTCTTTCTCTGGAATTCATTACTTACAGTGTGATTTTACTGTTCATATACATGAACCTGTTGAGGTTTCATCATGTTTTTGCTGTTTCACTCCCTGCTATATTCTGTCCCTCAGTTTGTACCTGGAAATAAGATCTGGCACTGTGTGTCTATCCAGGTCACCATATTTTAAATACATAAATTTATCAGTAGAAAGTTCACAGAGGAAGGTCCAAAAAAGATGGCAACTGTCAGTGAATTGCATCTCAGAAAGTCAGATTGGCACAGATTATCCTTTATCTGGAGGTTGGCAGGGTGGTAAGTGAGGGGGACGTGGTCTGCTTGGATTGGGTTAGCATAAGGCTTTGGACAGGTGGATCCTACTAATTCTTGGCATCCAGGATTATTTGCTGTGGGTTGTCCTGGACCTTGAGGAGCAAAACCTCTGTGACATTTTCACCTGGAAGCCAGCTTTATTATCTCTTAACTGCACTACATGAGTCTGGAGAACTGAAAAATGGAATGACTCTTTTCATGTGTGTTACAATAGATGGTTAGTAAATACTGTTACTAGTGGGAGACCATCTGCTTGTATAAGATAAATATCTTAATGTGATTGCCAAGGATGCTCTCACCATGTGGGGAACCAAAGATTGGGCGTCAGTAGGCATACTCAGTGTACTTTGCTGAGTAGAGTAAAATCTAGAAGATCCAGGGGCAACATGAGCCTCGGGCCAGGACAACAAGCACAGACAGAGCCTGATGTACCTGAAAGACTGTTTTTTTTCCCTCCATGGATGCTTTAGTGTGAGTTTGTGAATGATCTTTGGAAGATATGTAGATGCTAAACTTAGAGTCCATGATTGTATGAGTGACCCGATCGAGTATGAACGCGTGAGTTCTGGTGTGAATGGACTTCTGTAAGGCTGGCTACCTTGATGTGGTACAGAGGCTTTTAATATATCTTAAACATTGTGACTAAAAGCCAACTAACTTCTGTCTGATTGGTGGTCTATATGTTGGATAAAATGAAAATGTGAATCTATTAGGGTCATTGGCTTACTGTATATTGTTGACTAAATTGAGGGGTGGGGTAATATGTGTGTGTGTGTGACAGGGCAGCACATCTTTCGGTTTGTGTTTATGGAGGGGGGCATGGGGCAACAGTTCCGTCACCTCTCGAGTACAAGTTTAAAATTCTTGGCAACACCCCTGAACCACAGTTCAATTTCACCTCTGCAGAATACCAGTCAGGGGAGCAGGAAGTGAGAGCACTGTATGATTCAAGTTTCAAGTTCAAGTTTATTGCAGGAAGACTCCATTAAGCAAGCTCATTCACAAGGAGGTCCTGAAGCTTGTACACAGGCAAAAAAACATTACATAGTAGGGCAACCTTGGTTACCAATATTCAAAGTGCGCACAAAGTTCGAGAAAGGTATTACATAGCGAGATACAACATTGTAAAGATGTGAACAGTTAAGGAACGTTTGCTATAAAGTATACAAGCAATACAAGGTAAGGTTTATAACTTTAACACTATTAGATGCAAAAGATAAGCTTGATGTAATGAGAAAATGATAGGAAGGATAGGAGAAGTAGGGTGAACAGGGTTGGGGGGAGGGGTCAGTGAGCAAGGGGTAATATACAGATAGGAGGCCTAAGGAAGGAAAGGGTATAGGAGCAGATGGGGAA
This sequence comes from Neoceratodus forsteri, assembly GCA_016271365.2. Lineage (NCBI taxonomy): Eukaryota > Metazoa > Chordata > Ceratodontiformes > Ceratodontidae > Neoceratodus > Neoceratodus forsteri. The sequence goes on from CM057456.1 coordinate 288,631,510, forward strand.
AAATCCTATAGTTTAATTAGTCATGGAATACATTTCACAAGCTAGAAAGTTTCTGATCTAAGTAAGGCTAGTATCAGTGGAGACGATAGTCAAGAAGCACACATGGGGTAGAGGAGGGGCTTAGTAGCAGTTACAAATATATTTTATTTTAGATGCAATTAGCACTTTATAGAAGTTAACTGAGACAATGCTAGTTAGTTTTAGTACATGATTAGATACACTAAGTCTCTGGAGCGCAAGTGTGAACTCTGACACTGGAAAGCTGCCATCTGGGCACAGTGGAGGAAGTCATGTTGGCAGAGCGTCACTGCTGAAGCTATGCCTCAGAAGGCATTGTGATACCTCAGAAATACATAATCAGAAAAGGCAAGATGTAAGAGCCATAGCCTAGGACCATACCAACTGAAGGATGGCTTTACAGATGAGATGTGCTTGAGCAGGGACTGGCGAGAGCTGAGGGCCGACACCAGTATAAGTCAAACAGGCCTTGAAGAGACAAATCTAGTATGACCAAGAATAGAGGAAGCAGCAACAGACCACATGGAAAGGAGTGTGTATATGGGGAATAGGGATGAAATTCAAAATATTACTACCTCATTTATCAAAGTAAATCAAAGGCATGCTGTTCCTTCAGCAATAATACCACATATTATCATATTATTGCATAACGTATACAGGTCACATGGGTTCATGACATGGTGACTGAAGCTTGAACATGCAAATGTAAACTACTGTCAGTCACACTGAGATCTGAGTACCAGATGAATTAGTATTTCTCATCTAAGACCTAAACATAAAGCTCAGGCACAGTGCTATCACTTTACAACAGCTCATCACGAAGAGAGCGCTACAGTTCTGAATGGAGCTCCCTGTTACATCTGCCCCCTCTACTCGGGCAGGTGCCCCACCAGACCTTGCTGGGAATCAAGCCAGAGACCCAAAGTCCAGAAGGCAGAACCATTCCTGTTGGTTGGGAGGTTAAACTAAGCCTTTGATTTCATGCAACACAATCTCAAAAACCACCGCCTGATGTCTATCCACTGTTATTACTAGAGGTGGGTGAAGTGACAAAAATTTGCTACGCAGAGTAATCCGCAAATTCCACCCGTTTCATGTAGCGAAATGCTAAATTTTGCCTGCTGAACAGCAACACTTCACCTGCGGAATGGCAAAATTTCACCTTGTAAGGTGTAATTTCATTTTCCAAGGTGAAATTCAGCTTTTAGAGGTGAAATTTCACCTTCCAAGGTGAAATTTTGCCTTCCGTAGGTGAAATTTCACCATGGTGAAATTATGCTAAAATGGGAGAAATTTGTGGATTACTCCATGCGGGGAAATTGGTCACTTTGCCGCAACTTCGCCAGCGAATTTTAAATTCACTGCATCTCTAGTTATTACTTCTCATCACTGTAGCACTGTCATTTGCAACTTGTCACCTCTAGATGGCACTTCTTTTCACTATTGTTTCACACAGAAAACACTCCATAAGTGCAGAAAGTCTCCTCTTTGTTATATCTAATTGCAAGATGTGTACATCCTCTGCCCCAAGTATTTGTTCAAATCATAGGAGAATACTTAACTGTAAATGAAAACCCAGTACACAAAAAACCAAAAAAAACAACTAACAACTAGTAAGCCAAATGGCATCCTTGCATTCTCCTACATGGGATGAAACAACCCATGAATAACATGAAACATTCAGATTCAGACTACCCTTAATGGTGATATGAACCAGTTTTTAGACCTCTAGATGCCCTCTAATTGTTCTTTTATTGGCTAGCCACTATTCTGGTATGTTTTTGATCTTTTTTGTTAAATTAATAATCTAACTGTGTTGCCTTTGTAACTACCCTGAATCCCCCTGTGCTCAGCAGTTGCTGCTCTCTGTTTTCATACTGCCTGAATATTCTATGACATCAGAAACACTCATTCCATGGAATGGGAGTATGTGGTGTCATAGAATGTCTTAGAAATATGAAAATCAAGAGCAGTAGCTGGTGAGGAGAGTGAAACTCAATGTACTGTAGATCTGAAGGCACCCCAAAGATTGATTATTTATTTATATAGTAACTGTAGTCCACTCTGAAGAAAGGGGGGTTACTAGTGGTATGCCGCAGGGTTCAGTATTAGGATCGGTCCTCTTCAATGTCTTTATAAGCAACATTGCAGAGGGACTGGAAGGAAAAGTATGTCTCTTTGCAGATGACGCAAAGATCTGCAACAGAGTTACATAGAAACATAGACTTTTACGGCAGGTAAGGACCACTTGGCCCACCCAGTCTGCCCATTTCCCTACCTACTGGATAAGCTGCAGATTCTAGTTAACCAACAGCCTGCTTCCTGCAACCCCCACTATAATTGCTTTGTGTCTGTCCCATGCATGTTTAATTCCCCACTGTTTTAGACCAACACCTCCTCAGGAAGGCTGTTTCATGTATCCACCACTCTCTCCGTGAAAAAAGAATTTCCTCACATTACCCTGAGCGTCCCCCCTCTATCTTTAAACTGTGCCCTTGTTCTTACACATCTCTTTTCTGAAAGATGCCCTCTGGACTTTGTTGATTCCTTGAGGTACTTGAGCGTTTCCTATCATGTCCCCGTCCCTCCTCCTTTCATCAAGGGTATACATATTAAGAGCTCTCAGTCTCTCTCTTCCATATGGTTTCTGATGTAGACCCTGCACATTTTAGTTGCCCTCCTCTGGACTGCTTCCATCCTGTCTATGTCCTTGCGTAGATGAGGTCTCCAAAACTGCACACAGTACTCCAGATGGGGTCTCACTAACTTTATCTATAGAGGGATAACCACTTCCCTTTTCTACTTGTAGCAATGACCCCTTCCTATGCATCCCAGTATCCACCTGGCTCTCCTTACAAACTTTTCACATTGCTTACCCACCTTTAGGTCATCTGATATGACTATCCCCAGGTCCGTTTCCATTTTGTTTTTGTTAGTACCTCCCTGCTATTATGTACTCTTCTCCTGGGTTTTGTTTCCCAGGTGCATTACTTTGCACTTCTTGCATTGAATCTAAGTTGCCATAAAGTCTGACCATTCCTCCAACCTTGCCAAGTCCCTTCTCATCTTTTCTACCCCCTCTTGTGTATCAACTCTGTTACAGATCTTTGTGTCATCTGCAAAGAGGCATACCTTTCCCTCCAGACCCTCTGCAATGTCACTTATAAAGATGTTAAAGAGGATTGGACCCAGTACTGAACCCTGAGTTGATGCACAAGGTGGGGTGGAAAGGATGAGAAGGGACTTGGCAAGGTTAGAGGAATGGTCAAATGTATGGCAGCTTAGATTTAATGCTAAGAAGTGCAAGGTAATGCACCTGGGAAACAAAAACCCAGGGGAAGAGTACACAATGGGGGGTGAGATACTAACAACAACAAAAATGGAAAGGGACCTGGGGGTAGTCATATCAGATGCCTTAAAGGTGGGCAAGCAATGTGAGAGGGCAGTAAGGAGGGCTGGGGGGATACTGGGATGCATAGGGAGAGGCATCACCAGTAGAAAACAGGAAGTCAAGTATCCTCTGTACAAACAGCTGGTGAGACCCCATCTGAGTACTGTGTGCAGTTCTGAGACCCAATCTCCGCAAGGACATAGACAAGATGGAAGCTGTCCAGAGGAGGGCACTAAAATGGTGCAGGGTCTGCAACTGGAAGACATATGAAGAGAGACTAAAGGAGCTTAATATGTATAGCCTCGAGGAAAGGAGGAGAGAGGGACATGATAGAAACTTTCAAGTACCTCAAGGGAATCAACAAAGTCCAAGAGGGTAGTATATTTCAAAAATGAGGTGTGCAAGAACAAGGGGCACAATTTGAAGATGGGGGTGGCTCAGAGGCACAAGGAAGTATTTTTTACAGAGAGGGGTTGTGGATGCATGGAATGGCCTTCCAGGAGGAGGTTGTGGAGTCAAAAACAGTGGGTTGAATTCAAGCATGCATGGACAGCCATAAGGCAATTTAGGGGTTGGGGGTAGAAAGAAGTAGGCTGCTGATTAACTAGGATCTGCAGCTTATCCATTAGGTAGGGAAATGGGCAGACTGGTTGGGGCAAACAGTCCTTATCTGCCGTCAAATTCTATGTTTCTATGTTGCAAAAAAAAATCATCACAGCACCTCAGAATACATAACTGACATGGAACGGAAGATAGAAGGGCAGTTAACTATGTGAAAATCATTTCCTCTCTCCTTTAAGTAAAAAGGTCATTATAAATATTCAGACCATTAATCTACTACCAGCAGTAATTACACAGTGGCTTTAATGTTAGCCTTCTTAAGGCAGTGTATTATAAAACCACACGCTATTACGAGTACCATACTCAGCTACAGATCTAAGTGAACAAAAAGGCCTTTGGTCTACTGTACAAAAGCTGCAAGGGATTCAGCAGTTCTAATCATCAAAGGAAGAGAAGTACAGAATCAGAAGCACTGTGCATCAAGGCTACTGAACCAGCAGTCTGTACCCACCACGTGGGAGCACTAAGAGGCAATGGTGAAAACTGAGAACAATCTCTACTGGAGCATACTCACCATCTTTTGAGCAGGAAAAAAATCTCTAGGGAAGGTGGGGAGGCAATTGTAGGCTTGTCCCCATCAAGATTTTGTAGTTTTTTGGTTCACCATATTTCCTGTACATTTATTCATTCTGAGATGACTTTCCTATACATTTTAATCAATATAATTCCCATTTTTAAGGCTGCTAGGCACAAGCCGGAAGACTTATTCTGGACACTCCAGAGTAGGTCTGCCAGCAGGAAGGTGGAACAGTACTCAATGAATTGTGGACTACTTTTAAGTGTCCTGCTGCCACTGCCTGCTGCTCAAGGATGTCTCCATAGAGATTGCACGTAGTGGCCAGAAAGGGCCGCTCAAGCAGGTATTGTGGTGCAGGTGGTATACGCACCAGTGGAGAAAGGAAACCCATGCGCACACACTCACACAACTGTACAGATGCAGGAAGATAAATCCCAGAGGACAGAAAGCTGCCATGCTGGACACTTTATTTCTTAGCTAGCTAAAGCAAACAGAGCGACCACCATAGTGCTGCAAGCCCTCCAACATTTCACACATGGGCACTTTGCCAAGGAGTGGCCATTGCAGGTACAGTCACTCATTAAATACGGTCAGTTCTTAATCTGCTGTTGATGCCTCAAAGAAAACTTTAAAAAACATACTAGTTAGGTACAATTCATCTTGCATTACATACGTATTCTACAGACTTATCCTCCCCATTGTGTATTAAGGAGGAAATTGTTATGAATACATGATCTTTATCCCTTAGAGTTCACCTGCCTCTATAGCTTACTCCGTACTTCAAGTCATAGTGCTCTGTTGTGACATCACAATCTGTTCCCATGGGAGTAACTGTGATGTCACAAGCAGTGCCTTATGACCTCAGGTAGGGAGAAAGCAACAGGAATAGATGAACTCTTCACAAGCAAAGATCCTGTTTTCATGCAGATGACCTCAATAATAAATAATGTGGAGGAAAAATGCAAAACTAAGTGAAAAACAAGCTGAACTGTGTCTAAATATTATGTTTTGTTAAAGTTCTCCTGGTGGCATCAGCTGCTCTTTAAAGAGACAGTGACCCATAGGCAAACCATGTTTTGAGTACAACAGTTCTCATAGCTGGAGTAACACATGATGCGAGCAAAACTTTAAAAAAATGTGAACACGAAAAAAAACAACAGAAGGGAGCAAAAAGCCCTTCTAGCCTGTCTGCACGTGGTTACTGGATAATATTGATAAACCCACCCATTTGTAAATACATGTCTAGTTTGTTTTTAAATGTTGCTAAACTTGAACTCTATACAACTTCCTCTGGTAAAGCGTTCCCATGAGTCACTACCCTCTCTGTGAACCAATTCTTCCTTTTAGTTGTTGTAAAATGTCCCCCCTTAATCTGAAGCTTATGCCCCTTACTATCTCTACTATTGTCCTTCATATCAATACCTAGGCATTGCCTTAAATCAGGGATTTTTATCAATCTAAAAACTGCTGTTAGGTCACCTCTCATTCACCTCATCTCTAAGGAAGAAGACCCAGTGTATTCAGCATAGAATGGTAGTCCATGTGTTTCAGACCAGTAACCCTTTTTGTAGTTCCCATTTGTACCCTCTTCAGTCTTTCAGCATTTCCAACATATTGGGGGGCCCAGAACTGCCCACAGTACTCCAAATGAGGTCTCACCAAGGACCTATAAACAGGCACAACATTTCTGTCCCTACTCGTAGTATTCCTCCCGACGTATCCCAAGATCTTACTGCATTTCACAATGACCTCATTACAGTGCTTGTTGGACTTGAGATCCTTTGACACCAGCACCCCAGGTCCTTTTCACTATCTATGGATCTCAGAGTGTGATTTCCTAGAGTATACCTCGCCCCCATATATTTTTTTCCAAAGTGCATCACTACACACTTTTCCAGACTGACCCTCATCTTTTTTCCTTTGCCTACACATACAAATTGTTTAATTCCTTTTGGAAATCCTTGGTTTGATCGCTGGTCTCAGCTAGATGACCTAATTTAGTAACAGCCATGAACTTACTTATCCATCTTCCTTTCATGGTTTTCATACTACTCACATATATGTTGAATGAGGTGGGCCCCAACACTGAACCCTGAGGAAACCCACTCATCACAACCCCCTGCTCAGAGTCTATTCTATTTCTCCTAACAACTTGTCATCTATCTTTCAACCATTCCTTAATCCATCTTATAATTCTGATGTCTAGATTTATGTACTGTAGGCATTTAATTAACTCGGCATGGAGAACTGTAGCAAAAGCCTTGGCAAAATCCAAGTAAACCACATCAACTGGCATCCCTTCATCCAGGGCCCTGCTCACTTTCTGAAGCTTAACAGATTTGTCTGACACGATCTGCCACTTCTGAAGCCATTCTGGCTTTTGTCCCACAAATCCATGAGGGTCAAGTGATTTTCAATAAGTTTTCTTAGTAATGCCTCCATACCTTTACACACCACAGATGTGAGACTAACCAGCCTATAGTTCTCCCTTTGTACCCTACTACCTATCTCAAAAATCGGTACCACAATGACTTTCCTCCAATCATCTGGCACCTCCCCCAGATCCAAAGATTTCCATGTAGTGCAACTCAGTGATGCAAACAAGATTAAAAACTGCACACCTATACTTGAAGATTCAATAATCACGTTAGTAACTTTACGTGTTAAGGCAATACGATATGCTCATACAATATTAAGGAAGTGCAAGACTTCGTACTGCAAAGACCGAATTCAGTTAAGAGCAAGCATACTTTTGCTAATATTTTGCTACTAGAACCTTAAAATAAATGCCAGAATAATATTATTCCTTATTGAAAACATACCATTCATTTTAAATATAAGGCAAAAATTCTGTTCTGTCGTTCAGTCCAGGCGGGATAGATACCCATAGTTTATGACTCCAAAATGACTCACACTTGGCAAATGTGAGCTCCAGATCCCCATTCCGGGGGCCAACAGTGACCTTCTCAGTGCCTGTAAAATTCCATTTGCAGTTTCTACTGTTAGTTGAACAATGGAAGTGTTTCGCAGTTACACAATCCAATTCTCTGTGGCCAGAGATAGCGCACATGTGGTAGCCCACTCTCTCTTTTAATTTCCTTTTAGTCCTTCCAACATAAAAGGAACCGCAAGTAGAATCTGCAAGATGGATTACATGTGTCGAGTCACAGTTAATGAATTTTCTGATTTCGACTGTATTGCCAGTACTTGGTAACTTCAAACCCAAATCAACTTTTATGCCACTCCAAAATCCCACTGTTAATGTGTTTGCAACATGCATGTGAGAAAAATGTTGCACGCCTCATTGAAACACGCACTCACTCACCCTCTGTCAACATCACAGCTGAGGAATTCAGAGCCTTGGAGGGACTAGGTAAAAACAATAGCATTACAATCAAGCCCACAATAAGGAGGGTAGTGTGGTGGTGCTTAACAAGGAGGATTATGTCACAGAAGTAAAATGTCAGTTTAATAATCCTAAATTTTATAAACCTCTATCTGGCGACCCCACTTTAGTTTTTCAAAAGCAAACTGATCTGTACATTCATTCAATCAACAGTCACTAGTGGCTATATTGTCAAAGACACTCTGAGATTCCTCACTATAGACCACCTTGTATGCCCAACAATATATCTTATGCCAAAGGTTCACAAGAGTCTCTCTTCTCCACCTGAGTGGTCCGTTATAGTTGATATTCAGCCAGTGACTTTGCTACTTTTCAAGTATGTAGATTCCTTATCAAACCATTTGTCACTGGTTTGAGAGCCTGCATAAGGGATTCTGCTGAATCACTTGCATTGCTCACAACCTCCATGTTGAACAGTCACATCTCCTAGTGACTCTCGATATGGAAGCATTGTACATGAATATATCCACTCGGCCGCAGTAACCCCCTCTCTCTCTTAGCTGACTGGTGTGAGCCTCCATCCCAAGGCTCCCAATCTTTGCCTACTCCCGTTATGCAAGTATTATGACTCTGGGTCCCTCATGACCCTACGAAATTGTTTCCTGTCTTAACTTTGTTCCCGGGGACTCCCTCCATGCTCCTAGCTGATGTATTCTGCTATGTTAATGGAAGCCAAGATTGTCTAACCTGCATTTTTATACTACTACTGTATATGTATTTTTATTGTGTTGTTCTTGTTTCTTTTATTTTTACCTGACATGGGGCCTTTGCAAAAGAGTCTAAGACTCAAAGGATTGTAATTCTGATTATTTTCAAATAAATAAATAAATAAATCAATAATGATGGTGGATTGGCAGCTCTTAAACACAACTTGATCTCTGCCTGAGGGTAACCACCACCAACAGAAATGTTATTGGAACTATCAAGATTTGTTCTGACATGTAATGCATTTAGCTTTCGGGGGACTTCTATTTGAAAGTCAGCAGGACTGCTATGAGGGCAAATTTTACCCACAATTTTGCAAATCTTTACATGGGGTTGTGGGAGGAGAGGTTCCTGTACAATGTGGAGGTCAACTGTTTTCTTGATGAAGTGGTCTTATGGCATCGATATATCAGTGATATATTGACGGTGTGGCGGGGAACACAGGATGAACTGTGCCAGTTTGTGGATTTCTTTGAGTCCACAAATGAAAATCTACGCTTCTCAGTTAACATGAACTTGTCTCACATATGGTTTTTGTACATCTGTATCATCAAAAACAGTGAGTCAGGAATAGATGCAAGTTTGTTTCGAAAACCTACTGACTGCAATATGGTTTTAGTGGCCAGTTCCTGTCACTCCTGCCACACAGTCAAAAATATAACAACTAGCCAGTGCATCCATGTGCTCCGTGACTGTAGCACATAAACAGCCTCTGAGGAACATGCTAACTTGTTGCCATCACGTTTTAGAGATGGGGGTATGGCTCCACTGATATGCAGAGAGACAGAGAGAGAGCAGCTAACACAGAAAGAGCATCCCTATTGTATCCCCAGCCATGCACACCTATAGCACAGTGAACACTGAACTTTGTTACCACATTCAGCACTGAGTCCGGTCTCTGAGAACAAGTTACAGTATTAAGAAAAATTGGACCATCCTGCAGACCGATCCAAAGTTACATGATGCAGACACAGAAGAACCCCCATTAATGGTGTACAGGTGTCCCTGAAACCTTGGGGACCATGTCACTCATGTCCTGCAACTATACACTAAACCAAGCACTTGCTTATCCCCCCAACCGATGGGTTGCTTTAAGTGTCACCTTTGCAAATATTGTGAAGTCATCAAACAGACTACTGACTTTGTAAATCCAAGTACTGGTGATACATTCAAAATCAGAAAATTCATTAACTGTGACTCAACAAATGTAATCCATCTTACAGATTGTAGTTGTGGTTCCTTTTAGACTGGAAGGACTAAAACAAAAATAAAAGAGAGAGTGGGCAACCATGTGCTTGCTATCTCTGGCCACAATCTGAATTAAGTCACCACTAAACATTAACATTGTTCAATTAACAGAGAAAGCCACAAATGGTATTTTACAGGCATGAAAAGGTCACTGAAGGTCACCGGGGTGGGGACCTGGAACTCATGCTTGCTAAGCACGAGGCATTTTGGATTCATAAACTGCAGGTGACTATCTAACCTGGACTGAGTGAAGGAACAGAATTTTCACCTTATTTTTAAAATGAATGGTTTGTTATCAGTAAGGAATGGTATTAATTAGTATTTTCAGGTTCTATTAGCAAACGTGTGCTTGCTCTTAACTGAATTCGGTCTTCAAAGTATGACGTCTTGCGCTCCTTAACATTGTACAAGCATATCATATTGCCTTTACAAAACATTAACTTTATGGCTGTGAACTGAACATGTAAAGTTATTGATGTAAATGTGCACGTAGAGGTCTGCAGTTTTACTCTCATTTTGCATCACTGATTTGCTCCACCTTTTTTTAAAAGTTCTGCTCACATCATGTACTGTATTACTCCAACTACGAGAACTGCTGTACTCAAAACATGTTTTAACTATGGGTCGCTGTCTCTTTAAGAAATGACAATATTTAATGAGAGACTGTACCTGTAATGGCCACTCCTTGACAAAGCGTGCAAGCGCGAAACATTGGAGGGCTTACTGCACTATGGTGATCACTCTGTTTGCTGTGACTACCTAAGAAATTAAGTCTCCAGCATGGCAGCTTTCTGTCCTCTGGGATTTATCTTCCTGCATCTCTACCATTGCATGAGTGTGTGTGCGCAGGTTTCCCTCCTCCAGAGACTGCATGTAAATAAGATGCAATCTCTATGGGTGGGCTGGTGCAACCAGAAGTACTGGGGGTGGGCTGCACTGGCTATTTTGAAGTGTGCCACCGACAGAGCTCGAGTCTGCCGAGTTGCACTGGAAGAATGCGCACCACACTGGTGACAGAGTCTAAGGTGTTCCCTCTGCTGACAGGGACTGAGAGAATGTCCATTGCATTGGCAGCAATGCATAAAGTGTCCTCCTCTGCAGTGGGGGACTGAGGAATACCAGCTGTACCAGTGGTGCTGCATGAAGTGCCCCCCTCAGATAAGGAGGGCTGGGAGAAGGCCTCAATGCGGCAGTAGTTGCATGAAGTGCCCTGATATGCTGAGGAAGACTGGAAGAATGCTTGCGGCACCAGCAGTAGTCTGAAGGGGCCACAGTGCTGCCAGCAGATGAAATGGCAACAGGCGGGAGGGACAGCTTACTACAAGTGATACTGTGGCCTTGTGGAACATATCCGATAACAGTAAAGAACTCTTGTTCTCCTTAATTCACCCAAGCCAAAGGCCATGACTAGCATGTGGCTTTTTTTTGTTTAGTTTCTTACATCGAAGGTATGCTGCCTCCTTCCAAGGGTGCTGACTTTTAAAAAACATTTTAGGTGCTTGTTTGCTGTTGACAAGAATTATTTTACTTGTCCTGATCTATTGGGTGATACAATTTAGTTTCCAAGTTTTATTGTATAAAAATAAAAAAGTACTTTTCTTTTTTTGCCTAGTTGCATTTTACAGTACATGTAGCCCAGCTAAAATGGAGGGAGTGTAGTCTGGTGGCTGGAGCACAGGGGATGGAAATGGGCAATGTGGTTCAAATCCCACCAGAGCCACTTACTCACTGTGTAACCTGGCGCTAATACTTTGGTCCATGTAGCTGTAATTATTAAATAAAAGCAGGACCACACTGAAAACAAGATGTTGCATCTCAGTTGGGTGATAATTGTGTAAATCAATTCTAAAATTTAAAAAGATGTAAAGATGTAATATCCCATTTACTGGAGCAGAGCTTCTACACAGTTTTTGTTTTTATATCTGAGAGTGACTAAAGCATGGGGAGGGGACGTGGCCATGCTCAAGGTCACGTAGAGAGTCAGTGGCTATAGTGGAATACAAATATGTAAACGCCTGTGTCACAGTGCTCCAACTATTAGACCAGAGCGCATTCCCAGTTATTTGAATGGGGCAACCAAAGCAAGACTTTTTTTTTAAAAAACTCAACCACTGCTGACCTGCCATCAGGGGACTACAGTACACACCTGTTTACCTGGCTTTTCTCCTAGCTAGGCAGGTCATTCTTTCACAGCAGGAGGATGCCTTGCCTCCCAGCCATAAAGAGTGATTTAATTTTATTTTTAATATTTTACATTTAAACATTTGGTAACCGGGAAAGGCACACTGAGCCAAGGCTCGTTTCCAGGTGTGACCTGGGGAAGGAACAAGGGAACAGATAAGCAATACAAAAGAGTAAATAGTTCAAGGAAATCAAAGACAAATGCAGCATTTACATACTATAAACAGAGTACAATATTTCCAGTATTTACACATAGCAAAAAATCAAAGGGATCATGTCGTACAGCAGTGGCTATAAAGTATAAACAGAGTACATCAGTTCCAGAGTTTACACAAGGTGCACTATGTATAGCAGACTGGAGATAAAATAAAAACACAATCAGACAATACATTAGTTGCTGTGCAACATTGTGTGAGCACACAGGGAGGGCGAGGAGGCGAAGGAGAGATTTGGTAGTGTAGTGAGAGGGAGAGTTGCGTAAGAGAGGGCGTTGAGAGTTCCATAGGGAGAGGAGGCGGAAGTAGAAGGCAGTTTTGCCTATGTTGGAAGATGGGGTGTGGAAAGCAAAGATGCGAGAGTCCCTTGAGTGTAGAGTAGTTTGAGCCAGCAGCTGGAGACAGGGTGGCTGAGATGTAAGATGGGAGTAGGTTAAACCAGAACTTGGAGATGAAGGATAAGGAGTGGATGAGGTGCCTGTGGTTGAGCAGAGGTAGGTCCAGGCTGGACAGTAGCGAGCAATGGTGGGTCCTGTAAGGGGAATTAGATACAAAGCGACAGAAAGCATAATAGAGTCAAGATGGGATAGAGCGGAGGATGGTGCAGTAAACTCTCTTTGGCAGTAACATTAGAGAGATTAGTGTATTCTTCAGAAGCAGAATGGCAACCTATTACACCATATGGTTAAAGTTTACCGAATAGCTGACCCAAGTGGGGTGACGTTACAACTAATCAGTCTGCAGAAAAGATCTGCATGTATAACAGGGTACAAACTAGATCCTCATGAAATATGTACATATACCTGAACTGCATTTGTACATGTTGAGTGACACGTCTGTTCTATTTTAATTATATTTCTTGCTTTCAGATGTATGTTAGACTTGAAGGTCATTGTTTTTTAAACTATGTAACCTTTCTGTTTTGTGCACTTTTTTCTCTAACTGTCCTTTCCTTCTCTTTGCTTCCACAATGTGTATAAAACCAATAAAAATGTGTTAAAAAAACTCATTCACTGATGGTGTTTGCAGTCTCACAATCTGCCTGCACGTTCTCATCATCTTTTGTCTTTAGTATATTTGTGGCTGGCTGTGTACTGAAACACCTGCATATTCAGGCATGTATTTTTGGTAGAGTGGACCCAATCTGTATTAGAACAGCTTTAGACTGATGATGACTGTCCTTTTAAAACAGCCTTGGGCTTAGTTCAACTTTACATTTAGAGAGTCCCCCGAACCCGTACCCCACCCCATGTAAAACTTTGGAAAAAGAAAACATGGGCACACAGTTCAGCTTATATTTCATATACATAAGGGATATACACCACTCATGAGGTTGCCTGAGGTCAAACAGCACTTGTGCAAATAAATAATGTATCTGACAGCTCACCATTGTATATTTGATTTATGCAATAGGGATGCTGTCTGTCAGTGCAGGGACATTTGCTTTTGATTGTTTATCTTTTTTTGCATATGTTTGTCAAAAAAGTGAACAAAAAATTGTATTTTCTGCTCTGTTTTGCTAATTATAAAAAATCTATAAGGTATCTATAAATGAAACACCACTCATTTTGTAGATAATTTTGTGCTGAACAACTTTCATGCTCACAGTACCATGCTATCTTTTTTTTTTTAAGTTATCCGCATTTGAATATGGTTAGTACTGCTATTGATGCCAAGCATTCTAAATGAGTTCCGGAGTGATTGTGACATAGCTACTTTATGGATAAATTTTATTTATTCAATGGCTGTGAAGATAAATGGATTAATTCAATGTGTTTTGAAACCACTCCTATTGCATAATTGCCATTATCTTATACTTTACTACTCAAGCAATTTGCATGAAAATAGGATCTCTATTGCTTGGTCTTCATCTGTTTGACTGCTTGCCTACAAGTGACATCACATCCCTCTGCTTGTCAAATCCTAATTATATATACAGCATATGGAGCAGTTGTGCTATCACAAGCAGAGGATTATGATATCACTTGTACTGTAGATCAGAAGTCAGTAAATGAAGACCAAGTGACAAGACGATGAAGGAACTTCATGTTCACAAGCCATGATCTGCTTTTGTGTGTAGGGTGGGGGTGGCGGGGGGCACAGAGAGTGCTCCTTTCTAGGGAGGCAATCTGCTCCTGTTTGGGGGAGGCATACTTAGTCCCAGGCCAGCTTCCTTCATGATGATTTACTCCTGTTTGTGTGTGGCGGGGAAGGGGGGAATGTTCGGGCACATCCATTAAAATGCTGTCAGGTCCTGAACACAGTGTTCACATATAACAATGAAAATGTTAGTTAATATTTTTTTGTATGGTCTTTTTTTTGTTGTTTTTGCTAAGGCCTGGGTATGTCTGGATGTTGCTGGAAGGGTGGTGGGAAGGGGTAATACATAGAGAGGAGTGTGGCATCTGACACAAAGATAAATAACCCACATCCCCATTTTCAAACACACACACACACACACTTGTACACCTCCACCTCATACAAAGAGAGATACAGACACACACACAAACACACACACACACACACACACACACACACAGCAACCTACCTCCCCCTTGCAAATGATACAGCACCCCTCCACACACACACACACGCACAGATGGACCCCACCATATCGCCATCTGTTGGAAGACCCACTGATTCTCACTACGGAATCTAATGCTAGAAAACAAGGGCTTTGTGTGCAAACAGCAACAGCTTGGCCTGGTTGACTGCAGTATTTTTTAGTGCCAGGCAGGTCCTGTCTGTATGGACAGCTAACAGGAGTAGAGTGATGAGTGCCAAACAGGGGTGTGTGTGTGTGTGTGTAGCTAATGGGAGTTGAGCGATCAGTGCCAAAAGCTGTACATGCGTGCGTGTGTGCATGCATGGGTGTACGTGTGTGAGCAAGACTGCGGAACTGCTGGAGTCTACCAGGGACAATACTGGCTGCTTCTACATTACTTTAATGTGTACGTAAAGTATTGCTATATTACAGCAAACAGCATACACTGTATGCAATAAAGCTAATGCCAAGATAAAGCAGCAGTAGCTGACTATAGCCAATGCTTGTTCAAATATACCTTTCCTGCTTACACAGCTGTAATCTCATTATTCTTTCTTCAGTGATACAGAGACAGACTTTCAGTTTTTTCTTCTTTATTCTTTAAAAAAAATTTCACAATTTGTTTACCCAGAATAGCCCAGCTGAGCTGCAGCATCTCATTTCCCGTGGGGGTCCTGCATCTACCCATTTCTGCAGCTTGGTGGGACTGGAGCACTGGGAGGCTAAGTGATTTGCCCAAAGCCACACAGTGAGAATTTTGCTCTAGCGGGATTTGAACCTGTGAGCTCTTGGTTCACAGACCAGTGCTCTACCTACACAGAAACACTTGAGGTGCCCCCTTCACCACTCTCACCACAGCCTCTCCTCCTTTCTGCCCCATGTGGCACCCAGAAAGTGGTAATAAAATTCTCTGAACACAAGGATGATAACAATTTTGTTTTATGTGTAATGCTTTTTGCATTTCAAGCTGATCTCTGTTTATACTTTGTACTCTAGTGCACACCTTTTCTGCTGGTGCCCCAAACAGCTGCTTGGTTCCCCTGTGATAACACTGCCTCTGTAGGGTGGTAAGCGTGCAGGGTAGTTTGTGTCAGAAAGAACTACAAACTACTGTAGATCAGGTATGGAAGATGAACAATATTAGAAGATACAACTACTACGACAGCAGAGTGATGGATATGATGGAACAAGTAGTCTTTTTCCAACCCATGAAATGCCTATGATCCAACTTTATGTGCAGTGATAGCCAGAGATAAGGCCCAGGACATCTAGATATACTGTATCATGGGAAATCCCCATTTATTTCAGTGGTACTTCCTGTGATACAGTATATCTAACTATATTTAGATATATACTTGGATATATTTCTGGCTGCCACTCTACAGAGGGGCAGGGGAAGAAGTTTTAAGGAGAATGTAGGTCTGTCATGCAGAGAGACCACCTGACAGTAAATGACAAATCGTTAAGCAAACAAAACAACAATTTGCTGCTCCAGGAGTGATCAGAGCAAGGAGTGAAGGAGGGCCAGGGTAATATGAGAAGACAACTGGATACTGTGGCTATCCTTTCATGGCACACCCTTGGGATTTGAAAAATGTACCCTTCCAGATTAAAAAAAAAGAAAACAAACACACACTAGCCAATCTTAAGTCTAGGGATAATCTTTAAAGACTTTCTGCCCACCATAGTGGAGTGAACAATTAAAGGACAAATCATACAGAAAAAAAGAGAAACCATTACAAATCCCAATGTATGCCATCAAAACAGAGAGGTACAACTTGCAGGACAGAGTACTACAGTGATGTGCTGGCAACTTTATAACACCCCGAGGACCCTTTCCTGCCTGCAACTTCCACCCCATCCCTGATCATCCGCCTCACTCCCACCATTCCCAGATGGCCTCCTCAGTCCCCCACTGCTAAAAGGTTCAGTGAATAATTAGCCAAAATGTTGAGTGTTTTTTACATAATTTTTTCATGAAAATTTAAATTACTTTTCTGTACCAAGAGCCAGTTAGCTGATTACAATCACAGTCCCCAACCCTATCATCCAATCCGATACAAATACCCCAACACCAACCTTACCCTGTCATTTAATACAGTCTCCTCCTCCAATATGAACATTTAATGTAAGGCACATCCTCCCCCCACACACCACCATTGTCTGAATATGGAAGACAGAGGTATCCAGCGGGTACCCGGTTAGAATAGCGCTTCCTGAATCATGCAGTATAAACCGCGCAGTCAGGACTGCACAGGAAGGAATGGCAATAGGGGTAGAAAAGCTTCCAGCAACTACCGCTACCCCTGTCGCTATTTATCCAACACAGGAGGTACAGAAGAAGGAGAAAAGTCAGGTTACTGGCTGAACTGCTCCTGTGGCAGAGTGGGTTAAGGCAGCAAATTGGCCAGAACAGATTGGGAGACCAGTGTTCTAATCCTGGTCTCCTCTCAACAATTTTATATTTCTGTTGGGGAACGTAATTTTTTTTTGGCCCCATGAATTTCAACTTTTCCCTGTGATCCGCTCCCCCTCAGAGTAGGGATCTTTTAGTACAGGGGTGCGCGAGGGGGGGACAGCCTCCTGCATCGGGGGTGTGGGGCGGTGGAGTCCCTCACATAAAATTAGATTTGTGCATATTTTGTTGTACAATGGCAGAGGTCACCCCTGCGGTGTCTGACTGCTACCATTGGCAATGTGTTGCATGGTGGCATTCTTTCCTGTCGCTGTAGTGGACAATACTGTTAATACAGCATTGTTATGGACGGTGCTGTTACTGACAGCGCTCTTCTGACCTAGTGCCTAGCCAGAGACACTAATAAAGCCTGCAGGTGGACTTCCAGAATCAGCCAAGCAGCAGCCCTAGCTGTCAGAGACAGCAAGAAAAAGAGCAGTTTCTTTTTAATGACATACATATTTTTGAAGAGTGCCAGAGTGGCCCATAAATTATATAACATGTCTTCCCTTTTCTAGTCTTTCACTGAAACTTTATTCAAGGGACCAGCACTAAGCTGTTAACACCAGTTAGCGAAAAAACAATGAAGACAGTAAGTAGCACATTTGCATACACTGAAATGTGGAACTGCCTAAATAACGAAACACTGACACTGAGGTGTTTTTATCTAAGTTTTTGGTGTAACAGTGTACCTGTACCTACTGATTCTGATGGTCTCCCTGAGCTGCTGAGTGAAGTGGTAGACACTGCCGCTAACTCGGTGCATGCTCAGTTGATCAGACTATTTGCCGTTCTATAATCTTCTCAGTCCACCAGTCTGGTGGGACTTCGTGTGCTGATCTGCATTACTATGCTGAGATTCCTGGTGAGTCCTGACTTATGTCTACCTCCCAAAAGCTACTATCACCAGCCACCATATCTCTCAACCTTTTGTCCCCCAAATGTGGAACATTGCCTGTTACAATGTGGAACAAATGGGCAAAATGTGGAACACTGAATGAAATCTTTACCTAAGAAACTCAAAACACTATTAAAATGTTGCATTTATGTTGAGAATGTCTGTTATTAATTGAATAAGTTATTTTTTCCATCATTTACTATGGATATTTGCTTTAAAATGTTGACTCTGAATGTGGAACAAGTCCTCACAATGTGGAACAGGGACCTTTTCTGAAGTAAAATGAGGAACGTTCCTCATAATGTGGTACAGTTGAGAGGTATGCCAGCCACCACACCACCATGCCAGCCTAGCCTAACCTCTTACAGATCACAGCCACGAGCAAAATTAAATGGCACTTTGACACCAGCCTGCAAGCCTGGCCTCCTGCACAGTGTGCTCAGGCAATGCATTGTTATCCTGTGACTGTTAGGGGATGGGCCTGGGGCAGCTGGTGTGTGATGGGTTTGGATTGGGTGGTCAGCATAAGTGAGTGAGACTGTGTAAAGATGAGGACAATGGACAACAGTAGTTAAATCACACTCTGTTTATGGGTCTACAGCTTCCCTGCCTGCAATAAAACCAATGTTAGAAGACAGTAAGGAGGGCTGAGGGATACTGGGATGCATAGTGAAAGGCATCACCAGTAGAAAACAGGAAGTTGTTATCCCTCTGTACAGACACTTGGTGAGACCCCATCTGGAATACTGCGTGCAGTTCTGGAGACGCCATCTCCACAAGGACATAGACAGGTTGGAGGCAGTCCAGAGGAGGGCAACTAAAATGGTGCAGGGTCTGCACCAACAGCCATATGAAGAGAGACTAAGGGAGCTTAATATGTATACCCTTGAGGAAAGGAGGGAGAGGGACTGACAAGATAGAAACTTTTAAGTACTTCAAGGGAATCAACAAAGTCCAAGAGGGTAGCATCTGTCAGAATAAGAGATGTGCAAGAACAAGGGGGCACAATTTGAAGATAGAGGGGGGAAGGCTCAGGGGCAACATAAGAAAGTATTTTTTTTACAGAGAGGGTGGTAGATGCATGGAACGGCCTTCCTGAGGAGGTAATGGAGTCAAAAACAGTGGGGGAATTCAAGAATGCATGGGATACACATAAAGCAAGTCTAGCGGGGGTAGGAAGAAGTAGGCTGTTGGTTAACTAGGATCTGCACCTTATCCAGTCGGTAGGGAAACAGGCAGACTGGGTGGGCCAAGTGGTCCTTATCTGCCATCAAAGTCTATGTATCTATGTAACGTGCATAGTGGTGTACCACCCAGCCTGCTTAGTAACTGATTGTAGTCACATCATTCCCATCCTATAGTTTGCACATGTGAGGTGATCTCGTCACCCCCCCCCAAGTCCCAACTTAAGCCTGCAGAATGGATGACACAAAAAAATTTGCCATCTGCATGGCACATGTTACTTGGTGGTTTCTTACTACTGGCTCACATGAGCTGGTGAAATAACTTAAGAGACTTCACCACCACCGGCTCGAGTGAGCCGGCTCAGGCCCATCACTGGAACACTAGTTATAGCTGATACCACTACTGGGAAGGAATATAAAATAGAGAAACAACCACATTCAAACCTTATAATAGTGTAGGGAGCGTACCGTGTTTTGTGCACTGTAGGACTTTGGGAGTTAGTTTGGCTAGGTGAAAAAATGGTTAATCCCTCTGTAACACGGCAGGACCTGTTGCGGGTTGGGAGTTCACCGCAGGTGCGCGGGGGTATTTAACCATAGATTTGGTGGGATGGGGGAGTCATCCCCAGGGAACAGAGGGAGAGAGAGAGAAATGTTGGGGGGAGGGGAGAGTGAAGAGGCCAGGTGGGATGATTGCCCATTCCAGCCCATGGCTGGCAGCTACCTTGTTGAACACGGAGGGAGGTGGGATGTCAGAGGAGCCCAGAGACAGAGACAGAGAAGTATGGCTGCAAGCAAGTGCCAGCTGGCGAGAGAGGCACCTGAGAAAGAGAGAGAGAGCTCAGAGAGGAGGCTGCCGGAAAAAATTAGGAGGCGGTGAAGGCCTCGGGGAAAAGGTGAGCATCCTGTAAAGAGAATACAGAAGTGTCAGAGTCCCGTGACTTCAGGGGACGTGTCGTCCACTGTTTCTGGGGACAGTCACTGCTGCAGCCAAAGAAGTTTCACCAGGAGGTCAAGAGGGAACAAGTAGCCCCGAACTCTGAGGTCTGCCACTTCCCACGGGATACCCTTGGAGAGTCATTGGGAACACAAGTTAAAAGACAGAGCAGAAGTGCCAGAGTTGTTTTGGGGACTGCTGGACCAATATTTGTTTGTGTAGACTGCCCGTGAGAGACGGGTGTGTGGGAACAGTGATCTGTACTGCTAAAAGTTGTTGAGACCATAGCCAGTCCAGAATTCAGCTGGCAAAAGACTGTGAGACCACAGTAGTACAGAGAACATTGCCTAAAACTGTTGGACCATAGCAGTCTGAAAATGTGCTGCTAATCCCCAGGTATTAAATTTGCTCTATGCAGTAATGTGTTATGGTTCAACATTAAATGGATCCTATTGTTCATTCAGTCTTGTGTGGACTGCAGTTATTTAATTGGAATGCCAGTGCAAGTTAACCTATTTTCTTGCACCCCAGCACTTCAGCGATGCCAGCAACCCACTGGATACAACAAACGACACCAAAGGTAAGTCATTTCAGTGAGGTTTCTCCCGTGGGCACCACCCTCCTCAAGGACTGCATTCCGTCTCGTATCCCTAGACACAGGGAAGGGGGGGCTACAAGGTGGGGACTCATCTGGGATGTGTTTGGGGTGCTGCACAGACTTTATTGAACTTTGGAAGGGTGTTGAGCAAAGGTTGTGTACAGAGGATTCGATCACGGGCCATTTGGGACTGAATAACATGGCGCAGGCCAGTAAAGGATTTTCATGCCCTGACAGGGAAGTTGTGGTGCCAGTTGGTCTGGAGTTGGGGCAGATGGCCCAACATGTGAAGACTAAGTAAATGTACTGGGGTTCCGCCCATATGACTGGCCTGTTGGAAATCCTGCTGGGTGGAGAATTACGAGCCCTGGTGAGCTGGGACCTTGTTGGCGGGCAGATTGTGGTGGCGGCTGGTGAAAGCGCATACTTTAGTGTGATTCTGTGTGATACCTGAGTGAAACGGTAACTGAGAAAATGGCTCAAGCCCCTGCGTGTCTGATGTGACGGTCCCCTCCACCATGCTACATTGGATGTGGGAGGTAGTGTAGAAGTCAGCAGTGACCAAGTGTGCCCTATGCCAGTTCAATCGACCAAGAGTGATGATGGTGCCAGTCTGTGCTGTGTGCCAGAAGGAAGCCGCAGCAGATTTCAGACCACTGTCTCACAACAGACAGAGTGGATCAGTCACCTCCACAAAATCAGATTTTAAAGGTTGGGAAGAGTTGAGCACCTAGCAGAGTTTGCCACAAGTTGCTGAAAGCATGGAGCCAAGTGCTCAAGGTTCCCATATACTGAGCAAAGCAGCACAACCTTGAGTGCCAGTGGCCCGTGGACGGGGCCAAGACTGGGAACTGCCACTGCCAGAAAAGTCAAGGTTGTTGTCCCCAAAGGACTTAAGGATACCTGCCCGGCCTGCAACTAGTGAGCCAGAGTCAAGCATGTTGACTGTTCCAGTGCTGCTGGGTCTGCCTAAGAAACTGGTGCACACCAGCAACCAGCAAAGAGAGCCATCAGCTGAGCCAGAAGGCCCCGACAAGCCTAGTGAGTCAGAAGGACTGTGGCCTTGTGCCTCACAACACACCCCCGGGCGTGGATTAAATGCCTATAACCCCACACCCTGTCATGGGTTATTGCTAATGTATAATGCTGAGCACAATTCTGGTATGGCACTAGAATCCATGACTTTCTTGTCCAGATGGTGGATGTGCTGCTAACTGAGCAATGCTAATAGCTTGGAGTTTGTAACCCCAGTACCTTGGCTCCAGCTCATATCTGAGTTTCTTACCCTGCCACTTTATGGTCAACATTAATTTTGCTGGGCTAAAATGCCACTACCAACTTTAAAACTGCAAGTACAAGGGCTTGACTGCATGCTGTAATTAACCCCAAATCATTCTACCCATACCTCCACCCCTACCCCCAACCCCCGCCCAGATGCTTCAGACTTTAGAGGTGATGGCATACAAAAGATGATCAATACAGCACAACACACACAGCTCTCACTTTTTGCATAGTAGACTGATGCACTTCACTAGATCATAAAGCAGATTTTTGCACATGGTATCACCAAATAAAACATCCAAGCCACTGACGGGAATGAAAATCATGCACTTGGTCCTTCACTTAATTCTGGTGGTGCTCTCATGTGAAGTCGACTCCCTGCAGCCACGACTAACAAGTTCTAAACCAAGGCTGAACAAATATCTCCTCTGCAATAATGGTCTGAACAACTTTTTTTAGGCAAAGAAAAGCAAGAGTGTAGCAAAGATAATACTTGTTAGTTACCCCCGAGACAGACCTCATTTTTAAACTGTTACTAAAACTGGTTTGTGCATTTCATGGAAGGACTCACTGTCTGCTGCAAAAACAATGCCTTCTCCTCTCACTGTGAAACTGCTGGTGTCACACCCAGCCCTGCAAGCCTAAAGTTACTGCCCAATTCCGGTTCTATGTGATATGGGTGACCGCGGAAGGGTGACCCACAGAAGAGTGACATCAGGGCAGCGAAAACAATTTCGCCACCCTGACAACCTTGGTGCACAGAAAAACAGCACCGGGGACTGAAAATACTTGCTTTCTGTGGGGGGGGGGCTGCACCCACCCACACACACCCAAAATGGGGGCTTTGCCTCCGTCCCCCCTACTTAGGATTCTCAACTCCAGGGGTGTGCATGTCGGGGGTGCGAAGAAAAAAAAAAAGGTTTTGGGCCGGTGCAAGAAAAGCACAGTAGTGCGGACAGACCCTGAACCCGGAACCCCAGCACACTTAGCGGAGGCCAACCCCGGCGCCACGGTGCAGCTCGGCAACCAACCACAGCGCCCTCTACATCCCCTCAGCCCCTCCAGGCCACGCTCACCGTGCTCACTCCCCCCTCTTGGCGCCATGCACATATAGCAACATCCTGTCGCTAGGGTCGCCCACCCCACCACATCTGGTCACCTTCCCTGCCCCCTCATCTTTTGGGCTTTCGCCCATATCGTGTTGATGTTTTGGACGGCGCAGTGATTCAGGCTCCCACCTCACCTGCTACCCCAAATTCCCACTGTTCCCACCCAAAAGCATGCTGCTCTCCCATTGGCCTTACTGGCATTTCCGTGACTGGTGATGTTAGCGTTCGGCCATCATCTTGGTACAGGTTAGGCAAGCCTGACACTGTGTTTTACTTGCAGCCCTCGGTGCTGGCTGAATGGCAGGCGAGGACTGGGAACCAGAAGCAGAACATTCTCAAACAACGTGCCAGTGGTCGTAATGATATGGCCCAGAACTTTGCACAGGGCATACTTTAAGCAAAAATGGGTATAAAATACACCAATACACCCCTTAACTGGACCACTGGTTGGACAGTCTAGAGCCAAGATTTGTAAGAGATGGGGCATGAAAGATAGCACCAGTGGTGATGTATTTGTTTAATCAGAGTTTAAAGCAAGGGTTATGCCCGCAAAATAGGAAGACTACTAAAGTAATACCATTACCCAAAGGGGAAATAACCAAACCCCATCAAACCACTGGCCCATCTCCCTGTTCTTCATACTCTAAAACGTCGTCTTGGAACATATAACAATAAATTTACTACTAGTATTAAAATAAATTAAATTAATTAAATAAATACATGAATGAATGAATGAACTAATGGTATAACTGTTCATAACTTTTTTCTAGTCCGACACTCTCTGTTGAACAGTTGCAAGAAAAAGCAGATCTGCCCTGAAACACTGGAAAAACCATTAATAATAATGAAACTTGTCCAGACCAGAATATTTTGGCCTACTGTAGCACTTAGGAAAAGCATTAACACATTGGAAACACTGCAAGAAAAAAAATCTCAAAACCTGAACAAAAAAGATAAAATATTGCACTAAGTCTCTGCATACTGTAAATGTTCAAAGTCTGGCCACTGGGTACAGTACTATTTAGTACCTTCCCCTAAATGTTGTATGCTATCAGATCAAGTTCTGTCCCAGACATCTGACTCCAGCCTGAACTGATAACTGTTAAATACATCTGGAGGAAAAACAAGCTTTTCACTGAATGTATCTTGACGTGCTTCACTTGAAACATTTCTCTGAGCGAAAAAAGAAAGGCCGATGCGAGGGGTTTCTCTTCTGTGGCCAGGGTTTTAGACAGCAGAGCTGTTCCTGGAATGACTTTGAAGAGGCTCAGCTTGAACAAGTCCAGATCCATCCAAACTTAACCTTATACAGTACAGGGCACAATTCACAGGTAACTGCCAATGACTTTATACAACTGTGACTATAATAACCGCCGAGGGTTTTTCTCCCCCTATAATTTGGCATTATTTACAGCCTCCCCTTGACTGAACCCACGCACACAATGCTTCTCTTTGCAGCCACTGCATGGAGCATGGAATGCTGCAGTTAACGTACCTGGATGATACAGGATTAACACAATGGGACCTTTGTTCATTTTACAGCTAGCATTCCCTATGTTCCTGCACTGAACAATACCCAATGTCATGCCTCACAAGCAACAGAGTTCCATAACTGCAGAACTGATCTATATCTTTAGATTCTTAGGGTACACGGAATTCATATGAACAGCATTGGCTAGGGTCTGCCTAATTACATTGGTGGCAGAACAGTCTGAAAAGTGATAGGGCCAAGGATGTAAGGGGTAAATTCCACATCCCCACCCCATTCCACCCCTGCTGAATGGGTTCACCCACAGAATAAATTTTTGGTTATCCGAATTTGTAATCTGTGGAGTAACCCCCACCCCCACCACCACCAACTGACAGCAGGTTCTAGTGCCTAGTTCCTTAATACCCACTTGAAGACCTGGCCCTTCCTTTTTATTTTGAAAGCACAGTGCCAGCAAGCCACAAGGGGAGTGATTAGTAAGTAACACTGCTTACTGCACAAGTTGCATTTTAAAGGCACAGTCCTCCCTAGTAACAAATTAACATGTTTGCAAAACCGATAGGGTCAGGCCCTATACCACTTATGAAAAGTGGTAGGGCTATGGCCATAGTGCACCCCCCCTCCCAATTCAGGCACCTATGACCTAATAACACCTTTCTTTTTTATTTGCTTTCTAGTTTTTCCTTCTTAGGTGGTAGGCTAGGATCTTTTTTCAGCCTAGTCACAATCCCAGGGTTTCATGCCTACAGGATCAGTCACTATTGGCCACCAGATATTCATTTCCTGTCCTGTTTCATCTTCTAGTGTCCCAGACTTATCCCTTTGGGTGGCTCTGGACAACCAGGAGAAGAGAGAGATGGAACTCTTCTGACTTAGTGTGCATGTATGGGGGGCAGGTTCCCAAAGGACATGGTGCCACAAATGAATGGGAGCAAAACAGAAATGTCATCATCCTGATCAGTGGGTTAAAGTGGAAATGTTTAGGTTGGGGAACTCTCACATCGAAATTGCTAGATGGTGGAACATTCATTTCTAGGTGGTTGAACTCTCTTATAGCAGTCAATGGAGAAAGATGACAGATGTGGTGAAGTGTCATACAGTAGATTTTTTTTTTAAATTGGTGGGACTGAGTTCCAGTGGGCTCCTGTTCAATTTAACCCCAGATCCTGATTGCTTCAGTCATATATATATGTATATATATATATATATATATATATATATATATATATATATATATATTTACACACACACACACCATACATATATATATATTCATGGCAAAAAACTGCATTTAATGCATCATTAAGGGTTAAAGTGAAAAAAGTCAGGAAATGAAACATTAGGGTTGAGCCCCTACTCCCCACACACACCCTTGCACCCCCATCCTCCACAGACTGACAGGCGGGGTATGCCATTGGGGTCGTGTGGCCAAACTCACACCCATTCCATGTATGGCAGGCGGACATGCTACAGTAAAGGAGAATGGGGGCGAGATTCAAACCTCCACGAGCTAATAACACCTAGCGTCTGTGTCTATGAAAGATGAAATCTTGAAATATGTGAAGATAAACGCTCAACCCCTGACTCATTCTGACTCTTTCACTAACATAATGTCTGATTCATCTGACCCCCAGCCATTCCTGCACACAAAAGTGTAATAATAATAATAATAATATAACTAGTAAAACATGTATTGGTGGGGACTTCGGGGCCTCCCACCAACTTGCCAATTTTTGCATAACAATATGCATCTGTGGTAGCGCGGGTCCACTTATGCAAAGCTACAGAGCCATACAGCAGCCCTATAGGCCGCCAAACCCTTGTAACAGTAATTTGCAGATATCTTGCGAATCGTAAGAGCTAGAAAAAAAATTAAAGCGTCATTGTAATTGTGACAGCGAGTACTTCATGCAGCACCGAATGACTGAACCCATATCTCACATCATTTCCGAGATATGGGCACCAAAAAGCACTGGACAGGCACTCTTTGAACCCTTGTGACAGTAATTTCACAATATCTCATGAACTGTGCAATGTAGGAAAAAAATTCCACTGCAGGATTACTCTCCAATTTCAATTTTTTTTCTAACGCCAGCAGCGAAAAGTCTGTATCTCGCTTCGTTTCTTAGATAACGGCACCAAAAGTCATGACACAGACTGCAATGTAATCCTATGGGAAAAATGTCAACTTTGTCATTGAATATCTCTGCAACCAATTAATTCCCCAACACCGACACAACATAATTCACATCCCTAGGATATCCCCTCGACACACCACAAATTTCAAGTAAAAAGACCAAACCATTATGGAGATATGGTCGTCCCAATCTGGCCCATCTGGTCTTCCCTAGGGACAGCTAGTCTTCCCCATGGACACTGCAAAATACACATGTACATTTCCCCATAGGATATAATGGGAACTTCAAATTGTAATAACTTTTGAATGGATTCATATTTTTTCACCAATCACATGCTGGCATGTTCCTTGGCCCAAGCACTTTCTACGTCCCAGATTTCGGACCAATAAACCACACGGTGTCCATGCAGCGCCACAGACAAAAAACATGCAAAAGTGGTGAAAAGTGCATTTTGTGGCACTTTGCTGCACAAAAAACGTATGTCCGACCGAAACACAACTTAGTAAATCAAGAGATCTACCATACCAGACTGTGCATTCCAAATTTCGTGCAAATCCGTTGAACAGTTGCAAAGTTATTAACGTGCAGAATTTGAAATTTAACATTAAAGTGCCCACTCAGCCCTAAATATAGGGGCATAACTGCGCCCCTATAATAATTCCCCAACACACAAGCAGCATAATTCACATCTCTTGGGCATACCCTGTAAATTTCAAGTAAAAAGACCAAACCATTAATGAGATATGTAATTCTAAAATTTTTACACCTTTAAAAAGTTTTCAGCCATGAGATAACATTTTCAGCTGTGAGAAAATCTTCTGCCGTGAGCATGCAAAATCTTCAGCTGTAAGGGAAGACCAGATAGCCAGACTGCCATTCTTCTTTCGCAAAATATACATATACATTTTCCCATAGGATATAATGGGAAATTAAAAGTTTAATAACTTTTGAAAGGATTAATATTTTTTCACCAAACCAATGCTGGCATTTTCCTTGGCCCAAGCTCTTTCTATATCCCAAGTTTCAGACCAATAGACCACGCAGTGCCACGGGCAAAAAGCACTCAAAAGTGGCGAAAAGTGCAATATTTGGTGCTTCGCTGCACAAAAACTGTAAGTCTGACTGAAACGCAACTTGGTAAATCAAGAGATCTACCATACCAGACCATGCATTCCAAATTTCGTGCAAATCTGTTGAACAGTTGCAAAGTTATTAACGTGCAAAATTTGAGGTTTAACATTAAAGTGCCTACTCAACCCTAAATATAGGGGCGCAACCACACCCCTATAATACATAAATTAATATTTATATATATTTATGCAATGGGGTGAGTTGTAAACGTTTAAAATAAAAGCATGTATTCTCACTGGAGTGAGATAAATCTTGCTGACATAGACACTGTGAAAGATATTTACATTTATGCAACAGGTGTCTGAATAAATCTGCACTGATAAATCCATTTATCTGTGCTACTATATGGATAAATTTATTTATCCATATAGTAATTACATCATCACCCATTTATCCACACAGTAACTACATCACTAACTACCACCACCTGTGCTGCCTTCTTACCAGCACTGTCTCCCAGTTTCACTTTCACCTCCTCACAGTGCTCTTAAAAGCCAAGCTATCACAGTCCCAAACACTCACAAAATGCACCCCCCTCACCAACCCCCAAACTGGAACCACATTTTAAATGAAAACACTCTTAAGAAAAAAGCCATTTTTTCCTCTTTCTCAGCACAGCAATCCTGCAAACCAAACACAGCAACCAGGCACAGAGAAAAAACCTGAAAAGGAACTTAACTAAAAAAAAATTATGACAAACCAGAACCCCAAAAAATCATGTTGCATAAATCAAATATGCAGGGGGTGCCTGTGGGATAGCAGTTATTTGTACAGTTGCCAGTGACCACTCGTAACCCTCACTCATGAGGTTACTCGAGGTCACAGGCAACTGTACAAATAACTTTGTTATCCCACAGGCACCCTCTGCATATCCCTTATTTACACACACAGTATCTATGTCAGCAACTGATATTCTCACTGTGGCTACATCAGTAGAGGCTCTACCCTCACCAGACTACCTTTGTATATAAAAAAAATAACACAACATAACCCAACATACCCACAAAACATTCACATCACTAGAATCTAACAGAAACAAGTAAAGCACAAAATCTGTGAAAAACACAGCCATTCCACTCAACACAACTTCAGCTCTCAATAAATGATACCTGAGCTGAAACGGGGGCTAAATCTCTGCCACAAATTAAATGCTGAAACAATATACCACATCCCCACACTATGTATCCCGTTGCAGGACTTCCCACAATGTGCAAATTGTATTTCTTAGCAGTACCTCAAGTACACGTTCCTCATTCTTTATCATAGATCCAAATCGAAAACCGGTAAGTGAAAGCGAAACTCATGCAGCCGCACTACCAGTAACAACATGCTCAACAAAATCCCAAATAAAACACAGACTCAGCACAGTACATAGCACAGTAGACACCAAATAAACATCATGGGGGGGGGAGCACACCAAATGAACGATAAAGCACTAAAACAAAAATAAATGTACAAAACACCGTTCAGGAAGACGCCAACAAAACTTCCGCCCACTCAAAACAGTAAACCAATCATACTATAGAAAGAAACAAAACCCAACCAATCATAAACTGCAACCCAAAATACCAACCAATGACAAAACATAACTACTTCCCATTCATACTTCCAACCAATCACATACCAACAGTCACTCCCATTCACAAAACACAACAGAATCCCACAGAAGAATGCATACTAAACTGAGTAAAAACACAAATAAAACTGGCATAAATGCGTCCCCTATTGTATAAATCGCACACATGATGTGCAGATTGTGGGATATGGAAAATATTCTCACTCCTGTGGAGTGAGCGCTGGATACTCTCACTCATGCCTTTGGCACTCGTGAGTATCCAGACCTCACTACGGGAGTGACAATATTTTCCATATCCCATTTCTGCCCATCATGTATCCCACCTATATATATATATGTGTGTGTGTGTGTGTGGACTATGCGATGCCCCCATTGAAAATATCTCTGATATTCTCCCCAGTGCAATCTGACCTCACCACTCATGATGTCACAGGTCAAAATGCTCGTGGGGAAAATATCAGAGATATTTTCAATGGGGACATTGCATGTTCCATTTTTGCAATAATCCAAGTTTTTTATTGGTTTAATTTTGATTGTACAATGGGCATCTCTTCAACTTTTTTTTGGTTTCAGGATGATCAAGTGTTGTGTCCGTAAAACTGAGTGTTTGTGTCAGTACGTTGTTGCGTATTTTTGCCTGCATACGTGATTTGTGGCAGCGCGAAAGACAATGTAGCGAGTGTTGTAGCCTAAGGAAGAGTCCGGGGATGAGTTGTGTGGTGTCGGCATTACTTGAACTAGAGAGCCGATCAGAGAGATGCGGTGCCATTCTGCTGCTGGGGAGAGCGGCAGGAGTAGAAAAGAGAGGGTTGGTTGGTGGAGACCATCTGAAGCAAGGGAAAATTTATGTGAGACAAAGTTTTTTTTAAATCATCTGAAGTGAAAGAATGTGGGGTGGGGAGACAATGAAAACAAGTCAATGTGTTTTTTTTAAATGATTTGAAGTGAAAGAACGTGGGGTGGAGGAGACAATAAAAATAATTCAGTGTGCTTTGTGTGGTCCTGGAGACCATCAGGAGAAACGGTAACATTGTGTGAAGCTGAAAGTTGATGTAGCTTTAAAATTATTTACAGTGAAAGAACGGGGGAGAAAATGAAAGTGTGCTGTATGCTGCAGGACAGAAATGAAACTGCCAATGGGAGCGGGCATGCAAGTGAGCAAGTGAATTCTGATTGTGCTGCTTGTGCTGCCAGCTCCCACCAATCAAAGTCTCTGTGAGGTGGTGTGGTTAAGTGCTGTATGTGTCTGTCCTGGACCTACTGTGTAGATAAATGACTTACAGTGAGGATAAATGTGATATTCTCACTGTAGGTCTGAGCATCCTGAGAATATGGCAGATATTTGCCATTTTTTATCCTCATAGGTACTGCATAAATATATAATATAAATTGCAAAACACGTTGTTAATGCATCAGTTAGGCTTAACGTGGCAAAAGTAGGAAAATGTGGTGTTAGGGTTTCCAACCCTAACACCACACCCCCACCCTGCACGGACGAAGAGGGATTGGGAGGTGGCACTGGAGTCCTTAGCCCCAACGCTCACACCATTCCATTAGAAAATAAGATGGGTGGCACAGCACAGGAGAATGGGGTGAGCGTTAGGGCTGATGACTCCAATGCCAGCTCCGTCTCTAAATCTGTGCAAAATGAAAGTAATGTTAGGGTTGGAAACCTAATACCACATGCCTACTAGCCACTTAACAACTGATGCATTAACAGAGTTTTTTTTAAAAATACTGCCCGGAAATATGTTTATTTTATTTGGCCGTTGGTAGTGTCACAAATTTGTTCCACAGATGTGCCTTTTGATGGTTTACTGATAAAATTTACATGGGTTCCATAGTTATAACATTTCAAAGTTTAGAAATTTCCCATAAGATAACATTGTGGTGGTTGGGTACCATTCAGAGGCTATATCTCAAAAACGCTTCAAGATACGGATTTTTTGTGAAACACAGCTTAGTAGCAGTTATGCATGTTGCCAGGCCTTGATTACACCTGCAGTGGAAATTTTTATCAATGTCGCAATGGTGACTGTGATACTATGCCATTGACAGCACAAGGTTTAATTACAATGTCTCAGCACTTATGGATAGGTGGGACAGCAGGGCCCAGGGCCCTGCGCACCCACATATGTATAACATTATGAAGTGATGGGCCCTGTGCTCCCACATGGAGATGAGGATTAATTACAATGTGTCTACACTTATGGACAGATGGGAGCATAATATGGATACTATTATGGGGTGACGGGAGCGCAGGGCCCAAAGGCCCTGCACTACCACTGGTAGATGAGGGTTAATTACAATGTCTCTACAGTTATGGATGGATGGAAGCGCAGGGCCCGAGGGCTCAGCGCTCCCACATATGTATACCAAGGGACCTGTGCTTTCACATGAAAATCAGGGACAATTAATATATGCATGCATGGGAGCACAGGGTCCAGAGAACCCTGTGCTCCCACAACACACTTTTTGGACTGATGGCACAACCAAATAAGGGTAAAATTACACTTTCTCAAAAAGTAAGGAAATTCATTGCAAAAAACTTCGGTAATGCATCAGTTAGGGTTCATATTAAAGCAACAAAAGTATGGAAATGTGGTGTTAGGGTTCCCAACCCTAACACCCCATCCCCCCAATCAACTATACCACCACACTCCACCCCCACCCTCTACACACCAACAGGCGTCGAAGTGTGTCTTGGGGTCATCGACTCTAACACTCACCCCATTCTCCTATGCTGTACCATCTCTGCTTCCTTACACAAGGAATGGGGTGAGTGTTAGATTCAATGACCCCAAGACACACTGTGATGCCTGTAGGTGTGTGGATGGTGGGGTGCAGTGGTACGGTTGGTTGGGGAGGTTGGGTGTTAGGGTTGCGAACCCTAACACCGCATTTCCATACTTTTGTCACTTTAATTTGAACCCTAACTGATGCATTAACAAAGTGTTTTGCAATATACATATGTAGATATATAGTGGCACAGTAGTGCCACTATAGTTAGGGTTGAGTACCCCATTTAAGGTTAAATGGTGAAGTTTTGCATCTTAATAACTTTGCCACCATTTGACAGATTTGCCTGAAATTTGGCAAACACTGAGCGGTAGCACAGATCTTGGGATCTGCCAAGTTTTGTACTAGTCGGATATACGGTGGCAGAGTTATTAAGCAACATTCTGTAGTGCATTTATGCTTTTTTTTGCACATTCTTTGCTCGCACCTACAGGTCACACACTTTGTGCGACTGGTCTGAAAACCTCAGGGAACATGTGGCCGGTGTTCCCTGATGTGCCTTATGGCGATTTCGTGAAAAAATATTGAACGGTTCAAAAGTTATTCAAAAAACAAGTTTCCCATTATAGTCAATGGGAAAAGTTAACAAAAAGTTTGACAGTGTGCAAATGCAGATTGTAGTGTTGCAAATCCGCCATTTTGTTTTCAGTTAGTGATCACAGAAATGCTTGGCATTTAAAATTGGGACCCTCTAGGCACAAAATTATTTTTGTGTTTACCTAGTCGGACCCTGAGGATGCTAGGCATGTCTTCATTTTGGGGTTAAACACTCCAGAAATATATTTTTGAAATTTTGGGGAAAAGTAGTGTCGCAAAGTAGTGTCGCATCTGCGACGCTTTCGTGATTTATTTTGCGAAAGTGTTGTGATTTGCAACATTACTATTCAACACTATGGGAAAAATAACAGGGATTCTTTGCCACCTTGCTGCAAAGTAACGGTTTGGTCTTTTGGGCTGAAATTTGGAAGGAAGACAGCCAGCATGCTAGAGATGTGCCTTTTGGTGGTTTGGTGAAAAAATATTAGACAGCTGCAAAGTTATGGTACACCCGAATTTGACACTTTTTCCCCATGGACTAACATTACAGCATCTACCGCATTACAGGAATTCTTTGCCACCCTGCTGCAAAATAACGGTTTGGTCTTTTGGGCTGAAATTTGGAGGGAAGAAAGCCAACATCAAACAGATGTGTCTTGTGGTGGCTTGGTGACAAAATATTACAGGGCGGCAAAGTTACAGCACTCCGAAGTTCACGTTTTTTCCCATAGGATAACATTACGGCGTCCGCCGCACCTTTCGGGGCTCGTATCTCGGAAACGGTGCGAGATATGGACTTTTCGTCAAAAAATGCTTAGCCCCCCCAAATTGGGGCTAAGTACAAAACTAGCCAGGAAAGTCATAATTCTTACGAAATTTAAATTTTTTTTCTACGTTGTACGGTTCCTGAGATATAAGCAATTTAGTATTACAACTCCTCATTTTCTGCTCCCAAGCCCTATTATTATGCATACATTCTTTGTACTCACTGTGTTTCTCAATGCAGCTGTTGGGGAAAACCAGGGTGTGCGCTTCCATTACTGTTACCCTTAGTGTTTCCACTTGGGTTTCCATACCCGTTTGCGTTACCGTTCCCGTGTACGCCACCGTGTGTGTTACCCTTTGCGTTTTTGTTTGCGCTTGCATTTGCGTTACTGTTACCATTTGCGTTTCCACTTCTGTTTGTGTTTGCATTTACATTTACGTCACTGTGCGCATTTTCATTTACATTTGGGGCCGCCCTTCCATTTGCATTTGTCTTTCGTTTGGCTACATCGTATCTGTTACCGTTACCATTTGCATTTCCAATTGCGCTACCGTCACCATGCACGTTACGTTTTGCATTTCTGTACGCGTTTACATTTCTGTTTCTCTTTCATTTGGCGTTATTGTTGCTCTCAACGTTACCATTTGCATTTCCAATTGTGTTACCATGACTATGCGTGTTATGGTTTGCGTTTCTGTACACGCTTGCATTTCCGTTCTTTTTCCTTTGGCACTGTTGCTGCTGTTACCGTTACCATTTACATTTCCAATTGTGGTACCGTGACCGTGCGCATTACGGTTTGCGTTTACATATGTGCTTGCATTTATGTTTCCATTTCTGTTTCCTTTGGCATTATTCTTGCTGTTACCATTACCATTTGCATTTCCAATTGTGGTACCGTGACCGTGCGCGTTGTAGTTTGCGTTTCCGCATGCACTTCCATTTGCATTTCCATTTCTGTTTGCTTTGCCGTTACTGTTGCTGTTACTGTTACCATTTGCATTTCCAATTGTTGTACCGTGACAGTGCACGTTACCAGTTGCATTTCTACACAAGCTTGCGTTTGCATAACTCTTCGCTTTGGCGTCAGTTTGCGCTTGCGTTTCTATTACTGTTTGAGTTACCATTTACGTTTGCATGACCATATGTGTTACTGTTTCTGATTGTGTTTGTGTTGCAGTTACCATTACTATGTGACAAAAAATCATGTGGTGGGAGCTTGGGGCCCAAAGACCCATCCCCCTATCCATTAACTATTTATACTCCTCATTCTCAAAAGAAGGAAATTCATGGCAAAAACTCTGTTTAATGCATCAGTTAGAGTTGTTCCACAGTGACAAAAGTAAGGAAATTCAATGTTAGGGTTGAAAGCCTTGCCCCCCACCCCAACCGGCATCGGGGTGTGCGTTGGGGTCGTCGGCTAACTCTCACCTCATTCTCCTATACTTCACCACCTCAGCTTCTTTACACATGGGGCGGGGGTGAGAGTTGGGACCTATGACTAACGCACATCCTGATGCCGGTTTGGGGGTGGGGTGGACGGGGCAAGGAGGGTTTTCAACCCTAACATCAATTTCCTTACTTTTGTCACTGTGGAACAACCCTAACTGGTGCATTAAATGGATGTTTTTGCCATGAAAAAAAAAAAATATATATATATATATATATATATATATATATATATATATATATTATAGAGGCACGGTCATCCCTCTGTAGTTAGGGTTGAGTAGCATGTTTAATGTTAAACTTCAAATTTTGTACTTTT
Organism: Neoceratodus forsteri; assembly: GCA_016271365.2. Classification (NCBI taxonomy): domain Eukaryota; kingdom Metazoa; phylum Chordata; order Ceratodontiformes; family Ceratodontidae; genus Neoceratodus; species Neoceratodus forsteri. Next base: position 288,667,023 of record CM057456.1, read on the forward strand.
ATAACTTTGCAACCGATCAAAGGATTTGCATAAAATTTGGTATACACTGTCCCGTGGGGTAGATCTCTTAATGTGGCAAGTTTTGTTCCAGTCAGATGTGTGGTTTCCGAGATCCAAATAGTGAAAAAAAGTAAAAAGTCCCCCTTTTTTGCAGTTTTTTTCCTCCTCGCTTTGTGGCCAGACAGTGTGGAATTTTAGCATGATTTTTGTAGGGTAGAAAAAACTGTGGTGCAATAATATTAATCTGTTGCAAAGTTATTACGTTTTTAAATTCCCATTATATCCTATGGTAAGATCGTTTTTCAGGATAGCTGTATATTTTGCGAAAAAATGATTTGATCTCATGAAAAAGGATTGAGTCTTGCGAGAGCATTTCTTTTCCACGTAATTTGAAATCCTTTTTCGTGGGGAAAAATCCTTTTTTGCAAGCCGTCATCTTGTTTTTTTTTCAAGTAAAAAAACCTGTGAAATACATACAAATGTTGTTATTTTTAAAGCAAACACCAGAATCTAGCTAAATGGGCCCAGTTTAGCTAGAGTTAGACCTTTGTTTTTTAAAATAACATCCAGAAATACCTTTTCTGGTCACCCAAAATCCCGGGTGCCCAGCTTAGTGAGAGGAGCCTTCAGCTGTAGCTCTGCAGACCCATTTTCCCTGGTGTCTAGTGGGAACCCTCATTCCCTGATCACTGTCCCCACCCTATCCCCTGGTGTCTAGTGGCCCCCTACCCTCCAATCGCTGTCCCCTGCTCACTTTTATATTTAATTGCCTGCAGATGGACAAAGAGCACCTCCACAACCAGCACCAGTCACACAGCAAGTCACAGTGAGTCAGGATCGCAATCACTTTGCCACAGCCCAGAGACAGCAGGGTCAGAAGAACACTCGGTCCGCTGGGACGGGGCCGGGAGTCTCGTTCGGTCAGGCACCATCCGGGGATCAACAATCTGAGATAATGACAGATGATCAAAAAAAAAAAACAACCAAGCATCAGAATCAATCAGACTGCTGTGGGGATGCACTGGGGATGGACTCACAGACTAAACTACATAACATGACATCTGTATTGGTACTGTCCATTCTCTGCACTGTGCATGCTCCACTCCATTCCCCCCCAGCTGCCACCTGTGCTCCGACTGATGTTCTGTCATATATTTTTTTTATTTATAAAACTTTAAGCTCGACTCAGCTTAGGCAGGCTCAGCAGCAACACACAGCAGCTATTTTTTTTATTTTTGCTAACCGTAGTTGCAGGTTGTCACTTGTGCAGTGCCGGTGCAGCCCTTCTTCTTCAGTTGCGGGCAGCAATTCTGCAGCAGCGCTTGTCTTCTTTGACAGCACTGTATGCGTGGGAGGGTCTCACTCTCGAGTCAGGATCAGGACAACAAGCAGAGAAATTCAGTATTTTTAAAAACCAATGACAAAATTGTGTTCCTTGGGCCCCGTAGGTAAACACTGTTGTTGTTGTTTACCAAAGTGCAGCATTTTTTGAATTGTTTTTTTTCCATGTTGCTAACTGAAAACAAGATGGTGGAAGCATGACACTACTCTCCCATTTGCGAAAGCAAAAAGTGCTTTCGTGAAAGCAGAAACTGCTTTTGCACAGCACATATATTTCTTCCCATAGTATATAATGGGAAACTTCAAACTTCAATAACTTTTGAACGGATTAATATTTCTTCATCAAACCTTCAAAAGGCACATCTGCAACCCAGAGTCCATATATCCTAACAATTTCAGACCACACCACCAAGCCATTTCAGAGATGTGCTGCGGCAAAGGATTTGCACCTAAATGGTAATTTTCAAATTTTTTGACAGCACTCATCTCCACAACCGCACATCCAACCAGACCGAAACATACCACATCAAGAGATCTATGGTACCTGACGGTGCGTGAACAATTTTGTGCACATCAGTTGTACAGTTGCAAAGTTATTAAAGTGTACAATTTGGGGTTTAACATAGAAGTGACCATTGAATCCTAACTATACTGGCAAGAATACACACACACACACACACACACACACACACACATATATGGTTGCAGTCTAATAAAGGATATCTTTGTGGCCAGTTAGAAATGAAATGGGATCGAGTTCATCCACTTTGCCCTTAAAGACACTTGGTGTCACGAGATGGGATACATGACTCCACTATGTCCTATGTCAGCATCCAGTGATACGCAAGCAAAGAAAGACCCCCCCCCCAGCATCTGACACCATGTATTCCTGCCCACACACCTCCCTCTCCACCTCTGGATTAACCAGACAGTGATTACTGCCTCTGCTGTCTATTATGTGACTGCTCCGGTTCAGGACTTGGACCTGGGTGACTAGTACCTTCAGCTGCAGTACAATACCTTTCTTTTTTTAAGGAGAAATTGCTTTGCTACTCTTAATTGCTAAAAGGATCATATAAAGCCAGGCAATATATATACTATTACAAGAAACCTTACGCTTACAATTTTTAATGTAATTATTTTCCAGAACTATGAAATTAGATTTCCATACACCCATACTGAAAGCAGCAACTACTGGATTTTTAACTTCTCTCCTAAATTCCTTGTTTTATTGCTAATCACATTTTTATAGCTGACACAGAGCTCCACAAGGTCTTTGGTGGGTGTTGTTTCTGTAGGTCAAAACTTTACCACATATATCTGATGGCTGGCTGTGGAACAAAGATACTTTTACCATTTATGGTTGCAAAGTTCATACAGGCCTTGAAGCTCAGCGTGTCTTTTCTGTCTATCAGAAGAAAAAAAAAATATTCATTTTCAGCTTCTACACAAATAAAACCATATCATTCTGTCATTTCAACTGAACCGAGACCAAAAGTTGCTAAATAACAGCTCCATTCAACAGCACTGCATAAGAGTGTAGCATTAGGCATACAGTATCACAGCAAATTCCATCAAAATGAACATGGACTCCACAGTTATATATTTTTATAAAGGTAGTGTTAGGACTGGGCCTCTGGGCCGGGGGCCCCAAATGTGTTGTCTGGGGTCCCAAACCTTGTCCTGCACATCCCTACTTTTTATTTTTTTCTTTATTTTATTTAATTAAACTTCATTCCTGATCCCAACCATCTGGCTCAGGCATTCACATTATGGGGTCTACTTACTGCTGACTGAACAGCCACAAGACTCGGGCAGTGCAGACTGCAGAGGGAGATCCTGGCCATACTGGGGCTGCCTCAGCAACCCTGACCCCACATCAAACCCATCAAGTACAACTTAGCTTCTCTCTTGCAGAAAACAGAGTTTTATGGAGCAACAAGAGGGGGCAGGTAGAATACCACACTGGGGCTCAGATTAACCCCTGAAGTGTTCATTTTAGCCAGGCCACAATGCAGTTGGGACAGGGAGACACAACTAGGGTTGATAGAAAGCAGGTTTCTGCCTCCTGACTCAGATACCTCTCCAGAACCTAACCCCCACAGCTGAAGACTGTGGCAATGCCCTGACCACCGTTCAGAAAACCTGAAGTCCTCATCAGGAACTAGTAGGTGGTTGGAGAAAAGTGTTTTATTTTTACTTCTGGCATGCAAAGACTGCACATGGAGTATGAACGTGGTGTCAGGCTCAGCTAACCAGAAGTCTGATGAGTACAAGAAGAGGGGGACAAGAACTGGGTGAAGAGGTAGGACCAATTTTCAGGGCAATTTGGTAGCACAGGAGGAACAAAGTATACTAAATTTAAAAAAAAATCTTTCCCCAAGGCTGGGCTCCAAGAGTGGTATCGGCCGCAGGTATGAAGTTCCTGTTCAGCTCCATCCGGGTTAGTGCTGACTGATGATGACCAACGGTCCTCCAATCCCCCACTTTACCTGACCTGAAAGCAGAAGATGGAGTATATGGTGGAGTGCAAGTGAGCACAGCAGAACGCTACATTGGGTTCTGATTAACAGCCAGACACTGAAGAGTAAGTACAAATTAAAGTAAGTCTCAGCTGCCTTTTTTCTAGCTGGGTTTTTGGGCTTGGCAGTGGCACATGGCGTAGTCACTGGGACTGGGACTCAGGTGACAGAATTAGGAAAATAGGGGACAGAAGGTAGATTTTTTCCCCTGCTCAGCTCAGCTACTCCACTGGGAACTCCAGACACCTCTCCTTGACCTGAAAACTGCTGCAATGCCAAGATCCTGATAAGAAACATGGCTGGGTCCCCCCACAAAATCACAGCAACATGTAGAAAAACTAGAAGTCAGATTTTATTTTACATTACAAGTAGTAATTTTGGTGCAAACAGACTGCACGCATGCCACACAAAAGGACACTGGACACCAGTTCCCTGCCGAGGACAAAGGAATCAGTAGCTGGAACTTCACTAACCCACAAGGACTAGTAAGGGGGCTCCTGCACTAGCCTGAGGCAATCTGCACTAGGTCCCATGCTAGTAAATGTATGTTACGATTGATCCCTCTCAATAAAAGGCATCTAAAGTCTCTTCATGCAGGATCTATACAATTCTTAATTGCATTGGGGGAGCAGGGTAGCACAGCAGTGTGAAGGATAGTTTTACTTAATTGGTGGAAGAGATTGTGCCCCTGTCAGTGTGATGCCATAGCCAAACACAGACCTGAAATGGCGAGGAGTAGGCACTGGGTGCTTGCTGCCATTTTCATGTAAATTACAGAGGATCACATCACATCACAGAACTGTTTTGGTACATGGTGCCATCAGTCAGTCTTGCTGTCGTCAGCTGTGTGGTCATCAGTGCTGCTACTCACTGAGTTATACTTCCATGGCCAGTTTTAGGCACCAGCAAACCCTGCAATCGCTGGTGGCCCCCTGCTTATGGGGAGGCCCAACTAAAACAGTTTACCTTAATTATTTTAAATCTTTTTTTATTATCTTCTTAAAACAGCAATAAAGGACTGTGCAGATTTTGATGTGGGATCATGACTTCATGAAAAGCCTTACTAAGCTATGACCCAGGCAATAAGAGGCAGATAAGTAACAATGGCTGTGAGAGAAGAAACAGTATGCACTGACACTGCGGTTTCCCTTTAAATTTTTTTAAGATGCCACTAGTACTGAAAATACAATAAAACGATGTGTGTATTGGTTACAGCTAAACATATGGGGTGATGGGCAAGTAGGTGGGTCCCATGACTTCATTAATCTGCTGGGGGCCTCCCAAACCCTAAAGTCGGCCCTGTATACTTCCACTGCATCTTTCACAGTCTGTTTGTCTTTCTCACCTTGCCTGCAGCGAGATTGTGCAATCTCCTGGCAGGGAGTGCTGGGGCAGAGAAATCAGCTTACCGATTACAGGAACAAGCACACCACTCTCTCCACCTGCAGCCTGTAAGTAATCCATTGAAATGTCTGTACTGTGTACATTACTGGACCCTTACCTTACCAAGGGCAGTGATTCCAAGATAGGCAGCAGGGTCAGAGAGCCCAGGTCTGTGGACTCCATTATTAGTCCTCTTTGTACAAGGTGAAAAATTCTTGTGGTTCTGCTGCTGACAGAGATGCCTGTCACTCCTCCAACAGGTGGTGGAGCTCAGCCAGGTATGCATTTTCTGTTGTGAAATATCGCTGCTGTCCTACTGTGGGACGTGTCAATTCTGGTTCAGTTTTTACTGCAAAGTGCATTTTCCTTTTTGGAAATTTTCAAAAAGCAAAATACACTTTGCAATGAAAAACTGGATGCTAAATCTTTCTCTAGTGCCTTTTTTTGAAAATTAAAAAAAAAAACTTATTGAAAGAAACCATGTAGGTGTGTTAGGTTTGGGTGGTCCCTCATAGTCTTTGTGTTTCTGTGTGGGTGTACGTGTATGTTGGGGGGGGAGGGTTTGATTGATATAGTATCTATGCACCCATGACATTCTTCTTTGTCATCTAAAGGGTCTCAGGACCTCCAGTAGAAATTTACTGGAGGTATCCAGGACAAGGACAACTGCTGGTAGCAGATCCTTCGCCCACACTGTACCCCTTCTCTGGAATATGCTCCCTGTTGCCCAGCAATCAGCTAGCTCCTTGGGCTCCTTCCGCACAGGGCTCCATGAACACCTGTTAAATAGTTATAAGTGCACCTGCACCTGACAAGAGGATAGGTTGAACAAGGATTATGTAATGATAATAGCTTAATCTAACTACTCTGATTATCTATAGTGGAGCTCCACCCCACTCCTAGCACTTCCAAATGCGTATCTGTCAATGTTATGTATTATCTGTCCTATACTCAATTACCCCTTAATTAGCATCTTACCGTATGCACTGTGTCCTGTTTAATTTGACTACCTATGAATGTATCTTTGTAAGATTTCTGCTTGTTGTACACATTGTTAAATGATTATATGTAACTAACCCAGGATCACCCCTGAAAAAGGGATCTCTGGGTCTCAGTGGGCCTACCTGGTTAACAAAATTGTATGAATGAATGAATGAATACTTTAGGACTGTATTTTTGAATGGGGGCTTGCCATTCTGCATAGAAAAAAAGAAAACATCTTTTAATAAAGGGTCCAGATGAGAATAAAATGTAAAATATGTTTGTGTGTGCTCTATCTACAGCATTGCACCCACTCTAAGTTTTGTGGTTAAGTTTACGCTGCTTGTGCATTTCAATTTCACTCTCTGCCACTATCATATACCTGTGCTTCCCATTTTTAACCTTTGGACAGGTAAGATAGGATAGACGTGTTACTGCATAAAACTTTAATTTCACTTTTTTTGTGTACTTCCCTTGGTGTACCGTACATTGCTCAGATATGGACCCATCATTTAGTAAGGGTCAGTGAGACTGCCCAGTGCCCGCCCCCACCCCCTTAAATCCTGCTACTCAAATCTACTGATATTTAAGAAGTAGGGTATTGGTTCTATGACCTTTGATATATAATATGAAGTTTTACCTGACAAGGAACAAAAGAAGAGAAGAGGACACAAAATAATGGAACAGAATTGGGGGAGGGATGGGAGACAAGAAAACACAGCAGAAATGTGTTATTTTGCACCAGAGAACACCAACATTTTGAGAGTTTCTGGGGTCCTAGGTGAGCTCGAAGACCCCCCACACCTGTTGTTTTCCACCCCAGGCTCCTAATTATATCTCATGCTAGCAACAACTCTGTATCTACCTACCTGCCCATCTCAAATAGCACACACCCCATCTCTGACCTTCCCTAACGCCCCGGTATACCTCTACCACAGACTTTGCTGTTTTGTCATCTGTTTCTCTTGACAAGGCTATGTGCTGCTATGTGTATAATAGCTTAATTATAATCACTTCTGTATTAGTAATCACTGTTTCTGTATGTTCATGCGTAAGTACCTTATTATGTATATCTTGTACTCAACGTGGAACCTTTGTAAAAGAGCTATTAGCTCAAAGGTAATCAATCCGAATTTTCCAAAAAAAATAAAAAATTTCTCGATATACCTCTACTCATCACTGGATGCCATTGTATGACTGTCTCTATTCTGTCTGTAAGGCACTTTATGATGATGGCTTTAAGAGCAGCTAACCGCAACAGCTGTGACACAGGAGGACCCAACACTGCTGCTATGCTCTGTTTTAGAAGCACCATGAAATGTGTGTGACACAATAAGCAAAAGCAACAACACATGGCAAATTCATTACTGTGAGGCTCCGGTATCTGATATATGCAATGGGGGATACAGTATTGCAAAATAAAAATGCTAAGCCATGTTAACTTCAGTAATGAATAACTTTATACTGCACCTTCAGTGCAAGAAAACAGAGTTTTGAATTGGCCATTTTTGAAAACGGAAAATCATTGTTTCTAGGTTAATCATTTCATATGTGTAATAAAACAACTAAAGGTTGAATGGTACTACCTCTGATTCTATACCTTGGGGAAAACCTTTTGCAAATAAGTTCTGTCAATCTGAAACTGAGTTTTGTTATAAATTATCCATTGTTATAAAAAACAGGGCACTTCTGGTCACCAAAGGTCAATGATGGACAGTGTCCCTGAAAGTTCATTGGAGGAGTTTTATGAACTCTCATGGACCTTTGTGAACTGTTTTGCTCCTGAATGTTTTTGAACACATTAGTGCTGTTTAGTGTTCATGCACAGTTAAGGAACATTCGTGAGCAGTTTTACACAATATTGAGGAATGTCTGTGGGCAAAACGCATGAGTGGTTCACAAATCGTTCTTGAACATTCATCAGTGGTTCCTGATCATTTCAACTGGGCAACATTCAAGACTTTAACATGTTCCCGCTTATAAGGGCCTTTATTGCCTCGCCTGATATCTCAGGCATTACATTTGCTGGGAAATCTTATCTCGTAGCAGCCTATGTTGACAATCTGCTCCTGACCCTCTCCCATCCTGAACAGGCCATACGGCATGTCCTACCCCTATTGCAGATTTTCTCATCTTTCTCGGGTCTCTGCACTAATCAGAAAAAAACACTTCTGGCCCATCTCAATACAATATGTAACAAACAATGCTTACAGGGGACTGACCTCGTCTGGGCTAGTCAGGGATTTTCGTACCTGGGCATAGCAGTACCGGCCAAGTGGGCGAATCTCGAAAAGGCTAATTTCGTACCACTGTTGACTCAGCTGTCAGCAGAGATAGATAGATGGAAAAGACTTCAGCTATCCCTACCTGGTAGGGTTGCGACTATCCGCATGCTTCTGCTGCCCCGAGTTATGTACTTATTTAAGAATCTTCCACTACGTCTCTCCCCCCTAAGCTCTTTGCCTCCATGGAAAACCAGGTATCTCGTTTTTTATGGAAGGGTAAAGCTCCTAGATGGAGCAAGCAAAAATTAAGAGTACACTGGTCCACGGGGGTCTAGGATCCCCCTGGCTTCAAGGATATCATCTAGCATGCACAGCTGCCATTGCTACCAAGTGGTTTGTCCCTAGCTTGTTATCCTCTCCTCCTTGGGTGCAGTTGGAAGTGGACTTAGTGGCAAACACCCAGCTGCACCGGTTTCTACACCCCATGACCCACTCCCAGCGCACTCTGGCACCTTTAGTAGTGGAGACTAAACGAGCCTGGCATCTGCTCATGACCCACTCCCATACACCCAAGGAGGCCCAGGCTCCCCTTTGGCTTTATACCCCGCTATGGCATAATAAGGCTCTAACAATTGAGGATACTCCTCTTCACTGGCCTACATGGGAGGTTCAGGGAATCCGGTATATACAGGATTTGTGTTTACCTGGCTCCTTAATTTTGATGTCCTTTGCCCAACTGCAGCAGAAATTCCAGATCCCAGGTAGTGATTTTTGGAGATTTCTTCAAATATGCAGTACTATACAGGCTCACAAGCCCTGTAGGGACATGGATCCAAAGTGGGAATGGTTGGCCCGCAGGCATGAAACACTCTCTACTGGGGGGTCTTATTGGGCGGTTTTACAAGACTTGGCGGGATGCGCAGGCAGGTTGAAATGGGCATCTATCTTGAACACCCATATCTCTCGGGACTCCTGGAACCGTTGCCTTCTGGATTGTCATTACATGTGTGCAGATACTAAAAGCCGTTTCATACAGCTTAAAATATTGTTGTTCTGGTATCGAACGCCAGCATCCTTACACTCTCATGACCTATTGCAACACTCCAACTGTTGGTGATGTCAACACTCTGGAGGTCACCTACTTCACATTCTCTGGACATGTCCGCTGCTGTCACCTTTCTGATCGTCTATCGCCCAGGATTGCTCTACGATTTTTGGAACTCAGATACACTTATCTGACCCCAAGCTTCTACTAGGGGATACTTCATCTCTCACTGCCCTATCTCGGCCTAAGAGACAATGGATTGCACTTGCTCTTCTGGAAACCAAGCGAATGGTACTTATGCACTGGCGCCAACCAACTCCACCACCCCGTAGTAGCTGGCATGCTGCACTTGCTAGATTATCTATATTAGATTGTTTGTCCTGTATTCAAGTAGGTTGTATGGACAAATACAATGCCAGATGGGAAGCTTACCTTCACTCATTTCTTTGTAGAACTCCAATTCCTCACTGTAATCCTCCTTTATAACCTATTTGTTAATTTATGGTTATGTCTAGTAGTTTCGCCTTTAGAATGTTTAGTATTTGAGGTCTTTAGTTGGCCTCTGATGATTATTGCATATTGTATTTTATGGGAAATATGCTTTATTATTCTTACAATGTCTGTGTGTATTTAGAGCTTGACATTGTCGTATATGGGTCAGGCCACCTTTGTGGCCTCCTGTTATGTATGTATGCTCAGAAAATTAATAAATATTTTCTATGATAAAAAAAAAAAAAGACTTTAACATGCTCAATCTTACTAGCACCAATAAATGTGACTATCTCTGCCCGATTCTCAATTACCTTAACTGGCTTCCTTTCCTTTTCCAGATTTAATTTTTAAATTTCTCTCCAAATTGTTAAGATGGATCGTGGGTTTGCCCTAGATGATTTTACTGATCTTATCTCATCATACATCCCTTCTCATACTTTCAGCTACTCCAACGTTGGCATCCTCTCAATACAAACCCCAAACCTTTCCATTGTTGGTAACAGAGACTGTTCTTTGCTGGCCATGCCATCTGTAATCGTTTACCTCACTCATTATCTAATTACCTTACTGACCCTTTTTATAATCTCACCTAAAAATATATGGTATATTTTCTCCCTTGCCTTTTATTCTCACTCTTTGATTTAAAATGTTTTTCTTATCCATTAACTAGCTGACTGCCATTCAATTTGATGATACTGAAACTACCTGGTATATATTATCTTATACAGTGGGCAATATATACTGTTTACTGTTCATATTTTTGTATCACTGTATTCACTATATTTCTTTTCATTGTACTTAGTCCTTGATTTTACTGTTGTCACTATGAAGTTTTTTGAGATCCAACTTGTATGGAAATCAAAAATATTTTGTTGTGTGTATTTTGTCTTTCATACATTGCATGTTTTGTGATGTGTTTATCTTGTAAAAGCAAATGTAACCGGGGTGTAGAAATTTATGTGTGATGTAAAGTTTTAGCACACGATTTTCAAATGGCATGATGCAAGTGTAATTCCTAGTTTTGGATGCAGCCTACATCACATCAAATGTGGCAAAACATTTAGATGCTATTGTCAAACATTTTAATGGATTTACTGCTGCTTCTGCGCTTTACAGAAGCTTGCATCAAAAATGTGACGCACATCACTTTTTGGACGCAGGTGGGGCCAGCAGTGCTGCAACATGCCTCCCCAGAACCCATACATTAGACCAACTTTAAGCTGGTGTAACTTTCCAGAACATATCACTGGAATGCAACAGAATCATAGCACAAAGCCCTGGAGGGCATTGAAAATCACCCCCCCCCCCCGGATCCTTTTAATGTCAGTACCTTAACTGTCTCTTTGGTATGATCACTTAAAAGTGTAGTAAATGTCATTTGGACATAGCTAATGCTAGGATATGGGTCAGCAGTGTGTACCTACTGTATTGCCCTCACAATTTCCTGACTATTTCGGCTCAGGGAAGAGAATTAAGCTGCGTATTTACTTTTGTGTTGCTTAGCTACTGTACAACAAGCTGTCTCTGCAGAAAAATCAAATTGTCTCAAGCATATGGTAAAACTAGTCAAAGCACATGCATAACTAGCTTACTGCACTGTAATCTGATTTTCTTGTGTGAAAGGGATGTAGGGGGAACAGAGATTCGCCCATTTGGCTGTTTCCATGGTTGATTTTATATGTGGGATGAGCCTATGATTTAATCGAAGTGGTAAGGCACAACAGGAATGTGTTACCATGAGATCATCCCCTATGCGTTTAACTACAAAAGCCAAAGGCAAATGTGGTTCACCACTGTGGGGTGGGATTTATTGTTAACCCATCCCTGGAGCCATCATATAGCTAACATAAAACAAGGTAAGGCATGATGGCAGTATTTTTATGTTTTAAAAAATTATTGCATGCTCCAAAGGGGGTGCCAGTGCATCAGACAATGGCAGGGTGCACCTGTTCCCATGTGGATACCTTGTGGTATTCAGAGGGGTCTGAGCCAATCAAATGGTTGCAGTTTTGTAATGAAAATAATTATTATTCAGGGGAAACCAACAGACCCCTTTAGGCCTACGAAGTAGCATTGTTTGAATCCTATAACACCACATTTACCACCAGAACGAAGACCAAGGTAATATCCATCTAGTTTCACCCACCAAGGGTCTGAAACTACTAGTAATTTTATAACTGACCTGTGTTGGGAACGCGTCATCCTAACCAAGGTAACTGGGTATCGGTATGACTTAGGAGTATTGTAAGAGGGCAGTGTTCTGTTGGGGCTGTAGAGACCAATTGAACCAACTGTTCCTCAAGAGGAAGTTAAGTACCTAACAGAGGACTGTGAGCAGTAGGAAAATAGGGCAGCTGGTGACAAATCATAGCTGGGCTGTACTGGCAAAGAAAACCTTTAAGGGTAGGGCATCAAGAGGTGAGTTAGGGTAGTTCAGTAAGGGTTGACTCTGGAAAGACTTAGATAACAAAGAAGCAAAAAGGGCATCAAGTCTCGGATAATGAATGCAGGCCTGAGGGTTTGTGTTAGTGGCTAGAAAGTTGAAGTGGCTGGAAAGCAGCAATGTTATAAGGGTACCTGGGAGAAATGTCTACTCTCCAGTATGTGGTAAACTGTTAGTACTCAACTCGGAGCTGTCTGCAGTTTGGGCTGAAATAAGGTAGCTGCAGAACACTTTTGAGTGAGAGCTAAGGATACCACTGGCTGTTTCCCAACTGTTACAGGCCTCCCTAGTGTCTAAGAAAGAGGATGGAGCATTGTGAGAAGGAGGGAGGAAGAAGAAGGATATCCATGAGGGATGGTGGAAACCCAAAGATTATGATGCAAAACCGATTTACTCCACTGAATGGGAGACTTCACACTGTCCTTCCAATGGAGATGCTTGGTCAGTTGTAGTACTGTGCATTAGTGTCAATTATGGCTGCCTGGAAGGCTATCCTCAGAGTGGGTGGAAGTGTCCAGCTCACATTGAGTCAGTAAGTAGGTTCCCAGTGGTGGGGAACTCCATTGTAAGGGGAACTGGAAAGGTAGTCAGTGCTAGTAGCTGGGATGACAGAGTGGTGTGCTGAATCCCTGAAGAGACAGCCAGAAGAATCTTCCCAATTGTCAGAAAACAATTTAGGAAATGGGAGGCAAAACAGATGTGATTGTCCACACAAGGACAATTGATCTTGTCAGTCAGAATGTGGAAGAGGTAGAAGGTGAGTTCCTTTCTTTTAAACAGGATTCTTTAGGGAGCAGCAACCTTGGTGACCTTTTCAGACATGTTACCATTTGTGATAAAATGAAAGGCTGAATACGGACAGGAGATCTTTCAGGTATCGGGCAGAAACTGTGTAGTGCTTTGTAAGTAAACAAGCATATCTTGAAGTTGATGTGCCACCAAATTGGCAGCCAGTGCAAACCATGCAGCACCAAAGTCATCTGCTCTGACTGAGATATCCCAGAAATCAGCAGAGCTGCAGCACGCTACACCAGCTGCAAGTGATGCATCAACCCACCAGAAAACTCTAGGTAAGAACACTGCAGCAGTAGTCCAGTCTAGCTGTGAAAAAGGCATGCACTATTGTAATCAGGTTCCCAGGTGCTAGATGTGCTTTAATCCAGGCAATGTTCTATAAATGAAAGAATGCCACTGTAAACTACCACTGACACCTGATGTTCTAGTGTCAGCTTGCAGTCTGCAGTGACCCCCAGACTTCTAACCTTATCCACAGCTCGGAGTATGGTACAATTCAGAGATGGCAGGGTGGTACCAACTCCCATCATAACTCATCCATGGGAGCCTGGTTCAACCAGTAACACCTCTGTCTTACCTGGGTTCAGCATAAAAACAGCTGAAGACCATCCAGTCATTATTTTCCCTAAGGCAACTGCCTAGTTCAGAGACTGCATCATGTCCATTTAGTGCAGAGGACTCATACAGCTGGGTATCACTGGCTTACAATGAATCTCCAACCCATTTCATCTTATGACCTCCCCCAATGGCAGCATGCGCATAGCGAATAACATGAGGCAAGGATCAAGCCCTGTGGAACTCCACAGCAGGACACAGTAGTCAGAGATATGGAATTACCCAGAGTGACATACTGTGCTCTAGCCATGAGATAGGACTCTACGACAGGACTCTACGATAGGGATAACAGAGTACACATTAGTGAACTATTCAAATGGTGCAAGAACATTGTGATGAGGGGGTGGTGGGACTTGGTGGAGGGAGGATTCAGGAGTGATGTGGGGAAATTCCTTTTCATAGAAAGTGTGGTGGATGAGTAGAACAGATTACCTGTGATTGTTAGTGCTGAAACAGTGGATGCCTTCAAACATGGGTGGTATAGAGAAAAGAGGATAGTGCAAACTGAGAGAGGAGAGGGCAACCTGAGGAAGGGGGTGGGGGGGCTGGTTCACTATTATTAGGGTCAAATGCAGAATGATCCATTCCAGCACTGTGTTGAACACAGGAACTTGTAAGAAAAGGGGAGACTAGACAGACCAACTGGTCTTCTCTCTCATTAGAGTCTGTGGGCCTGATTTTCAAAGGTTGATGCAGGGCCTGTGTCAAACCCTGCATCAGCCATGTTCTTTGGCACAGCTGCGACAAACTCCTTTGATGCAACTGCACCTGATTTTAGTACATTGGGCACAGTTGCAACACTTTCCATTATTTACGGCAGCTTGTGCCACATATTTGGCGCTAGCCCTATAAAACAGTTCTACTAAATGGCACAAGTTAGACCAGGGAATACCTGGTCTAACTTGTGGCATTCGACTCTCGGGATTGAATAGCCCGATTGCCAGCCAGGTAAATGTTGCAAGCCCATGTGCCAAATGACTGGCGCACCTTGGGCTTGCAGCATTCATGGGGCTTTGAAAACTGAGTCCTTTGCTTCCAAAAGAATTGCTGACATAACACCCATCAGTGAAACCAAAGAGTTTTGTGAAGTTTGCCTGATTTCCCATCCTGACACCAGGAAAATATCCTGTTTCTGAAGATGCAGCTGTGAGAGGGGAGTCAGCAAATTATAGAGGGCTAGATATAAGACCTTGTGGAATAACTAATGCTTTCACTCCATTTTCAAAAAGTACACTGGAAGCAAATGTAGGCTTGCCTTTAACAGGAAGAGCTTATTTTACTGTACTGCAGGAAATGATAGAAAAATAGATAGATAGACAGACAGATAGATAAAGAAAGACCAAGGGAGGGATAGTGAGGCTTAATAAAGGAAGGGAGGGTGGGCAGAGGGTAACAGTGAAAAAGCAGGGATACTGAAGAAACACTTCTGCTCAATATTCACAGAAGAAGAGGAGGGGAGGTACCTAAACCAAACAATAGAAACACTCTGGATAGGAAGGTCGATACCAGTCCATTCACAGAAGAAAGGGTACTGAAAGAACTCATAAAACTGAAGGTGGACAAAGCAATGGGGACTGAAGAGATTCACCCCAGAATTCTAAAAGAACTAAGGGGAGAGCTAGTGACACCGCTGGCTACCCTTTTTAACAAATCATGGGAGGATGTTGTGGTATCTGAGGACTGGTAGAGGGCGGATGAGATTCCCCTTCACAAAAGTGGGAGCAAGAAAGAGGCAGGAAACTACAGACCTG
Organism: Neoceratodus forsteri; assembly: GCA_016271365.2. NCBI lineage: Eukaryota > Metazoa > Chordata > Ceratodontiformes > Ceratodontidae > Neoceratodus > Neoceratodus forsteri. The sequence continues at coordinate 288,682,616 of CM057456.1, forward strand.
TTAATTTGACCTCAGTGGTAGGGAAAATGATGGAATCACTTCTGAAGGAAAGAACTGTTGAGTACCTAGAGACCAGTGGGGCAGAGGACCAAAGGCAGCATGGATTCACAGCAGGAAGATCATGTCAGACAAATCTAATCAATTTCTTTGACTGGGCGACCAAAGTAGTAGATCAGGGAGGGGCTGTGGACATGGCCTACCTAGATTTTAGCAAGGCATTTGACACAGTCCCACACAAAAGAATAATAAACAAGTTAGCCAGCCTGGGAGTGGGTCCCAGGGTTGTAGCCTGGGTAAAACATTGGCTGAACAACAGGTCACAGAGGGTAATAGTAAATGGAGTCCACTCTGAAGAAAGGGGGGTTACTAGTGGGGTACCGCAGGGTTCAGTACTGGGAACGGTCCCCTTTCAGGTCTTTATAGGTACATTGCAGAGGGACTGAAAGGGAAGGTATGCCTCTTTGCAGACAACACAAAGATCTGCAACAGGGTTGATACACAAGGGGGTGGAAAGGATGAAAAGGGACTTGGCAAGGTTGGAGGAATGGTCAAAAGTATGGCAGCTTAGATTCAAAGCAAAGAAGTACAAAGTAATGCACCTGGGAAACAAAAATCCAGGGGGAGAGTACACAATGTGGGGGAGGTACTAACAACAACAACAATGGTAAGGGACCTGGGAGTAGTGACATCAGATGACTTAAAGGCAGGCAAGCAATGTGAGAAGGCAGTAAGGAGGGCTGGGGGTATACTGGGATGCATAGGGAGAGGCATTACCAGTAGAAAACAGGAAGTTGTTATCCCTCTGTGCAAACAATTGGTGAGACCCCATCTGGAGTACTGCGTGCAGTTCTGGAGACCCCATCTCCACAAGGACATAGACAAGATGGAGGCAGTACAGAGGAGGGCAACTAAACTGGTGCAGGGTCATCACCAGAAGCCATACAGAGAGACACTAATGCAGCTTAATATTTATACCCTCGAGGAAAGGAGGGAGAGGGGGAACATGATACTGTAGAAACATTTAAGTACCTCAAGGGAATCAACAAAGTACAAGAGGGTAGCATCTAGAACTAGAATGGAAAGGATCAGATCTGTTACAGTACAGTAGCTTCTTGTTGTTTTTACATTGTTTCTTGGGGATTTTACTTGGTAGAAGGTTATTTCTTTTCTTTCTTACTACTTCTAAGGGGATTGCAGGATATTGTTTTGGGGCTGTTGGAATTTTGAAAGCTGTTTTGGTGGCTAAACTGGGCTCATTTGTTTGATGTTTCACTGTGTAGCAGGCTGCATTTGTAGAGGCCTATTTCTTCTGATTTAAAACCTATTTGGTGTGATTTAACTGGGGCCGTTTCTTTGAATCAGAGATCTATATCTTCTAATTTCAAGCCTATTTTGATGTGTTGTTGGTGAAGCTGTTTGAACTGGAGACCTGTTTGTTTTGGTAGCAAACCTATTTTGCATTGCTATTGCATTGTGGAAAGGAGGAGTAGGAGTTTGAAGAAGGTTGTGCAATAGCTACTTAAAGTCTCTTTTTGAGTGTGGCTAGGAAGGTTAGGAATATAAAAAGCAGTTGCTCAATCTATCTAAACGTGTGCAACAAAGAGGGTAAGGGAAATAAAGAAAAGAATGTTTTGCACTGATAGAGGGGGGAGAGGGGAGACTTGGGGGAGTGTTTGGTATCCTGCATCTGGAAGGGTGGGGGGGGTCGCTGGTGGGCAATGACAGCAATGGGTAGGGTGCTAGGCTGCAACAACTGCGGTGCACCAATCTTTCTAAAAATTGCCTGGAGTGTGGGAGGATGTTTAGTGTGCAACCACACAGAGAAACTTAGAAAGGAGATTGAGAGTCTGCAGGAGAAACTAAGACAGGCAAGGCAGATTAGGGGTGGGTTTAGCCTAATACTGGAGGAGGAAGAAGGGGAGATGAGGAAGGGTGAGTTAAGGCAACAGTGGTGAGGAGAGGGTCAGAAGAAGGGAAGCAGGGTCAAGGGGGCCGGGCCAGGCCAGGAAGAACGATTGCCGGGGAAACCAGGTCAGGAGACAAAAGACAAATGTAAGGAGGAGATAGGGACTTGTGAGGGGAGGCGAAGAAGTGGCAAAAGTCATGGAGTGGAAAGGAGAGAACAGGTTACTATGCAGAGAGAGGGAGCGGGCATTTGTGAAGGGTCTTCAGAAAATAGTTGTGTACTGCTAGAGAGGAAGAAGGTGGAGGAGGGAAGTGATGAAATTAGAGGAGTAATTGATAAATGCCTGGACCAAACCAGAGTGGGGGGGAAGTTCTGCTGGGAGAATTGCAACAGGGGCAAAAGGGGGAAATAATGTGCAGAAGGAAGAGGAGGAGGAGCTGGAAATGAGAAAGGGATATGAATGGAAGCAAGTAGGGGTAAGAGTGGTGGAATCTTAGTGCTGGGGGACTCAATACTAAGAGGAGTCAGGTGGGGTAGCAAGGGAGAGAGGCATAGTCACATTTGAGTGGAGGCCATGCCAGGAATGACAGCGGAAAGGGTGGGACAATCTGTCCTGAAATATGCTAGAAGGGGTAGGGACAAGCCTCATTTAATTATACATCTTGGGACGAACAACCTGGCTGACAAGACAGTAGATATAGTCCAGAGGAGGTCTGGGGAACTAGGACAATTATGTGAGGGGCAGGAAGATCAGTAACTTTTTCGGAGATACTTCCAGTGCCCAAGGCAAGCACAACAAGAAAGCTGAGAACAGAAGAATTTAATGGATGGCTAAGAACCTGGTGTTGTGCTAAAGGGTATGGGCTGTTGGGGTGGTGGGGAGGGACCTGGGAGGACAGTAGTCTCTATGCCAAGGACAGACTACACTTGAGTGAGGAGGGAAAGAAAGTGTTGAAACAGAGGATGGAGGAGTACATAGAGGAAGCAGGGAATTTAAACTAGAAGCGGGGGTGGCAATTGGGCAAGAGACATGCAGAGACCACAGGTTGGGAAACCATATGAGCTTACCCCCCATAACAGTGACAAAGGACAAATGGCAAGTACTATTGGTGATGCTGGTAAAGGAGGGCAGGATGGGAGGGGGGGACGGTGGAAGGTGGTTACCCTTAATGCTAGGAGCCTTGGGAGGAAAACTGCAGAGTTACAGGTTCTCATGGCAGAGGGAGAGGTGGACATTGCAGCCATCACAGAAACATGGGCCACCCAATACAATGACTGGGACCTGTGGATACCAGGGTACAGGTTATTTCATAGGGACAGGGTAATTGGGAAAGGAGGGGGTGTGGCACTATATGTGAAGGAAGGACTGAAGTGTGTAAGGGATGAAGGGGAGGAGGGTAGTACAGAGTCACTTTGGATGCAAATCCAGGATTCCAAGAATAGGATTCTTAGAATGGGAGTGGTGAACAGGCCACCACCTCAGACGGAGGAGTTAGACAGGGAACTAGTGGGACAGATCAGGAGGATCTGCGAGAAGAGGAGTGTGGTGATTGTGGGGGACTTCAACACGCCAGGAGTGGACTGAGTACCCCAACAACCAGGAACAGAAGGGAGCAGGTACTGCTGGATGCCTTCCAGGACAGCTTCCTGCTGCAAATGGTCAGTGAACCAACCAGGTTAGGGAATACCCTTGACCTTGTGCTGGCAAATGGGGACTTTGTGAGAGAACTTACAGTGGAGGAACCTCTGTCAGGGAGTGACCACCACTCAGTATGGCTCACATTGGATATGGGCAAGGAAGGAGTGGAATCTGGCACAGGAGTGCTGGACTTCAGGAGGGCTGATTTTGGGAGGATGGGGGAAGTGGTAAAAGGGTACCTGGAAAGAATTCAATCTAGTATAGACACTAACCAGAGGTGGGAGCTCATAAAGCTGGGGATAGTGGAGGCAACCAAAACCTGCTGCAAAGCCCAGAGCAAGAAGGCTAGGGCTAAGAAACCAAGCTTGTTGAGCAAGGAGGTCATGGAAAAGGTAAGGAAGAAAAAAGCTGCCTTTAGGAAGTACAAGAAAACAGGGAGAGGGGAGGACAGGGAGGAGTACTTGATGGAATCGAAGGAGGTGACAAGGGCAGTAAGGGAAGCCAAGGCATCTATGGAACTCAGGCTGGCACAAGGCATTAAGAAGGGGGAAAAGGACTTCTTTAGGTACATCAGGGAGAAAAGGAGCTGTAAGGACTACATAGTAAGGATTAGGAAGGAGGGGGGTGGGTGGAAGCAGGGAGGGTATAAGGCAGAAGCACTAAATGAGTACTTCTGCTCAGCATTTACTAAAGAGAAGAGGGGTGACACCCAAGGGGGAGAAATGGCAGAAACGGGGGAGGGGTGACAGATGGGGAAATCATGGACAGCAGAGTTCTGGAGGGTTTGAAGGCACTGAGGGTGGATAAGGCGCCAGGCCAGATGTCATCCACCCCAGGGTACTGAAGGAGCTGGCAGAGGTCCTTGCAGGACCTTTGGCAGACCTATGTAATGCCTCACTACATTTGGGGTGTGTATCTCAGGACTGGAGGATGGCTCATGTGGTGCCCCTCCACAAGAGTGGCCCCAAGGATGAACCGGGAAACTATAGGCCAGTGAGCCTCACATCCATCGTAGGTAAGCTAATGGAGACTATCCTGAAGGACAGCAGACAGCATGGCTTCATCGGGCAGATCTTGCCAAACCAACCTGGTGGAGTTCTATGATTGGGTAACTAGGCAACTGGACAGGGGCCATGCAGTGGATGTCCTGTATCTGGACTTCAGTAAGGCATTCGACTCGGTGCCGCATGGAAGGCTGGGAAGTAAGTTAGTAGGCACAGGGGCAGGTGCAAAGCTGGTGAGATGGGTAGGGAACTGGCTTCAGGGAATTCAACAGAGGGTGGTGGTGGGTGGGTGGGGAGCTCTCACACCCAAGGGTAGTGACGAGCGGTGTTCCACAGGGCTCGGTGCTGGGACCAGTGTTGTTTGGGATATTCACTGCAGACATATCATTGGACATCAAGAGCAAGATCAGTCTGTTTGCTAATGATACCAAGGTAGGAGCAGTGGTGGATGACCTAGGGGGATGGCAGGGGTTGCAGGATGATCTGGCAAAGCTTGAAACCTGGTCAGACACCTGGCAACTGGGCTTTAATGCCAAAAAGTGCAAGGTGCTGCATTTTGGGATGAAGAACCCAAGGAGGAGTTACCAGCTGGGGGGAGTGCAGCTAGCCCAGACAGAGGAGGAGAAGGATCTGTGGGTGCTCATTACAGGGTCAATGAACAACTCGGCACAATATAGGAAGGCAGCTGCAAAGGCCAACAAAATGCTGGGTTGTATTGCAAGGGGTATATCCTCGAGGAGAGAGCAGGTGATTCTGCCACTGTATAGGTCATTAGTTAGACCGCACCTGGAGTACTGCGTGCAGTACTGGCGCCCGTATCTGAAGAGGGACATTAAGTTACTGGAGGGGGTGCAGGGCAGGGTGACAAAGATGATCAAGAGGCTGGGGGACTTATCATATGAGAGGAGGCTGTGGGAGTTGAACAGGTACTCACTGGAGGAGAGGAGGGACAGCGGGGACATGACTGAAACCTTTAAGTGCATGAAAGGAATAAACAAGACAGGTACAGAGGGGATGTTAAAAGTTAGGGAGGGAAGGGGAGGGACACCAGGGGCCATGATATGAGACTGGAGGGAGGGAGGAAGGTTCAGGAGGGAGATGAGAAGACACTTTTTTACAGAGAGGGTGGTGGCTGGGTGGAATGCGTTACCTGCAGAAGTGGCATCCAGTAGAACAGTGGACTCCCTCAAAAGGGGATGGGACAGGACAAGGGGGAGGGTCAATGAAGGGGAAGGGTGGAAGGGAGGGGCAGCTGCTGAATAAGGGGTGCTAGCTGCACATTCGAGCAGACTTGATAGACCTCTAGACCTTTATCTGCTGGCAAATTTTGTATGTTCGTATTTTCATCTTTCAGAAAAAGAGATGTGCAAGATCAAGGGGGCACAATTTGAATATAGAGGGGGGATGGTTCAGGGGCAATGTGAGGAACTATTTTTTCATGGAGAGGGTGGTGGATACATGGAACGGCCTTCCTGAGGGGGTTGTGGGGTCAAAAACAGTGGGGGAATGCATGGGACAGACATAAAGTAATTCTAGTGTGAGGTAGGAGGAAGTAGGCTGTTGGTTAACTAGGATTTGCAATGTATCCAATAGGTAGGGAAATGGGCAGACTGGGTGGGCCAAGTGGTCCTTATCTGCTGGCAAAGTCTATGTTTCTAGATAGATAGCTAGACAGAAAGACAGAAAGACAGACAGACAGACAGACAGACAGACAGACAGACAGATAGATAGATAGATAGATAGATAGATAAAACCTTTATTTTTTGACAGGCGGTAACCTTTAAGACGGTGAGGCCTTGTTTTACAAAGTTGTCCTGTTGAAAGCATGCAGTTACATTAAGAGAATTTCACATTTGGGTTTGTCATGGTTCCACATTAACAAGTAAACAATTGAAGCATTAAAGTTACATTAAGAAAGTGTCAGATTTAAATCTGTTGTATACCCATGGTTAGCAGATAGACAGTTGAAATATAAACATTAATATGTATATGGTAAGCTAGGACTGTCAGGCTTTCAAGAGTTTGACAGTAAGTCATTATATGCCTCTAGGCATACAGCAGCAGCAGTTCCTACAGAATGCCCATACCCCTGTAAAACATTTATTACCTGATTCCATGAATAACGCTTTTATTTCTGTACACACATCCTTGAATAACAGCCTGTCACTGAAGCATAGCCTCTGAGGAATGCCAGTGTGTGCTCGAGAGAGCGCTGTCCTGAAGTCTATTTTTGACATGTTAGTCGAAAAGCTGAGTTCATTATTATTTGCTCTATACAGCCCATGTATGGATTACAAAACTGAAGCTGACTTGCCCAAAATCTATTTAAAATGGACTGAATCGAGCAAAGATGTGAAGAGCTGTCTGAGCAGAAATCCTGCATGCTCAAAAGTGGTATACTCTTTGGCATGCGTGATTTCGGCGCCAGCTCTTCCGCATGCACGTGATTCTGGAAACAGTTTTTAAATGCATTTTGTGCAAATAATAGCACTTGGTTTTGCTAATCAGATACATGGGCTGCTTCCTTATAGGCAAATGTGCTACATTAACTCAGCTTTTTGACTAGCATGTAAAAAAGTACACTTCGGGATCGTGCTTCCGAGCACACACACGTTCCTCCAGTGGCTATGCTTCCGGTGACGGCAGACTTCAGCTTGGGACGAATGTTCAGAAGATAATGCTTCAATTCATGGAATCAGGTAATAAAAGTTTTTGGGGGCTACACAGGGGCATTTTGTGGGAACTGCTGCACACTTACAGTATGTGCCTAGAGGCATAATAATTAGACTTACTTGTCAAACGACTTGCAAAGCTGACAGTGTCCCTTTAAGTTTCTATAAATTCTGAAGAGACATACAGGTATAATTTAAGACATGCATCTATGTTACTAAAAGGGAGAATTTGATTATTATAGGCGTCCCTTACTTCACCTACCCCCCCCCAAAAAAATATAAAACAGACTTTAATCTTAAGAGGGAAATGATTTATTACAATCAACCCTTACCTCACCAACCCTCCCCTCCCCAATCATATGGAGCAGACTTTGAGTGGCACAGAGGTAAAACCTTGATGTCTACAGTTACTACATAAGGATGTAGATATTTGTTCAAACTAAAGTTATATCTAAGTAGGCTCCGAACCCACAACTAAGAGTTTCAAATGTGGCATCTGGTTCTTTCTTTTTGCAATAACTGTGTAAGGTGTTCAGGATAACTAGCTGAAGGGAATTCACCTTCAGTGCAGAGAATTCTCCAGACCCCAACTCAGTCCATGGCCTCTGTGGCAGAGTTAGGCTACACCATCAGCTGCGACTGATGGACCACTTTTCTATCTCCTTATTTCCTAGCTACCAAAACATCTGTTGTGAAACAGTTAACACTTTTCTCTTTGCTTTTCCTCCTTTTTCCCCCCTACCCTAGGTTGGCCAACTAGTGCAGTTCTTTACTATCCCTACTAAACTTCCTACTACTTCTCTGTTTTCATTCTTTTTCTACTTCCATCCATCCAATGATGCCAAACACCTGGAGAGGTGTTGTGTAAAGTGCATAAATGCATTTTGCGTACAAAAAGCATGAAGGCTATTTTAAATAGGAATAAATACAGTTAATAATGCCTTTTTAAATAAAAAGGATTCTGAAGCCATATAAAACAGTAATAATTTCATGATTAGTACAGTTATACGAAATTAAGGCATTTACATAAATTCACATTATAAACCTATCAATGTATGAAGCTAAACAAAAAAAGGTGGTATGCTTTATAACAATGTAATTGTGAATCACAGATATATAAAGTCTCAAAATCTGTGGATATATACACTGTACCTTTAACTGAACCAGGAAGTCCCCTGGAAAGCAAACTCCCTTGGTTTTAAAACAGCATGTCCAGACATGTAACAGCATGTTCAGACATGATAATAGAAAGAGCTTAGTCAGGTGACCCCACCAAAAAGATATAAAACCTCTTCACTGAGGGCAGTTCAGTCAGTCCAGTGGGGCTCAGCCCTGAGAGATGAGGAGAGAGGTTCTACTGCTACTATAGACAAGCTATTGAACACAGATGAGAAGGGTCTTAGGAGCTCTAAGATCCAGGACTACATTATGTGAGAAACTACTGATGTTAAGTAGTAATTTTCTTTCTAATGTTTTTATTTTCATTTATTATTTTTCTAACTTTTGAAAAATAAATATCACACCATGGCGTGTTTTAAACCTGTAAATTTGCCTCGTCTGAAATTTATTCCCACACGCTGTGACAGCCCCTCTGAAATTACTGTGCATCAGTTATGGAGTTGAGTGCCAGTCTCCTACAAAAAATGGTCAGCCTAGGTTCGAGCTTGAGGGAGTTGGCACTGGAGTATTGTTACATACTGCATTACTAAGCAGTGCTTAGTACCAGTAAATCAATAAGGGGGTGGGGATCAGCATAAAAATCTGGTGGGAGTCTGCATCACTAACTGGGGAGGTGGTGTCCACTGTATGGATGGGTTGACTAGATCATGTGAAGGGGTGGGATGAGCTGATGGGCCAGGATATGATGGTGGCGTGTGCAGGTGATGCTTAGAACACTGCAAGTGTTGCCGGGTGCCTTAGACACCAGAACCTGCTTGGGACATTATGGAAGTGGAGACTTAGAACCACAGATGCAGTACTCTAGTGCAGTGCTGTGACATGTGCCCATGCATGTCACACTGGTTCATAGGATTGTGTCTGCGAACAGTCACCAGCGATGTCAGCAGGTAGTATCCCCAATGATGCAGATAACATATAGATCAGATTTGCACTGAGCTACACTTGCGGGGGGGGGGGGTACTTCATCCCCTTGTGGTGTGAAACCATGGCTAAAAATTGTGATTTTGCATAGCGACAGAACTGAGTGGGCCCAAAGTGTCTGAAGTGCACTGACATTGAGTATAATCGAAAGTTGATCTCTCAGGTTTTCGCTATTGTAGATAGAGAGGAAGAAATTATGGGGGAACGGGTTATCTTTTTGTTATTGCTAAATATAGAATTAAATTACAATTGAAACTATTTTAAAGATTTTTTAGCCACTTGGTAGTGTACTGGGGTACGTGAATCCATTTTTTCCTTAGCATAATTTCTCACTGTTCTCTTTTAATGGAATTGTGTTTAATATTTGATCATTTATTTCAGATCTTGTGATATTTTTCTTTCTAGAAGGGTATGTTTTTGCAGTATTTTCTAATACCACATTTAAAAAAACTGTCAAAGAAATGAGAAGGCAGAACAGACGAGTGGTGAGGGCACTAAACAGTGAAACAGAGGATCAGAGAGTTAACCCCACCCCATCTTTTGAATCACTATGTGACCCGAGCATGCCACTTGCCCTCCATTTGTTTCAGTCTGCTGACATATAAAAATGTGCAGCCAAATGACCCCACTGAAAATGAGATGTTGGGTTCTCTCAAGAAAGCAAACTGTAAAACAGTAATGAACATAAAATAAATAATAAACAATAATAAGTGGGTGGGCATTATGGGGAATCAAAGACAGGCAAACAAAATGATCTAATCCAGTGGTTCTCAACCCCCACCCCCACCCTGGCAGCCTAAAGGGTCCTCAAAGTACGGCTACCATAACTTACTGGTGGCCTCACTCATTATTTCACCCCAATCCTCCTGATATATGTTTTTTAATACAGTATATGATAAATCAAGTCTCTGATGTATTTTCAATTGAAATGTATATCACATGTTTTTAAAGGTAAGAAACTGTGCATTCCATTACCTTTGTAACTGAGGCTGCAAAGCGTTCTGGGGCCGCTGAAAATCATGCTGGTGGCCTCATTTGAGAAACACTTGTCTAATACACAAGTTAAGTATTGATAAGTATGGTGACGCACACCAGTTAGGATAGTCACGGGCAATACGCTGTAGAGTTCGGCAAACCATGGCAGGCAAGTGACTGGCTTTGGCTTGTGTAATCCTTTATGGGAAACCAAGAGCCAGGGTGAAGCAAAGACAGTTATGATTGAGGCAAGCATTTGTGTCAGCTTGAGCAGTTAATGCAGAAGCTAGAACCATCAACTCATTTTGAGCAGTTCATGAGGGACACGGAGGGTGACACCATACTACAGTATGCTACACGCTAGGGTTTACATATAGCTGATACTTATCACAAAATGAACAGAGTTTACAAAAAATTTCCAAAATTAACTTCACGCCTTATTTTTTTATGCTCATATTGTTACACATTTTCAAGGATTTAAGGCTCTGAGCTGTAAATCAGGAGACCTGGGTTTGAATCCCACAGCCCCCACTTGTATACTGTGTGACCCTGAGTAAGTCACTTAACTTCCCTGTGCTCCCAGGTCACACCTGTAAACAAGCTTTTAGCTTAGTGTGCCACTCCTGGTTAAACAATTAAAAAAAAAAAGTGAAAATACATTTGGGCCCAGATATTCAAAAGGGTTGCTCCATGCGCAACAGGGTTGCGCATGCGCAAGTCCTACATTGCGCCATTCTGCGATATTCAGCAGGAGGCAGTTGCTCCACAGGCAACAGGTTGCGCAAAAGAGCAATGCAAATGAATGCATGCTCAACAGGAGGGGGAGGAACCATGCATAACCTGCGCAACCTGATATTCAGTCGGGTTGTGCAGAGTTGTGCATGCGCAACCCCCAACCTGCGCCTGCACAACCTTGAGCCAAAAAAAAAAGGATCAAGTTGAGGGCCACCCACAGGTGAGCTGCTGTATTGCAGGGTGCAACACAGCAGCTGCCACCCCTGGCTGGCCCCCAACTCGGTCCCTGTGCCCCCCCACCAGCCCGATCGCGGGCATCACAGTTACATGAACCCCCACATCATCCCACAGCCCGATCGCGGGCAGTTAAGATGAACCCCCCACACACACATCTCCCACAGCCCGATCGCTGGCAGAACATTTAGTTTGCTTGCGGTGGCTGGCGGAGCGAGACGATGCAGCGCCCCCCGCCGCTTCATTGATACCGATTGGCTGTAATTATTGGTGTAGAGTTACAGCCACGGGCGCAGTTTGCTATCAGAGATGACAGTCCGATTTCAGGGAATGATCATTCACAATCTGACTGTCATGTACGGTGGCGGGCTGCATGCCCATTGGCTGTAGTTTCTGCACCAATGGGCGCGGCAGCCCACCGGACAGTCAGTCAAGGAGCGGCGGGCGGCAGGCGGTGGATGCCGTTGCCGCCGCCGCGGGGAGCGGGTGAGGGGCCGTGGGTGGGTGGGGGAACACTAGACACCAGGAGATGTTTGGGGGTTCTGTGACATTCTGCCCGTGATCGGCTTTACGTCCACTGGACCACCAGGGAGTTATTCGGGTTGGGGGAGGGTTACATTCTGCCCGCGATCGGGCACTGGGGGTTTATACAGGTTCTGCCCGCGATCGGGCACTGGGGGTTTATACAGGTTCTGCCCGCGATCGGGCTGTGGGTGATGTTGGGGCGACATGTGCGTGTTCTGCCCGCCATCGGGCTGTGGGAGGTGTGGGGGCATGGACTGTGATGCCCGCGATCGGGCTGTGGAGGTGTGGGGGCATGTAACTGTGATGCTCGCGATCGCCTGCAGTGCGCCGGTCCCCGACGGCTGCTGCCTGGCAGGGTGGCCAGGAGCAAGTCCTCGGGATCGGGCGCACCTACATGCAAATGGCATGCAAATGGGGCTATAAAGAGATGCAAATGGCCCCCGCGCCTTTGCATAAATTATGGCCCCATTTGCATGTCACCTTTGAATATCGGAAATTTGCGCATGGCGCAATGGTACTCGCGCCACGCCAGGTTGAATGCTCAACTCTGGCAACTTGCGGTGGCGCAAGTTCCGCTCGCTTCATCTTGCCAAGTGCTGTGGCTCAGGCGTATTCAAAGGAGTTGCTCACACAGCAACCCTTTGAATATCACCCCGGCCAGACCCCTGCGCAACTATTTTGAGCAGCGCAGGGGCTTGCGCCTCAGACTGGCGCAGTTTGAATATCTGGGCCCTAATGTATATTTTCTTCGTTTTTTCAGAATGAAACACTAATATCAATTGTCAGTGTGATTGTCAGCTAAGTATAAATGGATGTTTTTCTGCAGTTCACATATTGTTGATATGTCAGCAATAACACACGAGTGTGGGGTTATGTTAACAATAACTCACAACATGAACATATTCACTTGCTTTCTGGAATATATGAGTAGAGTGTTGTTTATTTATATTGTAGTGACGTAAATACTTTCATTCTTCCTTTTAGTGTTCAAAGCAGAGGACAGCAAAGTAACACAGCTCCTTTCCTAAAGTAACCAGTAAGCATGTTAGAACATCTGTTTTACTTGCTTTTACCATGTATGATAATATATTACTTCCATGACTTGCAAGCACTGCATCATAGGTATGTAGATAATATGGGTTATGCAATAGCGCGTCATTCCCTGAGAAAGAAACTTCTAAATAGTTGCACACATACCGGTGATGCAGTGCTGGCAACTGATGGAAGTAATGTATTCTCATACATGGTAAAAAGCAAGTAAAACAGATGTTCTAGCATGTTCCTACACTCATTGATTAATTTAGGAAAGGGTCTGTGTTGCTTTGCTGTCTTGTCTTTTGAACACTAAAATTAAAAAATATTAAAGTATTTTGGTCATTACAATATAAATAAACAAGACTCTACTCATATACTCCAGGAAGCTGCGTGGGTAGGGATATGACTTTAGTGGGATAATCACAATACTTGGTTTGCTGGAAGTAGCCTAGGTCACTTAACTGTGGATTAAAAAGGAAATTTAATCCATGGTCACCTGATGGTGTTTGACCAATCAATAGCTCACCTTCATGCAACCCATGTTATAAAGGTATTTAATCCATGGCTAGGGTGCGTTGTGAGGCAAAAGACCAAAAGCTGAGTGTCCTCATAGCACCCCAGGCATTGACTGAATGCCTACTATAACCCCACACCCTGGAGCGAGTTATTGCTCTTATAACATGGGTTGCATGAAGGACACAAATAATGCTCAGAAAGGGTGATTTCAAGGCTGGAAAAGATAATTTTTATTATAGCGACATTTAAACACCATTTGGATAGGCACATGGGTGATAGACGATGGATGTATCATAATTAAAAAATAACAGGTCCTTATATGGCCTTTAAGGCTTATGGATCCGAATACACACTATGAACCTATGTATCCTTCCATCGGAAAAAATAGTTTCACATGTACACTGAGGATAAACATTTTATGGTTAAGTTAGACATTTCTGTAAAGTATAAAAGCACTGTAGACACATTAGTGTTAATGATCACATGTAAACTAAGTACTACAACTGTGCACTAGCAAACTTTCTGTGGGAAATTTGGTCTTTTTTTAATCAACAGCAAAATAATTGTGTAACATTTTTCCAAATATATTTACTTGCTTCCTGGAGTATAGTGTTGTTCATTTATATTGTAGTGACATAAATACTTTAATATTTCTTTTTAGTGTTCAAAACACAGGAGAGCAAAGTAATGCAGCTCTTTCTTAAAGTAATAAATAAAAACATGTTAGAATATCTGTTTTACTTGCTTTTTACCATGTATGAGAATACATTACTTCCATGAGCTGCAAGCACTGCATTATGGGTATATAAATAATATGGGTTATGCAGTGGCTCTGTCATTCTCTGAGAAATACACATCTGAACAGTAGCTCATTTGAAAAAGTGGTAAACAGTAGTTATCTGGGGAGACCTCATCAGCTATGTACAAACTAGTGTTTTTCTGCAGTTTACATGTTGTTGACATTTATTGATAATTGGGATCACTTTTATTGTAAACAATAATATATTCTTGAAAAATGTATTAAATGTAGTTCTGCTCGTAAACATGTATCAATATGAAGAAACAAGTGAGAAATGAAGTCCATTTTTAAAGCAGCTTTTGTGTAGCAATTTTATAGGTCGTATCAGCCACATGTAAACTCTGTAGTGCAGCATGGTGTACTACAGCATGGTGTCAATTGTGTGTAAACTCCCTCACTGTTAGTACTGTAGAAGTCTGCCTGCAGTAGCCATGGGTCTGCTCGTGTTTGGGCTTGTAGATTCAAGCCAGATCCATGGCTCATCTCTGGCTTGGCTCTTGGTGAAAACGTCCTTACTTGCCTACCTCTAATAAGAAGAGTCAACTTTAAAATATGATGAAACACTGTTAGATTACTGATTTCAGCTAATGCTATACATGTGTCAACATATCTTCTGTTTAGCTGCAACACTCTAAGATCCATTTGACAAAATGTTGCCTGCAAGAACGGATTGTTTATGTGTCCTTTAAATAAAGACACAGCGAGTGTTGTGTTCAGGAATAGTGTGGTTTCTACGCTGTTTATTGACAACTTGTTTTGAACAATGGAGGGGTTTGCCCAAAACACTGCTGCAATGTGTTTTTCCTTTTTTGCATGATAAATGGAGCAAAAAAAGTGGCATATTGTGCTTTTTACTAGTGTTTTCAGTTGAAAATGAAACATAACTGTCCCTTTTAATCATGACAACTAAATTCTTTTAAAAAGAATTCTAATGAATGCCTTATCGCTATGCATTTTACAATTTGTAACTTACTGTACTTTTTACACGGTCTTTCACAAGGAATGACTACTGACCTTCCTTTACTAAATAGAAAGGCCCAATTACTGTTCACATCAACAAAATCTGAAATTCTTCAGGTGTGTGGGTTAAAATGTTAATCCTTTATTTGCTCAAATAGATTATTGTCCTGTAGAAAACGTATGTTCTAGTCCTGAACTCAAAGAGTTCCAATTTGGTGATTGTTTCTCTCTTACACTGGGGAACAGCGCATTCTGCTATGCAAATTAATGATACAACTTGATTTTTGACTTTCATTGTGATTGGCTATGTTCAGCAACGTCATGAACTTTGTGCTGATGAACAGTTCATGAATTTGGTTTATGAGTTCAGTTAAAGAACAGCTGGTGAACTTGAATGTATGTTCATGAACCATTCCTAAATGTTCATCAGAGTTCATGAGCTGAGGAAGTGCATGTCACCTGGGTGACAATTAGGCCATAGAGTAGGTAAGCAATAACCCACGACAGGGTGTGGGGTTATAGGGATTTAATCCACCCCTGGGGTGCATTGTGAGGCACGAAGCCCTAGGCATGGATTAAATCCCTATAACCGCACACCATGGAGTGGGTTATTGCACTTACAACATGGATTACCTTCCCCATAGGACAGAACCCCCCAAAAATGGCATTTTCCCCCTCTTTTGTTGCCTGAGAGATTTATTATCCTTCCGCTCTGCAAAGTAGTTCCTAAGAAAACATCTCTTGTTTTTGCTCTTTTGCATGCTGAAATGTGATTATGTGTCTTTTAATATGCTTACACTGGTTTGTGATGCATTAACAAGTCATAGAGGACAACAGAGGGCTATGGGATGTCTTTGTGCTACACTATCACTAGCTACTTTTGTATGAACAGTTAGGTGCGGATTAAACTGCACCATCCATTCCTGCACTGTGTAGCACTACATAAAAGTGTATGAACATTGTATGTGTAATCGGTAGCACTGTAAGTAGACTAGCAATGATTACCTGTGGAATGACGTTTACTGTTGTTAGCATTTCTGACGATGTCTGATTATTTCTGACGATTTACAGTATGTGACTGCATGTGTAGACACTAGCGACGGCTGCACTTTTCTGATGTGCACAGAGATAACTCTACCTCTGGAGTTTAACGTCCCTAATTGTTGTGGGTACTGCATATAAGTGCAATGGTACAGGCAGAGTACTTCAGTAGTAGACACTCAAAAAGTTCTTACAGACCAATGCAAGACCAATTACTGCTTTAAACCCTGTTGCAGATGCCCAGTCCCTCACCTTTAGGGTACCAGTTGGAAAATCAGGTAAATCTCTCTACCTGATGTCAGTCTACTTACCCCCCCCACAACCAAAAGGAGGCTTTCTCTTCCATTCTGAACCTCACTGCACAACTTCCAAAAAAGTCAGACGTCATTGCTCTAGGTGACTTCAACACAAACTGGATCGCCCCCAACACATCCCCCATCAGGGATGCAGCCGCAGCCCTAAATCTCACACAAATGGTCCTTAGCCCCACTCAACTAGACTACCGAAGGGGCACTGGTTCCCTTATTAATCTCATCCTTACAAACCACCCTGAGCACCTTCAGGATGTCCAGGTCCTCCCTGATGCACTCAGTGATCACTCCCCTGTTGCCTGCCGTTGGTCTAATAGTTGGAAGCCCCCATCCCGCAGGATCTCCTTGCATTGCCAGCTAAAGAAGGGGTCCCCGACACATCTCCAAAACCATCTTTTCAACCTTGACTGTTCCCCTCTTGACCACCAGATGTCAGTGGACGCCATCCTGTCCTTCTTCATCAGCTCCTACCAAGCTGCCTGTGACATCTTTGCCCCCTTGTTAAGCAAATAGAAAAAACAAAATCCTCCCCTTGGGTAAACCACTCCTTACTCGACCAAATGAAGGCTCGAGATAACCTAAGGTACCGTGCCACTGAGTCTGGTTGCTCCTCTGACCATCAACTGTACCGTGCTGCCCGTAACTCATGCACCTGGGCTATCCGCAAGGCTAAGGCAGCATTCTATAAATCCAACCTCACTGCCACCTGGGGCGATGGGAAGTGGTTCTGGGACAATATGAAGGAACTAAGTGGAAAGTCTCCCTCCCCTCCTCCTTCCATGATTATCGTTGACGGTGTCACCACCCAAGACCCTGACAAGATAGCTAATGCCTTAAATGTCTCTTTCTCAGACCTCAGCTCTATTCTCCCACCTGACTTCTTTAACGCTCCCACCGGACACTCTCCACCGCCCCCCAGTGCTCCGCCTTTTTACTTCAAAACAATCTCCCCGAAGTGTCGCCCACTCATATCTCACCAAGTTCCTTGGAATATCAAGACATAGCAGTGACTCACTGGATGCCAAGCTGGTCTCCTTAACCCTTGATGCAGTCCTTACCCCCCCCCCCAACAAAAATACTGAACATGTCCCTATGCCTTGGACAGTTCCCTACCTTATGGAAAAAAGCGATCATAACTCCTGTTCACAAAAATGGTGACTGCACCTCCCCCAGTAACTATAGGCCCATCTCTATACTTCCCCCCCTCTCTCAAAAGCCCTGGAGAAAATAGCTGCAGATCAACTTATAGAATATTTGGGCACACACCGCCTACTGTGCAGTCAACAGCATGGTTTCCGAAAAGGGCACAATACCACCACTGCCCTGCTCGAATTTAAATCCTTCCTCCATGAAGCACTCGACCAGGGGAGACCTGGCTGGATCTGTCTACATCGATCTGTCCAAGGCCTTCGACACCGTAAATCACATCCTGCTAATAAACACCATCCTCTCTGTTGGAGTCTCCCCAGAAACTGCAGTCTGGTTCTCCAGTTATCTCTATGGCCGTACCCAGCAAGTAAAAATAAATAGCACCTTCTCTGCCAACCTCCCAGTCCATTTGGGTGTCCCACAAGGGTCCATCCTTGGCCCTCTTCTTTTCTCACTATACTTAAACTCCCTCCCCTTAGCCACCACTGAGTGCCTGCTCCTTTACGCTGATGATGCTGTAATTTTCAGCCGGCACCCAGACCCTACCCAGCTTCAATATTCCTTACAGGGCTCCTTCACAGCAACAGAATCATGGTTCACCTTCCACAAACTTGTCCTCAACTACAAAAAAACTAAGGTCATGCTATTTGCCCACCCTTAACATAAAAACAGCATGACTAAATTATCCATACTTAACTCACAGGGTGTCATGCTGGACACAGTCTCCACATTTAAATACCTAGGGGTCACTCTTGACTCTGCCCTTACCTTCCGTGAGCATATTGCATCGACCTGCTCTACCATTAACACTAGAATCAGCCTCCTCTGCAAATATAGGCCCTATCTCCCTACTGATGCCCTACGCTTAGCCATCTCTAGCTCCATTCTTCCCCTAGTAGACTATGGTACAATCATATATGGCGCCGCCTCCGACACTGCCCTGTCCAGCATAAAACGCACTCTCAACAAAGTCTGCTGGCTGGCCACAGGCTGTGATAGCCTCACACATACCTGTGACCTCTACCAACAGTCATCCTGGCTAAATTTCCAGGGGCGACTTCTCTATCAGTCCTGCCTAATGGCAAAAAAAATAAATAAAATACAACTGGGGTTAGCCCCCTGGCTGTCATTCATTCCTTCAAGGGTGCTTGCTGACAAGGGCCACTAGAAGCTCTAGTACTACTACTTTCCGCATCCCCTTCGCAAGGACCACTGCCAGCCAAAGATCCTTTTCCTACAAGGCCCCGCACTGGATGAACTCCCTCCCTGCTACTACCCTCAAAATCCCAAGGCTAGGACCGTTTAAGCCAGTGCTGCGTACCCATATCTTGTTAAACAGCTACTGTGACTGCTAATTAAACTACTCTATACAGTTTAGGTTTCTCTGTTGCAATCAAAAGTCTGTAAATAATAGTGTCATAGATTGTTTTCGCACCCTTGGTGGTGCCCTGTAATGTTTAACCTTTGGTTGTCTCTGTACAGTATTCTTACTCTGTTTATGTCCTCACTAATGTAATTGACATGAAGCCTTTGTAAATGAGTCCCTGACTCAAAGGGTTGTAATTCCTAGACAGTATACAAATAAAAATAAAATGTCAGTGACAGGCGACTTATGGTGCATTTTGTTTGCACTTGCAGGGAAGGGGGGAAATGTCTCTCTCTGCACCTGCACTGCTGACACTAGTGGAGTTACTTATGCTGCTGCAACTATGTATTTGCCATCTCTCTCTGTGTCTCTCACTCCCCCACTCCCAGAAGCGCTGAGCCTCTGCATAACCTATTGCCTCCATAACAAGCCTGCCACCTCACCGCGGTCCCAATCCTCCAATCGTCCAGTGCACTGCTGCCTTTCACCGTTTTCCTCTTGGGGTTTCATGTAGAGTTTTGTACTGTAACTGGTGGTAAAGATAGTCATAGTAAGAATGCAAGTTACCCTGATGTGCTGTATTGAATGGCAGGGTGGCGGGGTGGGCTGCCATGGGGGTTGGGGGGGGCTAAGCATGAGCTACACATTACTACAACTCACTGTACATATGTGAATAATAACATCTACATATGGTAGTTCGGTACGTCAATGTTCACTCTCACAGTTTGTACCATAGCCAGTGCTCAGTACTTTATCTCTCAGAACATACTGGCAGTGACAACGGAAGTTATGGTGATGTGGTGTGTTCAATCGGGGTGGGGGATGGGAAAAGGGTGGCCAATGGAGAGCTAGGGAGCAGCTAAAGATTACCAGAACTGGAGACTGCAGTTGTACTACACAGCACTTCTGTCAGGTACCTGACGTTTTGACAGTTTCATACTGACAGTACTCCGGGTCCTCTGGTTTTGTGATCTGTATATCCTACAATTGACTGGGGCCCGCTGCTAACTGACATAGCTAGATTACCTACAGCTCTTTCCTTTTGTCTTTCCAGCCATTCTCTTTGAAACAATATATATGTGCTACTGGTTTTAATATAACAAAACTAATACCTGGTTTACTACTTTTGCTATATTACACAACCATAAGAAAACTCTCCTCACTAACACAGGCAAACAAATGGCTGCTACAGAAAACAGAGCTGCACAAACTTTGTAGACCCCTCCGCGATGTGAAGGGGCCTAGAATCGTAGAACAAACAAAATTACAGCACCACAACCATGGATTGAAAAGGAAATGTAATGCATGGCCAGCTGACAGCTCTGCTCCAACGAAATACATTGCTGTAGGTAACCCATGTTATAATGAGTTACAACAGTCATGAAGAGGACAGAAAACAGACATGAGTCCTTACTGCTGAAGTGGTCCAGGAAGATATGCACTGATGTAATTTGTTAAAGCTCCCAGTGCATGGAGTGTGATAGACTCCGTTGCTGAGGAGATGCATTTTGTAAGGGAATGTACAGTCTGTGCAACAATTACACAGCTTTTCCCATCATAAATACAGGATCCGCACAGTAAACCCAAGCCTTTTCATAACTGTAACTGTGAGCAATGTGTGTGAAAACTATTATTTTGTACGAATACTATTTCTGTGCCAACTCTCTAGACACTATTGTGGTTGGAAAAGAAAGTAAGAGCTCCCTTGCATTGGCAGAACCCCCGTCTCCTTGCTGTTTGTGTGTGGATGTTTCCCCTTTAATTAACTTTTTGATTCTTCTGCATGGTATAAGAAAAGCAAATCACCCTGTACTTCAATTTATTGCCAAGCATTCCAAGGCAACTGTTTGAAGGGAATGCTGCAGTATAAAAATGAAAATCACCTTGGTGCTATAGACATTTTAATCAAAAGTCACAGTTTGATCCTGGTGTTAATACTTTGGTCCACTGCCAGTTTATTAGCAACAGCACGGATCACCATTTTAGTGTAGCAAGCTATAAGATCCATGTAAGTGTGGGTGCCTTTTGTTGTGTGTACCGTTTCCCTGAGCAGTACAGAATGCTACGGTTTAGAAAATGTCGACTTCAGTTATTTGCTACCCCAGATAGCACTTCAGCATTAATAAATTATACAGAACTAAACTGATCTTCCAGACTAGATGGAAAGTATAGTAAAGATCAGGCTTTGAGGGAACACATTTTCCCCGACCTTCCCGGACTACCATAGAAACTATACATTAGTCATAATGCTCATAAAACAGGGAAAGTTTCTGTGTGGCCTCCAATCCAACCATGATGAGTAAGCCTCCATGTTACAAACATCAGAAAATAAACAAATATAACAGAATTGGGCTGGAGAGTTGCAGGCACACAGTAGTTTGTAATGCTACTAATGTTACACTGTTTTGCTTGGAGTACATTCTGCAGTTTTACTTTTCCCATGAGTATCATGGAAGTCATGGCAATGACTGTTATACTCCTTCCTCTCATTCTACCAAGACATACTGCAGGATAAAGTATAAAGTCAGCAACTGATGTAATTGATTATGCTTTCTTTTCAGCAACTCTAAAACATAGCCAGGCTAACATCTGAACATTCACATACCAAAGTTCTCCCCTCATATATGGGGTGGTGACTGCTACTCCCTTGATTAGTACCATCCTACTGTAGCTCCCTCCTCCCTCCTCTGGCTAACACCATGAGACATGGTAAACTGCCAGCTCCTCTCCTCATAACATAACTTATATTCTCTCCTCTCCCCTTTCCAGTCTGTATTTCTGAAGACTCCACTCCAGTGTGTCCTCCTCCTCTTCTGTATCACCGATTACATTCTGAAGTGCATGGATCAGGGACAGGTCACCACCACCATATTCATTTAGCTAGAGAAGGCCTTTGATATGGGGGCTTATTCCACTGTCTTGGGGAAGCTGAGTAGCAGGACTGTGTGACCCTACAGTATGGTGGTTCCACAGCTAAATCACTGCCCCACATCAGTCTGTTCAGGTTGTTGGGACCTTATCCCCATCACTTCTGGCATGACCAATGGCTTGATGTGGGTCCCTTCCCCTTCTCTCTGTTCTCAACAATCTCCTTACTGTCTGGACTCAACATTCATATGTACACTGACAGTCTTTTGTGTGTCTCTGGAGCCTCGGCCCCTGAACTGGAAATGTCACTACAGAGTGAGTTTGACTATGCCCAACACTGGCTCCACTCAAACCACCTCACCCTGAACCCCAGACAGTCTCTGTGTTTTTTTCTACAGGCAAACTCAATCAGTGCCCTGTCTTTGAACCTTGGATAGTACTCTACTTGAAGAGGCTTCCCACTTTAAAAGTACTTCAATGTGTGGTTGGGTTGCTCCACCTACATTAATGCTGTGCACAAAAAACTCTGTCCAAAGCTTGATGCACTGTACTGGAACCAGTCCTGCCATCTTCTCCTGGTCCATTGAGAGACCAACTCCCTAGGATGATACTACCAATGTTTGACTATGTGGATATGGTTTACTGTCTGCCCTCAAGTCCACCCTGGCCAAGCTGGATCCCCAATTCCACTCCTTCCATCACATTCATACTGACTCCCCCCCATGCACTTATTGCTGCACACTCTATCAGAACCTCTTTATCCCCTCTCTTGCTTCTCGGACCCTCTTTCACTTGCCACTTCCCTTTCAAAATACTGGTTTACTTCACTCCTCTTCCAACCTTACTGGCCTACTGTCACCCTATATCCTCTCTTCATATTCAGTCTGCTCCTTGGACTTTTGCTCTTTTAGTGTTCCTCAGTGCAACACCTCTGCCGGCCATTCTGCTTTTTACTCTGCGAGACTATCCTCTCTTTGGAGTTCCCTTCCTCCTAACACTCGTGACTTCATCTCCTACCCCTCTCTTGAACAACTTTTAGAACTCACTACACACTAGTCTATTCCTGCCTTTAGTCCCTCTTCACTTACTTACTACAAAAATCTCATATACACTCCCCTCACCTGATTGTCTACGTAGCAGACTTTCTCATGTTTAATGCACTCAAGCCTTCTGCTCTTTGGTTGCCAAATCCTCTTTCTAATCTGAGCTGCATTATCCTTTGCTACAGTCAGCTTGTTAATTTAATTGCAGTTCTTCAAATATAATTGGGCCTTGCTGATGGCAAGTGAAACAGAAAAGACGGCTACTAGAACCACTGTTGGAGCCACCATACTAAGCACATGCAAAATGACAACAAATTATGGTTAGAGCCGATAGGGCTGCAGGTGAGGAATGTTGTGTAAAAATATTGAAAATGACCAAAGTTAGGAGTCTTCGTTAGCAAAATGTAATGTAGGCTCCTAAATTTGCTGTTTTGTAATATTTGTATACCAAATTTTCAACATAGCCTTTTTATGACCCTGCCTCATGAAGAAGGAAATGTTCAACTCCTGGCCTAAAGGTGATTTCACGCCAGGACTGAGAAATCAACTTTCAGGGTGCAAAAACACATTTTGGGCAGGAGCTGAAAAATGACAGCGGTCACATTCATGAGGTGGTGCAAAGAAATGGCTATGTTGAAAATTTGGGGTAAAAATATTGACTACAGTGGATTCCATTTAAGTGCACATCGGATAAGTGCACATTTCTGATAGGTGCACACTTTTTCAGTTTCCCGATTTTTTTCCTATCTCTCCAATGTTAAAAGACCCGGTTAAGTGCACACTTTATAAGTGCACATTTCGCTTTAATGCACAATCTTCAGTTCACCAACTGCTCTCTCCCAATGTAGTATGTTCCATTTAAGTGCACAGGTGCTTTTATTGATGTGTGAACACAGTATTTAACACCTAGCTTCACAAGCGTGTTCTCCTCCCTCCTTCCCGGCCCTTTCTTGCATTGTTACTCCTCCTTTGAAGGCCAGTTGAATTGCTGTTCTACAGACCATCCTCATTGCTTCTCTCTGTCTTACCATTCCTCCTGATTGCCAAACATGCCCAAGGTGTAGCAGCACACTTCAGAGGAAGTCCCGTACAGCTGGTTCACTCATTGGTCGCCTTCATGCCAGGGAAGGCAAGGAGTGTCATGACTGTGTGAGACTAATGCCACTTAAGGTGTCAGGTGAAGCTCCAGAGTACCAGCCGAGAATGCAGGAGAAAAGTTTCCTAGGACTCCAAGTGGAGGTTGATTTGATGTTGGAGTAGTAATAGCTGGTCAGAACCAAGTTTTGCGGGTAATGAGCAGGCAGTTGTAGATCGAAATTTAAAATAATTAAGGTGCTTTTTACTACAGTACTACTTAAATTAATTAAAGATAACAGTGCTTCATTAATAAAAGTGCTCTTTTAACTTTGCAGAACAAGTACTTGGCTTAAATAAATTCTAAGTCACATTACCGTGGGTCCGATCGTTATCTTACACTGGGTTCAATGGAGTTTTGGCTAAATGCACATTTTTAGTCTGCAAAACGGGTGTGCATTTAAGCGGAATCCACTGTATTACCAAAGTTAAGAGCCTGCATTTGCAAAAATCAACATCGCCTCATCACTTTGTTTTTACGTTCGCTTGCGTGCATGCGCAAGGAACGTCTTGGGAGAATGGGACACTTTGGAGGTGTGCCCCTCCTGTGCAATCCCCTGCTCCATTGAGCAGGCGTGGTGGTCCTGCACCAATCGATGTGGTGCTGTGTATGACAGCAGTGGTCTTCTCTTCAAAGAAAACCACCGCTGTGTGCTGGCAGCGCGTCAAGCCCCCCCCAAATCTTTGGTGCCACGCTGGGAGCCCACCCCAGCATGGCAAACATCCTGTGTCGTCTGCTGACGGGGGTGTTTAATCCCCGTCGGCTCCACCTCCCCCAAACAGCTTTCCCTGCTGCCACGCTCGGAGCCCACTCCAGCGTGGCAACGCCCCGCGCCGCCTGCCGACAGGGGTGCCCAATCTCATTGGCTCCCACGGCCCCCCCAGTTATCTTCTGCTACCGCTGGGAGAGCCCACCCAGCGTGGCAAACGCCCCGAGTCGCTCTTTTTTTAAAAAACTGTAAATTAAAAAGGTCCCACGGCGCTTCTCCCTGGCCCCTCCCACAACCCGCTCCCACCCACTGCGCACTTGCCTCCCCACACCCTCCACCCCATACTTACCTCCGGAGCTCGGCACGATGGTCATCGCTGGACCGGAACATGTCTGCACTCTTCAAAGCCCACCGCGAACTGAGGAAATGCCGGTAAGCTGTATAATGGCTAGATGGGGTTTTGTAAAAACCAAAAACAAGGTGCTGCGTCAGCATGTGGTCTAAAAGCAAAACAAAATGGTTATATTAAATGCATGCTGAAAATAGAAAATAAGAGTTAAAAATCTACGTTTCGACCTTAGGTCTTCTTCAGGAAATATCTAAAAGAAAAAAAAACAAGTTAGTGTAGAGGAGAGGTAAAATGAGAGAGATATATATGTGGAGAAAGAAGAAAGGGGAGGCTCAGGGAGAAGAAGTGACAAATGGTAAGATTAAGAGAGAATCTGTGAAACAAAAAGGTGATGATGGGAAAGATAAAGCATAATGGGAGTGGAATAGCTGGGGAAGTTCCCAGGTGCAGACTAATTAACAGGGCCTAGTAAGAAGGCTTAAAGGTGACAAATGTGTGGGAAGGAGACAGAAATGGAGACATATGGTGAAAATGAAAAATAAATTAAATGAGTACAAAAACAAATAGACTTTATGGAAAAAAAAAGAGATGGCTGCAAGATGTTAGTGGAAAATAAGTCTATCACTTAAACCAGAGGGCTGCTGGGAGCCAAGGCAGATGATCAGCTTGGCTTCCATGTTTTTTCTATGGTCAGGATCCCAGAAGCCCTGCTGAAGGACACAAACAGAAAGGTCATTGACATTGTGGTCCCTGGAGATAAAGTGGGATACAATGGGTTTAGCAATTTCACCATTCCTGACTGCTCTGTAATGTTCCCTGAAATGGTCAGCAAGATGCCTACCAGTTTCTCTGATGTAAATAGCTGTACACTTCCTGCAAAGAATACAATACACCACATTAGTGGAGGTGTATGAGAACTCCTTGGTGATGTGAAAAACACCTGCAGGCCCCCGAATCTCAGTCACACTGGAAATAAATTTGCAGGTGTAGCAACGAGACCTGTTGCAAGGTTTGGTACCTAGGAGGGAGGAACTGTTAGAGTAGGTAGGTGCTTTTAACCAGGAGATTCCTGAGGTTAGGTGGCGTAAGTGTAGGAGGCAATACGTGGTTCTGTAAAGGAAGCACCAATGTTAGGGTCAGTTTGCAAAATGGGAAAGTTACTAGTGATGATCCTGTGAAGAGAAGGTGTGCTCTGATGGAAAAGAAGAACTAGTGGAATTCGCCGTTGTTCCTGTGTGACAGTATCCCTCCTGCGGGGGTCAAGGTTACGGGACATGTTACTGACCGGGAGAGTGCTCTGTCCACTGTGCTTTTAGGATATCCCCTGTTGATAAAAAAACTATGCATTATTTGGGTCTGCTCAGCAAAATCATCCTCTTCACTGCATAACCTGCGAAGCCTAAGAAACTGTGAATAAGGCAGGCCATTCTTGACATGTTTAGGATGGAAGGAGCTGTGGAGGAGGAAACTGTGAGAGTCAGTGGGTTTGTAATAGACTGATGTCTTCAGACCAGTGTTCTGGACTGACAGCTGGATATCCAGAAAAGGCAATGTAGAGGAGGATACTTCAACAGTGTACTGAAGGGAAGGATGGGCCGTGGTAAACTTGTCAAGGAAGACTTGGAGGGTCTCCCTGGAGCAGGAGGTGGCCCCCACACAGTCATCAATGTAGCGTTTGTAGAGTTCAGGCACAGTCCCTGTGAATGAGAGAAAAAAGCGTTCCTCTACCCAACCCACAAACAGATTAGCAAAGCTGGGACCCATTTTGGTACCCATGGCAACTCCACTGACCTGCTGAAAAAAACTGTTATTAAAAAGAAAAAGCATTGAGTGTAAGAACCAGTTCTGCCAGACAAGTTAGTGTGTGTGTGGGTGGCTGCTGGACTTCCGCTTATTCAAGAAATGCTGCAAAGCTGTCAGACCATCATCATGGGGATCACTGTGTAAAGAGATTTGATGTCCATGGTGAAGATGAGCTGATGAGAGTCACTGAATCTGAACCTGTCAAATAACTGGAGAGCATGGTTAGTGTCTTTAACATAGGAGGCAGGGACTCAACAAGGGGTCTCATGAGGCCGTCCAAAATGCAGAGATGTGGGATGTGGGGCAGGAGCAGGCGGACACTATGGACGTCCCGGTTACCTGTTTTGTGGATTTTGGGAAGGAGATAAAACCTGGATGTCTGGGGATGCTGAACTATGAGTCTCTTAGCAGAAGCAGGGAGCTCATTGTTTTCAATAGCAGAGGTGATGGTGGTGGTAACCTCAGTCTGATAGTCAGCAGTGGGGTCCTGTGGAAGGAAAGAATAAAACCTGGTGTCAGAGAGCTGCTGTGTGGCTTCAGTGATGTATAGCTCCTTTTGCCAGACCACAACAGCACCTCACTTATCAGCTGGTTTGATAACAATGTCATTCCTACATTGTAGAGATCTGAGGGCTGCAAGCTCACCAGGTGTCAGGTTGGAATGGTTGTGCCTGCAATGAAGATTAAAGTTAGTGGTGTTTTCCATGCATTTGTTAACAAAATAATCAACAGCAACAAAACGTCCTGGAGGGGGTGTCCATGCACTTCGCTGGGGATTGATGCCATTGATTGTTCTGGTGATACTGTCATCATCTGTGGGAAGAGGAGTCATATTAGAAAAATAAGCTGCAAGGCGTACTCTACGATAGAAGCACTGCAGATCAACTTGAACCTGGTGGGCATCAAGATATCTGGGTGTGGGGTTTTTTCAACTTTGTTGCATATCTCAGGCATTTTTTGGAATTTTTGCACCAAATTTTCAACATGAGGTTTTTGGGACCCCTTCTCATGAATTCTGTCACTGTCGTGGCGTTATTCGGGCCCGAAGGGTGATTTTGCAGTCACTGTGTGAAATCACCTTTCGGGCCGATTAGCAACGACAGTGCCAACGTTCATAAGGTGGGCTCTCAAAAAGCCTATTTGAAAATTTGGTGGAAAATTTCCTAAATTTGATCATTTTACGAGCGTGCATTGCGCAGTTCCTATGCAGGCTCGTAAGTTTGCGGATTTTCAATATTTTCACTCCAGATTTTCAACATTGGCATTTTACCACACCTTCTTATGAGTAGTACAGCTGTCATTTTTCACATATCACCCAAAACGTGTTTCTGCCCATGTAGCACACAATGGCGCAGTCGCTGTGTGAAATCAATGTATGGGACACATTAAGAAAATCACAGTGACACTGTTCATGAGCAGAGGTCTTAAAATGGCTATGTTGAAAATTTGGTGAAAAAATTCCTAAAAATGACTGTTTCAAGCGTGCGTTGCGCAGTTCCTACACTGCGTCGTGGTTTAAATTTTCTAATATTTTCCTCCAGATTTTCCAACATTGCCATTTTACTACACCTCCTCATAAGCAGTACAGCTGTCATTTTTCACATCCTGCCCAAAACATGTTTTCGCCCATGTAGCACACAATGGTGCAGTCGGTGTGCGAACTCAATGTATGGGACACATTAAGAAAATCACAGTGACACTGTTCATGAGCAGAGGTCTTAAAATGGCTGTGTTGAAAATTTGGTGAAAAAATTCTTAAAAATGACTGTTTTACGAGTGTGCGTTGCGCAGTTCCTACGCACACTCGTAAGTTTGCGAATTTTCAATATTTTCACTCCAGATTTTCAACATTGCTATTTTACCACACCTCCTTATGAGCAGTGCAGCTGTCATTTTTCACATCTTGCCCAAAATGTGTTTCCGCCCATGTAGCGCACAATGGCACAGTTGGTGTGCGAACTCCATGTATGGGACACATTAAGAAAATCACAGTGTCACTGTTCATGAGTAGAGATCTTAAAATGGTTATGTTGAAATTTTGGTGAAAAAATTCATAAAAATGACTGTTTTTCGACCGTGCGTTGTGCAGTTCCTACGCACGCTCGTAGGTTTGCGAATTTTCAATATTTCCACTCCAGATTTTCAACACTGCCATTTTACCACACCTTCTTATGAGTAGTACAGCTGTCATTTTCACATCCTGCCCAAAACGCAGCTTCCGCCTCATGTAGCATACAATGGCGCAGTCGGTGTGTGAACTCAATGTATGGACACATTAAGAAAATCACAGTGACACTGTTCATGAGCAGAGGTCTTAAAATGGCTGTGTTGAAAATTTGGTGAAAAAATTCCTAAAATGACTGTTTTATGAGCGTCGCGTTGAGCAGTTCCTACACCTCATTGGGTTTGCAATTTTCAATATTTCCACTCCAGATTTTCAACATTGCCATTTTACCACACCTCCTTATGAGCAGTACAGCTGTCATTTTTCACATCCTGCCCAAAACGTGTTTCCGCCCATGTAGCGCACAATGGCGCAGTCGGTGTGCTAACTCAATGTATGGGACACATTAAGAAAATCACAGTGACACTGTTCATGAGCAGAGGTCTTAAAATGGCTATGTTGAAAATTTGGTGAAAAATTCCTAAAAATGACTGTTTCTGGCGTGCATTGTGCATTCTATGCACGCACGTAAGTTCGCGAATTTTCAATATTTGCACTCCAATGACTTCCAAATACCTAAACAGCACATAGAAGCAAGCAACATTCGGCATTGACAAATGCTTGTACTTCTTTGTCACTGATTTTTTTAAGCCATGTCCAAGTGCCAAATACCACTGCAAATACCCGCAAGCGAACGTTCGGCATTGACAAATGCTTGTTTAATATTTTTACACCAAATTTTCCACATAGTCATCTTATGACCACACCTCATGAACAATGAAAGTGAAAATGTTCAGTTCCTGCCCAAAAGGTGATTTCATGCAGGGACTGTAAAATCCCATTTTGAGATGTAAAAAAACATTTTGGCCATGATTTAAACAATGACAGCTATTACATTCATAAGGTGCTATAAAGATATGGCTATGTTGTAAATCTGGAGTAAAAATATTGAAAATTACCAAAGTTATGAGCCTGCACTCATAATATTCAACGTTGGCTCATATCTTTGTTGTTATTTAATATTTTTACACCAAATTTTCAACATAGCTATCTTATGTCCCTACC
Source organism: Neoceratodus forsteri (assembly GCA_016271365.2). Taxonomy (NCBI): domain Eukaryota; kingdom Metazoa; phylum Chordata; order Ceratodontiformes; family Ceratodontidae; genus Neoceratodus; species Neoceratodus forsteri. The sequence continues at coordinate 288,712,719 of CM057456.1, forward strand.
TCATGAACAATCGCAGAGAACATTTTCAACTCCTGCCTGAAAGGTGATTTCACACAGTGAATGCAAAATCACCTTTTGGGACATATTTACCTCACATCACTTGCATTGTTCATGAGGTGGTGTCCCAAAAAAGGTATGTTGAAAATTTGGGGCAAACATATTGAAAAATGCCCAAGTTATGCTACTAAGTTCAACACCCCACTGAAGTACATTGAATGCATACCAGGTTTCCTCAGTTCGCGGTCTAGCATTGCACAGTGAAGACATGTCTGCAGTCCAGAGAAAATTACAGCATTGGACTCCTGATGGGTATGTAAACATCTGGGGGGATGCAGAGTGGTGGGTGCTGAGTGGGAGGGTCGGGTAGGGGGTAAGGAAATGCTACAAAAGACACTGATGGACTTTTTTTTTTTTTTTTACAGGTAGAAAAAAAAACAAAAAAACAGGACAGATGATTCCCGAATGTGGCACTGGGGGCTTGTGCAACCCCAGTGTCATTGCTATGCTTTTGGGTGTGTGGGGGTGTGTGGGATTGTGGATGAGTTGGGTCAGGGATATACATATTAAAAAAAAAGAAATCGGCAAGCAGGACACTTGGGGAGTGGGCACCCCCAGTGTCACTGTTATGTTTCGGGGGGGTGTGGACACTGAGAGGGAGGGAGGGTCAAGTGGTGGGATATGCATAATTTTAAAGGAAAAACATATGGGGGTCACGGCAGAGTGCAGCACACTCAGCCATGATCAAGATGGCCACCGCACCACAATGCACATGTGCTAATGCTAGCGCATGCACAGTACAGTGCAGTGGCCATCTTGGACACGGCAGAATGTTTCATGTTCCACCATGACCGCCGTTGGTTTTTTTCTTTAAAATTTGGAATATGCCCCCCACCTGACCCTTCCTCTCAGCACCCACCACCCCACACTGCCCCAGAACCATAACAGTGACAATGGGGTTGCCTAGGATGGTCCGAATATTTTTGCAAGTTAAAAATAGTGCAGTGCGACCAGAGTGCTCCACAGATGTGGAGTTGACTGTGGTGACACTCCAACATGTTATTCGGTCACAAAGAATGCAAGGAATGAGGAGTCCTTTTTTGAAAGCAATAGGTCTGCAAAGCTCTGCCCACTGCAGCCCTAAAAATGGGGCCAACAACTTACTAACTGTAAAAACAACCACTTGTTTGGTATGGTTAAAGCTATTTTATTAATATAGACATAGTTGAGATACCCTCAGCACTCAACCTACTCTAAAAAGCCCATGTTTCATGTTAATCGTGCACTTTTTCAAAGCATGGCTTACAATACACAAACATACTCTTTTTTTTTTATAGCACAATCAATTAGAAACCTCCACAGAACATGCTAATTCATAAATGCCACAAATCACAAACTAACAGCAATAATAAATTGACGCTGAAAAAACATCATAAAAACATAAAAAAAATACGTATTTATATACAACTATTTACAACATTATAATAAAACGCGATGAAAATAGCCTGAAAAAATTCAGACAGTATAACACTTATTTTAAGAAGGGCTGCAGGCTAAACATCTCATTTAATCTAGGTGGGCACTGTGCGCTCAGTTCATATTGCCAAAATCCCTCTCATTTCAGCAATTTCTTCTCATAATCTCCACCTCTCCTTTGTGGTATTACTAATTCAATGCCATAACATTTAAAGGAATGACCCCCAGTTTTAGTTACATGAGCTGCCAAAGCATTAGTAAGATCCCTTTTTTCAATAGCTCAGAGATGCTCAGATATCCTTAATTTAAAACGCGTCTTGGTAGAATGAGTGCTGTGGTATCTTAAGGGTGAGTGCTGTGGTATCTTAACTATGTGTATATTAATAAAATATTTTTGACTGTACCAAACAAGTGGTCATTTCTATGGTTAGTAAGTTGTTAGCCCCATTTTTGTCATTTTGCATGCCTTGCAGATTTTGTTTACTCCCTGTATTGTACCTTCTCTTTTACTTTATACCCCCCACCACTGGTCCCACCTGGAACCAAGCCTCAACTCGGTGCACCTCTCCCACTTACCAGTTTCTAAATGAATGAATAAATACTGCCATCACATAATTCAGCCATGTTTCATCCCCTCTAGAACTGTGGTAAGGAGAATGATTAATGTTTTGTACACTCCCCCCATCTGTTGCCCTCTTCCACAGTTGAGTAAAGCATATATCACATTGTACTTGTTAAAACTTACATACGATTGCAACCTTAGAGTAACAAAATACTATTGAAGGTTATTTTTGTTTTATATGTTTTCCATGGCTGCAAAATAAAATAGCAGTGTCTTGTCTAACCTCAAAAACAGTATAGTGGTTATACCCAATCAGTGAGGGGGGGGACACTAGTGCACCAGTGAAACCACTACACACAGCCGCTCACGAAGAAAAGCCTAACATTTCACATTACCACTATAGTGCATTCCCAAAGATGTGAGAAAACAATACATTGTAAGTGCAAAACACTTTCTGGGCCCTGGTTTTGGCATCCTTTGTAGCTCAGCTTCTGTTTGGCACTTTTCGGCACAGTTGCACTTTCAGCTGCAGAGTTTTTGATAAGTTTTTTAATCTGCATTTGGATACCTGTAGTGAGTGTATGGTTTGTGGGTGCACTAACTCCTCCTACACTGGACACTTCTTTTACTGTGCAGCACAATGGTGTCCCTGTAGGCAACCCACCTCTTGGTTTTCTTGCTTAAACTCACATTTGAAATTACAGTCACTAAAATGTAGCCACCCTCTAATGTGGCTGTGATGTATTCTCCTGTTACTACAATTATACAGTACTAAAAGTGGTAAACTGGGTAAGAAATTGGTTGGAGGACAGGTGACAGAGTAATAGTATATGGTTAGGCTTATTGTAGATTGAAATCAGTGGCTTTTCAAATCTTGTTGTAGGACTGTTCAAAGGTCAAAAAAGTTGTTGTACTATCATTCTGACATCACATTGATAGTACAACAACTTTTCAGCCTTGTCCTACCTCCTAATTGGCTGACTCGACTGGCTGCATCAGACAGAAAAAAAGTAAAAAACATGGCAGTGCGATTAAGCAGGTACAGAGCGGCAGAACAGTGGATCCTCCTTCTTCTGACACAAATAGCCTTAGACTGCTCTGTGTCATGAAACCATTTTTTTTCGTTGAATTTTTTAAAAATAAACCATGCCACTGTGAGAGAGAGTGAGCGGGAGTGGAGAGAAGCCCCAGCCAGCAGGATCGCAGTGAAGCAGAAACGAGTGGTAGGCAGTGACGAGACGTTCGGCGGGAGCAGGAAGAAAAAATTACTCACCTTAGTAATGTTGTTTCTTCTAATGGAGTCTTGCTATATTATAGACATTAGCAGTTTGTTCCAGCTCTAGAACTGCCCCGGAGTGAAATGGTTAAAACCATTCCAAAATAGAATTTTGGCACGAGAGCAGCTCTATCTGTGTCATTTCAAACTTGAACTGTCAGATCTTCGAAGACCAAACTCACTAAGGTCTGTGTGGAAGCTGTAACCTACACTAGCCAAATGGCTACCTAAATATTAACAACCATTGATGGTCCCAACACCCAAGACTCAAGTCAGGGGACCAGAAATACTAACACCATTCTAATAATATGAAAATGGAACATAAGTATAATAAAACACACACACGTACACATACACCCCCAAAGTCCCAAAGGGACAAAATGCTAACAGGACATAAGTAGTGCCCACACTAAGTTGCCCCACCCACCAAGTGGAGGTTCTGAGAGGGGCAGGTTGGGAGGCCTATAATATAGCAAGACTCCATTAGAAGAAACAACATTACTAAGGTGAGTAATTTTTTCTTCAAACAACATGAAGTCTTGCTATATTATAGACAATCTTGAGAATACACAGCAGTACCTCCATGGAGGAGGGCAGAACCTACTTGGGGAATGAAGAACAGCTGTGCCAAACTGAGCATCTCTCCTGGCCTGGACATCCAGGAGTAATGCTTAGTAAAGTGTGTACCATTTTCCAAGTAGCAGCCTGGCAAATCTCTAATAAAGGGATATCTCTGGCAGCAGCTAGAGACGCAGCTGTACCCCTGGTAGAATGAGCCCTCAAACCGGGGGGGGGGGATCTCCCACTTTCTGATAACAAAATTGGATACAAGAGACAATCCACCTTCTTAACATCCAGAATGTGCAACCTCCTCTCACCCGAAGAGGAGTGATCAGTGAAAAATACTGGAAGGGAGATAGATTGATTAAGATGGAAATCTGAAACCACCTTAGGCAAAAACTTCCTATTAGTCCTAAGGACTATCTTATCCTTGAGAAAGAAATAAAGTCAGTCTCCACTGACAAGGCTTGCAATTCACTTATGCGTCTGGCAGAAATGATAGCCACTAGAAAACAGTTTTCCAAGTTAGGTACTTAAGCTCTGCAGAAGACAGAGTTTCAAAGGGGTTGCATTAACTGGGCAATGCAAACATTAAGGTCCCAAGCAGGGGCGGTTCCCGAAAAGGAGGATTAGTATGGAGTAACCCTTAAAAAACTTGGAAAACACAGGATGAGAGGAAAGAGGGGATGACTTTCCTGCTGACACAAAAGCAGACACAGCTGCCAAATGAACTCTCAGGGTAGCTGGTCTGAGACCCAAGGAATTAAGATGTACCATGTAATCTAACAAAAGGGCAATTCAGCAGATTCTGGGGAAATATTTTCCCAGCACACCAAATGGAAAACCTTTTCCATTTAGAACTATAAGTAGCCCTAGTGGAAGGCTTTCTGGAAGCCTTTAGGATCTCAAGAACACCCTGAGAGAGGTGTAAATCAGCAAACTCTAACTCCTCAAGAGCCAGGCCTTGAGGTTGAGGATTGAGGTCCGGATACCAAACCCTTCCCTGGGCACAAGTCAACAGAGTGTGATTCCTGGGAGGCACAGGGGAAGATGGACTGTCAGAGACAGAAGGAGTGGGTACCAGGGCTGCCTGGCCCAATCCAGGGCAATCAGAATCACCCTGCAAGGCTGAGATCTGATTTTGACTAGTACTTTGAATAGGAGAGGAAGGGAGAAAGCATGAGGAACTTCCCTCCCAATCCAGAAGAAGCGCATCCAGGGAACTAGCCCAGCACTGGAGGCCTACAACAGAACAGAGGAAGTTTGTGATTGTCTGGGGCTGCAAAAAGATCTATCTGAGGATGCCCACCTGGTAAAAACTATCCCCAGCACTTGAGGATCCAGGGACCATCTGTGATGGCCCTGGAAATCCTGCTGAGGGCATCCGCTAGGACACTGTCCTTCCTGGAAGATGAACTGCTATGAGGAAGTGTTCAGGGAATAGGCCAGAGACCACAACTTCATTGCCTCGGTGCACAAGGCCAAGGCGAGTGCCCCTGTTTGTTGATGTACCACATTGTTGTGGTGTTGTCTGTTCTGACTTGTATCACCTTGTCGTGGACAGATGCAGAAAAAGCTTGAAGAGCTAAAAGACAGCTCTGAGTTCCAGCAAATTGATGTGGAGCAGAGATTCCTGGGGGACCAAACTCCCTGAGTGGAAAGGTGCATGTAGATCCCAACCCAGAAGGAAGCATCTGTAGTGAGAGTCAAGTCGTGAGAAGGGGAAATGAGGGACCCCGCTCTTAAGATTGCTCTGATCCTGCCACCACTGGAGAGCTAGGATCAAGGTTCGAGTCACTGGGACCAACTTGGAAAGGGGTCTCTTCTCTGAGACCAAAAGGTTCTCAAGTGAAACTGAATGTCTCTCATCTGAAATCTGGCTCCCTGCACAACAGCTGTGGATGCAGCCATGTGCCCCAGGAGCTGCAGAAAGTGTCTTGCTGGTAGAGACCTGCAGAGTGAAGGAAGAGGCCAGAGCCACTAAATTCCTTACCCTTTCTGGGGGAAAGGCTCTGGCTAGCTTTGTCATTCTGCCCCTGTAAAGGTGAGTACCTGGACTGGTTCCAGAACCGACTTGGTAGGTTTAGCAGAAAACCCAGGAGGTGGGAAGCTGCTGGGTGACCTGCAGGTGAGATTTTACCTGTTCTGGGGACTGGCCTACAATGAGCCAGCCATCTAGATAGGGAAAACAGCAATCCTCTGCCTCCTTAAGTGGGCCACTGCCACTGCTAGACACTTTGTGAATACCCTTGGAGCAGAGGTAAGGCCGAAGGGCATTGCTCTGAACTGGTAATGACCTGAGGGCAGTTCGAATCTGAGGTACTTCGATGGGATCTTCTGATTAGGACATGGAAATAAGCATCCTTGAGGTCCAGGGAGGCTAGCCAGTCCCTGGCTTTAGGGAAAAGTAAAATCATTGCCAGAGTTACCATTTGAACTTTGGTTTCAAAAGATGCTTGTTCAGATATCTGAGATCTAAAATGGGCGCCATTCTCCTGTCTTTTGGGGTAAGGAAGTATCTGGAATACAGACCCTGCCCTGATGCAGGAGGAACCCTTTCTACTGCTCTGAGAGCTAACAGGGATGAGACCTCTGTTTCCAGAGGCGAGGGTCTCTGAAGCACTTGCAGGTGAAAAGTCTGCTTCTCAACTTGGGAAACTTTTGAAGCTGAGAACCAGACCCTGGCTTACTACTTCCAGAACCCACTTGTCTGAGGTTAAAGAAGCCCAATTCTAACTGAAGTAGCAGCCTTCCCCCACTGGTACAGGAGAATTGGCCCTGGGCACCCCATCAGGGTGCCTGTTTGCAGAGCTTAGGCTGGGGGTGGAAGCAGGTCTTCCCACCCCTGCCTGCCCTGCCTCTGAAGAAGCCCCTCTGAGCAAGGCAGAGGCCTGAGTCTGGTAGAAAGGCCTGTGAAAAGGCCTACCCCTACCCCTGGGAGCATGCCTTTGAGGAGTGGCTTGCCGCCTCCTTAGCCTGGGCACTCTTGTAAGTAGTCCTATATTCATCCATCTTCTTCATGTAATTCTCTGTCTGCTCTCCAAACAGAGAATTTCCCACCCACAGGAAAATCCATAGCCTTAGTCTGGGTATCCTGTGACAAACTAGTACACCTGAGTGAGGCCAACCTACGAAAAGCTACAGATGTGGCCATGACCCTAGAGGAAACATCATTAACATCCACAGCAGCATGAAACTGAACCTTAGAGGCTTCAATGCCATCAGCAGCCACCTGTTCTAGTTCACTAGCCAGCTGGCCATGGGCCTGCTTGGCCAATTGCATAACAGTATCCCATCTAGATTTCTGATACCTAGCTACATAAGCCATATAATTTGCTTGCCTGAGTCCCAGAGAGGCTGCCATATACTGTTTTTTTTTTTTTTTGCCATGGCATCAATCTTCCTGGAATCCTTGTCAGGAGGATGTGAAGCCAAGGGAATATTAGCTTTATCACAGGCAGCAGCCTGAACTACCCCAACATGACTGCATTGCTGAGAAAGGAATTCTGTATCAGGGCCTGACAATGTATACCTTCTGTCCATCTTTTTATCTACAGGAGGCACAGAATTAGGAGCTTTTAAAATTTTAATTGTTTGTTTCCTAAAAGACTTATGTAAAGGAATAGACAATCTCCTAGACTCTGGAATATCCATCATTTCTACAAAATCAGGCTCCTCTTGCTCATCCACAGCCTCTTCTAAAGGAAGCTGGAGGGTTTCAGCAACTTTTTTATAAAACATAAAATGAGATGGGGACTCAGACAGCATAGGGGGAGATTCTAAAGGTCTGTCTGGGGAGATGTCCGGTTCAATGGGCACACCAGACCTTCCCAGCCACATTCATACTGTTCATAATCCTCCTCCCCTCCTCTGGTTCATAAAATTCCTCAATATCATAATCCTGAACCACTGGGACGGACGAACCGACCTTTTACCAGATAGTGGTGGTTTGGGCGGACCCTGAGACAGTGACTGGACAATTTGTATGGCTTTTGCTATCTCTGCAGCAGTTGGAGAAGGAATTTTGGACTCCAGACCTGCTGATTTTCTTGTTTTCTTTACTGGAATTGGTTCCTCAGAACCAGCTTTTCTTTTGCCCGAGGAAGTCTGGCCCTGGTCAGAGGGCACTCCCTCTGGTTCAGTTGGCACCGAACCGGGCTGGCCATCAGGTCAGCGGACTTTTGGCCTCTTGTTCCCTGAGCCTGCCCAATCTTTTTCCAGGGTGGCTGCAGGAAATTCTTATACCTGGCAGTCTGACTGGAGGTGGTCAAACCCCAGACAATAAACACAATGTGGTGTGTGGGTCAGCCTGCGAACTTCCCCAACCATCACAGTGTTGAAACCCAGTGGCCAGTTTTCTTTTGGGTTTCTCAGACATAATGCTAGCCTAACCAAAACTTGCCCTTTTAGCAGCAGTGCCAGGCAAGACACCTTATCGGTTCCTAACCGTGTCACGGTATTGGAAAAACATAATAAATCCGTTTTTTAGAACCGATAAGAACCAGGAACCGCACTCTAAAATAGTAACTTTTAGTTTTAAATGAGTTTTAAACCCACTGATCGGTTCAAAACCAGAACCGATAACTTACAAGTTCCACACAGACAAAACCTTCATTTACTTACGGTTACCACAGATAGAGCTTGAACGAGCGGTTTTGCGGTTAAAATAAAACTATTCTGGTTAAATCCAGCCGAAAACACTTTAAACCGAGAAATGAACCGAGCAGAAGGAGAAATCTCGGAGGACTGTTCACTGGTCGGAGTAAAGAATTTGACAGTTCAAGTTTGAAATGACACAGATAGAGCTGCTCTCGTGCCAAAATTCTATTTTGGAATGGTTTTAACCATTTCACTCCGGGGCAGTTCTAGAGCTGGAACAAACTGCTAATGTCTATAATATAGCAAGACTTCATGTTGTTTGAACACCACACAAAAAAACACGAGGTAACCAGCAAGAAAAAAAAATAAGCCCTAACCATATACTATATAAAACAGTGGATGATTGCCCATCCACAACTAAGGCTGTTTCCCTCTCGGGAGTTGATGACATCAGAGAGACCTCTCGAGCTACGCTCTTGAGGTCTCTATGATATCATCAACTCCCTCGAGGGAAACACAGCCTTGTTGTGGATGGGTGACCATCCACTATTCTATATGTGGTAAACGGAGTTCTCTCCGAGGAAGAGATGGTGACTAGTGGGGTGCTGCAAGGATCAGTACTGGGATCAGTCCCCTTTAATATCTTTATAAGCAACAGTTCAGAGGGACTAGAAGGGAAGGTATGTCTTTTTGCAGATGACACAAAAATCTGCAACAGAGTGGACACTCTGGGTGTGTGTGTGGGGAAAAAATGAATGGAGATCTGGGTGAGCTTGAGGAGTGGTCGAGAAAGTGGCAACTAAGTTTTAATGCAAAAAAATGAAAAATCGTACACTTGGACATCAAAACCCAGAGTCAGAGTACAAAATGGGGGAAGTGGTACTGGCAACCACAAAACAGGAAGCAGACCTGGGTGTTATTATATCTGATGACCTAAAGGTGGCCAAACAGTGTGACAAGGCTGTGGGGAGAGCCAGTGGGATGTTATGGTGCATAGGGAGGCAACCTCTTGATGGGTACACACACTTGTTACTGATAGCAACCCATACATTATCCTCTATGTATGTATTACCTTGTTTACCATTTTTGTGTAATTTCCTGGGTCGTTTGAAAATAAGCATTGGATTGCCTAGTGTGCTTACCTGGTTATCAAAAAACTAAGTAAATGCCGGCCCCGCCAGCGCAATGATCTAGTTCAACACGGCCTAGCGACCAGTTTGGGAACAAGCCCGACACTGGAGGGTCATTCGGGAGAAGGATTGAGCGTCCCCAGGGACAGCCTCCTTCTCCAGGGGGAGGGTAGGGAACTGGTCCGGCGCCTGCTGGCTCCTAGCAGAGGCTGGGAGCATCACAGGATGCTCACCCCAATACTAACTGGGGGAGGAGCGGACGTCGGCGTATGCTGTGACGTCACTACGCTGCCCCCAACAGAAAGCCAGGAAAATTGCTCACTGGCCGTCCGGATGATGGCTCTCTGTTCCTAAGGGCCTCCAGCACCTTCCTGGTGCCTCCTGTTCCCCAGCAGCACCCACGGGCCCTAGAAGGATGTGCTGGGGCTACCCTCCCACCGGTGCCTTCCCCCTCGGAGGAGAGGGACCCGCCCAGTGAAGGGATACACCAGGATATCCCGGGGGTCGGCTGCGATCTGGGGACCAGAGGAGGGCCGGGCAAGGACAGAAGAGGTCAGGGGGAACTTGTCAGAGCCTGAAGGAGTGGAGGACCAGCGAGCACGGGGGCGGAAAAATAGGTAATACAAAAAAAAAAACAACTAAATAAATAAAAAAGCTTTTTCAAGAAAAATCCCTCTACAGAATCAATGCAGTTCTTTTAAAAACAAAAACTGTAAAGTACACACTACGTATGCCTGGCTGCAGTCTTGCTCATGAGTGGACTACTGTAGCACATCTTTGCTCCTTTTGTGTCGATCCTGCACTGGTTCCGTATTCAGAAGCAGAGTGACTTCAGAACTCTCCTGCCTACCTACAGTCTAACAGACATCTTTGCATCATCAGGACCTGCACTGCCTTGCAGATCTGCTTATACAGTACTTTACATACACCCTTTCCTGCTTGTAACACTCCTCTGCTAGGGGCCCAACTCAAGCACAAGTCAACTGTCCTGTGTGACTTTGAATATTAAACATAAAGTATGGATTGCTCTGCAGTCCAACATCAGAGTTGCAGAGTCTAAAGGTAATACTTATGCAAGCTTGCTGAGGCCTTCACTTAATTATTAAGTAATTTATTTTTATATAAACAATATGCCATATGTTATTATGTTTAAATGAATTTATGTCTATCCTGTAAGTTGTATACCTCAGTAAGGCACCCAGAGTTGTACTGATTGAGCACTGCAAAACTAAATGTGTCTTTCCTTCTTTATTTATTTAAGTGTTTTCAACAGGAAGGTCAAATTGAGCTATAAATTTCATGTTCCCAAGTGCCACCTGTGGGGTGGTGTACATGGGAGATAATTACAATACATAACAGTAAGTGTAAACAAATAATCAGCAATAAAACAGCAGTCGGTAAGCTACACTCCATAAAACAAATCTGCAAAACGGTAGTCTGTAATAAATAACATTGACAGTAAAATAACAAAATTTGGTCAGCTTGCAGAGACAGAGCAGCATAAAAGAGGAAATCAGGGCAAAGGAAAGGGGAAGGGGGCTTCATGCTGCAAACAGTGGGGTAGAAAAGCAAAACAGCTGGCACAGTGAGCCATCGGGAAGACACATTATTTAGAGGGGAGAAGCAGACCAAGGTAGTACAAAGCAGTTCCTGCATGACATTGAGGACTGAAGAAGAGGAAGGAGGGAGTTCCAGAGGGCAAGGAGTCTCCAAGAAAAAGCAGCTTGTTCAACCAACAAGCGACATCTAGGAGAAAGGAACGACTGGGAGCGATAACATGTAAAGAAAGGAAACACTGTAGGCTGTGGGTGGGGAAGGTGTGAGGAGAGATATTTAGGGAGCGTCTTGGACAAGAACCTGAAGACTAGTAGGACAGAGTGCAAGAAAGGATGACTTTGCAGGGATGGCCAACCCAGAAAGGAGTAAAGATATTATAACAGTGGTGTATGCAAAGTGAATAGCTCATGGCAAAGTGACAAAAGAATGATAGAGAGAAACCAGCCTAGCATGTATGGATTCAGGGGCTTCAATACAGACAACGTTGCATATCCAAAGACAAGAGGAGTCCTTTTTTGATCTATTTCTCATTTGGCAGCAGTTCAACTCAATTTTATTGTTCAGTCTAAAAGACCATTACAAATTAATACAGTATAAAAATACACATACTAAAGACAATGGATGAGATTATACTCACTACAATACACAAAAACAAGTTATAAAAATAATACAAAATGCAATCAATCAGAGGTATATTGCACCATAATTCAAGAAGGAATTAGTAATATGTTACTAAGGAGATTACAGTTAGTTCTATTTATGTAAAATTATTGGGAAACTAAAGAAATTGCACCCCTCAGATAATTCTGCCAACTTGCCAGACTATAAACAGGACACTACTGGGTTCAGGTCCTTTTACCTACATCCCGAGCTAGTGTATTGATGACTGTAACCTTCTTTCCAAATTTGGATTAAAAACCTATATTGGTCATACAAGGAGTTTTTATTTCTTTAGTTTCCTTTACATGTTTATTTTAAACTTAAACAGCAAAAATTATACTGTCTGATTAAGTCAAGTGTGAAAGTGTTTCTTCAAGGCATGGGGTCATAATTGAGCTTTGGGCTTTTTGGGGTTGAAATCCGTCGCCTACAGCTGGTGCAGAATGCTGCAGCCCGGATTTTGACTGGGACAAGTCGTTTCTGTCATATTACTCCCGTGCTGCGCAAACTGCACTGGCTGCCTGTGCGGTGGCGGATCACCTTTAAAGTCATTTTGTTGACTTTCAAAGCCTTTCACAACCAGGGTCCAGCCTATCTGAAAGACCTCCTGGTGCCTTACTGCCCTGACCGATCACTCCATTTCGGCCGACATGGGGTTGTTAGAGATCCCAAAGTGAGCTTGAAATCTTCTGGCAGCAGAGCATTTTTATATGCTGCACCCACTCTTTGGAACTCTCTACCATGTAGGTTCTGACAATGCACCTCCGTGGAACTCTTTAAAAGGATCTGAAAACTTACTTGTGGAGCATGGCTTTTTAGATAATTAGTTATTTATTAATGCTTTGGATTTTATTATTATATATTTTATCTTGTTGTATGCTGATTTTATGTATATGTTTGTTTATGTAGTGTTTGAACTGTCAAAGTTGTTCAGCACCTTGATATATTGAAAGGTGCTATACAAATAAAATTATTATTATTATTATTATAATCTCACACGATACAATGCTGCATGGCAAGATCACACTGCTAATACAGCACGATTCTTGCCATGTGGCATATCTCTTTTTTCTGTGGGGGGGCTACACCTCCACCCCCCCCCCGCTATAGATTCTCAACTCGGGGGTTCAAGTCGGGGAGCACACAAAGCTGTAAACAATAAAAGTTTCTGGCACCGGGACTCAAACCAAGTCCCAGAAGCACTGCCTGGGTTCACTGCTGCTGTGGCTCAGTCCGTTGAGCCACAGCAGCTGGTCGGTGGAACCCACTCCCAGCAGAGGTTTTATCCTCTGCCTGGGAGAGTGAGAATGGTGCAATACCACGTACAGCAGTATATGTGGTATTGCATCATTCGCTCACTGGTGCAGCGCTGTACCAGGAAGCCACAATGTCATATGCTAGTCGTGCGAGATTATGACCTGGTACCTTTCTTTTTGCTAACAGATTTAATTTATGTCATTACTTGTAAACATTACACTGCAGTAAGCTATGATTATAATGTGTATATATTATCCAAAATTTGTTCTAGCCATAGCTTTCTTTGCTTCAAATATCTTGAGCAATATAGTAATATAACGTGAGTTAATAATAATAATAATTTTATTTATATAGCGCCTTTTGATATATCAAGGCGCTGAACAAATTAATCAAAACTTCAAATTTCAATACAAAACCATCAAACACTACAAACATTATAAAAATACATCATAAAAGTCATCTACTTCTCCCTGTCCACATTCACAAAATGGAGACATAACATTATCTGTGGACTGTTTGTATAATAATGTAATCTACAGTAAATCTAGTAATTAGTGCTTTTTTTTCTTATACAGTATGTAAGTACAGTTAAGCACTCTTCCCTATTACCATCTGACTTTAATATTTTGTATGTAATATGTATCTAAGATCAATTAATTTTAGTTATTTCTTTCTGAATTGCTTGATCTCTTGTATCTCCTGTTCACAGAACTACTGTATGCATAATTTTTTTTGGCAAATTATAGATATGGGTTAGAACTGAGCCCAAGCCTGCTGGAAAGATGTTTGCTTTAATAAACTTAAGCGGAAATGTAGCCTCGGGTAGAATAATCAGTTTCTTCTTCCATACATACTTTATGGTAGTCTACTTTATTTCATTATTTGAAGTTCCAGTATGAATACCATTATTCTCTCTTCTCTGAGGGTAACCAGAGGCAACTTACCTAATTCTATTCTTGCAATATAGTCTGGTACAAAATTTGAAAGTTACAACAAGTATCTATAAAGTTTGTTCAAAACTATCTCTAGCTGGGTCACTGACATTAATGCAGCAAAATGGGTACACTGAAACAATCCAATTTTAAACATTTTTCTTCATATTCATTTTCCATTTACTGGCATGATGGTCTGCATCTGACCAAGAGGGGAACCAGGATTCTAGGTGATAGGTTTAAATGCTTCATTGGCAAGCATTTAAAGTAGCCAAGGGGGGAAGCACTGAAAAGGAGCAGGAAAATCCCAGCACACCCCCCCCCGAAATAAATCAGGGTGGTTAGTGAGGTTAACACCAAGATAGAGAAGTTGATAGGGAGAAGGGCAGGGGTAAATGGAGAAAAAGGCATAGGCAGTAAGGTCAAGTTTTGGGCTAAAAGGGGTAAGGCCATCAAAAAATGGAGGGCAATGAGTACCAACACCCGTAGTCTGGGTAACAAGCTCCCTGAACTGGTGGCCTTGATGGAAGAGGGATGCCTGTATATCGTGGCAGTCACCGAAACATGGTACACAGAGAACCATGACTGTGATGTCAACATACCAGGGTACACAATCTAGAAGAGGGACAGAGAAGGTAGAAGAGGAGGAGTAGCTATCTACGTAAGGGAAGGGATTAAAGCAATGGAACTAAAGGGTAAACTGGGAGGAGAGGAGACACTGTGGGTCACCCTGGAGACTGGAAAAGGCACCATAATCTGCATGGGGATTGTATACAAACCCCAGTCTCAGTGGGAGGAAATGGACAAGGAAATGATGGAAGACATCCTTAGGATGGCAGAAAAAGGGGAGATATTTCTGATGGGGGACCTTAATATGCCAGATGTTAATTGGAGCACCTTTGCTGCAGCCACATCCAAGAGCAGGGTCATTCTCGATGCCCTACAGGGGCATACCTCAGACAGCTAGTGTTGGAACCCACTCAGGAGGGAGCAATCTTGGACCTAGTACTCTCAAACGGGGACAGAGAAAGGATCACAGATCTAGAAGTGGGTAGCCATCTGGGAACAAATGATCACCAAACAGTGTGGTTCACGGTAAACACAGACGCAGAGTCAAGCCATACAAAAGTGACGGTACTGGACTTTAGGAGGGCTGACTTTGTCAAAATGGGAGAGCGCCTCTAAAAGCACTAGCAAACAGGCAAAAAGGAGGGGTAGAGGAACAATGGGGAATAATCAAAACTGCCATCGCAGAGGCAATAAGCCTTTGTGAGAAGCAAATAAATCAAACCGAACGAAGAACCCACTATGGTTCTCAAAAGAGGTGGCGGGGAAGGTTAGGGAGAAAAATACAGCATTCAGGAAGTATAAGGAAACAGAGAAGGAGCAGGACAGAGAACTGTACCAGTTAAAGCAGAAGGAAGCAGGGAAGGCAGTCAGAATAGCAAAGCACAAACAGAGGAAAAGTTAGCCAACTTGGTTAAGAAGGGGGATAAAACTTTCGATAGGTACATAAGGAAGCAAAGAAAGACCAAGGGAGGGATAGTGAGGTTTAATAAAGGGGAGGGTGGCTGGGCAGAGAGTGACAGTGAAAAAGCAGGGATACCGAATTTGCTCAGTATTCACAAAAGAAGAGGAGGGGAAGGTACCTAATCCAATCAATAGAAGCACTCTGGATAGGGGAGTCGATACCACTCCTTTCACAGAAGAAAGGGTTCTGAAAGAACTCCTAAACCTGAAGGTGAACAAAGCAATGGGGCCTGATGGGATTCACCCCGAATTCTAAATGAAATAAGGGGAAAACTAGTGACACCACTGACTACCCTTTTTAACAAATCATGGAAGGATGGTGTGGTAACTAAGGACTGAAGGAGGGTGGATGTGATTCCCCTTCACAAAAGTGGGAGCAAAGCAGAGGCAGGAAACTACAGACCTGTTAGCTTGACCTCAGTGGTAAGGAAAATGATGGAATCACTTCTGAAAGAAAGAATTATTGAGTACTTAGAGGACAGCAGAGCACAGGACCCAAGGCAGCATGGATTCACAATAAGAAGGTCATATCAGACAAATCTAATAGATTTCTTTGACTGGGTGACCAAAGTAGTAGACCAAGGAGGGGCTGTGGACATGGCATACCTAGACTTCAGCAAGGCACTTGACACAGTCCCACACAAAAGATTAATAAACAAATTAGCCAGCCTGGGAGTGGGTCCCAGGGTGGCAGCCTGAGTAAAAAATTGGCTGGACAACAGGACACAAAGGATAATAGTAAACATAGTCCACTCCGAAGAAAGGTGGGTTACTAGCGGTGTACCGCAGGGTTCAGTACTGGGTCCGGTCCTTTTTAATGTCTTTGTAAGTGACATTGTGGAGGGACTGGAAGGAAAAGTATGCCTCTTTGCAGATGACACAAAGATCTGCAACAGGGTTGATACACAAGGGGAGTGGAAAGGATGAGAAGGGACTTGGCAAGCTTGGAAAAATGGTCAAAAGTTTGGCAGCTTAGATCCAATGCAAAGAAGTGCAAAGTAATGCACCTGGGAAACAAAACCCCAGGGGAGAAGTACAAAATGGGGGTTGGGGGTATTAACAACAACAAAAATGGAAAGGGACCTTAGGGCAGTCATCTGAAGACCTAAAGGTAAGCAAGCAATATGAGAAGGCAGTAAGGAGGGCTGAGGGGATACTGGGATGTATAGGGAGAGGCATCACCAATAGAAAACAGGAAGTTGTCATCCCTCTGTACAGACAGTTGGTGAGACCCCATCTGGAGTATTGTGTGCAGTTCTGGAGACCTCACCTCCGCAAAGACATAGACAGGATGGAGACAGTCCCCGAGGACGGCAACTAAAATGGTACAGGGAAGGATCACAAATCTCCACGTAGAAGGTCACCCAGGGGGCCAGTGACCATCACATGGTATGGTTCAATTTGGCCACTAGAACTAAATCGTCCTATTCCAAGGCAAAAATATGGGACTTCAGAGGAGCTGATTTTGATAAGATGGCCAACAGAGATAAGCTAGCCCTGGCAAAAAGAAATACAGGTGAGGGGGGTACAGGCAAAGTGGGCAAGCATTAAGGATTCAATACTTGAAGCAACATCTCATTGTGTTCGAGAGAAAAGGAAGTGCAAAAGAAGGAGGAAACCACTTTGGTTCTCAAAAACAGTAGCAGAAAAGGTCAGAGCCAAAAGGCTGGCTTTCAGGAAATATAAGGAAACACAGCGGGATGAAGACAGGGAGGCATACCAAACTTCCCTAAGGGAAGCAGGGAAGGCAGTAAGGCAGGCAAAGGCCCAAACCGAGGAAACACTAGCACAAACAGTGAAAGAAGGTGACAAGACTTTCTATAGATACATTAGTGAAAGGAGAAAGTCCAGAGGGGGTATTGCTAAGATCAAAGGAGATCTGAACTTGAGCACTGGCAAGGGGATATGCTATCCAGTCAAGACAGTCTGTGTGCATTATAACTAAAGGATCTGTCATTTTGTTTTTAAACATTTAAATATAGAGATATTCTGAGCTCTGGTCACTTCAACCAGGAGGACAGCAGTGTAGCCACAACATGTTAAGTGGACTACGAGGCTGCTATTTCTATTTTTAAATTACTGTGCGTCCGTGTTTATGTGCTGACACTGCCTTCCCTACGCATGAGTGGGCGACGCACAGATAGCCTGGACCTTAATTCCCTCTGAAGGGTTAATCTTCTTTATGAGGGTTCAGAAACCCCTTGGGACTTACTTCCGGTCCCCAGCTGTTAAAAGGTGGACCTGCTACGAGCAGGGTGAGTGCGAGCAGGGCGCGCGCATGGCCGTGCGCAGAGACACACGCGTCAGTGCATGTCAGCTGTGTCTGCTGGATATGTGGGATACCAGGGTGAACATATAATAGGATAACTCTGTGTTAACAGTAAGTCTTATCCCTTGCCTTTTACTGTGTTACCAAATTACTATAATGTCTCAGCCAAAAGGGAAAAGAGGAACTAAACCTAAAAAAATATGTTTAAAATGTAAAATGTTCACTGAGGAACCATCATGTAAAGGGTTTGTCTGTGCTAACTGCATACTGCTTGATGCCTTGAAATATGAGATAGGGGTAATAACACAAAGGCTAGACACACAAAGAGAAATTGCCATTTTAGAAAATTGTATTATTGGACACCTCTGAAGACTCCCAGGAAGCCACGGAAAGCCTCAGCAGCACCCGACCGAGGAAAAATAGTGTGCCGGTCTCCTCCCCGCTGGTGCCTGGGACCCACCCGGTACAGAGTTACATCAGGCTATCCTGAGGATGGCTGCAGATCTGAGGTGAGGTGGCTTGGGGGAGATAGTAGGGGGATGTCTGAGGGTCATGGCAGCCCGAAGGAGAGGCAGCTCCAGAGCACAACGGGGGTATAAATAGAATATACAAAAAAAAATGGTACAAGGGGGGCTGTCCACATTAAAAAAAACACCTCTAACAAACAGTGAGCAAGATTTAAGGCTTGAGTGGAAAGTTACACTTATTAATGCTAGGAGCCTTATTAAAAAATCTGGAGAATTTAAAAACTTCTTGGAAACTCGCCAAATTGCTATAGCTTGTGTCACTGAAACTTGGTGGGATAACAATGATACTTGGGAGAAAACTATCCCAGGATATAATCTATATCAAAAATCACAAACTCATAGGAAAGGGTCTATAGCATTATACATTCATGATTCCATAACTAGTGTTCAAATACCTGAAGATGATTCTGAAGAAGAATCAATATGGATCAAACTATTACCACCAATTGGTCCAAAAATTATAATGGGCCTTATCTATAGACCTCCCTCTACCACAAATGATACTGATACCTCCATTCTTAAGCTACTTGGGAATTTAAACCCTGCAGATAAAATATTACTTCTTGGAGATTTCAATCTACCTAATATCGATTGGGGAACATTAAAAGGGGGTAACCATCTTGAGGAGAAGTACCTGGACGTATTCAGTCAA
The DNA here is from genome assembly GCA_016271365.2 of Neoceratodus forsteri. Classification (NCBI taxonomy): domain Eukaryota; kingdom Metazoa; phylum Chordata; order Ceratodontiformes; family Ceratodontidae; genus Neoceratodus; species Neoceratodus forsteri. The sequence goes on from CM057456.1 coordinate 288,731,704, forward strand.
ATTGGAGTGGAACAGTCAGTACAGGTTAATACCAGGGGCAATAATATTCTTGATTTAGTGTTATCCAACATAGGTTATTCCGTAAATGGGGTAGAGGTTCTTCTCCGTTGGGAAACAGTGATCACTCAATAGTCCTATTTAACTTAACAGGGGCAGCTGTACCAAGAACCTATGAACGGGCTACAAAACTAAATCTATCAAAAGCAAATTTTGAACAATTAAGGAACAATTTAGTACAATGGGACTGGCTAACTGATTTAAAAGGCAATAATATAGACTACATGTGGACTGTACTTCTTGACAAACTTAAAGCACTAATAAACAAACATGTCCCTATAATTCATAATTGCAACAATAACAAAAGAATATCACCATATTGGTTTAATAAAAAAATTAAACAATTAATAAATAGAAAAAATAACCTATATCTAAAATATAAAAAAGACAAAACACATAATAACTATCAGCAATACATGAATTCCACCAAACTAGTCAAAACAACCCTAAAAAAGGCCAAAGCCCAACAAGAAATTAATTTGGCAACTAAGGTCAAAGACAACAAAAAATCTTTTTTTTTCATATATCAACAAAATGAAAAACAATACTTTAACACTAGGCCCCTTTAAAAATTCCTCAGGAGGCTACTGAAAGTGAAGCTGTTAGTATTCAGAATAATTATTTTTGTTCAGTCTTTAATTCTAGTAACAAATCCCTCTCAAATTATAGACGGGACCCTATATCAGGGAGTATTATTATAAAACCAGAGGAGGTGCAATCAAGACTAAAAAAATTGGATACTAATAAATCTCCAGGCCCAGACAATTTACATCCAAGGATACTCTATGAGTTAGCTGACCCCCTGACACCCGCCACTTACCTATTTATTTCAAACATCCTTGGACTCTGGTAAAGTTCCTCAAGATTGGAAAACAGCTATGGTGGTCCCTATTCACAAAAAGGGTCCTAAGACAGAGCCAGCTAATTTTAGACTGATTAGCCTTACATCACTTATAGATAAAACCATGGAGGGAATTTTGAAAACTTTTATTATGGAATATCTTGAAGAAAATAAGTTAAATGGCCCTGTACAACATGGATTTACTAAGGCTAGATCTTGTCAGACAAACCTACTGACCTTTTATGAAAGATTCAACTATCAGTTAGATGCACACAGTGCAGTTGATGTAATTTACATGGACTTTGCTAAGGCATTCGATAAACTGCCTCATATGGAACAAATAGAATTATTAACAAAGATGGGAGTAAATTCTAATATTCTAAGCTGGATATCTGATTGGTTGACGGGGAGAAGGCAGAGAGTTGTGATTAGAGGGGTGGAGTCTAATTGGGCAGCTGTGACAAGCGGGGTGCCACAGGGATCGGTCCTAGGACTTTGTCTCTTCAATATTTACATTTCTACCTTGACAATAGAATACCCTAATATATGGATATCTAAGTTTGCTGATGACTGCAGAATAGGTGCTTTAGTAACCAATGATAATGAAGTTTCCGCATTACAACAGGCTATAGATGACATATACTCACGGACTACACATAGCAAACTGGAACTTAACATCTCCAAGTGTAAGGTCGGGCACCTGGGACCCCATAATAAAAAATATCAGTATACAATGGGGACAAAGATCCTGATTGACGCAAACGCTGAGAGAGGTCTAAGAGTAAAAGTCACTTCTACTTTGCAGTTTAGTAAGCATTGCAAAAAACAAGTTAAAAAAGCAAACCAGACCTTGAATTGTATATTGAGACATATATGAAGTCAAAAAAGGGAGGTGTTGATGCACTGTATGGATCCCTGGTTAGACTACACCTGGAGTATGGAATCCAGGTGTGGGCCCCCAAGAAAAGGGAGGATGTGATTAGAATAGAGGGAGTGCAACGTAGGGCCACCAAATCTGTGGCAGAGGTAAAACATCTGGCTTATAACAAAAGATTAGCATCCTTAAATCTCTACTCGCTAAACTATAGAAGATTAAGAGTGGACTTATGTATGATGTATAAAATTATCAAAGATACAGCACTGAGGGAAGATCTAGGAATAAATCTTAGATCTGGCTGGACCAGTAATAGAAGGCATAAACTCCATCTAGAACTACCAAAATGGAATTCAAATCTCAGGAAAAACTGATTCACAATTAGGGTCATCACTACTTGGAACTGATTGCCTGCACCAGTGGTAGAAAGTACCAGTATGAATACCTTTAAAAGAAACCATGATGTTGCCCTATCTGACAGAATTACATTATTTTAATCAACTGGCAAGCATTATGGACAAAAGTCCCACAGCTTGTAATCACCTATGAAGCCTATAAGGGGCGTATGAGGAGGAGAAGGACCATGTAAAAGCATCTATCCTAAATAGATACTTCTGCTCAGCATTTACTGAAGAGAAGGTAGGGCAGAGCCCACAGCTCAGCACCATGGACACGGGGAGGGGGAGGGAGGTCTGCACTAGTCCCTTCACAAAAGAAAGGGTCCTACAAGAGCTCGATAAGCTCAGGGTGGACAAGGCAATGGGACCTGATAGCATACATCCCAGGGTACTAAAGGAGTTAAGGGTGGAACTAGCAGAGCCATTATCAGAACTGTTTAGTGAGTCTCTAAGCACAGAAGAGGTCCCAGAAGACTGGAGAAGGCCTCATGTGATCCCGCTCCAGAGTGGTAGCAGGGAGGAGGCAGGGAACTACAGACCAGTCAAGTCTTACCTCAGTAGTGGGCAAGATTATAGAGGCACTCCTTAAGAAAAGGATAGTGCAACACCTGGAATCCATAGAAGCACAGGATCCAAGACAGCATGGGTTTACAAAAGGAAGGTCCTGTCAAACTAATCTCATAGATTTCTTTGACAGGGTAACCAGAGTGGTGGACCAAGGGGGAGCAACTGATGCCACCTACCTTGACTTCAGCAAAGCTTTTGATACTGTTCCACATAGAAGATTGATTAATAAGCTGGGTAGGCTCAGGGTGGGTCCAAATTTGGTCAACTAGGTGGCAAACTGGTTGATGGGCAGAAAACAGAGAGTGGTGGTAAATGGTATACAGTCAGAAGAGATGCAAGTCACAAGTGGATCAGTCCTGGGGCCAGTCCTCTTCAATATCTTCATCAGTGACATTGCAGATGGACTGGAGGGTAAGGTTTGTCTGTTTGCAGATGACATCAAGATCTGCAACAGAGTAGATGATCCAGATGGGGTGGGCAGAATAAGAAGAGATCTGGATAAACTAGCAAAATGGTAGGAAGAGTGGCAACTGGGGTTTAATGCAAAGAAGTGCAAGATCATGCACATAGGGAAGAGAAACCCTGAAGCCACCTATAGGCTGGGAGGGGAGTTGCTGGCAGTCACAAGGGAAGAAAGAGACTTGGGCATCATCATCACCGATGACCTGAAATCATCCAAGCATACCACTGAAGCAGTGGGTAAGGCTAGGGGATGTTGGGGTGTATTAATAGGGGAATCACAAGTCGGAAGAGGGAGGTAATAATCCCTCTTTACAAGACACTGGTTAGGCCCCATCTGGAGTACTGTGTGCAGCACTGGAGGTCACACCTTCACAAGGACATTAACCAAATCGAGGCAGTCCAGAGAAGGGCAACCAAAATGGTGCAGGGACTGCATCAGAAAACATATGAGGACAGATTAACGGAGCTCAGTATGTATACCCTAGAGCAAAGGAGGGGGAGAGATGATATGATCGAAACATTCAAACACCTTAAGGGCATTAACAAGGTGAAAGAGTCTAACATGTTTCAATATAAGAAAAATAGCAGGACAAGAGGACACAGCATGAGATTAGAGGGAGGCCAATTACAGGGTAATGTGAGGAAGTTCTTTATCACAGAAAAGGTGGTGGATGCATGGAACGGCCTACCTCAGGAAGTGGTGAATATAAATATAGTGCAGGGCTTCAAACAGGTATGGGATATGCATAAGGGAGCAATACAGATGAGTATGAATTGATAGGCCATTGACAGAGCAAAGGCCAATGCCACATTTACAAGACAGAAAAGGAAATGGGCAGACTGGATGGGCCTTGTGGTCCTTATTTGCCATCAACTTCTATGTTTCTATGTAACAGAAGCCATATGAAGAGAGCCTAAAGGAGCTCAATATGTATACCCTCGAGGAAAGGAGGGAGAGAGGGGATATGATAGAAACTTTCAAGTACCTCAAGAGAATCAACAAAGCCCAAGAGGGTAGCATCTTTCAGAAAAAGAGATGTGAAAGAATAAGGGGCACAATTTGAAGATAGAGGGGGACGGCTCAGGGGCAATGCGAAGAAGTATTTTTTTCACAGAGAGGGTGGTGGATGCATAGAATGGCCTTCCTGAGGAGGTCATGGGGTCAAAAACAGTGGGGGAATTCAAGAATGCATGGGACAGACATAAGGCAATTCTGGTGGGGGGATAGGAAGAAGTAGGCTGTTTGTTAACTAGGATCTGCGGCTTATCCAATAGGTAGGGAATTGGGCAGACTAGGTGGGCCAAGTGGTCCTTATCTGCCATCAAAGTCTATGTTTCTATGTAAGCTAAAGCCATTTTAAATCAGGCCATTGTATAGGTTCAATAACACATGACAAGGTGCTGTGTTCGATGGGTTATAGGCATTCCTCCTATAATGGTGGCAGTGACTATATGTATTTACACAATGTGGGCAAAACGGGCAAGAGGGCTACACAGAGGTCTTTACAGTAGTCCAATGAACTCCAGAAAAAGTTAAGGGAGAAAAAGAGAGTGCATGATAAGTGGAAGGCTTTAAGGGACAGAGTAAGGGATGTTGACTGCAGGGCATTACAAAAAGACTGCAGGCCAGCAGAGTCTGAACCCCGAGAAAGGGCTGACTCAATTGAAAATCTAGTCCAGTTACAGGAGCTGAAGGGGAATCCAAATAACCCTGCTGGACAGAAGTGTCTCTCTGCAACATTTAGAACATCAGAGGCCCTTGTGGCTCCTGTGATGGTGCCCGTGGCATGTTTAGAGACTGGAAAGTTCTCTGAAATTAAGAATTTTAATCATTTTTTTTTTTGTTGTAATACCTTTTTATTAGACTAACTGAAGAATTACATAAGCTTTTGAGTCCTCCCGGTACCTTCATCAGGTGAATTTTAAGGAGGTAAACATAAGTTTTAAAACAACTTACTTTTCTTTAAAACTTCAACCACAAACATGATGCCACTGTACAACAAACAAAGGCTTTAGAAAGAAGCATTAAGAAGTTGAAAGGAATAATATTAGATTTCGAGGAGGAAATCAAAATACATAACATAGAAAATTACAAAAATCAGAGTGGTTGGGCTTCTGAACAGAGTGGATGGTGATTTTAATTTACTGAGAGATGTACGGAAGGAACTTTTTGTTTCCTTTTATCTCCAACACCCAGTGTCTGCTCTCAGATCCACCAAGCTGCACACCCTTCATGCTGCAACCTTGTCCTGGACCATGGAACATGCCCCCCCCACCCCCATGGCTAACACCCCAATGGCAGGACCACCTTCCTTGATGGCCTACTGGTAGGTAGAGCTCATAATGAAATGTGTTCCAGGTGGAGTCTGAGATGTGGAGTGTGACATTAGGTTTGAGAACCTGGCCTTGACCAGTTTTCTATTTTCTGTTCCCTAAAACCTAGCATCCTATGTATCTCCTCCAATCCCAATCCAGCCTGACCTGCTTTCCAAGGCCCCTGTGGGAAAGAGCATCAATGAATAATGCATCACGCAGCTCCAGGCAATGCACAGGGGTTGTTGCTGAGTGATCTCCTGAAGAACACTTCCACAGCCAGCACCTCCCTTCCGACCAGTGAACTGCAGGAACCCAGGGATTAAGGCATGAACCCAGGTTTGCTGGACCATCAAGAGGCCCAAGAAGAAACTTTTCATTTTTGCCATAGAACTTCTGAGTGAAAATTTGTATTTTTTGACAAAGGCCATCAGAATCCCCTCAAAACAAATGAAAAAATCTCAACACCTACAGCAATTCAAAAACCCAATCAACACAAAGTCTGGAGCCAACTCCATAATGCCGAGTGGTGGGGAACCACAGTCTCTGACACCTAGTGACCTGGGTTTATGCCCCAAGCCCAGGGCATTAGGAGTGGAGGCTGACAGGGAGGGTGCAGAGCATCCGTGCAGATGCTCTCTTCCAAGGGGGTGGGTTCAGTGCTTTACTGCTTGTAAAGCAACACCTTGTGGGGCTTAGCAGAGATGCCACTGGTGATGTGGGCAGCCACACATTGCTTGATGTCTCCTCTCCCATGTGTGTCATGAACATGTGTGTCCATACTGTAGAAGGGACCAGGACAAAAGTGGAGTGAAAAACCTCTATTTGATACTAAGTGACATCTAGCCTGATGCCACTCATGTTCATGAGGACCGTCGAAAGGATGGGTCACCCAGCAGACCACAGCACGTTGATCCTGACCTCACCCTGGAGTATGTTGTAGGGCCAGCTGGAAACAGGGACCCCTCCCAAAGGGACAAACCAGTGGCAAGCACTGTGGCCAGCAGAGAGACCATGTAAAGTAAAGGGAACCCTGGACAAAGTCGGAGGAGAAAAAAAAAGACATGAACAAAGAAAGGCTCAACGGATAATAAATCAACAAGCAAAACAACAAAAAACAGTCAATGTCTTGGCAATGTGGATGGAACAACAGCAAATAAATCAAGCAATCTCTACAACTATCATAATGCCATTCAGTTTGGGCACTGATGGAGAAATTGTAATACAGAAAGCACACTGGAAGGGTGCACTTAAACATTTTTTTAAAAGGGACTAATCTGACATCAGGACAACTTGTGTATAGTTATTAGGTGGCAGATCTGCATTGGTTACAGTATACTACCTTGCTTTTGTATCACTTTGCTTAATGTTTATTGTAACTATTGCTCTTTGTTGCCTTGCCTCTTTATCTCCTTACCAGATTTTTTGCACCTGTTGCTCTATATTCTTGTATTATGTGAAACTGTTTGGTGCTTTCTTGCTCACCATAATTTCTGATTGTATTCTCCAAGGCCGTGCCTGAAAATAGTCATTGTATTAGCTGGTGTACTTACCTGGTAAACAAAAACTTCAAAAATACACTAAATAAAAAAAATAACTTTTACTATCTCCTTTCCAGACAAATGTGTTGTAAACCTGGCAGATTTCATTGCCTGGACCAGTTGCAGTGGAGTTTATAAATACCCATACATTTGAACTTGAGGAGCAGAAAAATAAAGTTGACCGTGAAATTGATCAGGAAACTGATGCTACCCTCGATATGCTGACATTAGAAGATTAATTTCCATTCTCTACAAAACCGCCATGGCGAGAGGCTCAGACTGCAGTCTAAAATAAATGAAAAGAATACTGATATTGCTATTCCTCTTTCCTCTTTTGTATACACTACAGACAAAGATACATTTATGATGCATGATTTGAAAAACTTGTCAGGGCTTAAAATTAAGGGGGGATTGCACAAATCATACTATTTTTTAGCCTATGTGCAAATTCTGGATCCAACGCACCCTTATAGTGCAGTGGAAAAGTGCTATTGAGGGGCTTCTATGACTCTTTGCCACAGAGTTTTGCATTGTTCTGTTGTATATGCCCCTTTGGTGCTGCTGTAGACAGTGCTTGGTGGTCTAGTGTGTGCACCTCTTATCCCTCCACTGCTCTTGTGAGACTTCACATGCAGGGACCGAGAGATGTCACAGCACTGTGAGGAGGAGCCACCATTTGGTAAGAGCAGTTCGAGGAAGAGTAGAGGAGTCGACAATGAGATTGAACCCAGCAGAAAGATGGTGATGAGAACAAGTTAGAAGGAGCAAGACAGATCACCATTACATTTGGAAATTTGATGCTGGCTGATACAGTTTACTAAATAAAATAGAAAACAGTTGCACAGTATTGGTGGCAAGAAACCATAAGGGGGAGGTGCGGTTGAGTTAGGATGTGGACAGTCAGCATGGCCATTAAATAGCACCAAAAAATGGAAAACGCAGCAGGCGCAGACATAATGTGACTGGGGCAGTTACCAGCTGATTGAATGAAAATGCAAAATACAAAGCTAAAAGGTCTGGGGCTAGATTTACAAAAAGTCACAAAGCGCAGCAGAAACATGTGCGCTGTGCTTTGTGATTGTGCAGGTGTCAAAAGTTACTATTCACAGTCAGATAGCGCACTGCACTGTCCGACTGTGAATAGGGCCAGGTCAAGTCAGTGGTAACCCCAATACAACTACCTCTAACCCCACTAGCACAGCCCTGACATGCAGCTAGGAGTATGGCTTTGCACTGAACACAGCAGATGTGTTATTCGGAATTCACAAAAGCAGCCATTTAAATGAGCACATTGGGCATGCAAGGCACTTTTACACATTTACATAGGCTGCACAGGAGTTTAGCATCGACCCCCCCTCCCCCACTGATTGCAGGCCCAACAGGAACTACAGAGCAGTCCCTGGTGCTAGTGATCCCCTCCACTACACCCATGCCCGATCTATACGTAATATTCCCTGGTGTCCAGTGATCCCTCCCCTCCCCATCAGCACCCATGCCCGATCTGTACGTAATATTCCCTGGTGTCCAGTGATCCTTCCCCTCCCCATCAGCACCCATGCCCGATCTGTATTTCAGATTCCCTGGTGTCTAGTGGTCCCTCCTACAGCAGATCCCATGCCCCTCATTAAATACTGTTGTCCCTCACCCAATCCCTTATCTGTCATTAAATAATGTTGTCCCTGGTATCCAGTGGTTCCCCCATCCCAATCCCCTGTATACAATAAAGCAATACCATTTACTGGTGTCTAATGGACCCCCCACCCTGGCAAGTAGAGCCCCACCACCCCCATCCCAACCCAGAGCTGGTGACTGGCACAGCCCTTGGCTCTCCACCCTGGCTGGCCACTGACTGAACTGTCAATGAGCATGTACTGTAGACAGTACTCGCTCACTGATTGACAGCGAGCATGTACTGTCTACAGCACGCACTCCGTGACAGCTTAGTCAGAGGCCAGCCGTGGTGGAAAGCAGAGGGTTGTGCCAGACACCTGCACCTGGTCAGGATGGGGGGTGCGGGGTGGTGGGACACTACCTGATGGGTTGGGGGGCCATTAGACAACAGGGAGTGGTATTGCTTTATTGTACAGGGGATCAGGATGGGGGAGGGACTTCTGGACACCACGAATAACATTATTTAATGATGGGCATAAGATCAGGTTTGGGGAGGGAACACTGGACGCCACAAAATCTGAAATGCAGGTCAGACATGGGTGTGGGTAGGGGGAGGGACAGCTAGCGACCAGGGATAATGTTTCATACATCAGCCAGTGCACTGATTGGGGAGGGACCACTGGACACCAGGGACAATATTATTTAATGACAGGCATGGGATTGGGTGGGGGGAGGGACCGCTGGACACCTAGGACAACATTATTTAATGACAGGCATGGTGGGGGGAGGGACCACTGGAAACCAAGGACAACAGTATTTAATGACAGACATGGTGTGAGGTGGGGAAGGGAACACTAGCCACCAGGGACACTCTGTTGGGGGTTGGGGAGCAACCGCTTTACCTCCACCAACCATTAGGGTTGCATGGACTTAAGGCAAGGTCTCAGTTGACGTATTTGCTCCACAAAGGAGGACCCTACAAGAGGCCCTTGCATGGAGCAAACGCTTTATTAATTAGACAGTGCTGATATTCACGTCCCCTCCCCCTCATTTACACTGTGGCCCCTTCCATACTTTGCCCTAGCGTAAACCAGGCTTTTGTGAATACCAGCTCAGTGCAAAACCCGGTTTGCTCACACAAAACCAGGTTTGCACTGGAGAAAACTTTTGTGAATCCTGACCCTGGTGAGTGAATTTGCCCAACTGAGGTTGACAAAAAGTTGCTACCAGAAAACTTCTTTTTTTTGGGGGGGGGGGGACTAAGGGATGCAAAGGTCTGTGAACTGGGATAATCCCAAGACAATCTGGTTTTATTAGAAAAAGAATAAAAAAACTTTTGCAAGAACTGTGTGGGAAAATGGACTGAAAGGGGTAAAAGGTATTGACCCTGTCTTGTGTGTCCTGATTGTGTGCCAAGAAAGAAAAACTGATCCCCGGGTGTCTAGTGTGCCAAGAAGGTCTGTTATCAGTCTGGGTGGGATGATCTAGCTGGGTGAGTCCTAAGAAAAGGTTTACTTGTTATTAAAACAAAAGAAAAAGGAAAAAAAAAAAAGAACATGAGTGAAACAAGTGAGTGAAGGTCTGTAACCCTGGTGAGTCCGAAGATGGGGTGGAAGGTATTTTTTATTTAAAAAAAAAAAGAGAGAGAGAGAGAAAAAAGAACTTCTAACTGCAGGGTAGGCAGGTCTGTTTCCTGGGTGAGTCCCAAGACCATGGGGATTACTGTTTTTTTGTTTGTTTGTTTTTTTAATAAAAAAAAAAAGTAAAAAGAGAAAAAGTATTCTGAGTAGCAACTGGATGGGAAGGTCTGCTACCTCGGTGAGCCCCACGATGGGGGGGGGGGGTAAAGAGAAAAAACGTTTTCTGAGTAGCAGCTGGGTAGAAAGGTCTATTACTTAGGTGAGTCCCAAGACAAGGGGGTTATTATATTTTATTAAACAGAAAAAAAGGAAAAAGGAAAAAAAAAAAAACTGATCTGAGTAGTAAATGGGTGGGATGGACTGTTACCTGGGTGAGTCCCAAGACATTTGACGTTATTTAAAAAAAAAAAAAAAGAACTGTTCTGAGTGAAGCAACTGGGTGCGACAATCTGTTACCTGCTGGTTAGTCTCAATACAACAGGGCATTATTTTATTGAAAAAAGACAAAAATAATTTTTCTGAGCTGGATGGGAAGATCTGTTACCTGGTTGAGTCCTAAAGGTTTATTTTTCATAAAAATAAAAATCTGAGAAACTGAGGGGTGAGAAGGTCTGCAGTTACCTGGGTGCACTCTGATACGGCACAACATGCATCCTTACTGACCTGGCTGAAAATAATGTAACCAACTGAGCAAGAGACTTCTGAGGAAGAGCAAGTACCAGATAAAAGGCTATGTGATGAGGGGGGAGTAGTAGACACACAAGACACTGCAACAGAACTCGAGCCACATGACTGAACAGTTGATGAGCCAGACACAACAGACACTGCACCAACCTGCAGCAGCTCCTCTGAAAAACAAGATAAATTCCAGCAAAGGTGGGTAACCACATACTCGTACAGCTGGTTGTTGCTTTATGCATCTCAATCCCTTTCAGAAGCACTTGTTACAAGACGTTGACCCTAGCAAGACATTCTGGTAGCAGTGATCATACTAAAGCATTAAACAAATGGACACTGAATCAAACAGGATGGCAACGGCAAAGGCAGTCGATAAGGCTAGTGCACACAGAGAAGCACAACTTAAAGGACTTTTGAGAACCGCATATTTTGTTGCTAAAAATGAATTGCCTAATACACTGTCAAATCTGTTCAGTTTCTGAAGGAAATGGAATGTCCATTCATGAAAAACTTCAAAGCAGATGGGGCACTGCCAGCTCAGAACACTATAGCTATCAGTGCACTAATGTTCATAATGTTTTTTGATAACTGAGCATAATAGAGTATTATGAATTTCTGTTGTAAAGTCTCAGTGGAGAATGTGGAATATCACCTTCCCCATGATGGACAAAGGGTTTCTGAGAGGTAAAATGAGTGACGTACCTCATAATGTGTGACAGTTGAGAGGTATGGGCTTGGGATGTAAGAAAGTTTGACATATCTGTTTATACATACCAGGCACAAAAATATTGATTTAACATGCTCTGCCCTAACAACAACAGATTTCTCATAACGGTGTCCTTTCGTCAGTCAAAGAGGAGCAGTATACAGGCATGATGCTGAACTACCTCTCTTTCTATACAGGTGATCTATGCACACCAGGAATACCTATTTTAATGTTTCAAATTATGTATTCTACTAAGGTTTTGCTTTGTATCATACATGCTCCAACACATTGTTTTTAGGATGAAATGACATGCTGGGTGGTACTGCATTGATGGCATTGACTGATGTGATCCATTAAGAGAAGCTGTGAACCCACCAGTTAGTAATGGCAGCTATGGGTCTGTGGATGGCCACTTCAGAGCCTAGTCTGCAGTGGTGTCCAGAGAAAGTATAGAGTGGACAGATCACCTGGCTGGGCAGACCGTGTATACATCATAGCATTCTGTCACTGCAGTGTTGGATACAGGCACTCAAAGGGTTGAGAAATGAGGCACACTACTGGTCTTAATATTGTGGGACAAATCAAAGACAAGTTCAGCAAACTGGAAGCTAGTGACTTAACCACTCTACCCTTGATCACAACATTCACACTAGTTGACTGTCCTAACAATTGAATAACGACTCACACTGAGTCTTTTGTTGGAACCCCCCTCTTGAACTGCCAGATAACTGCAGCTCTTAATGAGCTGCTAATCACACCAGGCCACCTGGAACACTGAGGGAGATTAGCAAAAGGACTACAGCCTGCTAATGTAGGGACTTTTTCAACTTCATTAACAGCCATGAAAAATCTGCACTAGTCAAGACGGACAAGTAGAGGGGTTAGCTGCACTAGCCCTGGCCAATTTGCACTAGGCTCTGGGCTAGTAAAACAATGTTAAGGTCGAAACCTAGGTTTATGTTATACAGTGGGGTGATCTGGGTGGGAGGAAGGACACTATACTATGGGAAAGGAGTCATGTTATAAACATAGAAACATAGAAGTTGACGGCAGATAAGGACCTCAAGGCCCATCCAGTCTGCCCATTTCTTTTTCTACCTTATAAATGTGCCATCGGCCTTTGCTCTGTCAGTGGCCTATCTACTCATAGTCATTTGTATTGCTCCCTTATGCCTATCCCATGCCTGTTTGAAGCCCTGCACTGTATTCATAGCCACCACTTCTTGTGGTAAGCCATTCCATGCATCCACCACCCTTTCTGTGAAAAATAATTTCCTCACATTCCCCCTTAATCGGCCTCCCTCTAATCTCATGCTGTGTCCTCTTGTCCTGCTATTTTTCTTATATTTAAACATGTTAGACTCTTTCACCTTGTTTATGCCTTAAGGTGTTTGAATGCCTCGATCATATCACCTCTCTCCCTCCTTTGCTCAAGGGTATACATATTGAGCTCCGTTAATCTGTCCTCATATGTCTTCTGATGCAGTCCCTGCCATTTTGGTTGCCTTCTCTGGACTGCCTCAATTTGATTAATGTCCTTGTGAAGGTGTGGCCTCCAATGCCGCAGTACTCCAGATGGGGCCTAACCAGTGTCTTGTACAGAGGGATTAATACCTCCCTCTTACGACTTGTGATACCCCTACTAATACACCCTAACAACCCCTAGCCTACCTGCTTTAGAGGTCTGCTTGGATGATTTTAGGTCATCAGTGATGATGATGCCCAAGTCTCTTTCTTCCTTTGTGACTGCTAGCAACTCCCCTCCCAGCCTATAGGTGGCTTCAGGGTTTCTCTTCCCTATGTGCATGATTTTGCACTTCTTTGCATTAAATCCCAGTTGCCACTCTTCTGACCATTCTGCTAGTTTATCCAGATCTCTTCTCATTCTGCCCACCCCATCTGGATCATCTACTCTGTTGCAGATCTTGGTGTCATCTGCAAACAGACAAGCCTTACCCTCTAGTCCATCTGCAAGGTCACTAATGAAGATGTTGAAGAGGACTGGCCCCAGGACTGATCCCTGAGGTACCCACTGTGACTTGCATCTCTTCTGACTGTATACCATTTACCACCACTCTCTGTTTTCTGCCTGTCAACCAGTTTGCCACCCAGTTGACCAACTTGACCCACCCCAGCCTACCAGCTTATTTATCAATCTTCTATGTGGAACAGTGTCAAAGCTTTGCTGAAGTCAAGGTAGCGACATCAACTGCTCCCCCTTGGTCCACCACTCTGGTTACCCAGTCAAAGAAATCTATGAGATTAGTTTGACAGGACCTTCCTTTTGTAAACCCATGCTGTCTTGGATCCTGTGCCCCTATGGATTCCAGGTGTTGCACTATCCTTTCCTTAAGGAGTACCTCCATAATCTTGCCCACTACTGAGGTAAGACTGACCGGTCTGTAGTTCCCTGCTTCCTCCCTGCTACCACTCTTGTGGAGCGGGATCACATGAGCCCTTCTCCAGTCTTCTGGGACCTCTCCTGTGCTCAGAGACTCACTAAACAATTCTGCTAATGGCTCTGCTAGTTCCTCCTTTAGCTCCTTAAGTACCCTGGGATGTATGCCATCAGGTCCCATTGCCTTATCCACCCTGAGCTTAGCAAGCTCCTGTAGGACCCTTTCTTTTGTGAAGGAGTAGTGCTCACCTCCTCCCCTGTGTCCATGATGCTGAGCTGTGGGCCCTGCCCTACCTTCTCTTCAGTAAATACTGAGCAAAGTATCTATTTAGGATAGATGCCTTTACAGGGTCCTCCTCCATGCTCCTTTTCTCCATTAAGCTTAGCAATACCCCTCTGGACTTTCTCCTTTCACTAATGTATCTTAGAAAGTCTTGTCACCTTCTTTACTGTTCGTGCTAGTGTTTCCTCAGTTTGGGACTTTGCCTGCCTTACTGTCTTACCTGCTTCCCTTAGGGCAGTTTGGTATGCCTCCCTATCTTCATCCCGCTGTGTTCCTTATATTTCCTGAAGGCCAGCCTTTTGGCTCTGACCTTTTCTGCTACTGTATTTGAGAACCAAAGTGGTTTCCTTCTTCTTTTGCACTTCCTTTTCTGTCTAACACAATGGGATGTTGCTTCAAGTATTACATCTTAATGCTTGCCACTTTGCCTGTCCCCTCACCTGTGTTTCTTTTTGCCAGGGCTAGCTTAACTCTGTTGGCCATCTTATCAAAGTCAGCTCCTCTGAAGTCCCATATCTTTGCCTTGGAATGGGATGATTTAGATGTAGTAGCCAAATTGAACCATACCAAGTGATGGTCACTGGCTCCCAGGTGACCTTCTACCTGGAGATCTGTGGGGCGATCGGTGACCGGGGTGCAGGGAGGGACACTATACTATGGAAAAGGGGTTTATATTAGGCCCTGTCCACACTACGCCTCTGTAACGTTACAGAGTACCCAAACCGTTACCGCAACAGTTTGCGTTTACACCTGTAATGTTACAGAAGGCGTTTTCGTAACCGTTGTTGAAATCACATGAGGTGGTTCCAACAATGGTTATAAAACAGTCCCACCATGGTAACATTACGGTGATAATGGATGGGCAAGTAACTTGGTCCCCGGGGTCCATAGCGCGCTGAGCTGCATTGTGGGATTGGGCACCGCAGTAACGGTTACCCAGTTCCCGAGGTGTGGACTGGCGGTACCAGTCTCATACCAGTCACTGCTGCAGTGTGGACACACTGTACCACTCCCTGGCTGTAATGGTTTCTGTCCGTTATGGGTCTGAGCGGTGTAGTGTGGACGGGGCCTTATACAGTGGGATGATTGGTGATCGGGGTGGTGGAGGGACACTATGCTGCAGAAAAGCGGTGTTTATTATTTAACAGTACGGCAATCGGTGATCAGGGTGGGAAGTGGGACCACTACACCATGGAAAAGAGGTTTATGTTATACAGTGGGGTGATCTGTGATCTGGGTGGGAGGAGGGACACTATACTATGGGAAAGGAGTTTATGCTATAAAGTGGGGCGACCAGTGACCGGGGTGGGGGGAGGGACACTATGCTGCAGAAAAGGGGTGTTTATTAGTATACCGTGTGGCAATCGGTGATCAGGGTGGGGAGTGGGACCACTACACTATGGAAACATTACTTTTATATGGGGGATTAGTGATCTGGGATGGGGAGGGTCACTACACTACGGAAAATATATTCATTTATTGATGGGTGGGTAATTGGACAATCGGGGACCAGGGAGGGGGGATGAGAGGGCCTCAGTACCTCTGCCAGCCTCTAGGGTTGTGTGGATTATCGCCATTTTTTTTCATCGGTAATTTGCTCCACACAAGGACCTTCGCAAAGGCACTTGGGTGGATCAAATCTTTTGTGAATGGGATTGCGGGGATATGCAGGTCCCGACCCCCTCATCTGAATTGTGACCCCCCCCTCACTACTTTGCCCGGGTGGAAACCCAGTTTGCGGGGGCAAACTGGGCTTCGTGAATATCAGCTACTCACAAAGCCCAGTTTGCCCTGAGCAAACCAAGTCTGCACCAGGCAAAGCTTTGTGAATCCTGCCCCAGATATTTTGTGTTGGTGATCATTCAAGGGGCATAACGGGAGAAAGATCCTCTGCCATTGCGATGAATATCACCAGTATGCTTGTGCCCCCTTCCCCGAGACCCAGCTAAATGTAGCCAGACAGAATTACCTGAGGATGAGGAGAATGGTAACCAGCTGAGAAATAACTTAATAGAAAAAAAAAACAAATTTTACTGGCTAATTACTTTAAAAGGAAACCTGCAAAAGGGTATGGCGAGAGAGAGAGAGAGAGAGAGAGAGAGATGGAACATGGGATTAGTGTAATATAGCACCAAGAGGTTGACTGATCCGACAAGTGGCAAATGCACCCTTTATTTTCTTAAATTTTTCTTTGATTCACTGCTCAGTAGTCAGCAGACCACGTTAGTTCAATCTTATGAAATTCTTTGCTCTGATTCAATAGAAGTACACACACAATATTACTGTTGCTATGTATTATTAATATATACATCACTGTTTCCCCAAGTGTTTTTTCCATGTCAGAGACAGAGAGGCATCCTTCTCTTGACTAGTGACATGCTCATTGCAAAGGACATACTGTATAGCAGAGCACATACTGTACAGCAATACTGGGTTGGTGTAATGAGTCCTCATATCGTTGAAGGATTGCCTTTAGCTTTCAGTGACTTGATACACAGTGCAACACACTTACAATGGACAAGTCTGTATACATCTTCAGTCTCCATTATAAGTTAGTGTCCAATATCAGGCAAAGTTCAAATGGATGTAAATTCTTACAGCCACACTACTGCAGCACTTATTGTAGAAGAGCTCATAGCATGATATGTTCAGTCTGTTGATGTTAGTGTAACCCCTTTGTTACCCGGGGTTACTAGAATCCCAGTAAGACCTAGTGGTAGGCAGGGAAGGCAGCTTGTGAAACTCCAGTTAAATGGGTTTCACACTGTCTCACTCTGTCCTCAGTCACAGCTGAGACTTGAGAGATGACATCGTTATAGAACTGTCGCAGCTGCATGAGCCACATTGGAATCTATAGCTCAGGGAGTGAGTTTAGAACTTTGGGAAATTCAAAGTCAGTCTTCCGTTTGTCCTTAAGCAAGAAGGAAGCATCAGTCTGCTGTTTGATCTCTCACTAAGAAAAAGGAAGTGTTCCTGTGTTTACCTTTTTTTTTTAAAGTGGTGGAGACCGCTCCCCCGGTCTCAGTACCCCCTCCCTCCGGGGGAGTTCTCTGGGGTTCCAGGGGCAATCCCCTTCTCCCACCATGGAAGGAAGCTGCCTGGTTTTATTTTAGTCTGTTCTTGTATAACAGCAAAGGTTACAAGTACTTCGCCTGTGGGGCACCTGCACGAATGGGTGAGTGTTTGGCTCCATTTGAAGGGGCAAACATATTGTTTTCTTCAGTTGGGACATGAATGGGGACTGCTATTTGGGAGGACTATGTACACTAGGACGAACAAATGGAGCAGTCAAACAGTTTAAAGTTTTAAATAGATTGAAAGTTCGCTGTAGAGGGGGTGCTTCAGGTCATCCACCGTTCAATCTACATTTTAAAGTCCTAAAGTTTTCTGTGTGTCCAGAGAAATGGCCGGGTATGGGCTGTGGGAGCTGGAGGTGGGAAAACTCCCCATCTTTAGTAACCAGGTCCATCTCTACGGATTTCTTCTGTGTTTTTCTATTTGCCTCATGCACTTGGCCAGTGATGGGGTGGGTACCCAGACGTGGGTCGCAACTTGAAAATCTCTCTAGGAGTCGCAGACTCTAAGTGGTGTGGGGAGCCACAGTTTGGGAGTCTCCTTGTTTGATGGGATGTCTTTCCAAGTAAAGTTTGGGTTCATTCTTCAAGTGGACCGTCAGTCAAGTGGCCGGCAGGGGGGAGCCGGGCCAGTCGGGCTATGTATCCAAAGCACATGCAAAGTCCGGGCTGAGTGCCTGGTGGGTCCAAAGCCAGACAACTGTAGTAATGTGTTCATTCCTCAAATGGACAGCTGTGTTAACCTCTAATCTGCACATACAGTAACGTAGCCCTTTGGGGGACCATGCAATGCTTTGTTTATGTTCAGTAAGTTAATAAATAAAGCCACACTGAAAAATCCCAATTCTGGTTCTGGACATTACAATTATTGCTTCCTGTAGTTTGGATTTACTTGGGTGCCCCTGTGCAGAGTAGCCAAACCTAGGTCCTTTGTGCAAGGTCACCTCATCCTTCCCCGAACCCAGGTCCCCCACCAGGTATTGCTGCCAAATGCCAACAGCATGCCACCTGTCGTTTTAGTAAAAAGGCAGGGGTGGGGACCCCGGTTTACAAAAATGGAGGCACCGCTTTGGATTTGTTCGGGAAGGAAGGTGCTTGGGCAAGTAGGCTAGCGTTTTGGCTATCTGGCAGTCGGTAGCCCAAAAAAGTTGAAGCAATTTCCCTAGTGTGTTGCTGTGTGCTGTGAATCTTGTGCTGCTGTTTAAAAAATGCCAACTGTTTACCAAGGAGCTGTAAAGCCAAAGTGTGTGTCCTCGTCCTGCATCAAAAAAGTTTGCAGCGTCTTTGTCAGTTTTAAAATGAATTTCTGTGAAGGAAAGTGTGGAAAACTAGGGGTAGCAACAGAGAAATTATGCCCTGGACGTTGGAAATGCTTTCTGTGCAATGCTAGAGACTGCAGAGTTAATGGCAATGTTACATGGTTGAAATGGGCTCCCTTGAGTGGAGTCAGTTGAAAAAAAAAAGTGCATTTTCAGTTTAAATTTGCCTGCTCGACGATCGCCGAGAGGAGAGGAGCCCTCGTGAGGAAGAAGAGGCTCATTTGCATGGTGTCATGTGGTTGGTCAGTTTGCCATTAGTCCCGCCCCTCAGCCAGCTCTTCTGTGATTGCCTCAGCATTCGAGAGGGACACAGAGAGTAGTGCGTGTACTGGCAGTGGAGGAGCATTCGCGAAGTGTTCAAAGCGCTGTAAACAGTAAAAAAGTGACTTTCTAGTTAAAAATCGGGCTCAACCCACCAATCGATCGTGGGATCAGTGAATTGTGTGGTTAATACTACGATCGCAGCGACTGCACGCTCGTTTGCAATCTGAGGCCTTCAAAAATCTGGCTGCAGGCCGTTTTACCCCATCGCAGCAATCTGCTACAATAACAGTGAGTAAATAATTAAAACTGTTCAAAACAGTGATTTTCTGTAATGCCATATAAAATGTGTGTGCAGCTGTATAGTCGCTTTGCAAGTAGCGATTGTGTGATGTCCTGCTGGCAAGTGCAAGTCTGTAAAGCCATTAAATGTGTGCATAGCAATGAAAGTAGCCTCAGTTTAAAGTTTGCAGCCAGAGAGAGACTGTGAGTTGTAAAATAAGTGCAACACTAGTAGAAGCAGGAAATCCTGTGCTGAAACCTGAAGTTAAAGGGACTGTAATTAAATGAATATTGCCAGCATGTGAAAAGTCCAAGGAAAATCCTGTAAATGTGTGAACAGCCAGAACAGAGCAAGTTGTGCAGTTTGAGTAAAAGTTATTAGTAGCTGATATAAATCGGGTGCGCAGTGGCTTGACCCAGGGTCTGATTGTTGATGCACAGAAGTGCTGCCGCCGCCATTACAGGGTGGGGTGGTAAAGTAAACACAGCAGCAGAGGAGCCATTTTAAAGCTACACAGTGTGTTCATTTAAAGTGGGACTTTCAGTTACAGTGAACTTTGTTTATTTTCTGCAGTTATGGCCTCAGGACCAGCTCGTTACCGGATCATGCCGGGTGCAGTAACAACAGCAGTAAATAGATTGAGAGATATTGAAAATTGGTGCTATAGAGGGCAACTCCTCCTGATGTGGTAATTCCTAATTATCCAGTGTGTGTATGCCAGATGTGTTTGAGTGCTGGAAGGATGTCTTCATGATTCCTCACTGTGCTGGATGCCTTCAAAAATATGAGCATGTATAAGCGCCTCCAATTCATTTAGCCTCACATGGACACAACTTCAAGAATCTGCAGTTGGCAGACACAGCATCAGGCGGAGCCTGTGGAGGAAGGTCCCTCGGGGGAGTGTGGCACAAAGTTAGAGAGTGCAGAATTAGAGATTGAATCTGAAATTGAAGCATTGGATGCTGGATCTCAGAAGGCAAGTTCAGATAAAGCATCAATAGTCCCCTGGGTGGGGGTGCCTAGCCCAAGTCTCGAAGGTGAAGATGAGATGCGGGAGGCGTTGAATGGGAGGTGTCGACCTCCGCTCCCAGTGATGAATGGATAGTCTCGGGGGTGAGAACTACTGCTCACTCCTGGGCTCAGATCCTCAGTGAAGAGGAAGATGAGAGGGAACCTATGTGGCCTTGTGAGAAAGGAACGGGTACACAGCCTCAGGATCTTGCCTCGGAGGAAAGTATTCAAGAAGGTGGTGATGCCACTGCCCTGGCTTCACCAGAAGAAGAAGTCAGGGATCCGTTTTAATTTCATTGAGGATCTGAGCTGGCAGAACCAGGACTGGCCACCCCAAGCCAGGCCAGCGGTCTCAGATTGACCAAAGCAAGTAAAGAGGAGAGACTGGTTGCGTAGAAAGGCCAATGAAATTTTGGTATGACCTTTCTACCTTTCCTCAGAGAGTCTGGGAGGAGATTGAGAACTGCAGGAAATCCTGGATCTGGGATGAAGCAATGAAACATGTGCATCCTGTGGCTAACCAGCATGTAAAGAATAGACTGTTCCACGAAAAGTATACACAGTGGAAGAGAGGCAGGACACTGTTTATGGACAGAGTGAGAATAGTGGATGGAGAGGGACGTGAAGTCTCCCACTGTGTGAATTATGTGCATCCAGACGGAGTAATAATTCAAGCCCCTGACCCCCTCTACTATTGGCCTCAGTGCAAGGACCTCCCAGTAATTAAGCCTGTGCCTACCAAATGGAGAGCCGAGCAGTGGTAGTCAATACTGCCACATCTAGACTGTGAAGTGCCCTTATAGATCTGCCAATATGAATAACCAAGGATCAGGTGCCCCACCTTCATCAGTCCACAGTGTACTGTCCTGTTCAGCAACCATCTACTGGCACCACCAGATGACTTCAGATCCAGACAGGACACCAGCCCAGCTGTTTTCCTGTTCATCGCCTGGTAATCGGATGATGCCGGACCAGCTGTTTTCTTTTTGTTCCTGTTCTAAGGTTCCTTCTCCAGTTATGACATCAGCCCAGCTATTTCCAGATGTGCACTCCTGTAGGTTCCGGAAGATGTCCGCCCAGCAGTATCAGAAGAAATGCTGCCAGGAGAGTCTTCGGAAGGACCAGGTTTGTGATATTCGAATACTTCAAAGAGGCTGGTAGTCGAAAAATCTTTTATTCTTTCTTTATGACACTGCATATACACCTACACTACAGACTTCAAAAGTGTGTAAACTGTCATAAAGACTCTTCCCTTCGGGATTATTGCCTTAAAGAACTATGTTTCACGGGCTCCGGCCCAGGAGAGACTCTTTATTGGACTGGCCGGGCTTTCGTAGTCACTAGTTGGGACTTTTAGGGCACTCCATCCCCCCCAAAGGTGTATTGTTACCAATGTCATTATTGTATTCTAATGTAAATACTGTTTTTCTACCTTTTTCTAAAAAAAAAAAAAAAAATTTTCTTTTTTGGGATTGTTCAGTGTTTTGTTTTTTCTGTATGGTAAGGGTTGTTGTTGTTTAGATAGACTGTACATGCAGATTAGGATGTGTTTTTTTTGTTTTTGTCTTTTCTTACAGGTGTTCCTGGAAGACAGAAGAGAAGACAAGAAGAGGAAGAGGGGCTCATCGAGTTCCTCGTCAGTGCTTATAGTGTAGAATTTAAATGTACTGTGTTATTATTGCTAATGGTTGTAGTTGCAGGCTGCCCAAGGTCGGGGAGGTCCCCGGGTTTTTGTTTTGTTTGGGATGTTATGTTAGAGGCAGATGGTTTTCCCTAGAGGGTTGGGGGATGGACAGGCTATGGCCCTGACCTGCAGTAGGGGCCACAGTGCTGATCTATCAGGGCTATGCTCTGGATGGTTCTACCAGAGACACTAGGTGCCCATAGTAAGTGGATAGAGTAGAGGCTGATATGTCAGCTATAGGCCTCTAGGCCCTTAGTGTTGCCTACCTGTGCTCGCACATGGTGAGGAGGGGCCTGATCACCCCCTCCATGAGTAGCACATAGGGAGTGAGGATGGCCTAAGGCGGGTGCATAATGACTGGGGACAGTCATTTTCCTAGTCAAGGGCGAGTGTAACCCTTTGTTACCCGGGTTACTAGAATCCAGTAAGACCTAGTGGTAGGCAGGAGGCAGCTTGTGAAACTCCAGTTAAATGGGTTTCACACTGTCTCACTCTGTCCTCAGTCACAGCTGAGACTTGAGAGATGACATCATTATAGAACTGTCGCAGCTGCATGAGCCACATTGGAATCTACAGCTCAGGGTGAGTTTAGAACTTTGGGAAATTCAAAGTCAGTCTTCCGTTTGTCCTTAAGCAAGAAGGAAGCATCAGTCTGCTGTTTGATCTCTCACTAAGAAAAGGAAGTGTTCCTGTGTTTACCTTTTTTAAAGTGGTGGGACCGCTCCCCGGTCTCAGTACCCCCTCCCTCCGAGAGGGTTCTCTAATGAGTTCAGGGCAATCCCTTCTCCCACCATGGAAGGAAGCTGCCTGGTTTTATTTTAGTCTGTTCTTGTATAACAGCAAAGGTTACAGTACTTCGCCTGTGGGGCACCTGCAACGAATGGGTGAGTGTTTGGCTCCATTTGAAGGGGCAAACATATTGTTTTCTTCAGTTGGGACATGAATGGGGACTGCTATTTGGGAGGACTATGTACACTAGGACGAACAAATGGAGCAGTCAAACAGTTTAAGTTTTAAATAGATTGAAAGTTCGCTGTAGAGGGTGCTCAGGTCATCCACCGTTCAATCTACATTTAAAGTCCTAAAGTTTTCTGTGTCCAGAGAAATGGCCGGGTATGGGCTGTGGGAGGCTGGAGGTGGGAAAACCCCCCATCTTTAGTAACCAGGTCCATCTCTACGGATTTCTTCTGTGTTTTGCTATTTGTCTCATGCACTTGGCCAGTGATGGGGTGGGTACCCAGACGTGGGTCGCAACTTGAAAATCTCTCTAGGAGTCGCAGACTCTAAGTGGTGTGGGGAGCCACAGGATGGGAAAATTACTCCTTGTTTGATGGGAGTCTCCTTGTTTGATGGGAGTTCGATTGGAAGTACGAAAACAAATCTCTCTAGGAGTCGCAGACTCTAAGTGGTGTGGGGAGCCACAGTTTGGGAGTCTCCTTGTTTGATGGGATGTCTTTCCAAGTAAAGTTTGGGTTCATTCTTCAAGTGGACCGTCAGTCAAGTGGCCGGCAGGGGAGCCGGGCCAGTCGGGCTATGTATCCAAAGCACATGCAAAGTCCGGGCTGGTGCCTGGTGGGTCCAAAGCCAGACAACTGTAGTAATGTGTTCATTCCTCAAATGGACGCTGTGTTAACCTCTAATCTGCACATACAGTAGCGTAGCCCTTTGGGGACCTATCAATGCTTTGTTTATGTTCAGTTAGTTAATAAATAAAGCCACACTGAAAATCCCAATTCTGGTTCTGGACATTACAGTTATTGCTTCCTGTAGTTTGGATTTACTTGGGTGCCCCTGTGCAGAGTAGCCAAACCTAGGTCCCTTGTGCCAGGTCACCTCATCCTTCCCCGAACCCAGGTCCCCCACCAGGTATTGCTGCCAAATGCCAACAGCATGCCACCTGTCGTTTTAGTAAAAAGGCAGGGGTGGGGACCCCACGGTTTACATTAGTATATTTGTAAGCACATGTACAGCATTTCATAATATTTTATGGGTACTGTAATTTGTTTCTTCTTTTGTTTTGTTGTTTTTTTATTGGGAATACATATGAAGGAGGGAGACTTGTGTTGTTTGTGCTGTGCTTTATTTTTGCTTTGCTTTTTAGTGCCTGTGCTAACTTGCTGGCCTTTTCCATTCAGATGGGGCTGCTGATGACAGCATCTCTCCCTCATAAATTCAGTATATGAATTATTCAATATATGTATTTGTATTATGTCATTTTGTAAACACCTCTGTATATCACTATGTAATGATACATGTTGTTTTCTTGCATAACCTGATTGTCTGCCCAGACGTGGAGCCTTTGTAAAGGAGTCTCTGATTCAAAGGTTGTAATTCCGAAACTTTAAATAAATAAATAAATAAATAAATAAACTGGCAAACCATTGTGGAACAGCATCTTCTACAGTACTTCGCTGTCGTTGCTCTATTGTTTGGGTTTGCCCTGTGGAATTTCATTAGCATACCACTCGTAAGGCAGACAGTAGTGGCTCTGGAGCAAGTCGGACAGCATGGAGCACAAGTGATGACAGTATGCTTGGACATTGTGGGAATAGGTTAGTGCCTTCGCTTATAAACAAACAAAAATACAACAGGTAGCAATAAGCAAGGCGATTATCCATGATGAGAGTAAGCCACCTGAGTTAGCAGCTCTTTAAATATTGGCTAATCAAGGGTTATTGACACCTACTAAATGGCTAAATAAGCAGTTCTTGACCCTCCCCAGTGTTCGCTATATACAGTGGCTAACATTCGTTTTTAAAGGCATATTTTAATACAGCAGGCTATGAAAGGGGGTTGGGACAATGGCTTTTGTCCCTTCTAGATGAATGTCCACTGTGAAGGCGTTTGATATATCTGAGTTTCACTGTGCAATTTGTTTTCAACATTATTCCATTGTTGAAGGGTATCATTCAACTTCAGTGGCTGGGGGTGCTTCTTAATTCTTTCTGTCATCCGCTTGTTAGCAATGTGGCCCAAATATCCTAGAATCACTCAGAATGAGAAAATAGTAGGTTACTCACCTGTAACAGTAGTTCTAGGAGTGGTATGTGGTGTGCAGCCACACTTCTGGCAGTCTCCTTTCCCTTTAAGGTTTGTCAGAAAGTCTTCAAGATGGCTCCTCCCACCCTCCTGGGTGGTAACTCCCTTGGCACCACCCCGTGACATCAGATCTTGCCCACTGGAAGCAAGACTGGTGTGCCACTTGCCAGGGGAGGCTGGATGGGTCAGTGTGGATGTACAACATATACCACTCCTAAAACTACTGTTACAGGTGAGTAACCTGCTTTTCTAGGGATGTGGATATGGTGTACTTATCTACACTTCTGGCAGACTCCTAGCAGTTCTCCAGGAGGAGGGAGCAAGGCACACACCCCCTATTTAGGGAAGAGAGATTGGAGTACTGAGGCCCCAAAACAAGCATTCTGGCATGACTCAAAGTCGATGTGGTAGTGGGAAGTGAAGGGTGTGCTGGCTTCCAGGTAGCAGCACTGCAACTTTCCTGGATAGGCATGTACCTGGAAGTAGCTACTGAGGCAGCGGTATGACCGGTGGACTGAGCCCTTAGCCCTGCTGGAGGCTCCCTACTTACCAACCTATTTATTTATTTATTAGCTTTTGTTGACCAGGTAGGTGCATTAGGCAAAAACCCTGCCTATTTTCAAGCACGGCTCGGGAGAGTACAATATACAGCTTACAAAAAACAGGACAATGGTAAAGTACTAAGCAGCAAATAATACAAAACCAGTTGATATCCTCGCAGGGATAGTCAGAGAAACAGAAAACATGCGTTTAGCAGTAGCCATCCACCCAGGGATGGAAGGAAGGAGGGATGGGAAACAAGACAAAGCAATCACTTATTACAATGACAAGCGGTAAACTAGCCTATAGAGAGCAGTAGAAGAGGGGAGGGGTTAGGTACAGTCACAGGAATCAAGTGCAAGTAGGTAGGAGAAAAGTGCAGACTTGAAGGAGGAATGAGAAGAAGAGCATTTAAGGCTGTGACGTAGGGAGATCCAGAATTTGGGGACAAAGTGAGCGAAAGCTTGCTCCCCAATTTTTGTAGAACAGTGCAGGACAGAGAGTGAAGAGGAATTAGAGGATCTCAGAAGGCGGGAATGAGACACCGGGGTGCGCATAGCCCCAGTGCTGTCAGAGTAGGGAAGGGGGTTGGGTCATGCAGTCCATGAAGCAGCCCAGAGTGTATAAGCGCATATTCTTGGGGGACAACCAGTGTAGGGAGGAGTACAGGAGACAGTGGTGAGTAAGGCGAGGGGCCGACAGGGCAAATCTGCAAATGTTATTATAGGTGGTGTTCCACTTATGGAGAATACCAGCGTTAGAGTGGGAAAAGATGGGGAGGGCTTACAGAAGCCTAGGAAGCAAGATGCCTCTGGCCACCGAGATCCTAGCAGCAGGGGTTAGGGAGTAAAGCACCCGGTATGCGGCACCAATCCTAATGTTGACGGATCTACAAACCTCATTTAAATGAGAAGAGAAATCAAGAGCAGGATCGAGTGTCACTCCGAGGTATTTTAGGGAGTCTGTGGACAGGATAACAGACCCGTCCCGGCAGTGCATGCAAAGCTTGGGGTCACAGCATGAACTTTTCTAGCAGACCCAAAGAGCATCACCTGTGTCTTAGGTAGATTGAGGATCAATGAGTTGGATTGGAGCCAGGATTGAGTTGCTTGGAATGCAGACGATAGGTGGACATTAAGGTCAGCTACAGAGCGAGCGGCCGAGTTGAGCACCAAATCATCAGCATACATGATGGAGTTGTAGTTGGTGAAGGAAGAGGGGGCAATCATTGACAAAAATGGAAAAAAGCAAGGGTCCAAGAATGGATCCTTGCGGGACACCACAGGAGATGGGAGCTGGAGATGAGAGGACTTTATTGAAGGAGATGGATTGGGAACGGTTTGAGAGGTAACTACTGATCCAGGATAAGGTGGGACCAGAGGCACCAAATGACTGCAGTTTGTATACAAGCAGAGGTTGATTAACCAGATCAAAAGCTTTAGTGAGGTCAATGAACACAGCCCCGGTAAGTAGGCCAGTGTCCATGTTAGACTTAAACTCACAAGTGAACAGGGTGAGTGCTGTTGTGGTGCTGTGCCCAGCCCAGAAACCGTGTTGAGCTGAAGACTGAAGGTTGAAGTTTGATAACTGGGCAAAGATCTGACGATGAATACGTTTTTCCAATGACTTACTGAGGGTAGACAGAAGAGCAATGGGGTGATAATTAGACAGGATTTTAGGGTCTCCTTTCTAGTAGAGATCGATGCAGGACACGATCCACCTGCCAATCATTCGTTTAGCTGCTGGGCTGCCAGATGCAGCTTCAGTGTAGGTGGCAAATAGCTGGCGAACCTCTCTCCAAACCCAGTTGTGTGCTCCTTGTAGTAGGCTAGTGCTCGCCACAGGTCCAACGTATGAAGTCTGTGCTCTGCCTCTGAGGTGTGGTTGGTGAAGTACTCCAGAAGATAAATCACCTGGTTAAGGTGGCAACCGACACTACCTTCAGGAGGAACTTCAGGGTGGGGTGAAAGACAACCTTATCCCTATGGAAGACCAGGCAAGGAAACTCCACCGAGAGTGCCTGGAGCTCACTGATCCTTCTGGCTGACATGATAGCCACCAAGAAGGCCATCTTCCATGATAGGTGAGTCATATCACACCTGTGCATCGGCTCAAATGGCTTGCCCATGAGCTTAGCCAATATCAGCAACAAGTCCCAAGGTGGTGGTGATTGACGCACCAGAGGGGAAATGTGGTCAAGACCGTTGAAAAAGTGCCAGGCCACCTTCTCCTGCACCAGTGATAGCATACTAGCCTGCACCCAGTATGCTGAGATGGCTGCCAGGTACACCTTAAGGGTAATCAACCAAAGGCCCAGCTGAGAGAGGGACCAAAGGTAGTCGAGAATGCTAGCCACTGGACAAGATAAGGGGTCCAGCCCCTTGCCCTGGCACCAAATAGTGAATCTCTTCCATTTGAAGGCATAGCATTTTTGAGTCAACTCCTTCCGAGAAGCCTTGACCATGGTGAGGACATCATCAGACAGTCCCAAAGCCTGGAGCTCTAGCCATTCAGGAACTAGGCTGTCAGGTGCAGGGACTGAAGATCCAGATGGAATACCATCCCCTGACTGAAAGACAGTAGGTCCAGGCGGAGTGGAAGATGCCACGGGAGCCTGCTGCTGGCGTGGAGGAGATTGGGGTACCAGAACTGGTGGGGCCAGTCTGGAGCCATCAGGATCATCCATGCCTTGTCCCTCCTGGCCTTGCTCAGCACTTTGTGGATCAGGGGAAATGAAGGGAAGGCATAGAGAAGGCCCTGGGCCCAAGGCCTCGAGAAGGCATCCGCCTGCAGCATTCTCTGCTGAGGGAGGCAGGCACAAAATAGCCTCAGCTTTGCATTCTCCCTGGAGGCAAACAGATCCACCGGGGGGTGCCCCAGCAGGAGAACAGGCTATATACTACCTCTGGATGGAGGGACTACTTGTGAGACACCTCACCCACATGGCTGTGGGCATCCGCCAACTGGTTGGAGGTGCTGGCCTCATGGATGAGCACGAGGGTCCAGATGCAGAGAGCTTCCCTGCATAGAGGAAGTGCATCCCGTACTGCTTGTTGAGGTACTACATGGTCATGGAGTTTTCTGTCTGGACCAGAATGGCCAAACCCCAAATGTGTGGAGCAAAGGCTGTCAGCACCAGCCAAACCACCGGAAGCTCCAGCAGAATAATACGGCATCAGTACTCCTTGGGGGTTAAGAGCCCATGGACTCTGTGGTCCCTCAGGTGGGCATCCCAGCCCATCAGGGAGTCATCAGGATGACCATCGACTCTGGGCAGACAAATGGGATCCCTTTCTGCACATGTTCTGGGACTAACCACCATTGGAGGGCGTCCCCCATCAGCTGGGTCACAGTGACCGGCTGGTTGAAGTGGGCCTTGCACTGAGACCATCGGTAGGCAAGCTCACATTGCAGAGAGCGCATTCTCCACCGGGTCCAACGGACCACACTGGTGCATGCTGCCATGTATCCCAGGAGGTGCAGGAAGTCCCGAGCAGGGCACAACTGCCCAACCCAAAAAGATCAGACAAAGGAGGAGAAAGCCTCTGCCCAGTCTGCTGGAAACTGAGCCCTGGCTCTGCAAGACTCTAGGTCTGCCCCTATGAAATGAATCACTGCAAGGGTATGAGTTCCAACTTGCCCTCATTGACCAGGAGGCCAAGGGACACACAGATCTGGAGGGCCATATCCCTGGACCACTCCACCTCCTCCCTGGAGGAACCCGATATTATCCAGGTAGGGGTATACCCAGACCCCTCAGCACCTCAGGTAAGCTGCCTCCACTGCAATGCATTTGGTGAAGACCCTGGGAGCTGAGGCAAGACCAAAGGGTATGGCCTGGAACTCATAAAGGATTCCATCTGTATGGAACCAGAGGAACCAGTGGTGGGACAGATGGGTTGGGACGTGAAAGAATGCATTCTTAAGATCCAGACAGCAAAACCACATGTTCTGCTCCAGAGATGGTATGATCTGAGAAAGTGACCATACTGAACATGCGTGGACAAAAAAATTTGTTCAGGTCATGCAGATCTAAGATGGGGCACCAGCCCCCCGTCTGTTTTGGCACCAGGAAGTACCTGGAGACAAACACTGAGCTTACTGGAGGGGTCCAAGACAGGAGCCAGGACCTCCTTGAGGAGGAGCTGGGCAATGTCTTCCCAAAGGGCTGATAGAATGTCAGTAGACATCATGTCCTCCTGTGGGGAATGGGCTCTACAAGGCGGGTAAGCCTTGAATTCCAGAGGCAGACCCTGACTGACCACTTCAAGGACCCACTTGTCTGTGGTAATAACGGACCAGGTGGAAAGGAAGTGGCAGAGCCGGCCCACCACAGGAGGACCCAGGGGAGTCAGGATGGGCATGGGGAGGCACCACCAGCCTGTCACTGGGAGGGCTTGGAAGCAGAGGAGGGACCAGCTGAGGAACCAGCGGGACCGCAACCTCCTGGTTTCTGGATGACCGAAGCAACCAGCTTTGGCCGAGGATGCCAAGCCTGGGCTTGATACCTAGCTGGGGGCTGGGCCAGTTTGGCAGCAGGAACAGAGAGGGTCCGAAAGAGCTTTTTCTTTTGAGCCTTAGAGCCCTTGAGCGCCCTCTAGGCAGAGGTCACTGAGTCCAAGGTGGCACTGTACTTCTCAATGAGAGTAAGGTGCCCCTCGACCCCTAGCCCGAACAAGTTGGTGCCCAAGAAGGGGACATCCACCAACTTGTGCTAGGTATCTGCCATGAAGGTCAAGATCCTCAGCCATGCTCTGCAGTGCATGGCCACCACAGCAGCCACTGACCTGGTGCAAGAGTCGTCAATATCCATGACCATCTGGAGCTGCTGCTTAGCTACCGCTTGGCCTGGTCTCTGACCTGCTTGTCTGTGGTCTGCAGGTCCACAAGGAGATGAGGAAGCACCTCATTAAGGGTGCACAGGAGGGCATGAGCAAAGTAGGTCATTAAAGGGGCTGAATTCACTTGCCAAAGGCCAAGGAAGGAGGCCGCGTAGACCTTCTTGTCCATAAGATCCAATTTCTTAGATTCCTTGTCAGGAGGTTTATCCACATCCCCGACATTTCCTGTTCCCTGAAAAAACGAGTCTGCCACCAGACCCTCAGTCAAAGGATGTTCTGTGATACCAGACAGGGAGCCAGAAGGGACTGCATATTTGTGGGTCATGCTGGCCGATGGTGCAGGGCAAGAGGCAGGGTGTTGCCAGAGAGCCAGTGTGGGGCCAAGAATGGCCTCAGTGACCATTGAGGCCTCTCAAGAGGGGAGTCACCCCAGTTGAGAATCTCGGTAAAGGGGTACTTAGCCCTCTTCTGGATGGGCTCCATCTGAAGACTCGTAGATTCTGAGATTAACCGAAGCAGGCCCATGAAAGAAGTGGGATCATGCTCGTCGACAAATCCTTGCTTGACTCGACGTCCACCAGGCAGGAGTGCAGGGAGCAGCCCTCAGACTCTGAGGATTCATCAAATAAAGGTCAACCACCAGAGTCCCGGCTAACCCTACAGGGTCTATCAGGAGTAATGATGACCGACTACCAATGAGGAAGCCCTAGAGTGGTATGGGCATCCTTAAGAGGGGGGCCCTCCTTCAGCTGTTTAGGCAGCAGCTTCACCAGGATAGATGGAGAGGCCAGGGTAGGCTGCGTTGGCTCCGGCCGAGTTGGGGTAGGCTGGGGCCTCGGTGGCTGGAGCCATGTGATAGCCGGGTTGGTGGCCAGAATCGGCTTAACCCTGGTGAACAAGAGCTGGTGCCACATAAGCTCCTCATAGCACCAATGCATCTTATGGTGCAGCCTTTCCTCATCTGAGGAGAAAGAACAGGAGGAATAGCGGTGATGCCACTTGCCCAATCAAGAACAGGAACGCCGATGTCAATGCTGGCTGCTCAACTTGGGACTTTGGGATCAGGACCACAACCTCAACCATCAGGGCTACTGACGGTGGGTCTCTGAGGGAGTCAGGGAAAGCTGAGGATCTTCTGGGTTCACCAGATCCTGAAGAGGAGGGAGCAGATCAGCATGCTGGTCCAACCCTCCTAGGGAGGTAGCAGGCAGGACTGGCATCCTAGAGAGGGAGGTACTGGCCACCTCTGGCGACAACAGGTTGGCTGGCTCGAGAAGAGTCTCAACAGGTTGGTCAATGGGCGTCTCAACCTACTAGCCTGATGGGGAGACCATGGAACCAGCAGCCTGGGCTGAAGGATCGACCATAGTCAAAACCTCCGTAGAAGCATGGTAGTCTGAGGCCCAAGAGCACTCATGATCCCATGATTGATGGCAAGACTTCTTTTAAGTCTCTTTTTTAGATTTAGATTTCATGCCCGAAGAAGGTCCCTGCTCAAGGGTGAGAAGGGGATTGGCACAAATTTCTAAACATCCCTGAGAAGGTGGTGCCTAAAGGAAGCGGCAAAAAGGCCGAAGCCAAAGATGCATGCTCCTCGGCCACAGCTGTAGCCTCTTTAAACACCGCAAGGTGTTCAGTGGACCTTGCAGCCATGGAGACCACTCGGCAGGCGTCTTTTGATTTAACTGGAGGATCCCATTCATCAGGGCACCCCAGCAGAAGCGGAACATGCCAGTTTTCCAATGCTGTAGGATGCAGATGCAACACAGGTCACAAGCCTGAGGATCGTGTTCGTGGCCTAGGCAGTAAGACGCATGTGGAGTGTGGGTCCATCCGGGACATTTTTTGCCCACCAGCACGTACATCTTTTGAATCCCGGTGCCAACTTCAAGTCATCCATCATGGATAAGGTGAAGGAATCTGCTGAAGACAAACAGAATCACAATGTCAAAGTTTTGAAGCAAAGGGCCTACTCAGCATGGACAGCAGTAAGGAGGGAACCTTCTTCCTCCACTGGAAAGGAAGCTCTGACGTCACGGGGCGGTGCCGAAGGAGTTACCACCTGGGTGGGGTGGAGAAACCAGCTTGAAGACTTTCCAGCAAACTTTTTTTTTTTTTTTTTTTTATATTTACATTTTTTTCCAGAGCATGCAGGCGGCTCTGGACCTTCTATGAGGGCTTGTTCTCTGGTCCTGGGCCATTGTGGTGCCTGCCAGTTCCATTTATCACATTTTGCTCTACAAGCCCCAGGAACATGCAATAGGTGGAGTGGTTGGGCTCTACCTCCATGGAGGCAGCCTTGCATCGAGGACATGGGACCCTTCCTATTCTGGTGGCGCATATGCGCTGACACCTAGCCGCCGCTGAGTGTCAGTCAGACAGCGCGCCGCACTGTCCCCC
Source organism: Neoceratodus forsteri (assembly GCA_016271365.2). Taxonomy (NCBI): domain Eukaryota; kingdom Metazoa; phylum Chordata; order Ceratodontiformes; family Ceratodontidae; genus Neoceratodus; species Neoceratodus forsteri. The sequence goes on from CM057456.1 coordinate 288,764,525, forward strand.
TTCCCCAAGGAAGAAGAGCTGTCTATGGATGCTTGATCCTTCCTCACCCCTGCCAGACCCTGAGTGACCCGAGTCCTTTCCCGAACCCACGTCACTGACGTGGTACGAGGTGTGGCATCCAGCACCTCAATCCTCAGCGCCACTGGGCTTTTCCGGCAAGCCTTAAAGGGAGAGGACACTGCCAGAAGTGTGGATAAGTATACCATATCCACGTCCCTAGAAGAAGTAATTCTCTGGGAAACTATTCCTTGTTGCAGAAAAAGAGAGACGACTGTCATCATTTATTTTTTTTTGGGGGGCATTTACCTTAAAAAGACTAGTAATTATTCTAATGTTGTGGGTGGAACTTGGAGCAGAACCCCACGGAAAAAAAACAAAATCCTTCCGGCCCGGTGGGATTATGGAAGAAGAGTTGATTTTAAAAAGCTCTGTCTAGTACTGGCTCACGCACAGAGGGTTGTTCCAAGTCATAACAGCAAGTGTGTTAGCTATGCCCAAATCGTTTACAATGTGGAATCTGCTTGCTCAGCGCTAAGGATCTATACACAAAGGACACAAAAATTGGATAATTATGAACTCAGCTCATTGCTAAAAAAAGATGTGCTTCTGGGTACTGCATACCAACTCTTGTACAAAACATTTTCTCTTTTCTTTCCAGCCATATTGTAGGATAAAAGAGCTTCTCTTGTGCACTAAATGGCCTTATGGTATAATGCTTCATGTAATACCTCAAGACATTTGTTTCATACCCAATTCAAACCACAAGTGGAGTAAGTTTGATTGCCAACTGTCCGCTTAGGTAGACTTCCAGTAAATAATGGCCTGCATCTTTGTGCTCACATACAACGTGCTACAAAAGAGACCCACGGGCTGTGTCCAAATGAGAAAAAGCCACACTCACCCTTCACTTTGAAAAAGGGTGATCCATCCAGATTAGTGTTGAAAAGCATTGCCGTGACTGTGTGAAAACCCCACACTCTTTTGTGTTTTATATATTAATTTATTTATTTATTTGAAACATGCCTCAAATAGATGGTGGGATCTCACCAAGAGTTGCAGTATATTGTTTTCATGGATGTCCTTTGATACAGCAAGGTATAAAAAGTGCTTAGTTTATGCTGCAGTGCTATATAATATGAAAGTGCTTAGTTTGTGCTGCAGTGTTATATAATATGAAAGTGCTTTGTTTGTGCTGCAGTGCTATATAATATGAAAGAGCTTAGTTTGTGCTGCAGTGCTATATAATATGAAAATGCTTAGTTTGTGCTGCAGTGCTATATAATATGAAAGCGCTATGTTTGTGCTACAGTGCTACATAATATGAAAGTGCTTTGTTTGTGCTGCAGTGCTATATAATATGAAAGTGCTGTTTGTGCTGCAGTGCTATATAAAATGAAAGTGCTTAGTTTGTGCTGCAGTGCTATATAATATGAAAGTGCATAGTTTTTTGCTACAGTGCTATATAATATGAAAGTGCTTTGTTTGTGCTACAGTGTTATATAATATGAACCTGCTTAGTTTGAGCTGCAGTGCTATATAATATGAAAGTGCTTAGTTTGTGCTACAGTGCTATATAATATGAACGTGTTTAGTTTGTGCTGCAGTGCTATATAATATGAAAGTGCTAGCTGCAAAAAGAAGCACAAGTGCAAGTTACTCACGGTACAGGAAAGTTTATGACAACAGTGTAGAACAAGTACTAGTGCTGCAAGTAAGAGGATGATAGTCACAGATGTTGATCGGTGCCTCTAAATACAGGCGCTACAGGGGGCTGAAAGAGAGCTGTGTGCTGGTATTCCGACAATGCAGTAAATAATGGCAGGGTGGGTCAAAAAGCAGATGCAGATGGAAGGGCATCTACATGTATCTCTGAGCTGCTCAGGCAGCAGATTTTAGAAAGCGGGAAGGTTAGGGGTTTGCCCAAGGGGGCTGGCGGGCTATTCTAATCTGCTGGTCCTGAGATGCAGGATGTTTCTCTCCAGAAGTCTTCGAAATGTAGGTACGATCTAGTAAGCTGCTTAGTTGATTTCAGAGACTAGGGGGGACGGGGCAAGGGTAATGAGGTATGCAAGATACAGGGCTGGGGAGTGGTTATATTTATGGAGTAGTACCAGGGCCCTTGAGAGGGTGGGGGAGCCGGGAATAATTCCCGGGGCCCAGTCCACCTGGCATACTACTATATGCAGCTGCATAGGGGCCCCAGAGTCTGTACTTTTCCTGGGGCCCGGAATTCTCCTCACAGGGCCTGGGTAGTACTGTATGTACCAGTGCTAGTCTCTGAGGGTGATGCAGCCGTCCATTTGAGTTGGCTGTACAACTGGCAACAGTGGCTCCTGAAGTCGCTCATCAAGGCCCGCCTCCAAAACCAATGATTGTACAACACTACTTGTTAAACACATGAGAAAATCTGTATGGTACGGCATTTAGGCTCTCATGTATTTTTAAAACCCAAGGCTGGTTTTAGGAGAAAACATGGATTTAATCTGTGCAGTGACTTGGGAGAGAGTGCTGAGAGAGAAAAAAGAGAGACGTGTCAAATGGGTGTTTCTCAGGTTTGGCAATAAACTAACCTGAGTTTTTTTTTTTTTTAACAAATCTCTTCAGTGATGGGTGAGGTAATGAGGAAGCTGTCCAAGAAGTCTGTTTTGTGAAGAAACTTAGAGATGTCCAGGAGTGCAGTTCGTTAGCAAGCGCACTGTATCACAAACATCTACCCCTACATGAGGCAGCCTGACAGAAATACTGTGTGTGCAGTTAGGCTCCAGACTGCGCAAGCATTAGGAACTGTTGCTGATGTTTAATATATCCTTTTCAGAGCAAGTGCAGTGTTGTGGCTTGACAGAGGCAACAATGCTTTACAGCGGTAACAAGGGAATCAGTCTGCAGGTAACACTTTGAAATTGCAAGTGAGTGGCCGACAGTGATGGACTGGTTGTCCTAGTTGAAGCCTGAGAGAAGCCACTAAGCAAGTAAAACCAAACTGCAGAAGGAAAACAAGTGTTTAGCAAAATATGTGGCTTTAGTTAACATGTTAACAGTTAGTGCAATATTTACCATCGCTAAGGGGAAATAAAAGGCTGCCAGATACTTTTTTCTTAGAATGTCTGCAGGCAAATTGATTTATGAGTAGGCCAGGTACTAGGATGACCATGCTTTGTGCTTTTTTGTTGCACTGTCACCTGACTGGTTTTAGCCAATTAAATGTATGGAATTTTTAGTCCCATTTTATGATACAATGCAACCACTAGGTACAAACTCAAGTTATTCCAGTAGAATCCATAACCCTTCATCTCAGATGCAAGACAGCTTCCAGTCAACCTGAAACACTAGTACAGCTCATCCATGTTGGAGCAATAAAGTTTTTAACACAAAATTATAATTTCAAATAACGTACTTTACAGGCAGCTGATGTTTGTGAACAACACTAAACTGACTAGAAGAAGAGAAAGGAGAAACCTTACAGAGGAACCTGCATTACAGGGGAACTTGCATATACTAGAGACATGGGCTGAGAAAGGACAGCACACAGTAGAGTTAATATTGTAAGGTACTGCACCTAGGGAGAAAGGAATTCGGGTTGCACATACACTCCGTGTAGTGTAACAATGGACAGCACAGCCTAGAAGAGGGATCATGGGGTACTTGCAATGGTCATGTTGAGGCGATGCCCAATTAATAAATCTGGTTGTGTGCCAGATTGTTTAAGGATAAACAAACTCATTAATAGGATACTTCCTTATTACAAACACCTCCTGACCAAGGCAGTTTGAATTTCAGATCTTTTTTGGGGGCTTTAGGATACAGGAGCAATGTCATACATTTACCCATTTCAGTTTGATTACCTGTACACCAAACTCACTGGAAAAAGTTTCTGAATAAGGTCCAAACCAAACAATGTTTAGAGTAATATTTTATTTACACCGCCTTACCAAAACTAAGAATAAACTATGCACTTTCAGTTTTAAGGAATTATTGTAACACTGAATTCAGATGGCTCATAGCATTGTACAAGTGCCGTTTCTTACAGTTAATGTCCATTGGTAGTTTACACCTTCACATTTATTTCTCTGAATGATTAGTTCAAAAGTTCAGACAAGTCTGATTCCTTGTTTGCTGGCAAATAGAATGCTGTATATATCACTAGTTCTTCATTCAATAGTAATAACAGCCAAACATTCATGACTGGAAAAAGTCACTGTCAGAATCATAGGCCTGTATTAACAAACATTACTTCCAGCGTTAAAACCACTTTACAAAATCACTTCAGCAATGTGCCACTGAGAAATATAAGAGACTGCGCAATCAGGTTAGTAAAGGCAAAGTAAAGTGTTAACACCAGAGGCAAATGTTTAAGCAGTAAGACATGACAAGGTGTGCACTGTGGTGGGATAACAGCACACCTTGGGTGTGTTGTGAGGCATGAGGCATTGCCAAGTGCCTTCAACCACCAGAGAAGTGCCGTTATCCTACCACAAAGCACAACCTGGAGTGTCTTGTTGCGATTATGAAATGAGTTCAAGATTTTTTTTTGATGGGGCTGAAGAAATGCACCACAATAAATTAAAAAAAAAATGCATGACTTTTTTTAAAAGAGTTCATCCACCTCAGTAAAATAGTCCCACCACATCCCAACACTGACATGCAATTTCAGGTTTAAATATTATGCACAGCAAAATACATGTATTTTTTAATTTTTTTATTGGGATACTCCTCCAAGTATCCACCCCGGTCACGGCCCCCTGAGGTCCTTCATGCCAGCCGATTCCCCCGGTCACCCCTGGCTTACCCCCCAGAGGATGAGGCCGTGGAGCTGGCTCCCCATATTCAGCCCGCGGTCCTAGTAACTGGTTGGGGGATCGGCGACATGAGAAGGACCCCAGGGAGGGCTTCATAGAGGAGAGTCCCTATTTTGTATGTTATGTAGCCCCCTGGAGAGCGGGCGTGCAATGGCGTCAGCGCGCTGGCGTGCAGGCGTCCGTGGCCTCTTCCCCCCAGTCAAATCACGGCGGCGCTGTTGTACACCCAGCCTCCGCTGGGTGTCACTACAGCGCCGCATCACGTCCCCACCACGCGAAGGAAGGAGGCTGTCGGGACAGCTCAATCCTTCCTTCCCCTGCCAGCCTCGCGTTCGAGTCCGCTCCTCAACCCGGGTCGCCGCGTAAAATACATGTATTTTTAATTATCTCTTAAACCCTCTACTTTTCCCAACCCATCCCCATTTACCCATTCCCTCACCTTCTTTCTCCTTCTTGATATGACTCCCTCCTTTTTCCCTATCTTGTTAATTTTCTGTCTTGCCTACATTCAAGAAATGGAAGGTTTACTATGGATGGAACACAAGAATTCAAACCTCTGGTCAGTTCTACTAGCAGAATGTTACCCACACTGTTGGTGTCAGCGTGGCTCAGTTGGTAGCACATCTGCCTCTGGACCAGAAGGCTGTGGGTTCTTGTCCCACAGCAGGACTGGACTTGCATCTAAATCGCTGGCATCCAAGTACAGTATGGGGGGGGTGCTGTACTGTTGGGGTGTGCCATTCTTTGGATGAGATGTTAAACCGAGGTCCCTTCTACCCATCCTGGTGTTGTCCTGGTCGGTGTCCAGGTGGAAGTAAAAGAACCCAGGGCACTCTTTGCAAACAGTAGGGGACATTCCCAGGCGTCCTGGCCAACACTCCCCGTCCCATAAACCTGTTCATGCAATTGTCCAGGTTGTGTGTGGTTGATGTGCGATATGGCCACCACTACACATTCAGTCACTTCACTACCAGTCTAGCATTGCTTGTAAAGCACTTTGGGATACACTGAGTATTGAAAAGCACTATATAAATGCTGATTCTTCTTCTGTCATGCAACAGAAGGCCTCAGATGGAACCGGGGCTTTATCTGTAGCTAGTTAAACAGCACAGATTTCCCTAGTAAGCAGGTGAGGAGAGATGGGGGATTTTTCGTGGTCAGTAAAGACACACCAGAAATAAAAACTGTAAGTACTGCAGTACTTCATTTTTTTTAAGGGGGGGGGTGTGTGCGGAAAAAGATTATGAGGCCAAATAACATTTAATTATCATGTTTTAAAATTTAAGGCAGTTTTATTTTTAGGGCCTAGTGGAAGGTTTTTCGTGAGTAAAGGCCATGTTTGTGATGGCAGTCAGGGATGTGTGGTAGTACTGATTTTATTATGAAAAGGCTGCTGGATCTTTATATAATAACTGGTGACCCCCGTTATCAACACATTTTTGAGTATTGTAAGAAGTCGTATCAACCTGCAGGTTGATACGAAAAAACTCGTATCAACCCTCTCGCTCCGAGAAGCCTGCAGCGGGTTCAGACAAATTAAACAGACGGTTCTCCGACCACAGATTCTAACTCACAGCATGACCTCCATTTTAACAGAAACATACAGGGCAAAGTAACAAAACGTAATCGTTTTCTTTTCTTGAAATTTAGTATTTACCCAGCAGGAAGACTCTCCACTAAAAGTGTACTTTCCCGACTACCCATATTGAGTCCACAAGCGGCATGAACTTTCACCTCGGTTCCACAGCGACTGTAAAGATCTGACCCATCTAGATGACGAAACAACACAAACTGAAGCGAAAGGACTTAGGAAACAATATAAATTTAAAAAAAAATCGATTTTTTCGACTTACTTTTTTTTTTTTTACTTCATTCCTGAGATCGTGATTTACTTTACCCAACTCAAACCGACAACCATAATGTAAGGTAGTCTTTTTTGCACCAGTTATTATAAAAAAATAAGACTTATGTAGGCGGTTGACATTCAGTTTTTGTGCACACCCTCGGTGTGTGATCATAGTGAAACCTCTCGAGCCGCTCTCGGGGTTTTGCTCTCTGACCTTGGAGTGTGTGAAAAACTGCTCTCTTGCACTACATATGCATTATTCTATATATCCAGTGCTGTTGTGCTGGGATATCAGCACTGGGTTCCGAGCTCCTCAGCGAATCAGGTTTCTGGATTTTTTTTAGTTCTTTGAAGAATGCTGAATAAAGTGGCATCAATGCTCCCATCCATCAGAAAAGCTAACATGCAAGACCATAGAGTCCTCAGACTAGAGCTACTAATCCCCTCATTATGGGGATAACGGTAGCTTGGAAATTATTACCAAGCTCGCGTTTAGTTGTTGTAGGGCTGAGAAGCACTTTGGGGTATATGACTGGAACTTTCATTCTGTGCCACTGATTTTTGGGTGAGATATGAATTGGCAGACTGGCATCTGACATCTTTAGGTCTTTGTGCACAGTCAGCATTTGCTGGCCATTTGAAAAATGAAATCCAGGCTCACAGGGGACAGAGTACTCTTGAGAAAGCCAGAATGGTGAACTATTCAATGAATATGTGTGTGTGTGTGTGTGTGTGTGTGTGTGTGTGTGTGTGCGCACCCTCACTGCCTAATAAAGGTAAACAGCATTTGCATTGTGTTGTTTGTGTACTGATGTCCCCTGCGTGACCATTTTTTGTTTCTCCCAACATGCTTTTAACTACGTGGCACCAATGTGCCAGCCGTGTGGCACCACTGTCCTGCTGCGGCTCTTTGTGGTTTCCCTCATTTGCTGCCATTTCTACATCGAGCTCCCTGGTGAATTTTAACTTTCTCATATAGCAGCTCTCTTGTGTTTACCCACAAAAGTACCTACACTGGTCAAGTGGACTGAAACATGATCAGGTTTTCTTCTGCTCTGCTGTGTGTTCTGTTTTCTACTGAGTCGTGATACCATCACTGGGTCTCTGCCACATGACACATCCTTACTGACAGGAAAACTGAAGTAAGCTCTGAGGTATAGTTTGTAGTGAGACTACAGTATTTTTCAATACCCTGCATGAGTTGTCAGTACGAGTTGTTCCTTTTTTTTAAAGGCTAGAATGGATGGATAGGACTTAAAATTGTTAGTTTACTGCCTGGAATTAATAACTTTCAGAAGTAGTCACCTATTGCTTCTTATATATGAAGTATTTTTTTTTTCTTTTCTGTTTTGCTAATTAGAAGATTTTGTACCTGGCAGTACTAGGGGTGGCGTATGGAACAGCACTCTACCTGGAGACTGACATAGTCAATTCTGTTCCTCCCCATGCATTATCAGCATTGTGATCTCACTGACTGTGACATCAGTAGTTATGAAGAAGAGCCAATCTCAAGCCGCTTGACTGGTAACTTGGGACACATAGTACCTCTCTTTTTTACAACTGGTAAATCCCTGCCTTATACACCTCAACATACTATTTGTCATGCTATATGCCATACGGCACTGAGAAATTGACTTATCACTAATCAATAAACCTTTATCACTTTTCTTCCCCAGAATATTCAACCTCTACTCCACCAGTGCTGTTCTTACTGCCGAGGTATGTGACCTTGCATTTCTTAGTGTTCAACTTCAGCTGCCAGATGGCAGACTCTTCTGCTAGATTCTCCATGTAGCTTTGGACCCTGCTGTGTATCTATAGCACACAGAGTTGTTTTTTTTTATCATAGATCTTTTTATCCTCCTGCCAGCGAAGTGGATCTCCACGATCTCCAGCTGCCAGCACCCGCACCCCCAGACCCGGTCTGGTACCCCCCACGGAGCCGGCCATTGTCGCTCATGCACTCCATGGCAGGATTCTCTCAGGAGCCAGGGGGCACTGGGCACGGCCATCAGCCACCGAGACCGCCGCCCCACTATTTTCCACCCTAGTTTTCTCCCCAGAGAGCCGGATGTGCAATGGCGTCCAGCACATACATGCTGACACCCACCGTGTTCCCCCCCAGTTTCTTTACCCACTACTGTAGTGTGGCTGGCCTCCGCCAGTCGCAGCTACAGTGCGTTGTAGTACCCCAACCCACCCCAGAGGAAGAAGAGCCATCGTGGGACACTCAATCCTTCCTCCCCCCCTTCCAACCTCTGGTGGCCCGAGTCTGTTCCCGAATCCGGGTCGCCAGTGTGGCGTGAGGTGTGGCGTCCAGCGCCTCAACCCTCAGTGCCACCGGGCCAGCTAGCACACAGAGTTTTAAAAATTGTTTCCTCCACCATCCAGTACCCCATCCTGAATTTTACAGCTGTGCCATGGCACCAGTTCTCTGATACAGTTCATGCAGGGGCAATGGTCTCCTCTAATATCCTGACATGTTGCACTCATTGCATGACCACAGTAGGTGCAGGAGAGTGACATGGCTCCATTTTAACTCCCTGCTGAAGAAGCACCTCACCACTATCCTGTGTCTACCCCACCAATGGCCAATTTGAGCAAATGAGTATTTTATTTAAATTTTGTAACAAGTTGTGACTAAGAAACAAACTGCATAGTTGTGTCAGTGTTAAAAAATAACACGGATTAAACCAAGTCAAAGGGCCTCCAGCACTGCTCTTGCATCTAATGAGGGATTGCCCATGGATTTTTGAAGGGAGTTGGAAAAGCTTTGAAAGCATAAAAATGTTTCCATGAGGATGCTGTTGGCCTAATATCACCTCAAAAGAACCACAGGGTCCTTCTATAGAAAAGAAAAATCAGTCTGTCAGGTAATACAGACAGGCCTACACTTTGCACAGAATGCTTTTTTTTTTATTATTCCTGCTTATGAAGAAGGTGGATTGACAAGAATGGCCTAGTGTCCCTTCTGACCTTAAATTACTGTTACTAGGTTACTATTACATAGTGCTCACTCTCTTTTATGATTCCCACCCCAAATCTGCACTACAGCAGACTTTTCCAGAGCAGACTATGGCACCAGGCCAAGCTTTGAGTGGCTGACAACTGACCAGCAGATTGCTGACAGAACATACTGCTATACTGTGGCCGGCCCAATGCCATGGAAGGCTGAGGTGCTGGATGCCTCACCTCCTGCCACACCGGTGATACAAGTTCAGTAGCAGATGAGGGTCACTGGGGGCGGTGGCCAGGGGAAGAAGGATCAAGCATCCATAAACAGCTCTCCTTTTCCGGGGGGGGGGGCAGTGCATGCCACTGCTTGGCTGCCACCCAGGAGAGGCACAGCATGTGACCTGATCTCAGAAGGCCGAGTGCAGGGGAAGCACCACAGAAGTGCGACTCCCCCGCAGCGACCCCTCCCACAGCGGCATGCTCGACTTGACTGCAACCACAGCACCTGGCAGATCAAAGTGACCCCCCCAGAGTGTCAACATGTGCGCTATCGGTGGTTCACTCTCAGGGGTGTTTGTACGTGGTGCGTCGCTGTGTGGCCAGTCGCAGCGGTGTCCATCAGGGTGTGCAATGCTGTGCATCGCTGTTCTGTCAGTTGGGCTGGTGCGCATCGGGGTTCTCTGTGTCCGTTCAGCTGTGTTGCTGTGGGGGTTGTCGGTGTGGTTGCCGTCGCTCTTCAGTGGTGCTTCCGAGTGCAGGTATACAAATGCTTGCAGCATCTTCATGTTGCACATCCACGTCAGTGCATGCACACCGACCTTGGGAAGGGACAGAAAATGGGGCCGGGGGGCAGTGTAACAGGAAGCCCCGCCCGTCTCAGTCCACTCCATAACCCCAGCACCCTACTGCAAACCGGATCCAGACTCTAGGGGTTAGAGAGGACAGTCCTCCCTCTCCCGGCCCCACCACGGGGGCCGTGGAGGCATTTAAGTAAGTGACTCCTGAAGGGAGATGGTGGCCAGTTGAGAAGGCAGGCAGGGGCTAAAGAGCCAGCCAGTACCCAAGAAATGAAAGAAACAGCTCTATGAAAGAATGTACTGCTATTTTTAATCATGTACAGGTTATCTACTGACCATACAAAACAGTAGGGGGACTCACTCCTGTTTTTACTGATTTTTGAATAGACTTGCAATTTGATTAAAAAAAATTAAATACTATATATTGATTTTAGACTTTTATAAGTGTATCATAACTACAGAGTTTGATACTTCAAATTAAACAATAATAATACAAGTAACTGATGATGTCTAAAACCTCTGTTATACAGTACCATTAAGCCAGTTCTGCGGGAGGCACATCACCCAAGGTATCCGCCAAGGCTTTTAATAAAAAAAGATGTCTTCAACTACTGGAACAATTTAGTTCTGCTATGTCAACATTCATTTGGAAATTCAGCAATATGAAACACAGTTCTCTAGTGTTACTTTTCTACATATGCCAGATCCCGAAAAAAATGCAAAAGGAAAAAAAAACGGCTCTGGAATACACTTGGATCACTGCTCTTCCAAGAGAAAATAACTCAAGTTATCTTAGTCTGCAGTCTGCCGGCACAAAGACCAAGTGGCAGCTTTGTGGAAAGCCCTCAAATTTATAGCACTTGGGAGCACAGCATGTATGTGAATTATGAACTGTTACAAAAATACATAACAGAATGAAATGGCTGTATCTAAAAGGGCACATTTACAAGAAAAAAAAGGTCTCTACGCTACTCCTGTCAAGCGCCTTCTTCCCCTCCTCACAGTTCGTCTAAGTTTCCAAAAGAGGCAGATAAGCGGCACAGTCCTCGCCGTGCCATACTGCAGGCAGGCGAGAGTGAATAATGACTGCATTGTCCGGAAGCAGAACTGCTGCTGCTTGTAAATCCCAAACACTGTAATCATGGTTTAGGCATCCTTAGAAAGGATGCTTTTATTTATCTTTGTTTTTGTTTCTGTTTGTTTTTGGCCTTTTTTTTTTTTTTTATTTTCATACTAGTCTGACTAAGACTTGGCAAAATACGACCTTTATTATGATGCATGTCACCATTGCCCCTGAAGGCCTGTTTGGCTGCAACTTCAAGGCTGAGCAGAGGCTCCACAGTTCAGTCTCGGATTCTACGTCCGGTGTATCCCAGCCAGACACTTGAAAATAAAACAGGTGACTGTTTCTTTTTAAGCGCAGTTGCTCAGAAAGACAGAGAGAAGAGCAGCAGGGGTTCAGATCAGTTAAAAATGTGTGCCTGCATACTCACAGAAAAGTAGGGGAGCTGCCATTATAGGACAAAAAACACAAAACAGCAAACCCTACACCCAGTCAAGAAATGGATGCGTACCTGCCAGTCTCCTGAACTGCAAATTAGGAACAAGGGTTAAAAAAATCAAGGACACGTGGACAAAATCAGAAACACATCTTAAAAAAATGGCAATGTTTGCTCAGCAATTCTGCCATAATCTTTCGTTTAGTGTAGAAGATAGTTTCTTTCTTTCTTTTCAAAAAGGTTTTTATCCACCATTGTCCAGTAGTGGCTAATCAGCCCTGCCCTCACTTCCCTGTCGGACCCAACTTCCCTCAGGACCCACCTTCAGTCTGGATACTCCCACAAATCTGCCCCTTGTGGCAAGGCTGGAGGGAGGATGGTCACCCCAACCCCCATACTACAATCCAGTGTGGTGTGATGGTGAGCTCAGAGGTGGTGGTGCGGACTTGCAGAAAAGAAGGCAAGGCTTCATTGGGGCTCTGCCCTGATATCTTTCGCCTGGTTTTCTCCCCAACTCTTGATGTAGGGTGTCAGGCCCAAGCGTGGAGCCACACACACCTGATGTTCACCCAGCACTTTCCCTTCTTTGCCACCTGAACTGCACTGCCACCGGGCCTCCACCTGGTGGCAATATAAGGCCGGGGGCAACATGCTTCCCCACCCCGGGAGACGACAGCAATCCCTCGGATGCTCAATACTCTCCCGTCCTGACCTATCCCTCGGTGACCGGAATCCATTCTTTAACCTGGATCTCTGGTGTGGCATGAGGTAAGGCGCCAGTGTCCCAGCCCTCCATGCAACTGGGCTGGCTTGTAAAAGGCATTTTCTGAAGGAGATCCAGACTGTAATACTAAAGTCTGACTTTGTTTTGTACTTTGAATCCCTGCTCTTCTGCATCAGAAATCCCACATTTAGGAGGGACGGTGGACATTTTTGAGGCAAAATCGGGGACTTCCCTTAAAAGAGAGGTGTGCATGGACGACACGTGAGGCAAATTCAACACCAAAAGGAAGACATGTGAGGCAAGTTCAACCAGTGTTCCAGATAAGATAACTAACAGGTCATTTTTTATCACTCTTTTTCCTCCTTTCTTATCCTGTAATCTTCTGTTTCATAGTTCAGTGCTGTAACCACTGGACTTTATTATTCCCTGTATTCTTCCCAAAACTGTACATACACAGAGGTAGTGTGTGGACTGGTGGTTAAAGCAACAGCTTGGATATTTGGAGATTGAAGGTTTAAACACTGCTGGAGCCACATAGTCACTGTGTGACCCTAAGAAAGTTACTTCATGGCCAGCCTGGTGCTGCTGAGGGTTGAGGCGCTGGACGCCACACCTTGTGCCATGCCGGTGGCCTGAGTTCGGGGGCAAGCTTGGGCCACTGGAGTTGGTGGGGAGGGGGGGAGAGGACTGGGAGATGACTGTAGTGATCGCTGGGCTGCTGTCATCTCCCGGACTGGGAGGTGAAGTTTCCTCACTCTCAGCTAACACCCAGTGGAAGAGTAGAGACCTGGGGGGCTGATGCAATGTCGGGAGGGTGGAAGGAGCATGTGGTTTCCAGAAGCACACGTGCTTGCCATGCACACCGCTGCTCCGGGTGGGGAGTAAACCACAGGAAAACCCCATGTCTCTCAGTTGCCGTATGTTACAGCCCCTGACATACACGGACCCCATTCCTTGTTGATCCCCACTGGCAAAGACAGTGGGGGGGAGAGGCTGATGGGGTTGGAGGCGGAAGGGGGACTGATGACAGAAGCAGGTGGCCATGGAGGAGCAAAAGCTCTACACAAAAAGGAAAAGAAGCAAGTCACTTCACCTCTCAGCACTCTAGTCCACTCAACTGTTGAAATGGACAGAAGTAGGACCCCACAGGGAACAAGATGCTGCATCTCAGCTAGACTACCCCAGGCAAATAAATTGAATAGGAAAAAAAAACTTTTTGTTGCCTGTTTTCGCTGCAGACTACAGAATCCATGTGAAAAGCCCCGCCATAAGCAAATGTACATAAATATTCTCCAAACAGCATTATGTAGGGCAGATCAACAGTGAATTACACAATAATGCTGTTAGTTCTGGAGGGGTGGCACAACTTAATTCTAACAACCTATTTTACAGATGTGCTATTGCTCACAGCAATGATGACCATGTTGTGTGGACATCTACATTGGGACCCAAATGGGTACTAAACAATATTTATAAAGGAAGAACAGTTTTCTCATCTGGAATATTTATCGAAAGCCCTGCAGATGAGTGGCAAGCGTTGATTTTTAAAATGCTGAGCAGATACCACTGCTGGCTGCTGTATGTTTCGAAATTAACAGGAAGCTCACCATGGCCCTACCACAAGTTCACTTAGAGTTCATAGAGAAGTACTACAGCTAGGTTCACAGCAAGGTGCTGCTGTAAAAACAGACACCAGAAGTCCGGTGCAGAGGAATCAAGGTCACACAAGTTCTCAAGCTGCTCAGTAAATGGCAAGCTGCCTGAGAACTCTGTCTGCTAATACTGCATTTGAAGAGGTTACAAGCCTTACATGTACAATATGTGCCATCTTGGAACAAGTTTAGAACTGCTTTCCCCCATGCCTCCAATACCACTGTAAGCAAGAGACCTGTGTAACGTGAGCTCATAAGAGACAATGGGCTGCATTTTCAGGTGGGCAGATGCCACGCAGCCGACAGCTCATCTCTGAGATGCATCCGTGTCTGCTCCGCTGCATCTCACAAAACTTCCCAGATGTATTGGAGCTATCTTCAAAGGCTTTATCTAATTTTAGACGCAAATTCCTTTTGCCAATTTCAGGGAAAAATAGTTTTCTTTTTTTTTTAATTTTTTCATTAATATTTTTTAGACAGAAGTACTGTAATGTGACCAGAGTGAGATACTGGTATCTCAGAACTAAGACATCCTTCATATTTAAAAAATGTCAAGGTGTAGTTTGCTCTTTTTAGAGCATCACTGGATCCTGTACTGTTGCATTACTACTGTAAGTTAGCACTGAAGTCAAGTCAGGGGGTCAAAACCAGTCCATTCACAGATGAAAGGGTCCTGAAAGAACCCCTAAAACTGAAGGTGGACAAAGCAATGGGGCCTGATGGGATTCACCACATAATTTTAAAAGAACTAGGGGGAGAACTAGTGACACCACTGACTACCCTTTTTAACAACTCATGGGAGGATGGTGTGGTACCTGAGGACTGGAGGTGGGCGGATGTGATTCCCCTTCACAAAAGTGGGAGCAAAGCAGAGGCAGGAAACTATAGACCTGTTAGTTTGACCTCAGTGGTAGGGGAAATGATGGAATCACTTCTGAAAGAAAGAACTGTTGAGTACCTAGAGGTCAGTGGGGCACAAGACCCAAGGCAGCATGGATTCACAGCAGGAAGGTCTGGTCAGATGAATCTAATAGATTTATCTGACTGGGTGACCAAAGTAGTAGACCAGGGAGGGGCTGTGGACATGGCCTGTCTAGACTTTATCAAGATATTTAACACAGTCCCACACAAAAGAACCAGTCTCTCCACTGGCCGCCCGTTTGCAGCTCTGCACACTGGACCTGCCTTTCACTCTTGGGTGCTGGATTTGAAAAAGCACTCGAAGTGGAGTTTTGGACTGCTGCAAAGCATAAAATCTACTGTTTTTCCTGTAACGCCTCCAGCCAGGGTGTTGTCTTTGCCAGACCCGGCTACAGAGCACTCCTCGTGGCAGAATTCAGATCAAAAAAGCGCTTCTGCCTGGGGTCTGCTGCTACAGGTGCTCCAGTGTTGTGGGCTGAATTTATGCCTGGAGTCTGCTGCCAGTGTTTTGGGCGTATCTGTCCCTTGCTGATATTCCCTTTAAAGACATAGTCCACTCCTGCTGAACTCTTATCTGTCCCTCAAAGGATCTGACCCAAGTATACTACAGACACTGCTCAGCAGGTTAACATTAAGTGGCATCCCCAAGTTTACTGTACCCAGTTGTCTACAAGCATATAGCAATATGGCAACCTTTTAGGAAGGTGGATGCTAGTAGTCCCTAGAACTTTCTAAGAAAATATATGTGCACAATGAAAACCAGGATGAGTTGGCACCTCCTGCCAGGGGGTATTCCTACACAACTGCTCCTACTTTTAGTGTTAGCTTTAGAACAAAGATACCCAACCACAACTACCCACAACTGCCACTAAGGCAACTCTGTCATGCAGTGTGGAAAATCTGCACAGTGGGAGACTAACTGGAGCACCCTCACTTCTTTTCACACAACATAATATCACAACTGGACCTCTACCAATACAGGGAATCCCAGGTGCATGTCTATTCAGGCATTATGTCCAGGGCCACTGGAAAATTGCAGAAAAGGTTACCCAAAATTGTGGAGAGTTTTGCAAAAATTGAGGGAAATTGCGGGGCTTCTACTATAGACCCTGAGTGCTTCACAATAAATCTTTTAATGTTTTCTGCATCATAAATTAGTCAGTGTAAATTGCTAAATGAATACACTGACACCTGAATATGTTTAAAATATAAAGAAAAGTTTATGTTCCTAACAAGAATACTAAACTGATAAGCTATTATAAGCGTTGCCCGTCTTCCAAAATTTAAAAGCATCTGCCTCATACAGTGCTAAATAGATTCTATAAAGTGAGCCACAGCAAATAAATATTAAATAAAGCCAGAAGAAATATTTTTTTGTTTGTTTCTGGTTGTAGAATAATGCAGCCTAATCAACAGCTGTTTACAGTGCTCTGCCAACTATTCACCCACTTTGGTACAAGAACAAATAAGCAGATAGAGTGGTGAATGAGTTTTAGTAAAATGTTGTTAAAGTGTTTAATGGTCATAATTTGTACTGTCGGTACTGCACACTATTTTTGAAATCACACATTTAAACATTAAATCTTGAGGTTATTGGGGCTGGCAATATAATCTAGAGGTTACAGTAACAAACTGTGAATGAGCTGACTACATCTAGCAGACCTGGGTTTGATTCCCACAACCTCCACTTGCATACAGTGTGATTCTGAGCAAGTCACGTAACCTCCTCAGTGCTCCTGGGTTGTACCTGAAAACAGGCACTTGTGTCTAGTGGGCCTTATGTGGTTACCAAAAAATGTCAAATAAATACCAATATATTTTTACTGCATCATACAGTAGTCAGGGTACCCGGTAATTTACCTTTGTTCAACTCTGACTGCAATGATTTTGTTTAGTTAAAGATAAATGTTCAGATGCATTTTGTGTTTTATAAGCTTGTTTTTAGACTTTAGTCAGGTTTTTATTGTAGTCTTTGCATGTGAGCATCTAGGGGTTGCTAAGAGTGAGATCACTGTTACCAACTAGCTTATTCAAGTTTAAAATTGGCAGGGTCATCCCCAAATCCTCAGCTGTTTGAATCAAAACTAGTCTGAATGAAAGTATGCTCACAAGGAATAACTTGCCCTGCCACTTACAAAAAGGCTTCATAGTTAGCACCCCATTTAAGTGAATGGGATAATTTACACCTTTTCTCCCATCTTTTTTTTTCAGTCTGTGTGTCAACAAAAAGTTTTCTGATAGACTGCTTCAACACAAAACAAATGTTAAGTATATTTATGCTTGGCCAGTGGATTTTGAAACCAAACAAGAAACAGATTCAAAAGAAATCAGTGTCACATAAAACCCTTGCTCTACCTTGCACTGCATTGTTTCGGCCAAACCCAAGCCTGCATGCAAAATTGTCAATATATTGAGAGTATTGTATTAAAAATGTTAATACTTTTAATGCAGTTCAATATAAAAACTCAAAAATTGCAAGAAAGTGCAGAACATGTCAGTTTTTGCGAAGAATGGTGAAAATTGTGGATTCCGCAAAACAATTGCGGGCGCAATTTTCCAGTGGTCCTGCTTATGTCTTTTCCCTGGCCTCCACCTAGCGCTTGGCCCACTGCTGGCCAAAGGTGCCTCGCCGAATTTAATGAGACTAAATGGAAAGCCCCGTTTCCCGAAAATATGTAGGAAGCTCATCAGAATACTACTGTTGATCTCTGGAAATACTGTATTCACCCTAACCCAAGCCGGCTGCAGACACACACCCATCCCTCGGCACTCAATGTCTGAAGTAAGGGCCAGGTAAAGACTGTAGCCTTGAACATTGGTAACCTACTAGGGAAGCTAGCATGGTTCAAGGCCTGGGTGGCACATATACAGCCTGATATCGTCACACTGACTGAGACCTGGTTTACCATCGTACTGCCGACTCAGTAGTCTCCATCCCCACATACAACCTGCATAAGCAAGACCGAACTGGGAAAAGAGGTGGATGATGTAATCTACACCTGTAACCACCTACAATGCCACAGAGTCCCACCGACCACTAACAGTAAGGTCTGTGAATGCCTAACTCTAAAATTCCTCCTAGGCAAGGGGAGAAAAAATCTTAATGTCATGGCAGTGTACATCCCTCCACGGCAACAGCAAGCTGGTAATGCAGCCTTCTCCAACTACTACACCCAGGTTAGCCAGAATAAAGAAATTATCATTCTAGGGGATATTAACTCTAACTGGGCTGCCAGCTCCAGTGCTGCCCACAGAGAACTGATTTCTGGTCTATACCTAACACAGATGGCCAAGAGTAGCACTAGGGCTAATTAACACACTGGAACAAACACTCTGATTGACTGGGTGTTAACATTGCACCCTGAAAGGCTATTTGAGGTCAAGGTTCTCCCAAACACCCTGAGCGACCACTCATCAATCCAATGTGAATGGTCAGCCAAGCAACCCAAACCACCCCCGAGACTGGTAAGGAACAGGTTTATCAGAAGTAGCACCATGACATGTTTTAGGAACTACCTCGCAGTCACAGACTGGGGCTCCTTTGACACATGCCCCTCTATTGACTCAGCCCTCCAACTCTTTATCACTCACTTCAATACGGCAGATGACAAGTTCGCTCCATACCATAAGAAGATGGTGAAAGTTGGGAGCATGGACTGGGTCACCCCACAACTTCTAAGCATGATGAGACAACGGGATCTCCTCTAGTAACATGCCAGAGAAACAGAGTCAAATTTAGATATCCGAAATTACAAAGTGGCATGAAACAAGTGCACCTGGGCTATCCGGCAGGCCAAGATGACCCGCCACAAGAACCAGCAGTCCCAGAGTTGGGGTGATGGGAAAAAATTTTGGACTGCAGTTAAGAACCTCCTCCATGCTTCACTATAATGATGAAGTCATGCTTGATGACACTACAGTGGCCAACATCTTCAATCCAAAATTTATGGACTACAGTGCTGTTCTCCCCACAAGACCGGATAAATACCGTGATGGAACACCATCCTCTGACCACTTGCCCTCCACTGCCATTCGCAGTCCAAATGCCAAACCTAGTCCAAAATTCTACTTCAGGCAGATGTCCATCAAGGAAACAAGAAAATACCTTACCAGAGTCCTATGCAAAACCAGAATGGGAAGCAATGGTATTGATATAAAGCTACTCTCCACTGCTTTACCTCAAGTCATTGTATCCATAACTAAACTATTTTAATTTGTCTCTCCAGCTGTCCGCTTTCCCCACCACATGCTTTAGTCACCCCTGTGCTGAAAGGTGGAGACCGAGCAAAAGTATCCAATTATAAACCCATCTCAATCCTGTCCCCTCTCTCAAAAGCACTTGAAAGAATCATAGCTGACCAACTTATGGACCATCTGCATAAATATGACCTCCTCTGCCCACAGCAACATGGTTTTCACAAGATGCACAGCACCAATACTGCCCTAACTGATTTCACGGGCTATGTGCACAAGTCTCTTGACCAAGGCCAACTAGTGGGGGCAATCTTTATAGACCTAACCAAGGCCTTCAACTGTGTTGATCACCAGCTGCTGCTACTTAGGTTAAGTTGCTTAGGACTGTCACCCAACACAGTCAAATGGTTCACTAGTTATCTAACTGGGCATACGCAACAGGTGAAAATTAATGAAACCATCTCTGAGACACGCAAATTCACAGTGGGGTTCCCCCAGGGATCCATACCAGGCCCGCTTCTGTTCAGTCTCTTTGTGAACAACCTACTGGAAGCATGCTCCACCACTAGGATCCTGCTATATGCTGATGACACAGTTGTATTCTCTCAGGACTCCTGTCAAGAAGCACTCACTACAAACCTGCAGCACAACCTTAACCTCCTGCAGGACCGGTTCAAATTTAGCTTCCTTGTACTCAACAGTAAAAAAAAAACAAAAAAACAAGGTCATGCTGTACGCCAGTCGGCAGAAGAGAAGGTCTACTGTGCCCTTCACAATCACTGATACCCCTCACTCCACCCTTGAGCAGGCGGCATCATTCCGAGGTATCACTGTTGATGAGTCCCTCACTTATGATGTACATATACACAACAGATCACTGCCACCAATAGGAAACCTGGGGCACTATACAGGCACTGGTCATGCCTCACTCCCAAAGCAAGGTTTCAGGTGGTCAGAGGGACTGTCCTACCAATCCTGGACTATGGAATCATGGTGTAAGGTGCAGCTACTGAAATCAGCCTGCTCAGAATCCACACTACTCTTAACAAGGCTTGTAGACTTGTCTTAAATGCTGACTGCCTTACGCATATGTGCAAACTCTACATTAGGATCAAATGGCTTCCCCTCATGGACCGAATCAGGCTTCACTCCTGCCTCCTAGGAAAGAAGGCCTCCTTGGGCTTGCACCTCCCTCCTTACAGGCTCTATTTCGGGTTGCCCCAGCAGAACACACCACTAGAAGTGTTGCAAAACATGCCTTAGCAGTGCCATTCAGAAGAACTGCCCTAGGGAGGTGAGCCTTCACAGTTTGGGCCCCTACCTGGCTAAACAAGCTCCCTACTCTTCTATGAGCATCACACGCCTTGACCACTTTAAAACAGAGCTCAGGAACTATAGCTCCCCCCCAAAACACTGCTTCTGTCTCAGATAATCCCCTCCAACCAGGACTCTATATGGCACTCTGTGCCCTGGCCAGTTGACCTTTTTTGGTCATATCACCCCAACCCCACTTTCTCTCCGACCTCCTTAGCATCTCACCCACTTCCCTTTGTAAGCTCTATTTCTGACACCTCCTGCTACCCCCTAGCCTACTTCACTCTCTTACCACCTGCATATCCTTGTCAAGGCTTTCAGTGGTTTCTAGATGTTTCTAATTCTCCACCTGATGGACCACTGCACATACCCTGATATGGGAACTGAGGAGTGCATTCCCTTGTATGGTGTAATCATGACTTCGATATTCCTATAATACTACCTGTTATTTTCTTACATATATATATATATATATATATATACATACATGCTTTTTAGATATGTCACGGACAGTGCCTGCTGGTTACTACTGTTTTTCCCATTATTACCCTCCCTCCCTTATTGACGTGGACCCTCTGTCAGTGAGCTTTAGCTCATAGGTTTTTGTCATTCCAATTTCTAATGAAGAAATAATCTATCCTCCCTCTGTCACCACCCTCTCTCCCACTGAGCCCCCCACCTGCTCTCTGGCTTGTGACCACCTCTACCTACTAGTCTAGCATACTTCCTATTGCTGTTTCCCCTCACCCTACTAGTTCCAGCCTACTCCCCCCTTCAGCTGTACTGGTCCTTCTTAACTGTACCCTCTGGGTTATTGACAATGCTATTTAACTGCCACTGGTGAGGTCTTAAAGTTGTACTGTCATGGACTCTAGCACGTTTTACTACTCTGCCATGGATAGGACTGTTCCCTCCTGTACTAGGTACCTTCAACATGTAATTTGTGATGCTTATGCATACAGTACTCAGTAATATGGTACACATTTATGGACCAATTTGTTTTAGCACTTGACAATGCTTCCCAGCTGCTACTGTCTCCCACTGTACTTGTACATGTCTCCTCTTCCTTCCTCCCTTTGTATGACGAGGATCCTTTGTAAAGGAGCTTTTAGCTCAAAGTCTGTAATTCCGATTCTTTCTGTAAACAAATAAAAGATTAATAAACAAGTTAGCCAGCCTAGGAGTGGGTCCCAGGGTGGTAACCTGGCTAACAAATTGGTTGGACAACAGGACACAGAGGGTAATAGTAAATGGGGTCCACTCTGAAGAAAGGAGGGTTACTAGCGGGGTACTGCAGGGTTCAGTACTGGGACTGGTCCTTTTTAATGTCTTTATAAGTGACACTGTGGAGGAATTGGACGGAAAAGTATGCCTCTTTGCAGACAACACAAAGATCTGCAACAGGGTTGATACACAAGGAGGCGGGGTAGAAAGGATAAGAAGGGACTTAGCAAGGTTGGAGGAATGGACAAATGTATGGCACCTTAGATTCAGTGCAAAGAAGTGCAAAGTAATGCACCTGGGAAACAAAAACCCCATGGAAGAGTACACAGTGGGGGGAGGTTACTAACAACAACAAAAATGGAAAGGGACCTGGGGGTAGTCATATCAGATGACCTAAAGTTAGGCAAGTGAAGTGAGAAGGTAGTGAGGAGGGCTGGGGGGATACAGGGATGCATAGGGATAGGCATCACCAGTAGAAAACAGCAAGTTGTAATCCCTCTGTACAGACAGCTGGTGAGACCCCATCTGGAGTATTATGTGCAGTTCTGGAGACCCCATCTCCGCAAGGACACAGACAGGATGGAGGCAGTCCGGAGGAGGACAACTAAAATGGTGCAGGGTTTGCACCAGAAGCCATACAAAGAAAGACTAAAGGAGCTTAATATGTATACCCTTGAGGAAAGGAGGGAGGGGACATGATAGAAACTTTCAAGTACATCAAGGGAATCAACAAAGGTCAAAGAGGGTAGCATCTTTCAGAAAAGAGATGTGCAAGAACAAGGGTGCACAATTTGAAGATAGAGGAGGGATGCACAGGGCAACACAAGGAAGTATTTTTCATGGAGAGGGTGGTGGGCGCATGGAATGGCCTTCCTGAGGAGGTCATGGGATCAAAAACAGTGGGGGGGGATTCAAGAATGCATGGGACAGACATAAGGCAATTCTGGTGGGGGTAGGAAGAAGTAGGCTGTTGGTTAACTAGGATCTGCAGCTTATCAAACAGGTAGGGAAATGAGCAGACTGGGTGGGCCAAGTGGTCCTTATCTGCCATTGAAGTCTATGTTTCTATGTAAGTCTGAGAGATGGTGTCCTAGCTTCTGCACTGGAGACTGCAATATTTGCTGGGCCAGATCTCCATGTAACGCTAAAAGTCTCCCCAGATAAAGGCCATTTTAAAAATAATTTTCTACATTTATTTATTTTAGTTATTTAATTGATAGCTGGGTGACTACACTGGACTACAGGCACATTTTCACAGGTGGGGTACATATACAATAGTAATATACAAGATTAAATGTGTTCCGTAGCAAAGTGAGGTGCAGGTAGAATGAACAACTCTGTGTTTCATAATCAAAACAGCATGTCATGTTGCAGACACAGTCAATATGCATACAGCAAGCGGGGCAGTGACAAACACTTTGGGATGAAATGTTGTCCCCAAGTTGTGATTCAGACTGGGAATTGCTAGATGAAAGGAACATGAAGCTAATTTCAAAGTTCAGGGTTGGATATAGAGAAGTTTTTGGAGCCCCCAGTTTGTTTTTGAAGTGGGAACTGCCAGAAAGCACTGCCCTGAGGACATCAGGTTCCTTGGACAGAGCTTCATATACTGGAGTTCAGGTAGGGGAGAGGAGTTAGCACATTGTAAGGACCTGACAGTTAGGCATCTGAGGGAGTAGTCGCTGAGGGTGGTGAGAAAGAACCACTGTAGAGTGAAGTGTAATTTACAATGGTCTGCAGGGAAGGGTGCAGAGAGGGTCAACTGGCAGATGCTGTAAACTGCGTTAGCCTCCCTGTTTGTTTGTCATACGCATTTGAGAATATAGGATCCCCACAGTCAATCATGGAGAGATGGGATCTTTTGGCAATGGTCAGACAGTCCTTTGGGGCACAACACTGTTTTAGCCTGTGTATGCTCCCAGCTGTCAATTAACAGCTGTACATACCTGGAAAACCCTAAAGTACTAAAAGTTAGAAACTCATTTGAGTAGGGCACATGCAGAGAGAAGTTAGTTTACCTAGGTTTGTGCAGGGAGACAAAATAGCACTGATTTGATCTTTTCTGACCTGAGTAGCAGTCAATTCTCCAGAAGCTAATGCTGTAAGGAATGGAAATCATTACTCAGGGAAAGAGCAACATCAGTAAAAGATACGGGGAGATATAGAGAATAACGCCTGTGCAGGCATGAGTTATGAGGATCTTCCACACGCCCAAGGTGTATGACAAGCCATAAACTCAGAGCGAAGCTCAAGGGGTTTATGAGATGATTACACACCGAGGGTGTGTGAAAAATCCTCATAAGGCAGACACTGCACAGGCATTACTTTTTATCATAACTGGTGCAAGGTTTGACAGAGGGAAAAACTGTGAGCTGTATTTGTGTGAGTGAGCATGTCAGTGGGCAGCTGCTGTACTCGCACAAATATGTGTGTACTCTCTTTCACGCTTCAGTAAAGTGAGACAGCGAGGAAGAAACCGCCATAATAATAATATTGAGTTACTACAGAATTCAGCGGGTAATTATGGCGTTTTATCAGGACTGCATATCCAGTTATTATAGGGGGTCACCAGTTACTATAGTAGATTAAAAAGTCTTCAGCAGACAGAAGGGTACTGAGGAGAGTCGATCAATAGCGAGAAGAGCAAGAGACCAAAGACAGAAGGGTGGAGGTCCCAATAGGGAATTACCCTGGCAAGCATACTGTATGCATCCACAAAGACAGCTCTGGTTCTAGTAAAGTGGGGACTGAGACACAAAGAGACTGCATTTTGGACCAAAGGACACTGTGATCAACTAGGTTAAATGCCCTTGTTAGATCCATGAAGACTGCACCAGTAAGATGGTGATTAGCCATAGCCATTGGTACAGTAAGTAGGGCTGTGCTGCTTGAGGATAAGCATGTTATACCTTAGAACAACTTATTTTCACTCTAATTTTTTTCTTTGGTATTTTGATGATTGAGTGAAAATTAATGCAGCAGTACTAGATAATTAGAAATTGATTAACAAAATTCAGTTTTTTTGGCTGGAAGCATGCAGCCATAGTTCAGGTTTCCATATCTGTAAATATGTTTTTCTAGCGATCTTTAGTTTTTTAGATATTGAAAATTTATTTCCATTGCTGTGGATCCTCAGTAAATATGCCTGCTGCCTAATCTGCAGCCAAACTCTCCCCTCATGGCACATCACGTCTTTTGTTTACATCCGTGGGACCCTGTGTTGCACATTTCCGCTGTCCCTGTGTAGTGCTGCAAGTCATGCAAATGTGCGGTTGGCAGCAGAGGGTTCCAATACAACATGGCGGGTCGGAGAAATGTAAACAAAAACAAAGAAACATTTAGTGAATTACGAGGTGATAGTACAGCAAAGACAAGAAAGACTACCAGGTAAGGACGCAACAGAGCACTGGAAACAAACTGTTGCAAAAGATCCAATTTTTTTTATCTAGTACTGCTGCTTTAAATGGCATTAATTTTCATAAATTACATATTTTCCATAGTGGTGCAGTAGGCACTAATCACTTATCATGAAACTAAATTTGTGCAATTGCAGCCAGTTGGCTCATTGAGCAACATTAAACAAATGTGAAAATTAGAAATCCTGTAGTATTTTATAATATAATCCTCGGAAGAGTAAACAACCTTTTCCAAAAGTTTACATAAGTGGGAGAGGATGGAGATGAGATAGTGGTTATCAACACAATCAGATCGGCCGGCCCGGTGGTGCTGAGGGCTGAGGCGCTGGACGCTTTACCTTGTGTCACGCCAGCGACCCGTGTTCAGGAATGGACATGGGACGCCGGGGGTTGGCAGGGAGGAGAAGGATCGAGCATCCCCAGGACTGCTCTCCTTCTCCGGTGAGGGGGGTTTGCAGGGCTCGGTGACTGCCTGCCACCTAGCGGAGGCTGAGACGTGGCACGTCAGCACTGGAAGTAGACGAGTGTGGCAGGTGCTTGGCGGGATCGCGTAGGGCACGCAGCCGCCACTGGCACCACTGCACGCACCTCAAGAGGGAGAATACAGGAAGAAGTGGAGTCCTCTGCATGTGTGATGGTCCCCTCCGTGATGGACGGGAAGGCACCTCCCCAAACGCTAATCCGGACCAGTGGGTTGAGTCGCTCCCAACCCCCTGCCACAAAGGGTAAGTCGTGGGGTTATGGGAAGGGGGTCTCATACCCGGTGCATACACAAGGGGGACGTCAGATGCTGGCAGAGGACTCCAGGGGGAGAAAATTGCAACTGCAAAAAAAAAAAAAAAAAAAACACAATCAGAACAACCTTCCACTAAAAACTCTGACAACCCTTCCTCTCTTCCAGATTGATTGCATAAGAGCCCCACATGGCATTTTTTGCACCGTTGTGAGTGGTGCAGAGTTGTTACAGTGTTGCTGCTGTTGCCATGTGAACTCAATCTGCATCACAGTTTCTGCATGCACTGCATTACACCATGATCCCTCGTTTCTTGGGATCGCGTAGTATTGTGGGCATTTCGAGCAGCCGACTGAACAGCTGGCACCACTCACAATGGTGCCAGGTGTTTGCTGCAGTAACTGGTTATCAATGTGGTCACTTTTAAACTGGATATTCTGACTTAGGTCTAAATACCTTACTCTCTGAGACCGTTCATATGCTGTTGGTTTTTCTTTCTACCCCCTCCTAAAGAAAGATTTAAAAATCTTTGATTGTTGATATGTACTTTAGATGTTTATTTTTATGTAAAAATCTTTATGAAATGAAATCAGTGAAACTGTAAGTACAAAAGCACTTGCCATTCTGAAGCACAGAAGTGGTGACTGTGGAATTCCAGCATCAGATTTCTATTGCTGTAACAACAGAACCACATTGCCTTGCAGTTGGAGATGCTGATATTTGATAGTTATTTAGTGTTTGTTCACCGGGAAAGGAACGGCTAGGCAATTCTACTCTCCCCCCCCCCCCACACACACACACAAACATCTCCTTGTGTGTGTGGGGGTTATATGAGAGTGGTGGGTGTGGGGGTTGCTGTTACATTGAGGTAGGCTTATATTCAGGTACATGACATAATGGTGTTACAGAGTGTTATGACTCTAGTTAGTTCACACACATAATGAATATTAATTTCCTTCTTACTAGTTATCTTCCCCAGGAGTGGGAGTGGGGCTAATTCCATTGGTGCTTATTCAGATTGCCTAGCCTGTTACTGTACATGCGGTAGTTTTATTATATACTGTCACATTTTTGAACTCTGAACATATTGGGGTGCAGGATCTCAGGTGCATGGGGGTCCTTGACAGATTCAGTTACATTGGGCTAATATTGTAGTGATCTGTGGAAATGAAGGTATGCTGGGACTCTTGTCTCACATACTGTATATAGTGCACATTTACTTCTAACTAGTTCTCTTACCCTGGGGAGGGTGGAAGTTTTATTTCATTGCGGTTCTATTCAGAATCCTTGGACTGTTACTGCACATGTAGTAGTATGATTAAACAGTGTCACATTTTTGAACTCTCTACATATTAGGATACATGGACTCTCTTACTTGGAGGTTCACAACAAGTTTAATTCCTTTGGGTAACTATTGAAGTGATTGATGGTGCATTAGGACCTGTGTGCGTGTGTGTGTGTGTCTATATCTCCTTATAACTAGTGATCTCTCCCGGTGTGTGTGAGAGAATTTAATTCTTATGATTTCTTATTCAGATTCCTTAGACATTTTCAGTACATCAAATAGTTTTATTATACACTGAGAATTTATTGAAATCTGTACATATCAGGCTGCATGGTCTTAGTTTCTTGGTGGTCCTTGACAAGCAGCTTTTTGTTTGGCACTTATACTGCCAATTTAGATTATCATGTATAAACTCCTGTTACAACACTAAGGGCCTTAAGGTTTATGGAGCATAATAACTAGTTTGAGAGTATAACTGGGTAATGTTTCCAGCTATGTTTTACATTCCATATAGTGTGAAACTATTGCTCACTTTAGGTAAACTGTACTTTAAACCCTTTGTATGCCATATATAGATACTTTTTGTAGTTCCATTTTGTGGGGCTTTTTTTTAACTTACAATTATGTCACATTTCATTTGTTTATTTATTTATTTATTTATTGAATTTTGATGACTGGGTAGGCCCGCTGGGCCCCGGGAGGTCCCTTTTTCAGGGGCGACCCGGGTGAAACAACAACTTACAGGTAACAGATCAGTGCAGTCAGGTGATTGTAAAGTTTTTAACAGTAAGAATACATATGTTTACGGGCAGCAGGTAGTGGAAGACATGCAGGCTGTAAGGACATAGAGGTTACACATAATGAGACCATTATACATCACAAGTTAGTGATTAGATTAAAAGTGCTCTGGAAATGCGAGCAGTAGCTAAAGACCTAGGGTTAGCTTCTTTGTGGGCAAATTGGAAGGGGGATAAGTTGGGACATAAGTGCACCCCATCTTTAGGGGGAGGTCCGTTATGCTGCCAGGATGGAGAGGTGTGGCAGGGTCTATTGAGCTACCAGGGTGGCTGTACGTGGTCAGGTCCTGTGGCAAAGACATGTGCTCCTGTTGAGAAGGTGTCCCTTAAGCTTTGTCCGGAAGCTGGTGACGGACTCGGCCTCCCGTACCTCCAAGGGGAGGTTGTTCCAGATGGAAGGGGCGGCGTACGTAAAGGACCTAGACCCGGCTTTAGTTATAGTCTTGGGAACCACGAGGAGAGTTTGGCCTGATGAGCGCAGGCACCGTGGGTTGGGTTTCACCCTGACGAGACCATTCAGGCTGGGGGGAGGTGTGGGACCCAGTAGCTTGAATGTAAGCCAGAGGGTTGGGTAGGAGAGGCGAGCTTCCAGAGATGGCCACCTGAGCCTAGATTGGGCCTCGCAGTGGTGAGTCATCGGGTGTGACATGGTGGCAAAGCGGACTATCTTATTGTACAAGGTCTGCAGCCTTCCTAACTCCATCACGGGCCACGCCCTGGAGAATCGGGGCCGCGTATGTGAGCTTTGGGAGGAGTACACTAGTGGCAATGGCTACCCTAGCTTCCAGGATAATCTGGTCCTTTAGTCTATAGAGGATTCCAAGTTTCCCATGGATGGCTTTGGTGATTTGGTCTACGTGATTTTTTAGTGTGAAGCCTTGGTCCAGGGTAAGGCCAAGGTATTTGGTGGAGGTGACCACCTCAAGTTTTACACCCCCCCTGGACTGGAGTTGTAGGAGATGTGACCTCTCAGTTCCCAGGGATCTAGGGCCAAAGAGGATTACCTTCGTTTTGTTGGTGTTTAAAACCATTTTGTTCAGAGTGAGCCAGTCCTCCATCTGATGGATGTCTTCTTGGAGGCTGTCTCAACTCTAGTAAATTAGGGAAGCTCTGTAAAGGACCGCATCATCCGCGTACTGGATAGCGCTGCTACTCCCGCAGTGTTTATGCAGATCATTTATGAACAGTGTAAAGAGAAGGGGCCCGAGGATTGACCCTTGAGGTACCCCTTCTTTGAGTGGAGCTAGCTTGGAGACTTTATCCTCCCACTTGACCCTCTGGGTGCGTCCAGAGAGATAACTCTTGAACCATCCCAGTGAGTGGGTGTCAAGGCCAAGTGAGCGCATTTTTTGTAGTAGGAGGTTGTGGTTTACCAAGTCGAATGCTTTAGATAGGTCAATGAAGACCGCCCCTGTGCTGACCCCTCCGTCGTTATTGCTCAGTACTTCTGCTGAGAATTTAGTTAGCGCAGTGTCCGTCCCATGCTTGGCCCTGTAGCCGTGCTGTGACGGTGAGATTGCCCAGTGGATTTCTAGGTAATCTCGGAGTTGGGAGTAGACTAGCTTCTCCTGTACTTTTGCTATGACACACAGCAAAGAGATAGGCCTGTAGTTCTCAATGGGCTCTGTTGACCCTCCCTTGTGTATGGGAATCACTAGAGCCTGTTTCCAAAGCTTGGGTACAGACCCCTCCATAATGGACCGGTTGATTAGCAGGTTAGGGGCTTAGCTAAAGCTGGAGCTCCCTCCTTGAGGATTCTGGTTTGGATCTCTGAGGGCCCCCAGATCCTCTCGAGGTGTGAGGATTTAAGGTGATCAAACCTCCTTTTCCCTGACCAACTTCAGGTGAAACAAAGGGCGGTCAAGGTCCAGGGGCTGTTCTGCATTCGGCTCACTCCTCCTGTCAGGGGGTCCCTGCTTGTATGCATCCAGGATCGTGAAGTAACTGTTAAGGGTCTCAGCAATGAGAGATCCCTCATCGATTAATTGCCCATTAGCCAAGATTGGGCTGGGTGTAGTTTTTTTGCTCCCTTTGAGGAGTTCATTAATGTGCGACCAGAAGAGCCTAGGATTGCCTAGGTTAGTTTTTTGAAGGTTGGTGATATAGAGTTTTTTAGCTAGCTTTATGGCCTTTTTACAATGGTTTCTAAGGGCCCTGTAGCCGGCTAAGTCCCCCGGTAGCTTTGATTTCCTGTACTTTTTCCAGGCCTTGTCCCAGGTGGACATCAGGGCTTTTAGAGGAGGCAAGATCCACTTGTAGCAGCTTCCCTTTACTCTGTGGGTTTTCATAGGAGCTAAGAGGTCCGTAATTCTGGTGAGGGACATTTTAGCCTGTCTTTAATCTGGGTGGTTTTTGCTTTTCATGAACTGCATTCTTAAACCCACTGGGACACTCATAATTGGGTTGAACAGCTCTCTGCTCAAGATGTTCTTATCTTATTCTGAAGGTGTCTCTTAAGTCATTTTAATTTATGTGCAGTGTACGCCGTGCTTGTTGTTATGCTCTAAGCACATCTGGCCTTTAGGCCCTTTCAGCTGAAGGCCAACTGGTACTATTCAACTTCCCTGAGGTTTCTTCTGGTATTTTTTTTTAAATGAGTATTTTAAACCAATAGGAATTTTTTTCTGGGTTTTTTTCTGCATGATCTGGGTGTTAAAAGTATGGGATTTTCTAAATAACTGTCATTAAACTTCCGAGGAAGGACTTGGTTGGTCCGAAAGCTAAAGCACCTTGTTCTTTTTGTTACATCTATGTTGGTCCAATAAAAGGTATCAAATCATTTGCTTCTGTACCTGGTGATAAGTGAGGCATTGAAAACCTTGATTAGGGATGAGGTTATGCAGCCAGCTATAATCCTTAGAAATCTCAGTTCCAAGTTATCAAGAAGGAATAGTGAGCTACGTTTTGTGGACATCAGAGTGGGAGACTGTCTTAAAATAAAAAGGGATTGTGGAGGCAAGGAAGCTGAGAGTGCCAACCAGAGAGTTACAACCCGCTCCTGAATCCTGAGAGGGAGCCTGGCAAGGTATATGTGGTGCATTTCTCATTAAAAGTGTTAACAATGAGTTCAGGGTCATTAATCAAGGTGTTTCCCAAGCAAAGTTGCCAAATTTTGGCTTTGGCCCTGAACAGAGTAAAGAGTTCACTGTTTTCCAGAACCTTTGGGGATTTCCAAGATTATGGACTTTAAAGCCAGGAGGGAACTGGATGAGTCAGGACTGGAATGGAAGGCTTCGGCCAGGTTTCAGATATCCTGATTACAGTTTAATTAAAGAGACTGGCCCAGGCTTCTAATTTATGTAGCTTTCATAGGAAACTACTAACACTGAGTTAAACTATTTTTAGACAATTTTGTATTTCCCAAGAGGGGTCACAGTACGTTGTTGGAGTGCTCCCAGGACCAGGATTCATTTTTATGTCCCCTACCTTTACTAAAAGAATGAGATGACAAGATATTACAGTTGAACAAAATGTCAGGCGAGGATAGGCATAATACAGGAAAGGTGGTGAGTAGCCCCAATAGATATAGCTTTTTTTCTGAACAAGGGCTACACAGTTTTGGATCTAGTTCTTCCAGTTTTGCTGGCAATTAAAGAGCAGGTTCTTACTGATAATAATCCTCTCCCTTCCAAGCATATACTGTGGCTTGCCTGTTCAGCAACCAATTCGTATAGCAGCCGTACATTTTTGCGATCTGTTTGTGAAAATATAACACTCATAAAAATCCTAGTTTGTGTAAGCTGCTAAAATGGCCCAATTTCTTAAGTACATGTTTGAAGGGGAGAGAATTACTATCACTAAGAACCTGCTCTTTAAGTAACTGGACATAGTAAAATTGGAGGTGCTTGGCTGAGGTAATTTCTACGTTCCTAGTGATAATACAGGAACAGTCTGATATGGACAGTGCACATGCTAGACTGGCCACCAAGCACAGAGCTCTAATAAGTACCTGCATGGATAGGCAAACACAGCATTTGGAATAACACCATATACGTGTGGTGCTCAGACTCAACTATCTAATGTGTAAATCACGACTGTGTGAACCATTCGAGAACTTCATGAGGGGAAATGCTCTGCCAAAAACTGAAAGCTGCCACACATGGCAAACAAAAGGAAGCCATCTACAATACCCGAGTGCAGTATATTTTTAAAATTCCATTTTTAGTTTTAACATTCTTTCTCCTTCCAGCAAAAATGAATTATTGATGGTGTGGTCTCCCCATAGTTTCTTTCTGTTTCTCCTCTTCATTCCCACTTATCATCATGACGGCTATAACAAACCAAGGAAGGATTAGAGCAATGCACTGTGCAATGATTTGGAGTCTTCCTTTTGTTATAGAAGTCACAATTGTACTTAAAGGATCCCCATTCCAAGTTTGAATAGGCACTTGTAACTGAGATAGGGATTTGAATCTTCAAGATGCACAGATTTATTTTTATATTAAAAGAAAACACAGGATACTACACAAATGGCAGCAGTTGCTGCAGGCATGCCCGCTTAGGACTTTTAGCAATACAGTAAAATTTTTCAGTACCTGTTTCATATGTTATTTAATCTTAAAAGACCTGTATCGACCATCATGTCAGCTGAGGTGCTCACCACCATCTCACACACACCAGGCAGCTTCCGGGATGTGGGGTATGCTAATGAGGGCTACCAATTCTGCAATTAGTTGGTGTCCCTCATTAGCATATCCCATGTGCCGGAAGTCGCTTGGTGTGTGTGAGATGGCTTCAGGCGGTTTGGCTGACATGAAGGTCGGCATGGCATGGGTATGGCAGGCATATGCATGGGAGTTAGTCAAATTCTGTGAAAATAGCACCAGACATCAAAGATACAAACCCTGTAAAGTTTTCATACATAAGGGCAGTATTAAGGCAGGGGCAGTGAAGCGTCATGATCTCACAGTGTTTCCAGTGAGATCACGGGGGTTCCCTGAGCACCACACTTAAAAGCGTCCGAGACCACCGGAGCGGTGCAGATTTTATCAGGCGGGATCAGAGAGCCCTAATCTGTGCAGTGATCGGGCTTCACCTCTGCCAGTAGTTCTCCTTTAAGAAAAACAATGCATGGAGGAAAAAACAATATTTCTGATAAACTGCAGAAGAATATTCTTAGTAATATGAAAACAAACAATGCATGCATCAGCATTCTACAGGAATTAAGGCCACATGAAATTCTGTTTAGGATGTCAGCAAAATGAGAATGTCATGATTGTCATGTCAGCAAAATTAATATTTTAATTTTGTCCAGCTCTGCCACATGAATATCAGAGTTTCTTTTTTCCTAATATATTTTTCCAGATACACAGTGTGTGTGCTTGTCTGTGCATATTTATCTACATTGTTTTTGGCATTTAAAAAAACAATAATTGAAGAAAGCCTTTATGAAAAACAGGACTTACAAGTAACTAACAGCCACAACAGACAAACGTATCAAATACAAGGAGTTACTGTATCTACAGAAAAGTGCTTTGTAGATGTTGTAGTTTCTACAGACATAAATTATCTTCATTTCCTACTCTCCCATCCCAACAGTGATTTTAGAACTCAGAAAGAGTCCATTGATTAACTTTACTGAAAAACAGCCGCATCAGAGTGACTGAGTTTCAAATTCGGTGGTTAAATACTGTACAGCAACCTTTGTTAACTTCTTTTTACCTGGGCAGCCATTTTGTATCAGGTTAAGCAATGGATAGTTCAGAATTCATACGTAGCCACTGGACATAACAGGTTAAATAGGCTTTGAAGATAATCGAAAATGGGGACATTTAATCATTCTGTGTTTTATGGCTGTACAGCAAATACTGAGTACAAAGAGAAATTAATGTATTAGTTGCTAGAAAGTACTTTTGCTATATGAAACCTGAATTATTAGAATGTCCAAGACTGTGTAAACAATTGCTTCCTTTTAGTACTCACCATTTACCAGAATTTCAAACTTGCCATTTTTTATTGGGGTTCTATGGCATGCAACAGGGAAACTTTGCTTTCTTTCCAAACACACAACAGTTTGAGATCTTTCGACTGGGATTTCGGGTCAGATACGGTACTACAGAAGCCACAAAAGTCTAGATCAATAATGTAATGATCTTTATACATCAGATGTTGGAATCTCTGCACCCACTGAGACATTTCTGCAGTAAACAACATAGAAACCCAGAAACATAGAAACTGACAGCAGATAAGGACCGCTAGGCCCCCTTCAGTCTGCCTGTGTTCCCTGCCTGCATCAGCGGCCACTGATCCTACTTAGTCATCAGCTTTAGCCTCTCCTTCTCGCCTCAAGGGTTCCCTTATGCCTATCCCATGCATGTTTGAATTCCACCATCTCCTGAAGTAGGCAATTCTATGCATCTACCACCCTTTCCATGACGAAAAACTTTCTCACATTCCCCATTATCCTGCCCCCCTCCAATCTCATACCGTGCCTCTTTGTCCTTGTACATCCCTTATACTGTAGGATGTCGACAACTTGCACTTTGCTTATGCCCTTAAGATACTTGAAGGTTTCTATATCTCCTCATTTCTGCCTCTCTTCCATTGTACCCATACTGAGGTCTTTTATTCTCTCCTCATATGTCTTCTGGTGCAAACCCTGCACCATGTTAGTCACCCTTCTCTGAACTGCCTCTACTCTGCCTATGTCCTTATGAAGATACAGCCTCCAGAACTGTACACCGTACTCCAGATGAGAACTCACCAGTGTTTGGTACAGTGGTATCACCACCGCCTCCCTTTTTCTGCTAGTGATGCCCCTTCCTATGCACCCCAACATGCCACTGGCCCTCCCCACAGCCTTTGTACAATGTTTGGCCACCTTTAGGTTATCTGAGGTGATAATCCCCAGATCCCTTTCCTCCCTGGTGACCATCAGCAACTCCCACCCCCCATCCTGTAACATGGTAAATCACAGGGCACAAGTGGCACAAAACTGTCCACTGCTTGAACTACAATGACTGCCTTGGTTCAACTCTTATCGGAGAAAACATTAGTTCGAATGTGCCACACGGCTGTCCTTTGACCTCCAGTTGCACTCCAGAACCTGCCTTTATTTATTTAACCTGTAGTGCATGTGACCATAAGTAGTGAGTCCCAAATCACACACAGGTATTTGACATATTTGACCTAGATCTGACAAATTCTACACATATACCAGATTGATTAAAGTGTGATTGGTCTATACTCATGAAGCATTTTTCCAGTACAGTAAGAGTTTTATTTTACCCTGCTATTCACTAAGAATTTTCTCAATTTTATTTTTTTTATTAAATATTAATACCAGAAGTTCATGAATATAAACCATTGAGTATAACCAATGTTACATAGTAACTGAGGGGTGGAAGAGACTAATGGTCCATTGGATACCCCCCCACACTTAATAAGCAAGGATTATTAAAGAGCAGCTTCCTACTGATGGTTGTGCTGCCCTCTCCCAGCCCATTCAATAACCTACCCCCACAGACAGCTCCCAATGAAGTGTGGCATAACAAGTCGTGCTGTATTAAAAGTTATTTTACTCATAAAATTAAAATCAAGCCCATCAGCAAAAAAAAGAACCGAGCAAACCACGCAGCCACGTTGGCCCACGCTGCCCTGTTTTGTGATGTCACAAAATGAAGGCTGCGGGAGCGCACCCTATTCACTTATAATGGGGCCGATATTGTCACATAGTTTAGATTATTTACTGTCGGGATTTTCATAAATCAAAGCGATTGATCGACTAATAGGGTCTCCCGCCCGAAAGGTGATTTCACAGTCACTTGACGAATTCACCTTTCAGGTGGGATTTGAAAAATGTTCCCAGCCTTGTTCATGAGGTGGGGTCATAAGAAGGCTATGTTGCAAATCTGGAGTCATAATACACAACAATGTCAAAGTTACGCACATCCGTTGATATTTTCCTACACTCCCTCATAACTTTGGTAATTGAAAATATTCTGACACCAAATTTTCAACATAGCAATTTTTTTCACATCATCTCATGAATGTGACAGCTGTCATTTTTCAAATCCTGCCCAAAGTGTGTTTTTGCACCCGTGGCGCGGAATGATGTTCCAGTGGCGCTGAATAATGTTTCAGTGGAGATTTGAACATTTACAGTACCAGGTTCATGAGGTGGGGTAAAGAAAGCCTATGCTGGCAATTTGGCTGCTGTTTTGGCTGAAATGCAAGTGCAGAGTCCCCAATGCCCTGCATTTGCACAACAACATACATGTATGCATCTATGGAGAGATGGGAGCACAGGGCCCAGAGAGCACTGCACTCCCACAGGCAAATGAGGATTCAATTATACTAAATGAAAAAGTAAGGAAATTATTTTCAAAAAAACTGCATTAATGCACCAGTTGGGGTAACTTAATGCCAGAAAAGTACGGAAAGGTGGCAAGCAGCAAAAGGAAAAAACTTTAAGATTTTGGGTCTATGGAGTCTTGGCGAATCAGTGGTGGGGTCTTCTTGGGGAGTTGTCAACCCTAATGCTTACCTCTCCATTCTGTGGCCCTTGTGTGAAGAATCATGTGTGATGTTGTTTGCTCATGGAATGGGGTGGGCATTATGGTTGACAAACCCAAAGGAAGATCCCACCACTGATTCGCCAAGACTCCAGAGACCCAAAACTTAATGTTTCTTCCTTTGTTGCTTCGGGGTGTTAGGGTTGAAAACTCTAAGACATTTCCCTTTCCCTAAATCCTTGAAAAACATCCGTAAGAAGGAAATATGGGCAGCTACAGGAGCTTACCAAGTCTCAATAACCAGGATATTTAACATCTCACTAACCTCAAGCACTGGCCCTGGGTACTGGAAAACAGTCAAAACAGTTCCAGCCTTTAAAAAGGTGACAAAAGAATCTCACAAATTATCTCCCAATGCCATCCTGCCTGTTCTTAGCAAACTACTCGAGAAAATAGTAGCTCGCCAGGCCTCAGGCCATCTAAATAAATATAACCTACTATCCCCAGCTCAACACGGATTCAGACCGGCCCACAGTACCACAACGGCACTAACACAACTTACTAGCAAAATCAAATTGGGGAGGGACAATGGAAAAATTACTGGTTCTGTTTTTATCAATTTGATCAAGGCATTCTATCTCGTCGATCACACAAAACTGGAATAGAAACACAGAAACATAGAATTTGATGGCAGATAAGGACCGCTTGGCCCACCTAGTCTGTCTATCCAAATCCAAACTCTCCACTCTAGGCTTTTCCAACATAGCTCTCAAATGGTTATCTAGCTACTTAAGGCAAAGGCAACAGTTTGTCAAAGTAAACCAGGTAACCTCCACACTTACTCCTATCAGCACTGGAGTACCCCAAGGCTCAGTCCTTGGACTGCTGCTATTTTCCATATTCATAAATGACGCTCCCAAAATCCCATTACAGTGCAGCACCCCCCAATACGCTGATGACATGGTTCTCTACACCAGCACTAATAATGCAGCACAGATCAACTCTTAAATGGATGCCAATTTTAGAAGACTTGAGGACTGGCTAACACAAAATAGCCTCATCCTAAACGTTAGCAAAACCCAGACAATGCTGTTTGGGTCATCGCCTAAGCTCAGGTCTGGCTCCCATGGCCTTACCATCCGATGTGCAGATGGCTCTCTCCTCTCCCACCATCACTTCACTTCAAATACCTTGGTATTACTCTGGACCCTGCACTCAATTTCAACCTACATATACAGTATCTAAGAAGACTGGAGAAGGGCTCACGTGATCCCACTCCACAAGAGTGGTAGCAGGGAGGAGGCAGGGAACTACAGACCAGTCAGTCTTACCTCAGTAGTGGGCAAGATTATGGAGATACTCCTTAAGGAAAGGATAGTGCAACACCTGGAATCCATAGGAGCACAGGATCCAAGACAGCATGGGTTTACAAAAGGAAGGTCCTGTCAAACTACTCTCATAGATTTCTTTGACTGGGTAACCAGAGTGGTGGACCAAGGGGGGAGCGGTTGATGTTGCCTACCTTGACTTCAGCAAAGCTTCCGATACTGTTCCACATAGAAGATTGATTAATAAGCTGGGTAGACTCGGGGTGGGTCAGACATTGGTCAGCTGGGTGGCAAACTGGTTGATGGGCAGAAAACAGAGAGTGGTGGTAAATGGTATACAGTCAGAAGAGATGCATGTCACAAGTGGGGTACCTCAGGGATCAGTCCTGGGGCCAGTCCTCTTCAATATCTTCATCAGTGACATTGTAGATGGACTGGAGGGTAAGGTTTGTCTGTTTGCAGATGACACCAAGATCTGCAACAGAGTAGATGATCCAGATGGTGTGGGCAGAATGAGAAGAGATCTGGATAAACTAGCAAAATGGTCGGAAGAGTGGCAACTGGGGTTTAATGCAAAGAAGTGCAAGATCATGCACATAGAGAAGAAAAACCCTGAAGCCACCTATAGGCTGGGAGGGGAGTTGCTAGCAGTCACAAGGGAAGAAAGAGACTTGGGCGTCATCATCACCGATGACCTGAAATAATCCAAGCAGACCTCTAAAGCAGTGGGTAAGGCTAGAGGGATGTTGGGGTGTATTAGAAGGGGTATCACAAGTCAGAAGAGGGAGGTAATAATCCCTCTTTACAAGACACTGGTTAGGCCCCATCTGGGGTACTGCATGCAGTACTGGAGACCACACCTTCACAAGGACATTAACCAAACTGAGGCAGTCCAGAGAAGGGCAACCAAAATGGTGCAGGGACTGCATCAATAAACATATGAGGACAGATTAACTGAACTCAATATGCATACCCTAGAGCAAAGGAGGGAGAGAGGTGATATGATTGAAACATTCAAACACCTTAAGGGCATTAACAAGGTGAAAGAGTCTAACATGTTTCAATATAAGGAAAAGTAGCAGGACAAGAGGACACAGCATGAAATTAGAGGGAGGCCGATCAAGGGGTAATGTGAGGAAGTTCTTTTTCACAGAAAGGTGGTGGATGCATGGAACGGCCTACCTCAGGAAGTGGTGAATATGAATACAGTGAAGGGCTTCAAACAGGCATGGGATAGGCATAAAGGAGCACTACAGATGAGTATGAATAGATAGGCCATTGACAGAGCAAAGGCCTATGGCACATTCATAAGGCAGAAAAAGAAATGGGCAGACTGGATGGGCCTTGCAGTCCTTATCTGCCGTCAGCTTCTATGTTTCTATATTTCTATGTAATGTATGCAAGACTGCCAATGCCAAATTCGGACTGACTTACAAAATCAAATACTCTCTGATTCCTGCTGCCAGAC
Organism: Neoceratodus forsteri; assembly: GCA_016271365.2. NCBI lineage: Eukaryota > Metazoa > Chordata > Ceratodontiformes > Ceratodontidae > Neoceratodus > Neoceratodus forsteri. The sequence continues at coordinate 288,803,927 of CM057456.1, forward strand.
TTGCAATAGCTAGGGGTATCCTACTTCCCAGCCTCATGTATGGTCTTAACCCCTACTACATGACCAGTGCTTCCAATCTGGACAAATGGAATGTGTCATACAATAACATTTGCCAATTTGCCCTCTCTAACTCCAGAATGACTCACCACTGCTCTCTATATACTAAGCTTGGCTGGCTATCCCCTTCCTCTCGCCGCCTACTTGCCCTTGGATGTATGATTGACAACATCATAAAGTCCTCCAAACAAGCTGCCCTTGCAGCCTTGCTGTCCCCCCAGGAACAATCATACCACCTGCGCTCCTGCATCCAGTCTCTCCTGGTGGTCCCAAGATGTTCCACCAAAATGGGAGAACAGGCCTTTGCCACCTTTGCACCCAGAATTTGGAATTCCCTCCTATCCAACATCAGAGCTGCGAAGTCCCACTTCTGTTTCAAGCAATCTCTTCACAAGTTCCTAAGCAACTCCAATGTCTGCATTTGCAACTGACTCACAATTTCTCTCTATCGCTATCCCCCTACACGTTTTCTAACCCCTTCATATCAACGTCACACCATGACCTTCTGCTGACATTTTGTACCTACTTCCTCCTGACCTGTATTGCTGGACAGTAACATTCTGTACACTGCATTGTTTACTACTGTCTGACTGTCCTGCTGATGTACCATTGTTCTGTAACCTCCCAGGTCATGCCTGAAAATAGGCAGTGTTTTTGTCTAGTGCACTTACCCGGTCAATAAAAACTAACTAAATAAATAAATTAAGTTACCCTAACTGGTGCATTAACACAGTTATTTTGCAAAGCACAGACATAGCTATGTCCAGCCTCTGTGTTTCCTTCCCAAGTGTAGCACTTTGCATTTGGCTACATTGTATGTGAGACTCCAGGAGTCTGACCAGTTGCCTAGAGGTAGAGAAGAGAATGCTGCTACAATTTTAGATAGACAGGGAGATTCAAAGATCACAGAGATCGAGTGCCGCTAGATTATAGATAAATTAAGCACAGGGAGGTTACGTGATGTGACAGGATCTCAGAGCAAACAGTAAGTGGTGGTGTGGGCTTCAAACATGTGTCTCCAGGTACTCAGCAATGTACTTTAACCAGTAGATCAAACTGCCTAGAAAGTCTTCTAAGCATACTGTTTCACTCAGAACTGATTCTGGTTAGTAGGTTTCACAATTAACCTGAGCTGCTTCTTTTTGATCTCAAAAGCGTACTAAAAGTCGTGCTTGGGGCAAGGCCCTCAGGCTTGTAGCTGTACCTTCATAAGTAAACAAGTAATGCTCTGTTGCATCACAAACCAACTCCAGATGATTCAAGACATTGCAGTCAGGGGATGTTTGAAATACAGGTCACGTCATGCTTCATCTCCGGCAATTTCATTGCCTACATGGCAACTATTACATTCATTCCAAGAAGATTACTCTACTGACCTACTGTATAAGGCATGGATTGAAGCAGGCACAAGCTATCCTTTCATGTTCCCAATCTCTCTCTATAGTGCATCCAGCCAACCAAGAATTACTTGTTATTTTTGCTACTAAGAGTCCTACACTGGGTGGCCTTGCCTTTCCCTATTACGTACAAATCCAGTGGAATTCCCTGCCTAAGGTCATCAGAGAGGCCAAATCGGGTTCTTGCTTACTTCTGTTTTCTTTGGCTGTTCCTAGCTAATATAACTAGCACAATTTTAATTTTATTTTGTTCAGTGCCTTGAGATGTTTATCTTGAAAAGTACAGTAAAATCAAATGCTGTATTGCACTATAATGAGAATATGAAAGCAAGAATACGGTACTGTTCCTCTAACTGTGACCCAAGTGTTTTTTCTACTTTGTGACCAGATGAGATTTGTTTTCTTAGTATGGAACATCTCCACTTGCCAGATCCTTCCTTACTGCTGAGATTCAACAAAGGTGAAAAACACATCTTTGACTCTTGAACCTACATGACTCGACTGTAGAAGTGTATTGGCAGCACTTCGGCACAAGGGCTGTTTAATTTCTAGCAACAGGTTGTACAGTACTACATGAGTCCCTGTTTTGTACACTGATTACCATCCCATTTGCCATATCCCTAAGGCAAATTCTTTGTTTTATTTGTGAAAAAGTGCAGTTTTAGTCCCAAACACATCACATATCACACAGCAAAAGCATCGTTGAACCTCCATCTTGGATGCCTCCTGCCTCAGTGAGAAGGGGTGTCTCTGCCTTATAGCTACCAATGGGGGAGGGGGGCATAGCCAAAAATATGCTACTCCAGAAAAGGTTGAAATCCTGCCACTTGTGGGATACAAGATGCTGACACAGGATGGAATAGCTATGTATGCCCAATCCTGTATCAGTGAGTATCAGTTAGAGCACGCCAAGTCGGTCTATCCCCAAAGCCCTTCTAACTAGGCAAAAAGATCTCTTGCTTGGGTCACACCTCAGTGGAGTGAGGGGGGAGACTGAAGGAGGAAAAAAAGGTAAAAACAACAGTGGCACTCAGACTGGTAACACCATCATACTTTGCCCGCCCCACTGAGCTGGCTGGACCTCTCAAACCCTTATCCACCCCCCCCAAAGGTGGGAAAGGTCAGGTTGGTCTGCCTCCTACAGTATCTACCCAGCATTACTGGAACAGTATATAAAGGGAAAGACACTGGGAATCTGGAACCAATATCAGCTGCACTAGTAGATGTATGATAAAGGGCTTGTAGAAGGGCTGAAGGAGAACCATCCCGCTGGATAAGAAGGAAAAGTAAAAAGGAAACAAATGCAGGTTCAGGGTACCAGAGTAGAAGAGTAAAACAAAAATCACCAAGAATAATTAACAATAGCCAGACAACAAAAAGTTTATTCAGATAGATTTTCAAACTTCAGAATATGAAATGGTGGTAATAACATGCACTCAGAATGCATCAACCTTTGGTGCTGGGACTAGCAAGCATAGGTGTAGGCAGGCATACTCCAAGCACTCCATGGTGTGCAATTTTATTTCAGGGGGGGTAGCAAAAAGGCTCTGACCTACTTCCTTTTTCCATGAAAACTAACAAAGAAAATAATGAGCCTTTCTGTAATTTTATTCATAGGGATCGAAAATGTACCTATGCATGGCAACAAACACCGTCATGAGATACTAAAGTTGTATTTATTGTGCCAAATGAAGCAACACACACGGTCCTGGTGTATATTTGTGTAACCCCTAGATGGCGCTATCCCAGGGGCTACTACCCCTGCCTGATTTGCCACTAACAGGTTGAGGGGCCTGGATCCAATGGCGGGTGCCTCCACCCAGAGGTCAGGGTTTGCAATAGTTAAACTAACTTGGTCACAGCCCTCTGGGACACTGCAACCCCCCTTTCTTCCCACTAGTGGCCCACACAATATATCAGAATTACCTTCACAGTATACACTTACCCCCAGGTCTGGTTCCGGCACTGGGACCTCCTGTGAAATGAGATACAGTGCAACAATCACAGTACAGTACTTTAACATAGACAAATACCTCAGGCAGTATAACTTTGCTGAAACAAGCAGCTCTGATTTATTTAGGGGATATAACAAGGACAGGGGAAATCAGGTTAATTAGCTTATCACTCTAATAATCTACCTATGGCTCTGCACAGGCCTATCCCTATCAGTTACTGTCCTTGGGTACCCAAGCCCTAGTGGCTAGTCCAAACTGTGGCAGCTGGTAGGGCCCTTTCACACAGAGAAAAGGAGAATTAAACAGTCAGCAGTACAGTAATTCTATTTGGATTTAATGTGGCAATTCAACAGGGGCGACCCTGAATTAGTACTCACAACCTCCAAATAAGATAGGGTCCTTCAATGTCAGCAGGGCTCACTTGAGGTACACAAACCTCTTCACATCCATATAAAGAAAGCACTATACCAGGCAGGCTGCATCTGTATCGATCGCAATTACTGCACAATACCGGGAGAACACACAGCAGATTCAGTTCCTGACAGACCGAGTGCAATTCAATAATTTATCCAGTCTTCTACAGGATGAGCCTGGTTTCTACTCTTCAGAGATCCTTTGATTCTTTTCACAGGACGGTTCAGTCCTAACAAGCAGTTACACAAGCTGCAGGCCGGAACTGGGCCTTACACGCGTTTTTGACTAAACTGCACACTGAAAAAGCACAGGGCTCCTTCCTTCTTCACTGCTAAAGCTCAACGAAACTCCAACCGACAAAACGGGCACTTCCTTTGAGTTCCTCCCAGTTCTTGACTGGATTGGCTGTCACTCACAATAGACTGCTGCTGTTGGTCCAAAAGGTGCTGAAGTCTAAACTACATCTCCCAGAGTCACTGCTCATACAATCCTCTTGTGGCTGGCTCAGATTATGAGTCCAAGTTCTGATTCGTCCAAGGCACCATTTTAGAGCTAGCTTACCCCACACTGATTGGTCCAGTTCAGCAGTTCAAAACTAGAATGGGAACTAGCAGACACAGTTCTGACTGCAAAGAAAGCAGGTTAGACAAACTGTAATTTCATTATTACTCTAAATAATTTCTGGCAAACAGTTACATCTTTCAGATAGGTTCCTTTGCACCCTAGTGACTGCAAAATGAAGTGAATTGGCAGCAGCTTGAGTGGTACTCAATCAAAGAAACACACAGTCCCCCATACAAACTAATTATGTCTGCAAGCAGACAGCTCTTAAAGAGACAGTACCAGAGGTTCTAAAAACACTCACTGATAAATGGCTTAAATGCCAAACACCATTCAGGCTTGGGGCATTCAAGCAAGCTCCTGGAAGTCTTTTGGGAACCCCCATTTGCAGGGGGGTTACACCCTTCCTGGCCTGGGAAAGCTTGACGTCCGCGTCAAGCAAGTACCTCCATAAGTTTCAACTGCAACCATATATACATTTGCATTAGGCTCACTATGTAATCATCAGTCAATATATCATTTTACCAAGAACACATTTCTGAAACATTGCAGCGTCACTCTTTACACAGTATTACATACAATTGTACCATAACTCAAGTTATTACCTCTTGTACATGAAACCTGAAGAGAGGGGGCCCTTCCCTATCAGTTACCTTGGGGCTGGACGGGGCAAGGGCACCATACTTAGAGGGCAACACAAGTAACTTGGAGTTAGCACTGATGCTCAGTTTGGGCAATGAGCTCGGGGACACATACACTCCTTTATGGACAACATTGAGAGGCAAATCCACAGGCCTCCCAAGGGAATCATAACTGAGGTGCACCACAGGCTTTACAGCTCGACCAGTCTTTCTAGGGAGAACTGTTATAGTCTCTGCACTCTGAGCCTCATTTTCAGCATTGTCCTCACTTGTCAGGGGAGTCTCCATGGGGGTAGAGAGGCTAGAACTTGGGGCACTTTCAGCTCCAGGAGTTACAGTTTCTGAGTCCACAACATTTGGCTCGCATGGAGAGCTTTCGGACACTGGCAGTGGACTGTCAGGGCACTCAAAATACTCTTCTTGTTTGGGTGTATCACCAGTCTGCCCCAATCTATCATTTTCCTCCCCTGAAAGCTCAAACAGTTCAACCATGCACAATGATTCCATTTCATCTGATCTGATGCTTTGCACTTCACTTTCTGGGAGCATTGGCTCCAGGGATGAAGCTGGGGGCTTAGACAGTCCAGAAGGCCCAGCTTCATCTCCAGTATTGACTAGGGATTGCCCAAACAATTGACTCAGTTCGTAAGAAGGATAGTATTCAAAGTCACTCTCACTTTCTTCCGATATGGACTGACAGTCATGCTCAACTGGGACTTGTGGAGGGAACACTTTAACTTTGCTTCTGTAGGTGCAGACTTTCTTGATCTTTTCTTAGCAGCAGCTCTAGTCACTGGTCCAGAGGGACATCTTCTAGGGGCTCAGACTCAATTAAGATTTGTCCAATGGGCAGTAAATGATTTCTATGCATTGTTTTACATCTTTTGAATTATTCTCAGGCCTTACTTTGTACACTGGCAGATCATCTAGTTTGCCCACTACAATGTGAGGAGATGGTACCATCTGTCAGCAATCTTGTGCTTGCCATGCAGTCCCAGATTTCTTAGCAATACCGATCTCCCTCCTGGAGTTCCTGTGCTTTCACCTTTTATCATACCTTTCTTTGTTGGCCAGATTTCTTTTGGCAGCCATGGTTTGAGCCAGTTGGTACGCATGAGTTAGCTGGGCCTTTAACTTTTGCACATACTGTAAATAGTTGTCAGCTTGAACCCCATCAGGAGAGACCCCAAAACACACATCTACTGGTAGTCGAGCTTCTCTTCCAAACATCAGGCGGTAGGGGGAGAATCCAGTGGCATCACTTTTGGTGCAGTTATAAGCATGTACCAGGGTGCTAATTTGTTGGCTCCATCTAGGCTTGTCCTTTGGGTGCAGGGTGCCTAGCATATCTAGCAAAGTGCGGTTGAAACGTTCAGGCTGTGGGTCCCCCTGGGGGTGGTAAGGAGGAAATCTGGACTTTCGTACTCCCCACAGAGAAAGCATCTCTTTGATCAGACGACTCTCAAAGTCTCTCCCTTGATCAGAATGGATTCTTTGTGGAGCCCCATAGTGAACAAAAAGTTTTCTACAAGTACTTTGGCCACAGTGGATGCTTTCTGGTCTTTGGTGGGAAAGCTTGGGCATATCTCGTGAAATGGTCAGTGACCACCAGCACATTACTGATATTTCTTTGATCTGACTCCAAACTCAGAAAATCAATACAGACCAGCTCCATGGGTGCACTGGTGGTGATGTTAACAAGGGGCAGCCCTCTGGGGCAAAGCTTTCCTCTGTAAGCAGCGACTACAAGTTCGAATGTGTTGCTCCACATCAGCCCCATCTTAGGCCAATAGAATCTGGATCTCACCAAGTCAAGTGTTCTGTCTATACCAAGGTGCCCATGTGGTTGTGCAAGGACCTCAGTACTGAGTCTCGAAAAGCAGTGGGCAGCACTAGTTGTTGTTTGTCTACTTGTCCCCTCTGTCTACTGTTTCTCTGTATAACAGTTTATTGATCAGTTTCAACTTAGGACCTTCTTTGTATAACAGTGCAGTTCTCAAATCAGTGGGCGTAATTTGGAACATCTTTTCCTGCATAGAGGGCTTCTAAAGCTGCTTTGATCATGGGATCGCGGGATTGAGCCCGCCGAATACTGTCATTGTCCAGCTGAGGGCAGTGCACCAATGTCTATTGCAGAAAAGTGGCAATAAGCAGCAGGTATGCAATTCTCAGAGGCTCCCAAGCAATCCACCATGCAGTCCACTCGTCCGTGGACATTTGTTCCTCCCTGTCAAACTCTCGGCAGAGTGCCCGAATGTCAGGTTCTGCCAATCGGACCCAATCATTCTGGGGAACAGGCCTCCGGGAGAGAGCATCAGCATCTATGTGGTTCAGACCTGCTCGGTATTCGAGAGCATAGTCATATGTAGATAATGCAGAAAGCCACCTATGGCCAGTGGCATCCAACTTAGCTGAGGTCTGCACATAGGTCAAAGGATTATTGTCAGTTTTTACTAGTATTTTAGCCCCATACAAGTACTCATGGAATTGGTCAACAATAGCCCACTTCAAAGCTAGGAACTCTAACTTATGTACAGGATAGTTCTTTTCGGATGGGGTCAGGCTTCTACTGGCAAAGGCCACTGGTCTCAGGCCATTCTCATGCTCTTGGTACAACACAGCCCCAACCCTTGCAAGCTAGCATCAGTGTGCAGGGCGTAGGTTTTCTTGGATCGGCATAGGCCAGCACTGGAGCATGGGTAAGTTGATATATGATCTCATGAAAAGCAGTCTCACAATCAGGAGTCCAGCGGGCCCCAAATACTTCACTCGGATGAAAATACACTCTTTCAGTCTTGAGGGACGCTGACTTTTGGTATTTTTGTGGGTTGGGGGATACCTTGAGTAAGTTAAGTAAAGGCGGATCACTCTTGAATAGTCCTTGATGAAGCCGATAATAACCACAGAATCCCAGAAATCTTTGCAGTTCTTTTAGATTTTGGGCTGTGGCCAGGTGGTCAAGGCCTCAACTTTACTTGGGTCGGTCTCTATTCCCTGGGTGGATACTATGTGTCCCACATACTTTACTGATGTTTGAAAGAATTGACACTTATCAATGGACAGTTTAGGCCAAAGTCCTCCAGTCGGTCCAATACCTTAAATAATCTGCTCTCATGTTCCTCCAGTGAGCTGCCAAACACAATAACATCATCTAGGTATACCAGGCACTCTAGTAAGTTCATGTCCCCACTGCACGCTCCATCAATCGTTGAAAAGTGGCTGGGGCACCTGAAATCCCTTGAGGCATCCTCCTGAATTCATAGAAGCCAACGGACAGATAAAGGCCGTCTTCTCACGGTCCTCTGGGGCCATCGGGATCTGTAGTACCCTGCGGAGATCCAGCACAGAGAACCACTTGCTCCCGTTTAGGCAGTCAAGCATCCTGAATGCGGGCATTGTGTACTGATCAGGGATAGTCCGCCCGGTTTAAGGTGCGATAATCCACACACATCCTTACTGTTCCATTCTTTTCCTCACTACCACAATGGGGAAGCATAAGGGCTTGGATTCTTGTATTACACCAGCAGCTAACATCTCTTGCAGATGCCGTCTCACATCGCCTATGTCAGCAGGTGCCAGGCGTCGAGACCTCTCACGAAATGGTCTTTCGTCATGCAGCCGGATATTGTGCCAGCTCCTGCACGCATCCTACATCCCATTCCTTTAAAGAAAACACCTGGTCTCTCTGGGCAAGCTTCTCACTGATCCTCACTTTCCATTCAGCTGGCAGCGGGAGTCGCGAAATCAAACAAGTCAGGCGTTACTCTGTCATTCTTCCTTGAACTCTTGCTGCTGGGTAGCACTGCAGTGTCTGCACAATGCACATTAGCCAGGATGCAACCTCTGTTTACTCGAATGTCTCTTTCAGACACATTATGAACTTGGACCATTACCCTTCTGGCATAAGCATGGGCTCTAGCGGGCAAAATACTAGGCTTGACCAGCAGTCCCTCTGGCAATTTTCCATCGCCTGGTGCATCCAACATTAATATTTTATTCTTAACATCCTTTCTGATACGGACCTCTCCTGTAAGGTACACTGGGCATTTGGCGCCAGGATCAGAGACTCAGGATCCTTCTTCCATACAATTCCGACCGGTTCCTCTGGTTCTGTTTTCAGCATCTCTCTGTGCCTCATAGGCCTTCTTAATTAAAGCCGGAACTCTTAAAGCTCTACTAGTCTTTGACCCTGTTTTTCATAACACAACTGTGCCAGCCTTCCGAACATATGAGCATTTGTTCCAATCAACAAAGGACACCATCATACAGTCCAGTGGGGGCACACTAAGGCTAGGGTCTCTACTTGTTCGCCACTCCAGCCACGGAGGTGGGGAAAGACAGCCAAATTCGGATATACCGGAATAGGGGGTAGGCCTTCTCACTTAACCCCATACATGCAGTCCTTCTAATGGTTGTAAGGGTATGTCTGACAAATGCTTCTGATACCAATCCTGGAACATAATTGTCACTTGGAGCCACTGTCTAATACAGCTCTTGTAGACACTCCATTCACCTTTACAGTGGTCTCCATGGAGGACCCACTATTCTGGACCAGTCTGGAGAGGTGGTAGTGGGGGCCTGGGCACTGACCTTGCCACAAAAGGACGTGAATTAGCATTTTTGGTGCCCTCACTGGGATCATGTCGTGCACCTCTTAACCACTGATTTCTTCTCCGAAGCTCTCCTTGTAGCCTATATGCAACTTTGTCAGTGTCTTTTGAGGACTGGCATTCCCTTTTCATGTGCCCATCTTTCCCACAATTATAGCAAAACATACTTTCTGGAGTTTGAGCTGGCCGAGGCGCCACACTGGGAGCCAGGGCGGGGGTATTACTAACTGGAAACCTGGGTGCCATCTCTGTCTGCGGCGTGATAAGCATTTGGAGACATCTCGTCAGTTTCTGCACTTCCATGGTCAAGGAATTGAGTTTGGAGCTGTTATCAGCAGGAGATACATGGTTGGGTACCCCACCCCATAGCAGATGCAGTCGGATATAGGTCAGGGCCCGTACTTGCAGGCGTGGCCTTCATAAAGGACTGTTTTTGAATTCGGATCTCTCTCAACAGTTCGCCCCATTGTGGCATATCTTTTCCTTGTCAGAGCACTCATTGACTGTCAACCTCTGCCCTGAACTTCACTTGATGGGTCACCTCAGTCACTGGTCGTAGCCACAGCTGTTGGTGCAGGTACCTCCCGAGGTCGCTTTTTCTCAACTCCTCGAATTTCTCTCATTAACTCATCATAGGAGGGTGGGGATTCCAGTCGATTTGCCAGGCGTAACTGAAGCAACAGCAGTTCTGAGAAGGGCAGACTTAAGGATTCTGTCCAGTCTGGTTCGGTCCAGTTCAATCGCTGGCAAACTACCTTTCTGAGGCATTCTTGCAACAATTTTTCCAGCCGAGAGACATACACAGACAACAACTCCCCTTGGTGCTGTTGTGCATTTCTTACTCTCCACCATAGGTCCTCATCAGAATCTGGGCTCCATACATTCTCCAAGGCCTCAAGATAGGCCTGTGCAGTCGCTTCAGGGTTACTGGCCCTGTTAGCACGGATGGTAGCCAGGGCAGGACCTCGGAGGCTCTCACTAACCCTCTTTCGCTCTGCCCTCGAGCATTGCCATTCTAGCACTTGGGGGCAACATAGTCTATCCAGGTCTCCCAGTCATCCTCCCCTTGGGGGGTGGGGAGGGTGCCAGAGAAGATCCTCAACCTTCGGTAAGAGTCGTGACTAATGGCAGGTGCAGAAATAGGAATCTGCATTGGTTCAGCCACCATTACGGGCACTGGAGCAGGAGAGGGTGTTGGGGGAGGAACACCCCCAGGTGGCAAGAATAGTTTCTTCAAGTCCTCCACAGTTTTCCCCTCTCCCAGCAACCATTCAGCAAATTTCTCCTCAAAAGTTTCAGATAGTGGTGGGGCTGATTCCCCGGTCTTTACTGTCCTTAGTTATCACTCTCCAAGCAGTGAGGGCTCCCTCTGGGGTAATGGTCTGTGGCACTTTGGAGCTATCTATGGGATCCTTAAACTCTACTAGGGCCAGGAAAGTGTGGGTGAGCAGATTAGCATGCCGACCCACCACCACAGGGTTTTGTAAACCTTCCACCTTGGAAAGTACTCCCTGCACAGTGTCCGATTGATACCCAGGGGATGTCCAGGATAAGCATAGCATTTTGGGGTCAATCTCCTCCCAGTACACCACTCCACCAGCGGTGCACAGCCACTTCTGTCGGGTACCCATTTTTTCTTAACAGTGGTTCGTAAATATGGCCACTAGAGGACACACAATCCCAGCGGTGAGCCTCCAAGATGTAACCCCTAGATGGCGCTATCCCAGGGGCTACTACCCCTGCCTGATTTGCCACTAACAGGTTGAGGGGCCTGGATCCAATGGCGGGTGCCTCCACCCAGAGGTCAGGGTTTGCAATAGTTAAACTAACTTGGTCACAGCCCTCTGGGACACTGCAACCCCCTTTCTTCCCACTAGTGGCCCACACAATATATCAGAATTACCTTCACAGTATACACTTACCCCAGGTCTGGTTCCGCACTGGGACCTCCTGTGAAATGAGATACAGTGCAACAATCACAGTACAGTACTTTAACATAGACAAATACCTCAGGCAGTATAACTTTGCTGAAACAAGCAGCTCTGATTTATTTAGGGGATATAACAAGGACAGGGGAAATCAGGTTAATTAGCTTATCACTCTAATAATCTACCTATGGCTCTGTGCACAGGCCTATCCCTATCAGTTACTGTCCTTGGGTACCCAAGCCCTAGTGGCTAGTCCAAACCGTGGCAGCTGGTAGGGGCCCTTTCACACAGAGAAAAGGAGAATTAAACAGTCAGCAGTACTAGTAATTCTATTTGGATTTAATGTGGCAATTCAACAGGGAGCGACCCTGAATTAGTACTCACAACCTCCAAATAAGATAGGGTCCTTCAATGTCAGCAGGGCTCACTTGAGGTACACAAACCTCTTCACACATCCATATAAAAGAAAGCACTATACCAGGCAGGCTGCATCTGTATCCCGATCGCAATTACTGCACAATACCCGGGAGAACACACAGCAGATTCAGTTCCTGACAGACCGAGTGCAATTCAATAATTTATCCAGTCTTCTACAGGGTGAGCCTGGTTTCTACTCTTCAGAGATCCTTTGATTCTTTTCACAGGACGGATTCAGTCCTAACAAGCAGTTACACAAGCTGCAGGCCGGAACTCTGGGCCTTACACACGTTTTTTGACTAAAACTGCACACTGAAAAAGCACAGGGCTCCTTCCTTCTTCACTGCCAAAGCTCAACTGAAACTCCAACCGACAAAACTGGCACTTCCTTTGAGTTCCTCCCAGTTCTTGACTGGATTGGCTGTCACTCACAATAGACTGCTGCTGTTGGTCCAAAAGGTGCTGAAGTCTAAACTACATCTCCCAGAGTCACTGCTCATACAATCCTCTTGTGGCTGGCTCAGATTATGAGTCCAAGTTCTGATTCGTCCAGGCACCATTTTAGAGCTAGCTTACCCACACTGATTGGTCCAGTTCAGCAGTTCAAAACTAGAATGGGAACTACAGACACAGTTCTGACTGCAAAGAAAGCAGGTTAGACAAACTGTAATTTCATTATTACTCTAAATAATTTCTGGCAAACAGTTACATCTTTCAGATAGGTTCCCTTTGCACTCCTAGTGACTGCAAAAATGAAGTGAATTGGCAGCAGCTTGAGTGGTACTCAATCAAAGAAACACACAGTCCCCCATACAAACTAATTATGTCTGCAAGCCGACAGCTCTTAAAGAGACAGTACCAGAGGTTCTAAAAACACTCACTGATAAATGGCTTAAATGCCAAACACCATTCAGGCTTGGGGCATTCAAGCAAGCTCCTGGAAGTCTTTTGGGAACCCCCATTTGCAGGGGGGTTACATTTGTATATTGTCTAGCTACACCCTGGGGGGGGGTAGCTCACCCTAATTGGGGGGGGGTAGCAGTGAGTCCACTTGGTGTGCAGGTCTGAAATCCCTGGCTACACCCTTGCTAGCAAGAAACATGCTTTTACCTACAGAAAGAGTAACCCTCATGAAGAAATCTAAGAGGGAAAACAGAGTATAGAGTACACCATGGCTTCATTTCAACATGGTGCCTTTTTAATAAAACATTTCTGTAATGTAACATAAAGGAAAAAAACAGTTCTTAGCAAAAACTCTCCCATAATTAAGCGTGTGTGAAGATGGGAAAATTTGCTGCATGTAGTCTCCTGACTTTATGTACCCTGAAGGACCCCTTCATTTAGTTCTTTGTCTACTGATTTGACAACTTCAGCCGATGCAGTTACAAATTGTGGTACATCCCCATCGAAAGAGTCAGGAATGTGCAACTAGGCATAGTTTCACAGGGCAAAGTAGTACTTTGTCATCACAAACTATGCAAAGTGATTCTTTTTTGTTTTAATTTTTTTAAAGAAGAATCTACCCCACACACTATGTGAAATGGTGTACCCACCCCCTCCCACCACCCAGACCCTTTCAGGTAGGTACTCCCACCCTACCCCTCCTCTAGCACCAATGTTTTGTCATAGTTGTTTATAGGCAAGTGAATAAGTGACCCTTCCCCCGACCCACAAGGTATGTCATAGCATCCGCCTACCTGACCCCAGCCTAATCATAATTACATGTCCATGACCCCCACACTATGCACCCTCTAGCACCCAATCTCACTCCTCCCCCAAGCCCCAAAGTAAATGAAGATAACTGCTTCCAAACCTGTAAAAAAAGAAAACTGTCTGGCAGTGGAGCAATCACGCTCAGTCTTCAGAGTCCTACTGCAGAATGAATGAACGAACACATCTTCACCCTACACCAACACCTGCTTGGCTGACAAGCTGCCAATCAGGTGTTACTTTAACTGAGCATGTCATCATTCATTCTTTCTTTCTGTTGCTGGACACAAAGACTGAGCACAATCATTCCACCATGGGATGGTTTGCTTTTTTTTTTTTTTTTTTACAGGTTTGCAAAGTATTATATCAACACAGTTTGTGGGCTTGTGGGAGGAGGAGGAGGAAGAAGACTGGGTGCTAAACCATGGGTAGGGTGGGGTTAACGGATGTGTAATGACGACTCAGACGGGGTGGGGGAGGTGGTTGGCTGTTATGATGCACTACATATGTGGAGAGGAGGGGGTCACTTACTTGCCTATAAATAACTATAATAAATAAAATTTTTCTGGGATCATAGGGAGGGGGATGTAGGGCACTAGAGCATGGGTAGGGTGTGGGTACATACTTGAAAGGGTCTAGGTGGTGGCAGTGAGTGGTACACTATTTTCACAGTGGATGGGGTGAGTTCTTCTTTTTAAACTTTTTTTGGAGGGGGCAGCAAAGAATATCACCATGTGATGTTGGGGTGAAGTTCGTCAGCAGAGGTACATTTCACTACACCCTTACCCATAACCGCAATCCATATTATTTTAAATCAAGCTATTAAGTAAGCAATTAGAAATAACAAGATATTCATTGTATTGGATTTAGCACATACCCAGGGGGATTTACACCCCTAGAAGGGTGATAAGCCTACTACAACCAACATCCTGGAGTATCTTATTGCATTATAAAACATTGTTTGTGCTAGGAATATAGGAAAAATTTAAAAAAATAGCTTTTTCTAAATTGTTTTGTTAACAGTCTCTCCGCTGGAGGTCTGTCACAATCAAGTGCTACTATGGTGGAAGTACTACTGTGCTGCTGGGGTACGCTTTCTTTAGTTTATTTTGTTAGTATTTTATTTACTTAAAAAATGTTTCTTGGGATTTGGTTTAAACCGATTTTGTGTTTACTTTTAAAAGGAGTATGTCAGTATGTATACAGACACAGTATGTGTTAGTATGCAGTGGGCTGCACAGATTGAGTCACGTAGTAAGTGGGCAGCGGGCAGTGGACACAGTACAAGAATACTAGCAACATGTTTCTACCTGCAGCAGTGATTTCCATACAAATACCACTGCTGTGCTGTTCTATGTCTGAGAAGGCTGAACAAGTCAGGAAGACGGAACAAGATCAAGAGTGTGTGAGCAGTTGGTCTGAAGTTAGGCACTGCAGGTCTGTTTCAAATTAGGTTTTTTTTTTTTAACCCGAATCTCTAAGAGGGGACAAATGGTGGCTGTGAAGGCTGAAAACTGTACAACTTGCAACAGTAATTGCGTCATGACTGCAAGGATTTTTTTTGCCCTATTGGTTGTAGTCAGGCAATGTTTAAAGAGACGTCTCAGCCAATCAGAATGCAGGGTTTTACACTTTATAAATTTATATATATATTTTTATAGTACTATAGTGGAAACAAATTCTGCAAAATATAAATGTGATATTCAGCCATCATGACATAAAACTGTGCAAATATCCAAAATATTTCTACAGTTTGTATGTCGTCAGCATGACACTTCCTAAATCTGTATGTCATAATGATACACGTCAACCAATGGAAGAGTAGTTCTAGCAATTCTTAACTACTTCATTGTAACAGCAGCTGAATTCAAAGAGAGACAGTGCAATTTGTATGTAAAGAGCTAGAAAAGGTATATCTTTTGCAATGATGTGGCAAAAATGGCATATATAAGGGTCTATTTATCCCCACTAGTGAGAATAACACCCACCCACTCATGGATTCCCCACTTATGAGTTATGGGTCTTATCCTCATATGTGGGAATAAATATAGTTATTCTACTGCAGTCCATTTCATATCTTTTATGTCAACACCAATGGATGTAAATTGGAAAATTTAGGTTTTGTTTTATTAGAAATATTGCAACTGCAGGACATCCAGTTGTTTAAGTTGATGTAGGCCATAACAGGGAACACATTACATCAACGTCAAGCAAAACACAAAACAAATATTAAAACAAAAAAGGAAAAATCACATTTAAAACAAATTCAGATCAAGTCCAGAAGCTCTGGAGAGACATCCTTCAAGAATAGGTCATACAATTCATCAGTTTGTCATTAGGCTCCAAAAAACTTTAGTTCATCTGTTCCCCACACTTGAAAAATTAAAATATAAAGTGTCTTTAAGATCTTCTGGAAGCTGTGCTTCCCAGTAACAAAACAAAACAAAAAAAAAAAACAGACCATATCCCAGATTATCTGATTCTATCAGTCATCAAGCTCTTTAACCACTGAACTAAAGAACTGACTGCTCGGGAGACACCACTCTTGGGCCACTGGACACAAGCGCAGCTGGGTCGGTTTCACTCCTAGTTTATTCACCTTGACCATCAGTATGTTGAAACAAAACATGCAGCCCCCAAGGGACTCTACCACAATATCTCATCTCCCTGGTAGTCATTATGCAGCCCTGCTACACATGGAAACAGTCTGGCAGGACTAGTGAAAAGACAGCTGAAAGTCACGGCAAAAGATGAAAATTACGTACTCACCGTGATTCTTGATCTTCCAGAATATCTTCACCATTCATCAATGGTGGGTCTTAGCCCAGAGGCACTAGGACCCCTTGGAAGGGTATGCGTTTAAAGCTTTGGAGGAAGGGAGCCAACGTCAGAGACAGCACCACCCACGAGGCAGATGTATGATGTGGTACTCATGGACTGCCCAGTAACAGATGCTGGCTCTCCCTCCTTCTCAGTTCTGTTCACTTAGGAGAGGAAGAAAGGATAAGAAGATAGAAGGGTGGGGGCAAGAGAGCCCAAGGGATAGAGAAAAGAATACAGGATATAAAATGAACAAATCAATAAAAAACGACCAGAAGAGAGTAGAATAGATATTCTGGGCAGAGAGACCTTAGAATGGCCAAGGATAACCAGGACAACTGGGCAGCTAGAGAGAGAGAGATAGAGAGAGAGAGAGAGAGAGAGAGAGAGAGACAAGGTGAGGAGTGGGGGGAGAGAGAGGACCCCCAATTCTCAGTCAGAAGAGGAGTGCTTCAGAAGAGCTGGATTGTTCTCGGTGTAACTGAGGCATATCTGACACCCTGTGAGTAAGGAAACAGAACAGAGATTTGGTCCTCAAAAAAGAAGGACCAGCCTAGGATGCAAGGAAAGGAGTGCTTCTCTGAGCTAATAAGCATGAGAAAACCCCTTGAGCCCTGGGAAAAACATGGCCAACCCTAGCTGTCCCTCTGGGAAGAAGGACCATAATGGGCCAAGGTTAAGAGTCCCATATGACCAAAAAATAATATGAGAGAAAGGCAAGCCTCCAATTGTTAAGGTCTGAGGGTGAAGACAGGGCTCAGGTGGCTAAGGCAAGTTTAGTTCCTAAGAAATAAGAAACCAAGGAGAGAAGCAACGTCTAATGGGCAAGACTTAGAATAGGGGCCCTCACTAGGACAAGGGCAGAAACAGAAGTTCTGCCTTCCTCTTGAGCTCTGAGTGTGTGTGGTGGAATCTCAAAATAGGGAGTTAAGAGAAAGAGAGGTGTAGCAAGCCATAAAGTAAAAACAGTCTGCTGCAAAAAGAGACTGAACCAGTAGGGAAGTGGGCTACTGAAAAAGCCACTAACCCACAAAGAAACAAGCTCTCCTGTCAAGCTCTGCACCTCGAGGGGTCAGAAGAGACAATCCAACATCAAAAACATATATCATTCCTAGCTAGGAGATGTTCGGGGATCAGGGTTGTAAGAGCCTGTCTAAAATGGTCTCTCTTCTCTGTCTCTCCCAGAGGAAATACATTTGTGTTTTTTTTTGTTGTTGTTTTGTTGTTAGGAAAAATGAGGACCAAAAAGGGGGTCCATAAACCACTTATTTTTTTTTCTTTCTGTTTTACCAAGGGGTGCTAAAAGAGGAGAGGTGGCACACTCACCCAAAGAGAGAAATTGCCTTCCCCTAAAACAACAAGGACCAAGGGGAGGGTCTGAGCAAAAAAAAAAAAATCTTTTTTTTAAGGGGGGCTACAAGTAGCATATAAGGGAACAAGTCCCTGCAGGAGTTTGCCTCCTGGTGCTTGCCACACCCACTTTTTTTTAAAATGGGGAAGGCAGAAGGAAAGTGAAGAGAAACTACCCAGAAACCTGGCCATGCAGGGGAAGGTGATCAGGTAGCAGTGATGACTGGAGAAGGTATTACGGGAGAGCAAGAATTAAGGTAAGTATGTAATTTTTATATCTTCCAAGAATCAATCTTCACCAATTTATCATTGATGGGTCCGACTAACAAGCCACCACCAGATGGTGGTGTTGGCAAAACCTGAGGGAAATAGTTGTTCCCTCAGTCTCCTGTTGGGTAGACACAGAGAGGTGGGGCCCCTCATGGGTCTGGCAATGCCCAAGACTGGTCTGGGGCAGTCGGAGGCTCTCATGGCCTGGGAACAGGAAGGTGCCCAACAAGCTCACTCCTCGCCCAGCAGGAGAAGAAATAGGCCGGCTGTTACCACAAGGCAATCACCCTATGCCGGGCCAAGGGTGACAACTGTGATAGGCGAAGCCACGCCATCTGCCTAATGCAGACCACAGTTCCTACCAGCCTGGAGGCTACCTCATTGGCATCATGAAGACACCCTAGCTTGGTGTCTTGCCAGCTCCAGACCCTATGTTGAAAGGCGAATGGCCTGCCTCATTGCCACACAATCTGGCATGGACACTAGGAGCTGACTCAGCATCACCCGCAGGTGCCTGCCATAGGACGCTAAGTGTGCCTAATGTGCACCAATGCACAACATCATGCATGTGACCAAGAATACCCTATGACCCCACTAATCAAACTTGGTGGAGTCTGACTCCGGGGGACAGTCTCATACTGGGTGCCTATGTCCAGAGGGAGTGTCAGGGCTCTCAGTAGGATTTTCTGTTTGGGGGTACAGGACTTTTTGTAGAAAAAAATGAGGACCTGCAGCTAAAAAGTGGGAGTTCCAGCAAATATTTGGGGGTCCCCATTGAAATTAATGTGAGCCATGCCCCCGCGATCGCATGTTTCATGATGTGAGACTGTGGAGAGCGCGGGGCGCATTCCATTAGTTTCTATGGGGCTGTTTTTAACTATGATTTTTAGTATTTTAGATGGCCAATTCAAACAAATTAAGGTCACCGTTCAACTAATAAGGACGTTGTTAGTTGAGCAGTGACGTGAATTTGTTTGAACTGGCTCTACAAAACATTAAAAATCATAGTTAAAGAACAGCCCAATAGAAACCAATGGAGCACGCCCCCACACTCTCCGGACGTCGGAGCCTCGCAAGTGAGCATCTCAGGGACTTTCGTGGAAAATGTCGGAGTGTCCTGAAGCACAAAATGTGTGTAAAGGACGCAGGCACCCACGTCCCCGAGAGCTCTGAGTGTCCAGGAGCTGGACCTCCAAATTGGGGTGAGGCATGGCTCCTGGAAACCACATAGGTGCACAATATCTGCACTGGCAGTCCCTTGAGCTGGAGAGGGAGAAGAGGGATGGAGCCAGACATTCCAAGATGCCGCTTTGAATGGCCAAGGCTATGGAGGTATGACTGTGGTATCATAACTGCACTCCCCAAGGAAAGACAGCATTGAATGGGCAGGATTGTGGCCTGAAAGATTTTACAATCCAAGCTCCATCATCATATCCAACAGGATGAGTGGTTAATGAGTGAGATCAGTGTTGGAGAGGTAAAAGATGAAGAGGACAAGGAGCTGGACTCAGTGGGTGGCGGTGCCAGGTTTCAGGCTCAAAGATGGCCTGGTCCATTGCCCTCAGGTAAGCAGGAAAGGCACTTGCCAACACCCTGAACTGTTCTCAAATCAGTGGCCCTGTAGAACCAGAAATGCCCAGGAGAGGGGGAGAGACAGGCACAGGAGAAGGATGAGAGTCATGGCAGACCAAGCCAGGTCCTCTGCCAGGGCTGAAAGACCATACAGGTGACTTTACCCAAGGAAGGAGCTGTGCAACTCACCTATCTGGAGATGCCTAACTGTAGAGGGGTGATCTATGTGGTGACCTTGGGGAACCCCCCAGGCGGGAAGGCAGGAGTCTTGCAAATCCCACAGGGTGTCCCCTATCCCCATCTACTGCAGGCCCAGAAGGCTCCGGGGAGGCCAAAGGACCCAAGTCCACAATCTGACTCCTGCCAGGGCCCCCAGCCACCCTGGTCACGAAGCACAGTGCCAACTGAGACCTCCCAACCCCCACCTCATCAGAGAGGGCTCTTCACCAGCAGCTGTAGGGTAAGAAACAGGAAGTGTGAGGGACCCAGTGCTGTAAGCGGCACCAAATTCAGACACAACAGCATGAATGGCATCAGAAATCGACCCGACGCCGCCAGTGGCTCTGGATCCCAACCTGGTGCTGCACTTGGCACCGCCATCCCCACCAGTGCCGGAATCAGAACCAGAGGCATCCCCAGCACCACAAGCTGCACCATGGAATGCAGGGGATGCGGCACCGTGGACATCACCAGGAAGGGAACTCCCAGAGTCCACCAACACTGAAAGCCTAGGGCTAGGCCCAGAAAGGTCCTGATCCTCACTGGAACTGGGAAGCCAGTCAGGATCATCCTGATCATCACCTTTCGGATCAGAGGATGAGATTAGGGAGATCTCCAACTGACAGACCCCATGGATCCTTCCTTTCACAGTGCCACAAATGGCAGCAGAAGGGGACCTGGCTGCGCGGACAGCACTGCCCCACTCACTGGCACCAGTCTAAGTGCCAGAAGCGGAAGCGACACTGGACCGCACTACCAAGGGACCTGCTAGTGCAAGCACAGTATATAACTGCCATGCCGCCACCAGGGGTGTCTGGACCCCCGAGCACATACTGGACTGGGAGGTGTGTGCAACCGCCCCCCCCAGAGCAAGCTGGCTATCCCACAGACCCCTCACCCAGGCCTCCCATCTCAGCGAGACGAGGACTAGCAGAGGCCTGGTCTCCCTTGGTACATATATTACCGGGAAGGGCCTCAGGGAAAGAGCCCAGTGACCTTAGTCTGGAATCCTAGGTGTGATGCCAACCTTCAAAGGTGGGGGGTCTTGCCCTCACCTCATCGCATGAAGCTCGAGAGTGCGGAGGTCCATGGAGAAACAAGCGTCACAACAATCCATGTCATGGTCCAATCCCAGGCAGATCCAACAACGGTCGTGTCGTTCCCAAATGGACATGTTTCTCCCACAGGGCACCGATGCATATGGGGAGAGTCCATTCTTTTTCCAGTCTTCTTCTTAGGCCCTTGACCAGACATGAACAAACTTCCATACTACAGAGACAGAAGAAAAGGAACACTTTCAACTAGTGCGTGCTAATTCAGCTTCACACAAAGACGTCACGCATATAAGTAATAGTGATAACCGCTGAATTTATTGCAAACCTCAAGTTGTGAAGTTTTCAATAAATGCAGTGGTTATCACTATTACTTATTTGCGTGACGTCTTTGTCTGAAGCTGAAGTAGCGCTTGCACTAGTTGAAAGTGCATGTTTGAGTAGATTGGGCTGGCGGCCCATCAGCAAGCACACTCTGTCCATTCCCTGAGCGCAGCAAGGCCTAATCTGATTTGAAACTGTCAGACGAAAAGGAAAGTGGTGATGGGGCACTAAATTACTGTATGGTGTCGAGTAGCAGTGATGAACAGAACTGCTGTGTAGATAAAATGGTGGAACGCTCCCACAGAGATCCTTCCTCTATAGCAGGAAGAACAGAACTGAGGAAGAGAGGGAGCTGGCATCAGTTACTGGCCAGTCCACAAGCGCCACGTCATATGTCTGCCTCATGGGTGGCGCTTTCTCCAACGTTGGCTCCCTTCCTCTAAAGCTTTAAAGGCATATGCTCCTGCATGGTCCTAGTGCCTCTGGCCTATAACCCACTAGTGATGAATGGTGAAGACTGATTCTTGGAAGATCCAGAGGGACAACAATGTGGAAATACCTCCACCGAAAACCCGAGGAGCCCACAAATCCAACACCAACCACAGCTGACTGATGAAACAGCAATGATGCCACTGCTGCACAAGACATTCCACTGGAAACCAACTGCTCCTGGTAAAATTCTACTCCAAAGCTTGACTAATACAAAAACAATATAGAAAACAAAAAATGGCAAATCATGACAAATATATAATGTCACGATTAACTGCCATGACAGAAGCTGGTAGCAGCAAACAGTTGGGTCATGGCAAGTGAAAGGAGCCCTCTCATTCGACATACTCCAGTGCAATTTTGACCCCAAATAATTTTATCATTTTAGTTGATGGCATACCCACCCTCAAAATATGTTTTTTTTCCACAGTTGGTAAAGTCACAACTGACATCTTGAAAATTGTGTGCACTGGATTATGGAACCACAGAGCGCAGCTTTATTGTTTTTAAATATATTGAATGCTGGTAGGCAAGCAAAGATAAATATACTGTACATGTTGGTAATGCAGGGGTTGGAAAAAATGAAGAGATCTAGGTAAGCTTGAGGAGTGGTCTAGAAAGTGGCAGCAAAGCTTCGATGCAAAGAAAAAAGCAAAATCATGCACTTGAGGTGTAGAAACCCAGGATCAGAGTACAAAATGGGGGAAGTGGTACTGGTGACCACCAAACAAGAAAAAAACCTGAGTGTTATCAAATCTGATGACCTAAAGGTGGCCAAAAAGTGTGACAAGGCAGTGGGGAGAGCCAGTGGGATACAAAGGTGCATAGGGAGGCATATTACAAGTAGAAAGAGGGAGGTGGTGATACCTCTTTATCAATCTCTGGTGGGACCCCACCTAAAGTACTGTGTCCAGTGCTAGAGTCCTTATCTTCAACAGGACATAGACAGAGTTGAGGCAGTCCAGAGGAGGACAACTAAAATGGTACAGGATCTGCATCACAAACCCTATGAGGAGAGACTGAAGGACCTCAATATGTACAGACTGGAGGAATGGAGGGAGAGGGGGGATATGAAAGAGACTTTCAAATACCTCAAGGTTGTAAATTAGGTTCAAGAGGGAAACCTTTTTCAGAGAAACGACAGCGTAAGAACATGGGGTCATGCAATGAAGCTGAAGGGGGTAGAATCAGGGTATATGTAAGGAAACACTGTTGCATAGAAAGGGCGGTGGATGCCTGGAACAGCCTCCCTGAAGAGGTGGGAGCAAAATGTCTCCTGGGGAAGGCATTGGATAGGTATAAGGGAACCTCAGAAGCAAGGAAGGGGTAAAGCAGGGATCAAGCAGGATCTACTGTGTGACTGTAGGTAGGGAACATGGGCAGACTGGGTGGGCCAAGTGGTCCTTATCTGCTGTTGAAGTCTATGTGTTTCTATATTTCTATGATCTTGTTTCCAGCTGCAAACTGGGAAGAGAGGTAGAGTAGGTTACAGGAAGAGAAGTTTCACAATTATGATGACCACAATGACGATGACATCATAACAGCCTAAGTCGGTGATGCACTGACCCCAGCAGCTGAAAGTCATAGATAAAGAAGCAAATCTTTGCAAAAACAACCCAATTTAAAAGTTATGATTTTTTGAGATGATGTTGGCAAATTAAATACAAAATGACCTTGACTCAAAATGAGTAATTACCACTTTTCAAGAGGCTGGACTTTCCTAACTAACTCTTGGCTTCTGCAATTAAAAGGTATAGTCTTGCCCTCTCACACTTGAAAGTGATTTACCAGTTTCGAGTTTGGTCACTGCTTATCCATTTATCATTGACTATTGCTGGTTCCAGCTCTCTTTAAGACATTTGGAAGCCTTTTCACAGACTGACGACCTGCATTAACTAACTTTTCATAAACTATTTTGTTTCCATTGCATTGTAAACATCTGTTGGGATATGTTTACACCTGTGAGTGGCCTAGAAGCCCCTCTATGAGCAGGCACTATATTGAGAAATGTTTTTCTGGCTCTTTGTTCCCACATTCCAGCACCTGGGAGTGGTCCAGAATCCATAAGAGCAGTACCTATATGGACAACATTTGCTGTGCCCCTTTGTTTCCCTTGTCCCCATACTTGGAAGTGGTAAAGAAGCCCCTTATCTGTTCCCTTTTGTTCCCCTTGTCCCAACATCCAGGAGTGGTCTAGAGGTACCTATATGAGCAGTCACTATATGGAGAAAATCATCTGTGCCCATTTGTTCCCACTGTCGCTATATCTGGAAGAGATCTAGAAGAAGCCACTATATGAGCAGTCAACATATGCAGAAAATTATCTGTACCCCTTTGTTCCCCTTGCCCTATACCTTGAGTGGTCTAGAAGCCCCTACATGAGCAGTGACTACATGGATAAAGGGATCTCTGCCCCTTTGTTCCTCTTGTCCCCTAAATGTGGTAGTGGCCTAGAAGTACCCATATGAGCAGTCACTATATGGATAAAAGGATCTGTGGCCCTTTGTTCCTTTTGTTCCATATACCTGGCAGTGGTCTAGAAGCGCCTATATGAGCAGTCACTATATGGATAAAAGGATCTGTGGCCCTTTGTTCCTTTTGTTCCATATACCTGGCAGTGGTCTAGAAGCCCCTATATGAGCAGCCATTATATGGAAAAAAGGATCTGTGCTCCTTTGTTCCCCTTGCTGCTACACCTGGGAGTGGTCTAGAAGCCTCTGTAAGAGCAGTCACTATATGGTAAAAATGGTCTATGCCTCTTTTTCCCCTTATCCCCTTACATCGTGGAGTGATCTATAAACCTCTATAAGTTACTATATGGAGAAAATTATCTGTACCCCTTGGTTCCTGCCATTCCCCTCAATGATGGGGGTTGCCACAGCTGCACCCTTTCACTGGCTCGGAGGGCCGGTGAGCAGCTGCATTCATAGTTGGTGTCAATTTCCCTCCATGGTGCCTCTGGCAGAAGAAGCATAAATGTCAGATGGTCTGTACCTTCCCTCCCCAAAAGCCAAGTACCTCTCATCAGCAATGCCCTTGGCCTCCATCCATCAACTATTTTTTGAACTGAGGCAGGGAAAAGGATGTCTCAGCTACTGGAGTCGCAATAACACGATGCTGCTAGACTTGACTTTTTATGCAGCTGGAATGTATGGGATCAAATACTCCATTTTATAACTTTTGACTGCAGTTCACAGTTTGAGTGATGAGCCTGCATTTAGCAACACACTCCATATTACAATTTCCAAAAACATTCATAAATGTGGTTCTTTACAACCAATTGTTGACATTTTGTAGGCCATTGAGCCCTGTGTTTTCAGTAGTGCCCTATACTTTGTTTTGTTTTTGTGGGAATCTGATTCTTAGATGAAACACTGTTGAATTAACAGCTTGTCTTTAAGGCAAGACTCTAAGATCAATGCAAGATTATTGCCTTTTAGCCAGTGACAGGTTTGGTGCCCAGATTTCCAGCTTTTAAAGCTGGCGTTTGCCTGAAATGAGTCTTGGTTCAGTTAATTCCTGCTCATAAACCAGAAAACATATTACATTGCTAAAAACAAGTACAGCATTTTCGAATAGGACCTTTGCTTTTTAATAAAGAGCCGTCTGCCACCTCTTTCATTGGAACTGCACAGATATCAGTCCATTTGCATTTACACCCATGTAGGTTAAGTTCACTTTTCTTTAGGCATCTATTTTTATCCAAAGGCTGGCTCTCCTTGCTTTGCTCTCCTTAGTGGAGCCCTTTGGGAGGGCATAAAGATGCACCTAGAAGCTACTCACTGGTATTGGCACACAGTGAATGGGATCATCTGGCCACCTCCCTGGGCCATATAATGATCCCTTCCCTCCAGGAGGACACTAAACTAAAACTTGTGCAAACTGGACCAATAGGCTCCCGCAGAGGAAAAGGAGATTTGTATGTACCTGAAAAAGTACCAAAACTAGTGCATAGATCTCTTACCTAATTCCATTAAACAGTTAGTAGCAAAAAAAAAAAAAAATAGCAAGCAGACAATTTTAGTAACTATTAAAAGTTATCCCTTATTAATTTTTAGTTCTGAAATGTTTTTATTTTTCTATGTGCCCAGTAGATGGTTTTCTACCCAATAGTAGTGGGTGTGATTTAAAAAGCAGTGCTTTACCTGGAACCTGACATATCTAGTTATATTCCTCCCACTACACCATCAGCATCTGACCTCACTTATTCTTATATCATAAGCCCTGCTGCCTGACTGGCAACATATGTCCCAAGTTACCAATCATACAGCAGGAAACTGACTCTTCCTGGTTACTAGTGATGCCAGAGTCAGTGAGGTCACAATGCTGATGATGTACAGGGAGGAACACTGACTATGTCAGCTTCTAGGTACAGGGCTGTTGGACACATTACGCACAGTACTGTCAGGCAGAAAATCTTCTAATTAGCAAAACAGAAAAGAAAAAAAATACTTCAGATATAAGAAGTAATGACTATTTTTGACAGTCACTATTTATTCCGGGCAGTGCATTAGCTCTTTAATAACAAAGATGTGCTAGACCATGATTTCACAAGGAGATAAGACATGGGTGCTGACAGCTCTTTGTAATGTTCTGATTTACAGAAATGTATACACCTGAATGACCAAAGGTTAACTATACTTATAAAATGGGTAGGCTAAACCAGCCAATCAGATAGCAAGCTCACCATGCATGAAATATATTCCATGCATGGCTAAAAAGAAGAATGGCAGTAAAAAGGCAAAAATCATTAAGCCTTAGAAGGTTGGCATTTAAAAATGCCACCAATGTTGTTTCCTCGCTAAAAGCAGTCTCCCCTGCATGAAAAGCAAATGAACGCGGCAGCCTGCATGTATGTAAAATGTGGTATGGTTCTCATTTTATTTTATATAAAGATGACCTGCAGCACCATGTAAACAAACGGTCACATATTCATACAATAACTGAAAGACCTTCATGTGTTCTGTAGTTCTCTGTTGTTGCTCAGTCTGAAAAGTTCCCCCGATTGCCTTTTGAAAACTTTGTTTTGGTTACAGCGCTCCTCTATGCAATCCGACTGTATTGCCGCCGCAGCAAGAAGTCATCCTAAACCGGCGATTTATGTCCGGTTTGCTGTAATGCGATCTGTGGGGTTTTCAAAAACAGAAACAGCAAAGATGCACTAAACACAAGAAGTCATCCTAAACCGGTGATTTATGTCCAGTTTGCTGTCATGAGATCCACAGGGTTCGACACATTAAACTGCCTTCAACTTTTAATGGAGCAATCCTTACCTCAACAAATTCAGTTTCTCAGGGCAGAAGGAGCTGACAGCATTTCAAGTCCTTCATTTTCATGACGACAGGGACGATCTAGCAGGATGACCTCATTTTGTGGTAGTCGGAAGGACTATTTTATCTTAAATCAGCATCAGTAAATGCTATTTACCACACAACATTAATTTTCTAACTGCAAAAGGTTTTTGTTTTAAAGTAGACCATTTTATAAGTGCAATAAGACACTCCAGGTGTGTGCATGGAACAGATTTTACCGCACGCCAGGGGCTAAAGGCACTCGGCCAAGGCCTTGTGCCTTATTACGCCCTTGGCCATGTGGTAAAATCTGTTCCATGCACAGCCTGTCATGTCTTATTGCTTATATAAATAAGTATTGATGTGAAGACTGTGTTTTGTAAGGTTTTCTTTTCAGGGAAATCAGTGTATATGGTTCTTTTGATGGAACCAGTAATTGGATGTTTTCAGATGAGTATATCATGGTTTGTGCACAGGATGTTAAGCAAGAGTTGCTGACCTATCAGAACAGTGCTCAGAGTTCTGTACAAAACCGTGACCAAGACAACACTCCAAATTACTTAGATGCTTAAGAGAACTTTTCAGCATATTGCACATAATAACAAAACCGTACAAAATAGTTATTCACATGATTTTTTATTTAGGTATAATTAAACATGGATCATGTGAAAATATGAATTTAATCTCTGAAACTGGGAAAACACCAACAAATATGTTGCAGGTGATACCTTTTATTGAACTAACAAAATTATTTCTAAGACTAGCTTTCGAGAGATAAAACCCTCTTCCTCAGGTCAAAGTGTAAACAGCTGAACAGCAAGACAGATATAGAGGTTGGATGTGGATTCAAAACATAGGGCAGGATTCACAAAGAAAGCCAAAAATCCTGCAGGTGCGGGAAAAAGGCCTGCAGCACCGCGGAAACACAGCTGTGTGATATTCATAAAGAAATTTTGAGCAGGTGCGGAATTTCGTAAAATCCCCGCAGCTGCGGAAATTGCATATGTGCTGAAAATCCGCAACTGCAGATCCGCAGCTGCAGAAATAGCTTAGGAGGCACAGCAACAGTGAACTTCATTAGCTGGAACAGCAGACTTTAACAGGGCTGCCATAGAATGAAGCTGAAAGCACCCACAAAGAGACCGGCAACCAGTCCCTTAACTGGAACCACTGCAGCACCACAGGTACCAGCAACACCATGGCACCACGGTGGCCAACTGTCACTGCTGGTCCTCCCTCCATGGGGTGTTCCTGTTGCCTGCAGCAGGGGTAGCACTCACTGCAGGCTGGCCAGGCTCTACTGCCTGTGGGGCTCCGTCATGGGCTGCACTGGGTCTGGTGGTTGTTGCCTGTTGCCATATCATGGCAATGTGTGCTTTTGTTGCTGTTACAGCAGCTACTGTTATACTATCTGGGATGCTATTACCTGTGCCTCACCTCCACCTTAATTGATTCCAATTGCTGGGGCACTACAGCAGTTTGCTGAGGGAGAGTTACACCTCATTCCACTGTGTGTAACATTTTTTCCGCAGCTGCGGAAAAAAACTGGTTGTGAACAGCCTTTCAGGGGCTGTGCCTTACTTAACTTTTTACTCCTCCGGAGCCGCCCGCCGCCCTATCCTTCCGCCCGGTCACAGGCCGCCGGCTTCTGCTTTCCAGATCAGCCACCGCCCCCGATACCCCGTGGCTTACCCCCCACGGTGGGGCCTGCGGCACCCCCTTCATATATGCCGCGGGCACTGGAGCTAGGTCGGGGGCCCGGCCTGGAAGCACATTGAAGCCGCGGCGAGCTTCATCCATGACGGCGGGCAGCTCCTCCTCCTTTTTCCGGTTTTCTCCCGGGGAGGCGGGGTCGTGCAATGACGCCAGTGTCCGCCTGCCTCCATCCATGCTGAGGTGTCGGCTGCGTGGAACTCCTGGTCTCACCAGGGGTCCCCAGCCGCCAGACTGCCCACACCCTCCCCAGAGTAGGAGGCTGCCTGTCGGGGCTCAATCCTACTCCCCGGCTGACCCTCCGACGATCCGGGTCCGTTTCGAACCGGGTCGCCGGGCGTCGCAGCGAAATCCCACTGCGCGGGACGGGTCGCTCTGGCTGTGCCTTACTTATCTCACACCTTTTTCCTCAGGACTTCCACAGCTGCACTTTTTTCCACAGTCCTTAGTGTTGTTTTCCACAGCTGCAGAGGGTTTTGTGAATAGCACTCAGTGCAAATTCCCCTTTGTTTCCATAGCTACGGCAGTTTGGGGGACTTAGGGAAGGTTTTGTACCTTCAGAAAGCTTTGTGAATCCAGCCCATAGTCTTTTAACAGGTACCTTCTAAAGACAATGGTATGCATTTTTTTTCCTGTCTTGATTTTTTACAAATGTTAATTGATGGTCCAGAGCCTGAGTAAAATTAAGTTGCCCTTTGACCTTACAAGTTGAGCTCTTCAACAGACACACTCCAATGACAATTAGAGTCTTCCTGTTTGTAAGGAGTGTGAATTGACTGTAATGCTTTGATGTGTAAACTGCTAGTCTATGTTTTCAATCGACACATCCAACCTGTATATCTATCATGCTGTTCAACTGTTTCCACTTTGACCTGAGGAAGAGGGTTTTATCTCCTGAAAGCTAGTTTTAGAAATAATTTTGTTAGTCCAATTAAAGGTATCACCTGCAACATATTTGTTGTTTTTTTTCTCTACATTGTTGACTAGACTAACAGGGCTACCACATTTTTTTTTTAAAACTAGGAGCACTGCAAACAACAACCGATTAGAAATACTTTTCCTGTCCTTCATAACAGTGGTTAATGAATGGTCCATGAGATAGGAGTGTTGGTGTTCAATTTAAAAATATATATGTTTTTACTTCAGAATAGCTATTTTCTTTACCTGTGTTGTCTGGCTTTCTTTCATATTTAGGTAAGTCTGGGAAAGAAGAGTGCACCAGTGGGGTCTCATTACTCAAGACTATCTGCATTCCATCAGACATGCCATACCAGGGTGACTTTGTGATTGTAGTAACACAGGTTTTTTATTCGTATTCTAACAGCTGCATGACTAACCATAAAAATTATTCTCATTTTCAGATACAATGTATGTCAAAAGATGGCCACGGAAGTAATCATTCTTTGTAAAACAGGATTAGTCAACCTCAAGTAATAATTAATGTGATAGTCTTTCTAGTAACCATGCATATAGTTGACATAGAATAATTGTTACATTTAGCCACCTAGATTTAATAATTTAATAAAGCATATGGACACGACATATCACTAATTTATCATATCACAGTCATTTAATTTAGTTGAGAAAACTGGATTTTTTTTATAACATAACTCTGTTGTACCATGGTGATGGAAATTGCGGAGAAACCCTTTGCTTCTCCTATTGCCGTTCAATTATGTGTCAACTGTTGCCAGTCTCTGCAAGTACTCAAATGGCTCCCACATACAGAACTTAATAGGGTGCTGGCACTCCGAACAAAAACAAAATGCAGCCAGGAATCCAACATGAGTCATAGCTTTCTGGAGCCAACTCATATACACACATCCACAACACCCATGCTTCACCCTCACAGCTCATAAAAAGCTAGGTTTCAACAAATAATTAGTAGCACATATGACCTACTCTGCAGTAGTTTGGCACCATCAGTTGTTAATGAAGTATGTTTGCTGTTGCTTCTAATTGATTTTGATGTTGCTTGTGCATGCAAATACTGTATATACACACACACACACTCAAATGCCTTTTCACATGTGCGTACACATATACTGTACATAACCACACATGCAAAACCATTGTTTTAAACAACCACAAATCAGTTGGTTAACTTGGTGGGACAGTGGAAAGGCCAGCACATAAAACATTTTGAGCGTGCCTCTACTTCTTCCCGCAGAACAATACAGATTGACTGACTGGCAGACATGCAGCTTTCTAATTACCTCATTATTTTATTTCTGTCTAAAGGGCACCATCAACCCCTGGGAGCAAGTGCAATTGATTACATTTCTTAGTGCCTTCCCACTGATCCTGATTAATTAGAAGTCATGCTTTTGATGTAATAGGCTTTATAAATGTCAAGACAACAGGCAGGGCTCCAAAGCCGATAATTAATTGCATAATGCTGAACTTCACCAACCAACCTACACGTTTAATGTTAAGCATTGATGTCTTTGAAACTTGAGGTCATGAATTTAATGCCTGGACTGGGTATAATCACAGTTTTGACACAAGCCCAAAAAATCAGTATTCTGTGATGGGCTGCCATTTGTCCAGAAACAGGAGGAGTTGTAACTGTTAGACCTGGGAGCCAGTGTATTCTTTGGGAGGCAGTGTAGAATCTAGTTAGACAAGAGGCTTGGGGAACTGGAAGACCCAGGTTTTTTATCCCACAGAAACAATTACTCAATGTGTGACTTGGAGCAAGTCAGTTAAGTTCACTGTGCTATGTCCATCACCTATGCAAAACTAGGCAGAAGCAGGACTGAACTGTAAGGGAGCTGCGTCATCTCAGGTGACTGTTATATGTAGATACATGATAACAATGCAGATCCAACCCTAGGGAATATTTATTTATTATTTTGAAATTGCTCCAAGCTGGCCTGGTAGCACAGAGGGCTGAGGCGCTGATGCCTTACCTCGAACCATGCCGGCGAACTGGGTTCAGGAACGGACTCGGGGTGCCGGGGGTTGGCAGGGGAAGGAGAGCACTGAGCATCTGTGGGACTGCTCTCCTCTCCTGGGGAGGGTTGCAGGCTGACATCACTCGGCAGCGGCCTCTGGTGGAGACCGGGAGCACTGCATGACGACGCAGGAGGGAAACACACCAGAAAAATGGAAAATTGCTCCACGCGCAGCCGGATGATGGCTGCTGGTCCACCGACACCACCAATGCCCCTGAAGAGCCATGTCTGCCTCAGCAGCACCCTGTAGCCAAGTAGTTGCGCTGGTCTCTCCCCTGGTGCCTTCCCCCTCGGAGAAGAGGGACCCATCCGGTGAAGGGTTATGCCGGATTACCCTGCAGGCGGCTGCTATATGAGGTAGGAAGCTCGTAGGGGACATGAGGGTTGGAGGAGGGCCTAGGCAGCCTGAAGGAGTGGCAGGGCGTGGAAGGACGTAGGAGGGGTAAAAAGATAACACAAAAAAAGAAATTGCTCCAACCAGGATAACCCCATGAGATGCAGCACCTCATTTTTGTGGGGGTCTTAGGGAGGTCAGCTGAAGTCAAAATTAGCTCAGCAGCAATAATTACATACAGGCTAAAATACATACAGGAAGAAGACTGTATAGATAATTACATCCAAACAGTACTCAAAGCAAGCTAAAGAAAGTGTGGTGTGAGCATCATTATGTAACATGAACGTGGTCAGGAACAGAGGGATTCTAGACCAAAATAAACAACAGTGAGTTCTAAGGTGGCTGCAAAGACTGGACCTGAACAATGGGACATTTATATTGGCTCTCTGTTGCAGCTTCACCAACCAGTGCAAGCTAATCAGGAGAATGTGTCCAAAAGCACAACACATACATTAACTAAGTGTGATTCTAAAAGGCTGGAGGATATCTAAAAGCGAGCATGTAATATTACAG
This sequence comes from Neoceratodus forsteri, assembly GCA_016271365.2. Classification (NCBI taxonomy): domain Eukaryota; kingdom Metazoa; phylum Chordata; order Ceratodontiformes; family Ceratodontidae; genus Neoceratodus; species Neoceratodus forsteri. The sequence goes on from CM057456.1 coordinate 288,836,581, forward strand.
ATGTTTATGGAAACTGTGAACACTAAGCAGACCAAGACCAAGATGGCGGCTGATATGAGCCAGCCAGCGTTTTAGCGCTGTCTGTTTTGTTTGTTTTTTATTTCCTTTTTTCTTTTGTTGTTTTTAACTAAGTTGAGTACATAGTGAGACAGGGTTGAAGAAGTTGAGGTAGCTAGTGATTTTGTGTTTCTGGGTTGAGTTATTGTTCGTATTTTTATCTTCTCCTGACCTCCGATTAGTTTTTACTGGCTTTCATCATGCTGGATGTTCTTGTGACAGATTATACCTTTGTTTGCGGTGTCAGTTCCGGTCAAAATTATGGATTTGTTTTCGGAGCTCGGAGTTTATGTTTTTTAGGCTTTATTTTAATACCTTGCTTCTGCTTTATATAGCAGGAGCAGTTACCCTAGTGTGTGGGTATAATTAGCTCACCTGGATCCAGCTTCAATACCTGCTCGACTTCGATTCATCCTGATTCACCAAACAGGTGAAATAATGGAGGCCTAAGAAGATTGTGGTTTTCTAGTCTTTAATCGCCAATGATTACAGCCCAAGGGTCATGAGTACTGTGTTAAAGTCCTCATTGGATTTGTGAAGGGGGTTGGTGGGGGGCTACTCTGCGGGCCTGGAGCTTTCCTGGACCCTGCTCCCAGATCCCTTCCGAAGGATGGGGGTCAGGTAGTGAGGGGCACGGATTGCCTGGTGGTTGGTGGACAGCAGGGCTGCCTATGCTATTTGGGGGCACTCTGGGAGCTGTGTGGTTTGCCCCCGGTTTCCAAGGATACTGATGGATATACTCAGTATGTCAGCTATTTCTGTGCTGTGTCAGCGGGAATTTGCCTCATTGCTTGGAGTTTAAAGAGCAGAGAGAAATTGTTTCGCTTGGATTTTAGCTGGCCTGTTGCCTGAGGCTCTTTCCCCCTTCATCTTTTGAACTGGTGTAAAATGTACTCTATGGAGGGAGGCTGTGACAGAACCTCCGAACACTGACTAAAATTAACACCAATAATGACTTTTAATTTTTTGGGGTTTTGTTTTTGGATGGAGGTTGTGAGAGAACCTCTCAAAACACTGTTTTCTACCTTTGGATTTTATTTGACTGTTGAATTGCTTGGACATTTTTTTTTTAACTGACTGGGAGTGAGAATGCCAGTTATTCGAGGTGGGAGGTTGTGAGAGAACCTCCTAATCATTGATTCTTTATTCTTCTTTGAGAGACCCAGTAAATCTTTACATATCAAATTTATTTTTTACCTCTTTATTTGTTAGTAATTTTATTAGTTTTTTAAGGGGTTTTATTTATTCTATTGGGGGAATTTGAGAGTTGGAAGTTAATTTGTTGTATTGTTATATTTTTAATTTATTTGTTTTATTTGGTTAATATTTTTACCCACTCTATAAAAGAGAGTGGTGCTTTATGTCTTGGCTGGGTGTAGATAGGTTTTAAGGATGTGTAGGGAGGGTCTTAAGATGGTCAGGCAGTATTCCCAAACCAGGCTCAGGGGGCTGCGCCCCTTCAACTGACCCTTTTTACCTACAGAGACGTATAAACATTGTCAATCCCTCGGGATTGCTAGGAGGCATAGAAGGGGAGGTAGATCTTGGCCTGGAGGGGGAATGGGTGGGGGGGAACGTAATCAAGTGGTAGGGATCAGGCGACGCCCTGGGACAAAATGGTGCCAGGACAGGGATAATCCCTGTTTTGTTCCCATACCCAAGAGTCCTGAAATTGATGCAGGGCAGGAGTCTAGGTCTTCCCCAGCATCTCTTTCAACCCGGGCGGTGTTGTGTAATGCTAGGTCCATCAAAAACAAGACAGCCATTATAGCTGAACTTGTTGAAACGGTGGACTTGCCATGTATCACTGAGACCTGGCTGGATGAAAATGCAGGCACAGTATTGGCTTCTGCAACTCCAGCTGGGTTCTCGGTGATTCACCACCCGAGGTTAGATCGCAGGGTTGGGGGTGTAGCCATCTTTTTTAAGAAGAAACTGGGCCTTGTGGATGTTCCAGTGGGGATCACTAGGTCCTTCGAGTGTATTGTTGGTGAGGGAGTAGGTTGTAGGATACTCCTCATTTACCGTCCACCAGGTGATGGGGGTTTATTCCTGCAGGAGATTGCTGACTTCGTCATCGACATGGTATTGGAGTCCCCCAGATGGATAATTTTGGGGGACTTCAATGCCTGGGTCGACGAACTCTCGCAGTTTGGTCAAAATCTCCTCCAGCTAATGACAACGCTGGGCCTTACACAGGTTGTTACCTCCTCTACCCATATAGGAGGTCACTCACTGGATCTACTGTTCCTCCTGGGGATGGAGATCACTGATTTGGGGTGGAACCAGTCAGTTGATCTGACCACCACACCATAGGGTTCAGTTTTGGGGTGTTCCCAAATGGACCTACCCCTTTGGAGATGGTCCGGTACCACCCTTTGAGGGGAGTTACCCCAGATGGTCTGTCGGCGCTGCCGGACCTATCGGGATTGCTGGGTGAAAGCACAAGTCCAGGGGACCTTGTACTAGCCTATAATAAGGCAGTGGGAAATGCCCTGGACTTGATTGCTCCTGTTCGCGTTCGACCACTCACTCTTCGCCCAAGGTCCCTATGGTATGATAGGTCCTTGAAGGAGTTGAGGCGGATTGGTCAAAGGCTGGAAAGAACATGGTGAAAGTCCAGCCTTGATGATGACAAGCTTAGATTGATGGATCATTATAAAGGCTATCAATTAGAAATCACCCGTAAGAAAGCAGAGTTCCTGTCCAGGGAGATTTCTGCTGTGCAGAACCAATCGGCTCAACTCTTTCAAACTGTTGACAGATTGTGCAATCCAATCTATCTCCAGCCCGGGAGAACTTTTTCACAAATTAAGTGTGATGAGCTAGCTTGGTTTTTCACAGATAGGGTTGCCAGCATCAGGTCCGGAATCAGCCCGGCTCTCCATGAGGGGCTGTGGAGGTCGATGGGGGGGTGATGAGCACCCGGTATGTCTGGAAGGATTTCAGCCGACCGGAATTCATGGACATTGTTAAGATTGTCCAGACTTTACGTCCAACCTGTTGTAGTTTGGATCCGGGCCCTACCTCCATTTTGGTGGGATGCGTAGACATTGTCTGCCCGATCCTAGCTGAAATTGTATGGCACCTTGAGAAGGGAATCTTATGGACCATAGGGAGGAGGTGTCATTCACCACCCTTAAAAACTCCTCCTTGATCCCGACGATCCAGCCAACTACCGGCCTGTGTCTAACTTTCCCTTTGTGGGGAAGGTTATTGAGAAGGTGGTTGCGTTGCAACTGGACAATCATTTGATAACTCACAACGTCTATGAAGCTCTCCAGTCTGGTTTCAGGAAGAGGCATAGCATGGAGACCACCCTTGTCCGCGTACTTAATGACCTCCTAATGGCAAGAGATTGGAAGGCTCGTATCATCTTGGTCCTTCTTGATCTCTCTTCAGCTTTTGACACTGTGGACCATGGAGTGCTTTTGGAGACCCACCGGTTCCTTTGTGGACTGTTGGGTACAGTCTTTGAATGGTTTCGATCCTTCCTTGTAGGCAGGTCTCAGAGGGTGGTCACTGGAATTTATTCCTCTGATGCCCTCCCATGTCCTGTAGGGTGCCACAGGGCTGCATATTGGCACCAATGATGTTCGCAGTGTACATGCTGCCATTGGGAGATGATATTAGGCGATGCGGCTTGAGTTTTCACTGCTACGCAGATGATACTCAGATGTATATGTCATTTGTGCCCAGACAGGTTGTTGCGATCTTTATGCTAAATAGTTGCCTCTCTGAGATTAAGGACTGGATGAGCTCGAGCTGGTTGAGAATGAATCCGGATAAGACTGAGGTGCTGGTCGTGGATCCGGGTCACCCGGGGGCGGGTTTTGGTGCGGGGCATGGGTCAGGCCTATGGCTTGATGGTGTCCAGCTCATTACCTCAGATTGGGTGCGCAACCTGGGTGTTATATTTGATGATGGTTTGACCCTGAAGGCTCAGGTGTCAGCTGTGGTCAAATCCTCATTTTACCATCTGAGGAATATTGTCCAGCTGAAACCCCTGATTCCTCCGAGTGACCTTCCAACTTTGGTCCATGCTTTCATTACCACCCGTATTGACTACTGCAATGCCCTCTACCTAGGGCTATGCCTGTGCTGCACAGTCTGCACTGGCTGCCAGTTCGGTGGTGGATCACCTATAAGGTAGGCTTGCTTACCTTTAAAGCCCTGCGCGCGAGCAGGGACCTGGCTACCTTAAAAATCTCCTGATTCCCTACTCCCCAAATCGCCCTCTTCAATTTGCCAACGAGGGATTGCTAGAGATTCCCAGGGTTCGTCATAAAACATTTGGAGCTTGTGCTTTTTCATTTGCAGCACCGACCCTGTGGAATTCTCTGCCTCGTCAGTTAAGAGAATGCCTGACCATCAGCAGTTTTAAATAAATGCTGAAGATGTATTTATTCTCCTTGGCCTTCCCTGACTAAGTAATTGACTTATTTTAATAATTGTAATACTGTCTAATGTATGTGTTATTTATGTTATGTGCAGCACCTTGGTTTTAGAAAGACACTTTAAAAAATAAAGATTTGATTGATTGATTGGATTGATTGATATGACAACTATTTCAGTTAAGTCGGTCTGAATCACCTCTGATCTCATTGGGCAGATGCATGTTTTAAACTTTTTCATAAGATGCTGAATAGTGCAGTTGTTGAAAATTATACAATTTGGTCCCTCCTTTAAGGGAAATTAAGTATGCTATTAGGTGTAGCAGTAACCCTTTACCTGAAGTGTCATATAAAACAGGAATCAACTTTTATTCCCTGCTACATAAAGAATTTTACTAAAGATAACGAGTATTTTAAGGCTGCACAACCTGTTTCCATTGCTGTGCTTTTATGTATGATGTGTCAGTGTTATTAATTTATTGCATGTACCCTACATCAGTTGTATTATTTCAGTTACCCTTCTGGGTTATTGCAATGTGTGTTTTAATAAAATACTAAATCAATCACAATTGCCTGAGTAACACAGTAGAATAAGAGGAGCTAAACCATCCCATCAACCTGAGTAATGTTGTACGTATGGTATAGGATTCCCCACCCCGAAATCCCCTGGAGCACACTCCCCTTGGTGGTCCAGGAGAAGGGAGTCATGTTGAAAGAGCCCTTCCTCCTCTCTACCCTGAAATACACTGAGGCATTGAAAAAAGACAGACGGGCACTGCCAATGTCCTGTCTTAAGCTGACATAGTATGCTGATATTACAGAGGAGGGCTGAGCCCCTTCTCCCAGATGCACTGGGTCTCATCTCCTTCCACTCGCTGCAGGAGGCCCAGGCACTGGAGACAGTGGCCAGGTTGCTCCTCCAGATGCAGCAAACAGTTCTGGTTGTGAGAGGATGGATTTAAAACAGTGAAGGGAGGGTGTAGGTGACAAAAAGGTGGGGTGACTTTGCTACTGGTACTGATTTTGAATAAGTGCCTTGTGTGCTCCATACTAACTGTGTACTGGTACCTGTTTTAGGGTGGTTAGTTCCACTGTTTCGTGCTGTTCACTAGCAGTGTGGGCTGGTGGCACTGATGTCATAGAATGCCCACAGAAACAGTAAACAACATACAGTGAGGATGGAGACAGCAAGCCAGTCTAGTCAACAGTAGCAAAGTAATACAAACATCTTTCTAAAACTCAAGCCAGAGCAAAAACATATCAGAAAAACAGATGCCATGAAAAACAAGAGATTTAATGTATGTACACCTACGGTATAATAAGCCGTCTTCCACTACCTGAGTGAACTGGTTTGAAAATCAACCCCATGTTAAAGAACAGCTCTGTTTAATACTAAAACAAGAGCTAAGCATAGAAATATGAAGGACTGGTTAAACATAGCATGTTTTTTAAAACCTGGAAGCTGTATTTCCTGAGCACTGCTTTAAAAAAACAATGATTTAATAAAGAGAAACACATCAGTTTGACAAAGAATTTGAATTCTGAAAAGTCGTTTTAAACAAAAGGAGAACTACAGTCAAAGTTCACGAATGGGCCAGGGTGGCTACGAACCGTGTAACTCGGTTGCGTAGCCACCCTGCACCCATTCATGCCCACTGCACTCCCTCAGCAGCACACACAAATTTGTTACACCTCCCCGGCACCAGATCTCTAACTGCTAATAGAGCTTCCATGGGCGGGCCAGGTCTCATGGGGTGGGCATGCCAGCACTCCACACCATTCACGAAAGTGCGGAGTGCTGAATGTGGGGTCTGGTGGCTATGCATCTGGAGGGCAGCCATAATGGATACATGCCCCCTCCAGATGCCGCTGCCGGACCCGCTAGTGCAGGTGGGGGTCATCGGACCTGCTCAGGATGGTGCTGCTGGTGTCGGGGACAATGGTTGGGTTGGGCAGCAGCCAGCAGATGCCCCCCCTGACAGCATGACTGGTGCTCTGCGCCCCTCCTGCAACATGGCGCTATACCAGTGCAAGTGATCAACTGCAGACCCGGGTAGGGCAGCTGATTGGCTGCTGACCCAGGTCTGCAACCCCACCCTTGTGAACCTTTGCACTGCGGGGGGGGACACGAATGGGAGCCGGGCAGGGACCACTGCTTCGTGAATGCGGTCCCCGTGTGGATCTCCCAGGGGTGCGGAGCTGCGCGTGCCTTTATGCGCCAGCTCCATACCTCTTTGTGAACAGGGCCCAATATTTGCAAAAAACATGTGCAGAATGATTTAATTGGTGTGTGTACACCTAGTGTTTCCTTTCCTGCTGTTAGGAGCCTGATGTTCTGGTCTCAACTAAATATCTCTTTCTAATCCAATCTGTTTTGTTTTCTAGGTATGTTTCTATGTCTAGGCAGCAGGAGTCAATGTTTGTTTTGAAATCTTTTCCTTTCATCTGTAACCCCCCTGCAAATGGGGGTTCCGAAAAGACTTCCAGGAGCTTGCTTGAATGCTCCAAGCCTGAATGGTGTTTGGCATTTAAGCCATTTATCAGTGAGTGTTTTTAGAGCCTCTGGTACTGTCTCTTTAAGAGCTGTCTGCTTGCAGACATAATTAGTTTGTATGGGGGGACTGTGTGCTTCTGAGTACCACTCGAGCTGCTGCCAATTCACTTCATTTTGCAGTCACTAGGAGTGCAAGGAACCTATCTGAAAGATATAACTGTTTGCCAGAAATTATTTAGAGTAATAATGAAATTACAGTTTGTCTAACCTGCTTTTGCAGTCAGAACTGTGTCTGCTAGTTCCCATTCTAGTTTTGAACTGCTGAACTGGACCAATCAGTGTGGGGTAAGCTAGCTCTAAAATGGTGCCTTGGACGAATCAGAACTTGACTCATAATCTGAGCCAGCCACAAGAGGATTGTATGGGCAGTGACTCTGGGAGATGTAGTTTAGACTTCAGTGCCTTTTTGGACCAACAGCAGCAGTCTATTGTGAGTGACAGCCAATCCAGTCAAGAACTGGGAGGAACTCAAAGGAAGTGCCCGGTTTTGTCGGTTGGAGTTTCAGTTGAGCTTTGGCAGTGAAGAAGGAAGGAGCCCTGTGCTTTTTCAGTGTGCAGTTTTAGTCAAAAACGTGTGTAAGGCCCAGAGTTCGTCGCAGCTTGTGTAACAGCTTGTTAGGACTGAATCTGGCCCTGTGAAAAGAATCAAAGGATCTCTGAAGAGTAGAAACCAGGCTCACCCTGTAGAAGACTGGAGGAATTACTGAAAATTGCACTCGGTCTGTCAGGAACTGAATCTGCTGTGTGTTCTCCCGGCATTGTGCAGTAATTGCGATCGATACAGATGCAGCCTGCCTGGTATAGTGCTTTCTTTATATGGATGTGTGAAGAGGTTTGTGTACCTCAAGTGAGCCCTGCTGACATTGAAGGACCCTATCTTATTTGGAGGTCGTGAGTACTAATTCAGGGTCGCCCTGTTGAATTGCCACATTAAATCCAAATGGAATTACTGTACTGCTGACTGTTCAATTCTCCTTTCTCTGTGTGAAAGGGCCCTACCAGCTGCCACGGTTTGGACTAGCCACTAGGGCTTGGGTACCCAGGGACAGTAACTGATAGGGCTAGGCCTGTGCACAGAGCCATAGGTAGATTATTAGAGTGATAAGCTAATTAACCTGATTTCCCTGTCCTTGTTATATCCCCTAAATAAATCAGAGCTGCTTGTTTCAGCAAAGTTATACTGCCTGAGGTATTTGTCTATGTTAAAGTACTGTACTGTGATTGTTGCACTGTATCTCATTTCACAGGAGGTCCCAGTGCCGGAACCAGACCTGGGGGTAAGTGTATACTGTGAAGGTAATTTGATATATTGTGTGGGCCACTAGTGGGAAGAAAGGGGGGTTGCAGTGTCCCAGAGGGCTGTGACCAAGTTAGTTTAACTATTGCAAACCCTGACCTCTGGGTGGAGGCACCCGCCATTGGATCCAGGCCCCTCAACCTGTTAGTGGCAAATCAGGCAGGGGTAGTAGCCCTTGGGATAGCGCCATCTAGGGGTTACACATCAAACTAAACAAAGGCATAAAAAGGCACCCAAATCACCCCAAGTCATCAATGCTATAATTAGTGAAGACTCTAGTTGTTTCCTTACAGAACAGCCCACTTAATCATCCCAAAGTTGTCTGCCAAACTTTGAATATAACCTTTATTAGAGCTCACTGGATAAGGAGAGGCACTTAAAATCACAGGTCTGCTGCTGTAAACTTGACACTTAACCACCCCTTGCTGAACCTATGGCCACGGATGTATCACTGCCACATGGGCCAGGCATTGTAAGAAAAGACATTAAAACAAAAATCACATAAGGAGATTCACAGGGGTCATCAGAGCTTTCAGACTCTTCAGCAATCTTCCTTCAACCACCTCCCCTTAGACAGTCTTTAAGCAGACATTCTGGTAGTAGATCCTTGTCTTCTACTGTAAATACAGAGCAGAAATACTCACTGCGTATGTCTGCATTTATCCTACATTCCTATCCTCCTATCCACCCCAGTAGGTGGCTTAGGTAGCATCTTTATTTATGTGGTACTGCTTGTACAGTATGTGTTTAAAAGAAATGTGGATGGGTGTCTGCAGGTTATAAATTTGTTATGCCTATGTAAACATACAATGCTTAGTAAGTTTCACATGGTATTTAGCGCTGTTTATGTCTGTAAGCTATTAACTTTTCATCAGAAGTTTTGTCTTAACAGGACACCACTGTCAGTGGTTTGTATCCTGAATAAAACTGAGTTGAATAGATGTACATGAGTTTAAACGGTTTATTGGTTTAGCTCTGTTTTAATATGCAAATTAGACATGTTATTCATGTGTTAAGGTGTTTTTTCAAGTGTTTTTAACATGTTATTAACATGTTATTAAGTTGGCTGTTATATGTGTTATGTAGTATCAAGGGTTAATGTTTTAGTAATGTGTTCATAGGTCATTGATAAGGAGGTAGTGGTTAACTGGTTGTGTATGTGGTACACAATTGGCTTGGTATATGGGGAAATAAACAGTGTTTTTTTTTCTTTGTAAAAAAATTCCAATTTGTCTGTCTGTCTAGCTATCATCTATCTATTGCATGAGCACAGTAGCACCCCTATATTATGGTTATATAGGCAATTCTATATTAAACCCTGATTTTTGTACCTGAATAATACAGTCATAATGCAGTCATAACTGGACAGCATAGTGTGAAATTTGACATGTGCGCAGTTGGTTCCAGGCTTTCTGGATTCTGTAACTTTCTAGTAAAAAACAAATGAGGGAGCACACATCAAGCCCTTAAAGGTGCTCCAGCTAGAGAAACATATAACTGAAACAAAAAAGAAGCTGGGCACACAGCAAGGCTGAAAATAATGAAAGGGTTTCATTGAGCTAATTGCACGAGCATGGCAGACTAGTGGGCTAACACACTTGGGCAATTAGCTAAATAAAACCCTTTCATTATTTTCAGCCTTGGTGTGCAAATTTGTAGTGACTGGTTAGGTGGTTAAAAAATTCTAAACGTTTGAAAATGCATTAAAAACAGTATGTTTTGTAAGAGCATACAAATGGCTGTAAGCTGAAACCTGAAATTTTTAGGTTCATTCGAATTTGGCCTAAGGATGCGTCTTTGATAGGTGACTTTGCTGATAAATGTGTAAGTTTTAAATGGCTGAGAAAATGAAATGCTGTGTTTGTGCATATACATTTAATTTTTTCACAAATGTTTTGTAAGAAGATTTTTGCAAAACTGATGAGCGTCACTTTTGTACGTCGGAACTCACTTTCATGAGATAAGACTCCTGAAAGTAGGAAAAAAAAAGAGAAACTTTTGCCCATCAAAAATAAGAAAATGTGCTGTATGTTATGCATGAAAGTTATGTTGTCGAAAATCTAGGTGTAAGGTTGATTCTTCAAGATCTTTTTTTTTTCAAAAACACACTAAAATATTAAGGAAATTTAGGCTGTTGTGAGTCATGAAGGCAGGCCCTGCTTTTTTTCTAAGTGAAGTTGCTTTCTTGACTAGTAAACCCACTTTTGAGAGGTTTATCAATCACAACAGTGTGGAAAAGAACAGAAAACTTTGCAAATCAAAAACAAAACAATTTGTTTAAAGTTTACTCCGAAACTTGCGTGGTCAACCTGTAAAAAAGGTTGCAGTAATAAGAGGAAGAATTCACCATATTTTGTAATAAAAAGACATATCAAAGAAAAGCATGCTATTTTCAATTATTAAAAACAATTCATCACAGAAGAATATTAAGAAATATAAAACTGTATCGAAGGCTGTCAAAAATGCTATAAGGCTGGGTAGGAAAAAAATTTAATTTAATTTAGCTCATTCAAGAGACAGTCATGAGCCATTTTATTCTTATGTAAACACAGCTAAGAATAGTACTTCCCGCATAATTGGTCCTTTAATTGTACATAATATTATTTATAGGGATACACAAGAGATGTCCAACATATTTAATAACTACTTTTGTCCTGTGTTTAGTAAGGATAGTATCCAAGTAAATTGTACTTATGACACTACATCTACTGCGACCTCACTAGACAAGATTGATGGTTACACATTCCTTAATAAGCTTACTTTCTTGGACCCCAACAAGTCAGCAGGCCCAGATGAATTTTCACCCACACTTACTATGTGAATTAGGTCAAGAATTGATGCCAGTATTAACAATCATCTGCAGTAAATCCTTATCAGAAGGCACTGCATCAATGGACTGGCGTTGTGCACTGGTGGTACCACTATTTTAAAAAGATAGCAAAACTGTCCCAGGAAATTACAGACCTATAAGCTTGACATCGATCGTACGCAAAATTGTAGAAGGTTTTATTAGGACCGACTTATTAATAATCTGACCGAAAGGAGACATGTAGATTATACATAGTATGGCTCTGTCAAAAGTAGATCCTGTGTAACTAACCTTGCTAGTTTTTACAAAAATATTAGTACAAGTGCAGATAACAGTGATGTTGATGTCGTTTATTTGGACTTTAGGAAAGCTTTCAACACTGTACCACATGATACTTTAATACATATAATGATCAATTTGGTATTAATAAGAACATAATCAAAAGGGTACAGGCTTGGTTGTCTGCCAGGAAGCGGGTGGTTATCTGTCTAATGAAGGTATGGTTACTAGCGGTGTCCCACAGGGTTGGTGCTGGGACCTCTGCTCTTTAATGTTTTTATAGATGACATACAGATTTTCAGTAATAACTGCATGGAGATGTTCGCAGATGAAACAAAATTGGACAGTAAAGTGAACAAGGATCAGGATGGGCTCAATCTGTCAACCGATCTTCAGATTATTGCTGATTGGGCTAATAAGAACCGGCTACAGTTTAACACAGATAAATGTGTTGTCATGCACTTTGGTAAAAATAGCACTTGCCAGTCATATTGTATTAATGGTGTCACCCTTAAATCCATTAACAAAAATGAATGGATCTAGGAATATTCGTAAGTAAAAATCTAAAGTCTAGTGATCATTGTAAACATATAGTCGTCAAAACTAATCATTTGGTGAACTGTGTGAAGCACTTGTTTTCCAGTAGATCAGAGGCAGTGGGTTTTTTTGGATATTCCTCCTGTTTTTTTCACCCCGGCGGATCGGACTCTAGCGATCTCCGCCGCCGGCACCCACACCCCCGGACCAGGTCTGGCACGCGAATTTATATGCCCCATGCACATGTGGTCAGCCACACCCTGGTGAAGGCGCCTCTCGTGTCCAGGGGTACAGGGTACGGCCATCAACTTCCAAGATCACACTGCTATTTTTTCCACCATTTTCCTTGCCTCTTGGAGCTGGACATCCAATGGCATGCAGCTGTAGTGCAGCTGGCCTCCACGAGTTGCGCTGCAGCACGATGCATTGCACCCACCCTCCCCAGAGGAAGGAGAGCAGTCACGGGATACTCAATCCTTCCTCTCCCCTGCCAGCCCTCGGCGATCCGGGTCCTTTCCTGAACCCGGGTCGCCAGTGTGGCGCAAGTTGTGGTGTCCAGCACCTCAACCCTCAGTGCTACCAAGCCGGCTCAGAGGCAGTGTTGAAGCCATTTTATAGATCATATATTCATTCACACTTGCACTACTGTTCACAGCAGTGGAGTCCATATCTAAAAAGGGATATTAATCTAATAGAAAGAACACAACATAGATTCATAAAACTGACTTCAAAATGTAAGCATAAATCTTATGATAAAAAGCTTCAAGAATTAAAACTATTTCGTCTTAGGAATAGAAGAATCAGGGGTGATCTGCTATTTTTATTCAAAGTTATACAGGATGATTATTTATGGATCTAGAGTTAGAATTTAAGACATGTAAACGTGACTTAAGAGGACACATGTCACAATTAACTGAAAAGTTCTGTAAATGAGACACTAGGAAGTATGCCTTTGTTCCAAGAACAGTTAGATTTTGGAATATGTTACCAGAAGATATTGTCTATTCTAGGACTTTTCGGGGATTTAAAAATAAACTTAATCAATTTATAAGTGATGGTGGCCTTCTTGGCTGCTTCCACTGAGAAGAGGGGACAGTTTTTATGGGCATCAAGCATTCTACTGTCCCATAATCCTAGTATTAACCCTAGTATAGCTGTGTAGAGTTTAAGGTTGATTCTTCAATAAATAAATAAATACTTCTTAATACAGTAATACAATTAGCCTGAAACACATCACAAAAACAGGTCCTGCTTACATCACATGTGAACATGCTTTTGTGATCCCCAAAAACCACTTGCAAGAGAAATAACCTCAATTTGTAACAGTCTCAAAAGGAGAACATTTAGGTGTCTCTGTCGGGCTATTTATGTGAACATGCATCTGCAGGCCAATAAATATACAGTTGTTTTTGTGAGTAGCACCCAGAGCCACTCTTTAGCTACAAGTCTGCCACAGGGTGCGGCACTATTCAGCTGTTTCATAAGTGATCTGCATGGCCACTCATAAAGCAAGCTACAGGTCTAACACAGTAATCGTCACTATGCCTGCAAGCATTCCAAGAGAGCACGAAGATTTAACATTTAACTCCTCTATTTCAATACATATGGAACAGAACCTGTGGGCACAGCTCCCACTGAAGGATGAGCATCAGACACTACTCGGCAGCGAGATAACCCTCCCGACACCATCCACAGCAGCAGCCAAGGATCTCCATGGGGTGACCCCTACTATATCACAACAACCCATCCAAACCACAGTTTGGACTGGCGGTAGCCAGCAGAACATGTACGTTACAGATCTTGATAGGACAATGCAATGGTAGTTCCCCATAGCAGCAAAGCCAATAAGCAAATGTGGTTTCCAAGCGTAAAGAGTGAGTTGTAATAATTATCACATGAGCTCCCCTCTATGGTATATTTCACGAGTATACTACAGTTATCTATTGCTTATTTTATCTAATACAGTTTGATTATTGTTAATTTGATCACAATTACAAATACATGGAAAGGAGATACAGGATATAAGGATATACTGCTAACCATGTCAATGGGGAAAATTCCATGTAATACTGTGTATTGTTTTCTTGCTATGTGACCCAAAGTGAGAATATTATGATATAATAATCAGTACTAATAATCACTTGAAAAGTATGGTGCAATTAAGGTTTTACCCACTGTCTAGACTATATTAAATTGTACTGACATTAATGCTTTTGGGAGTCTAGCTGTAGATGTGGGAAAGTGGATGGAAAATAAATTAAACATTACTTATTACTTTGTTAACTACATGAAATATACCATAAATGAGGCTGACTCACTGTCGATAAAAATGCACAATTTGTCGGATGGCTAGAAGATTAGGAGGCTTATGACTTCATACACACTTGATGTAATGTATGCCTTATCCTTCCTATGTCTATTAATCAAAAAGATCATTGTACTTTTTTGTATTTTGTATTGTTCCTGGCTTTATGTGGTGTGCATTGATTTCAATCCAATTCCTGCAAAAAAGATTTATACTTCACATATCATGGTTCTAGGTCACATGATAAGGACTTGACTGTACTTAGGAAGTTCAATTTCTAGAACTTTAAAGAGCACCTTCCCCCCCCCCGATTTTTTTAATTCCCTGCAAACACATCAGGAGGATCCGTTACCTGAATGTGAGTTCCTACATAGTAGTTGTAAAATTTTCTCATGAGCCCCCAAAGGAAGGGAAGGGAAGGGATCGTATTTTGACCCCGAGAGGGCTAGCTGCTCAATCCCTTCCACTTCCTGATTACTGATGCCGTCTTTGTGCTTTCTTGTTGTATGATGTAATTATAGGACTAGCATGGGGACGTGCTCCATTCAAGCCTATGGAGCGTGGGTTTAAAAGTTATTTTTACAAAGTTAACCCAACATGTAGTACAAATCAGAGCCAGTATTCAAATAACAAGGCTCTTGTCACTTGAATACTGGCTCCGATTTGTACTACAAGTCAGGTTAACATCGAAAAAATAACTTTTAAAACCATGCTCCATAGGCTTGAATGGAGCACGTCCCCATGCGCTAGTCCTATAATTACATTACAGAACAAGGAAGCGGGGACAGCGTCAATGATCAGGAAGTGGAATGGATCGAGCGGCTAGACTCCCTTGGGGGCAAAATACGATCCCTTTCCCTCCTTTGGGGCTCAAGAAAAAATTTTACTACTACTATGGAGGAACTCCCATTCAGGTAAGGGAGCCTCCTGATGTGTTTGCACTGTACCGACAAAGGTGCTCTTTAATTGTAACTTTCTAGACACACCAGCTCACCTAACCTATTTGCCACACAAACCCATGCTATTGCACAACATGGCATGGGCCGATTAAAATATGCTTAATGTTTTATTTGTGATTCATGACCACTGTGAAATCACTTGTGACTTCACCGCTCATGATGTCATGGAGTCATGAATCACTTTGAAAACACAGTATCAGGAATACTGTTTTAAAGAAAGATATGTACCTCTACTTTTATTAGGCTCATGCCATTTCCTGTACACATAGTATGTAAGTGGCCACGCCACAGTCTGGTTTCACCTGTACCTGGGGGGGGGGGGAAGAAAACCGCGTGAATACGGTGGTAATAGACTTTAGGTGAGTGAACTTCGAGGGCATGGGGAGGATTCTTCAGGGGTATTTGGACGAGTTAAGGCCAGATATGGATGCTGGGACCAGGTGGGAGGCCATTAAGAAGGGGGTGCAGGAAGCTACCAGGACCTATGTGAGGGTAAGGCACAAGCACTGTAGGGCCAGAAAGCTGTGTTGGTGGACTCTGGAGGTTCAGGAGGTGGTGAGGGAGAAAAAGACTGCCTATGCATGCTTCAAGCACTCAAGGGGAGAAAAGGAGCGGGGAGAGTACGAGCTGATGTCCAGGAGGGTCACCAGGGTGGTCAGAGTGGCCAAGGTGAGGATGGAGCAAAACCTGGCCAGGGGTATCCGGAGGGAGGAGGGAGAAATTCTTTAGGTACATAGGGGAGAAAAGGAATGCGAGGGCACAGACCAGCAGGATTAGGACTGGGGAGTGATGGGCTCAGGAAGCAGGGGTGCAAGCTGAGATATTAAATGAGTACTTTGCCTCAGTCTTTACCGGGGGAGGAGGAGGGGGGTCCACACTTCCCAACGGGAGGGATGGTGAGACCGCAAATAAGGTAGGTCACTTGGAGTTTGGTGGACCAGAAGAGGCTCGGTGGGGGACAAGCTCTAGACTGGGGCAAGAAGGACAGGCAGATGGGGGGATGGCATAATCACGGTGGACAGGGTGAGGGTGGCCCTCCAGTCACTAAAGACTGAGAAGGTGCTGGGGCTAGACGAGCTTCATCTGAGGGTGCTGAGGGAGCTGGTGGATGTACTAGCACTTCCACTAGTTGCACTCTTCAACATCTCCCTGCAGACAGGGTGGGTGCCTCAGGATTGGAGGGTGGCCCATGTTATGCCTATCCTCAAAGGGGGGTCTAGAAAGGCGATGGGGAACTACAGGCCTGTTAGCCTAATGTCCATGGTAGTCAAGGTGATGGAGGGTGTTACCAAGGAGAGGCTTGGGGAAGAGCTGGAATGGATGGGGCACCTGGACGATAGGCAGTATGGCTTTGTCCAAGGGCGATCATGCCAGACCAACATTGTTGATTTCTATGATTGGGTGACGAGTGCCCTGGACCGAAACAGGCCAGTGGACATCCTCTATCTGGACTTCAGCAAGGTGTTTGATTCAGTCCCCCACAATGGCCTGATGACCAAGCTGGGGAAGATGGGGGTGGGGGGACAGTTGCTCAGATGGATAGAAAACTGGCTCTCGGGGCGAGTACAGACAGTGGTGGTTGGCGGGATAGTCTCCTCCCCCAGAAGTGTCATTACTGGGTTCCCCCAGGGATCATTCCTGGGGCCACTCCTGATCAATGCCTATGTCTCAGACATAGGGAGAGGTATTAGGAGTAAACTGAGTCTCTTCGCGGATGACTCAAAGCTTGGAGCATTTGCGGACATGGAGGAGGGAAGAGTGGCCCTACAGGGGGATCTGGATGCCCTGGACAGATGGTCAAGGAGGTGGCAGCTGAGGTTTAATGCAGGGAAGTGCAGGGTGTTGCACCTGGGGGCCAGAAACCCAGGCCATGCATATACCCTGGGGGGGGGGATACACTACAGGCCTTGTCAGGTGAGAGGGACCTTGGGGTGGTAGTGGACCTCAAAATGAATAACACTGAGACTTATCGCAGAGCAGCAGCAAAGACAAACAGGATGTTGGGCTGCATAGCCAGGGGAATTACCTCCAGGAAGAGGGAGGTGATCTTCCCTCTGTATAATGCCCTGGTCAGGCCACACCTTGAGTACTGTGTGCAATTCTGGAGACCACACCTAAAGAGAGACATTGCACTGTTGGAGAGGGTGCAGAGGAGGGTGACCCGGATGATCTGGGGCATGAGGAGTATACCCTATGAGGAGAGGCTGGAGGAGCTCAACCTGTACACACTGGAGGAGAGGAGAGATGAGGGGACATGATAGAGGTCTTTAAGTATGTAAAGGAGATCAACAAAGGAGGAGCTGAGGAGGTGTTCAGGTTAAGTAGGGGGAACAACTAGGGGCAATGAGGAGGCTGGAGGGGAGCGCAGGGGGGAGCGAAGGGAGGCACTACTTCACTGAAAGGGCTGTGGATCCATGGAATGTGCTGCCCAGGAGCCTTGTAAATGAGGGCACAGAGGAGGGTTTCAAGAGGGGGTGGGACAGGTACAGGGGGAAACTGAAGCCGGGGAAGTCCCTCTCTGGAGGAGGGGTGGGCAGCAAATTGAGCACTCGGTAGGGGTGCTGGCTACCGAGCAGACACGACAGACCATGAAGCCTACTCTGCTGGCTTTTAGTATATTAGTGTAAGTGACAACATACAGTACAACAAGTCTAGCACACTCCAAGTGAGGTTGTTCAGCACTGGGTGTAGCCAAGTTTCTTAGCAACATCTTAAAGAGCTAGTGACATGATTTGGGCAGGCAACTCTGATTAGCTAAATAATCTTGTACTGCTATCTTTTTTTTCAGACAAAATACTTAAATTTTAACTTACAATGCCCGGCTCATACCTTCTGTGTATGAGCTGAGTGGCTGTCTCAGCGCTGCAGCCCCGCCCCGAAAATCAACTTTTTGGTGACATTAGGCATGGACCGGGACTGAAGGTACTCCATAAAGTAAGTAATAGGATGGGAATAGGATCGGGGGAGGGGGGCTGTCTAAATGTACTAATGTTATCGTTGTTGGTAGTTATACATGTATGGGGAAATGATAGATGATAGCAGCTCAAGTTTATTTAGCTAATCGGGCAGGCAACTTCCGAATGACTTGCCTGCCAGAATCACATTACCAGCTCTTTAAGGTGTGTGTGCAGCACGGTATAACTGCACATCGTTAGAGTGCAATATAAATGGAGTTGAATGGAGCATAAAGTTCTCATAGGCTAATGCAGATCTCAGGGACAATGAGATTTCAAAACCCAGAAAATGGAGACCCCCCAGGCTAGTTATAGGGGCTGGTGTGAACAGTAAAAACAAACTAAAGCAAACACATATACCTCCAGCAGCTACACAGAAAGAGTTATCTGTTGACAAGGAAATAAAAAAAATTACAAGACATGAAGGTATACTACTTGAACTTATATGTTGTATCTTTTTATATTTTTATACTGTTTTCCTTAAGATTGTTTTTGTGTGTTGCCCAACCTCCAGAGGCTCAGC
The DNA here is from genome assembly GCA_016271365.2 of Neoceratodus forsteri. Lineage (NCBI taxonomy): Eukaryota > Metazoa > Chordata > Ceratodontiformes > Ceratodontidae > Neoceratodus > Neoceratodus forsteri. The sequence goes on from CM057456.1 coordinate 288,855,249, forward strand.
CCCCAACTCCCTCCAACCTCCGCCCCCAGGACTTACTGCAGTACAGTGATCACCCAGGCTTACCTCCTCTTGGCGGGGCTGAAGGCCAGACATGGCCCGACGGAGGTTCCATATGATAACGGTGATCGCAGAAAGGCGATCACCATTAGGGAGAGTGTACCTCGTCGAAAATGAATTTCAGCGATGTACACTACCGGCACACAGCAAAAGGGTGCTGGAGACTTAGATTTGCCCCCCACACCCCCTACTAAAGGATTCTCAACTCCAGGGGGGAGCATATCGGGGAGAGGGTGCAAACCAAAAAAATAAATAAAATCTCTGGCGCAAAAAAAAAAGAACACACCCAGAACCGAACCTGACACCCTCCCAACCCTAGCCTGCCACCAACCCACCATGCCACACGGCCAGCTCGGTAGCCCACCGTCATGCTACACCCCACAAACCCTCCCTCCCCTTCTGCCCATTGCACAGCATAGTCCCTCCCCCTGCGCATGTACATAGTGACATCCTGTCGCTATATTCGCCAATCCCCCTATCCAGTCGCCCTCCCTGCCCAGTAGCCCTGTGCACAGCTGCCGTGATTGAGTTGCCCTTTTTGAAAGCGCTCAGTCGTGGTTGCCATTATCACAGGCTACCCCAACAGATGTGTAGGCGAGGAGACTGGTGGGATCACCATCAGGAGACCTCCCTGGCTAACCCCCCCAGGGTGGGGCAGCAGAACCGGGTCGCACTGCCGGAACATAAGTCACTGCATTGCCAGCCGATTGCCCAGGTAGCACAGAGGTGGACAGGTGGGGCATCATAGATGGAGCTGCAACGATTTTGCTGCTGTACAGCCCTGGAAGGTGTGACATGCAATGACGTGAAGTGCTGAAGCACAACATCGAGCATGCCTCCCCACTAGACAGGCATGCACTGAACACTACACCCCCTCCCCCCAGAGAAGGAGAGCCGTCTCTAGGATGCTCAGTCTTTCTCCCATGGCTGGCCCTCCACCTCCTGAGCCCATCTCTGAACCCGGGTTGTTGGCATCATAAGCGGAAACCCTACCGCTGCACTGGCGGGTCAGCTGGTTTTTTTTTTTTTTTTTAATAGGACCTTTTTCTGTGCCTCCACGGAACTGACAGGGGCTACGACCCCCTCCCTTGGAGAGGTACGTCCTCCGGCACCACTGACTGCTCCTATGTGCCCTTCCCTGAAATTCCCTAGCGACTTCCTTCCCAACGGCGGGGCCAGGCCAAGAGTGCAGGCTAGCCCACCCCCGGAAATACAGCAATCCAGAACTGGGGGGGCAGCTGCACAGAAGTGATCGGGGCCGTCATGGGTCCTGCCAGGTTCTATTTTTCCTCCATTTTCTCTCGCACGCTACACCCGTGCAATAGGCGGGGCAGCTGCCTCCACCTCCACAGAGGCAGCCAATCACCCTGGGTATAACAACCGCAGCTTGTGTCTGCACTGACACCCAGCCACTGGGTGTCAGTCGACAGTGCACAGCGCCAAACCCCCTCCTCCCCAAGGAAGGAAAGCAGTCCTCTGGACTGTCAATATTTCCTTCCCCGGCCGACCCCCAAACAACCCAAGTCCATTCTCGAACCCGGGTCACCAGCATGGCGCGAGGTGTGTCATCCAGCGCCTCAACCCTCAGCACCACCAGGCCGCTGGGCCAGCTGTTTTCCTTAAGTCTGTAAGATGCCCAGAAGCTCCAGAATTGGGTGCCCAAAAAATAAAATTGCCTTGCCCTTCCTAAACACAAAGACTGAAACAAGTTCTATATTTTACTAAGATACAGGTGTCTTCTGAGGTTTTGCAATGTCTTCTTGAAAAAAAGAGATCAACTTTCTCCGATTATGACAGGTTTTTCTGTGAAGTTGCTTTCATTCTCAGGAAAAGGCTAGATTTTGTTAGCAACTTATTTTATTCACTGCATGACAGTTTTTATTGATCTAAGCGCCCCCAAGGCTGATGTCTCCTGCACTGCCATATTTGAGGTCATCTTAGATGTGTGATGTCATAGCAGAGTAATTCTTTACAGGGAAGAAGCCCTTCAGACTGGAATTAATGTGGTCACAAAGTAAAAGGCTTCTGCATTTTTGGGACAGGATCCAAGCACAGCATCATTAAACCCAGATGTCCTCCTTAAACATGGCAGTCGTAACTTATAGTTCATTCTGAGGTTACTTTGGCAGGGTTAGTTCAAGGACCGGACAGCCACATGAAATGAAGGTGAATGCTAGCACAAGGCATGAGACAATCATTCTATGCAATGAAAGCAATCAGTAAAGGGTCACTTGGAAGAGGCAGATCACAATTTTATTTGTGAAAGTATTACACTGCCCATTCAAAGCTTGGAAATAAAGGGATAAAAAAACATTGGTTTGGCTTAACAAGTTTCAGTTTGTATAACAGTTAACCGTTTGTCTCCTCAGTTGGGTTAACAAGATGAACAATGGATAGCATGAGCCAAACAGACTTTCCCCAGTAAAAAAAAAAAGGTATACGCAAGTTACTTTGATGAACTACAATACAACTGCTGTATGTGCCCCCCATCATCCTTATAGCATCCAACGCCCCATTTTAAATCCTGTTGTACTGGCTCTCTGAACAAAACCTAGATAAAAGTAAGGCTGTGAAACTAATCAAAGAGAATCTAGTGGACTACCTGGAGAGAAATGGGCTCCAAGACACTAAGCAGCAGGGCTTCTAGGCAGGGCAGTCTTGTCAGACCAAGCTGACAGTATACTTTGACCCGGTAACTAGGGTATCACACATGGGACAAGCAGTGGATTTGCTCTACTTCAGCTTCAACAAGGCATTCAACTCTGTGCCACACAGAAGGTTTCTGAAAAAGAGAATTTGGGAACAGCAAAGGATCTAGTTAGACACATGGTAAGGTGGCTGAGAGGGAAACAGCAGAGGGTGGTGGTAACAGGGCCAAGTCAGGGAGAGGCAGGACATAAGTGAGGTGCCACAGGCTTCAGACCTGGGGCTAGTCTTGTTCAATATGTTCATCAGTGACATCAGAGAAGGAACACAAGGCAAGATGTGTCTCTTCGCAGATGACTCAAAGCTTCGTGGCACAGTAGGCAGGGAGAAAGGGGTTACGGAGCTACAGGAAGACCTGCAAAAAATTTGAGAAGTGGTCCAAAGTCTGGCAGCTAAAATTCAATGCTGAAAAGTGCAAAGTGATGCTCATAGAGAAGAACAACTCCAAGACAAAATACTGGATGGAGGGGGGGTACACTGGGCACTTCCACGGAGGAAAGGGACATGGCAGTCATTGTATGTTACTTCCTAAAACAACCTAGGCAATATAGTAAGGTCTACAGCAAGACAACCATGATTTCGGGGTGCATTTGGAGAGTTAGACAGCAGGAGGAAGGAGGTGATACTGCCTCTCTGTAGATCACTGGTGAGGCCACATCTGAAACACTGTTCTCAGTTCTGGAGCCCCCACCTAAGAAAAGACAAAGGCTAGAGACAGTACAGCATAGGGTAACCAAAATGATTCATGCCTGCCAGGCAGATCCTAAGAGTATTGGTTTGCAGCCCTGAACATGTCTCGCTAGAGACCAGAAAGAAGATATAATAAAAGCCTTCAAGTTCCTGAAAGGAATGAACAAGGTAGTGTGTGGGAAAATATTCAGCAGGATTGGTGAACCAATAACACGGGGGCATGACTGGAAACTGGCGGGGGGTATTCAAGAGGGATGTGAGAAATTGCTATTTTACTGAGACAGTATTTGAGCTGTGGAACAGTCAATCAGCAGAGGTGGTGGGTACAAGAAACATTAATGGTTTCAAATAAGGTTGGGATTCAGTAAAAGGCTTAACTGTTATATACAGGGAAGCAGTAAGGGAAGGGGGCATCGGGAGAGGGAGGCGAGGGCAATAACTCCATCTAGACAATAAGTCCCAGGATAGGCAGTACAGGGAAGACTGGCTAGACCAATGGTCTTTTTCTGCTGACATTTTCTAGGTTTCTATGACAACTTCATAATTCCCACAACAGTGCCCTACCAACATCTTAGGTGGACATTCAATGATTTGGATGTTCTCTGTGCTCGCCTTTCCTTAAAGACTTACTCGCAGGCAAGAGAAAACTTGTTTATATGTTTATATGTGCAGTTACAGAGTCTCTTATGGTTGTAAGAGTGTACTCTTGAGGTCTTAAGGTGAGAGATCTTCAAAGTAAAGCAGAACAGTTCTGGTACATGCCAGACTTGAGAAGAAATGTAGAACTATAAGGAAATTCTTTGCAAAATTTTTTTAATGCACTAGTTAGGGTTAAAGCAACAAAAGTAGGGAAATGTTTCCAACTCTAACACTCCCCACCCCCTGAAGCAGCACAGCAGGTGTGGGGTGTGTCTTGGGGCTTTCAAGGCTAATGCTCACCCCATTCCACCTGTAAATAAGGTCAGATGTGTACACTAAGTGAGCGTTAGGCTTGAGAACCCCAAGGCACACTGCACACCAGCTGTGCTGCCGGGGGGGGGGGGGAGTGTAAGGGTTAGAAACCCTAACGCCACATTTCCCTACTTTTGTCGCCTTAACCTAACTAGTGCATCTAGTGCATTAACGCAGTTTTTTTGCAATGAATGCCCTTACTTTTTGAGATAGTATAATCGTATCCTTATTTGGCTGTGGATGAGGGGTTGGAGGGGGATAACAGTTACATGAGTCAAAAAGAAGTATAGCTGTTTATCATTTGCATTGCATAGAAATGATAGCCCAGATTATAGCATTAGATGAGGTGTCTACATGGAAGAAGATAGACTGTGATGAGACTAGGATAAAGCAAAGAACCCTGTGGTACACCATAGAGAAGTGGATAGGGTGAAGAGTCACCTGCAGAGACAAAGTAGGAGTACTCTGAGCAGTAATGCATGAGTAATGCATGAGCGGAATCATACTAGGAGGGGATTAGCAGCACTTATGTCAAGGTGGAAAAGAACACATAGAAGGACCAATTAAATGCAGACAAAATAATGACTCTCCAGAGGGCTGTCTCAGTATTGTGCAAGGGGCAGAAATCAGACTGCAAGGGGTTCTCTACTACAAAGTTACTTCCCCTGGGGCAAAATGAAGAGAGGATTATACTGATGCAATGCCCCATGATGAAATAAGGGGAGGGGGAAACGGGACCCCAGTCCAAAACCAGTAAAAGTACAGTAATAATAGGTAATGGTGATTTAAATTAAGGGGAGGAGTTATATAAGGTGTCGTGAAGAGAAGAGATGAAACCTGAAGGTGGTAAACATGGTTCTTCTGCTCCTTGCCAGACTAGGTTGGCTTGTACTTACTCAAACCTAGATGTAAAAACAAATTGATTAAGAACTAGTAAAAAGGGGGTCAGAGGCATGACAGTGCTCACCTTGCTAGAAGATTCAGATGCCTGCAAGCTGGGCTTCCTGTCCAGATGATTTGACTACAGGGCAAAATAAAAATGTCAGGGGAGAGTATGTACCGGGTCTAAGGTTCTCTCTGTCTTCACAGCAGATTTACTGCAGCTGTTGACTGTGACTGTTTCAAATTATAACAGTTTCACCCCTCTGCCTAATTTTATTGTGTGTACCTTGCCATAACTGTGTTGTTACCATTTGACTGTATAATGCAAGAACATTACAGCTCAGTTTAGAATAATTTTGTTTAAGTTAACCTGAAAAGAATATTTTGTTTTGCCCTCTACCTTTTCTATCACTTTTTCCTTACTTCTCTCTCCCAGGCTGGCTCTTAGTAATTACTAAGAGCCAGACTGGTTAAGCTAGAAATTACGGCTCAGGGTTTTTTGGGTTTTTTTTTTGTTTGTTTTTTCCATTTTCCCATTAGCAAGTTATACTGTCTGATGTAAAGCGAACCATGCCTGTTCTTCATAAAGATACCTTCCTATACTACAGCTCCCCCTCCATCTGACCAGCCCTCTCCTCCACACCCCCGTTTACAAATTCTTCTTGTTCCTAAATGTTCCTAAATCAATTATTCCCTAATTTCTCTGCCTTTATTAACAATGCATCCCCATCTCTCCTCTCTCCCCCTTCTGCTCATATCCCTCTCTTTACCACCTCCACTTGCTCACTACTTATCTATTCCTAATAACTCTCCCAACCACATCAATTACTATCTCCAGTCCCCCTACCCACATCCATGCTACCACTCCTTCCCCTGCCATTTGAAATATGGTCTCACTCTACCATTATTCCTCATGCGGCTTTGATAACAGTGTACACTTTCACTGCGGTTCTCCACCTTATTCTTCTTCACTCATACACTCCCTTCTCCTCAAAACTCCCAACCTCCTCACCAGCCCCTTCAAAATCCCCTAAGCTGCACTTTCTCATACTCAGCCTCCTCTTGCTCTTCGCCGGGGATATCCACCTCAACCCAGGCCCTATTGCCCCTAGCTCCTTTGGTGCTCCCTCCTCTACTACCTCCCTCCGCTCTCATCGCTCAGCCCTCCCAAAGAGCTTAAAGATCCTACATCCAAACACCTGCAGTTTGTTGCAAAAAATAGACCAGATTCAGACCATGGTGTGCACTATAAAACCAGACATTCTAATCATCTCAGTAACTTGGCTAAAGAGCACTATCCCTGAGCACTCGGTCTCCATTCCTGGCTACTTGCTGCTAAGGCACGACCGTGCTGGCAGGGGTGGTGGTGTGGCCATTTATGTCCTAGCCTCCACCCAATATTCCATCATCTACTCATCCTCCAATCCTGAGACCCATGATGCCCTAGCTATCCATGTGACTCTCCCCTTCACTCTTCATAGCCAGCATATACTGTCCATCCTTTGGTTGCAATAGACCTCCTAACCTCCATCACTTCCCTTGCTCGCTCTGGGGGAATTATTCATCCTAGGCGACTTCAATATAAACTGGTTGTCACCTAAAACAACCAAAACTAAAAATGAAATCAGAGCCCTAAACCTCTCCCAACTGATCTCTGAACCCATTCACCAAAACCACAAGACAGAACAACACTCCCTACTTGACTGGGCCCTTACCTTCCATCCCCACCGCATCATCACCTCTGGCATCCTCCCTGATGCTCTCAGGGACCATAACCCAATATTCATAGTTAGGAAAGTCCACAGAACTAAATCACCACACAAAACCATACAACCACACTCTTTCAAGTCTCTTGATCTTGAACCTCTCCCTGAGTAACCTTGCCACTTCTGACTGGTCCCCCCTAACCTACTTCCCCTCAGTTGATAAGGCCCTTGTCTACTTCAAAGAAATCTTTCTTGTAAACTGGAATGCATTTGCCCCACTCAAACAAACCAGAGTCAGAGGTAACCACTTACCTTGGATAACCCCTGAACTTCTGGCCCGCCTCAGGGCCAGAGATCGAGCCTGGAAGCATCATAAAGCTACCCAGCATCCTAGTGACCACGCGGAGTACCGCATGCTCCGCAACGCTTGCACCAGGGCTATAAAAAGGAGGCAGAATAGCGCAGTGGTCTAAAGCTCTGAGCTGCAAATCTGGTGACATCCAGCAGACCAGACCTGGGTTTGAATCCCACAGCTTCCACTTGCATACTGTGTGACCCTGAGCAAGTCACTTAACCTCCTTGTGCTCCGAGGTCGCTCCTGTAAAAAAGCTTTCAGCTTAGTGTGCTATACCTGGTTAAACAACTAAATAAAAAAAAAAAAAAAAAAGGTTAGCCAAGTCTGAATATTTAAAATCTGCCTTCATTGCCAACATAAATTCCCCTTCAAAGTTCTGGAAGGTGGTCTATGCCCTATTTAAGCCCTCATCTCGCCCACCCCCCCAGTACTTAACATAAACAGCTCACTAGTAACTAGTAACCGACCCACCAGCTGTAGCTGTGGAATTTAATTCCTACTATACCTCCTGTGCCAGTGGGCTACTGAAATCCCTCCCCTCCTACCTATCCCCCTCCCCACCCTCTACCGGTGTGCCCCTTCCACCACCCTTCTCTTTCGCTACTATAACCCCAAACGATGTCGTAAGTGCCCTCCTCACCATCAACCCCTCTAAAGGTGCCTCCCCTGATGGTCTTGACTCAAAACGCCTCTCCCTCTCTGCTTTGGCCATTGCCTACCCCCTCTCAATAATCTTAAATCTCTCATTCTCTACTGCCTCAGTCCTCTCTTCATGGAAACATGCTGTGGACCTCCCTTTACCCAAAGGGGGTGACCCCTCATACCCTGGCAACTACTGCCCCATTTCTCTCCTCCCTACCATTGCCAAACTTCAAGAACACATTGTCCTCTCCCAACTCACCTCTCTTCTATCTGACACCTCCTTTTTCACCCCTTTCCAGTCTGATTTCAGGAAAAAACACTTAGCCACCACCTCTCTCCTACGGCTCACAGACTTCATCCTAACCAGGATGGACAATGGACAAATTACCTCTGCCATTTTTGTCGACCTGGCCAAGGCCTTCAACACCATCCTCACTCCCTTCTCCTTGACTCACTCCCAGCAGCTGGCCTATCTCCCTCCGCCACAAACTGGTTCAAGGCCTACCTTATTGGCAGAACTCAATCAGTTAAGATCTTGGATGCCACTTCACCTCCTCTCCCAATTAGCACTGGAGTTCCCCAAGGCTCTGTATTAGGGCCCCTCCTATTCTCCATCTTCTTAAGATCTTGGACGCCACTTCTCCTCCTGTCCCAATTAGCACTGGAGTCCCTGAGGGCTCTGTATTAGGTCCCCTCCTATTCTCCATCTTCTTAAACGACCTTCCCTCTGTTTGCTCCCCATCCTACACTACATATATATGCCGTTGATACAGTCCTGTATGCATCTGGCTCCTGTCCTGATGAGGTTACAACCAGCTTACAGACTCTCTCTGGTCCCCCCAGTCCCCTTGCAGGGTTCCTCGCATCCTGAGGGGGTCTCCAGGGACACGATTCTCCCCCCTCCCCCACCTCACCCCTTCCTCCCTTCCCCTTTCTTTCATGCAAGCACTTGTTTACTTATTAACCTGGCACTTATTATTGTATACTCTTTCTACATGGGCCCTATGCTCAAAAGTGTGGAGTGGGTATGCGCAGCGTAACCCTGGCGCGTAGCCCACTCCACACCCACCCAGACCCACGGCACCCCTTGCATGGCATTCACTACCAGACAGCCCAGGGGTGGCGCAGGGGGTGTTCCAGCACTCCATGGAATGCACGAACGTGCGGAGTGCCGGGCGCAGGTGTCAGCACCTCCGCCAGGTCAGGGCAGCTGTAAAGCCACCAAGGGAGCCCCAGCACGTGGGACACTCCAGGAGGCCGGAGGGTGGTTGGCTGGGCACTTGACCCCCACACTGCTTTTGGAGTACTACACACCGGTATCCTCACCAGCGCCCACAGGTGCAAGTGATCCACTAGAGTCTGGGCTGGGTGGCTGGATTGGCCACCCGCCCAGACCTGCTGCTCACACCCGACCACCCCTGCGGCCTGCACACACCGGGGCGGGTCGTGATATAGAGATGCGCAGTGGCCACTGTTTGTGAATGTGGCCACCCATGGATCTCCGTGGGTGGAGCTGCTCGGCAGGGTATAGCTCTCGCGCATTACCCGCCTCCTTCATGCATAGGGACCCATTATGTGCAACACTGTTGTAAAACTGTTTGTAACACCTGCCTTACAACTGTATGTTAATGTTGATCTTGTAACTTGAATGTTTAATGTCTCATTCCTATTGTACCTCTTCCCCCCGGGTCACACTGAGAGACAAGCGACTTGTCGCTCAGTGTGCCTTCCTGGTGAAACATTTCAATAAATAAACAGTGAGAGGGGTGTTTGGAGTGCCCCAGTGTAATGCACATCTGGAACTTACATATTCTGCCCATACAAACACTCTCTTACTCCGGTTACTAGAAGACTCCTTAGCAAGTGAACAATGACCTCCCAGCACTCTTCCAACATGGTCAAAGTGTGGGGGGGGGTCTATAAAACAGTGCTCAAAGTGACCAAAGTATCAAGGGCCAAGGTACTGGAGACAGGACTGTCCAGGAGGGTGTTAATTGAGGTAAATATTCACTCGGAGGGAAGGCTCAAGTTCCACCATGGTGCACATCCCACTGCTCCTTAAACTGCCATTCAGTGCAGGGAAACAGAGTCGGGGGGGATTTTTACAGGGCTCCCCCTAGGATTCTCAGCTACTACATAGTTCGTCATAGGAAGTCGCTTTTATGCTCTTCCCAAAAACCCCTCCATCAAGAAATCCAAAATTCAGCGGCTATAGGTGTAATCTCTGGTTGCTCCCATCCATGTTGAATTACTGGGCAGATGTGGAATGTGGTCCATTTCCCACTATTAGCAGCATCTAGGGTTACCCCTAAACCATTTCTAGTACCCTCCAAGCAGCCACCTCCAACACCCAGTCCCGAAATCAGAGCAATTTGTGGGCCGTCAATGTCCAGATGGATCGAAACTCTGGATAGTGAGCCAGAGACGTCAGAGCACTCTAAATCACTAGCTCTGACCAGCTATGAAGGTCTGTACCCATATATGTGTCCATTATTGGGAGTATATGTTTTGAAGCAAGCCATGTGGATCGCACTGTAGGAAGACTGGAGGATCCTCAAAATAACTCTGCGAGGCTATGTGGGGAGTAGGGACATTTCCATAATCAATTTCAAGGTAGAAATGCATTCTAGTTGTATGGATGGGGAGGGGGGAGCATTGTTTAACAAAGGCCTAATAGAATATCTAGCAGCTCGCTAAATGGGAGTAGGATATCTCTGAAATGTGTTAAAAAAAGTCTGAGCCCTGGCAATAAACCATTATTATAATCCCTTCCACACATTCTATCATAATAGCATTGTGAGTGAACTGTGGTCCAGGGAACAGGCAACAAGACTGAGATGAAAAGATGCTGGGCTTAAACTGAGGGACGCTATCCTCACTTAATCAATTACACCTTATAACCTAAAAGCACAAGTTAAGATTCTGTAAATTTGCAGTGGCAGCTGCTCTGTGTCTCCCTGGTCCTTTGCATCCTGAAAATAAAATGGTCCCTCTACGTCTTTTATTTATTTCTTTTACATCTGTCAACAAAAAAAGTCTACCAGTGATGCGACCCCACTCAACCTCCCACTGGGCACACACCACCCGCACCAACCCCCCAGACCCTCCCACACTCCCTCAGTCACCTGAACTGGTCCCACTGTGAAGATTCACTCTCCGATCAAACACACATCTTGCTGCTGAAACCTGTGACTGCTGTATGAGAAATAAGGTAACTGCAGTTCAATGTATTTCAAAGGGATTTTCAACTCCACTTACCTTTATTTCTCATAGCAGTCGCTGGTTCCAGCAACAAGACGGTCTTCGATTGGAGAGTGGATCTTCACAGTGGAAGCTGAGCTCAGGTGGAGTGAGGGTGTGACGGGCATAGGGGGGTGAGGGATGCACATTGGGAGTTCAGGTGTGGGAACAGATCACTGGTGGACTTTTTTTTTTTTTGATGGATGTAAACAAAAAATAAAAAAATAAAAGACATTGCGGGACCATTTTCTTAATTTCAGAATTCAAAGGACCTGGGAGAGTGGAGAGTTACCACTAGACACCAGAGCAAGGATAACCAAATGGGCAACAGTCATCAAAAGGTGAGGGACGCCACTAGATACCAGGGATAAAGTTTACTTTTACAGGGTCGGGTACAGGAGGGTGGAGGGTGCCACTGGACACCAGGGATACAAACAATATGTGCGGAGAGGGAAATCGGAGGGTGGGGGTTGCCACTAGACACCAGAGATACATATGACATACTTATGGGGACTGGGGCACAATCGGAGGGTGAGGGGTATCACTGGATACAAAGGAAAATCAACAAAAATAACAGGAACAGTTAAATAAAAGTCTGTTTTAGTTTCAATGAATCCTTTGCTCTATGAAATGGAAAAGGATTCCTTGAAATGAACAAGGAATTGGAAAAAAAAAACTAAGTCCAAATTCCTTTTTCATGTCAAGGGATTCTTTTTCATTTCAATGAAACTATCAAACAAAAAAGGATTCCTTGGCACAAAAAAGGATTTCAGAGTTAGGCCTGATGACCCAGTGGCACACCCCAATGGCTGTTGGTGTGTGGAGGGTGGGGGAATGGTGGTGGGGTGGTAGGAGTGGGAACCCTGAGGGTGGGGTGTTAGGACTGGAAACCCTAATGCCTCATTTCCCTACTTTTGTCACTGTGGTATTCACCCTAACTGATACATTAACGAAGTTTTTTGCAAAACATTTCCTTTCTTTTTTCAGATAGTATAATTGTATCCTCATTTTACTGTGGGAGCGCAGGGTCTCCCTCCATCCAGATAGTACAACAGTATCCAAATGTCACAGTGGAAGCGCAGGGTCCTTTGGATCCTGCTCTTCCGTCTCTCCATCCAGACAGTACAACATAATACAACGGTATCCATATGTCACAGAGGGAGTGCAAGGTCCTTTGGACCCTGCACTCCCATCCCTCCATCGAGATAGTGCAACAGTATATATATATATATATATATATATATATGTGTGTGTGTGTCATGGTGAGAGCGCAGGGTTCGAAACCTCCATTGAGATAGCACAACACTGTCCATATGTTACGGTGGGAGAGCAGGGTCCTTTGGACCCTGCACTCCCATCCCTCCATCGAGATAGTACAATGTGGTATTCACCCTAACTTGCAATGATTCATTTTCAAAAAGGGGCATTAATTTTACGTTTTTTTGACAGACCATATCTCAAAAACCACAGAACCCATCCACACAATATTGGGCATGTCTAGAGGCATTCCCCTATAGATTATGCATGCCAAACCTTGTGCAAATCAGTTGAACAGTTCCAGAGTTATTAATGCTCAAATGTTAACCAACTTGGTTTAAGTTTTGCAAGCAATGATTTGTTTTTGAAAATGACCATTAATTTTATATTTTTTGACAGTCCATATCTCACAAGCTACAAAACCCATCCACACAGACGTTGGCATGCAAGAGACCTACCCCTGGAGATTATGCATTTATATCTCAGTAACCACATAACGGATTCTCACCAAATCTGGCAAGGTAAGAGACCTACACCTTGAGATTATGCATGCCATATTTCATGCAAATCCATTGAACGGTTCTTGAGTTATTAACGTTCAACAGTTAAACAACTTGGTTTAATTTTTGCATGCAATGATTCATTTTCGAAAATGGCCATTAATGTTGTGTTCACTTGGCAGTCAATATCTCTCAAATCACAAAACCCAGCCACACAAAATTTAGCATGTCAAGAAACCTACCCCTGAAGATTATGCATGCCAAGGTTCATACAAATCCATTGAACAGTTCCAGAGTTATTAAGCTTCAAACTTTTGAGTTTCATTTTCGAAAATGGGACCTTCCATTTTTGAAAATGGACCATTTTCATGCTAAACATTTAACTTTTCCCATAGGAAATAATGGGAAATGACAAACTTTGATAACTTTTGAACAGATTAATATTTTTTCACCAAACTTTTAAAAGGCACATCTGTGACCCAAGGGCTTTCTACCCTGAAAATTCCAGCCCACAACATAAAGACATTTCTGAGATCCAGAATGACAAAGAAATGTTAAAAAAAATCCTGATTTTTCTGTTTTTTCAACACTTTATACCTCAGCAACCACTCAATGGATGCCCACCAAATCTGGCAAGTCAAGAGGCCTACCTCTTGATAGTATGCATACCAAATGTCATGCAAATCTGTTGAACGGCTCCAAAGTTATGAATGCTCAAAGTCTGAACTTTAACATAGAAGTGCAGTTTCACCCTAACTATACTGGCGTATCTGCGCCAGTATAATATATCATGTGGCTATATATATGCATATATATATATATATATATTAGATATCATGTTGATAATTTTTGTTTCCAAAAATAGAATCTGAATTTAAAATTAAAGTGTTTCACTTTGAAGAAAATTAGAGAACCTCTCCCATGAGAGAAATGGACTATGCCAACTGAACACAGAACTTTAGAATATAAGAATTACTAGCATGACACACTGGAATGCTTAAAAATAAATAAAACTGATTGGCTAAGAATATCATGATTTATAAAAACATAATTACAGGTACCTCTTTATTTTGCTTAAATTGCTTATCTGTTCTGTATTAAAGGTCCCGTTGTCCTTAATTAGTAAGGAGATATGCCTATTTCATTAAATTAATTAATTAATTTATTTATTTTAAACGTTTCACCAGGAAAGACATATTGAGCTGAAAATAGCTTGCTTCCAGATGCATCCTGGGGGGAATGGGGAAGAAGGGGTATAAGAACAGAATAGAACAATAAATTATACAATAAAACATCATACAGAGATATACATTTATTTATTTATGACATTTTGGTAACCGGGTGAGCCCACTGAGACCAAATGTACCTTTTTCAGGGGCGACTCGGAATTAGTTACATACAGTGCTTACAGACAGTTTAGGACATAGTAAATTATACAAATACAGAGGCAAGGACATTGAGGAGACATAAGATTGCAAACCAGTACACAGAAAATTAGTTACACATTAGCAGATTCACAGAAAAAGCAATGCAGAGAGATATACTGTAGACAACAGATGGTGAAAATTCATAAGCTTACATAAATTAACAAGTACAAAACTTGGTTCATCAGATATGTGAGCATACAGGGAAAAAATAAAGAAATTTTACAAGGCTCGACGGGAAATATGTCCCATAGGTTCAAGTAAATGTCAAATACTTTGGTGAAGGCATTAGGGGATTGGGTGCAGTAGGAAACAGCATAGATGGGGGGAAGAGGAGAAGTACAGAACAAGTGTTAGAGGAAAATGGTAGGGAGGAAGGAAGTTAGGGAGGAAGAAAAGAGGCAGGTAGGAATGGGGCAGGGCAAGGAGTAGGAGAAACAGGAAGGAGGGTAAAATGAGGAGCGGGGAAAGGGCTATCACTTAGGGGCATTCACAGGAGGAAGCTGCATGGACATGGAACAGGGAGGAGAGAAAACATGGAGAGCATGGAGCAGGGAGGAGACAGAATGTTTGGGAGATGTTGAGAGAATAGTTAGGGGGACAGTATTCCAAAGTTTAGGAAAGCAGAAGGGGAAGACAGCCTGATAAGCAAGGGATTCACGAGAGGGAAGCATGAAGGAATGATAGCCTGAGTTATGGAGGGTGTATGAGGAGGGGAGCGAAGGGGAGAAGAGAGAGAGCACTAAGGTGGGGGAAGCCATCCAGAATTTAGAAATAAAAAAAGGCACAATGGGTTAGTCGATGACCTTTCATGGAGGGTAGGGAGAGGGCAGAGTATAAGGAACAGTGGTGAGTGTGAGGCAGGCAGTCTAAGACAACGCAGCAGAAGCAGTGAAAGAGGAGGTCCAGTCTAGCCAAGGTAGTCTTTGGAGCAGCACTGTAGACAATGTTGCCATAATCAGTAATGGGAAGGGTCATTTTAGTGACGATATCTCAGCAAGTAGGAAGCAAGATGCAGCTTTGTTCCTGTATAGAACGCCGAGCTTGGGGTGGAGTTTTTTATGTATGGCATCTACTAGCTGTGAAAAGTCAAGGTGCCAGTCAAGTCAGACCCCAAGGTATCTTAATGAGGGCACGTCATTAACTGTGACCCAATCTAGGGTGTGAAAGGATGGAAGGGATGGGAGCCTGGAAAGCCTCTGCCTTGTGACAAAGGACATGGAGATGGTTTTTTCCTTTTTTTTTTTTTTTTAATGCATTTAAGGATAGTTGATTTGACGTGAACTATCGTTGGGAAGCATCAAAATCATGTTGGAGCCTGTCTGTTAGCTCAGCGGTGGAGGAACCAGAGGCAAACAGGACAGTGCTTCTGTGTACATGTGAATGGATGTAGATAAGCAGGCAGAGGGAAGGTCATTTAGGAATACAGAGAAAAGTAGTGGGCCAAGGACAGAGCCTTGGGGAATGCCAGTGCAAATGGGACGGGGGATAGGGACTCCTCAATTTGAACTGACTGAGATCTACCCACTAGGTATGAGTGGAAACAGCTAGTTTTGGAGTCTGAGAGACCCACTGACTTCAGCTTCTCAAGGAGGAGAGGTGCAAAACGGTGTTGAAAGTTTTGGCTACATCGACAAAGATAGAGGAGGTGAGGAGGCCCTGGTCCATGCCTGTCTGGATGGAGTCAGTGAGCCAGAGGAGGCGGTGGAGTGGTGTTTGCGGACACCAGACTGGAAGAGGTGAAACATGAGGAGGAACTGGAGAAGGGAGGGAGTTGAGACAGCACTATGTGCTCTGGGAGTTTAGATAAGGTTGAGAGGAGTGAGATGGGGCAGAAGTTGCCGGGAGAGGAGGAGTCACCTCCTTTGGGAAAGGGAATGACATTTGCATGCTTCCAAGCATCCAGAACAGAGGCAAGAGAGAAGGAGAATTTGAGAAGGGAGAAGATGGGGAAGGCAATGGTAGGGCAGGGAGGTGCAGGAGCTTGGGGTCAAACCCATCAGAGCTTCTACCTTTCAGTGGGTTGAGGGCCAGGAAGGCATTGAGAGAAGCAGCAGTGGTGACTGGTGAGAAGGAGAAGGAGAATGATGGAGGGGCATAGGAGAGGGTGGGAGGAGGGGGGTGGTAGAGGGAGAGGTGAGAGAAGGCAGAGGTGGTGAAGTAAGAGTTGAACCCAGCGGCCACAGAAGGAGGGTAGGAAATGAGGGTGTATCCCACCATGAGAACTGGGTGGTGACTGGATGGGGGGGAAGAGGGCATGGATGACCTTCCAGAACTTGGAGGGGGTGACTAAGATTGTTCTGGAAGGAGGAGGAAAAGAACTCAGCCTTGGCAAGCCTAGTGGCTCTGGTGCAAGTATTCCTCTTGCCTCGGTACCTGTTAAGGTTGGCCGGTGAGCTGGAGGACATGCAAGTCTTCCATGCCAGGGCACGCGTATGGAGGACAGCCAAACATTTCACTGAGATGCATGGGAGGTGAGAATCATGGACCCTGATTTTCCAGAGGGGGGCACTGAGATCCCAGATTTATAAGAATTTGGAGAGAAAGTATTCGATTGCAGGGTTGATGTTGCTGGCAGCAGGGATAGGGGACCAGTCGTTGGTTAGCAAGTCTGCAGGTAACAAGGATAAGTCTAATGACCACAAGGATCAGATCTGGATAATTTTAGTGTGGAACTCTTGGGCAGTTAATTTTGTGCACTCAGTAGACCATATGGTGGTCAATGAGAGCATCAGTGAGGATGCCAGCAGCAATGATGCAGTAAGGTGATTGGTGAGTACCCAGTCCAGTAGCAAGTGGTTCAGAAATCTATAACTGTAATGGGTAGGGACTGAAATAAGTTGTGTAAGATGTAGGGATTTAATATTTTGGCAAAGTTTTGAGTGAGAGGAGGAAAGTCAATTAATACTAAGGTCCCTGAGGATAAGAAGTTCACCGGAGGAGGCATAAGAAGTGATAGTGATTAGGAGTTCAGTATCAGATGAAGAGGACAGCCCTGGGCAGCAGTAGATGCCAGCCATGAAGCTAGGAACAGAGACAGGGATGAAGAGTTTGGGGAAGAGCAGTTCATATGCAGCGGGGGAGGTGACAAAGAGCACCAGAATGGATTGGATGGTGGAAGAGAGGTAGATGGCGACCCCACCACCATTCTTTGCATTGTCTTTCTGGGTGAGGGTGTAACCAGGGATGGTGATAGCAGAGTTGGGAATCTTGGGGGAAAGCAAGGACTCCGAGACTATCAGAACATCAGGAAGAAGGGCAATCATGATGAGTTGTAGTAGATCAGGTTTACGGAGAAGACTATGGATATTTATGTGGCCTTTACTGCTATATACTGTTATATACTGCTATATACTGTTATATATTGCTATATACTGTTATATAGCTATACTGCTAGCCTATACTGTTTCTCAGCCTATACTGAATATATAATAGCTCCTGGAGGGTGTAGTTTCACCCTAACCCTAAATATTAAGGATAAATCTTCAAGCATGAAACAGAAGGACCCTTCATTGTGTTTTAGAACATTCCAGGATTATAAGTTGAAATTTGTGATTAAATATTGGACTTTAAATCCAAAAGACATCTTGTTCCACTTCTACATGGAGGAAATTTCAGCATCTGCATAAGATAAACCAGTAATTTCATTAAATAGATTAATATGAAAGTATATTTTAAGAAAGTAGCAATACAGTTTAGCAGTATGGTAGCTGATAATGTCGATGGCCATAATCACTGTACTAAACAAGTTTCCTGCCACCTCTTGGCCTGGACCTACGATTCACACTGGTGTGATCTGTAGACCTCCAGCACGGGGAAGAATTAGATACGGTACTGGTGAAAGCCACTGGCAAGATGGCAGAAATGGGAGAGGTGCTGCTGCTGGGGGACTTCAACCTGACAGATGTAGATTGGAGCCTCTCAGCTGCAGCTTCAGCTAGAAGCAGGGACATCCTGGACTTTCTGTAGGAACATTCCTCAGGCAGCTAGTCAGTGAACCCACTCATGATGGGGCAATACTGGACTTGGTAGTCAGTAACAGGTACAGTGTTGCAGATGTCAGGGTGGGAGGTCACCTGGAGACCAGTGATCACTGTATGGTATGGTTCAATATAAGGTTGGCTGCAAAATAAAATGACACAAGGGCAAGGATCCTGGACTTTAGGAGGGCAGATTTTACAAACATCGGTGAATGACTCAGGGATGACTTGGCAGGGGCCGGCCAGGTGGACGAACAGTGGGCAAAGATATAATGGAGCATAGTAAAAACAGCAAACCTCTGCCTCAAACAAGTGAGCAAAAGCAAGAGGAAAAGGAGACCACTATGGTTCTTGAAAGAGGTAGCTGAAAATGTAAAGGCTAAAAGGGTAGCATTCAGAAGGTTTAAGGAGATGCAGAGGAGGAGGAGGATAGGGAGATGTATCGGGGAAACAGAGGGAAGCAGGTAAAGCAATAAGGAGCACAAAGAAGCCAACTAAAGAGAGAATATCCCAGGAGGTAATGAAAGGGACAAGACATTTTTTAGATATGTAAGTAGAAAGAGGAATACCAGGGGTGGGATTGTAAGGTTAAAAAGGGAAGTATGGGGGGGCTGTGTAGAGGGGAACCAGGAAAAGTAAAACATTATGATCAAATACTTTTGTTCAGTGTTCACAGCAGAAGGAGAAGGGAAGGGGCCACAAAAAAGTAACAGAAGCTTTGGAGGGAGGGGGTGGATACTAGTCTTTTTTTGGAGGCGAGAGAGTCCTGAAGGGACTTGATAAATCTGAAGACGGACAAAGCTAATGGATCAGATGAGGTACATCCAATGGTGCTGTGAGAGTTCAGAGAAATACTGGCTGCCCCCTGACAGTTCTATTTAATGGCTCACTGGAAACAGGAGAGGTTCCGGAGGACTGGAGAAGGGCGGATGTAGTCCCACTACACAAAAGTGGTAGCAGGGAGTAAGCTGGCAATTGGGGGAGTGTTACTGATGGCCACCAAGCAGGAAAGAGATCTGGGGATAATCATATTGCATGGCCTAATGGTGGCCAAGCAGTGTGACAAGGCAGTAGGAAGGGCTAGTGGGATGCTGGGGTGCATAGGGAGGGGTAGCTCCAGCAAAAAGAGGGAGGAGTTGTTACCTCTGTATAGATTGCTGGTAAGACCACACCTAGAATACTGTGTTCAGTTCTGGAAACCTCTTCTCTGGAAAGACGCAGACAGAGTGAATGAGGTCCAGAGGAGGGCAACTAAAATGGTGCCGGGTCTGCAACAAAGGCCCTAAATGGAGAGACTAAAGGACCTCAATATATACACCATGGAGCAGGGGGCATATGATGGAGACCTTTAAATACCTCATGGGAATAAATAAAGTACAGGAGGGAAGTATTTCTCAGAAGAAAAGGTGCTCAAGAACAAGGGGACATGCTATGAAGCTGGAGGGGACTAGATTCAGGAGAGATGTGAGGAAGTACTTCTTCACAGAAAGATTGGTGGATTCCTGGAACACCCTTCCAGTGGAGGTGGGGTTTAAGAATGCATGGGATAAGTACAAGGACATCACAGCGGAGAGGAAGGGGGGGAAGGGAGAAAGAGCTCTAGACTGGGTACGGTCTGCTGTAATAGTGCAATTAAGGAGAAACAGGCAGACTGGATGGGCCAAGCGGTCCTTATCTGCCGCCAAATTCTGTTTCTGTATTTCTATGTTATGTTTCTATGTGCTGCATGCCCAAAAACAGAATCCTTCTATACAACCCAAAACCTTTGAGAAAAAAAGCAGAGCATCCACCATTAAGAATAATGCTAAACACATGCTGATTACTAGACTTAATAAACATTGTGAACACACACTGCGCCTTCTTGGCTTCTAATCTGTAGTTAAGATTCTATTAAAATCTATCATTAGCAACTTGCTGACATGCCCAGATTGAACTAGTAGATGAAGGTTCAAAACAATGCCAAATGGATTATTGGTACCATTGTGCTCCCTGGGCTCAGTGTGAGCAGACTCATTAGACTTAACTAATTAGAAACAGCTGCTTGAAGTTCCTTGTTTCCTTGCTTTTTGTGGGCTGGGGTTGTATGCTCATTGCAGATAAAGATAAAGGAATAAAAGAACCTTTCTCACCTGAGTCACTTGACAGGAACGATGCAAAATGAATGCCACGCCGCGTTAGCCAGTGCTCCTTAGAAACACTTAAAAGAATCTTTTTTCAACACATTTTTTCCCTCTTGTGATCCAACGTCCAAAACTCCTCCCATCACACACTTGCCTCCTGCCCAGCTGCCGAGCCTCTTCCCAAATAAGGCCTCATGCCTGCAGATTACTTCAGCAGTCACCCTTATAAAACACACCTCCAAGAATGTGCCCTTGCTTCATCTCCTTGTGGGCATTCTACCTCTTTTATCTGGTCAGCAACAGACTGGATAGGGTTGCTCAATACTGGGGGAAGAACTGCTCAAGGTAGCCATGACATTTGTGGCTGAGTTTGAGGTAGGTAGCCAGATTTTATCTATCCAGAGGTGGCCAGTTTTGTTCCCAATTTTCTTAGCCCCACTTAGTGAGTACACGCACGGTGCCATTTAGAAATGTCATGCCTGATGCAGTAGCATCAGCACATGCTAAGCACACTGCTCATGCCAGGTATCATAGCCGTACCACCACCTGAGGCCACCCAGGTGGTTGTATTGCACTGGGAGACGCAACCCATCTGCCCCAGTGGGCAGTGTTTACTGGGATGCGCAATCTTTCACGTTCCAGCAGTCCCCAGATGCCCACGGTGTGTTTCTGAACTAGGGTCATCAGCGTCACAAAAGGAATCCCTGCCACTGCATTAATGGGCCATTTTTACATATAATCTCTAAAATACTACTACTTTCCATCACAATGAAACTCATTGAATAAACTGAGTCCCTGCAGTCTTTCCTCAAGTGAACAACACAACTGGGCCCCACAGACACGTTTATTCTAAGCCAGCAGTAAACGTTTGCTGTCAATCTCAACAAGAACTCTGAAGCTCATACTAGAAAACGAGTGCTAAGGCCAAAGTATTTGTCTGGAGGGAAATGTTACCTGAATAAATAAGAGTGCAGTAATTATCCAGATGATAGCAATACAGTACTTCAACTTCCCTGTGGATTAGTGAAGAAAAGTAAAATTCCTTATCGTGTCACCGAAGTGGACACCAAAGCCATAATATAACACTTAGATTCCAAAGACATGTCCCACTTAGCATCCTTTCTGAATTTACTTTGAATGGATACTCATGAAATACACAGACTACATAACAGAAAACCACTACTATGATTTAATTCCACTCATAATAAACCAGTTTTATAATTATCACATCCTTTAATCACTTGTGGAATAAAAAAAAATATTTAAAGGTTTCTTGCTGCACTTACTTTATATGTCCCATGTCTTATACTTTATGGGAAAGTCACGATTTCAAAAGTCAAAATCTGTGCTTTGTGTGTTATCAGCTGAGCAGTGCAGAACTGAGCGTAACTACCTTCATTGGCTGTACTGTAAGTGTGATCATCACTGAAATTAAAGGTGACATGCAAAGTAACTGCTGAGGCCCACTCCGCCCTCCCAACATACCTTTCTATGCTGCCGCAGGAGTCAGTGGCGGCTATGATGATCATTATTAGTGCAATCTGCATGTTTTAAAATAGTACTGAAACTTAGCTCCAAACCCGGAAGTGCCGCGTGAGTCCCGTCTGAGCACGCATAAGTTCTCATGGGTAAGCTACCCATTTAGTGACGTGGATAACACCACTGCTCTGAATGTAGCAGCTGTGGCTGCAGCTTAATATACTGTAAGTATTTTATTGCATCCATGGGGGTCTTGATGCCTAAAATAATACTTACAGGAACACCTGGACAAGCCATCATCACTGATGTGATGACTGACTGGCCTAAAGTTGCTAGCATCTTCCACACTGCCGCTTTTGTGCAGAGGGATCACCCCGGCCCTCCTCCAGTCCTCAGGAACTTTTCCCATCTCCAAAGAGGTGTCAAAAGCACTGCCAGAGGGGCGGCCAGCACCGTGCTCAGTTCCTTTAGGACCCTTGGATGAATCCCATCCCGTCCCATTGCCTTATTCTCCTTTAAAGTGGAACTATCAGCAATAAGAGCCTCACACCCAAGTGTGAGGCTGATTCCAGTTAGCACTTTGTGTGCAAACACATTTTTATTTACTTATTGTTTACTGCAGTGTAACATATTCTATCAGGATAATGTCACTGCCTTGTAAGGTGACAAGTAACCTGTAACCAGAAATCCCAGAATCCCCTGTAGCTGACATCAGAGGAGTACTGCAGTAGTGGGAGATTCAATAGCCTACAGTGAATGTTAGAGTTTTTATGAGCTGTAATCTTCTGTTTGCTGGTCTGCTGTTCTATAGGGCCTAGATACAGTCACAGAGGATTGTACTAAGCCCAGTGAGCATAGCAGGACCAGTAAACATCTGATTTCAGCTTACAAAATCTTTAACATATGTACTGCGGGCTATTGAATCTCCTAGTTCTGCAGCCCTCCTCTGATGTCAGCTACAGGGGATTCTGGGATTTCTGGTTACAGGAAATGTCACCTTACAAGGCAGCAAAATGAGCCTAATACAATCTACTTCACTCCAGTAAACAGTAAGTAAACAAAAATGTTTTTGCACACGAAGTGCTAATTAGGATAAGCCTCACACTTGGGTGTGAGGCTCGTATTGCTGACATTTGAGAGCGTCATGAATTGGAAGTGGCGTTCCTCCACCATGAATCTGAGGAACTGTCTGTGTGCTCTTCGGATGGGGATATGCAGATAAGCATCTTGTAAATCTATTGAGGCTAAAAAATCCCCCTGATGGATTTCCCAGATGATGGAGGAAAGTGTTTCCATCTTGAATGTCCTGTGGCGAACAAATCCATTCAGAAATTCGAGGTCTAACACAGGCCGGAAACCTCCTGAGCATTTTGGGACTATGAAGAATAGAGAGTACACACTTCTGTTCCTTTCTGGAAAGGGAACTCGTTTGATCGCTCTTGTCTGTAGAAGATCTGTGATCGCTTGCAGTGTCGCTGTTCTTTTTACCGGATTGTTTGAGAATGGCGAGGGCACCACATGGGGCAGTGTGGGTCTGGATTCGAACTCGATGAAGTAACCCTCACATACTATGTCTAGCACCCAACTGTCCATGGTGGTGTGGACCCATTCCTTGAAAAAGCTGGAAAGCCTGCCCCCTGCATGAGGATGGGTCCATGAATCCTCAATGTGATTTTTTGGTGTCCCCACCGGCGTTTCGAGAGCCGCCCCTTCTACCCTGGAAGCCACGTTGATTGCGGGTGGAAAACCAAGTTCGTCTACCTAGAAATGTTTTATTCTTTCCCCTGGAATAATTTTGGGCTCAGAAATTCTGCCTGGACCCAGACGCCCAGGACCTGTTCCTGCCCCGTGATTGTGGCAATCTGACTTTTGCCATTTCCCCCGACTCTTTGACCGCCTCCTTTAGAGCTGATCTGAAAAGGAGGTCTCCTTCATAAGGGGCGTTCTCCAGGTGCATCTTTGAGGAAGTGTCCACCTGCCATGCCCGCAGCCATAAGTTGTGACAAGCTGAGGTCTGGTAAAACATAGCCATTGCTGCACATCTGACTGCCTTCCCCGATACATCAGCTGAGCAGGCAGAAGCTAGCCCCATTAGCTGAAGATGCTGCAGGGTGGATTTGTTCTTTTCTGGCTCATCAGCTAGCTGGGATGCCAGATCAGTGGCACAAGAAAGTGCAGCTCATGTTGAGAACAGGTTGGCCATAGCTGTCTTAAGAGAGGTTGTGGTGGACTGGAAAGCCTTCTTTAGGGAAGTGTCCACCTTCCTATCCACGGATCCCTCAGGAAGGTTCCACCCTCTGCGGGAATGACTGTTATATTGGTAAGGTTGGAGATTAATGGGTCAGTTCTGGGACAGTCTAGCCATTTCTCTGCGAGCTTCTTACCGAATTTAAGTAGATTGGTGAGGCAGCGGGGGATGGGGTAGGTATGCACTGGCCCCTGCCATTCTTCTTTTAATAAGTCCTCTATGGCCGGAGGTATGGGGAATGTTGTTGCTAGTTTTGAAGCCGAAGTGAGTCTGAAAACTGGCTTAGGGTGCTTAGGCTCTGGAGAGCATAGACCCAGGCGAATCTCGTCCACCACCTGTTCAATAAAAAAATCTAGGTCGTCCAAGTCAAAATTTCTGGCTGGCAAGGAGTCTGAGTTTGGGATTTGCCCCTCTTCTGGGGATGAGTAACTGGACACTGAGGGGGATCTGTCCCGTCGGCGCTTCTCCATGTGGGTATTTCTGGATTTGCTCCTGGATATGGCCCTCTTTCTCCTCCTGTCGTGAGGAGTGAGGACCCTCCTCGTCAGAGGATGGGGAGGGTGTGTGTTTTTGGGTGGCCTTCCTGTGAGTCCTGCACTCTGGTGACTGTGGCAGGATGTCAAAGTAAGATGGGTTGAGGGCGAAAACCCTGTTTAGCTTTTCAATGAGGTCTGGAGCTAGATCTCTGGCTGAGTGACAGCGCCCCTCTGAGGCACAAGACTGCCCCGGGCCCATGGACTGGCTTTGCTGGTCCTGTGATTCAGAGGCAGATGCCTCCTTGACCTCCTCCAAACTTGTAGCTGTGGTGCTCTCGCATTTTATGCGGAGTGATCCCTCAAAGGTTGCCAACATGGGGGATCTGCATTTGTGGCACTTTCTGCCCCTTGAGGGCTTGTCCGATTTAGCTGAGGACATGCTTGTGGGCCAGGAATGTTGCTTTGTTCTGGGCCCTGATATAAGGCAACCCCCCTGAGAGCCTTTTTAACAGATCCCTAGAGAAGGTCTGAGTGCCTTGGAGAATTCGTTGACGAGCAGAGGCCATGAGATGCTCATTGATGCGCTGTGTGTAGCCCTGCCCCCTTTCCCGCTTGCGCCGATGAGCTGATTCATCACAGGGCCTCCTGAAGTGGAGCACAATTGCTCTGTTGATTTCTCAGTGACCGTCGACAAGCCCAAGTTCCAGGCGGCTCGTCAGTGAGGAGGAGCGTCGACAGCCTGAACTGTAGTGGCCATCAGCGAGAGATTCTTGCTCTAGTTAAGTGTAGATACTGCGGGAGTTGATGAGAGATCCTTGTTTCTGGTGACCATCAACGAGCTCAAGGTTCCATGCAGCTCATCAATGAGGAGGAGGAGCGTCGGCAGCCTCAACTGTAGCGACCATCGATGAGGGGTGAGAAGTGTAGCTTTTCGAGGGGCTCTGTAATTTAAAGTACATCCTGGCTCCTGATCTAGCCTCCGAGCCCCCGAGACTTTAACACACTCTGGTGGGGGTGGGGGGGTGGAGAAATGTGGCCGCAGGAGCTCCTCCAAGCGCGGGAACATGGGGGGGGAGCCAGTCTGTATAGCATGCAAGGCTGAGATTGGGGTCCCCTGCACAAAGCATCTCCTAAAAATAAAGCTAGAGCAACTCACAGTCTGTAGTGTGACAGAGTCCCTGCAGAGATCCTACCTCTTGACAGGCAGGAAGTAAACTGGTGGCTGAAGGAAGCTGGTGGGAGGAAATGCGTGAACTATACTTGTTGCTAACTTGTTTTAACTTAACACAGCTTAAAACATAGTACCGACACAGTTTTCATACAAACATAGAAACATAGACGTTGACGGCAGATAAGGACCACAAGGTCCATCCAGTCTGCCCATTTCTTTTTCTACTTTATGAATGTGCCATCAGCCTTCGCTCTGTCAATGGCCTATCTATTTATACTCATCTGTATTGCTCCCTTATGCCTATCCCATGCCTGTTTGAAGCCCTGCACTGTATTCATATCCACCACTTCCTGAGGTAGGCCGTTCCATGCATCCACCACCCTTTCAGTGAAAAAGAACTTCCTCACATTACCCCTTAATCGGCCTCCCTCTAATCTCATGCTGTGTCCTCTTGTCCTGCTATTTTTCTTATATTGAAACATGTTAGACTCTTTCACCTTGTTAATGCCCTTAAGGTGTTTGAATGTTTCAATCGTATCACCTCTCTCCCTCCTTTGCTCTAGGGTATACATATTGAGCTCTGTTAATCTGTCCTCATATGTTTTCTGATGCAGTCCCTGCACCATTTTGGTAGTCCTTCTCTGGACTGCCTCAATTCGGTTAATGTCCTTGTGAAGGTGTGGCCTCCAGTACTGCATGCAGTACTCCAGATGAGGCCTAACCCATGTCTTGTAAAGAGGGATTATTACCTCCCTCTTACGACTTGTGAAACCCTACTAATACACCCCAACATCCCTCTAGCCTTACCTACTGCTTTGAGAGGTCTGCTTGGATGATTTCAGGTCATCAGTGATGATGACGCTCAAGTCTCTTTCTTCCTTTGTGACTGCCAGCAACTCCCCTCCCAGCCTATAGGTGGCTTCGAGGTTTCTCTTCCCTATGTGCATGATCTTGCACTTCTTTGCATTTAACCCCAGTTGCCACTCTTCTGACCATTTTGCTAGTTTATCCAGATCTCTTCTCATTCTGCCCACCCCATCTGGATCATTTATTCTGTTGCAGATCTTGGTGTCATCTGCAAACAGACAAACCTTACCCTCCAGTCCATCTGCAATGTCACTGATGAAGATATTAAAGAGGACTGGCCCCAGGACTGATCCCTGAGGTACCCCACTTGTGACTTGCATCTCTTCTGACTGTATACCGTTTACCACCACTCTCTGTTTTCTGCCCGTCAACCAGTTTGCTACCTAATCTAGCTTTGTTGTTATTCTGAACATTTTCGCCTTCCCTTTTTTTGTAAACAGATTGCTTTTGTGTCAAGGGATTCTAATGATATCAAGTAATGAAACTGAAGATCTTTATTAAGGCAACTGAATAAATATTAAACATATGTGACTGAAAAGTCCTCTCCATTGTTAAGAAATGCAAGTGTACTCCTAATGTTTCTGTTATAATCTTTTTTGTCCGTCTGGAAGACAAATGTTCTGTGAATAGAAAATATGTTAGAGTGCTGTAAACATAACGCCTATTTTAGATGCATTTTAAATGTCATACTTTTCCATTCTTGTGCCCCCTGCCAACATAGTTCTCACCACATCCACTGAATTCAACATATGTGATTCAGTTACCATGAATGACATACTGTATGAAGGGATGAAACTCAATGGATATTTATAGCGTAGTAAGTTTATGCTAGACTCATATATTTGTCATGTTTAAACTGCATAATTTCCAGGTTCTGGAGTTTGTTTCACAATGATAAATCTCAGGGTCATACACCTTTTCAGGAGAGGTTACCAAAGAGTAGAACTATTCTACATTACTGTTTTTTGGCAAAAGAAGGCCACTGCTGTTCAGGAACCATTGCTGTTAATCTGCAATGCAGTGTGGGAAAGAGCAGTCTTTCTCATTGGAAAACAATAGTTGCAGTCCTTTCTGAAATTTCATAAAAATATCTCAGACAGCCTACAAACAGACTCATAGCTTTCTATATCCAGTCGTTAAATACTTTACTCTAACAGATTCCACATTCATCACGAACTAATAAACCCTTGAGTTAAAATGGATTGTTAATACTGCATTTTTCCTTGTGACCACTAGTATAAAACTCTTCCTTTTGGCCATGTTTTAAAAAAAAAGTTGATCCTTAGAATTTCCTCTTCTTATTTTAATTTTTTTCCCTTTTACTGTAACTCTCTTTTGCATGAATATTTACCAGATTATCATGTCACAGATGTCAATGTGCAGTTTGTGACCCTGATGTTGTTACTATAACTAAAAAATTTAAGCCTGTAGATGGGAAAAAAAAAAAAAACGTTGTTTGCCACGCGAGGAAAAAGGTCAGAGAAAAAAAAATGTTGATTTTTTTTTACCTAACACTAATCTTTTTTTTTTTGTACTTGCCAGTGAAATTGTGGTACTCAACCACAGGCCTTTCATCCACCTACAAGGTCTGCTTGAGACAATGTTATAACTGGAAAACTGGTATCTAAGAGGTATCTACCATGAGCCACCATACATTTCCAAAGAACATTCAGTAACATTTGCTTTGTACAGTAGCTAATATTGTATTTCTCTAATAACTGATGATGTTTCAATAGCTTTGCTGGTGTATGTTAATATGTCCCATGAGCCACTCTTTGCTGTATAAGAGTGGTTTCACGTGTATTTGACTGGTGCAAGAACAGCAAAATGCAAGGGAAGCCACTCATATACGGCAATGAGTAGTGACGGGGGACATATTAATATATTATTGATTGAGTGTGATCAATAATATATTATTTAAAAAAAACTGTTTCAGATCATGCCCACTTCCAGGGCATCTACATATGAGACACATTTCATGGGAATAAGAGTGTCTCATGTGCAGAAGAAATGAGTGCTCAGATTGGTCGGGAGTGCTCCCTACCTCTATAATATTCAAAGTGAAACCCTATTGAGAAAGTCAGTTACCTAGTGCCAACCAGAACTGACCAGCATCAAAACCCACCTGGCCTCATTGTTTTTGCAAGCAGCAGTAGTGTTACGACTGGTAGACAAGTTCCTGCTTCCACCTCAATTAAATCAGCCCCTCTCTCCTCCAGGGGTGTAGCCAGAAATGTCTGTTTTGTATACAGTCTCCAACAGTTGCACCCCCCCAAATTAAAAATTGCGCACATCCTCTCCAAATGGTACCCCCTTCCAAACAAGTCAGATTGTTGTCAGATGATTCTTCTAATCTCTAAAGAGGTTATACATGTATCTGTCTCCTAAACAACAGAAGTTTGAACAGAGACACTCCTCAGTGGCCTACACTAACTCAAATACTACAGATTAGAATGAAAATATTAACAAATGCATATGGTTTGTGACAGGCACTCAACAAAATTGTACTCAAATGTGTACAGTGTGTATGCCTGCCTACACCCTTTGCTCTCCTCCAATACCAGAACCAACCTTCAAACCTACGGTCACAGCATCAATGGAGACTAGCTGAACACATAGTGTAGTCACGTGATTAACTGCAGATATCTATCTTGGCATTAGAATGAAATCTAGGTGTCCAGCCTCGGAGACTTCCCTTATCACAATTTTTCCTCAAGGGAAGCAGTGGCTTTATACTAATAACTACTGACCTAGTCCTTCCATCGAGGTTATTTATTAGATGGTAACATGAGTAGGCAAAGCAAACTCTGGAAACTTACAGATGCAAACATCATCCCATGATTCACGGCAGAGTTTTTTCATAAACTGTTTACTTCCTATGCTAATGCTCCTCTGGTAACGGGTACTAGACCCAGATGAGGAGGGGTATTTTCCCTACGAATAAAAGACAACACGGACCCTTCAGAATGAGATAGTAAGCCAGAAACTGCAGTACCAACAGGCTACCTTCTAGGATGCATAAATATCAGGTACTAAGCTCACTCCTTGTAAACTACAACAATCAAAAGAAGACCAATGCTGCTGCAAATAACCGAAAGAATACAGAGTATCCAAAACATTTACAATACAGCATTTCTTTTTTTCTTCTTTCTTTCTTTCTTACTTGTCAAAAGTAAATTATTGTGCTTTGTTACAAAGTAGTGGTTAAGCAAAATCTTCTCATTAGAAAGAGAAGTTTGTTTTTAATTTAGAATGCTTCCTAACTGTAGCTTTTTTTCCCAAAAATAGTCAACAGTGCACAGAACGGGGGAGGTTGGAGACAATAATGAACACCAGATGCCCTACCTTCACTTGTAGCCACATTCTTTCGGGCTTTGGTCGGCGTGTGATCCGTACTTGAACTCACGTCGGATGAGATGCTTGAGCTGCCTTTGCCTAAACAACAAAACAGATCAGGAAATGTCATCAGAACAATTAAGAAGAAAGACTCCACCATCAAACCTTTGTTGTTAATCTACATCTCAAGAAATGCAAGCGAGCTTGGCATCAGACTGACTCACACGCATTCAATACATACAGTACACAGTCACATTACCTTTTATTTATTTTTTTCTTTAAAGCTCTAAACTGGATTTCTGTAACACAGAAGAATTCTCTTCCCTTGGCTTTAAAAACAAGGAAGATGAAGGAGTGGTCAGATCTTTTCCAGTTCTAATTTGAATCAAAACAAGGGCCTAGTTCACAGGCACAGTTGAATTCTAGTTAAAAAGAAACCCCCTTTGCCACCCCTGAAAACTGCCATATATGAAGCCCAGACTTAGTTGCCAGGGGAGGAGTTTTCCTAGCCGGCCACTAAATTGCAATGCAAATAATGGTTGCCAGATGTCTGTGATCAGAAACATTAGATCTGTAACCACCATGGACAACAGCTTGGCATGGGATTGTGCCAGTAGCATGGCATGATGCTTTCCCAGATGTCAAGCATGAAGTACTGTCAGCTAAGTCTTCCTCCCCAACACCTACTCAACTGCAACATTTATGCCCACTTGTGGGACATGCAGTTTCACAATTTCTGTGTGATTTGTCATTAATCCCTGGTGGCTGAGTGGCACTCCAACTGCTTTGGTATATTCACTCTGTTCCCAGTATCCAGCAGAACCCTTCTCCCCAGCCCCATTTCCCCATGAGTGTACTCTCATTGTGGGCCGGCCCACTGGCGCAGTGGTAGCACTTCTGCCTGCAACACTGATGCCCTGGGTTTGGGAAAGGGCCCATGCTGTTGGAGAGCCTGCCAGGAGGGGGGGAAGGTGGAGCACCCTGGTGACTGCTCTCTTCCTCCAGGGGGGGGCAGTGAGTTGGGACAGCATCCAGCGCAGGACTGGCCCCTCGTGGAAGCAAGGGGGTCTAGCAGTGCTGGAGCATGACAGTTTGGGAAGGTGGGGCAGATGTTTGAAGTCATGCTGCGATATCATTGCACACTGCACCTTCCAGGAAGGAAAAAAATAAAACAAAGACCATGACCACACAGGATGCTGCCTGCTGGCCGCTCCATCGCGGGTCCTGCACCATCGTCTGGACTGCCTCTTCCGGACCACACTCTGACTCTGCTCGGGGGAGATGGAGGCTCACCTCTGGTGGCCCTTCCCATGGGGGTCATCCATTGGGAGCTGTGGGAGCAGGTAAATTCTGGGGGCAGATGATGGGTCTGGGTGGTAGGTGCAGGCCAAAGGTCCTTCCTAGCTGGTGGTACTGCAGCAGGTTACTGGGTTTGGAAGGGGATAGCTTAGTGCATCATTAGCATACCAGCCCCCATATATTTCTCACTGGTGAAACAATGTCCATTTGAGCAGTGTGGGGGAAGGCTTGCAACCCCTTTGTGTGTATGTCACAATGGAATGCAGTTAGAAACAATGTCACAAAGTGTTCATTATGGCCACATCGCACCACAAAATTACATCTGTGTATGGGGCCCAAGATTTTTAAATGTTCTAGTTTTATAACCACCATTGAACCAAAGTACAGTACTAATGAAATAATTTACATGTGAATGAATGCAAATTATATAATAAGCCCATGCAAATTACTGATTTGTCTTTCAAAACTGTTTCACCCAATGGTGGCTATTTTATATCAAGGTTAAGCAATGGAAGTTTTTGAAATTCAAAAGGCACTATTGTAAGAAATTCGATTCCAGTGAAGGGGAAGTGGTTCTAATTTGCAGAACATGCCAGGTTCTAGGGGTTCTTTTACAACAAATTTGACAATTATTTTGCTGCTGGATGGTACTCAGTGCAAACTGGGCTGGCTGCCGCCACCATGCTCGCTAAGCAGGAGACCAAACTTTGAAAGCTGAGGCAGAGAGCGGGAGTTCCACATTTGGATTCCCATATAAAAATAATTTAGGGGCTTGGAGGACCATCATTCCAGTTTAGCAAGGCCACCCCCCCCCTTAAGTTCCTGACTCCCCTCCTCTGTATCCACCCTCCCACAGAGCTTGGTGTCATCTGGGAGAGGTAATTTTGCTCTTAATGCCATACCCAGTGTCATTTATGAACACATTAAACAGCACAGGTCCGAGCACCAACCCCTGGGGTTCACTGCTGGTAACCTTTCTCCTCCCTGAGTATTCTCTCCCAACAGGGTTCTCCCCTTAACTGGTTTGCCACCTACTTAGTCACTTTGCCTCCAGGTTTTTCAACTTCTGATCAATATCTTACGGGGGACCTTGTCAAAGGCCTTGCTGAAATCCAGGTACCGTATGTCCACCACACTGCTTCTGTCCACCGCCTTTGTTACCCAGTCAAGGAAATTGATCACGTATGTTTGGCATAACCTTCCTGCACTAAACCTGTGCTGTCTGCCATACTGGAGCCCATTTGCCTCAAGAAACTCAACCAATGTTTCTGTGAGAATGGTTTCTGTCAGCTTGTCAACTACTGATGTCAAGCTGACTACGTGCAGTTCCCAGGCTCATCCCTTGCCCCCACTCTTCAGCAAGGGCACCACATCCACAGTTCTCCACTTTCAAGGACCTACGCCTGTGTCTTGGGAGCTAGAGAACAGGTCAGCCAAAGGGGCTGCCACTACTGCTTCCAACTGTTGCAGCACCCTTGGATGCACACTACCTGGTACATGAGAGCTACCCACTTTTAAGGGCCATAAGTCCCCTAAGAACTCTGCCCTCTGTAATCACCTCCTTGCACATCTGCACCCTAACTCACGCCCTATTCCTATCCTACTCTGTGGTAATGATCTATCCTTCTCTTTAGTAAATACTGAACAGAAGTATCCATTCAGTATTTATGCATTTTCTCTGCTGTCCTCCACCCACTCTGCCCCTTGTCTCAGTTTGAAAATACCTTCCTTTGTTGTCCTTTTTTCACCAGATGTATCAAAAAGGTATTGTCATCATCCTTTACTCCATCAGCTATTCTCAGCTCTGTCCTGCCTTGGCCTTTTTACCTCCACACTAGCT
Organism: Neoceratodus forsteri; assembly: GCA_016271365.2. NCBI lineage: Eukaryota > Metazoa > Chordata > Ceratodontiformes > Ceratodontidae > Neoceratodus > Neoceratodus forsteri. The sequence goes on from CM057456.1 coordinate 288,888,475, forward strand.
GTTTTTATGTATCCTGGTAGACCACTCCATCATCCTTCTGCAGGGTCTTCCTTTTATGAAGGAAGCCCTTTTCTCCCTTGCAGCACTTATAACCTCCCATGTGAACCAGAGTGGTTTCTTGTGGCACTTGTTCTTCTTGCCCAGAGTTCAGAACTGTGTTTCAAACTTCCTGTATTCTATCCCAAATCAAGGACCATTTTTCTTCCACCCCCATGCCCCCCAAGCTTGGCCAGTTGTACCCCCAGATTCTCCCCAATTTTGGTAAACCCAGCCCTTTTGAAGTCCAGAACATGGAACAATACTGACTAGTGAGCGCTGCTTCCCAGGGGCTGAGCCATGATGATGCACATTATATATTCAGCGTTTGTCGGTATTAGACTCCTAATCAGCTGCATCACCTCCAGGATAAGAAAGCATCTTTCACTGCATTCAGGAGTGACTTGCTTCTGCTGCAGCTGACTTGTGGGATGTGGGATACTCCAATATATGCCTGGTAGGTTGAAGTCATCCATTATTACCAACCCCCTGCACTCAAGGCTTTCTGAACTCTCTTCCCAGCACCAGGTCTATTGCTTCACTCTGATTCAGGGATCTGTACACCACACCAAGCCTCATCCTTATCCCTGCCACTGTTTTAATGTCTACTTAGATTGACTCTGTATTCACACCCCTCAATATCTTCTCTTGTGGCCATAATCCTTTCACTGATATAAAGCGAAACCCTCTACCCTATCCTTTCTCTAATGGATGAACCCTGAAATGGAGTGATCACAGTCATGGTTCAGGGGTTACCAGGTCTCAGTGACTGCAACCAGATTCACTTGGTCCTCTGTCATGAAGGCCTGGAGGTAATCCATCTTATTTCTTAGGCTCCTGGCATTGATACACTACGCTCCATGATGCCTGCATACACCCTTATCCCCTCCTCACCTTCTTGCTATTCCCCTGTGTCCTCAACCTCTGTATCAAATTTCTCCTTGCCTGTTCTAGACCATTTCCATCTTGCCTTCCACATGCCCTGCTCCCCTTCCTATCCACCCTTCCACCTATCTTACTGCCTGCAGATCCTTCCCCACATTCCTCACCCATATATCCCGAGGCTCTCCTAACCAGTTCATCCATATCTGGATGTCATCAAACTACATATCGAATAATGTATGGGCAACTGTGTGATATGAGCATTTTCTTTTACACACCTGAGGTGTGTGTTACCACATAAATTACATGAGTAAAGTTTGAGTGGTTTACGGCAACACAAACAGAGGGTGTGTAAAAAAATGATTAGCAGCACACTCACCCATATTTTATATTTTATAATTGCTGTGGTAAAAATACCTCTGCACTGAGAAGTGTTGTTGCTGTCATAAAGCCTCGATGCTGTGCTCTTTTACCTGCTGAATCTAACTAGAATAACAGTGGTTGAACATAAGACAAAGATCCATAAAACAATTATGGCGTGTTCAGTTCATTATTGGTGCTAACCAGGAATTACAGACTTATGTCTAATGGTTTCATGTCTTTTTATTCATTTTGTAATGTTCGGTATTACTGTTACTAATGTAGTCACTTTAAATGTACTGCTCTTTTGTCCTCTGTTACTAAAAAGTAAAGCAGCAAACAGAAAGCTTACCTGTCTCTGAATTTTTATTCTTGTAAGCCTTTCTATTTTTCTTTACAAAGCAAAGAACTAATACAAATGGCAACAAGGATGAGCAGAAGAGACTGTATTTAACAAGGCAATACTCAGACAGTGAAGAAAATCAAAGGAAAATACAGGAACAGCTGTACTGGAGCCTAAAGCCACAATGCGGGAAACAAAGAGTTGTCTGCTGCCAACAGTAGCTGGTTTCACTTCTAGGGATAGGTAAAATAAAGTGCCTGTGTATGTAGTGAGTAAAGGTAGTAGAGTTTTGTTAATGCCTTTTTATTGCTTAAAAACAACTGCAGTTTGTGAGCCTTGGGTCACAGGGCATTGAGTGGTCCCTCCATTGCAGGCACTGCCAGACCCTATGTACTGTAAATAAGCTGGTCCAGCCCTGCAGCTGCTACCCGGGGGACTTAGCATCTGCACACTGGACCAGCTCTGTGGTCACATCACAAGCAAATTATATCCTGCCCCCATCTCAGTGCAGCGATGGTTGGGGCCAAGGCATCATGGCTAATTCCGTCCACTGTGATACTGGGAAGGGCCAAGGATTTGAGTTTTGTAAACAACTGCAAACCCTTCTAACATGAAGTGCAGTTTTTATCCTATACAGCTTTTTGTTCCATAGTAGTTTTCTACCTGGGCTTCAGTTCTGGACTATTGGATTAATAATCACAGCAGAAAAGAGCACAGTCCGTATAGCTCAAAAGTGCAAGTATTTATTGCTGCATATAAACATTAAAAACACCACACTTCAAGTCACTCTGATGCTTCATCAGTTGGATCCCCGGATGAAGAGTCAGAGGGACTTGAAGCACTGGGGGTTTTAACACGTGTGTGCTGCAATAAATATTTGCACATTTGGCTACATACAGTGCACTGTTTTGTCTGTGTGGTTTTGTTGCTTTGCTAGCTCCTGATAGCTGCACCCTCTTGGTGTGAAGCGCACGGGTTTGTGTTTTCTCTGGGCCACTGGATTCACCTGTCAACCTCCTAGCTCCATCAGCCACTACAATCAGTGTTTCTCCAACAGCTCCATTGGTGCGGATCTCTGGAGATTTGGTCCTTGACCAGGGTCCAAGATTGGGGACAGTGGGGGCATGTTAGAGATCCACCCTCAAGGACAGACTCCTGATGGCTTCTGTACCATCTATCCCATGTTACTGTTATGTATGGAGAGTTTGCGGTTGATTCCTGATCTGATCGCAGCCTGTGGCCTAAAGGGCATGTGAATCTGTGGAAGACCAAGGCAGTTGTCAGCAAAGGATCTGAACCCTTGGGGCAAGGGACAAACCTGCTATCTGGTAGACTACTGTTACTGTCACCATAAAAGACACTGATTCTGACCCCCAAGGAGGCATGGCGCAAGGGACAGGCTGACAGAGGCAGCATTACCTTACAGTGGCACATGTGTTGTGGCAGCATATATCCCTAAGTTTTCCCTCTGCCAGAGGCACTGATTACTCCTTCTGTGCCTAGCAGGGCTGGGTACACCTAATGTGATGTCCCTTATCCCACATGCAGCCACGAGGGGACTGTTCAGTAACTATATTCCCTGGTTAATATCACATGGGGGAGATCATTGATAATATCGCCCCGTTACATATGTGACATTAATCAAGGTACTAAACATACTGGATAAAACGTTGGTATGCAACTGTAAATATGTTGAAAAGTAATTGATGCTGCAAGAGTCAGCCGTAACCGGCTGGTCGGGGACTGTGCATAGAGACTGTGATTATGCTGAACTATTTGAAACTGGACCAAAATGGGAGCTGTGAGTCAAGGTTCCGGCCCCACATTTCCCATTACCTCATACTGCCATATCAGTCTATAAGTAAATGTAGTTTTGCAAAAAAAAAAAATGATGCCTGTGTCACGCACTGTCGTGAGTGATTCTTAAAGGAAGCAGTGAGAGTGCAATTATGACAAGAAATGCAACCAAATAAGTTAGGATTTACAATATAAATAAGTTCAATGCCAAACTGACGTTGCCACGCATGGAAAGTATAGTGTACAGTGTGATGCAAGGGTATAATTTTATTTTACCGAAACAGAAAAGCCCGATACCCGGAAGCCTGACGCCACATTCCTGACACAAGATATCTCGAGATCAGAATTGTGCCCGTGGTGGAGTTCGTTATATTAAGTAAGGAGGGTGTGGGGGGAAAAGCCCCCCTCATTGGGGGGGGTGAAGCCCCCAAAACTTTAAATAAACTCCGCTGCCACCTGTTGGGATTTTGTGTGTTGGGAAAGCAGCATCGGGATACTGGGTGTCGGGGAAGAGCCTGTCAAGCTCTCATAGTAAATCCGATGCAAGACCAACTCTATTTTTTTACCAGCGAAGATGGTTCCATTTATCCCTGGAGTCAAGGGAAGAAGAACGTGACAGGAAAGAACAAGGACAAGCACAGTCGCTCTGGACAAGAAACCGGTGGGGTTGTCATGGGGACCAGTGGCGATGCAGCACAGGGGAGACAGCCAGTAAGGTTAGCGGTCTTCCCTGAATAAGCATGAGTAGCGTTGCCAAAGCAATTTCCACTAAGGTCTACAGCGACTTTACAGATTGGTGCTTAGTGGGCCACGTCTCAAGGGGGTTACAGAAATGCCAGATCAGGGAACTATGCAATACACAGAGGGTGACTTCTGATGAGATACATACATTCCCAAACACACACTTTATTATCTTTCAGAAATAATTTAAAAGAAGTATTATACTGTAGGTCACTAGTAGAAAGAAGAAAAATACTGTAACTATCTGACAGATAATTTACCTTGAAAAAAATCTTGCACTTGAAAGGAATCGAACTGCCTGACACTGACTGCAACTAGAATACATATGTTCTTAAGCTGCTTGTAACTGGCTGCTGCCCCTGAGACCTCCTAATAAACAGAGGCTTTCTTATTTTCATAGTGAGTAAAGCTCTCAGAAGTCTTGACTAGTAGCTTTTTAACTTAAATCATAAATACAGCAAATTTACATTCATAAACGCATTACAGTAACAGATTTACCGTAGTCTGCTGCTCTTTGTAGGCCACTTGCCAAAATGTAGCATTTTATGTTTCTCCCACATTTATCCTCCTAAGTGTGAATATAATTTTCAATACCAGAAAACCCAACTGAGATAAAACATCTGTTTTCAGTAGGATAATAATTTTACTACATTTTATGGCTGAGGCCTAAAGCACACTGCGGTCTAATGATTGTCTCACGGTAACACTCGAGCCAGTGGCTGTGGTGGGACTGAAGAAAGGGGAGGTCAGTTTACTTGCAACAGGTTACACCAATCAACCCACTAGGTGGACTTGGACCTGGTATGTCCCTTTCCATAATTCAGTGCCAGAACCACTGGAGTACAGTGCTTTCTGCCACAATCACAATGTTTTCCACCATGGACTGCAGAGCTACAACGCTTTCCGCCATGGACCCGCAATGCTTTCCGCCATGGACCACATTTCTTTCCCCCCATGGACTACAATGCTTTCTGCCTGAATTGCAGTGGTTTCCACAAAGGACCATAGTGCTTTCTGCCATGGACTGCAGTGCTTTCTGCCACGGACCACAATGCTTTTCGCCATGGACTACGATGTTTTCCACCATGGACTGCAACGCTTTCCACCATGGACTGCAACGCTTTCCACCACGGTCTGCAGTGCTTTCCAGCTATTATTAATAGTAAGAATCTTACGCCAATGAACTAAACTGAAACCTAGTTTTGTAGTTTACACAGCAGGCTAATACTTTAGTGACTGCATCTAGTAGGGCAATAATGAATCCAGTCAGAAATGTACAAGTGATGAAATATGGAACTCCCCATGATTTTGTACAAATTCTGACTGTTCTGATGAGTGTAGTCTGCTATACAGTATCTAAGCTTGCAGTGACAAAAAATTACATTTCTAGTCCTTTCTACTGCAAATATGGGGCCTGATTCTCAGTCGCAGTTGGTGGCAGTACAAATTTGGGATGAAATGTATACTGCCTGTTATTCAACTACCAAATATGTAATGGTAAGTAGTAGTACCCACAACCGCCACTTGCATACTGTGTGACTCTGAGCAAGTCACTTAACCTTCCCAGTGCTCCCAGGTCTCCCCTGAAAACAGGCACATGTGCCTAGTGGGCCTTACCCGGTTACCAAAGACTAAGATAAAAAAAAAAAAAAAAATAGAAGTAGTAAAGACCTTTATTTTTATACAAGATATACTGGTAGGGCTAGAAGCCCTGTTTACAAAGTTGTCCTGCTACAGTGGCATTGTTTCATAAGTCTTGTAAGTGGTACAAAGTAAAAATTTACATAAGTCTAAGCAAGATCCGTACAGTATGTCAAGGCAGAACAATACACTGGGTAGTATACATTTATTTGTGAAGACATGATTACATGTTTTATAGGGAAAATGTCTGCGCGTCTATTTAAAGGAGTCACAAGTTTTGGACAATTCCTTCGTCATGGCAGTTTTTGAAAGCACCCAGTTTAGGGATTTTCCTAAAGTCTGGGGGGTGGGGGTGAGTTCCACAGCTTAGTAAGACAATACTGTGAGGTCATCTTTCTATAGGTGCATTTTGAATTTTTGGGACATTGAGACCTCAACCTTTTTTCTCTCACGTTGTATCTGTGGGGGTCACCAGTTTTGTGTCCTGGTCTGTTGGGCTTTGCGTTTTCTGTTTGAAAGATGTGAGAGCCATAATTACTGATTGTTTTTGTCTCCATAAATGTCATGCATCCCAGCTTAGACCTCTGAACATTTGTTGTGCAATACTAGGTGTCATAGGGGCACAGCAAGACGAAGCAGGCAAATATTGGTATCTATAGACAGCTGGCTTAGTCACCTGAGGAGGGAGAAGGGGTGTAGCATCTAAGCTGCAATGCAGATAACTTTACCAGATGTTAGTGGGTGCAAATGGGGATTACACATGCTAGCACGCTGATCCACGATAGTTACAGTGGCCTGTCCTTGGTGAATGGCATTACTGCCATAGTCTTGTCCCTAGCTGCATGACCCTCTCCTTTTTTTTTCCATATGTACTTTGTGGATTTTTTCCCCTTTTCTCCCTGAACGGGACACGGCAGACATGTATGTGCACATGGGCGCACATGCACACAGTGCAACTCGGCCCCTCTGCCCCCACCCTAGGCTATCGCCACTGCCCTCGTGGCTTATCCTTCCCACTGACCTCCACCGTGGAGCGGAACTATGACGTGGTGCGGCATCCACCCTGGGAGGAGAGCTGCCTTGGCGACTGCTCAATCCTGCTCCCTCCCCCACGCCGGGCTGCCCGATGACCCGAGGTTGTTCTCGAACCAGAGTCACCAGCATAGTGCAAGGTAAGGTGTCCAGTGCCTCAGCCCTCAGCACCACTGGGCCAGCTCTCTCATGACCCTCTCCTTTTGGCTCACTTCTGGTTGTGGACTGATGCAGCTTCTGCTGGTCATCCTATTGTGGTCCAGTGCCCCTTATCTGTTCTCCAAACTGCAATTAATCCCTGACACCCAGTGGAACCTCCCATAAAACAGAGAGGTCAGGTGCTCCAAAATAAGGGACCAGGACTGCGCAAACATGTGCTGCAAGTTTACTGCATTTCTGAATAAAGAAAACCAGTACCTGTGGTGCTGCCTAGGGATACCATAACTGCACTTCCCCAGTGCTTCAGACTTTGCAGGTCCTCCATCACCCCCTGAAATCTGTTTAGCAACTGCACAGAGAAGGGCTACAACTCTGTTTGTGCATGGCACAATGGGGTTGCCCATGAGGGCAAATTGCTAAGTGGACATTGCATCCACTTAGTAACAGTCCCTTGTGACTGTGTAGAAGGCTCATAGCCTCCCTCATACAAATCAGTATATTGCTGCTGCTTTCAATCAGCCTTGATTGAGAAGTACAAGATCACAGGTTTGAATCCCGCAGAAGCCCTCCCACCTCTCACATTGCCTTCAGCGATTCATTTGACATCCCTGTGTGCCAGTCCTTGCAGGTTAAAAACTGATTAGAAGCAGGACCCCACCGAAAATCAGATCTTGCATCTCGATTGGACTATCATGAACAAATCAGCTGAAAAAAATCCAGCCGGTCCCATGATGACTCTAGAGTGAATTTTCCCCAAAATAAAATGTATCAAAACCAAAAGAAGTTGCAATAGGTTCCTTATTTTATAGTTAGCATATCTGGCACAGTTCAACTACCAGCACATAGGGCTTCTGTCCATATTTACTTTGTGGGAGAAGTTTACCAGAAAAGGAAAACAAGAATTTACAGTGCTGCATCAGGCCCTTAGATACATTTAACAACAGGTGTAGCCTGCGGTAACATCTTGTGGGTGGCATCAGAAAATATCAGTTAAATAATTATTAGCTGTCCCATCGGTGCAGTGGTAGCATGCAACGCTGGTGACCCGGGTTTGGAAACTAACCTAAACTGCTGGAGGGACAGCAGCGTGGAGAGGGCTCGAGCATCCCAGAGGATGTTTGTCATCTCTCGGGGAGGGGGGGGAGGATGCCTGTACTGCTGCTGCAGCACCTCCTGTGGATGCACAGGTGGAGGAGTGCAGTCAGCAGGAGGGCAGGGGAGTCGGTCAGGTTGTGGCTGTGGATGCCCATTGTGTACATGCACGTGCATGTTAACATCACCAACTCCAGGGGATGGCCAAGAAAACAGGAGGGGAAAATGGCAGGGTTGCAGAATGAATCCAGTGTCTTGCAGGCCCGGCACTCAACGATCAGGCTCTGCTCCATCCCAGTTTTGGTCACAACTGAGTCCAGGTCCCATCCCAGTGGTCTTACAATGAGGGCATGCTGCGGGGCATCACAGCAAGGTGAGTCCTGGAGATGGTGGAGTGTCGGGATGGGGATACTGCAGGATGGTGTCACCAGTCGAGTTAGGGGAAAAATGTAAATAAAAAAAAATATTTCTAACTGAAATATACTTAAATTACTATACATTGTGGCCGGGATATTCAAAGGGGTTGCGCCTGGTGCAACTCGGTTGTGCTGGCACAACCCTGCATTGCACCCTGGTGGGATATTGAAAAGGCTGCCCGGCGCAGCACAAATCCCGATGCACCGGGGCACAATGTAATCCTATGCAGCGCAGATGCAGGGGGTGTGCCCATGCATATGCGGCACATCCTGATATTCAGCCCGGAATGTGCGGCGCATATGCCGGCGCAACCCTGCATTGAGCTGCACAGGGGGGCTCAAAGTTGAGCCCTGGAAAAGTAGGAGCAAGTCCCGGCCAACCACAGGTGGCCTGCTGTATTGCAAGGCACAAAATAGCAGCCGCCAGCCATGGGTGGCCACCCGCCCACCCAAAACACTCTTGCCAAGCACACATACCCCCCTGGTGGTCAGTGAACCCGCCCACTGTACTACACAGGGCCAGATATGTGAATGAGCATTCATTCACATATCTGGCCTCTGTAAACATACTATACCTGTCATTCGGTAGGCGGTATGCGGGCGAGTGCTGCCGCCGACGATGATTGGGGGTGCCGGGGTCCTCTGTGGGTGGGTGCGGAGGGGGGGTACCACTGGACCACCAGGTGACTTTCTGCAGCTACAACAGCCCACGATCAGGCTGCGGAGGGACCACTAGACCACCAGGGCCTGATATTAATTCACAGATGCCCGCGATCGGGCTGCGGGGGGACAGCTAGACCACCAGGGCTTGATTTTATTTTATACTGATACCCACAATTGGGCAGCTGGGACGGAAGTGCTACGTCAGCCCACCAGGGTGCCAACCTCCGCCAACAGCAGCATGGCAGGGCGCCAGGCACATTTCGCCAGAGCGCCCAGCGCAACGCATGCAAATGGGGTCATAATGGCATGCAAATTGCCCCATTTGCACCTTGCATAGATTATGGCCTCATTTGCATGCCCCTGGCTGAATATCGCGGGTGATGCACCTAGCGCAACTGCACATGCGCTGGCGCATCCCCCGTGCTCCCTCTCTGTGGCTTGCACTGGCACAGTGCCACTGCGCCATGTGCAGTCTGTGCACCGATCTTGCCATATTCAACGGTGCTGAGCCACAGATACATAGACAGTGTCGGCAGATATATATAGGGTGGCGCATCACCGTTGAATATCATCTGGTCCTGGCCTGGCACAGCCCAGTTGTGCTGCATCCAGGCTTGTGCCGCTGCCCGGCGCAATCTGAATATCCGGCCCTGAATGTTTTTCCTATAGTAGGTCTAGATGTAGCCTGCGGCATGTACTGACTTGGTTTCTGAAAAGGCTCCATGACTGCAGGGTTCAATGGCAAGTCATGAATTTGACATAACTGGCATCACCGCATTGAGAAATAATAATTTATGCACTTAAGAGAAATGCAGAAAATTAACTTAAGTATTCTATACCCAAGCATGTAGAAAGCTGTTTTCAGTATCCATCAATGATCTCTCAAGGTCACTTGACACCTGTAGTATTCACATGTCTGCTAACAACATCATAATGTATTCTTCTGAGCCAGCCTCACCCCTCATCAAATGGGACTGTCAGCATGACTACACAGATGTCTAAAACGGGTTCCACTCTAATCAGCTAGTGGTCACTCAAAAGGAATGGTCTCCATGCTTTGCAGTTCCAAACAACTGCTTTGCAAATTCCCCTCATCTTCTCTTTATCAGGTGCCTACCTTGTTAATGATACCTTCCTGGAAATGCCTGAATATGACACACAGCTGGACCATGGACTGCATGACTCACATCAGCAGCTAAGTTCTGAAATGTTTTGCAAAACTTGGGGTGCTTTATAGGGTTTAAAGCCGTCTCCCCCTTTACACTAAAGTAAGTATTGTGGAAAGGATGATTTCCCCTACTCTGAACAATGAGAATGTGATCTTCTCCACTACCTCTAACTCTGATATTTCCAAATTTCCCATCCTCTTCAATGCACTTGGCAGGTTTGCTCTGAATGGCACACCTCACATTCACCATTACACAATGTACAATCAACTGGGTTGGGCTCTACCTGAGGTATAATACTCACTACATATGGCCTCCTTGTGTGCCACATTTTGGAAAGGAAAACTTCCCGAGTACCTACCTGCTTCCAATACTCCCTACTTCCTCAGGTTTGAAGCAGGCAATAGATTCTAAACCCCTCTCTTTAAACTGAAAGAGGTCATGCATTGTTCAGATACGGACTCCCACAACTGTGGAAAAGCCTACTTAATACCTTTATGTCTAGGCTTAAGGAGTTCTATGTGGCCCCTTATCCTGTAATAGCTGCTCCCTCTGACCAATACTTCCTGTCCTACTACTATGCTGGTCAAGTTGCCAGCTTCACGGTGTCCATGCTATTGTTACTTTTGCTGTATAGCCTTTTAAAAAGTATGCAACACATACAGATGTAGAGAAACCAGTTATTTGTCAACAGATGCAAGTCTTAGGATGTTAACAGTTGAGGTCACACATTGCACTACACAGTAATTACAACTCTGCCCATACGACTGTTTATGGTGTTGCACATTACTGATGTTTAGTAAATATCCAAGCCAGAAAATGTGAAATTATGGAGTTACACTTTTACTGCCTGAGGCCTGCTGTACGTCATTGTGGGCACATGTCCAATGGCTTAGCATAAGCACTCCTCTGACTGATACTTCTAAATGAAACATGGCGGGAGATCAAGGACACCGAGGGTAGTTGCCTCTCCATTGAAGCCTATACTGAACAAGCTTGAGCCCAAATTACTGCGAATGCATTACCCTAACAAGGAGTATAGAATTAATGTGTTTCTTGAATTGTACTGAATAGTCAAGGGTAGCAACTTTCAGAAAAAGAGATGTGCAAGAACAAGGGGACACAATTTAAAGATAGAGATGGGGCAGTTCCGGGGCAATGTGAGGAAGCATTTTTTCACAGAGAGGGTAGTGGATGCATGGAACAGCCTTCCTGAGGAGGTCATGGAGTCAAAAACAGTGGGGGAATTCAAGAATGCATGGGACAGACATAAGGCAGTTCTTGTGGGGGGTAGGAAGAAATAGGCTGTTGGTTAACTAGGATCTGCGGCCTATCCTGTAGGTAGGGAAATGGGCAGACTAGGTGGACCAAGCGGTCCTTATCTGCCATCAAAGTTTATGTTTCTATGTTTCTATGCACAAAATACATTAACAAGAAAGTTGTTTATATTTCTGTGAAAGTACTACCAATGTATGTGCGGATTTCAAGTTTAAGATTCAGCTGCTTATTTCAGCAGAAGGTGTAAGGCAAAGGCAATTAGCACAGAACTAGTGTTAAACATTCAAATATAACTTATTCAAATGTAACAACTTAAAAAAAAGATCCAGTCTCTCACCTGTGCCCGTGTATCTATATCTCCTTCGTGCTCACACACGTATTCCCACTCGTCATCGTACTCATGCTCCCCAGTGATCCCTCATCTGCACCTACTACAGTATTTCTTTATTTACTTGTTTGTTTTTTCATTTATTTGTTTATGTATAAAGGCGTGACCAGGAAAGGCCTACTGAGCAGAGGAGCCTTGGGGTACAGAGGACAAAAAGCATGTGGAACCTGCTTATAATGGACTACTCAGTGCATACTCCTTTTGTACATAATAAACCGATGTCTGGAATAGCTAAAAGTCAGTTTTCTATGATTTACACAAGACTCTATATTCAGTTCAAACCCCATCACACTCACAGTCATTCCTGCCACGCACACAGTACGGTGCAATACAAATGGAGTTTTTAAAATCCAACATACAGTTCAGAACCGCAATGTTTGGTCAATGCTGCCATTTAAACCACTGATCACCCACGTGCATACCCACACGCAACTCGCCTGCTCGACCATCACAGTACAGTGTCACATACACAATCACAACTGATCTTTATTTGTAGTGTTTTAATTCATCGTTTGCTACTTGCATTTCTCACTGCTTTCTCCATTATTATAACCACACACACACAAGCCATGCATTGGGAAAGGGTGGCAATCTTAGCTACTGTCACAGTTGCTGACTCATGCCATTCCCTCACGCTACTGCCACCAGGACTGGAACCACACCACATGCAGCGGTTGAACTACAAACATTGGTAAAAGGGGGAGGTTATGTGGAGGCAACCAAGCAAAAAGGAGAGAATGCCTTGCTGATATGTCAGCTATAAGTGTATTGCACTGTACAAATAATTCAACAATGCAATACAATCAAGTATGCAATGCAGTCAACGCATGGGGTGTGTTGGGATATAATCAGGTACGCATGGTATCTGTGCTGTCTCCAATTACATGCTTACTCCTCCCATTAAGCCAATGTTTAATGCAAGATCAGTGTTGATGGGGAAGGGGCCTGTCAGGGCAACACTGTTTTTAACTAACACTTCTCCATGCCCATACTTCTACCCCACTATCTGCACCCATGGGCACACTACTAGTCCTCATATGCACCCATGAACATACACTTTAATGCAACACTTGCACCCATTCTCACACTACCACTTGCCTGCACCCACAGTCACACTCCTACCTCTTTCATACTCCTACCTTCTCAACTGCACACATGCACATGTGTGTGCATGCACAAACACACATGTGTATGCACATGTTAGTGCACACACACATGCACACATCTCCCCCAGACATGCACATACACAGACACACACATACATGCAATGACAATCTCAGACATGAACATACACACACCAGAGCTGCAGAGACACATCGGAGCTGTCAGCAGATAAAGACCAATGACCGAGCCACTCTGCCCAGAAAAATACCCGACTTGTCCTCCGAACCTACTTACCACCTTTAAGGGGTATTTATCCCACAGAAACACAGACAATGCGAGCAGAGAAAGTCAAAAACAACCTCAAACATATACACATGCCTCTAACACACACACACACAACCACAGGTTAGGGATGTCACAGTTTCATGATATACCATGATATCAGAAGTTCAGGTCTTTATACTGTGAACAGTTTCTGATACTTTAATTACCATGAACTGCAACCGTCTGTCAGGCGAAGCAAGTATAGCTTTCAAATAATGTATAACTTGAGACTTACAAATGGTAAATCACTGTCTACACTTTAATGATTTAAAACAATGTAAAACAGAGATGAGGTCTGAATACAACCAGTAGTCTCAGTGTAACACTGCAAATGCTGAATGAAGAAATGTAAAACGTGCTCTGTGTACTCTTCAATTCTGTAACATTTTATTTTGGAAAAGAAATGCCTGTGTTGCACTATATAGAGTACAAAAATGTTTCTAAATTGTAAAGTAAAAAAGTAAAACGGTTTTCCTTGTAACATAAAAAGCAAGTTTAATTTACATAGAAACTGATGGCAGATAAGAACCATTTGGCCCACCCAGTCTGCCTACTGTTTGTTTTATAAAGCCTTAAGAAAAAATACTGGTCTCTGCTTGGTCCAGAGCCAGTCACATGACATTAAAAGTTTCTGAACTTAGATGACTAGTTTCAAACCAAAACTGGTCAATAGTTTACCAGACAGAGCAATGGTCTTTTGAACTGTTGCCAGTCAGCTTGTCAAGCACCCTTCCTTCACCATGCCCTACATTTGGCTCAAGCAGGTATCAGTTACTGTAATCTGTAGATTACCACTGCTCCCATTTTTTTTTTGTAGTTTTAAAAAATCTACAGAAATTTCCCTGGTTCTAGTGGTGCCCCCTCCTCCAGCTTCACAGCTTTCCTGGTACTCCAGCGGCTCACCAATTTCATTCTTACTAAGAAAATCCCTCCCACTTCTCCACTTGGCAAAGGGCACTCACGCCAGAAAAAAAGCACTTTTAGATTTTTTTGTTCCCTCACCCCACTGCAAAGTCCCTGGGGGTGGCAGAGCACGAAGCTCCTGAGCATCTCGCTGGCTGCTGGTGTATTCTGGTCCATACTATTGGTTGTGTTCCCCGGCCACTTTTCCAAGTTCTTGGAGCCAGGGAGACAAACTACCTGTGCCACTCCGGCCACAGGGGGTGGTAGGCCATGCACACACTGAGTGACTCTCTGGCCTTGAATGTGTAGCCATGGTCAGTGCCAAGCCTTCCTTGATCAAGTTTTGCCAGTGTTTCCTGGCCATGTCTGCAAGTCCTTCAGGTTGGGGAAAGAAATTACTTGTGCGGCTCTGGGTGCAGAAACCTGGTGCTCGGCAATGCCAATTAAATAAAAAAAAAAAAAAGACTTTTGTTTTCTTGTTCCCTGGCCAGATTAACCATTTCATGGGGACTGGGCAAGCACACAGGGATGGCAGTGGATTTTGACTGAATGATGCCGTGCTTGGGGGGGGGGTGCTGCTGCAACCTACAAAAATAAAGTAGCAACAAAAAACAAGAACTTCACCTGAGGATTACAGGCCTGCACACATACAGAGCCTGGAATGCTTTAAATCTTTATTTCCAAATGTGTTTGGTGTCGTGTGAGAAACTCTATACAAATCCTAGTTAATGATCAGGGTAGCATACGGACACAGTGGGGAGGTTACTTACTGTATGAGGGGACATCTTTTTTAGGTTGAAAAGTATAAAGAAATTTCCCTGGTTCTAGTGATGCCCCCCCCCTTCCAGCTGCACAGTTTCCCTGGTAGTCCAGTGGCACACACATTACCTTCTTACTAAGAAAATCCCTCCCACTCCCCACTTAGAAATGGGTGCGCATGTGCCAGGAAACAAGCACTTTTACCTTTTGTTTGCTACCCCATCCCACCCCACTGCACAGTCCCTTAAGATGGAGGAGCACGATGCTCCCAAGTGTCTCTCAGACTGCCAAAGTATTCTAGCCCGTACATAACTCATTCAGTGTTGTGCGAAACGGATACTGACTGAAGTTGTTTTGGGCTATAGTGAGAAAATCCTGACCCATCAGGATAAACAGTTGCCTTCCAATAGTCATAGTGCCCTCATCCTTCAGTTTCAGGCAATATAATGACTGTCAGGCAATAGTTCATCCCCCGTGGTCAATATTTTCCCACTATAGCCATCATCTCTGGTCAATATTTGCATATTCTTAATCATCATCTGTCTCACAGGTTAAATCTCTTCTATGTGCCTCCCAGCTGAACACTGGATTGACTGCTATAGATAGTGACTTTTTTTTATACAGTACTACTTTATTTAGTCTGACTAACCTTGTTATCCTGCAATTTTCTCTCACGAGTTACAAGTGACCACAGAACCACAAAGTGAAATCAAATAGCATAAGCTCTCATAAACACTTTCAGCATGGCAGGAATATGGAAATGAAAAAGTGAGACACTGCTATATCCCAAACAGTTACAGACTGGTGTAGGGCCGGGGTTTACAAAAGACACCAAGCCAAGATGACTGTACTAATAAAATCAAATAACTAAATTGTCTAAATGACTCCGTATTGGAAGGTATCAACTGCTAAACTATCTGATAACCTGTTGCCACGAGGTAGATCAGAACAAAGTAATGCCATGTGCTGTGGTGGAAAAGTCATCTCACATCTTACACAGACAGGTAATCTACTGACCTCTCCCACCAGCCAGGTAGAAAAATAGGAAAGCAGTATAGTTCAGGTCAGGAACACATTTACCCAGAGTCACAGGTTCACGTCATCCCACTTGCCATGAAAGAAGACAAAGTTTAATCCAGGTAAACGTAAGTGGCACTGATCTCACTAATAGTGATGATGACCAGGACACTGATCTTCTTCACTGCTTGACTGTGGCCATAGCCACACAGACAGCAAAAACTGACAGAGGCACCAAACACAACCACTGAACCCAAACCACACCAATACTCTTTGGGGAATACATTTGGAGCCAGCAACAGTACAACAACCACTGTGAGCATGACATCAGGCACCCTCCAGAGAAATGGACCCGAAATCCACAGTCGCAGAAAGTGAACAGTTTTTGATGAATGCTACTGTGCATTACCAATGCAGGCTGCAGCCATAGTACGTTATTACAGCTGCTTTAACAGTACAAAATGTAGCCACAGTGTTAAAAAGCATTACAAGTTTATCATTGTGCCACTTTTGACTTAGACATAGTGGTAAAAGAAGAAGCTCAAATGATGGTGACAACAAGCACTGCCATATTATGAAAGGCACTGCAGACACACATACGCCAACGTGAAAACTCTAGGGAAAAATTAGAAGAATCTCTCTACTCTACCCTGCCTCACTAAACATGCCCTAACCACACCAAGAAATGGTAAACTATACTACACTGCACTACTAAATGCAGGCACAATAAAATACTTAGATAACTTAGATAACTAGGTAAAACAAATAGAAAACTCCAAACAAACGTCAAGAAGTGCCAGGTAACTATGGACCCATCAGTTTGACATTGGTGGTGGGAAAATTAATGGAAGTATACTAAAGGAACATCTGGGGGTGTTCTTGGAGGAGGTGGGAGGTCAGGATAGTCAGCAACATGGGTTTGTGCCAGGTAGATCATGTCAAACTAACCTTGTGGAGTTCTACGAATGGGTAACATCAGAACTGGACAGGGGAAAGCTTGTGGATGTACTATTCTTAGACTTCAGTAAGGTGTTTGACTCGGTCCCCCACAATGACCTGGTGGAGAAAATGGCGGGGTTGGGTGTGGGCCCATTGATGGTCAGATGGATAGGAAACTGGCTAGCTGGACACACTCAGAGAGTAGTGGTTGGTGGGGAGCTCTCGAATCCTAGAGGGATCAGTAGTGGGGGTACCACAAGGCTCGGCCCTGGGTCTGAACCTGTTTAATGCATACATATCTGACATCAGGGAGGGAATAGGGTGTGAAATGAGTCTCTTCGCTGATGACTCCAAGGTGGGAGCAGTAGTTGAGGGGGAAGAGGGGAGATTGGCCCTGGAAGGGGACCTGGAGACCCTGATTAGGTGGGCTCACACCTGGAATTTAAATTTCAATTCCTCCAAGTGCAAGGTGTTACATCTAGGGTGTGGGAACCCCAAACACGAGTACACCTTGGGAGGGGAGGCACTGGAGGCCTTGGCAGGGGGAAAAAAGACCTAGGGGTCATTGTGGATATAAGTATGGATAACTCTGAGCAGTGCAGGAGAGTGGCTGTCAAAGCAAACAGGATGTTGGGATGCATCACAAGGGGGATCACCTCAAGGAGTAGGGAAGTGATTCTGCTGCTGTACAATGGTCTGGTTAGACCATGCCTTGAGTACTGTGTGCAGTACTGGAGACCGCACTTGAAAAGGGACATACAGCTCCTGGAGAGGGTTTAGAGGAGGGCTACCAAGATGATATGAGGACTAGGGGATTTGATGTATCAGGAAAGACTTGAGGAGCTCGGCCCGTTTTCATTGGAGGAGAGGAGAGATGGGGGGAACATGATTGAGGTCTTCAAGTACCTCAAAGGAATAAATAAGGTAAACACGGAGGGGATCTTTAGACTAAAGGAGGGAGGTATAACCAGAGGGCATGGTTTGAAGTTGGAAGGTGTAAGGATGAGGGGGGGAAAGAGGAGGAGGTTTTTCACTAAGAAGGTGGTGGAACCTTGGGACGTGCTACATGGAGAGCTGGTTCAGACTTCTACAGTGAAGGGCTTCAAGAACAGGTGGGACAGATACAGAAAGGGGAAGTATCAGGGGATGACCTGACCCATGGGGGCAGGGATTGATGATAGGGGTTTCTGGGACACTGGGGGGGGAGGCCTCGGTACCCAACTAGGGATCTGAGGTACGAGCAGACTGGATAGACGTAAGGCCTAATCTGCTGGCAATTAGTATGTTAGTATGTTAGCTTAGAGAGTTTGTGGACTACATGCCCAGCACAGTGGCTATCTTCCTTGGAAATCTGCCTGGAAACAGGATCCTTACCCTTTAACCTTCATCCGCTCCTGCCACTTGTGTAAATATGATATCATAATGGTGTGCATATGGCATCAAACCATTTCTGCAGCAACCAGTCATGATTCATAAATAGAATTCTACGTAATAAGGAAAGATAAGAAAATAATGAAAATGTGTGAAACAGAAGCAGAATTATTTGTATTTTTTCATAATTTTTCTCCGAATTATATCAAACAGTATCAGTTAACTGTGTTTTTTTAGAATTGCAAAAATCTTGCTATTGTAAGAATAGGGTACAATGTGTGAAATAGTAGCAGAGGTATTTGTAATTGTTCCTTATTTTGTCTCAGAGGTTAGACAACTGTGTTTCTTGAATAAAAAAAAAAAACTTGCTGTTGTGAGAACAGGATAAAAGCTTGAAAACCAGCAGGAGTTGATGGAGAGTCTCTTCTACTCAACTGCAGGACCTTCAGTTAAGGATTAGGAGAGGGTTCAGCCTCCTCCCCTCAGGTTCCGCTCCCAATACATCCAAAACAGCATTCCAACATCTATTGTGCCAGTTGCATGTGATGGACTTTCACTGCCAGGGAAAGTCTCCATGAGGACTAGCTTTGGAAATATTACCCCAATTTTTGAAGTTAATTCTTCATTAAAGTTGTATCTTTGTAGTACAGAAATAAAAGTTGAAGAACAATGCTCTCCTCTCAAGTGGCAAACAACAGAAACAAGAAAATTAAGAGGGAAAATAAAGAGAGCATTCAGTGCCTCTCGTTACTGAAATGTTCTTCCATGCTATGTTACAATTAATAAAAATGACCACTCACTGGGGGTGACTTCTGCTTCCATTAAGTAAGGTCACAATTCACTGCAGCTCTGTGTGCGGCTATATTTTAGTGTGTGTTTTTAACTTTAACCTCCAAATTCACTTAGCTAACTTAAACCTCCAAATTTACAAGGCTAACAAAAAAGTTACTTAAACAAGAGGTAGCGGTGGTAGCAAGAAAAATCCTACACTTTTAATGTATTATTTTCCATCGGATACCTTGGTGGCTGCTAGAAGATCAGGCAATGATCAGGGCAGAACTAGGCAACCCAGCCTCCCTGCAGTGCCAGCCTTAACAGAAGGCTAAGCCAGTCTACAAAATCTTATAAACTGGAGACTGATAAACTTTTGCAGAGTATGTAAAAGATGGAACCTTCCATTGATGGGATATTTGAGGGCATCTTTTGGGAAGCGGATTAAAACATACTGAAGATTTAGAAATGGACTGTCAACT
This sequence comes from Neoceratodus forsteri, assembly GCA_016271365.2. NCBI lineage: Eukaryota > Metazoa > Chordata > Ceratodontiformes > Ceratodontidae > Neoceratodus > Neoceratodus forsteri. The sequence continues at coordinate 288,908,139 of CM057456.1, forward strand.
GAGGCAATGGAAGTGCATCTCTCTGTGACAGAGATGCTTGCAGATACAAACAGTGCTGAGCTGACTTCTGTGGATGCAGTAAAATAAATTATATTAAAGGAAAACTAAAATTAAAATTTACAAAAAATATGTTATGTACAGTGTTTTGATTTGTAGGTGTACTCATAGTAAGTCCTTCCCTTTATTTGCTGAAAGGAGTTTTTTTCTAAATTTGCTTGCTGGTTTTATGGCCCCTAGGGATCTCCATATTAGCATTTTAGTAGCTCTTCTTGTTCCTACAATGCCTCCCGTCCCATGTGACAGTGATACATCCAGGACTGTTAATTCAACAACAGCTGTTTTTTTTTTCTCAAGTTTACAACAGTAGAGCTGTGATGTTAATTAACTCTCTTTGTCCAAGGAGCTCTAAAGGAGGCTACATTTACAGATGGCAAATGTCTGAAGGATAATTGAGTGGGCTATTGTGTAAGGAAACAGCTAGAGTCTTCACTAATTATAGCATTTGTGACCTTGGGTGATTTGTGGGCTTTTTTAATGGTTGTATATACTTTGATAAAATGAAAAGCTTTTGAAATAAAATATTCACTTTTGCTGGCTAGACCAAGACACATACCTAGAAAACAGAAAGCTTGGATTAGACATGAAGCCAGAATATCAGGCTCCTAACAGTAGATTACTGCAGCAACAGTCAATACTCTCTGAATTAATGGTCCTGGACACATCACTGTCACATGGGGCAGGAGGCACTGTGGGAACAAGAAGAGCCATAACAAATGTTAACATGGAGATCTCCAGGGGCCATAAAACCAGCAAGCAAATCTATAAAAAAAATCCTTTCAGCAAGTAAAGGGAAGGACTTACTGAGAGTACACCTACAAATCAGAACACTCTGCACAACATATTTTCGTAAATTTTGACTTCAATTTCCCTTTAAGAGAAAACATAGCACTTGCAAAAGTTAATGAATGCTTGCTAATCTGTGGTTTAAGAATCTGAGGGGTTTTGGAGTCCTCCTGAGGGCTAATGGTGAAAACTTAACATGACTTGGTGATTAATTTTTGTGTAATAACTTTGGAGGTGCCCAGTAAACATTCCAGATAAACTGATCATTTAATTTTAAATCATGTAAAATGACTAGGAAAACTTCTACTGAGATGGAAGCACCCACACATTTGTTTCCTGTGTAACTCTCAGCTGCTACATAAAGGTTAAGTAAGGAACAGATTTTATGTGGCAGGGGACAGAGCACACTTTTGCTCCTGATATTGCTTCCATAACAGAAAACAGAACATTCAGATTCTAGTCCCAAAAATCAGAATTTGTGGCTAACAGAGCTCAGATTGTAGCCTATTTTCCAGCCCGGCTTATGGTTCCAATTGGGGAACAAAGGTGTCTGAGACATTGATGCAGCTGGATTGCTTGAATCAGGGCTTCTCTCATGAGGACTGTGTGTCCTTGTATGGAGAACGCTGATTCCAACACAGAGATGGGACAAAGAAGACTGCTGAACCTAGAAAGAAGCAAAGCTCCCATCTAGTGGGATTAAATGCTTAAGAGATATGAATATGACCCCACACTCTCAGAAATGGGTAATGAGTTTTGAAAACCTGTATTTCATTGATAAATAGGTTATGAGATTCTAGTCCTCTTCCAAAGAACTAGAATCATTGGTTCATATTTAAATTTGTGGTCCTGTACTTATTTGTTCTTTTTAACTGTACAAAAGTAACTATCAGCAGGTAGTTGACTTGATATTTCTTCTGGGAGTATAAACCTGTTACAGTTTGCTTCCTATATTTTCTGAAAATGTTTTGACTAAAACCACTCAAATTGCAGTCTACCTTTGTATGCAACCTGTTTGTTTAGTAATACCTGATAACTCCGTGATGAGAGAAACTACACTGTGTACTCCACAAGTCATCACTAACTTGACTGTTACCCAAATGTACCACAGGTTGCCCCCAGGTAAAAAAAAAAAAATACATTTTTGAGGAGAGTCATTCATAGGGTGCTACAAAAATGCATGCAACTTCTCATATTCTGCTATGCACCAGTCATGGGCAAGGGTGTAGGCAGGCATCCTCATGGTACACACGTGGGTACAGTTTTTTTAGGACATGTCCAAAATCATATGCCTTTTTGCTACCATTGTCATTCTTATCTGGAGTTGAGTTAGTGTAAACCACTAAGTACAGTACTTTCTGTGTCTGTATAAATATTTTTTGTTTAGGACATACATATGTGTATAAACTGTGTAGAGGGAAGATGAGTGAACTAACAACAGTCGGATTTGTTGCATATTGAGAGGGCAGCAGTGGGAGAACGTGTGCATTTCTTCTTAAATAGGGTCTGCAGTTGGATGCAGTGTGTACAACATGGAAATATCTAGCTACATCACTGGTCATGGGGGGTGGTACAAGGTGGCCACCATGGAGTGGACAAAGACATCAAACATATTGCCTGCATGCCTTATGTTCCACACCTTATGGTCTAGAGAACTGCTCAGCACCACACACATTTTCCTATAAACAGGCAGCTACAGTAATATACTCCATTACACTGGCACCAGCATTACAGAGTACGCACCCTGCTCATCAGCTGCCTTAATGGCTTGGCAGTGTGACATGCACGCAGATTAACCTGTTGCCCTGCTCACATGCAGAGGAGTCTATCTTCTTTTGAAGAAGGCTTATCTGACAAGTTTACTGTATCAAATGATGCTATCTGCACCATACAATAATAATGATTAGAAAACAGACAAGAAAAATCTTGCCATCTGATTGGTCAGTCTGGATCTTTACCCACAAATCAATATCACAATGTACTCACAAGTAAAATCCCAGGTTACATTTCAATGTTACTTTTATTTTTTGTTTCCATCTTATTTTCTTTGTGTCCATTTTATAATCACAATAATGCACTCTAGGATGTGTTGCTACAGGATTCACCCATTTCTCCTGTGGGTTACAGTACCTCATGCCACATTACAAGAGGTGTGAGTAAATCCCACAACAACACGTCCTGTTGTGCATTACTGCTTAAATCACACAGAGACCAAAGCATCGAGACCGCCCCGGACAACGAGCCAAACTCCTGGAGTCGCAAGGAGCTGGAGGAACTGCTGCCCGCCCTCCCACAGAGACAAAACATCGGACCGCCGCCCCCGGACAACGAGCCAAGCTCCTGGAGGTCCGAGGCTGGAGGAACCGCTGCCCGCCCTCCCACAGAGACCAAAGCATCGAGACCGCCCCGACAACCGAGCTAAGCTCCTGGAGGTCGTGGAGGGCTGGAGGAACCGCTGCCCGCCTCCCACAGAGACCAAAGCATCAGACCACCCCCCCCCGGACAACCGAGCCAAGGTACGAATGAACTTGCGGCTGCAGGAGCAGCTCAAACCAGCAGCAATACTAGGCGCATTGTTTGATTTGGCGCCAAAACATTTTTGAACTTGGACTAACTGCCTCCAAAAAAGGAAAAGTTGCCTTGAATCCTAAAGTCGGCGCAGCACTACAGACTGTGTTATTTTCTCTGTTTTGATGCCTAGAGCTAATTCTGATGCTGCAGTAGAAAAGTAGCCTTAGAAAGTTTACCATCACATTATAGCCTATTTAAAGTGTAGTCGCTAGTGATTCGCTCCAGAGTTAAGCTGTTTTTTTTTTTTCTTTTTCTCTCTTACTTGCCACACCTTGCACTGCTCTGCTATATAATCCCCCCTCTCTCTTCCCTTAATCCATTTGCTCCTGGAGGAACCGCTGCCCACCCTCCCCACAGAGACAAAACATCGAGACCGCCCCCGGACAACCCGAGCCAAGTGCGGCCGAGACTTGCGGCTGCAAGACAGCTCAAACCAGCAGCAATACTAGGCACATTGTTTGGTCCCGCCGGCACTGTGCCGGCTCCCCCGCCCCACCACCACTCTTGGTCGGCTCTGTATTATATAGGTGGTGTCACGTGAGGCTGCAGAACCAATCAGCCCACTTTTCCACCTGCAGGTTATACCGCTGAACACTAGGGGCATCCTGCCTGCTAACACCTATTCCCTACATTTTACATCTTAAAAGCAATCTGTATCTCATAGGTCTCTGTATACTCATTGCCCCTCACTCTCCTATCTCCCCCAGCACCCTTACGAAAACCTCACTGTCACCCTGCTTACACACATCTGCCAGCACCACAGCCACCCTTATATCATTCCCCACCGCTTCCTAGCCCTCCCATCTCCCTTCCGCTCGCCACTAGTTTACCTCACACATTGGGCCACCCTATCCCCCCCCACCCTCGACCAGTGCCCACCCCCAGTACACAACTGTCAGTGGTCTCCCTCTGTCCTAGCCTACCCTCCTTAACTCACTACCCATCCCTCCACTGCCCCCCAGATTCTCACACCAGCCCATGTACCCCTACCACTACCGCCATAGTCCTTTCCTCCGACTCGTCATCCTACTTCTCCTGCTCTCTGGAAATGTCCACCCTAACCCCGGACCAGGACCATCAGCATCGCCCCCTGCAGGTCATGGAATCCGCATAGCCTCCATGAATATCCGTAGTCTCCCAAAGAAGACCGCTGCACTCCAGTGTTGGATCTCTCAACACAAGCCCGACATTCTTGCATTAGTGGAGACCTGGCTCTCTCAATCTACCCCTGACTCTGCTGTCTCCCTCCCTGGCTTCACCCTCTTCAGAGAAGATCGGGTGGGTAAGCATGGCGGTGGCTGCGCAGTCTACCTAAGTAACTCCCTCCTTGGTCACGCACTTCCGACCCCCAAGCTCGGCCACGGGGCACAAGCCATCACATTAAAAATCACCCCCAACCCAGGCCGTGGCCCTCTGTACCTCACAACCGCCTATGTACCCCCACGTGTACAAAATCTAGCGGTCCGCTCCCTCACCGATTATCTCTCCACCCTGCCACACAAGGCTGATCAGCTTGTCCTTGGAGACCTCAACATCAATTGGCTTGGCTCCACCTCAACGCAAATTAAGGACAATTTCTCTGCCCTTGACCTATCCCATTAGTGAATCAGCCCACTAGATTTAACCAAACCAAGTGGGACCAGCTCCCTACTAGACATTGTGTCTCAAACCGCCCGCATAAAGTAAAGGCAGTTAGCGTCCTAGCCGGCGCCCTTAGTGACCACTCACCTATTCTCTGCCTCTGGTCCTCCCCACCACGTACTCCTGCAAACAAGCAACCCCGATAAGCGCTTCCGCCCGAAATGGTAACAAGCTAAGCATTACCTTGCCTGGTCGACTGGTCTCAATCTCCCTGGCAACAGACATGGATATTGCCCTAGCCTTCCTCACTAATACCTTCTGTAGGCCTGTGACATCTTTGCCCCTGTCACAACACACACCCAAAGAGACACACGCTGCCTGGATTTCCCCTCCCTGATCCAACAACTAAAAGCAGCGTGATAACCTATGGCACATTGCTGGCGAGACGGCAGGTCAGCAGACAAGCAAGCCACAATGCAGCTCACAACCAGTGCACCTGGGCCATAAGACAAGCCAAAGCCAACTATTATCAAACCGCCTTAACCTCCTCCTGGGGCTCTGCCCGAGCCTTCTGGGACAACATTAAGGAGTTAAGCGGAAAACCCTCCCTCCTCCCTCTCAGATGGTTATTAATGGCGCAGTGTACTGACCCATCTTGTGTTGCTGACTGCCTCAACACAACTTTCTCAGACCTTAGTGCAGTCCTTCCTACTACCTTCTTTGACCCGTCCCTATAACCAACCTCCCAGCTCGTCACACCCCCTTTCTCTTCAAGGCTATCTCCCCAAGATGCTAAACCACTCTCCTAAAACCCTCACCTCCCACAACCCGAGCAGTGACCCCTTGACTCCAGGATACTCCACCTGACACTAGATGTCATGCTAGCCCCTCACTGACCTAATTAATCGCTCTCTGTGCCTCGATTGGTTCAGTGCATGGAAACAGGCGAAATCACCCCTATCACCAAAATGGAGACCGCACAATACCCAACAACTATAGACCTATCTCCATCCTCCCCCTCTAAAACTCTTGAGAAAATAGTGTCCACTCAACTCGTGGATTACCTATCCAACTCACAACATACTTTGCCCAGAGCAGCACGGCTTCCGCTCGGTCACAGCACCACCACAGCCCTACTGGAATTTTCCACAAATACACTCTGCACTAGATACAGGGGAGATTGCTGGGGCAGTGTTCATAGACCTATCTAAGGCCTCGACACTGTGAGTCACCCATTAATGCTTGACACCTCCGCCAGTTGGGTCTCTCATCTGGCCCTCTGGCCTGGTTCTCCAGTTACCTCCGGAACAGATCCCAGCAGGTTAAATTAAATGGAACCCTATCTACTGCACTGCCTGTATGCTCTGGGGTCCCACAAGGCTCTATCCTGGGCCCCACGTTATTCAGTCTCTTTTTAAACACCCTTCCCAGCTCCTGTACAGGCAAAATGCTTCTTTATGCTGACGATGCAGTCCTAATTGCCTCACACGCCAACCCACTCACCCTCCAGAGCTCCCTGCAACTCACCTTCAGCCAAGCTGAAAAATGGTTCCTCGACCATCGCCTGGTTCTGAATCTCAAAAAGACAAAATCAATGATCTTTGCTCACAGACAGAGTAGCTCCAAAAATGCTCCCCTTTGCATCATTCCCAGCACCCTTCACCCCCTTGAGCAGGTATCAGCACACAAATACCTGGGCATCACCTTTGACTCAGCTCTCTCCTATCATGCCCATGTCAGTGCGTTGTCCTCTGCCATGAATGCCCGGATTGGACTCCTATACCGTCACAAAGACTGCCTCCCCGAGGTCGCTTTACTGCTGGCTATCTCTTCCTCCATCCTGTCTCTGGTTGACTACGGACTCCCCATCTACGCAGCCGCTGACCCTACTGCCCTCACTAAAATACAGACCTCCATCAACAAAGCCTGCAGGCTCCTAACCGGTGCCCCCAGCAGAACTCACACATGCCAGCTTTACTCAACTTCAAACATACTCAACTTTGAAGAACGCCTGCAATACCACACCTGTATACTGGCAAAAAAGACGCTACTTGGGTTTTGCCCCACAGGAGTCGCTACACCGCTTCTACGGGCCTCCCACTCGGTCATCACCCGTAATACCAACAAAGCCACCTTTCAGGTGCCCAGAGCCAGGACCTCACTTGCACAAATGTCCTTCCACCACAGAGCACCATCCTGTTACAATTCCCTCCCCATGCACATCACAAACATCCCCAAAATTGGCCCCTTCAAAACCGCCCTACACAAACACCTCACGAGTACTCGTAGCTGTAATTGCCTGTCCTAGGGCTACCCGAGGTGCCCTCAAATCCAACTTGTCTCTGTTTGATCTAATCCTTCTCATGAGCTCTTCTACAACTTGGATATATTCACTTACTCTTGAAATGCCTGTTATTTAAATATGCCATCTGTGTTTCACCTGTGCTGTTCCCATTGTCTTGCTTCACAATTATGTTGTCTCCCCTCCCTTGCGACGAGGTGCCTTTGTAAATGAGTCTCTGACTCAAAGGTTTGTAAATCCGATATATGAATAAATAAAATAAATAAATAAATAAATAAAAGGATACTGCATCATACAGAGATACCTTGTCAACCAATTATACTGCTTCATTTTAAGGATGCATGACATTCCATGAGCATACTACATCATAGGGGGACACTGTACCTAGTGTTGCTATGAGCAAGCCTTACAGCTACCCTCCAGAGTAGGAATCTGCTTGTGAACAGTATGCAAATGTGGCCGTGCAGCACTGTGCATAGCAGTAGCTCCACACTCCTTAGCTGCACCCCCAGGCCTACACATTGATGCATGCGGAAAGGTATGACAATGAGGTGGGAGTGGGATAGCTGGGAGAAAGTTTTCAGATTACTGACTTCCCGCTTAAGTTTTACATGCCCAGTATATTCAAAAAATTACGTGCTTAAGCTTTTAAAACCAAGCCTTTGAGTGCACTTCATGACAAAGTTAACATTTTAAATTTAATTCTGTCATGGAAAGGGAGCCAATATACAGTAGTTCCCTGAATGCAGACAAAGCACGATCAAAAGGTGACCCTCAGTAACTCTATGTTAGTGCACAGTTTTGAACTAAGCAGAGCTACAGGAAGTAGAACATATGGGCAGAAAAAAAGTAAATTACAGCAATCGAGACAAGAGCAACTATGACATTGCTTAATTCTTGAGCAGTGAGATGTAACCCCTGGATGGTGCCACCCCAGGTGTTACACCCTTGCCTACTACCCTGGACATAGGCTAAGGGGTTTGGGTTTGCTAGCTAATAACATTTTTTTTTTAAACCTTTGCACAGTGCCTCCACTCAGGGTGCTTTACATGGGTGAGACGGTACTGGCTGTAGCCCTCCTGAGCTGCTACACCACCCACGGTGACCAGTTACCTTCCTCAGACATGCCCCAAGATACAGCTCCCCACATTTCAACATTTTGAATTAAAGACACTCTCTCTCTAATAATATGCTCACACAGGATTTCAAACAACAACAACAAGATATTTATTTCAGGGGGAAATAAAGGAGCTAGGAAAGGGAAACAGGAGGAGTAGAGGTTATCTTACTGTATTTACACATGTACAGAAATCATTTGGATTTTGCTGGTGAACCCTCCAGCTGGGTGGCTACAGATTAAAGGCAGACCTAAGTCACATTTTACCATTCGACTTAAGACATCCAGAGCCCTGGCTATCTAGCTGCTGATAAATCAGATGTTAAACATAATTATTAATAATACCCACACTGGTACCAGTCCCAGATACAGCAGAAACCCCGCAATCTCATACCATACTGGTTAAACAGATACCACAGTCCAAGATGTTGCAGGCCTGATGGAGTTGCAGCTGGTCGAGGTGGCCGGCTATTAATTTGAGGGTGGGGGCAACTTGGAACCAGATTGTTGTAAAGCAGCAAATTACTATTTACAACCACAGCAGGGATTGCCCTGCACTTCAGCAGACAAAGCAGGGATTGCCTTGCACTCGCAGACTTCTGAACATTCCAGAACAAACTATGTGGATCTTACATCCAGAACATTCAGCACAATACTTGAAAGTCCCATCCAAAGCAATAAGGGTGATACTTTTGTCAAGCATCCTAAACGCAGTTTAAACACAGTCACATCCAGTACTTTATATACCAAAAGGCATCCATCCAGAGTAAGTTGGCAACGACACTTTTATCAAGCATCCCATACTTTAGTCACAGGCAGTCACATCCAGTACATTCTATATACCAAGAACATTATCCACAAGCGGAGTCCTATCCAGCACGTCTAGCCATTTAACACTTATACCAAGCGCTCTTAGACGAAATCCTTTTCAGACACAGGTACATTCTCTTTAAGGTATCTTAGACATTAATATGCTCTAGGGCCTCCTGTCTCATGAAGTGGCAAGCGCGTCTTGGCAGACAGCTCCATGATGGCAGGACTCTAACCCTTAGCTACACATTTATATGATTCACTAAGCCCAGCATCTTGCTGCACCTGCAGCTTAGCCATTTGGGCCACAGACAAGATGTATCCATTACTTGAACTAGGCAGTCTCTTATGGGATTAGTAGCCCAGACTGATGACTTCAATACTTCACACTTAACAGCACACATTTCTTAATGGGGCATGGAGCCCCCAAGATTACTTGCTTAGCTTCTCCCTCGCACCTGGTGGTATGAGGGTACTCACTGAGGTCCTCCACGGGTCTCATCCACAATCGAAGGCATCCTGAAGACTTCTTCAGCTCTCTCACCACTGAGGTACTTGGTCAGTGCTCTCACCACTGCTTGATGTCATCTGGTCTAGTCAGTGCTCTCACCACTGCATGATGTCATCTGGTCTGGTCAGTGCTCTCACCACTGCTGGACATCATCTTCGGTCCACATCTTTCCCCAACATGAGAGGGAAGGCTAGCCTCTGGAGGACAGTACTGGCAACCTCCAGACTAGCTGTTGCAGAAAGCACAATTACTGTAACTAGTTAACTGTTAACTGAAGAAAATAACAAATGCCCTCTGAAAACTGAAAGGACTTGAATTAAGTGGCCCAGGCCTGATGGCATGGCTGGAGCCTGAGCCCCTCCCCCATGGGGGCTCCCAGTAGGCTGGAGCCTGCTCTGCTGCTCTCTCTCTCTCTCTCTCTCTCAGCTCTGCATCTCTGAATCTCCACACAAACTGGCAACATTGTCTCTTTATAGAGCTCCTAGCTCAACTCCTGATTGGTAGCTGGGATGGGGTGACATGTCTCCAAGTTGCTGAAGGACCTGTCAATCAGAACACTTGAGGCACAATTGGGTTGTGGAATAATGTCCCTGTAAGCCCCCATAAGCACTTGGGTGCTTATCCATGAGATGCAGTGAATGTCCCACAAGTCCTGGCTTTCTATTGCTGCAATTCCAATTGGCTGTACTGCTGGCAATGGCCACTTAACCCATGGTCCCTTATAGCAGATTAGATACAGTCCAGAATAATGTCCTGGTGCAGCCAGAAAGAAGTAATTATTTGCCCCATATGCCCCACAGCTCTATAGCTTAAAGGCTGTACTTGCAGTCGTTGCACAGATGAAAAACGTGGCTCTTTTACTTTTCCTGTTGCTACTGCACTTATGCAAGCTCCCCTTGCAGCAGCTGACAGGCTGACACACAGAGTCCCAGATACTGCAATTGCCAGGGAAACAGTACTCCTTTTAACTTTAAACACTTTTCCCCACATGCACAGTACATTCCCAAAAAGCAGCAACAGTTCCATTATGTAAAACATTTTAATTCTTTACTTTCGGCTGGAGCTGAACATAGCTACCCTGGAAGCAGCCAGACACACTGTTATGCACTATTCAGATGACCGGGGCCCTGCACAGGCATACTTAAATAAGCCTCGGTCAGAACTCCTTTAATTCTCATCTGAGCAGTCCCCCAGCAGGCTGTCCATGGTCACGGGTCCCAAATAGGTGGAAGGGATCCTGGGACCCAAAGACACAGTCGGGCGACCAACCACAAAACAAGCGGCTCCCACATCAAAGCTGTGCTCAGCATAACTCCTGCCCTCGAGGCAGCGCTTGAGCGGAGCCCGCGGTCAGTAGTTTAAGCCCCGAGGGGCTGGATTTTCATTTGACTGCAAGCTGGGGCACACACAAGGGCAAACAGGACCTGGGAAGCCAGAAAAATTAGAGGCCAAGTCAGGAGAAGCCCGAGAGACAGCGGGAGAAGGACAGAAAAAACCGGGCTAAGGTAAACCCAGACTGGCATTTCTAGGAACCCCCATTTGCAAGGGAGTTACAGAGAAAAATATGGATTTTATCAACACTGAAGAGCTTTTCCTCAAACTCAGCATACCACTGCCTTTATATGATCAGCACAGGACAAAAGTGGATCAATTATCACTCATTACTCGCTCTGAAAGGCACTAAATTTATCATTCTTCAATGTTGGAAGGTTAAAAAGCCTTTACTTATGGTCATTCAAAGCTAAGAGAAAGAATCTGCCTCACTACAAGTGTCTCTAAGAAAACCAGTTCAGTATATGCACTCAGAAGTTCTTCTCAACAGATCTTTCAGGTACAGTACCTAACCTTAGCACACACTTTAGGTAAATGGTGTTTGGCTACAGTAGTAGCCAGCACCACGATGTATAATACCATGCCTTGGCGGAAGTCTAACATAGCCTGACTTTGCAAAAGCTGCATTCAAGTGAATGTGGCTTTTGCAGTAGTATTAGGCTGTGGCATGCCATCATAAGCTATTTGATGGCACTGGTTACCACTGTACTGTATGATGCTCCTAAGCACTAGAATAAACTGCAAGCCACACTGAAAGGAGAAGGAGATCTAAGCAATACTGTTGTCAAAGATTTGGCTGGTAAGCATTTCTCCAACAATTGTAAATGCTGACACTGCATGACTTGTTTATTCTTAATAAACACCACTGTCGATATTACCATTTTTGCAGTGTTCGCAGTATGTGCGAGTCCTGTAGATTAGTGTTTGCCTGAAAGTAAACTTGTGCTCTAAAGTTGTTTCCTCATAACTGCATACATTATATTACTTATTATATCATCTTGCCTTCTCAGTGCTGATTTGTATAGCTGCGTACTTTTAGAATAGTCCAGATTGTATTGCTATCTTATGATGTAAGCAACAATTTCTGTACAATTGTTACGATGTTCTGTGCTATACCATCTGAGGACCTCCTTGAAAATGAGCTCTGCCCAATGGAGTTTATCCTGGTACAATAATTACTACAAATACAAACATTGTGCTTGAGCAACAACAGTTCAGCAGAGTTCATAAAAGTTAGGTGTATGGTACAACTCAAATTTTATTTATTTCTTTTATTTATTTAGCTTTTGTTGACCGGGTAAGTGCACTAGCCATAAAATGACTATTTTCAGGCACGACCCGGGAGAGTACAGACATGCAGAAACTTAACAGGATAACAAATTATAAGTGCTTTACATACAATGAGTTAAAGAGGATACAATATATCAGAACATACAAAGTAAAGCGCTTTACATACAATGAGTTAAAGTGGATACAATATATCAGAGACATACAGAGTAGACCATTCATAAATTCATAAGTTCATAGGTGCCTACCTATGCAATGAATAGAGAGGACCTTGGACAATAAATTATCAGGTGACATATCATATGAACAGAAGAAGGTACACAAAAACAAAAACAGGTAATACAAAAGGAAGAAATAACCATTGAGAGCAGGGGGTGTCATTAAGGAAAACTTCAGTAAGCGAGGAAGAGGGGAGTAAGCCATGAAATTAGATTATATGAGTGTATGTAAGTATAAGGGAGATGCCTGCAGTGCAAGATTGTATATGGGCAGGGAAAGGGAGCCGGGACAGGCTGAGGCAGTAAGAGGGTTATATAGAGGTGAGGAAATACTATTGTATGGCCAGAGACATCAGTCATTAGGTAATTTAAACGTATTATGCAGCCATTTAGAAATGCATTCTATTTATGTGACTGCAATGAGTTGTGTAAGTCTGTGCCCAACAGTACAATTTCAGTTTTGCCCTTATTCATTTTGAGATAGTTATTCTAATCCAATCCAAGATATCTGACTAACATCCTAATAAAACATCTCCAGTCAAAAACTGAACAGGCAGATAGATTGGGTATTGTTAGCATATAAATTATACCCAAATTTATGTACCCAAACTATCTTTCCAAGGAGTTATATATGAAGGGGAAACAGCAAAGTTCCATAATAAGAATCACAGGGTGCCATTGGCAAAGAACGTGGTTAATAATTATCAACAACAGTTATACATTGCCAGCGACCATAGATTGGCCATAATTTTAACCATGGTTATCCATGGACAATCACTGAGGGAAATGTCCCAGGGAAAGACCATGCATCATCATGGCCAATACAATTTTTATTAAAATTGCAGTGGTCATCCATGGTTGCTAAAAGTCCGATATTTCCAACACTACTAAACAGATGTCTACACAGCTCAGGCTATTTCATTTCTTTACAACAACCTTAGCATTCTACCCTGGATACATATTATCCACAGATACTTTTGAAATAGCTTTTATTTACATAACCATTGCTGCTGTTATTTCTGTTTCTAACGGAGTCTCTCCTGATTCATAATTGACAAAATGACCCACTTGCAATCTAGACACAATAAAACTGAACTCTATTAAGGTGTGGCGAGTTGTCAAAGTACTTATTTTATGCTCCAGTAATTTGTTTGGGTAAACCTTATTTCTTCTTAAAAACTGTGAAAAAAAACATTGTTTTATTGTAAATATGTATGTGAGTTTAAAATGTCAAATTCAGCATACTGGTTTGCAAAGAAATTATGGAAACCGGTTGCTCTCCCATGCTCTTATGACCATGAGCAAACATGGATGAACCTTAGTTAATGGTGATCAACCATGGTGCATCCAGAACATGTAGATAACATATTGGGAAAGGCCATAATATACGGACATCATGCTTGATGAATTCTATAACAACTTTGAGCAAGGCAAGTGGCCAAATGGAGCCAAGTAATTTATTAATTAACTCAACTCAACTTTATTTATAAAAAGCGCAATTCACAAAAGTATCAAAGCACTTGTACAATTAAAAATTCTAAACTTAGATAGCAGTAAATAATAAAATACATATCTACTTCAACAATTTACCAAACTCAGAAAAAGCAAGATTGAAAAGATGTGTCTTTAATGCAGATTTAAAACTCTCCACAGTCAAGCACTGCCTTATCTGACGAGGTAGAGAGTTTCACATGGTAGGTGCTACAAATGCAAATGCCCTGGCACCCAAGGTCTTCAATGAACCCTGGGAACCTCTAGCAATCCCTCGTCAGTAGAACGGAGTAGGTGGGGAGGGCAGTAGAGGCGAAAAAGATCTTGCAGGTAACACGGTCCCTGTCTGTGTAGGGCTTTGTAGGTCAGCAAACCAACCTTGAAGGTGATCCGCAGCTGGCTAGGCAGCCAGTGCAGGCAGCAGAGCACAGGTGTGACATGGCAAGATCAAGGTAAACCAGTCAACAACCTGGCAGCAGCATGCTACACCAGCTGCAAATGCCAGATATCACCCCCGTTAGCCCGAGGTACAGGGAGATGCAATAGTCAAGACAGGAGGTTACAAAGGCGTGGACCAATGGAGGAAGGTCATCTGGTGGGACCAGGTGCTTAATCTGGGTGATATTCCTCAGATGGTAGAATGAGGTCTTGACAACAGACAACACCTGAGATCTAAGCGTCAACCCCTCATCGAAAATAAAGCCCAGATTTCTCACCTGATCAGAAGCCAACAGCTGGCTGCCACCAAACCGAAGCCTGGAAGGCTGCCCAGCCGACAGCCCATCTGCCCAATGACCCGGGTCCACAAACAACACCTTGGTCTTGTCAGGGTTCAACCTCTGCCAGCTGGCACTCATCCAGTCTTGGATCTCAGCGAGGCAGTTGTTAAATGTTGAGACAGCTCCATCCTGTTCGGGCACAAATGACATGTATAGCTGAGTATCATCTGCATAGCAGTGAAAACTCAGCGCATACCACACCTTACAATGTCTCCCAATGGCAGCATATACACTGCAAACAACATGGGTGATACAACAGAGCCCTGTGGTACCCCAAAAGGCAGGGAGAATGAGTTGGAGGACTAAATCCCTGACACAGTGAGGAAAGAACAAAACCACCTGAGGACTATACCAGACAATCCGCAGATCAGCCACAGGTGCTCTAGTAACACACCATGGTCCATGGTGTCAAACACCACAGAGAGATCAAGAAAGACCAAGATGGAACCACTCTTCCAATCTCTCGCTATCAGTACCGAACTAGGGCTGTCTCAGTACTGTGCCTCTTCTGAAATCCAGACTGGAGAGGATCATAGATGTCGTGGATGGTAAGGTGGTCCTCCAGTTCCAGCATGACCACCTTCTCAATAACCTTACCCACAAAGGGAAGGTTAAGACAGCTCTGTAGTTAGCGAGATAGTCCGAGTCGAGAGAGGATTTCTTAAGGAGAGGTGTTACCACTGCCTCCTTCAAGGTGTCAGGAAACACACCTGTCTCTAACAAACACCAGACTATCTCAGCTATGGGCCAATGACATCAATGCATCCCACTAGGAGGAGTGTTGGGCTGGGGTCCAAACTACAGCAGGTCGACCGCATATTCTGGAAGATCGTCACAATATCCACGATTGCCACCCAGTTGAAGTCAGACCAGACAAACCAAGGGGCTGCAGCCTCCCACTGACCATCAGCACACCCATTGGAAAAAGCTGTGCCAATCTCAGATCTGATATCAGCAACCTTATCCACAAAGAACTGAGCAAACTCGGCACACTTCTTCTGTGATAATGTTCTCCAAAACTGCAGACAGCACAGTCTGTCGACAGTTTGGAAGAGCTGAGCTGGTCAATTCTGTGCAGCGGTGATCTACCTGGACAGGAATTCTGCCTTCTTACGGGAGACGGCTGATTGATAGTCTGTATAATGAACCATCAATCTAAGTTTGTCGTCATCAAGGCCTAATTTCCACCAGCACCATTCCAGCCTTCATCCTACTTGCCTCAGCTCCCTCAAGGTCCCATCGAACCAAGGGGACCAAGGGCAGAGGGTGAGGAGACAAACGAGGACAGGAGCTATTGAATCCAGAGCCTCAGTCACAACCTTATTATAGGCCTGTACCAGATCATCTGGATCCACACTTGCACTCGGAAAACCCAATAGGTCCAGCACTGCTGCCAGGCCATCTGGGGTCAAATCCTTTAAAAGGCGGTACTGGAACATCTCTTTGGGGGCAGGCCTATGGGGGAAGCCTGGAAATTGAACCTTATAGTATGGTGGTCAGACCATCTGACCAGCTCCACCACCAGGTCGGTGATCTCCATAACTAGTAGGAAGACCAAGTCTAATGAGTGACCATGAGTATGGGTCACAGAGGTAATAACCTGTGTGAAGCCCAATGAATTCATAAGTTGGAGGAAGTCCTGGCCAAATTGCATGAGTTTGTCATCGACCCAGGCATTGAAGTCCCCAGAACCATCCATTTGGGGGACTCCAACACCATATCGATGACAAAGTCCACGACTTCCTGCAGGAACTGCTTCTCACCACCTGGTGGATGGTAGATGAGAAGAATCCTGCACCCCACACCTGCACCTACGATACCACACAGTGTATTGATAAGAACGAAATTTAAATACCTGTAAATTTTCTTTCTCTGACTGCTAGTCTCTGGTCTTCCATACTGACGGGCTGTACCTCCTGATGCCACAGTGCAGGCAGGAACCAAAACTCTGCAGCCTGGATATCCTCCCCTTCACTTCCTGTGAACACCAGTTCTTCCTAAAGCAGTCCAATTCTGGTACTCCTATATAAACCTGGAGACAAAAAATAAGAATATTATCCAAATGCTCGGTCAACTGGCCAGCTGTATACGTTCTGGGAGGGAAGAAGCCCGGAGACCAGCAGTCGGAGAAAGAAAATTTACAGGTATTTAAATTTCGTTTTTTCTCTCCTAAAGCTGGTCTCCGGGCTTCCATACCAATGGGATATACAAAAGCAGTACATCCCGGGTGGGAAGAATGTAAGTGATCCAAAAGGTCTACTGCAGCTTGGAAGGTTCTGCAGACAAAAGATGCCACAGCTGAGGCAGCCACATCCAGCTTGTAAAATATTGAAAAGGTGTGAACAGATGATCAAGTAGCCACCCTCCAAGAGGCCGCTAGAGAAGCCTCTCTGAAATCTGCCGACGCAGTGGCCATAGTCTTGGTTGAAAGAGCTTTTACCAGACCAGTTAAAGGCACCCCAGCTGAGTTGAAGGCAGTGGTGCTGGTTGAACAAATCCTTCTGGTGATAGAATCCTTAGAGGTCTTTTGCCCATGTTCTGACCCATGGTGAGAACAAATAAATTTGAAGTTTTTCCACGGATTCCATACTTTTAATGTAAAGTTTCACTGCTCGGAGGCTGACCCGGTGGCACTGAGGGTTGAGGTGCTGGACGCAGCACCTAGTGCTACGCCAGCAACCTGAATTCAGGAGTGAGCTTGGGTGCCAGGGGTCGGCAGGGGAGGCAGAAGATTGAGCATCCCATGGACTGCTCTCCTCTCTTGGGAGCAGGGTTACAGGGTTGTCCGGCATCCCAGCAACCCCCAGTGGAGATGGGGGGGTGCTGCAGGAAGTGGACAAAAAGACGTGGGGGAGCGTGGCAGACACCAGCAGATTGTCATGCGCCATGGCGTCATTGCACGCCATGCTTTGGAGGAGGGAAGAGCACAACAGAACAAGGAAACAACCAGCTCTGCAGGGTAGGTGATGGCACCTGGCCCCCATGCCCACCGCCGGATCTCACCCACCCGGCCTTCCAGTTCCTCCACCTGGGCCCTCACCTGCAGTTTGGCCAGTCTATAAGAGAGTGCCCAAAGAGGAGGAGCGGCCCCACCTCGGAGGGGTCAAGCTGGGGGTGCTGGCTGCAGGAGGGAGGGGGGAGAGAGGAGGCTCGGGATGGGGAAACCTCAGGCAGGCAGGATTAGGCCAGGATTCCTGAGAGAGGCCTCGCAGGCTGTGACTGGAGGGAAAAAGACATTAAAAAAAAAAAAAGTTTCACCGCTCAGTAATGGTCCAAAGTGTGAACTTCTCTCTCCTTGTCATTCTTTCAGTGAGGACAGAAAACTCCTGGTTGCAAAGAAAAGGAGACCTTACCTTTGGCAGAAAACCGGGACCTGTGCGTATGACCACCAAGCCCTGATGAAATACCACATAAGATTCTTTTGTCAACAGGGCTTGCAGCTCGCCGATCCTTCTGGTTGACAGAATGGGTAGAAGAAAAGTGACTTTCATCGTGAGATGCATGAAGGTTGCCTCTTAGAAAGGTTCAAATGGTGCCTTGATAAGTGCCTTGAAGACTAAATTGAGTCTCTAAGGAGAGATGATTGGTTTGATTGGCACGTTTTAGAGTTGCTGCTCGAAAGAACCATTTAATATGGGGATGAGAACCCCAGGACTCCCCTGAATCTACTAGCCGAAGCGCCCCAAGACAGAAACCTGAACTCACAAGGTCACTGGTTGTGGCCCTTTTTCGAAGCCTTCCTGAAGGAAAGGAAGTAGAATAGGTAACAAAATTGGTTGGTTTGACATTTCTATTTTTTTTTGACTGATGCCAAAACCAAAATCCACACCATATATATTTCGTATCGCACCTGGAAACAAGCCTTGGCTCACTGAGCCTTTCCCAGTTACCAAATGTTTAAATAAATAAATATCCATTAGTACACCTTGGAGGAAAATGGGCAACATGAGAGTATCATCATCTCAACCACGGGTGTTGTAAATCTTAGCTCTTTGACTTTCCCTTTCAATCCCCAAACCATGAAGAACAGGTTGGGAAGCATCACAGGACCTTGATGGAGAAGGTCCAAGCTGATCCTGACAATTACAGGTGGAAGCCTCTAGAGGTAAAATCAGAAATGGGAACCATGGATGACTGGGCCAGAGAGGGCACACTGATATCAGCTCTGCCTGGTCTAGAGTCACTTTGTGAAGACCTCTGGATAGGAGCAGTATGGAAGGGAAAGGTGTACAGAAGATCCACTATTGTCCCCAGTTGAAGAACAGGGTTTTAAATAAGGATTTTTGATTGATTAGCACTTTTGCACAGAAAAGTGCTACTCAATGTAGCTAATGTGTAGCAAAGGAATCGAATTGACTAGCAAAATAAAAAAGTTGTCATATGCTTCATGGCTGCAAACTGAAGCTGCTGGACTACGTACAGTGGAGAATTTGGCTAGCAGCAGACAACAAAATGGAGCCCCCCCCCCCCAGACTCTGGCAACATGACCACAGCTCGCCCCACCACCACCACCAGATGAGTCTCATTTGTAAAAGGGTAGCCTAGTTAGACTGCACAACCTCTGCTCTCTCAGCTCAAAACAGAAAACTATAATTTTTTCTAACTTAACTGCAGTAAACAAACCTCCTTCATTGCCCATACAAAATCTAAGCAGCATTTAAACTATTCAAAATGAGTTCACCCATCATATCCATGATCCATCAAGTCGCACCAGTCCATACTCAGCAGCAGCATGATTTATGGGTTTATGTGCACAGAGAACAACAGCTAACCTGCAAGGCACTTTTTTGCTGGCAATTTTAAACATGACAGAAACAATCCACTTTAAGTAAACATAAGGTATGTGAAGCCCCCCAATGTAAGCACAACTGTTCTCTTGAAGTAATGAATCAGCACTGCAGTATTAAACACCTTCAAGTTTTTTAAGTTGAAAATTTGACAATTTCAATAAAAGCTGATTCCAGAGATTGCACACCACGTTAAAATGCAGACAGATCCAAACAGTGACAGAAACTACCACAGAGCATAGAAGAGTTCCATCAAGACATGAGGATGACCAGGCTGGCGACCAATCACTTTGCTTTGCCACTGGCACTAACCTGAAATAATCCTCAGTTCTTTGTTTTGTGCTGTCTGAGACCACAGACTCTTTCTGCCAGCTACATGCTTGCTCACTTTCTGCCTACCACAATGCGCACGCCATTCCCGCGCTGTCTATAAATCTCAGTGCCGACTACCAAACCACTAATCGGTACTCTCCACACAAGTTGCATGCTGGATGTGGGGGACAGCACAAGCATGGGAAAGGCTAGATTTTTTGTGCAGCAGATTTACTGAGCCTAGCTTTCCAATCACAACAAAGGACGTGCACTTACAGAAGGACAAAGGCGAGTGGGGCGGGAGGATGGCAGTCTTTAACCCAAGAAAAACAAAAACAAATTAAAGAGGAACTCCTTGGTAAACATAATCTCTGGGGGGAACAAAAACATTGTTGCACACTCAAGTCCTGCTACGTAAATAGGTGTACTTAGTACACAAATTAAACTGAATGGGCTCATAAATGCCCTTTTTGGAGGTGTATTTCAGGGCTGAACGTAGTTTGCAGGACCGCACATTGACATAGTAAAATAAAATACACAGAAACATGGATCGCACTGTTTTGCAATCCATTCCTTGTTTTGACTAGTCACATTCCAGCCAGTTTACGTACCAAACTGTATATGCGATATAGGCTATTTAAAACCCTGGAGAAGGTGTCCTGCACCATCGCAAGCTCGCCCCTGGCCAGGGAGCAGAGTTCTTGAAGTTATGAGTTTTGCTGGCAAAGGAAAAGATCCATCTGAGGACCACCCCAGCACTTGGTGAGGGTTTGGAAGGTCCTGTCCCTCAGCTTCCATTCCCCTGGTAGTATGTCCGTGCGACTGAGCCAGTCTGCTGTAACATTCCCCTGTCCTGAAATGTACACCACCAACAGGCTTGTGAGGTGACATATGGCTCAATGAAATAGCAGGAGAGACTCCCTGAGCATCCATGAGCTCCTTGCACTGCCCTGATGACTGATGTACATCATGGTTGTTCGACAGTCTGTTAGGATCAGAACAACCTGGCTGTGGACATGTTCTCTGAACCAATGAAGAGCCAAGCATACCACTCTTGTTTCCAGAAATTGATACTGCACCTGGATTCCAGTAGAAGCCACTTGTCTTGAGCCAAGAACTGACCCAGGTGAGCTCCCCAGCCCCTGAGGCTGGCATCAGTAGAGAGTTGTAACTGGTGTGGATGTCACAGTTTGCAGCCTCTCTTGATATTGGTCCTCAATGAAGAGGGATCTATCTGGTGAGGAATTCAGATTTTTGGGTACTGGTTGTGTCTAGATGGAGACCATTGCTTGAGATGGAAAGCTTGGATGGGACGCATGGGAATCAGTACCCAGGGAACTGTATCCACCAGTGAGGCCATGGTCCCTATGAGCTGCATGAAGCAGAGAACTGACAACTGGTGAACTATTTGACATTTCTTTACAGAATCTGTGAGACTTTGAATTTTGTCTCTGTCAGAAAACACCTTATTCACTTGCGACTTAAAGTCTGCCCCCAGATGATTCAGGGTCTGAGCTGGAATTACTGAGCTCCTCTTCTAGCTGATGACAGATCCGTGTGCTGAAAGGCACTGGATGACCTTCACCACGGCTTGTACCACCTGATTTTCTGCAGTGCCCTGATAAGGGAAACGCTGTATCCCTTGACTTGGAAGCCGAGCAAAGACTGTCCCTAGAACCTTGGAGAAGACTCCTGGGGCAGAGGAAGGCCAGAACAGAAGAGTTTTGAAGTGAAATTGATGTTCCCCCACTTTGAATCTGAGATGCAGTACTGCCTGTGTGCCTCTCAGAAGGGAATTTACAAATAGGCATCCTGCAAGCTGATAGATGCTGAAAAAGTCCCCATGATGAAACTTCCAGACAAAGAATGGTAGAGTCTCCATTTTGCAGGATCCGCTGTGCAAAACCATTTAGGCATTTCAGGTGCAAGCCTGGTTGGAATCCCCCTGGAATCCCCCTATGTGTTTGGGAACAATGAAGAACAGAGAGTAAACACCCCCGAGAATTCTGTGGTGGGAGCTCACTGACTGTTGCTGCCCCGGCCTCTCAGGCATCCCTTCCTACTCCTCTGAAGTTGTGCTGGTTCTGGGAGGACAACCACGTTCATTTGCCTGAGAAATTCTCATTTAGTCCTTTGTTACAATTTTGGGCAAAAGAATTCCGTAGGAGGCCTGGTCTTTGACAAAGGCATACGCCCATTAGCAGTTTCACCTGATTCTTTCACCGCCTCTGAGGGCAGAGATGAATAAACATTCACTAGGAGAATCTTTGAGTAGGAGTCTGCTGACCAAGCGTTAAGTCAGAGGTTGCGGCAAGTAAAGTTAAGTGACTCACTCAGGATCACATCGTATAAAAGTGGGGGATGAGATTCAAAACCCTGGTCTTCAGGTACACAAGTCTCCTGGTTTGCAGGTAAGTGTTTTTAACCACTACACTGTGCTGTACTGCCTGCACCTGAAGTGTGATAGAACATAGTTCTATCCACGCATCTGTCTGCTTCCTCCAACACCACTGCTGAAAAGGTTGGACTAAACAAAGGAGCTTTAGTCACTGCGGTGCTACCTGTTTTTCTCAGAATATTTCACCAGCTGAAGAGCCGGTTCCATGACCCATTAAGCAATGGCTCTGGCTGCAAAAGATTAGCTGTCGCTACTTTGAGCGAGGCTGCTGAAGCTTGGAAGATCTTCTTTAAAGATGCATACATTTTCCTTGTCCAAGGGGTCTAGTAGAGTGGCCATGCACCCTGCTGGAATAATTGTTTTCTTGGGTTCAAAATCAGAGGATAATTTCTGAGGTTATCCTGTATCTTTTCCATTTGCTTTTTGTCGAATTTTAATAACTTAGCGAGTCGACGTGAGACCAGATAGGGTTTCCCTGGCCCATGCCATTCCTCTGTTAGCAAGTCCTCAATAGCTGGGGGATAGGGAACAGCGTGGCCGGCTTAGAGGAAGATGAGAGTCTGAAGCCGGTTTGTTTTGATGAAAAAGTCCAGTTCGCCCAAATGAAAATTTCTGGAGGGCGGACTGCTGGAGATCTTTTCATTTCCTTGGTGTGCTGTGCAGAGTTGCCCCACCTCGTCCGAGGACAGGGAAGGAGTTCTCATTTAAGCCACCTTCCAGTGGCCATCCACTCGGGGGACTTAGGAGGCTGCAAATGGAAGCAAGAGGGCACCAGAGCAAATGCTCTGTTCTGTTTTTCTATTAGACCTGGGCCAGTGAGAGCGTGGCCAGAAGTTGGCCCTTCCAGGTGGATGCATCCTCCTCAATCCAAGTGCCCTGCTGCTGATGCCTTCATTGGGTTCTCTGTCCTGGACTCTGCTGCTTTCTCACTCTTCCAAGAGAGAGAGAGAGAGAGACAGAGAGGTATGGACAAGGCCCTCTTGCATGCTCTTCACTCCGGGAACTTGGGAACTGCAAATCAAAGCAAGAGGAGTCCAGGGCAAATGTTCTGTTTTGTTTCTTGATGTGCTCCACAGCCAGTGAGGGGGTGGCTAGCTGCTGGGGCTCCCTGGTGGTTGAAATCCCCTCAGAGTGGTCAACCTGCTGCTCTGCCTGTGCCAGTGAGCCTGGGGTCTCCGCCTGATCCTCTGCCCCAGATGTCACTGCCTTCTCACACTTTAGACATAGGGAGCCAGAGACGGTGGCCAGCAGGAGGGATTTACATATTTGGCATTTCCTGCCCCTGGGTGGCTTATCTAAGGACATGCTGAGAAGAGGGTCTTTTCCCTCGAATCAGGGCTCTGAGAAAGGGGGCCCTCAACCCCTGAAAGCCTTGAAGGAATCTCCTCTGACCAGAGCCCCTAGGAAGCGCTATGCCTTGGATGATGAATTTAATCTTTCTCTTGAAGGCTTGAGTAGTGACTGGGAAGGGAAGCAGCAATGTAAGTCCAGCTGCCATTAAAATCACTTCAGCTCCCCTTTTACTTGACTGAAGTAACGAAAAGGAGAGGAAGCCACACAGGGGGAGCCAAACGGGCTGTCCAGCATTAAGGCTGAGCTTGAAAATTTGCGGGAAAAAATCCCCAGGAGATATGGAGCCAGTCTGTGCAGCATGCAAGGCTGAGGCTGGGACCTCCGGAGAAAGGCTTTTCTCGATGAAATTCCTTAAATTCCCCTTTCTCGGATGAGGATATCCAAAAGAAGAAAAGAAAAGAGCAACTTACAGTTTGGAGTCTTCAGCTCTGCCATGAGGCCGGGAGACACGGATCCAGTCTGTACAGTGTGTAATGCTGAGGCTAGGACTGCCAGAGAAAGGCTTCACTCAATGAAGTTCCCTAAATTCCCCTTTCTCCAAAGAGGATATCCAAAAGAAGAAAAGAAACGAGCAACTTACAGTTTGGAGTCTTCAGCTCCGCCATGAGGTGACATAGCTCTGCTACAGAGTACCTGCCACATGGAAGGCAGGAAGTGAACTGGTGTTCACAAGACGTGGAGGGGAGGATATCCAGGCTGCAGAGTTTTGGTTCCTGCCTCCATTGTGGCACCAGGAGATACACCTCATCAGTATGGAAGCCCAGAGACCAGCTTTAGGAGAGATAACTGTAGAGTTTAAGAACACAGCTACAACATGAATATATTCAGCGAAACTTGTTTTTGACTCAGAAATACAACCAAAGATACCCTAGGTAGCTATCATTTACAGCTGCAATAGTAGATGGCATAATTTAGTTTGAGAATAAACTGCTCCTGGCATGACTTTGAATGGATTACGATTATCTAAAATAAGAGATGACATAAATTTTAAAGAGAGCCTAACTAAGAATAAAATAAATCAAGAAAGTTATATCTTTTAATCTAATCTTCACACTTGGTGTTGATACGTATAACACCGCTGAATTTACCTTGAACCCCTGTAAAAGCTTACGTGGACTTATCTCTAAATGAGACTAAACTAAACACCAGAAATATTTTATACAGTTTTACTGTAGAATCTATACCATAATTAGTTGAAATGATGGCACTACTAATGTGATCAAAACGTTTATAATTTAACTAGGATACCATCCATGATACAATCTTAAACAGGATATAAAGTGAATACATTTGACTAATATTATAATTAAAAAACAAACCATCAAACCATTATCAAGCATTGACACCTAAAAACATATTTAGATCTTTTTTTTTTTCAATTCTTTGGTAACCAGGTAAGGCCCACTAGTCACAAGTGCCTGTTTTCAGGGCAACCCAGGAGCACTGGGGTGGTTAAGTGACTTGCTCAGAGTCACACAGTATGCAAGTGGAGGCTGCGGGACTCAAACCCAGGTCTGCTGGATGTACCAAGCTAATTTGTAGCTCATTACTTTAACTTCCAGGCTATACAGCAAGCCCCATGGAAAATCATGGCATCTACCTGAAATAATTTAAAAAGTAGTATTTTATCAGAAACATTTTTTTTTCATTTACTAAATTAAACATGGATTTGGTTCTCCCGATTCCTCTCTCTTGAGTGTGTGGTTCATCCAGGCATTTGTGCATCAGCCATGGACAGTCTTGTCCATGAGTCACTGGCAAACCATGAATTAAGTATCACAAACAAAGATCAGGGATAGAGCAGAGATGCCATGAATGTCAATGGACAACCTTGTTCGTCTCTGAAACCATGGACAACTAGAAAACAGGGTACATCACTGAGAAGTAGTAAGATCAGCAGTGTGTTAGCAGCAGCAGAGACTCTGGAAAGATGACAGGTGCAGAAAGATTTTCAGTACTACAAGCGGCAGGCAGCAATATGCACCATTATAGGCAAGCAGTATAAGGATTTTTATATGGATAGATAAGTAAGAGAGAAGCTGTGCAAAAAATTAGCCCTCTTCAGTATAGTATGAGGCAGCCAAAACTAGTATGAGCATCCCTGTATGTACTGCACTAGTAGCTGAAAAAAGTTGCCACCTTGCACAAAAATGCAGGATGAGGAACCCACCACCCACCTAGCAGTAGTCTGCATATGCCCCACTGTAATGCACGTAACACTTGGCAAACAGTGCAACAATTAGCCCTCTGGCACCACAGTTCATGGCAAGGCATCCACTATCCATCTATTCTGTGCATCCCTTAATGTACAGTATATTGTAGCAGGAATTTTTGCAGCCTTTTCCCCTTGGTGTCTCCCCCCAATTTCACCATTTTGTTTTGAGTGCTCTCGTGCTGCGGGAGCCAGGAGCCAGGTTGTGCGTGGGGAACATGGCTAGGTTCGACAGCATGAGCCAATTTCAAGCGGGGATTTGAAAAAAAAAAGGAGCCCATGGCCGATGGAGGTGGAATGCAGGGAGAGAGAAATTTTGGGGAAGGGGGGACTGCTGGGACAGAGAAGAACGACGGTTGTGAGAGTTGAAGCCGGACTGGGAGGAGAGAGGGCATGGAGAGCTTCCGGTGGGACACTGGGCTCACCTAGTTTGGTTGAAGCCACCCCAGAGCTCATCTGTGTGCCTCAGCTGTCTCCTCCCGGTCCCCAGTGCAGCAGCCAGTAGTCGGGACAGACTGTGGAGTTCGGCGTGATCCAATTTGGTGGCGGGTGTCTGTGCAGCTTGGTTGGCTGCGGTGTGGGCTCAGTTTAGCCCCTTTTCTTATTTTAAAAGTTTGGCGTTTCAGTTCCTAGGCGGCGGTGCCCTGTAGCCACATCGGAAGAAGACTGCCATCTGGAAGAGCCTTCATTAGGCCCTGAGTCGTCCACTGCAGTGCCTGTCCCCTTTAAGTAATTCCTCCCTCTGCCAGCAACCACCCACCTCCTGTATTTCTGCCTTCACCCTAGGTCGGGGCGGTGAGTCAGCGGCAGCACTGTTGTTCTGGTGCTGTATGCCTGTACATTTTATTTTTAGAAATAAGTGAGAGAGCATTTGTTTAAATGTGCTTGGGCGCAGAAAAGGGATAGTAGCAGCCGCAGGTCCCAGGGTTGAGGAAAGGCCCCTGGGAATGAGGGCCACCTGCTAGATGGGTCTAGTTTAATTTATGTTTATAAATTTATGTATATAAGCCAGCCTAATTGTCTGGCTTATATACTGCCCTACGCACTTACACTCTCACTCTTACTCCCACTTCTCACTGCTAACATCTCCCTTCTCTCCCCCCCTTCCTAATTAACATACGCTCTTCTGCCCTACTCACAGTTACCAACTCCATTCTCCTTCCCTCCTTCCTACCTCACCTAAACCTCCCCCCTACACACCTAATGCTTACTAGTCCACTCCTCCTCTACCCCCATCTTTGCTCTCCAACTCCTACTGTCAACTTGGTGCATCCCGCTGCAGCTCAAGTTTTGTTACTGGCACTCAAGTTCTGTTACTGGCACTTATGTAATTCATGTATTGCCTCGTTGTGTACCCATGATATGTTTATCCTGTCCCTGATGATCATGTTCTGTATTGTTCTTGCCTTGATTTGTACCCATGCTATGTATACCCTGTCCTTGATGATCATATTCTGTACTGTTCTCCTTATGTAACAAGTTCAAATGTAATCCTTCCAAACTATGTACATTATCTGTATTGCTCTACTGCTAAACTCAACTATTGTATGTACTGTATAACTGCCTCCTCTGTAACCCCTCCCCACAGGTCGCACCATGAGACGAACATCTTTTTGCTCAGTGTGCCTTTCCTGGTGAAACATTTTCAAAAAATAAAATAAATAAATAATGTGCCCCTGTTTGGGAATACAGTACAGAGGGCGGACTTTATGTAAATTAAGGAGCTCCTGAGGCGAAGCTTAGGGCAGGGCATGTCCTGAGTTTTATTTAATGAAAGTAAAAATGTCCCAAGTGATGTGGGAGAACTGGTTCCACAGGGAAAAGTAAAACTGGAACCCATGCTAACCAACAGTTTGTGGGAGGGGGTGGCTCCTTCTAACCTATGTGTCCCCATAATTTCCAATGGGATTCCTGAATGGGGAGTAGTACAGAGTGTGAGGCAGTCAGTACAGCCTTCCAGAGGGCTCAAAACTATTGAAGGATTTAAAGAGACAGTACTCGAATTGACACTGCCTGGGTACCTGCAATTATTTTTATTGATTCTTGCTGCATGTGAACTTGTGTAAGACTGTCTTGCAACCTTCAGTTTGGGGACTGTGACATAATTTCTTTGGGGTGGGGAATCATATCAAGTTTCCGTAACCAATCCCTGCTGCTCGGTTTCAAGCACATCCAGGCTCTGCAAATGTTTCCCCTTTTCAGGTCCAGTGGCAGAGTGCCTGAGGTCAAGTGGCGGAGTGCCTGAGGTCCAGTGGTGAAGTGCCTGAGGTCCAGTGTCAAATTACTGGAGGTCCTGAGATGCAGCATCAGAGATCCAGGGTTGGCAGTCTAGAGATGAAATGTCCAAGGTACAGAGGTCCAGTGTCAGAACACCGGAGTTCCAGTGCCGGAGGTCCAGAGGTCCAAGGCTGGAGATCCAGAGGTCCAGTACCAGCATGCCGGGGGTCCAGAGATCCATTGCCAGAGGTCCAGTACCTGAGAGCCGGAGGTCCAGAGATCCAGTGCCGGAGGTCCAGAGGTCCGTACCCATAGGGTTAGTGTTCCAACGCTTCAGTATCCATGGTCCAAGGCTGAGGTATTATTGCAGAGAATCAGAACCAGGACGTCGGTGTCAAGAGAGGACCATCTAGAGTGGTCAGAAGAGGGTCTTCACTGTAGCAGTTTGCCCCGACGCAGACATCATGGTACATCAGGGCCAAGAGAGAACCATCTTGGGTGGTCAGAAGAGGACCTTCTCCATAGCAGTTTGCCCCAACCCAGACATTGTGGAACATCAGGGCCAATAGAAGACCATCTAGGGTGGTCAGAAGAGGGCCTTTGCCATAGCAGTTTGCCCCAATGCAGATGACATGGTATGCCAGGGTCAAGAGAGGACTGTAGCATATATAGGGAATCGATCTAGGAACTCTGGGGGTCCTGGAGTTACAATCACTATTTACTAGCTTGCTAGTAGTCCTTAAAGTGCTTTTGGTTTTGAGACTTTTCTTTTTAAAGTTATTTTTTCCTGAGGTTTCTTCCCTTCTCCTTCTCATGCATTCTTGAATTGTTCTCTCCCTTCACCAGCTATTCCTTGAGTTAGCCAGCATTGCTGAACAGAGAAACATGTCTCAAGCATGCAGTGACATCCGAGAGATGTCCAGGGGTACCGGAAAACTGTACCTGCAATTTTATTGCAGAGTGCAGTTTTCAAAATTCTCTGCAAAAACTGGCATGCTCAGCAATTTCTTGCAATTTTTTGATTTTTTTGGCCTGATTCACAAAGCTCCCCTGAATGGCGTAAGGGGCTTGCATCACAAGGAATGGCACAAGGTGTGACTTGCGCCACAAGATGTGCTGGGAGCAATTCACAAAACAAGCCTGGCATGCACCAAAGGGGGCTTGCGCCAGCCTT
This sequence comes from Neoceratodus forsteri, assembly GCA_016271365.2. Taxonomy (NCBI): domain Eukaryota; kingdom Metazoa; phylum Chordata; order Ceratodontiformes; family Ceratodontidae; genus Neoceratodus; species Neoceratodus forsteri. The sequence goes on from CM057456.1 coordinate 288,937,434, forward strand.
GCACCACAAAATGGGCTATGGCATGGCACTAGGGGGCTTGCAGCAGATGCAAGCTGCCATACCCCCTAAATCGGGATTCACAAAACCCTCCCAGAAGGCAAAATTCTAAGTACCCTAACTTAGAAGTGTGTCCTCTGGGGGAGGGGGGGTTTGAACTGTGCACCAATGTGCCACAGTCCCCCTCCCCAGCCCTGATCCCCTTTTAGTAAAAAAATCATGGACTGGATTCACAAAGACTTCCCTGGTGGTCTAGTGGCCCCCCCAGTCCCAATCTGCCTGTATATTAAAAGATGTTTCCTTGGTGGTCTAGCGGACCCCCAGCCCCGATCTGCCAATATATTAAAAGATGTTTCCCTGGTGGTTCAGCGGACCCCCTCCCTATCCCCGATTAGCCCATATAATGTAAATATATATTTTCCCAGTAGTCTAGTGGATCCCCCAGTGGCCAGTGCCCCAGTTCCCCACCCCTGTCCCATCCCCAAGCCTATGACTGGCACAGTCCTCTGCATTCCACCATGGCCAGTCATCTACTGAACTGTCTTGGAGCACGTGCCATATGCAAGCGTGCTCCAAGAGATTCAGTTGAGTGGATAGCGATGGCGGAGTGCAGAGGGCTGTGCCAGTCGCTGGCTTGGGATCTGATGAGGTGGTGGCGTGTATGGTGGGCACTGCCTACCAGGGTGGGGGGTGGGGATCCACTAGACCACCAGGGAAATATATATTTATACTATATGGGCTGATCAAGGATAGGGAGGGCAGGTCTGCTAGACCACCAGGGAAACATATTTTAATATAGGTGCAAATCAGGGCTGGGGAGGTCCGCTAGACCACCAGGGAAAACAGCAGTTATGTAAGAACTTACTGTAACAGTAGATCCTCGAGAGAAGTTCCGGCAGTAGGTCTTCACATATAGGACTGTGCCCCCTGGCGTCAGGACCACACGGCAAACTTGCAGCTAGCAATCAGGCAACATCAGCGTGACTATAAAAGGGGGCGGTCCCGCACCCGCCCTCCATTTCTTTTCCACTGAAGACCTAAAGAAAGAGAGCAGAAAAGAGGAGTAATAGACTCCTGTTACCCTGAGCCCTGGAAGAGACAAAGTCCTGGGCATGGAACAAGGAAAAAACTCAGGATCTGGGACAAGGTGGGTGGGAAACTTGACCTACTGCAGGAACCTCTCTCAAAGATCTACTGTTATGGTAAGTTCTTCGTAACTGCTATATCTTACTTCAAGAGGGTTCCTGCAGTAGGTCTTCACATATAGGACTGAATACCAAGCAATCTAACATGAGAAAAGGAGTTGGAGACAAGGTTCCGGGAGGAGGAAGATGTCTGCCAACTAAGGGTCTGTTCAAGACAGAAGACCTTGCAAAACTGCAAGGCCGAAGCCCTCTCGACACCTAGACGCAACGTCCAGACTGTAATGCTTAGTGAAGATATGGACGGAAGACCAGGTGACCACTGCACAGAAGTCTGCAGTGGACACATTCCTGAAAAAGGTGGTAGAAGTAGCCACACTCCTGGTGGAATGGCCTTTGACTGCCTCCAGAAAGGGTTTTTCATACTTCTGGTAAGTATAATGAATACAGTTAGCCAGCCACCTAGACAGAGTCTGTTTCATGATCATCTTGCCCTGACACTGGGAGGCAAAGGCAACAAAGAGCTGGTTCAATTTTCAAACCTCTTTAGTCTGAGATGTACAGTACCTCAAAATCCTGTGCACATCAAAGGTGTGTAGAAGATATTCTCCCCTGTTGGAGTGCTTTGGGAGAAACACCGGCAATTCAACACTCTGGTTTAAATTCATTTCCGAAACCACTTTCGGAAAGGACAAAGGATTAGTCAGCAGGACCACCCGGTCCCTGTGGAAAATTAAATAAGGCTCTCTACAAACTAGGGCCTAAAGCTCTGAAACTCTTCGAGCTGAAGTGATAGCAACTAAAAAGAGCGTTTTCCATGCTAAAAAACACATATCACAGTTTGCTGTTGGTTCAAAAGGGGGCAAAGTAAGCTTTTCTAACATAAAATTGAGATCCCAGGGAGGAACAGGATTCCGGCCTGAAGGTTTGATATGAAGGATCCCCTTCAGGAAAGTCTTAGAAACCTCCAGCTGAGCTAGGGTTTTGCCCTCCACCGAAAGATAGTAGTCCGACACCGCAGAGAGACGGAACTTCAGTGAGGAATAACTGAGGCCCAACTCTGATAGATGCAAGAGGTACTCTAACACCTGGGAGGTCAAGCAAGAAAAAGGGTCTAAGCCTTTCGCGGAGGACCAGATAGAATATCTATTCCATTTCATGGCATAGGTGGATCTAGTAGAAAGTTTCCTAGCCTCCATTAAGACCTGAGCTACCCCCACAGAGACTCCATAGCGAGAAATCACTGTCCACAGGTGCCACGCATGAAGATGGAGAGACTTGAGGCTTGGATGTACCAGGGTGCCCTGCTCCTGGGATAGAAGGTCGTGAGAGAGAGGCAGAGGTACTGGGGGTTCCAAAGCAAGTTGCTGTAACAACGGGAACCATATCTGCCGAAGCCACAGAGGGGCAATGAGGATCATGTGAGCCCCCTCTGCTTGGAGCTTCAGCAGAACCGTCTGCAATAGAGGAAAGGGAGGGAAAACATACAGTATAGAAACTTCCCTATCCAAGATAGAGACAGTGTGTCTCACCAGAAAGCACCATGTCTGGGAACAAGCGAGCAAAAGCTGGGTAGTTTTGCGTTTGAATGGGGAGGCGAACAGATCTAGGTCTGGTTGACCACATTGAAGAAACAGATCTTCTACTACCTCCTACTTTAGTTCCCACTCGTGAGCCCTACCAACTGATTGGCTGAGACTGTCCGCCAGAATGTTATGAACACCCGATGTGTGGATTGCTGTTAAAGATAGGCCATGCTGAATTGCCCAGTACCACACCCGCATTGCCTCCCTGCAGAAAGGGTACGATCGGGTGACTCCATTTGTTTAGATACCAGACAGTGGCCAAGATGTCTGTCTGGATGAGGAGTGTTCCCGGAGTTAGGAGTGATTGGAATGCCTGGAGAGAGTAGAGCACTGCTCTCATCTCCAGAATACTAATGTGCAGGTTCTCCTCCATGGGAGACCAGGAGCCTTGGGTTCTGTGATCTCCCAAATGTGCTCCCCATCCCAAGTTCGAGGCATCTGAAGTGAGGATTTGAGAGGGAGACGGAGGGTGAGATGAGGCACCCACCAAGAGATTGGCGGGGTCCTTCCACCAGAGGAGATCCTTTTGAAGGCTGCTGGAGACAAGTACTCTCTGGTCCATGTTGTCCAAGTGCTGGTCCCATTGGACTCGGAGAGACCACTGGGTGACCCGCATGTGTAGCCTGGCCAAAGGAACTGTGGGTATGGGAGCTGCCATCAGACCCAAGAGTCGTAGGACCGACCAAGTTGTGGTCCACTGAGAGGAAGCCACGAGTGTGGCTTGTGAGATTAAAGTCTCCACTCAGTTGATTGGAAGGAAGGCTTTGCTCTGGACCATGTCCAGCACCACTCCAATGAATTGGAGGCACTGGGAGGGTACTAGCTGGGATTTGGGGAGACGGATAGAAATTTCCAGACTAGAAAAGAGGTTCAGAGTGAAGAAGAGGGATTCCTTCAGGCTGTCCAGCGAGGGGGCTGAAAAGAGCCAGTCGTCCAGGTACAGGAACACATAAATGACCCTGCAGTGTAAAAACGTCGCAACCACCACTAAGCACTTGGTGAAAACCAGAGGTGCTAAGGAGAGGGCAGAAAGGAGGGCTCTGAACTGGAAATGATTCTCCAGAAAGGAGAATCTGAGGAAGCGGCAGTGGGCCAGAAGAATGGGGATATGGAGGTAAGCATCCTGCATATCCAGGAAGCACAGCCAAGTGTTTGGTAGGAGCAGGGGTAACAGTCCCTGGAGAGTCAATATGCAAAATCTCTAGTACTCCACAAAGAGATTGAGCATGCTGAGATCTAAGATAGGTCTTAGATCCCCCATCTTCTTTGGAACCAGGAAGAAGTGGGAGTAGAATCTCTTTCCTGTCTGTCCCTGAACAACCGGCTCTATAGCTGCCTTTTGTAGCAGGGGCTGGATTTCCTGTCTGACCAGCTGGATCTGGCCTGACAGGTAAAAGGACCTTCCCGGAGGGCTGGGAGGAGGTCTCTCCAGAAACTCTATAGAGCGACCTCTTTCTATGCGTTGGAGAACCCATGCATCTGCAGTGACAGCCTTCTACCTGTCTAGGTAGAGGCTGAACCTTTCCCCTACCGGTTCCTCCGAGTCAGAGGGGAGGAAGAGAGTCAAGACATGGAAGGGAGTGGTGCCTTTCCTCTTGAGGCGGTTTTTGAAAACTTGGCCTGAGGAGTTTGGGCACTGGAACATGGGGCTCAACGTTTATTTTGTCGTTTGCCCTGGTTCTTGTTCTACTTCCGCTGGAGGTGAAAAGGCTGCTGCCGCTATTTATGACCGGAACGGTACATGGAGTGGACGTCCCGGAGGGACATGCTGCTCTCCTGCAGCTCAGTTATAATGTCTTTGGCGTCGCTGCCAAACAGGACTGAACCTCTGAAAGGGGCGTCCAGAAGAGATGATTGAACATCTTGTGCCAACCCCGCCAGACGAAGCCAGGCTAAGTGTCTGAGACAAATCCCAGTGGCCGCTCCCCGAGCCACAGAATCGACAGAGTCATATGAGGCGCAGAGGGCATGGAGGCAGGATGACTTGTTCATCCTGACTTTTTCCGGGAGATTATTCCTGAGCTGTTCATCAGGAAACTCTTGATGGTCTTTCTCCAGCTCTGCTAAAGAGAACTTCTGAAAGGCCACCATGTGTGCAACATAGTTCAGGGACCTGATGGCACAAGTGGACAAGGAGTAGATTTTTCTACCGTACTGGTCCAGCTGTTTGGAGTCTTAATCTGGCGGACAGGCACTAAGGTGTTTAGGTTGGGCCGATCTGTCATGAGCAGCCGTAATGACCATGGAGTCAGCCTTGGGTTGAGTGGTTAAATGAGAGATCCCTTCCAGGGGAAAGTAAGTGCGATCCACTTTACATGACACAGCCAGGATGGAAGAGGTCTGTTGCCAAATAGTGGATGCAAGGTTCTCATGTGGACCCATCCAGGGGGGAATGGGAAGGGGATCCACACTGACCAGGTCCAGGTGCTCTGCAAGTCTCTTGCATTGGGGGTCCAGTTCCTTGGAAGCCCATCCACAAGATTTTTGGATTGTTCTAAGTAACTTCCCAAAGGAGAGGTCCTCAGGGGGAGATTTAGGGGATTCCTTAGGTTGAGGCTCGACCGGGGAGTGAGGCTCGGACTGTCCTATATCCGAGTCCTCATCTGACTCTGAAGATTCTGGCCTGCTGGGCAAGGAAGGTTCAAGAACCTGGTCCCAGGGACTGAAATCCTTTGGGGGCAGAGCACCGAAGTCCCTGTCAGAAACCTGGCTAGTGGGTGCAGGACTTAGAAGGCAGCACCCTAGCAGGAGGGGTGGCCCTGACCATGACCTGAGGCTGACCCAGCTCCAAAAGAAGCTGAGATTTTGTATCCTTCCGCCATGCAGGGATGGACTCGTGATCGGGCTGTGATGGAGGAGGAGGCTGAGGTGGAGGTTAGTAGCCCGGGTACCCTGTTAAAGGGGGGGTAGCCAGGAGTCTGGTACCAATAAGGGTATTGGTAAAAGCTCTAATCCAGGTTGCCTGGTGTAGGGTAGCTTGGCATCGGGTAGCCCGGCAATGGGTATCCCAGTGTTGGGTAGCCCGGCATAGGATAACCCGGCGTCAGCAGGTTATAGCCCCGCATCGGCGGGATGTAACCTGACAATGGACCTCCTGGCGGCGGGTATTGGGGGACATGAGGATTCCTCAGAAAATGACCTGCAGGGCCTGAAGGAGGAGCAGAAGGGCCCACCAGAGGAGGTGCCAAAGGTCTGCTGGGAAGCAGGTCTGGTGACGAGGTAGGCAGAGTGCTCGAAGGTCCCACAGGAGGAGGATCCATGCCTTGCTCATGAAGGTCCGGCGAGGGATCCGCAAGAAGGAGGGGATCCGGCAGCGGAATTAAGCCCGGTGAGGGGGTGGTATTCAGGCAAGTCCCCTAACAACAGGTCAGGTAAGGTATCTGACTGGTTGGGTACTGGTGGCGAATCAATGGGGGTAGGAACCTATGGTGATGAAGGTGTACCTGCGAGCACACTCGTCCCGGCATCAGGGGCCACAAGTGAGCCCGATGGGATAGTAGAGGCATCCACGCAGTCGGAAGAGGAGCCATCAACTGGCTTACTGGATGCAGCTAGGCTGACCAGAGTAGAAATACTCAAGACAGGCTGATCAGCCTGGGCCGGGTGCCTGGCGGCAGAGCCGGAGGGTGATTTATCGGCAGTGCTCGGAGCAAGAGACCTAACAGAAACCTCCAAAGAGGCGACCCCCGACTGCCCACTCACCTCGTGGGGGGGGTGAGGGCATCTGGTCTGCTGGAAAGGATGAAGGCCCTACAGGTGGGGTACTCACGGAGGTGGAGGGCCCACCCTGGTTGGCGTTGGTTGTCTGGCTGGTCTTCCCCTGAGGAGAACGGCTCCACTCCTGGCATCTCTCCTTGACCTTTTTCCTCTTTTTCTTCTCCTCCGGGGCTAGTGATGACGATCTTTCTCTCAGCTCCTGAAGCTCCTTTTCCATGGAAGCCAGCCTCCGAGTCAGCAGATGGGCTTTGAGGGTCCTCTTGCGACAGATGCACATGGCCTGGTTGAAGCCCTGGCAGATGGTACACTCAGCCGAGTTTTGCTTAGGCCCCAGGCAGAGGACACACCGAGAGTGATCGTCCCTGTGCAGGATCTGTGTGCCACACTTGGAGCACTTCTTTTTGGGCCGACTAGATGACATACACCATAATGGGTGAAGGATAGAGATATCTGAGAACGTCTGAAAGAAATCGCTAAATATGCACAAAAATGGAGGGCAACTGAATGCTGTTCTACCATGTTTGTCGAACTAACTGAGCAATGGCAGGAAAGAACTGGAGGGCAGGCATGGGACCGCCCCTTTTATAGTCACGCTGACGTCGCGTCACCCGACGATAGGGGGGCGGTCCCTGCTGATGATTGCTAGCTACAAGTTTGCTGTACGGTCCTGATGCCAGGGAGCGCAGTCCTATATGTGCAGACCTACTACAGGAACCCTCTCGAAGTAAGATCATCTTTTAATATATGGGCAGATCGGGGCTTGGGGGGTCCACTAGACCACCAGGGAGTGCTTTCCATGGTTCTGTTGCCGCACGGCCACCCCGCAGCTTGCAGCAAACCTGCCAGATCTGCTGTCTGTTTTGCACATGGCCACAGTTATCGCAAGCTATGGGACTTTGCCACCGGGACCCTATCAGCTAGTGAACCAGGCACAGGGTCCCTGGCACACCAGCAATTGGAGCAAGCTGCCTTTGGTGCAGCTTGCACCGACCTTTGTGAATCGAGCCCCTTGCCATAAGTTGTGTAAAAACTATTAACATTTTCAATACAAAACTCAAACATGTTGACGATTTGCCTTTCCCATGTACTGTATGCTTAAAACCCCCACAGTTTTTGCCCCTACCACTTCTTGTAATAAGTTTGCAACAGGTCATTCATTATAGGTTGCGAACACATGAACCATCACCACAAAATGTTTAGTTGACTTGACTTTATGTCATTACAGGACAGGTGCAAATTTCCAGCAGATGAAAACTCTCCATAACTGTAGCCATCAAAATGGTCCATAGAGACCTCCTAAGCACAACTGTATGTGTGTATCAGCTACAATCACAAGTCAGGAGCCCTTTAGTCCACCAATTTAGAGCAGCTGGAAAGAAGGCCTTCTCTCATACAACACTTTCTAAACACAACACAGAAATGAAAGAGCTACCAGAGTTCAAGGACACATGATTATACCACCTTAATTATACAAACCAGAGTTACATAAAGGGACACTGTCAGCTTTTGGGGAGATTTTTTTTATATAGTACCAGATGATGGTGCCTGTTGCCATCAGGATTCTAATGGAGTGTATATTGGGCACCCGAGTTCCATGTAAGAAAACTTTTCTTGTAATTAGAGTAAAATCCTATTGTCAGCGACCCGACTGGCCACTGCCAGATTCCGAAGCATCTTCCTAATATTGGCATGGCACTGTGGCGCCGGTAAACTTGTGTATTTCATTTTATATGCACTATGAGCTAGGTTTATTTATGTAAAGCTGGCAATCAATTGAACTTACTAAACTATCTGGCAAGCTGAAACAAGCGCTCTCATAGCATGAAAGTGAACTCATTTCTGAGGAGTGTCTGAAATATACAATGTTTGCTACGTTATAGTCACAATAATTATTACAGTGACCTGCCAAGTAGTCATCATAATGATGAGAACATTGCCTGTCTCCCATTAAATGTATAAATATTGCCATCACAAGATCAGGCATGTTGGTCCAACCCTAACTCTTGTTACTTCTTTGACCTCTATACTGTAGCTGCTCAAAAACCCAGTCTGCATACATCTTCATTAATCATAGGTGCAGTCAAGGGCATTTCTTGGATACCCAGAACCCCCACCCCCATCTTGCTTCCATTATGGTTTCACAAAAAAACAAACAAACAAAAAAACACCTAGAATAAATACTGGAATCTTTTTTTTTTTTGGTGGAACCCCCCCCACCCCAAATCCTAGCAAAGTCACCAGTGACTCATCCTCCAAGAAACTGCACATATATAGTATCACTGTGGTATATAATGTGCAAGATTGTGCAGTATAATTCGGTTACACTACTTCATGTTTTTGATTTAAATGCTGTTTGTTACATTATATGCTATGCAATGTGCCATGTAGTCCAAGATCTGAAACTCCGTAACTTGTAACTAGTTGTGTGCTTGTGTTCTGTTCCTAGGGCCCTCTTTCAAACTAGATGTTGCACCATCATGTGGCTACCCCAGTGCAGAAATAAACATTCAGACTCCTTAACGATTGGCAGGTTTCATGCCACTTTACTAAGACACACCTTACTTTTTATCTGCCACACAGGACACAGAGCAGTCACAGAAACTAACAAAAAGTTTCAGTGTGTTTAGCTAGTGTTTTGTTCAACAAATATTTTATTAGAAGCTCTTTGTTTAACCCTTTAAAAACCTAACATGATAGTCTTCTAACCAAAGTATCTTCAAGATGTATCAAAACGGTAACCCTAACTTTGCAACTTCCACCATAGAGATGTGGAGGGACATAAAGGCCAATGGTGGTTCAGGTATTTTGAAAACAATTTAACACAGTTTTGGCTGCAACTTGAATTTCTTTAAAAATTATGCAGTCCGTTTGTGAAATTGTTAAGACTCTGTAAAAAAAACAAAACAGTTTTTATACTGTATTTGACTTACAAGGTAGAGAAGAGAAGAGAAGAGAAGAAAGAAAGGTGTTGATCTGCCTTGTGTAATTTTGTACTAAGGCAGTGTGGTCTAGTGGTTACAGCGATATCTTGGGAACCGGGAGATCACCCATTCAGACCCCACCAGAAACAAATTCTCACTGTGTGGGCTTGAGCAAGTCACGTACCCTCACAGTGCCCCAGTCCACCCAGCAGCGGAAATGGGCAGAAGTAGGACACCACTGGAAATGAGTTGTTGTATCTTAGCTGGGCTATCCTGGGTAAGTGAATTATAAACAAAAGGAAAATACAGTAATTATCCTCAAACTCTAAGAACCAGAAACTACAGAGAAACAGATGATTATGGTCTCTGACGTATCCTAAATGTTTTTCGGGACGACCACATGGCAACAAAATGTGTCTGGTTTCATGGTAAGGAGATTCCAAATATTTTAAGTCAAAATTCCTTAACTGGTTTAACCCTTTTGCTTTTGTGTGGCACATTCTTTGCATACTTGTGTCTGAGCCTGTGATAACATACAATGGGGATGGCAGGGCAGGTACCTTCCCCAATGTTAGTAATAGCTTTCTCCTGTAACATGTAGTAATATACCGCACAACCAAAGAAAGCATGAAAGTGCCAGCAGTCACCAAAAACCAAAACACTGACAAATTATGCTTGGACAGCACCTGTACTACGAAGGATAAGCCTTCTGTGCAGAGATTCATGTGAAAAAAAAATCCTGTTTTAAAAACGAAAACCTATGTTTTTCATTAACGTTTTAATACTTCATAAAACAAAAAGTTGACAACATGTTTCTGTCACATAAGTGAGGCTATAATCATAGGAATGTTATAGCAGGAGACACCGTTGGTCTGTTATTTCAATCAAGCATGCCTTTGGGGTCTTAAATGTTATCCCAGTTTTTATAATACAAGTTTTTCCTAACGTCTGCCTTAAAGGTACAGTGCAAGCTGCAGCGCTTTCATCCAGTCTACTGCTGTTTGTATCCATTGCTCTGTACCTTTATGTGTTCCTTGTTACCTTTATTTATTGTGCTAAATTCAATTTGTGTTACTGTTTCTCCTTCTTACAGTAGTCCCCCTTTCCCATGTGGGTCAAACCTGGAAAGGAAACCTTGGGTCAGTATGCCTTTCCTAGTGAACAGATTTCAAATAAACATGACAATCCACCCTACAAGCAAAGCCTCTTGCTGTGGAACCTCAACACCTTGAAAGGACCACAGATGCTGCAGAGGCACTGTTATTTTATCATAACATTGTAAACTGTTTTTTATGGCTCTCCGACCAAGATATCATTTTGTCTGGCACTGGGACTCCAGATGGTTACAGTCAGATTCCAAAATTCTGGGAGGGGCGAGACAAATTCTTTGCGAAAACTGTCACATAATACCCATTTTCTGGGCATCAAGTGTCCCCACACACACAGACCCCCTAAGCACTCAGCTTTGCCTTCTTCCTTGTGAACCACACGTCCACTGTTCAGCAGCTGGCCACCTAGATCTACCTTATGTACCAGGTTCAGCGACTGGTGACATCAGACACACTTGAACCTTCCTTTGAGACTTGCCATTATAGCATTTTCTCCCATTTTAACCCAAGTTGTAGCAAGTTCAGTTAAAACCTGTTTAGCAAGTACTGTGCATTAGTGATGTTAAAGCGCTTTTCTTGCATTGCTAGTTTCTGTATGTGCAATAAAATCAGGGGACATAAGCTGCAAAAGAACAAACAATAAAACAACATGTTTCAACACAAGAAAGCACAATAAGCAATACATACACCATTTAAGTAGTTGTTCAGATAATTTACTGGTGCCACTGTGTAATGTGTTTTATCTGATTATTTTTAGGATACACTTAGTAGAAAGGATACTCCAGATAATCGCTTTTTTGATCCCAGGTCATCCTTTTGTTTGCCATTAGAGCGGATTCTTATTACTCAGTGTCATTATCCAGATCCTCCTTTCTACCAGAGTGCATAGTTTGGGTAATGGTCCGCAGCTTGATCTTTCAATTTCATTTCCTGGTCCATCGGACTTAGTGATTTGAAGGCATGTTGACACTACGGAGCAGAGAGATATGGAAGTGCTCGTAGCCAGAAGCATCATATGCTGCATTACAAAACAACATTTTACCAGTTTCCAGTTAAAGCAAAACTGCCTAACAGCAGCTAAGAAAACTGCTGAGCAAACAGCCCTTGAAAGGAGCATTCTGTTTCAAGTAGCTGCAGAATATGGTTTGAGTGTGTGTGCCTGCATGAGTGCATGCATTCATGCATGCGTCTGTCTCTCGGTCTGCTGGGAGATGCAGGCTCATGCAGTAGTGAGAGTGACTGCAAGGCTGTTTGTAACGTGATTTTTAGTGTTTTCTTTTCATTTACCCTGTCACTGATGCCCTCTTTTTGAAAAGTCAATATTGTGTAGTATTGGTTAATTAATTTTGACTTAAAAAAGTGTTATATCATAAAATTGCAAAGTCTGCATGTCACTGGAATAACAAAGTGTATCACTGTATGATTTTAGATGGTTTGGGTTTTCTTTCCTTTGATACAAAATCGAAACTAACTCTAGTTAATTTTAGCTTTAAATTGTTGAACAAGAAGCAGCCTGCTAGCATAGCATATTTGCTTCAAATAGTTACTTCAAATCTTAACCTGAGATCTGTTCAAAATTTATGTTTGTCTGTCCCTCGCATGTTAACAAACGTGGGTCAAAAATCATTCCATTTCCTGACTTCTTCTCTGAGGAACAACATCCCGGTATCAATTAGATCATTAACCAGTGCTAGTACTTTCTCTGAAGAACTGAAGCTACATTACTCAGCAATGAGGAACTGCACCTGTTCTGCCTGAATTGTTGTGTTTTCATTAATATCTTATGTCATCTTATATTGAAATGTTTTTGTATTTTTATATACCATATATGATGTATATTTTATTTAAGCAATTTGCCACGGCAAGGGTGTGGGTTACGCTACGATTTACAATGGGTGGTGTGTTGTTTGGTCACGAGGCCAATAGGCTGAGTGAGCAAAACACACCAGCCATTGTAAATCCTAGCATGTCCTACCAATTCTCGCGTGATAAATTGTTATTATGCAATGTCCTTTATTTTAGCGCTTGGAAAAATATAAGAAAATATTTGTTTTTACATTTTACCTTATTTTTATTGTTGTTATTGCTCCATGAGAAAAAAAATAGTACCCGTCTTCGTGTCCCCAAAGCGAGAGTGTGTGCAGTTTCAATTTGTGCATGCAGTGATGTGGGCACCTGGGGAGAGTTCAAAACTGCGAACGGCAGTCACTGAGAAAGCGAACATACGATTTGTTTTTATCTGGATGACACACATAGTATGTACAGGTACAAGTGTGTGCAGAACATGTCGGGACTGTTTTTTTTTAATCCGGCAGGCTTTATATTATCGGGGGTGGGGTGGGGGTCTGGACTCCTCATTAGGACATTGTTACTTTCTGTTCCCTCTGTGCCACTCCTGATTTTGCGGAGGTCAGAGTGATTCCGGGGGAGTCACTGGTGCGTCTTAGTGGGGAACTGGCACCTCTTCCTGTTGGTACTGTGGAGGATTTACAATGGGCACGAGGTGCCAGTTGACCAATCGGAGCCTGCCATTTTTGGACCCCATTGTATAATGTACGTTTGTACACCAGGTCATACCTGTAAAAGGTGCCTTATGGCACCAGTGTATCTTACCTGGTTAACAAAATATAAACAAACACACATAATGGGTAATAGTCCAGTCCAGAAATAGGCAGCCTGATACTACTGTGGGTAGCCTGTGACATGGGCACCTGATTCTGGGCAACGTCTGAAATGGTGATGCGATATGGCGAAAGCCAAAGGCGAGGGCAGGAGGGTGACGGATGTGGTGGGGGTGGGTGACCCTAGCGACAGGATGCCGCTGTATGTACAGGCGCGAGGGGGAAGGCACGGCGGCGTGGCCTGGAGGGGGCGGAGGGATAGGGTGGTGCTGCGGTCAGCTGCAAAGCTGCACTGTGGCATCGGGGGTTGGCCTCCTCTTGCGGTGCATAGGGTTCCAGGTTTGGGTCTTGTCCGGGCGCTACTGCGTTTTTGTTGCACCGGGCCAAAACTTATGTTTTTTTTTTGCTTTGGCCCCCCCCCCCGACATGCACCTTCCTGGAGTTGAGAATCCTTAAGTAGGGGGGTGTGGGGGGTGAAGCAAATGTATTTAGTCTCCGGCGCCGTTCCTCCATGCGCCGAGGTTTTCAGGGTGGCGAAATTGATTTTGCCGACCTGACTTTGCGATAATGCAAATCGCCGTTTGGCACTCGCCATTATCACATAGAACCTCACTGTGTAGAGCATCAAGAACTCCTAGACAGTGAGGCATACTATACAGTAGACAGTTATTTATTGATTCATTTATTGATATATTGATTGACTGATAGATTGATTTAGAAATTGGTGACCAGGAAAGGCGCACCAAGCCAAGGTTTGTTTCCAGGGTGACCCATGGGAATTGTACACTGGATAATGCATGACATATTGTAGGCAAAAACAACATAACAGTATAAACAGAATGCATAACAAATACAAGTTAGTGCAAACGGAAAACAGTATGGGCCTATAAGATAAATCAAATTAACTTTATTTTTATAGCGCCTTTCAAAATCAAGACACTGTACATAAAATCAGATAAACAACAACAATGGAAACATGATGGTAACTACAGTACCACTAAACAGATAAACTCCTGTGTGTTGCCCTTTCTCAGTAGAAATCTTACATTAGCTACCAATTTGATTCTATCTGGTTTCCAGTGAGTAGGTGTTTACTTGGATCATTTTTAGAAGTATGTATGCTTCATGTAGGTAGAACAAGCTACAGGATTATATCCTTGAAGGTGTTAAGATGTACAAAGTAAATGTAATTTAGCAGTGCAAATAATCACAGTATCGATTTCCAAGGAGGCACTGGCTGATCTCCATTTTGCAGATATTATTCAGTTCATCAGCATGAAGCAAAAGGTATCCGCTAAACACTGGTAGCGCAGACTGTGCCTTCTTACAACTAGCAGCTGGGATTTTCTGCCCATCTGAATTAAACTGACTTTAGGAAACATACTAACTTTAAGTAGAACTGCTGCTTGAGTGCTCCACTGCTCCGCCTCTTGTGACGTTTGTGTTTTGAGTGGCACCTGCTCCTACAGCAGCACTGGATTCACTGTCATAGTGTGTTCTCTACTGTGTTCTTTTTATGTTCATACAGGGGCTGAAATAAGGATTTGGTCTGCAGGAGTCAAAGGTAGCTTCTGGGTATTGGTAGTTTTCTTGAAAGTAGGAGTTTTTTCAGACCAACCAATGAGCTGACCTTTTCCAACAATTATTACATGTAAAGCATTTATTTTAAAAGTAAAACAAAAATAGAAATGACATAGTCTTCCAGCATTAAATGTAACCCCCATGTCTTGTTTTCCTTCCTACGTTGCCTCATTATCTCTTATTTGCTGTTTAATCATCTACCCTGCCCTCAACTGGCTGTAGCACTGCCGTTTTCAAACTGAATAACTATAAATTAAGAAGAAAGATTTAAAAAAAAAAATGAGTTTATGACAGACCTTAAAGTACTTTTAGAGATTTTTGTGAGTAGATGAGGACTATCCCCTCTAAAACCATGAAAAGTGTTAAAACTCTTTCATAAAGTCTACCAAACTAGAATGCTAGACTGATAGGGTTTACGACAGAGTTTTAACCCTTTTAGTGGGTTTAGAGGGTGACAGGGTTTTCCTAAAGTAATCCGACAGGCACTTTCTATTTGTAATTCCTCAGCTCCCAGTTTCAGTGTCAGTACTGTGGGAATTCATGTCCCTGGAAAAGTAAGGAGATCGTCTCCCTCCTGGCATCTGGAACTCCCAGAGTCCAGACATGTTTGTGCTCCTATCTTGTTTTCTAAATGCTCCATTTGGTGCTTGGTGCTGGTATTGTCGTTGTTCATTTTATTCTCTGTAGATCCCTGGTGAGACCCCATCTGGAATAGTGTACCCAGTTCTGGAGTCCCCACCTAAGAAAAGACAAAGACAGGCTAAAGACAGTGCAGCATAGCATAACTAAATGATTCAGGGCCAACAAGGCAGATTCAATGAGGACTGTCTAAGGTCAATAAATATGTTTCAGTTTCAGCTTATTTTTTATACTGGAAAGGTGTGTGAACAAAATTGCCCATTTTCACAGGTGTCCAGTTAAAGACAAACAAACAAAGGCTACAGTGTGCACAGAAAAGTGCAGTTGCAAGAAATGAGCATTACATAGAACAAAGTGCATTCATTTTGCGCAAAACACATCAACTGAACAGTAATAGGACAAAAGGGCAGGCAGACATTGCATCACATACTGTATATTAAATCATATCATATGAGGAGGTTCAATTGGTCAGATAAAATATTGAAGGGCTGGTCATAGTCTGGTGCATTTACATGTAAATGCACTGGATAGAGGCCTGTGAGGAGAGTGGCAGAATGACAGAGATCTTCAAGTTCCTGAACCACTATGGTTACCACTATCGTTTACCTACTATGGTTAAAGACTGCCATGGTTCTCGAAAGAGGTGGCTGAAAAGGTAAAGGCTGAAAGAGTTGCATTCAGAAGGTATAACGAGATGCACAGGAAGGAGGATAGGGAGGTGTAGCAGGAGAAACAGAGACACAGCGAAAGCAGTAAGGAGCATGAAGGCACAGAATGAAAAGAGAACAGCCCAAGCAGTAACAAAAGGGGACAAGACATTTTTTAGGTATGTAAGTTAAAAGAGGAAGACCAAAGAGGGATTATAAGGTTAAAAAGGGATGGAGGTGACAGTTTAGAGGGGGACCAGGAAAAGGCAGAATACTGAACAAATACTTTTGTTCAGTGTTCATAGTGGAAGGAGAAGGGGAGAGGCCACCAAAAAGTAACATGAGCTCTGAAGGGAGGAAGGTGGACACTAGCCATTTTTCAGAGGGGACAGTCCTAAAGAGACTCACTAATCTGGAAGTGGACAAAGCAGTGGGACCAGATGGGGTACACGCTAGGGTACTGAGGGAGCTCAGGGAGGTACTGGCTGCACCTCTGCCAGTCCTATTTAACAGCTCACTTGAAACAGGACTGGTTCGAGGGGACTGGAGAAGGGCAGATGTAGTCCCATATCCCAAAAGTGGTAGCAAGGAAGAGGTGGGCAATTATAAACCAGTCAGCCTGACATCGGTGGTGGTAAAGTTAATGGGATCACTGCCAAAGGAGAGGACAGTGGAATATCTTAAATCTAATGGGTTACAAGAGCTGAGGCAGTATAGATTCATGGATGGGCAGTCAGGTCATATGAATCTGATAGATTTTTTTGGGTGATCAAGGAATTAGATCAGGGTGGAGCACTGGATGTGGCCTACCTTGAACTCAGTATGGCATTCAGTACCGTTCCACACAGGAGACTACTGTATTAAAGGGGAAGTGAACATTGCAGGAGTCACTCAAATTATGACAACCCATAAAAAGATCTTTCAAATGAGGTACTGAGCTTACCTGCAGGTGTCAGAAGTCCTGAGATATGAATACCTAAATTATCTGTAAATCAAAACAAGGCAGCAGCCATTTCACTGAATCATGAGACCAACAGTGATGTCACTGAGGGGCAAGCTGTAATTAACAACATGCAGCTTGCCACTCAGTGACATCACTTTCTGTTTTAAAATGGCTGCTGCCTTGTTTTGATTTACAGATTAATTAGTCATATCTCAGGACTCCTGACTCCCACAAGGAAGTCCAGTGTCAAGTTTGAAATATTTTTTCATGGGCTTTCACAATTTGAGTGACCCCCTTTAAATAAGCAGGGAAGGGTCAAAAGGTGGTAAACTGGGTAAGAAATTGGTTAGAGGATAGGCAACAGAGAGTAGTGATAAACAGATTTCACACAAGAGGAGGGGAGGGTGACCAGCGGGTTGCCTCAGGGATCAGTGCTGGGACCAGTCCTCTTTAATGTCTTTATAGGTGCAACTGCAGAGGCACGGGACAGGAAAATCTGCCTCTTTGTGGATGACATCGAACTCTGCAATAAGATGAACACTCTGCAGGGGGTGGAAAGGATGAACAACGACCTGAGAAAACTCAAGGAGTGGTCAAGGGTATGGCAGCTGGCTTTCAATGCGAAAAAGTGCAAAATAATGTACTTGCGGCACAGTAACCAAGGGACAGAGTACAAAATGGGGGGAGTGTTATTTATGACCACCAAGCAGGAGAGAGATCTGGGGCTATTCATCTCTGATGACCTAAAGGTGTCCAGGCTGTGCTTCGAGGCAGTTGGGAGGGCTAGTGGGATGATGGGGTGTATAGGGAGAAGTATCACCAGCAGAAAGAGGGAGGTGGTGCTGTCTCTTTGTAGCTCACTGGTATCACCTCACTTAGAATACTGAGTACAGTTCTGGGGGCCACATCTCCAAAAGGACACAGACAGAGTGAACATTATCCAGAGGAGGGCAACTAAAATGGTGTGAGGTTTACATCAAAAGCCTTACAAGAAGAGGCTAAAGGAACTCAATATATACACCCTAGAAGAGAGGAGGAAGAGGGGGATATAACAGAGACCTTTAAATACCTCACAGAGGTAAATAAGGTACAGGAGGAGATTATTTTTTCAGAAGAAAAGGTGCACAAGAACAAGGGGACATGATATGAAATTGGAGGGGGGTAGACACAGGAGAGAGATGTGAGAAAGAACTTCTTTTTTTTAAATTCAAGTTTGTTAACATCAGTCGGGTACAAAATGACATCAGTAACCAATACAGATACAAGAACATTAAAATTTCATAAGTATAGCCTTGACCACACATTCTCCAAATTCTTTTATCAGATTGTAGGGTGTTTCAAACAACTACTTTCAGTAAATATGGTTGTGTGCTAAAAACATCATCAGTTCCCATAATACATTTTCCCCACTTTGCAAGTCCTTTTCCTCCCCCTCCAACCAGGAGCCCCCATGCAACTGGGCATGTTCCATTTCTGGGTTGTAAACTAGCTAGATGCTTGTGTATTGACTCCAGTGGCGGGTTTAGCCAGATTTCCCATCTGGTCCACCTTCGAGCATATAGGATGACTCTTTGGTTTATTTTGAAGGTAAGTTCCTCCAACTCTGAGATACTCTGCACCACTTTTATCCATTCTTGTTTGGTTGGAGGGAGGGGTTCAACCAAGATCTCGTAATAGCTTTATGTGCCTCGGATATGAGGATGGCCCAGAGATAAAGTGAGTTTTCACCTCTCAGCCCTGTGGGAGGGACTCCCAAAACCGCCGAATGCCAGACCAGGGGGTGGTCCAGAGAGAAAATGTCTTGGAATGCACGGGACACCTCCCTCCAGAAAGCCTGGAGTTTTGGGCAAGCCCAAAAAATATGAAGGTGGTTTGCCACTTCGTCTCCACAAGCTCTCCAACAATGTGCTGGACTATTTGGATTTCTTTTATTTAATATTTGGGGAGTGAGGAAGTAGCGAACCCTGGTCCTCCAGGCAAATTCCTGCCAGTGGGGGGACCGGGTCATCCCCTTGACTATATGGAAAATACATTCCCAGTCAGGGTCCAGCAGATCTGGGTCCCCTTCCCCCTGCCACCTCGCCTTGATTTTTGTAAGTGGGTCTCCCCTCAGTACAGCCAGGGATTTATAAAAATTGGAGATCAGACCCCTTTGGGTACAGGCAGTCTTACCCTTCTGAAGGGCTAGCAAGAAAGGGGCAGCTCTAGTTGGGTCACAATCTCTCCTCTGCAGCGAGAGTGATATAGGTCCCAACCTGAAGGTGCCTAAAGTGGTCTGAGTTCCGCAGGCCAAAGGTGTTTTTAAGGGTGGCAAAGTCTAGGATTGTGTCCCCCTGCAGAAACCGAGCCAGGTACCCCAGCCCAGCTTTGTCCCATAGTCGGAAGGTGTGGTCATGATATCCAGGGAGAAACCTAGGGTCCGAGGCTAGTCTGAATAAAGGCCAAACAGATGTTTTTAATTTATATTTTTGCCATATTCTATGGACTGATCGGATGGTATCTCTGGCCGAGGTCAACTTGGGGGGAGGGAACCTGTGGGTGTTAGAGAACATGACCAGTCTGGTTTCAAGGGGTGGGCCCCGCTCCTCCTCCTCCTCCTCCCCTCTCTCCATATCTTTCCAACCTGCAGTGGAGTTCGGGTTAGACCACTGCAGAGCATTTTTCAGTTGGGCTGCAAGGAAATAATCCTCAAGCTCAGGAAGGGACCGTCCCCTTTCTTTCTATGAGTTTGTAAAATTTTCAAGTTAATTCGGGGTCTCTTGTTGTTCCAAATAAATTCTGAAATCAATGTGTGCCAAGTCTGGAAAAGTGATTTGTGGATGAAGAGTGGCAGACATTGAAACAAATAAAGAAATTTGGGGAGCACATTCATTGTTACGGAATGGATCCTGGAGTACATAGGGAGGTTGATCAGGGACCACCTCTCAAAATATTTTTTCACACTACTTATCAAGGGGGTGTAATTTGCATTAAAGAGTTGTGAATATTGTTTAGTGATATATATCCCCAAATATTTCATCTTCCCCGCTGTCCAGTTCAGAGGGAAGAGGGCCCGTATTTCTTCTGAGGGGTTATAAAAGAAGCTAAGAACCTCTGTCTTGGTTTTATTAAGGGAGTATCCAGTGTGCCTCCCAAACTCCTCCAAGATAGATCACACCTGTGGTATGAACTGATGGGGCTGGGTGAGGCACAGCAGCACATCATCTGCGTAGAGGGATATTTTTTTGTGGAAGCCTCCCACGTCCATCCCCCGTGCCCCCTCCGCTCTCCAGACAGCCTCAGCCAGAGGCTCGATGTAAAGGGTAAAAAGGAGGGGTGATGGGGGCATCCTTGACGGGTGCCCCTGCCCAACCTAAATCTATCCGAGATCCCCTCGTTCACCCTAACATAGGCCTGTGGCCCCGAGTAAAGAGCCTTAATAGTATCCATGAACGATTGTGGGAAGCCCATGTGCTCCAGAACTGAAAACAGGAATCCCCAGAAGACCCTGTCAAAGACCTTTTCGGCATCTAAGTTCATAAGACATGTTGGTGTGTGAGAGCGTTGGATGACATCTACCAGATTTAGGGTGGAACGGACACTATCAGGGGCTTGGCGGCCCGTGATAAATCTGGTCTGGTCTGTGTGGATTATGTCAGGTAGGATGGGGTTTAATCTGGATGCTATAATAGAGGTAAATATTTTGTAGTCTGAATTGAGCAGGGATATAGGGCAGTAAGATTCACAGTGTTTGGGGTCTTTTCCTTCCTTATGAATGAGGGAGATGGTGGCGTATTGCCACACGAAGGGGGAACTGGGTTTCCCTCGGTCCAAATGTTTAAGTAAACTTCTAAGAGCACAGGGGCAGTCTCAGATTTAAAAGTTTTATAGAATTCAGCACCAAAGCCGTCCAGGCCCGGGCATTTTCCTGTTTTTAAATTCTTTATCGTATTCAGAATTTCTTGCTGGGTGATGGGTCTAGAGAGTGTCTGAATTGTCTCTAGGGGGAGTGAAGGAAGGGAGAGCGAGAGATTCAAGGTAGTTCTTCTTCTCCTGGAGGGGGGATTCCATCTAGGGATTATAGAGTTTGGACTAGTAGACTACAAATCCCTCTGCAATCTGAGTTGCCTGGTTGACTAATCGTCCAGTTTGGGGAGCCATAATCTTGGTGACAGTCGCTCTAGCTGCATACTGCCTGAGCCTGAAGGCTACCTCTGGGGCCACCCTCATAATATTTTTGTTTCAGGTAAAAAAGGGCTTTCTCTATCTCCATTTTTTGCAATTTTTGTAGTTGGTTCCTACAAGATTTCAGCTTCCTATCTCTATCCACCTCCCACCTAATCTTCTGCACTCCCTCGAGTTCTCTGATCTGGGAGAGAAGCTCCTGGTGTTTCTATCTCATTAACCTCTTCTTGTGGGAGGCTATAGCAATTTATTTTTCCCCTGAGAGAGGCTTTGAGGGTATCCCACAGGATTTATGGGGTAGTCTCTTGCCTGTTGTTCTCGATTAGGGTATTTTTGATGTGCTGCTTGAGTTCGTTAACCACATTTTTGTCTTGGAGGAGGGAGGTGTTCAATCTCCAATGGGTTGTCCGTCTGGGCAATCCTAGTTCAATCTCCAGGAAGACCGGACTATGATCTGAGAGAAAGAATGTCCCAATCCACATGGAGGGGAATCTGGGAAGGTCTCCTGAGAAGGTAAAGAACATGTCTAGTCTAGAAAAAATATGGAACCTCGGGAAATAACAGGTATACTCTTTGGCCTTGGAGTATTTTTCCTGCCATATATCTACCAACCCCATCTGTTCCAAAATCAGTTTTAGGGACCGAGCTCTCTTAAGCTCTGGTTTAGGTATTTGAGACGTGGTGTCTAAGGTCTTGTCAAAGACCATATTCCAGTCTCCACCCATGATCAGAATTCCCCTTGGCCTTCTCAGCGACTAGTTGGAGTAGGGCGGAATAAAATAAGAGTGAAGAACCCGGAGGAGCATACACATTTACCAAGGTGACTGGGGTATACTGAATAGCTCCTATAACCATTACATACCATGCTCTGGGGTCCTCCACCACCACCTCCTGTTGCTGAAAGAGGAGGGCAGCCGATAGTAAGATTGCCACTCCCCTCTTTCTGCCCGAGGGCAAAGATGAGTGGTACACTCAGGGTAGGCTTTTGATTTTAACTTTAGGACCTCTGTTGGAGACAAGTGTGTTTTCTGCAGAAAAATTGCATCACATCTTTGGAATGCTATGTAACGCTGAATCTGTGTTCTTTTAATAGGGTTTGAGCACCCATTTATATGATAAGAAAGAACCTTAGAAAATTGTCTAGCCATTTGGAAACCAACACATGACAACTACTGATTTCCAAATTAAACCTTGTCTAAAAAGAGTTGAATTAACATTCCTAGTACCCTGTTGAAATTTAAACATTGCAACAGAAAAACAGGTAAACAGTAAATCTATTTCTAATACATAAACATAACTGAACTGGTGCTCTGGCTTCTTCCAGCTATTAGCCATTAGCAGTCGGTGTAGTCAGCAAATCAAGGTTGAGATCTCTCGAAACCAAGATGCCCAATATCTGCTGATTTGACTTCCAAGGGGTGGCTGAGCGATGGGCCTCGGCTGAAAGGTGTCTGCTCGTGCGGTCAAAAACAGGGAGCTCAGTAGTGCAATGAGGACTCCCTGTGGCCCCCAGGAGATGCCCTGGGTATGGCCATCCTTTCGCTTGCCAGCATTCCTACGAGATGACGTTTCCCAGTATTGCTCTCCCCCTCTTCCCCACCTAGATTATTCGCAATATCATGAGATGAATTCGCCCTTTTCTTGAAACCCATCTTGGGTATAATAATGCAGAGGGCAGCTATTTCATCTCGCCCTGTGCACCCAACCCCCTACCCCCTACCCCAGACCCAAGGACCCCTCAACCACCTAGCGTCCTGGGACCTTAAGGGGATCTATATAAGGATTACTAAGCAATAACCATGAAACAATATAGACCCACCTTCAGTTTATCCCATAACAATGTCTCTGTGATTCCCATGCCTGCCAGGCACCCGGCGAGTCTCAAGGAGATTGCTGAACTAGGTTATGAGGCTAAACAATTTGAGCTGCCCCCACAATCTCTCTGAGCCCCTTTACCCAGCCATATAAGTTAACCATCACTATGGTGGAAATCAGATATGTCCTGAGTCTGACGAGGGGAAGCTGGGGGTGTCGGGGAGTCTGCCCCTCACTCATATCGTTGCCATCGTGGATAATCCAGAAAGACAGAAGATCTTTGTTTACATGGTGGCATGGTGAGATGACAACAGGCCTCCACCTACAGCCGCCTAGTGAAGTATAAATCAAACTATAGGTGCTGATAAGGCCTCCGTGTACTCACTGTGAACTTGGCGATGTGGATCTCCATGAGTTGCACCCCGTGGCCTGCTGTGGGGGCAGTAGTAAAGAGACTGAAGGCTATGAACTCAGCAGGCGGGAGTATCAGTCAGTCCTGGGGCCCAGTGCTATAGTTATGGAGGGAGTGCGGATTACCCACAGGCATCGGAGATCATCTCTTCAAGTGTTTGAAGCCAGAGAAGGGCCTGCTGCATCCTCGATTTCCTCATCATTTTCCTGAAGATGGGGTGCTCTACGATTTACTACAGATGGATCTCCAAATTTGCGGAGCACTGTGGATACCTCTGCTCGTAGGATCGTCTGAGGCATCCGTTGTGAAGATCCTGTTTTGGTGGTCCTCTTCTGTACAATGGACCAGGTGGAGGCCAACAAATCCCTCTCCAGCTTCTCCTTGAGTGGGGGTACTGATTCCGAGCTCCCCGAGGTAGGGTGCCATGGACAGGAGGTCCTGGAAGATTTTGACTCCCTGTGTGGTGGTAAGTTTAAGCCTTGCTGGATAGAGGGTCTGGGCTTTAATGTTCTTAGCGCGGAGCTGCTTTATTATCGGCCAAAGGGCTCTATGCGCCTCCTGCAACCCCGAAGCATGGTCACTGTCAATTGAGATTTTGTGCCCCCTGTATGTCAGGGCCCCTTGTTGCCTCACTTGACATAGTAGCTCTTCTTTGCTTTTACAAGAGGTCAGGCGTGCAATAAAAGATCTGGGTCTTGCTTCAGGGTTACGGGGCCGTGAGCCTAATGATCAGTGGGCCCGGTCCATTTCAAGGTCAAAGTCCCCTGGCAGTGAAAGCACATTCTGGAGGAGGTCTTGAAGGAAAGTGATGGTGTCCACGGCTTTTTCCTCCAGACCCTCCGGGACCCCATAGACCCTTACATTTTGTCTCCTGCTTCTCTGCTCCAGGTCGTCCAAGCGGTGAGTGAGCTCCCGGTCTTGTGTGAGGAGGCATAGAAGGAGGCGATTGTGCCTGTTTGTTCTGATACCTGTGTAAGGCATAATTCTAGTTGCTCCAATTTGTGGTCGATGCGGTTTAAGTCTGCCCGTAGCTCGGAAAGGGTCTGATCTATTTTGGTGACTGTCCGGGCTGTCTGCATGATTATTTTGGCTAGCTCATCCTGAGGTAAGTCGCCATGCGGCAAGGCCCGATGGTGGTCTCCCAGTGTCTCCCGATCATCCAGAGCTTCTGCCATTTCTGTCTGGAGCAACTCTCTGAGCTTCTGTGCTGGTGTCGCTGGGAGTTTGCCCAGTTTATTGTGCTTCTGTTTAGCCGGCGATGCCATCTTTAAGCAGGGATTTAATTAGATTGTAGGTGGTGGGGAGCGGAGCTCTGGGATTAATCAGCCATCACGGTCGCTGACGTCACCGGCAGTCCCTAGAGAAAGTAATTCGTCACAGAAAGAGTGGTGGATTCCTGGAACAACCTAACAGCTGAGGTGGTGGGGGCGAAAACAGTGGTGGAGTTCGGGAATGCATGGGATAGCCATAAGGGAATCTTAGTGGAAAGGAATGAGGGAGGGAGAAAGCGTACTAGGTGAAAACAACATTTCCATAATAGCACTGTTAGAATCGTGCTTCCACAATGTGCCTAAATAGCTATAGGGATAGCATAGCGCAAGGCAGTTACTGCTACCCCTGTAGCTGTCTAGGCACACTGCTGGAGGAGAGGAGAAGTATCCGGCAATGTGGTCCCCTGCTGAGCTGTTCCAGTGGCGAAGTGGCTAAGGCCCTGGGCAGCTATGGCAGGGAATTCTCCTGGAGACTAGGGTTCTGTACCTGGTCTCCTGATTGATGCATTTTCTGTTTTCCGTTCTCCCCCCCACAAAGCTGAATTTTCTTTGGGGGGCCCTCACCCGATGTAACCCCCCCACAAGTTTCTCCCCATCCTCGAGTTCCACCCCCCACGGAGTAAGTTATAAAAATATCAGGGGTCCGGGGCGGACTTCCACACAAAAACACTCATTACCCCTTTCTGAGTTTGTCATGGCGCGCAGGGACAGACAAACTCATTGACATGAGAGATGCTATATAGGGGTGTGAGGGGGGTGTGCCCAATGGAGAGCTCCATAGCAAGTAGCAGGCCAATGGGTCAGCAGGCCAGGGATGATTCAGTTTCTGTTGTTGGGGCAGAGTTGGCCAACTTTTCAAAGGACAGAGCTGCACCAATAGTGGCGCAGCTCTGTTCTTTGATGTGTAAAGCCCTACATTACTTGACTTCCTGATTGCACATTCACACTGCTGTAGCGCTTACAGTGTGAATGCGCTGAGCCTGCCCCCTGCTCCTGTCTTGCTTGTTTAATAATGAAAGGTTCAGTTGTGGCGCTACACTGGGGTACACATAGGCGTCGGAAACGGGGGGCAAGGGGGTGGCAGCCCACCCACTTTTTGGGGGCCAGTATGAATTGCCCCTTTCATTAATTTGAGTGGCTGCAGCATGCAGAATCAATTCCCTCATTGTGTGACAGCTTGCAGTGCCTTGAATCTGCTGCCTCCCCGCCCCGTCACTAACAAAAGAAACAGCTCCTTTGTAAATGCCTCCTTGCAGAGTTGTAAAGTACAGTCGTTATTATAACGGCTCTACTTTATAACTCTGGAACTGTCCCTAACACTTCTTCAAAGCAACCCAGCAGATGTTTACACCTCTTGTCTCCTCTTTGTTTTGGGAGTGTCTGAGTCAGGAGACTTAAGCACCCCCATAGCCGAGCTAGTCAGCCCAGTAAGGCAGATGAGATAATCAGCCAAGATAACACTTAAAATTAAATAGATCTGTTATGCCTCCACTGCGCTGGTGCCTCAGTTCAATGATTGGATTATTTATTTATTTGAAAGTCCCGACTCCCAGGGAAGTTCTGAGCCCGCCCCAGGCCCCAAGAACAAAGCTAGGCTAGTGCAAGCCAGGGAGGGTAATGGGTATAAAAGTAGCAACCACCACCACCACATGTCCGATCCCATTTCCTCCTGACTCCTGCTTCCTGTAATAACCTGGCTTTGCCTTGTTGTTGTGGCCAGTGGGGTTGAGAGAGTGAGTGGTGGTTGCCGATTTCATTCAAACTTGCCTTGGTGGAGATAGATGAAGATGACCGGACCCAGAGAATTGCTGGCTGGAGTTGCTGTTGGCTGCAGTGCGCCCCTTAGTGTTCTGACTCTCCAGTCGAGACTGACTCTGTTTGAAACCCTTTAGTTAATTTGCTTTAAATTTTTTTTTTCTTGAAGACAAGTTAAATTTAATTTGAAGAGCTCTGACTCAGAGCTTAGCTTGAAATCAAATAACGTCCCCGGCAGCGACGGTCCAATTCCAAAGTGCCAACCCTGTGGTAACTCAATTCACTGTCCGGTGTCCATTAATTAAATTAAGTTCTCTTGGTACTGGTATAGTCGGATGTCCATCTGGTTCTGTATTCTGTAAGCTGCCCACCTGTCGGCACCTGTTTGTTTGTCATTGCCAACTTGTCCCAATAGTAGCTTGCCACCAGCCCGTCTGCAACTTGCCTTGCGCCCCTCCCTGCATTGCCCAGCCCCATTCGAGAAAGTCCATTGCGATGCCAGTGTGCCACTGTCCACTCTGTCTCCAGTCGGTGTGTATTTGTGACTCTGACTGTTAGTAGTATGTCAGTTGCTGCGGTCCTCCTCCTGCCTCCTTATCACGGGTATCGGTTGGATGGTCAGGTCATGGCTGGACATAAGAACCAGGATTCTGTGAGGAAGAACATTCCAATAGGCTATATCTGGTCTGGACCTGTCCTGCTGGCTGTACTGCTACTATTATTTGCAGGTAAAAAAAAAAAGTTAAAGCTATGTTCATAAAATGCTCCTTCCTTGGCTTAGAAGATATCGGTCGCTAATTTAGGGTATGGGGCTGCAGATAACTAATTAACATTTATTTTAAATTGCTGTACTGAAGATAATGTATTTCAATGAAGCTGTGTATTTTTACAAGAGTTGTGAATTTACTGAGTTATGAACTTACTGAGAGTAAAGAAAAAAGTTATCGTAGGGAGCTGTGTATTTTTTACTAGAGTTGTGAACTTACTGAGTTATGAATTTAAATTATTTTACTGAGAGTAAAAAGAAGGTATAAAAGGTATATAGAAAACTATAATCATAGGGTGGTAAGGAAAATTGACATTATTTTAACCATTTTATTGTGACAATCTCCAGAGTCCCCTCATGAGATCAAGTATAACTAAGGGCCCAAAGCACAATTAGGGAGGGATAGGATTGAACCTGGGGGTAGTGTATATCTTAGACCTTCCTGGGAATTGTCTAGGCATTGCATAGTATTGCCCACTGCTGGTGTGTAAGTTCTGAAGTGGCAAAAGTGCTTAAGGGCAGTGTGTGTTTAATTGTTGCTATTGCTAGCTTAAAGCTTTTAATATTCTATTGATGTTTTGTACTGTATTTGAATATGGTTGAAGAATTAATAATTTTTAAATATTTTTTTCTATAAAACTTGTAATGACCTGAACAGTCTAACAATACAACCTGATGATGAGGATGATGATACAGGTAAAAAAAAAAAAACAACATTTGATCAGATGTACTAGTATGTATGTTAACAGTGACATGGTCTACCGGAAAGCAGCAGTCATGTGGGAACCAGGGAACATAAATAATAATAATAAAAAAATAGACAAATACATAATTGTGTCCTGTCCTGCAGTTACTGTCATGATTAACACCCACTAACAGTGGTACCAAAATTGGAAATACACAGAGTTGAGGCTGAGCTCTTTTCCTTTAGTGAGCTTTTATTCATCCATTCAATGTATTAGTAAATCCTTCTGTTCAGTATATGACATAAGTTACAATTAATGTATTCAAAGTAGCAGGATTACTTTTTATTTATTACTCATTTAAGTTCACCCTTATTTGTACATTGGAGCCAAGCAAATCTGAAAATGATCTGTGCACCAATGGAGGATGTATTCTTTAAAAGAGTAACATTGACAATCTGGGAACATAAAAGCTTGTGATGCAATATTTTAACATGCCAGTAGTGGAAAACAGGATTTAATTAATAATATGTTAATTCAACAGATGAATAAAAACTCAGTAAGAGAAAACAGCTCCGTGTTTCCAGTTTTGGTGCTGGTGTTCAATCCCAGGTGAAGTGGAGTAGTGTGGAGTAGTATCAGGCAGGCACCTGTTTCTTTGTATGGTACATGGCTGCCTTGACTGTGAACACATTTTGTGCACTTTGCTGAAGGACTTGGGATCTGGGGGAATGTTTTTACTGTTGATATACAACAGTAACAGTCAGAGACAGGGAAGGCGTAGGAGATAGCAAGAGACAGATGAATAACAGGAGGAAGAACTGGGAAGAATAAGTAAGTTAGTGTTAAAATCAAAACAGAGACAAGGAAGGGTTTATTAATCTATTCATTGATTGATTAAGGTTACAATAACATTTTATCATACAGTCACCCACAGATGAGTAAAGAGTTCCTTACAACTAAACACCTTAGACCCTTTATTGGTTAATGGTGTGCTATGCGGAATATGAAATACAAAGCATACTTGACAACCGTATTCATTTATACAAAAAAAGTGACCAGGTGTGCACACTGTCTGAGGTGATGATATCAGCCTGTTTCCTAGTGTGTGCTGGGGAAAAAGGAGTTAGATGCGTGTAATTCACAGCAACTGAACACATGTACATGGTTACAAGGTTATAAAAAGCAGACATGGAGACAGTGCAATATGCAATAAGCATTCCAGTAAATTAACCCAGGCCTTGATAAAGTATTAGTAATGATGAGAAATGAGTCAGTCAGCCTCAGCTCTACTTATGCTTTTTTGCTGGTGACTGGTCAATGGACAGGGGACATTTTTTAACCTTATTTCTTGTGGAATTGGAACATGAGTAGTTCTGGTTTGATTTGCTGTAACAACATGAAAGTCCACGCCAACAATATTAATTACTTGCTGTACTGTATGTGACAGGGTGTGCCAGTCCAAGAGTGGCAATAACATGCTGTGGGCTGGGCCTGGACTGTTGATAGGACATGAAACTGTGTGGTAAATGTCTGCCCAAACTCTGGATTTGGCTCTGTACTGTACCCCAACCCAACCAGACTATATGTGAAATGTATTAAAATTTAAGAAACAATGACACTCCAACTATTGCCATGTATTTTGAAAATGCAAAATGTATGTTACAGTACAATTTTCAGTAAATAGAAAAAAAAGAACTTCAAACAGGTTTGACAAAAACAAATTAACCATAGGTACATGCCAGGGGCAGGGTTGGGGGTTTGGAATGACTGCCGCCCCCATCATGAATTTGGAAATTCAAGGGGTGAGATAGCAAGGGTTAATTTGAGTGGCACACATTGGGGGGGGGGCAGATAAAAGATCCAAGTTTTCTTGCCACCTCACCCCCGAATTTCCAAATTCATAGTTAGGGGCAGTCAATCCAAGTTCCCAACCCTGTCCCCGGCATGTACCAATGGATATTTGCCACACGTTTTCATGTAACTGCATTCTTATCATTACGATCTTCATCATGAGTGTACATTTATTGTATTTTTGTATGGCAAAAACTAGTTTCGAAAAAGTGCCCTTGGTACCCTCATAAGTGCCCTTCCGATCCTCCGCCCCCTCAGCTTTTACCATCTTCCAGCACCCATGGGGTACACCAGGGCACGTGCACTGGTAAAAAAATGCTGTGCCCCAGTGCTTCTGGCTCCCACTTACAAGACCAGATTGACCATTATGCCGTGCTGCACACACTCGGCAAGACGGCAGTGATAGTTGTTTTAAAGTAAATGCCGACCACCGGTTCAGACTTTGCTCTGAGTGTTTTGCAGTCACTCAAATCGGCATATTGGGACTGAGATGAATTGGGGGGGATGGCAAGTGTGCACTGCTTATATCCTGGATCAATGACCCCCATCCCACAACAATGTAGTGTCTGACTGGCTGTGTCACTTGCATGGAGGTCATTTCCTTTTGCAACTGCACTCGGCTGACTGATGAGGCTGCAGTTGGTGACAACTGCTGTTTTAGCTTTACCAATTGCTGGTTCAGCAAGAAAGCTTAAGCCTTCCTTCGACAATTTCTCAGCACAAGCAATCAGTTTATTTTTTGTTTATATAAATGATGCATTATGCACTGCCTTCTTGCCTCAGATACCGTTATTGGTCCGCAGCCAAGCTGTGCGAGCAAGCATTCAGAATTAGGGAGGAAGGTCAGCCCAGTCGGGACTCAGGAGCAGGCTGGATACATACTCACCTTGGAGTCAGAGCTCACCTTGAGTAGGAGCACCCCCCGATCAAGAACTAACCACTGATTAATAAGGAGTAGTGGGGTGAGTGATGTGACTATCCAACTGTCCCTGCTTAATGGTGGCACCGACTTTTTTCTTTATTGTGGCCAAGTGCGGAATGCTCAGCATTAATGTCCTATTCCTTCCTCTGACACCCTTCATAACTTGTCACCACTGAACAGGCAAAAAGACACTTAAAACAGAACTTGTGCCTCTCGATTAATTTATTCCTCCAAATGTCCAAGACAGCTGCACCGCAGCACAGGTGTAGCTATAACAGTGTACAGGAAAGAATTTGTAAAGGTACGGCACACTCTGACAAGCAACTGACTGTGGAGAGTTGAATAACAGGGGGCACTTTCACTTTCTAGGGAATGCCACCCTCTGGCGGCACTGATTACCAGCACTGTTTGATCGTGGTTTCACCCAGCACTGATTGTTCAGGACAGAACCTGTAGATCTAACATTTCATAATCAATTTTCAGATCTAACATTTCAAAGGGAGGCCCTGTACATGGCTGAGCTACCACTGAAGAAGCCCCTGATTAGTTGGGGAAAAATGTTAGGTCTACAGGCTCTGTCCTGCACTGTTATTACTACCTTTGTGCACCTGCCTTGGACATTTGATGGAATAAATGAATTGAGAGGCACAGGTTCTGATTCCAGTTGTCTTTTTTTCTATCAGCTGAGTGGATATATTACTTTCACAATCATAAAGGAGAAAAAATAAGGTAAATAAACAGAATTTATGTGGCTCAGTTTAACATGGTTGAACAGAATAAGAATGGAGAGAGTTTGACTGATGGGGAGAAAAATATTTTTCCCTTAACAGTCATTAGGTTGTGAAATCTGTATGCTGCTAGACAGTTTAATGAAGATTGAAAGCAATGTGGCTTTTATGCTGACCCATCAGTGTGGCAGTAGGGTTGCCACTCAGCATGCCAGTAACCTGAGTTTGGCAACAAGCCAGGATCTTCAGTGGCTGGCCGGGGAGATGATGACTGAGCATCCCAGATGATGTTTTCCTCCTCCAGGTAGGGTTAGGGTTAGGGTGCCAGGGTCTTCAGTGGCTGGCTGGGGAGATGAAGACTGAGAATCCCAGATGATGCTTTCCTCCTCCGGGTAGGGTTAGGGTTAGGGTGCCAGGGTCTTCAGTGGCTGGCTGGGGAGATGATGACTGAGCATCCCAGATGATGTTTTCCTCCTCTAGGAAGGGAGGCTCATTGCCTGAGCCACCAAGGTGACCTTAGGTGGAAGCACAGTGGAGGCAGTGTGTGTGGATGGACATCAGGCAGGCCCAAGAGAGCTGAGCTATTTTGTATGTGCTCCAGTCCTCACGAACCCCATGCACATCAACATCTGACATCTGACATGGGCTGGGAGAAACTAGGGAAATCCACCCCCAACTATGCAGGATAATGACAAACTCCCTCTACAGGTTTAACACCATTGACTGTGGCTCCCACCTTCTCAGGCTGATTGGAAATGTCTTGAGGGGCAGCGATCAGGCCCTGATGACCAACTGCCCCCTGCCCCACCACTGAGGAAAACTATGGGGATCAAAGAAGGTGCGGGTTAAGTCCTAGAGAAGATGCGTGATGGGACTTGGGTGCAGTCTGACTGAAGGGGGCCGGTCAAGCAGAAGGATCATAAGTTACAAGTAAGAAAGCACTGTCACTTTATAATGGTCTAAATAGCTTTTTGCTAATGAAAGGAGCAAAAGTTTATAATTCCTGAGAAAACAGTGCGACAGACATGATAGATAAGCCTCCATTTTTTTTAAACAAATGTGATGTATTGCAATGGTCATCAAGTTGTTAGCTGACATATTTTGGCTATTGTTAATTATATTTAGCACATTTTAATTTATGTTTTGTATTTACATTCATCCCCTTATCACCCATTATCTCTTAAAGGTATACTGTCCCCCATTTAGGCCTCAAATGGTTCCTAGGCAATGTTGTATAGAATTTTTAAATGAATTCTGAACAGAATTACATCTAATTTTAGGAAATTCTGTCTAATTTTGTGGAATTCAGAAATTTCAGAAGTGGAATGCTTTTTGTGGAATTGAGTGTAAAGAGTCGTGAGCAGAGAAGAATTAGGAAATGCATTGTGCAGCTGTCCTCTTTCACTTTTTAATGTAATGGCTTTTTGTCTTATTGACCTTGAGGCATTCCCACCCCACCTGATCTGAATGGTCCCTCCCATACTCTGAGCGGTCTAACCTCCAGAAAGATTTAGTGCAGTCGTTTAGTGGTGGTGAGTTGTGTTAAAAGCTAGAAAAAAGTGTTAAAAGCTACAAATAAAAAAGTCCTCTGTAGATTGTGTGATCCCATTGGACCCCAGCCACTGGCGTGTATACACATACACGCACCATCAATGATTTCATGTCCCAGAATGACCAGCTGCTGGCGTGTATACACACACACGTGCCATCAATGATTTCATGTCGCAGAATGACCAACTGCTGGCGTGTGTATACACACACATGTGCCATCAATGATTTCATGTCCCAGAATGACCAGCTGCTAGCTGGATCAGTGTGCCATGGCTGACCATCCTTTGAGTCCGGGGAGTCGGCAGGCATATGCACTGTACCCAGCAGAGTACAGTAAAAAAAATCAGGCAGGAGCAACAAATCAGGCAGGGGCAACAAAAAGAGGAAAGCAAGGACATTGTGAGTCACATTGTGTCTGTGTCGCACTCAGCCCTTCTGCCTTTGTTGTTCACTATGGGGCACTGACGCCACCAGCCAAATACACAAACAAGAACTTACCAGGCAGGCAGAAAACCAAAGAGGGAGGATTAATGGAAGAAACTGATTACTTGAACTCAAAGATGGCAAAGAGAGGGGGTGGGCCTATTGCTGGTGTGGCGTGGCAGCGGATATTTTGGTTTATGTTTACATAATGGGGGGGCAACAGTGTATACGTTTTGAGTACAAGTTTAAAATTCCTGGCTACACCCCCACATTGAGTAATGTGCCTAATGGGCAGATGCCAGGGTGTTGTGTTGTCGAAGTAGGCTACGACTCAGTTACGCAGATGGCAGCAGGTCATTTTGGGACATATGGATGCTGATCTAGTGTGTGTGTGTGTATATACACACACATGTGCGTGCTAGTAAAACATCCACATCCAGATGCATCTGATTCCGCATATATTTGATTCCAGTTAACCGAAATGATGGCTTTGGGGTGGGGGTGAGTGGTTATGAAAAAGGGAAGGTGGGGCATTATGATACAGTTACTGAGCAAATATCTACTACTGGATTGAGTAATAGGAGAAGTACATGTTAAAAAAAGGAGCACAGGATAGAAGGTCCAGCACTCTAGTCCAAATAAGTCACAAGCTACCTTCAGAGATTTAAATAATTTTGCATGGTGCAATTTTGCCACCAATGTTATGCACCACATGCTCCCTGGTGCTTTCCCAAAGGCCTTGAAAAATTGGCAGGGAGCATCAGCACGTGTCGCGAATGTGCCCATTGTATCTTTCTTCAACTGCAATGCTAGAATAAAATAAATCTCTGAAAGTCGTCTGTGCCTTCTTTGGACTGGAGTGCTGAACCTCTAATGCTGATTGATTAAGGAATGCTGATTTTATCCTAAGAATCGTATTGCTACTATGGTGAATGTAAAGTTGCTGGGTCATCCACTCTACTGAAAGGTGTATTTTAGTCCAGTAGCAGCGTCAGAAAAGTTAAATTGCCATAACTGTTTAAATAGCTACAAATGCCCCTTCGATTTGCTGCCACCCTGTTATTAGCCATTCTAGATTATCCACCCACTTTGTTTGTACAAAAGCAGGTGGACAGTTGCACTGCATATGAATGAGGCAAAAAAGTGTGTTTTGTGCAAGTTGTGTTGCACATCTATTTCAGTATCAGCACTTGATGTGCTTTGGCAAGTTAAAGTACAAGGGTTGTTTTTAACATAGTTTTACTTGTCCGGGTATAGTACATAGTTAATGAATATGCACACACACACTTGCCATTGAGGTTTTTGTAGGTGCCCTGGCTGCCCACTGTGGTGCCCACCCTGTGCCCCGGTAACCAAAACAAGCTAAAGCCACCACTGGACAGGTTTAATTCAGGTACTTCTAATTTATCACGTATTTTGCAATAAAATCCATTTGAAGAACTCTGTGGCTCTCATAGAACAGATGCAGAAACAGAGAACAATTGTGAACCATGGCTAGGTAGATTCCAAGACTGTTTAACTCAAATAAATACTGTTGTTGTAAGACAGCCACAAACTTCCACAACAGGAACTAATGTTACTACAGCCCCGGGAATTCTTACGATATGCAAGACATTTGTAATCTGCAAAACTGCTTAAATGTTGCCGAAACAGAAAAAAGTCAGCAGTCTCCGTTGAGTACTCCTAGTTAGTAACAAGGAGCAAATATATTGGAAGGAGGGGTTTCATATTACTCTGACAACTTTTCACCCCCATCCTGGGCTAAGCTAATTGTGGAGCAAATTTCTACAGTGGATACAAAACGTAGCAAGTCTTCATCATCTTCATCCCACCACCAAAAAATATAATCCACTGGAGTTATTGAGACAGACTGATTGCAAAATAAACAAGAATGAAACTGAGTTTTGGCGTGAGTCTGATGCAGCAATTAATTTATTGTTTCAACTGTCCGCTGTATGCACAAGCAAAAGCAATGTGCGTAGCTGACAGACTCGCACCACTATTGCAGCAGGTAGTCAGTATGATATAAGTACTTTGTCCCGTATTTGTGACACCGTTGTACCATGCATTCACAGCCAGTAACTGTGCCACCATCTGTGTAACTAGGAGACAAAATATAAATAACAGCACAAAGACTGAGGAGGAATGCTAAAGACAATGTGCGACGTAACAAAAAAAAAGTACAAAACTAGCTTTGTGACACAGCCGTCCAGACTCTCACAACACTTTGCCAGTACACTGTAGTTTGCTCAGGGGACAGAGGGCAATTCGCAAACCTAAATATTTGTATAGTATTACTAAAGTGGCAGTACACAAGAAAGAGATTCATTCTAAAAGATTTTATAGTATGACCATATTATTATTGCATTACTTGTTTCAGTGGTTCCATAACTGCGGAAAGGAAAAGACTGTCGTGTATTTGAGTCCAAAACAAAATGAATGAAGTGGATACAGATATTTACAGTTGTGAATGAGTGGGTTTGCGGGGTGCTGACACTGGGTCCACACAGGATGGCAGAATAGACAAAAAATATAGAGTTGGACTCATGGTAAAACACATTTCTAGGTTTGTTTGTTTTTTATTGTTTTGCAATCAGTCTGTCTCGATACTGTAAGTATAAATCCAGTGGAATATTCTTTGGGGTGGGATGGAGGTGATAAAGACTTGAAATTGTGTTGTGTCCAATGTCTGATCCTGTGTTTGCACTTGCACAATGAAAAAAACTACTGCCAGCATCCCTCTGATTAACCCCCCCCCCCCATGTGTAACTGAAGTAAAGAAACAGGATGAAGTTGAGTAACAGACTTCAGGCAGTTGGTAGTTTTAGCAGTAGGCAGCCAGCAATACATATAGAGTCACTTACTGAGTAGAAAGACTATTCACATACTGGTGCTGATACCAACACATGACGTGGGACAGGTCGGGCCATGTACCAATAACCAAAAAAAAATATTACTTTCAAAAATGCCCACTGCAGTACGATCTGGCAGGCAGACAGAGAACGACAAAATATGCCACAACTTTCTGGAGATGACAGAAAGAAGGATGGTCAAGTGGGGACACTGCTCTGACTTTGTCACTAAAATAAACTGCCTGCGACTGTTACTTGACTGTATTGCTTTTTGTCATGCCATGTGTAGGGGCAAACACATGGAAGCCTCATCCTTGTGCGCACTGGCGCTCCTGTAATGGTGGTCCTGGTCCCTGCCCCTCAGCCATTCCTAGGTTTGGGATCATGTGACATTAACGGTGGCTTCAGCTTTAAAGATCTGGCAGGGAGCCACATTCGACTCCCGCCACAACTACTGGCCACAGCTGTGCCGCCCACTGCTGCTGATGCAGTTCTATGGTGCACCAGTGTTATAGACTTTCTTGCTAATGGAAGGGAAAGAACAGCTGGCAAGCCAAAATGTAAGTCCCAAAATTAAGTGACGGAGACTTATGATAATTAGGGAGCATTGTAATTTGGGCAGAGAAAAGGATCGGATTGCTGTTGCATGACACTGACTGATACGGGTGTTGGAAGGGGTGCAAGCTTGCCAGTGCTTCGTACTTTAACTTAACATCTCAGTGCATGGTGCGTTATTTGAATATCAAATGCCTATACGTTTATATGTTTCCAAAGTACTACATTGAGTTCCCAGCATTAATAGAAAGTGATAAATGATTTGACTCACCCATTACAGTTTACGCCCCTGGTAATCTAAGTTTAACTCTTTTATTCTTTTTTGAAAGTTGTTTCTGACCCCCCTTTGGCAACAAAGGTTCCATAGAATTGGAAGGGTCATTAGTTGCTGGGCTGGGAAAGTGAAGCATACAGGAGGCTTGTTGGGGTAGCAGTCGCAGAGGCAGCAACAGCATGGATTTGCTCATCTCAGCCTGATCTCGACTCTTATTGAGGAGCAGAGAGGAACTGTGGCAGAATGTTTTAGTGAAGAATGATTCAGTGTTTTTTAAGTTTTTTTGTTTGTTTGTTTTAGTCAGGTCCATAGGATATCACTTAAAGTGACATTGTGACTTTAAGAGATTTGCATATAGTGACACACGAGCTGTTGTCATCAAATCATGCACATAGGGAAGAGAAACCCTGAAGCCACTTATAGGCTGGGAGGGGAGTTGCTAGCAGTCACAAAGGAAGAAAGAGACTTGGGCATCATCATCACTGATGACCTGAAATCATCCAAGCAGACCTCTAAAGCAGTAGGTAAGGCTAGGGGGGTGTTAGGGTGTATTAGTAGGGGTATCACAAGTCGTAAGAGGGAGGTAATAATCCCTCTGTACAAGACATTGGTTAGGCCCCATCTGGAGTACTGCGGCAGTATTGGAGGCCACACCTTCAAAAGGACATTAACCAAATTGAGGCAGTCCAGAGAAGGGCAACCAAAATGGTGCAGGGACTGCATCAGAAGACATATGAGGACAGATTAAC
Source organism: Neoceratodus forsteri (assembly GCA_016271365.2). Taxonomy (NCBI): domain Eukaryota; kingdom Metazoa; phylum Chordata; order Ceratodontiformes; family Ceratodontidae; genus Neoceratodus; species Neoceratodus forsteri. The sequence goes on from CM057456.1 coordinate 288,975,111, forward strand.
GGAGCTCAATATGTATACCCTTGAGCAAAGGAGGGAGAGAGGTGATATGATCGAGGCATTCAAACACCTTAAGGGCATAAACAAGGTGAAAGAGTCTAACATGTTTAAATATAAGAAAAATAGCAGGACAAGAGGACACAGCATGAGATTAGAGGGAGGCCGATTAAGAGGAATGTGAGGAAATTCTTTTCACAGAAAGGGTGGTGATGATGAATGGCTACTACCACAAGAAGTGGTGGCTATGAATACAGTGCAGGGCTTCAAACATGCATGGGATAGGCATAAGGGAGCAATACAAATGACTATGAATAGATAGGTCACTGACAAAGGCCAATGGCACATTTATAAGGTAGAAAAAGAAATGGGCAGACTGGATGGGCCTTGCGGTCCTTATCTGCCGTCAACTTCTATGTTTCTATGTTTCTATGTTGTTTATGAATGAGCTTTTGATCCAATTATGAATATTGCTAGCCTGCAGTGGGTAAGGAACTAAAGAGCTTTACATGTCATCCTGTTCCCTCCATTACTGAGTACAAAACACAGTAGTTGGCAGCTGGTTAAGAGCCTGGATCAATTGCTTGCATAGTTGTACTGAACTAACTCTCTCTCTCTCTCTGTCTCTCTCTCTCTCTCTCTCCCTCTCCCCCTCTATTGTCAATATGGGCATTCCCGCTGCAGACAGACCTGCCGCCACAGATACTCTGCGTGGGACTAGCAGCATAAGCGGAGAGCAGCAGGACTAGAGAAAAAGGATGAGACTACATCCAGATTAATATACCGTCCTTTAACATGTTATACAGCCCCTGCCCAGTAACATACTATACAGATCCTGCCGTGACATTATACAAATTCTACACTATAAGATAGCCTATAGATCCTGATCCTTTATTATACAGATCATGTCCTGTTATCATACAGATGTTGTCCTATAACATATTGGACAGCATTTGGCAGCTATCAGCTTTGGGCTCCAATACATTCTTAACAAGCACATTAAAGTTTTAAAACAAAACGAAAAAAAAATTGTCATTGTGTGTGTGTGTGTATGTGTGTGTATGCACGTGTGTGTGTGCGTAGGGGGGAGGTACTGAAAGCCTCTTTTCACACTGAATAATACTGGGTTTTGAGTCTTGTACCTTTTATTGAAACATTTAAAGAAAAAAATTAAAATTGAGGTGCATAACTGCAACATAATAGACAGACGGAAGGACACACAGAAACAATGACAAATGAGGAAGGAACATTACAATATTTATTTATTTATTTATTTGAGGTATTCAGAAAGACCTTTGAGTCAAAGACTCATTTACAAAGGTTCCACGTCAAACATATAGAGGAACAGGGATAACACTAATACAGTTTCAGGACATTACATAACATCACAGTGCAGGATACATGCATGGTACAGAGAGTGACTTGAAGACAGGGATAACATGCAATACAGTATTATAGCACAGCCGCAAAAGAATCAGTGAGACTGTTTGTCAGAGTAGGAAGTTTGGTGGGGATCGGTCAGGCGACCGGCGAGAAACTGGTCTTAACAGGTCAGGGGCAGTCACATCGATTTGCGGTCTGGAGGTGATTACTTAGAGCGGAGAAATCTGAAGAGGACTGCAGCTGACTTATGTTGTGGAGTGAGCCTTTCGTTGTTGTTGTCGGTATTACTATTGGATTTTGGTGAAGTTATTCCCAGTACAAAGACATTTATTTCCTGATTAAGAAAGAGGCAACTTGGAAGTAACCATTTCGGTCACACTTTATTTTAAGTGTCAGTTTCAGTGTAACTGAAGGGTAGGTCATCCTTAGTTACTTGTAACAGCAATGTTTTCACACAAGAGGTCAAACCTTCAGTCCTGTAACACCTGTACTAGCAGCTTTCTTGCTATTTTAACATATTTGAATGCTTGTATGAAATGAGCTGCAATTAAAATAATTCTGAATGCAGTTTGTTGAGTAAAGTTTTTTCATGGATGCAATTACAAGCACTTTGCAGCCATCGATATGTCCTGTTTAATAGTTGAAGAAATAAAATTGAGAGCTAAATGGGAGGTAAAAGAGAAAGGGAGCCGGAAGATGCGTGCTCCGCACTACAGTAGGGGCTCAACTTCGGGCTCTCATTTGTTACATTACTTGCAGGTTCGAGTTATCTGCAAGATCTTCTTCACCCTTACTGCCCCTCCTGGCCACTTCACTCCGCCGACAAGAGATTGCTAGAGATTCCCAGAGTTCACTTAAAGTCATTTGGGGCCCCGAGCATTTAAATTCGTGGCCCCCTCCCTGTGGAATTCTCTACCTCATTGGATAAGACAGTGCCTGACGGTGGATAGTTTAAAATCTGCATTAAAAACTTACTTGTTTAATCTTGCTTTTCCTGATGCTAAATAAGCATGTTATGAATGTTTTATGGAGTTTTTAGGTGGGATTTTACTGTTTATTGTACTAGTGCTATGATCCTTCAGGGAATAGTGCTATTTTATAAATAAAGCTGAATTGAATTGCATTGAATAAAAACATTGAAAACAGCAAGAAAGAGAAAAGGAGATCCGAGTCTTTATGTGAGAAAAAAATAGCTAAAAGGCGCGCTTGCAATCCATTAAAGTGAGCATATGCATAATGACTTGGAAATGTAAAAATACTTGATTCATAAAAGGAGCACACCTGCATCTGTCCTTCGTCAGTACCTGTGTAGTGATTATTCCACTAACCTGCAGCATGATCAGTATATGGTGCTTCGTACATTCATTAAAATACATATGATACAAGCTGAGGTATACTGTCTTACAGAATTTATCCTGTTTCAGACTAGCAAACTTATTTTCTTTTGAACTGCATCTCTAATTATTTACAGTGTGTGTGTGTGTGTGTGTTTTGGGCATGCACCTACAAAGGACTCCATTTATTGGTGTTTTTGAGAGAGAAACAGTACTTTTTTCTAGTTTGCCAGATAGGGGGAAATGAGCTAATTGCTAAATGTGAAAGAATTAGGAATTTCTGTGGTGCCCTACTGACAGCACGTGCCAGATCCTTTAAGCTGGCCAAGTAACTCTCTGACACATTATTTAGTTTTTTTGTTACTGTCTGGTAGTCAACAGATACCACTTCATCACATTGTCTCATCATCTCTAAATGTACCTGTTAACTCATCTTACTTGTTGTACTATACTTTAGCATATTTCCTTCTTCAATGCAAATAAACTTTCACAAAACCTAATTACACCATTATTCTCATCATTATTAATACAATCTCACTTAGTCTATCCTTATCTCTACACACGAAGAACATTCGGCATTGACAAATGCTTGTATTTATTAGCCATGGTAGTTGTCAGTCTGTTTGTGGACTGCTGTCATTGGCATCATTTTTATGGTCTCTATTTTCGTCGAGCACTGTTGTTTACAGCACGGTTTTGTGGTCCCGCTTTTGGACCGAGCTGTTATTGTGTGCGTGGTCCTGACCTAGTTCCAGGAGAAAAAGCCAGAGATCAAGTAGGGTTTGCGGTGATACTGCAGGTAGGGAAAAACAGGCAGACTGGGTAGGCCAAGTGGTCTTTATTTGCCAACAAATTCTATGTTTCTATGAAAGGAATGAACAGGGTAAGTTGCGAGGAACTGTTCATTAGGAATAGCGAGTTAAAAACAATGGAGTACTGAACCAACCAGAGCGCAGCTTTTAGCAGCACTAAAGCCAGAATTGAAATCAAAGAGAAATGGTTCAGTCTTCAAGCAAACAGCAGGTATAAAAGTTTTAACTAGTAAAGTGATGTTGCATAAATTGAATACGCAATTGTCTGCCTCAATAAATGCAGATTATCATCACTTGTGATGGGGGCAGGACCTTTATAACTCACTCGTGGTGGCTCTGCCATCTGTCAGTTATGGTTCTGCCCCCTCACACTTGAAGACAACATGCATATTTTGAGCAGACCATTGCACATCCCCTATACAGCTACCCAAGCAGTATTTCTAACACCTATTCAACTATTAAAATTCTCCTTCCACAAAAACGTTAGCAGGCATATTACGGAAGTCATGATTTTCTAACTTATATATACACAGTCATTTTCCAAGCCCACATACAGCAAGAGCACACCCGGAGCAAGTCAGACAGTTTTCCTCTCCTCCCCCCACAAACACCATGAAGCACCAAACTAGGCTGTACCACTTAAAAAAAAACAAACCACAAAGCACAAAACTTACCTCTGTCACTTAATAACAGATAATTACAGGCAACCAATTCTTTGCCTTCCAAAAAGAACAGACTGTTACCTTGATTTTTCAAGGTAACCTGTATTGTCTGATAGTGATTCAGCCTTTTTGGAAATCTGTGTGGGCTAGACGCTTAGGCGCCTAACCCCCCCCCCATACCCTCCCAGTCTTTTGTTGTGCAGATTGCTGATTTTTAGCACCTTATTGCAGATTGCCTGCAATAAAGTACCTTGCTCACTACCTTCTCCTCTGTCCCCTACCTTGCAGCCGGCACAGCCCTCGAGACACAGGGCGAGAAGGGCTCCAAGCCGCCAGCGGGCGGCGGCGACCACCAGCCGACCGAGGGAACCAGGAGGCTGTGAGAAGCAGAGCAGTACGGGCAGTTGCAAGAACCAATCAGAAAGCGACCGCTGACTCTGCCTTGCTTCCAATTTGCGCCTTTCCCATAGACTTTAGCTGGACTCTGCAACACTATTCTGGCCGGGATTTTCTGTTATTTTATTTTATTGTTAATTCCACCTAAAAAGAGCTGTTTTACCTTTGATTTGTGCCCGATTTAAGGGTTGTATTGCTGTATTGTCTGATAGTGATTCAGCCTTTTTGGAAATCTGTGTGGGCTAGACGCTTAGGCGCCTAACCCGCCTAACCCCCCCCATACCCTCCCAGTCTTTTGTTGTGCAGATTGCTGATTTTTAGCACCTTATTGCAGATTGCCTGCAACAAAGTACCTTGCTCACTGCCTTCTCCTCTGTCCCCTACCTTGCAGCCGGCACAGCCCTCGAGACACAGGGACCGAAGGGGCTCCGAGCCACCAGCGGGCCGGCGGCGACACACCAGCCGACCGAGGGAACCAGGAGGCGGAGAAGCAGGCAGAGAAGACACGGCAAAGGAAACCAATCGGAAAGCGACCGCTGACTCTTGCCTTGCTTCCATTGGTGCGCTTCACAATAGACTTTAGCTGGACTCTGCAAAACTATTCTGGCCGGGATTTTCTGTTATTTTACTTTATTGTTAATTCCACCTAAAAAGAGCTGTTTTACCTTTGATTTGTGCCCGATTTAGGGTTGTAGTGCTGTATTGTCTGATAGTGATTCAGCCTTTGGAAATCTGTGTGGGCTAGGCGGCATAGGCGCCTAACCCCCCATACCCTCCCAGTCTTTTGTTGTGCAGATTGCTGATTTTAGCACCTTATTGCAGATTGCCTGCAACAAAGTACCTTGCTCACTGCCTTCTCCTCTGTCCCCTACCTTGCAGCTGGCACAGCCTCGAGACACAGGGACCGAAGGGGCTCCGAGGCATGGCCAGCTGGCGGCGACCACCAGCGACCAGGGAACCAGGAGGCAGGAGAAGCAGGCAGGAAATGCGAACGGCCCAAAAAATTTTGCCGCCCTTCGGTTGATTCTTTTATACACTTTCTCCCGCCATTTCTCTAACCCACGCCCACAGCTATTTCCCTTCCTCTATTAACCCTTACCAAACCTCCACAATGCTACTCTGCTTCCTTTTGCTCCTGAGCCTCTCTTCTTCCCCAATCCCATATGATAATCATGATATACCCCTTGCCATGGTGAATAAGGTAGTGAATATGGTCTGCCCACCCCTGTCATCCACAGTGGACAGCCATCTATTCCTTATTTATATCCAGCCATTTTTGCACTGCAACCCCTGGGGTATCCCACATAAAGTCTCTCTTACCCTACAGCATCCTCAAGTACCTTATATTCATCCTGGCTTTATATTAACCCACTATGCCTGTCCATCAGATTATTATTTTGTGATAAACTTCATATCTATATAACAGGTCCTCACCTATTATACAGTGGTTCCCCAAGAAGAGGAGGAAATGCTCTGACCACTCTCTTTCCCTTTCATTTGGTGCCCTCCTCAAACTAATCTTCTTCCTTCTGATCTGTATTGGTACTATTGAAATAAATCCTGGCCCTTTGAAAGTTTCTTATCCCTGCTGATCTAACCTCTATAAATGGCCTAAGTTTCCTTCACTTCAATGCTTGCAGCCTTCTAAAAAGTTCTCCTTAATACAGGCCTGGGTTGCACATACTCTACCTGACTTCCTGGTTATCTCTGAAACTTGGCTCAGACCTACAACAAAGACAGTGATATAAACCTTCCCAACTATCAGCTTTTCAGATCAGATCGCCCTTCCAGGGGTGGTGGGTGGCCATCTATATTAAGGACACCATCTCTGCATCCTGCCTCATCAATACATCCGAACCAAAGGAATTTTAATGTTTGTCAATTAAAATATCCTTCCAAACTTGTCTTCATTTAAATTGATTGGCTGCTATAGGCCCCTCTGCAGGCCTCAAACTCCTATCCCACCTAGGTTCAATACTCAATCTAGGCCCCTGAAGATACCATCATCCTTGGTGATTTGAATTTAAACTGGCTATCTAATGCATTTGCACCACTAGTATCCTTCTGTGACACCTATGGATTCACACAATTAATCAAAGATCCAACCAGGATTAACCTAAAAATTCTATCAACAGCTCACTCCTGGATATTATGTTGGTAAACAAGCCTCACTTATATTCACATGCAGGAGTACTACCCAGTGATGTAAGTGATCATTGTCCTTAGTTGGCATAAGAACTACATTCAAACCATCCAATCCTGCAAAGTTTGTCCTCAAAAGGTCAAAAAAGGAATTCAACATCTCAGGATATCTCCATGATTTGTGCAATACAACATATTGGCAAGACTTTTATCTTACATCCTCAGTTGAAACAGCTCTCCAGATATTAAAGGATATCATCACTAATGCTCTCAATATTCATGCACCTATCACCAGTATCAGAACTAAAGTAAGATCTTGTCCTTGGTTCACTGCTGATCTTAAATCAGCTTTGTTAGCCAGAGACAAACTCTGGAAAAAGGCAAGAAAAACAAAGGATACCAGAGACTGGCTTCAATTCAGAAAAGCAAGAAATTCATGTACAAAGCAAATAAGAATTGCCAAAGCTGCCTATTATAGAGCTGAATTAGATGCTTCCTACAATAACCCATCCAGACTTTGGGGTACTATAAAGGGAATTCTGGGCCAAACTCTACCCCTGCCTTAACCTCCAAACTGCTACTGAATGACACAGAAATCACGGGCAAGCAAGAAATCTTGAATACCTTCAATGATCACTTTCCACAGCTGGCCTTGCATTTGATTCCTCACCTGCAAGTCTCTTGAGATCATCTTTAAACCTTCAATCCATTGTGGGACAAAGGTTACTTCAACCTTCTCCTTCAATCCAATATCCTTGAAAGAAGTAGAAGACCTCCTATCTAATTTAGATACTTCTAAGAGTGCAGGTACAGACTTCCTGGATCCCTACTTTCTGAAAACAGCATCACATGCCTTATCTGCCCCCCTCACTCATCTCTTCAATCTTTCCTAGCTACTGGATCCATTCCCTCCACTTGAAAACAGCTCAAGTAGTTCCACTACTTAAATCAGGTGATCCTATGGACCTTAACAATTACAGGCCCATTTCCATCCTACGGTACTATCCAAGATGCTTGAAAATTAGTAAATTCACAATTAAGGGCCTATCTGGATAAAACAACCTCCTAAATCCAGCACAATCGGATTTAGATCAAGGCATAGCACCATTTCTGCCCTAGCCAAAGTAACTAATGATTGGCAGATTGCCTTGGATAAGAAGAATAGTACCTGTGCTGTGTTCCTGGATTTGAGTAAAGCATTTGATACAGTGGATCATGAATCATTAATCACCTCCTTAGCTCTCTAGGCCTGGATTCTCTCACTCAGTTGGTTTAAGTGCTATCTAACTGATAGGTCACAACTGGTAAAAATGAAAATTACCTATCCACCTCTAAACCACTGCTAAGAGGTACCTGAAGGCTCTATTCTTGGCCCCATCCTCTTTGCCATTTATATTAATAATATTGATGCCAATCTCTCCCACTCTAGCATTCATCTATTTGCTGATGATACTGTATTATATGTCAGCAACCCTCATTATCAAAGCCTGTGAACTGTTGCAGTCAGAATTCTCCATCCTACAACACAATCTATTGGAAAAAAAACTACTTCTAAATGCCAAAAAAACAAAAGCTATGTTCTTTGCCACAAAGAGTTGCTCTGCCATTACCCCATCACCCACCACCCCACAATTATTCACCTTACTTGGAGAGAAGCTGGAATTTGTGGACAAATTCAAATATCTTGGAGTCTGGATTAATAATAAGCTTGACTACTCTGTCCATATTGAAGAGCTACTAAAAAAGCTGAGACAAAGGCTTGGCCTATTTTACAGAATAAAACACTACCTTACCAAAGACTCCAAACAAAGATTAATCCAGGCATCATTTCTATCCCTCATTGATTATGCTGACTTTCTCTATGGTCATTGCTCACTCTCACTCTTAAATAAGCTGGACACCCTGTATCATAGATCCATCAGATTTATTACTGACCTTCCCTCCAGCACCCATCATTGCTCTCTTTACATGGCAGTTAATTGACATCCCTACAACACAGAAGAAATAGGAATGCTGCAATCTGGATCTTCAAAGCTTTATCAGGCAAACTCCTCCTATATCACAGACTGTTTTACCCGAATTACTTCTAGGCTATACACCTTAAGGATCAGTAACCTACATCATGTTAAAGGTTCCTAATGCCTGCACCCGTTTGGGAGGGCTGCTATCAGCTACTCCTAGCAGTTACTTGAACTCACTCCAAAATCTATGAATCTAAATACCCTCTTACCCTTATGATCCTTCAAAAGATTATTCTCCACCCTATTCCCAGAGTTCTGCAACTGCTTCCATAAGGCCTAATCTCCCATCCAACCTACATTCCCTCTTCCTATTCCATTCTGTTTAGTTCTCCTTCTATTATCCAGTCAACTGCTATATTCTTATAAAAGCCATAAAGGCCCTATTATTTGTATACTATCCCTGCTATATTACTTTTTACAGGTTAAGTGATTTTTACTGTGCCTTGTATATATGTAAATTTTTGTTTACTATCATTTTATGTCATTGTACTATTGTTTATGTTATTTTCTTGTCCATGTAAAAAAAAAAAAAAAAATACTTGTACTCTGATTTGTATGACCACTCAGGTCCATCTTGTAAATGAGCTACGCTCAATGATGTTCGCCTGACTAAATAAAGATTTTGATTGATTGATTGATTTTACAAATTCTGAATTCTAACCCTAGCAATTAGAAACAGTACATATAGGCTAGTGGATGGGCAACTATGCACAACCAGTGTGTTGTGCCACCGAGGGGTTCTGATTCCCTTTGAACTCGACAGTGAAGTTCAACAGGTCCGTGGGAATCAGATCCCCGAGGTGGCACAACACACTGGTTGTGCATAGAGCTGCCCATCCACTATTCTATATAGTGTATGGGCATCAATGCCTATTTTGGACACTGCACTTTGTTTCAGTAAACTGGTGTTTGGGGGCACTTGAGAGTTGGTGGTAGGCTCAGATTACTGACACAGTGTGCTGCAGATGTTTCTGCAAGTTCAGGTTTAGAAAACAACAACTTCCAGCTTAACTGGATAGGGAAAATCAAGTATGTGGCAGCATCAGCAGAACAACATAATGATGTCTCACTACTGCGCAGAACAAGCATATTCCAGGCATGGAATTCCATGCATAACAGCATTCCACCATACACTATAGTAATAATTCAAACCACTGAAGACATTTCAAAGTTTATGTCATGAGACTGACGAACCAGATGAGACACTACAGTATACAAACTACCTTAAATCAAGCTACATTTGCCAGCCTAGTAGCTCAGCTGTAGCACTGCTGCTTGCCATGCTGGCAGCATGGGGTCAGGCATAGACTCCGGCTGCTCATAGCCAGTCGGGGGAGGGTCTAGCAAGTATCCTGTTAAGGACAGCACTACTCACTTGGGGGAGTGGGGATGCTGCATTCCACCACTCAACTGCCACCTGGTGAAGGCCAGGGAACAGTACAGAGGGAGTACACAGATGGGGAGAGGGGCAGCACCTGGATGCTAGGCATGCATGCCCATTTGTCACTGAATGCTGGTACCCTTGAAAAGAAAACTTAGAGTTGGAGGAAAAAGTCCTGGTTCACCATTGCACTGGTGCCCACCCACAGGCCCATGCACCCCTGACATGGCAGGCCACCCACCATTACTGGGGTAATGGGTAACTGGAGGATAACCAACAAGTCCATGAGAAGGTCGGTGGTGGAGCTGGGGGAGTACTGGGTCAATACCGCGCATGTAAAACAGCACGGTATTAACTGTGCTGTACATGCAGGGCTTGAAATCACAGTGACAGGGGTAGAACAGCGATAGAGATTTACCGTTGCTGCAGAGTGATGTAAGGCAAGGAGAAGGAGAAGGAGCTGTATGCTGGGTGCCTGGTCAAGCTGTTCCCTTGGTGGAGTGGCAAGGGTACCAGCACACGATACAGTTAGGAGACCTAGGACCATGGTTAGGTTACCCCCAGGTCTCCCCTGCTGCAACTTTTGCTGGCATGTTTTTTTTTTAAATCAAACTTCCCCCTCTCAAGTTTCTCCACCATCCCCAAAGTCCATCCCTCTCCCCTCTGGAGTTTGTTATTTAAGTTCCGGGGGGTATGGGGGCAAAGCCCCTCACAAAAAAACATTAAGACCCATTGTTGTCAATAAGTGCAGTGTGCGGAACAGGTCGATGTTTTGCCCGACTCTGTTTTTGTGTGGCACTGTTTCACTGTGGCATTTTCAGCCATCCGATTTTGACATACAGCACTATGACCCCTTGCCGGCTGGGGGAACCTTCTAGGGAGTCGGGGTTGGGGGAGAAGCTGAATTTAATAATAATAAAAAAAAGACATTTTGAATGTCCTATTACATATTTCACTATCCATTATCTAAGCCAAAACCATTCATAGTAAGCCACTTTGTAAATGCAATACCATTCCCCCACAGCACTGTGTTTATTGAGACATGGTAGGGCAGACTGGGTGCGCCAAGAGGTCCTTTATCTGCCAATAAATTCTATGTATGTATGTGTAGGCACTCTTCCACTCGGCCTGCAGCCTCATTCCTCAGAACACTCTTTTAAGGAATGCCTGTAGCTCCCAAAGAATATACAACCGGTCGTGTCATTTTCCACACATACTGCAGCATGAAACTAGGGAATAAAGTAGAGCAGAATACAGGAGAGCAGAACAAAAAATGAAATAGAGGAAGACTAGTGGATGAAATACAGCAGAGCAGACAATGCAGAGCACAGCTATTACAGAATTCTAGCAGCAGCAGCTCAGTGGCTGAGTTTGTGAGGAGCTCCTAGAGCTAAGTGCTGTTTGCAGTACTTTTCAAATGTTAAATATTTTCTTTCATGCCAATCATGGAGATTGTTAAAAAGGACATTGTTGTCTCCAGGGAGGTGAAAAATGTATGTGGTAGATGTTGGTTGGGATTCAGGACAGTCATCACATTTTTTTCTGTGATTGGTCACCTTTGCTGTAGTTCACTGCACCACTAGATTTTTAACAATTTCTATATGTGCCTTTTGTGGTGTCTGATCTTGAAGACCTAGGTGAAATTTCTGGGCATTTTGGCTGTTTTGTGGCCATTTTTTTGTCTGTTAAACACTGAGTTTGTCTACTGATGTATGCCTAATACACAATTGTACATCATATTAGCTAAAAAGGTTACAACAGATAAAGTTCCTAAAGTTTTCCATCAACTTTTCCAAAAACATATTAACCCATTTATCATCAGGAAGTCAGGAAACTCATATTTTTCAATACCTAAGATGAATACTGCCCTGGGGTAGAGGTCCTTACTTTATAATTTGCCAAGGTTTTTTAATTCCATAATGGTTCAAATGGATTGCCTAGGAATATCCATTCAGAGGTTTAAAAACAGATTAAGGGGACTGTTGATACAGAAAGAAGTATGGGAATGTTATTGCTCATTTCTGTACTGTCTAAGCATTTCCAAGTTATGTATGTGGGTCTCGGTCCCCAGGTCGCATCTGGAATCGAGCATGTTGCTCAGTATGTTTTCCTGGTAAAACTCGTAAATAAATAAATAAATAGGTAGACAATGCATTGTTGTTGTAACTACTCTCTGTGCTATTTTATATGTGCTACTTTTATACAGTATTTATTATTCTATATTTTATTCTTTGTATTTGTATTGTTAGTTTGTAATTTGTTACTGTGATGTAATTTTGTATTTTGTTATGTGCACTCTGGTCGACCATGAAAATGGGTCGTATGGCTCATGGCCTTACCAGAATAAATAAATAAATAAAATAAAATATTTTATTGAGCCTTATCTGTTTTTTTACGTATGACATCTTTTATACCTTTTGGATTTGCTGATCTGTCGTTATGGCAGCCTGACCTTTTCTACTGTTTAAGCAGTTTTCTGGGCTGCTAATTCCTACTGCTTTTAAAAAAATTTGAATTGTTTTATTTTTGTGTTTGTTTTTGTAAAGGAACATCAGAAGGGTATTTTTTGCCAGCTGCTGGGTGTTGCTAAGTAGCAACTGTTCTGGTGCTGTAATACATGGGGTGATCGTTTTCCCATACAAATGATCACTGCATCAGAACTTATAATAGTGCTGGGCTGCAAGGTTCGAAGTCTAATAGCACTGATCTGACAACAGATCGATGCTGTAATTACTTCAAATGCTCTGAAAAGGTAGACATGATCAGTTGTTTTAAAACTGCACCCACAACTTCCCAACTGCGGCGTATAACTGGGTAATAAAATTACCTTTCTTAAGTTCTTGCTGGAACTGCACAAAAGTGAAGAAATGACAGACAAGCGGTGTCCAGCACATAAAGTAATTTTTTCTGGTATATAAAAGAGGCTTACAACCAAATCACAGTGATAAACACTGGGGAGAACACCTCCAATCTTTCTTACCTATAGGCAGCAGTGAGTCTCTTCTTCTCAGAGAAAGAGGTGCAATGCAAAGGGTCTTATACCCCTGATAATAACCATAGCAACTACTAAAAAGATATATAAAAGTCTCATCATTGGATAGTGGCAAATAACTTGACTTCTTACTAGCCCGGGAAAGCATGCTGAGCTAGCAGAATGACAAAATAACTAAACAAAGGACCTGTATTCGTGAAGGCCACTTGTGGTTACATACATAATTGCACAGGTAATTGCTGTTCTGTACTAGAACTGAAGATGGCAGTATTGTCTAACTAATGATTATACAATGGTATAAACAGAGGTGTCTCCCAAGTGGTACAATTAGAATGATGGCAAATGCATTATGATTCTCAGTAGAAAATACAGTAGAACTCAGATCCTGACTCTTATGGTTATACGATAAGTGCCTGTGCCCTAGGTATTACTGTCTGCAAGGTAGGGGGCCAATCAGGGGTGCTGGTCCATGGATAACAAGCAGTTGATTATTAAAGAAATGGCAGGCACCTGCTTGTAGTGATTGGACAATGTCTAGTGATGGATGTCGTTGCCATGGACCCATCATAGCAAGAATGTAAATGTATGAGTGAGAGAGAAAGAGTATGTGCTGCCGCAGTGAGGAAAATCTAAAACTAAAAAAAGGGGGGATTGATAAAAGACAGTCACATAAAGATTCTTATGTATTACAAAAAAAAACAACATATGAGAATTTACCTGTTACACTGCTGGTAATGTTACAGTGCTGGTAACACCATCTTGGAATTCCATTAAGTCATAAACCTCTCACGCTTCACTCTCAAGGTTTATGACATCATGAAATCCGTCACTGGTATTATAGCACCGTAACAGATTCCCATGTGTTATCCAATTTGTGTTCTGGTTCTGTGATAAAACAGAACTATAATATGTGTAGGAAAATTACTGCGTCCTGATTGGTCAACAGCTGTGCAATGTCAGAGTACTACCACTGGTTAAAAAAAAGTAGTGTCAATCAGAACATGTATGCAATAAGGCACAACAGGGTGTGTGATTATGGGTCATAAATCGCACACCTCTTAAGTGTGTTGTTAGGCAAGAGGTAGTTGTGCCGAGTGCCTTTAAACATACGAGAGAGAAGTGTGATTATTGACCATAATCATACAGCCCTTAAGTGCTTTATCGCATTTATAAAATGGGATCCTGCTGCACACAAGTACACAGAGAAAAAGTGTTAAATAAAGGAAAACCCCTTCTTGGAGTTTCTTTTTTTTAAGTCCCCTTACTGCTTTAATGCTTTCCGTGTGAACCTCAGCTGACATGTCTCCCTGAAAGTGTGTCTCGTGACATTCGAGACTGTAGCACTGTGGAGTGCGACAAACTCATCAATCAGGCAACAGAAACTGTAATTGACAGTTTTGGGTTAGCAACTGCAGTGGGATAAAATCTGCAAAGGAATGTAAGACAACACTTTTTGTACTGAGACACAATTTGTATTTTAAAACTTCCATCACCACTTCAGGTTATTTTGCTGGAGGGTGTGTGTGAATACTATTGCAGTCATTGATGTGAGATGGACGGTTTACTGGCTGGTACTACAACCCACGTAATTATGGGCTATTACATGATATATATATATATATATATATATATATATATATATATATGTATGTATAAATATATTTATTTATTGAAGTGATTCACCAGGAAGGCACACTGAGCGACAAGTCGTTCATCTCCCGGTGCGACCTGGGGGGAAGGGATACAATAAGAGTGAGACATTAAACATTCAAGTTACAAGATCCCAAAAAGTCCCCCCAAAAATACTGACTTCCATTACAAATATGGCTGCCATGATTACTCCCACTAAAATAGTTAGGTCCTAACAATGAAATGGATATAGTACAGAATCCCGACAATCAGAATCCCAACCCTTGAAAGTCAGAAAGTGAAATCCTGACAGCTGGAATCCCAGTGATGGCAGATAAGAGAAGTAACATTCCCAAGAAGTGTTCTGGGGGGTGGGGGGCTATGCCCCTGCTATCAGATATATATAAACATCCCCGAACTGCAAATCACCACACATTGTGATTTTGTCACTGTTGGGATTACGGCTGTCAGGATTTCGGTGTCAGGCTTTCGAGGGTCAGGATTCTGACTGTCGGGATTCTGTACTGATACCAAATGAAACTCCCTCAAAATATTTAAAAAAATAATGATGTGTTCTTTCCCTTTATAATCTCCTTTTTTACACACGTACACCAATTAAGAAAATGAAGTACTACTCACAGCTTTACTTTTTTGAGCTTCTTTTCTGACCATGAAAAAAGCCCTTCCTATCCTTACCTGCCTACCAGGGAAATCTTTGCTGTTTAACCCTGCTCAGATAAAACTGAATCCCTGGCTTTACTGAGGACTCCTGGTGTGTGTGTTGCTCTGGGAGGAGGTGACCATTCTGCCTGTAGACTTCTGTAGAAGTTTGAATTCCTGCATTCCATGATGAACAAGCATTCCATGTACTGACTGTGGAAAGACAGATGATAGACATGTGGGGATGAACTACTTTTTACTATTAGCCTCTCCAAAAGGAAAAAAACTCTCTTTAAAAAAAGAAGTTGGCTTTTTGTTTTACGATATCTCAGTTTCTCCATTTTAAAACCACAATGAAAAATGTCACGGTGTGGGTAGATATGTGATAAATGTACTTCCAGGTGCTGAAGACCCCGAGCGTAAACACCCCGGGCCTCACAATGCACCTGGGCTTGCATTTATCACATAACTACCATACTCTGTTGTGTCTTACTGCTTGCATAGCAGTACACTGAGTTCACGGATTTTGCTTAGTCTACCAGGAATGTGGAGGAAAGATGGGGGGCGGCAATCAAGGGGGCCATTCCTGAAGAGACACTGTCTTACATGACAACAGTGATCAAAAGAAACAGCTACAAGAGACCAATACGGTTCTCTGGAAAGGTCAGAGAAACAATGAGAGTCAAAAAGTAGGCCTTCACCAGGTACGAGGAAAAACAAGGGCAGGAAAGAATGGGGAGAGTACCTAATGAAAAAAAAGGAAACCAAGATAAGCAATTGCAGACACAGAGCTGTGTATTGGAGAGGGGGTCAAGGGAGGGGACAAACAGTTCCTAGGGAAAAATGGAAATGCACAGAGACTTCCAAAAGCTGGAGGGATGATCAAGAGTTTGGCAGTTGAAATTCAATGCCAAAAAGTGCAAGGTATTGCACCTAGGGAACAAGAACCCAAGACGGAGTATTGGATGTGAGGGGAGAGACCTGGCACTATGGCTGAAGAACGGGAACTGGGAGTTATCATCAGCAACTCACTTAAGTAGTCAAGCCAGTGCAACGGAGCCTACAGCAAAGATTATAGGATGCTGGGATGTATCAGGAGAGATACTGATTGCAGAAGAAAAGAAGTAATACTTCCCCTCTATAGATCCCTGGTGAGACCTCACCTGGAGTACTGACCCAGTTCTGGAGTCCTCACCTTCGACAGGATAAGGATAGGCTGGAGACAGTGCAGTGCAGAGTAACGAAAATGATTCAGGGCCAGCAGGGGAAGATCCTATGAAGAGTGCCTCAAGGCACTGAACATGTACACACCGGAGACCAGAAGGGAGAGAGGAGATATAACTGAGACCTTCAAGTTCCTTAAAGGAATTAACAAAGTGTTCTGCGGGGAACTATTTAGCCTGAATAACTCTCGGACTCATGGACATAAGTGGAAAATAACAGGAAGGAGGTTCAGGAGGGACGTAAGAAAGCACTACTTTACAGAAAGGGTGGTGGAACCATGGAACAGTCTGTCAGCCAAAGTAGTGGATGCAAAAACAGTTAGGGGATTCAATGCAGGGCTGGGACAAAATGAAGGGTATAGTAGTTGCTTGGAGTGACAGAATCAAGGCAGAGAATGGGGGGGAGGACAAGGAGGGTTAGTACACTGGAGAAACAATAGGATCCAGAGCTTATAGAGAACTCGGGTAGACTGGATGGACCGCAGGTCTTTTTCTGCCATTATTCTATATGTTTCTATATATTAAGGAAAAAAGAAAGAAGAGAGGAGGAATTGTTAGGCTAGCAGGGGGAAGTAGGGTAACAGTGGAGGACGAGCAAAAAAAGCAACCATTCTTAACTACTTCTGCTCTATATTCACAAGAGAAGACAGAGGACCTCTGCCACAGAGCAGCATTAAGGCAGCTGTAATGGGGATCCCAGAGAATAACTGGCAAGTATTTACCAGTGAAAGGATTCTGACAGGGCTAGCAGCCCTAAATATTGATAAGGCCCTAGGGCCAGATGAGATACATTTGAGGGTGCTCAAGGAACTGGCAACAGAACTAACAGAACTCCTGCTAGGACTGACTGGATGGTAGTGGACATAGTCTCAATCCATAAGAGGGGGCAAGGAGCAACCAGTTAACTACATACCTGTCAGTCTTACCTCTATTGTGGGTTAACTGATGGAGATACTATTTAAAGAGGACCTCATGGACTACATGAAAAGCAATGAACTCTAGGACAGTAAACAGCACAGGTACATGGCAAGGGGGTCTTGACAGACCAGTCTTAGAGTATTCTTTGACTGGATAACGTGGGTAGTGGATAATGGCCATGCTGTGGATTTACTCTACTTTGATTTCAGCAAGGCTTTTGACTCAGTACCTCACAGTAGGTAGCTGAAGAAACTTGAGGATCTGGATGCAGCAAAGGACCAAGTTAGATGGGTGAGAAACTGGTTGGAAGAGAGGCAGCAGAGGGTTGTGGTTAATGAAGTCAAACCAGAAGAGAGGGAGTTCACCAGTAGGGTGCCACAAGGATCAGTCCTGGTTCCAGTCCTTTTCAGAATGTTCATCAACGATATTTAAGGACAGGACAAGATGCGTCTCCTCACAGGGTGACACTAAGTTCTGTGGCAGGGTAAACAGCAAGGAGTGGGTTAGCCAGATGCAGAGAGACTTGCACAAGATAGAGAGGAGGTCTAAAGTTTGGAAATTGAAATTAGATGCCAGAAAATACAAGGCGATGCACACAGGGAACAAGAACCCCTTGTTAGAGTACTGGATGGAAGGGCAGGGGATGAAGCTGGGCATGATCTCTGAGGAAAGAGACCAAGGAATCATCATCAGTGATTCCTTACAATAATCTAGGTAGTGTAACAAGGCCTACAGTAATGCAGACTGGATGCTGAGGAGTATAGGAAGGGGTATTGACAACAAAAGGAAGGAGGTATTATTACCTCTCTATAGATCACTGGTGTGACTCCACCTAGGGTACAGTGCACAGTTCTGGAGTCCTTACCTAAGGAAAAAAAGGACAGGATGGAGACTATGTGCAACCCAGGAAGGCCAAAATGATTCAAGGCCAGCAGGGCAGATCTTACAAGGATCAGCTCAAGGCACTGAATATGTACTCAGAGGTCAGACAAAAGAGGGAAGATATAATAGAGACCTTCAAGTTCCTGAAAGAAATTAACAACGTAAACTGTGAGGGAATATTTACCATAAGTAGTGGATCAAGAACACGGGGGTATGAGTGGAAACTGATGGGTGTGGGGGGGGGGTTCAAGAGAAAAGTGAGAATGTTTTATTTTACAGAAGGGTCTGCTGGTGTGGAGGGCGTCAAAACTATCAATGATTTCAAACCTGGCTGGGACAGGGTAAAAGGCATAGTGGTTGCTCAGGGTGGTAGCAATTGGGCAGGGAGCATGGGGAAGGATTGTGTGGGTTGGAACCCTATTTGGATAATAAGTCCTGGGTTTGTTAGAGTTTTATGGACAGACTGGATGGACCAATACTCTTCTTATGTTTCTATTTAAAAAAAAAAGAGGCTTTTTTTTTTTTAAATCTGGCCTTTCCAGTCCAGATTTCTGGCCCCAACCTTGCTCTCATCCCTGTTTTGATACCCCATGAAGCAAAGACTGCATTTGCTTGACTTTAAGATAAGCAGGGTGGTCTTAACAAGCTCTGCATTATTTAGGACTGACTGGGGCCAGTGCTTCGTTGCCTGATGTAGCATTATGTGCTACATTCCTCAGACTTGCAGCTTTGAAACACAGCTCTCATTCCTCAATCCTTAGACCAACTGAAGTGATACTTACAGCCACTTGGTATATTAACACCCCCTACATCCAAACAGAGCACCAAATGTACACTTTTTGTAAAGTTTATCACCCATCTCAGTTTGCAAGCTGACTCAGTGTTAGAAACTGGACAGAAGGGGAAAGAAAAGGGGCTATTTTTATACTTTATTTTCTCATCCCCAGGATCTTGACCTAGGAACATCTTTCTCTCTCCTTCAGGTTCCTTGCCCACACATGGAGTTTCTGGTGGAATGGCACTAAGAGAAGGGGATGTAGCTACAAAACAATTTAGTTTAACCTTGTTCCTGAGAGCAGTGGGAATCTCCGTCTGGTTGGCTGGTAAAATGACACATTTGGGTTAACTTCCCACTGTTCTGTCTGCCCACTGCCACTTTGCTCTGCAGACTCCAAAAGTCACTCCCTTTCTCAGAAACAAATGTTTACTCAAATCAAACACATCAGAAGTCACCTAATTTGCTCAGTTTGATACTAGCCTGGGATCTGTCTTCTCTACTGTAGCTCAAACAAATACTGTATTAAAGGAAAAAAACACGCAAGACTGTTATTCCACCAAGGCAAGGGTCACACATATGCATGATAAAATTGATTACTGACAGAGCCTACAATTTATATTCTGTCTCATCTCGGGATGTCATCTCATCAGAAGTCTTAGATAAGGGATGCAGTCAACCAGTGTTCCTGCCTGCACCACTGTATAAATGATTGCCTTAGCCCCTGTCTGATTAAGTGTGTGAAACCAGAGTTCTGTTATTCAGTCGACCAAGGCTAAACCAAAAAAAAAACACATCTGCACTGGGCTGCTGAGCCTTCAAAGGCGACACGGCTGCCAGCTAACACAGGAAAATTGTATGTAAGTGAACAGTCACAAGTCAATCCCCTGCTGTGAAGCATGTAGCGCTCAGATGTTTGTTTTTTTGTTTGTTTTTTTAATGTACATATGTAGCAATAGCAGCCATCTCTCAGCCATCACCCCTCAACCACCAAATGGTTTCTCACATCTCAGCCCAACCTCCATTCTCAATTTGCTGCATCCATTTCTGCCTACTGTTTCAGAATATTTCTCAAAAAATTAAAAATATATGTCATCTCTTATACAGAGCAATGATAAATCTTTGAAATGAATATAAATGTCCAAAGCACCAAATGGGCCATCTCTCTAGTCACTAAGCTACAGCCAGAAAAAGACCTTTCACCACATCTTGGGCTACATTGTGTTGTCTGTCTATCCATGGCACTCCTAGATCCATTACCTTAGGGTTATGTACGCCTGATAGGCTGCTTGATGCACATGTGACCCAAGAATCGGATTCCGGTCTTCCACCAAGCCCTTTCCTCTCCTGGGTGTCTTCAGTTTTTTATGTACATCAATAGGCTAGCAGCACCCTCACCAAACTCCAGTACAAGCAACCAACAACCAAATCAAGGTAATTTATATTTTTTATACAGAAAGATTATTTGGCACAGACAGTAAAGTCCTATGTAGTATATCAGAATTGGTAAGCTATATAACAATTTATATTGTTGCAAAGGATATGTAAACAGTGATATCAGCATATCAATGTAGCAAAATATCCAACTAACACAGCAATGTAGGTAAGACTGCATCTACTGTGTCACGTTTCCGACAGGAAAACTCACAGCACACAGTGTAGGCTCAGAAGGGATTTAAACTAAGTGCCTAACCAGCGTAGGTCCTGTTGGGTGGAGCCCCTTACATAGCGACTCCCCCCAGGACAAAATAGCAATATTTTGGCCTCTATACTGCTTGGCTATGTGTAGTACACTCCCCTTACATAGACACCAACAGAGCAGTGATACACTCCCCTCATATGGCAGAGTGTATCCAGCTGCCCACAAACAAAAGAAAGCTGCTCGCTGCCCCAAAAGTGTCACGGAAGCCTCTATTTTACACCTCAGCCAGGGGGAGGACATACAAATGTAGAGCACTACTCATGAGAGTCTTACCAGACACTGGCAACTCCTTCTAAGCCTCAGGCAGCCACGGGGAGGCAGGTCCTTGCTGACAGAGTAATCAAGCCGCGAAAGTTGTTTAAAAATGGCTACCCCCCCCTCCCGGACACGGCCAGCAGCTTCTTCTTCTTCTCCCCGATATTACATCGTGCAGGCGCGCTAAGCCACGCCTAGCCATTTTAGGATGGTGAAAAATGAGCCTCTGCACATGCATGACACTCGTGCATGCGCATAACAGGCCCATCCACCATTTTGAGGCTGGCATTACAGTACAAAGCACAGGGCGGCAGTACACTATGCGATCACAGGGGGAGAAATAGCTTTAAGGGACTACACAATAAGAGCCCATGAAGCGCACTACTTAAAGGGGCACCTCTATTAAGGGCAGATAATTAACTGCAGCTAACGTGCCTACTGCACAAAGATGCAATTTGTCATATTTTATAGCAGGCTATTAGGATCACTGGCCTGTACAATAAAAGGACAGGTTGCAGTACAATAAAAACAGTGCATCAGAACACAGCCTGCCTTATGTTCCAGATAGACCTCTTGAGAGGCATTTATATAACACATGCCACTGAAGGCATGACGCAACTATGACATAATAAAGGGGCTCTGTAATCTATTAACATTCTCAGCAGAATTTCTGCACACAACTAAAATTACACATTACCTGTCTTGCAGATGTCTATAATCAGGGAATGCATGTTATGCAAGGCTCCCATACTACCCCACCAGAAGGGCCTGTACTGTTCTACATGCGAAGGGGAGAACCCCACTCAGGGCATGGATACACAAAATGCTCTAAAGAGGGACTGGCAGGTCGACCCAGCTACAGTGGCTCTTCAGAAAGCCACGGCGGCAATGATGAAAAGTCAACAATCTTTTATGCTAAAGGTGCTGGAATGCATGACATCCTTGAATAATCCCACACCATCCACCAGTGGAGCCCCCAGACAGAAGGCACCCAGGCAGGATAGGGCACAGTTACCACACCACGGCCAGATGCCACAGCACCATAACCCTGATGAATCAGAGGAATCTCAGGGAGAGGAACTAGAACAGGGGGAGGAGGAGGAGGATACAGGCACACAGCTTGATAGTGAACATGAGCCCGACCAAGACCCCATACCCGACGAAACCTCTGCAAAGATGGAAACTCCATTCATAACTCCAAGCTCTTCCCCATAGACAAAAAATCAGACCTTATTAAGTGGATACGCACCACACTGGGTTTCAAATTATCTCAACCAGCCCTGGAGAGCGACCAGGACCCAATGCTCCAGATGCCGCCCAAACAAGAGAATTACTTCCCAGTATGCCCGGCCCTCAATGACACAATACTGAAGGAATGGGCATCACCTGACCCTACCAGACTCTCATAGAATAAGAGAACTCGACAGAATGTATCCATTACAGGACGGTAAGGTAAAGGCTCGGTGCTCCGCCCCTAAAATAGACCCAAAAATAGCGGAATTGAACAGGAGGACAGTACTTCCCACTGAAGGGACAGTCACACTACGGGACCCAGTGGACAAAAGAATGGAGGAGTTGCTAAAGAAGATATACGAGTTTTCGGGCCACACAGTGAGAATCTCCACCACAGCCTTCTACACATCAAGAGCACTGATTCACCGGCTAGAGGAAATTGGAAAGAAACTAGCGCCAAACTCACATGAAGGCAGAACTGCTGCAATACTCCTTGCAAGCAGCTAAGTACCTGGGAGACATGTCGGTGGACTCCTTGAAGATCAAAACCAGGTTGGCAACAATTACCAACAGGGCCAGGAGGGTACTGCGGCTTAAGCTGTGGGATGTGGATAATGAATCCAAAGCAAGACTACACAAGCTCCCCTTCCAGGGAGAAAGAGTATTCGGAGATGGACTACAAGAATTCCTCAGATGACGTGGGCAGGGAGAGGACCAAGACACCGATATGGACTCCGGCTATGTATCATCACACTGGGCCTGAACTTACGGGCAACGACCAAGGGGAGACAGATGATACAATCAGTCCTTCTGAGGCAAACATACCACCTACCAAGGAGGGTATGGTTGACAGAGTACCTACCAAAGCAAGGGAAGCTCCCCATAATGGAGCAGAGGGGGACACGCAAGGGGAAAATTCACTACCTAGAGAGGCAGGAATACCAGAAGAACAACTCAATGACTATTCCAGATACAGCTTTCCCCAGCCACCATTGTTACAGCATGCCCAGAACATACCCCTAAGGGGCAGACTTCAACTCTTCAACAGAATATAGTCAAACACGACCTCAGACAAGTGGGCCAATGAGGTCATCACGAAAGGGTACTCGATCTAGTTCCGAGAACTACCTCAAAGAGAACGCTGGATAATTTCCCCAATAGCAACACAGAAGTGGTCAACAAAACAGGTACAGGACATACCAGACTCTCTGATAAGGTCAAAAGTGATACAACCAGTACCACAGGAAGGGGAATTTACTCAATATTCTTTTTGGTACCAAAGAAAACAGGAGACCTCAGACCAGTACTGTATGTCAAGGTGGTCAACAGGTATATCACACACAGGACATTCAAGATGGAGACCATACGTTCCACACTAAGGGCAATAAGACCCGGTGACTACCTAGCATCCATAGACCTCAAGGACGCCTGTCTACACATCCCCATGAGACCCACTCACAGAAAATATCTACGCTTTCAAATATTGGAACAACACTTCTAGTACAGGTCCCTTCCATTCGGCCTAGCATATGCACCAAGAGTATTCACCAAGGTGTCAATCATGCTAGCAGCAAAGGAGTCCATATTATCCCATACCGGATGGCTGGCTAATTCAAGCCAGGTCACCACAGGAGGCAAGAAGGGCCACCAACCAAACAATACACACCCTATAAGAACACGGATGGGTGATTAACGACAAAAAGAGCTACCTAACACCATCACAATGCATAGAACATCTGGGAGCAGACATAGATACAAACGAAGGAATCGTATGGCCAACACAAACCAGAATACTGAATCTCATGGCAGTCACACACAAACTACTGGAATCTGCAGCACCAACAATAGCCCTTGTGTCAACAGTCCTAGGGTGCATGTCATCATGCATAGACCTGATACCATGGGCAAGATGGCATATGCGGTCACTACAGACCCTCCTATTACAGTACGGTTCACCATCAGAGGAAAACTTGCATCACGCGATAACACTAGACAGCAAGACAAGGACATCACTACTATGGTGGACACGCATGGAGAACCTGAACAGAGGAACACCTTTGGAGCTAGTACACAAGGTCACAATAGACACAGATGCAAGCCTACGGGGATGGGGAGTGTCAATGGGACACAGCGCAGCACAGGGCACTTGGTCCCCTATAGAAAGGAGGCTACCAATCGATGTATTGGCAATGAGAGCAGTGCGCCACGCACTAAGTTCATTCAAGAAACAGATACAGGGGAAGACGGTACTAAGATCAGACAACAGAGCCACAGTAGCATACCTTTCAAAGCAGGGAGGTACCAAGAGCAGGAGGCTACTCAGGGAAACGAATACTATAATGGCATGGTCACAAACTCACCTACAACACCTGACAGCCATACATCTGGCAGGCAAGCTAAACATGACAGTGGATTGGCTCAGCAGGTAACAGATACACCCAGGAGAGTGGCAGCTGCACCCAACAATATTTCAAATGATACAACACAAATGGGGGAACATAGCCATGGATCTCATGGCCACCAACAAAAACAAACAATCGGACAGGTTCTTCTCTAGGTTCCTGGAACCCCAATCCCAGGGAATAGAAGCATTATCACTCCCATGGACACACAACTACTCATACGTGTTCACACCATTCCCACTGATAGCACAAGTACTAGGCAAGGTCTGTCAGTCGGGCAGGATAATAATCCTAGTAGCTCCATACTGGCAGAGGAGGGCATGGTTCGCCACCATCATAGTAATGGCAATGGACAGCCTGAGATTACCAAACAGGCCGGATATCCTCATACAGGGACCAATAACACACCCGACCCCAGGCAATCTACAACTCACGGCCTGGCTCCTGAAAGGGAGAGACTGCTGAATGCAGGCTACCACACTATGGTAATTGACACTATACTACAATCTCACAGGGCTATAACAACATCAACTTATTCTAGACAGTGGAACATATTCAAGACATAGTGCGAAGGCAGGCATATACATCCATTACAAATCTTCATGGCAGACATTCTGCTATATCTGCAATAGGGCCTGGACAAGGGACTAGCCCCATCTTCATTAAGGGTTCACCTATCAGCCATCGGGGCGGCAGTAGGTACGGTCGAGGGCACATACCCAGGTTTGCACCCAGATGTCATACGATTCCTAAAAGCAGCAAGCAACATAAGACCACGCATGAGACATAGCGTACCACCATGGGACCTGACATTGGTACTGAATGCCATTACCAAACCACCTTTTTAACCACTTGCACACATTACTGATTACTGGGTAGGGCTAAAAGCTGCATTCTTAGTAGAAATATGCTCAGCCCGCCGCATCAGAGAGTTGACAGCACTGTCATGTAAGGAGCCATTCACGACTTGTAGTTATACAACAAGGTGTGACACTTCATATGGTACCCTCATTTATCCCCAAGGTCAACTCTACCTTCCACAACAGTCAGCCAATTCAACTGCCAAACTTTCTATGAAGACCATACAGACAGCTAGGAGAGAAGCCTTCACACATTGGATATCAAAAGAACACTCACAGAATATCCTGACAGAATGGCAAACGTCCGAAAGCAGAGAGACTATTTGTCATAACATCAGGACACAAGAAAGGAACAGCAACAGCTAAAGCCACAACAGCAACATGGTTAAAGAGGACAATTACAGAGTTATACAAGTCAAGTAACAAGATCCCACCAATGGGAATCAAGGCCCACTCGATGAGAGCAATAGCCACATCCTCGGCAGAACGAAATTCAGCCACGGAACAGGAGATTTGCGCAGTGGCTACTTGGTCCACTATCCATACTTTCACAAGACACTATAGACTGGACACAGATATTCCAATGGTAGTTCACTCACCTGGTAAAGGTGATTGTGTTACTGTATATCCATGGCACTCCATCCCACCCAAGGGAGCATGATAAAGCAACCAGTGACAATTAAGAATAAAGTGGCATAACTATGTACATGACTTACAAATGTACAATTAAGACATACAATAAACTAATTAAAATAATATTAGAACCCTGGCCATGTTCTTGAGAGTAATGATTACTGTCTGTGCATATAAAATTTATGTACAGTGAATATTTCCTATTCTACAGTATCTAACAGATTATTTTACAGCTATGGAAGTATCAAAACTGAAGACACCCAGGAGGGATAAGGGGCTTGGTGGAAGACCGAAATCCGAATCTTAGGTCACATGTGCATCAAGCTGCCTATCAGGCGAACATAACCCTAAGGTAATGGATCTGGGAGTGCCATGGATGTACAGTAACACAATCACCTTTACCAGGTGAGTAAACTACCATTAAACTTATTTTTTTAATTACTCCATTATTTATTACGATAGTTTCAGCGCTCTATTTTTGACGCCCATGTAGATATGCAAATGGTACATTTCCCAAACCTGTGTCCACTTCTTTTGTCTCAAATGCCATGAAAGCAGTTCCCAACTTGTTGAGGAAGGGTAGAGCAGCCATAAGTTCT
Source organism: Neoceratodus forsteri (assembly GCA_016271365.2). Classification (NCBI taxonomy): domain Eukaryota; kingdom Metazoa; phylum Chordata; order Ceratodontiformes; family Ceratodontidae; genus Neoceratodus; species Neoceratodus forsteri. Next base: position 289,001,999 of record CM057456.1, read on the forward strand.
CTGACTATCACGATGGCTGGCAACTGATTTATGTTTTATAATTTTATACAGAAGGCTAAATCATATTTATTTCATGTTTTCAGAATGTAACACATTAGGATATCCTAATTTAGGTGGAACTCTTATTTTCAAGAGGTTAATGGGAGCCAGTTACAGTAGCAGAGGGTTAAACAAGCAATAATACCCAACACGGTGGGCAGTATTGGGCTATACCAGACCACCCAGTGGCATAATGAGTCCCTGGAATGTCTACTACAGCCCATACCATCCATGCTGGAGGGTATCATTGCACTTAGAAAATGGGTCTTATTTAAATGTTAATAAAATTGATAAAAATGTTAAAAAATTAAAAATAATAAAAAAAAATTATTTTATTGTAAAGAAGTCACTCTATTGGTATACATACCAGTTGAGGGTGCAGTTGTGTGTGTGAGACAGTTTTATTTGGTGGCTGTTTTTTTTCCAGCTGCCAGAGAAAAGATTTATAGTGATAGAGAGCCCCCTCCTATGTCCCGCCTGCCCACCGGTGAAAATATTAGCACCATCTCAGGCTGCAGATCCCTCTCCCACATCCCACATGGTGAAAAGATTTCTGCAGACTGCCGAGTATGATTTCACCTAACTAGCAACGAGGTAAGAGTGGAGTTGAGATACCAGGTGAGGCAGAGGGAGTAATCAGCCATGGAAGTGCCACAGTGTATGTAGACAGGAATGACAGAGTGGCTGTCCGCGATGTGTACCGCAGTCATGAGACCAGTGGTACTTTCTTGAATTACACTGCCACAGATGGAGTCATGCTGCAAGCTTGCAGCAGTAGGGTAAGCAGGTGGACGGCTGGGGGATGGGGACTGGTTCAACCAAGTGCCTGCTGTGAGACAAAGTTGGAAAATTGCCATGATTCAAAATACCTACAGTATATTGGTAGGAGAGAGGATACAGAATAAAAAATTGCATTGCAGTATTTGTCTTTATTCACTGTTGCCATTGCTGGCAGTTGGTTTAAAATTGTTTCTAATGTAGAGTGGAGTGGGGCGGGGCAGGGTGATGGCATGTGTATCATACACTGCCTGCAGTGCTCATTTAAAAAAATGTGGCTTTCTAAACACACTTATAAAATAGCACAAAGTATTTTGTGGATGTTTTGGCAGTGTGTGATTGACTGACATCATGGGGAACTGAGCAGTGCTTAGTTTTCACTGATCAGAGTTGGGAGGGGTCACTTGCTAAGTGAGGGAAAAAAATGGCAGCTGGGACCTTTTGAAAATTCCAGGGGGAACAGTGATACTGAAACGTAATCAGGCAACGACAGTCTGGGACTCATTATTTCCCGATCTCTGTTGCCTGATATCTGTTTGGTGGCATTAGTCAATCAGAAGCAAGAATATATATACTGTATATTATTGTTATATAATGAGGGTCTTTATTTACCTTATATATTCCCATATGAACTCTAATGACAGTTAGACCTCAGTAAGCATTAAAGTAATTAGTAATTTTTAGGTAGCACTTTATGTATTAGTGATTGCACCTTCAAAAAGTAATGCACTTTTGTCCATGTGACCAAGATGTAAATGCTATTTAAGGTACCCATATGGTATTCCTCCTTGCCCACATGAGTAAAAATAGGTCAGGTCCATACCAGCCAGTGGCAATTTTTGTACTTTGCACTTTATAGCGCTAAATTGCCAGGTATCTTATTTTGTTTATGTATTAAACAGTTTAGCACTGTTTTCACGTGCCGTGGTTTTGTGTTTGAATTGCTCTAGTTTGTTCTACGACACAGACCAATTGGCAGAGTGGCTCTTTATCTGCCTGTTCTCTACTGTGACTTTTGGAGCCAGCTCACCACGCAGTGACATTGAGGATTCCACAGCATCGGTTTCCTCTTTATACCACTGGCTTTGTATGCCTCGTGCTTTTTGCGAACTGGGAGATTTGTTCGGTATTTCACATTTTTTTGCCTACCTCTCCAGCAGAGTCTTGGAGCAGTGACATGAAGAATGCACACATGTCAGAACATTAATTTTACATACCGTTTCTTGTAATACCGGAAGAGACACACAGTCTAGCCAAGTGGGGTCCACGTTCGATACAGGACTTCATCTGATCGTAAGAGAGCTTTTCACTAGTTGATTCCTACTCTACACAGTATACAGAATCAAGAACAATCAGGTTTTCTGTTTGGAGAAAGAAACAGACTCCAAGACTGGGTGCTTGAAGAGCGAGGTGAAGTGGATTTGTTCACAGATAGCGAGGTGCGACCTGGTCCCAGCACAGAGGCTATAGCCACAGAGGCAAGTGATACAATTTCAAATATTGGAAAAGCATTTCTTGAGCTAGAAAAAGTAGCATTCAAGGCAAGACAACATTTTTGGCACAAAACATATTCAGAAGCTGGACTGAAGGTGGGCCGTGCTGCACGATGATTAAGGGCCACAAAGAGATCAGGCTATGGACACGAGAGAGCCCTCTTTGTTTCTGACTGGGAAGCAGCATTACAAAATGGGTCAGAAGCATTAGTGAACTGTGCCATAAGGGATTACAACAATCAGCAGCCAGATTTACAGGAAGAATTAAAAAAGAAGGAATTGGTAGTAGCCCAGTTTAAAGATCAATAACATTTTTAAGTTTTGGAGAAAAAGCTTAAAGATAAAATAGAGAAACAGGATGCCAAGCTAAAAGCACAGACACCTGAAACATTTGAAAGAGATAAAAACAATTATGCCACAGGGCAAGCATTTAACTGGGCAAAAAGGAACAAACAAAAGCCAAAAAATAAAACTAAAGATCAAAAGTCCAACAAGTCAGGACAGCTGAATTTGATCCTCAGAAAACAAGCGGCATCTCCTTCCACAAATACCTCCACCAATGGTTCCAATAGTAATCTCACTGATGATTTTTTAGAGGGGTAGCCAGTGGTGATAGCGATAATAAATGAGTGACTGTAAAAACAGCAACTCATTTACAGCGCTATCATCATCAGCTGCCCTGCAAAGGTAGCGATGGAATAGCAAGGAAAGTGATCAGAAGGGGAGGGATATGGAGGTGGGAGGGATAGGAGGAAGGGTTTAGATAGGGAGGAGAGCCTGCTGCAGTTGAGCCGGCCCTGTGGTGTGGTGGGGAGGGTGGCTGGCTATAGTGCAGTAGGCACTGGATTTGGGACGGACCAGGGGCGAATATTTTGCTGTTGCTTGCGGTGCCTCCCGAGTTTGCCCCTCCTCAACACGCACCCCACCACCAGAGTTAACAATCCAAAAGTGGGGGTGGGGAAAACTCCTCTGAGGGGCGAGCCCGCAAAACACTGAGTGATACCGAAGTGGAGTCACTGAGAATTGTATATTGCCGAAATGCTTTTCAGCGATATACACACGCCATACTAGTGATTGCTGTTTTGCGATCACTATTATGATATGTAGCCTTTTAGAAGAGGAGAAGGAGAAGAAACAGAACACAGGCCCACAGAGGAGTCCCAGGACTGTCAGCTTCCAGCAGACGGCCAGTGGAAGAAAACAAGGAGAGGGGTTAAGAGGAGGCAGAAACACAGCAGGGATGGAATGGGGGAACAAGGTCCAGAAGAAGTAAATGTTATTAACCTTTCAGGAAAACAGCTAGGAGAAGCAGAATTGTGTATACTCCAAAAAGGCATATCCTTCATCCCCAGTTGTGACATTAACCCGTTTGAACTTTACATTGATTTAAAGAGATTTACAAGAAACCTCAACCTCCAGGCATTCTGGTCCAGACAAGGAAATACAGCTACATCCTCTAACACATTGAAGCCCACTCTCTCCTCAACCTTGCTCAGTCAGACTTCAGATGTAACAATAACACTATCTCTGCCCTACGTAAAGTCACAAATGACTGGTTCTCTGCCTGGGACTCCAAGCAAGTAACAGAGGCAGTGTTCCTTATTCTGAGCAAAGCGTTCAACACTGTGGACCATAATCTAACCCAGCACAGCCTCTCCAACCTAGGTGCCTCTGCCTCCACAGTCCATTGACTCTCCAGCTATCTCACAGGGCATGTTCAGCAAGTAAAAGCAGATGGTCTCCTTTCAAAACCCCTTCCCATCACTCGAGGTGTCCCCCAAGGGTCCATTCTCGGCCCCATCCTCTTCTTCATCTACATCAACAACCTTAATTCCAATATCACTAATTCAAAACTGCACTTCTTCGCAGATGATACTGTACTTTACACCTCCAAGCCCTCATTTCTTGACGTCCGTGAAGAACTCCAAACCGACCTCCTTCAGCTCGAACATAATCTTACCTGTACTAAACTTCTGCTCAATGCTAAGAAAACTAAGATAATGTACTTCCACTGCAACAACAACCCCCTATCCCAAAGGGACCAAGTCCAACCTCGCAACTGTCACAACTTCCCTAGGGGAACCACTTGAAGTTGTCAACAAGTTCAGATACCTAGAAGACTGGATCGACAACAAACAATCCTTCAATACCTACATTGATAATCTCTCCACCAAGCTTAAAGCCAGATTAGGCTACGTTTTTAGACACAGAATCCTCTTCTCACTTGAGGTCAGACTCAGACTCATCCAGGCAACATTCCTCCCGCTCTTAAACCTCCACAGGCTCGATGTCCTCTTCCACTATGCCCTTCATTTTATTACTAATGCATCCCCCAGGACCCTTCATTTTATTACTAATGCATCCCCCGGGACCCATCACTGTGATCTATATTCTACTGCTGGGTTAACGTCCCTAGCCACTGGAAGACTGCTCCACCTTGGTACATAGATGCTCAAAGCACTGCATAATAAACTCCCAGACTATAGTTCCTCTCTCGTCCACATCTCACACTGCACTTATTCCATTGGAAAGTCTTCCTTCCTCCCTCCTCCTGGATATCCCCAGAACTAGAACCTCCCTTAGCAAGGGAGCTGTATTGCATTTTCTCCCTGTGGCTTGTAACAGCATTCAAACATACTCAAGCTCACCAGCCTGGTCACTACTAGTTTCTTCAAGACGCTCGCCTCAAGATTCTTCATGGATCCTTGCAAATGCCTGAGGGCTTAGCTCTCTGCACCCCTCTTCTTCTCCACCCCCCCCTTTTCCTCTAACCTTCCCCTCTGGCCCTGTCTCATGTGTTATCCTGTCACTGCCTAAATCCCCAACCCTCTCCTGTAGCACTCCCCTCCCTATTAACTGGCTATCTCACATCCTTACTCACTCCTTCCTGTCCTGTCCCCTCCCTCTGCTGCATTCCTTGTCTTCTCTATATCCTATCGCAGATTGCCGCTTTGTTGTATCATGTAATTTGCCTCATTATTGTACTATCTTGTTGCCAGGACTTGTTTTTACTGTGACAGTATGTTGTGATATACTACACCCATTGTCTTATGCATCCTACTGCAGATTGTCGTATTGTTGCATTATGTAAATTGCCTAACTGCTGCTCTGTCTTATCGCCAGAACCTGTTTTTACTGTGATTGTACATTGTGATGTATGAAACACATTGCCGTAGTCAAAGTATGTTCCTTTCATTTTGTAAACTTGTTGTTGTCCACCTGTCTTGTACTAGGATCTCCTTGTGAATGTGATTGCTCAATGGAGTTTTTCCACAATAAACTTGAATTGAATTGAACACTATGGGGTACGAGGAAGACACCGGGGGACCGTCTATCTTGGAAGAAATTGAGGCATTGTCTATTCACTCTGTGGAAGATGGAGCTCAGGAGGCAGGAATATCTACAGAGCATTTTCTACAGCAGCAGGATCTACAAAGAACCACTTTTAAACCTTACTCAGCCTTTAACCTCCCATATAATAACAGCATGGCTACATTTGAGAGGATATGTGAGTATGAGATTAAATCTTTATTACAACAAAAAAGTGGTTTCTTTAATAACATTTCTGAGCTTGAAAGAACTGCCTTAAAATCCTTACAGTAGGACACATCTATTACGATCAAAAAAACATAGAAACATAGACTTTGACGGCAGATAAGTCGGCCCATTTCCCTACCTATTGGATAAGCTGCAGATCCTAGTTAACCAACAGCCTACATCTTCCTACCCCCCACCAGAATTACCTCATGTCTGTCCCATGCATTCTTGAATTACCGCACAATTTTTGACCCCACAACCTCCTCAGGAAGGCCGTTCCATGTGTCCACCACCTTCCCCATGAAAAAATACTTCCTCACGTTGCCCCTGAGCCATCCCCCTCTATAGTAGCAGATAAAAGTGGTGCTGTTGTCCTATTGGATACTGTCCAGTACATTGAAGAATACAAGAGACAGTCGGATAATGAGGAACACTATTTACTTTTGAAATCAGATTCATCAAATATGTTTAAACATAAGGTCGATGATTTGTTAGATACAGTACTTGCAGATGGTGTTATCAGTAAAGATGTTTTTGATTTCCTCACAGCACCCCACCCTATTAAAGCCTGGTTTTACACCCTGCCAAAGGTACATAAGGATTTGAATGTACCCCTGGGCAGACCCATAGTATCGGGTATTGGCAGTTTATTGGAGCCACTGTCACAATTCATCGATGCCCATATTAACGGCCTGGAGGCAGGTTGACGGTCCTATCTAAAGGACACTACTCAGGTACTTGGACTGCTGGAGGATGTCCAGCTTGTTAAAGACTGGTATCTTGTGTCTTTAGATATAGAGGCACTTTATATCAACACACCCCATCAGGAGGGGTTCACGCCATGAGATTCTGGCTGGAGTCCCATACTGACTTCGATGCAGGTTTGGTAGACTTTCTGTGTGATGGTGCAAGGTTGGTTCTTGAGAGCGACACCTTTTTGTTTCGGGATTCACATTACTTTCAAATCAAAGGTACAGCTATGGGTGCAACTTTTGCACCCAATTATGCCAATTTGTACTTGGGTTACTAGGAGAAAACAAAGGTCTATAACCCTGAGACTAATCCCTTTTACTATGGGATGGATCTATGGAGGCGTTTTATAGATGACATCTTTCTGGTGTGGAAGGGGGACAGGGCAGAATTGGATAATTTCATAGGCTGGATGGAAAAATCCAACAAGAATCTGAGGTTTACAGCACATGCAAGTACACATGAGATTCATTTCCTCGATTTGGCCATTGTAAAACAGAATGATGGCACTGTGATAACAAATCTCTTCTGTAAGGAAACAGATCACAATACCATACTCCATGCCACAAGTTGCCACCCCCCACACCTGGTCAATAACATACCAAAATTCCAGTACATGAGGTTAAAAAGAAACTATAGTCTGGAAGAAGATGATCAGAAACAAAGGTAGAAGATACATCCGAGATTCCGGCTTAGGGGTTATGGGTGGATGTCCTTGATCAGGCAGAGAGGGAGGTTCAGGACATTGCCTAGGTGTGACTTGCTGAAACAGAAGGGAAGGAAAGGAAAGAAGAAGATGATTCTAAGTTAAATTTTGTATCCACCTATACTACCAGATCAGCAGGTATAAGACATATCATCACAAAAAACTGGGGCATTATCAGCTGTGACCCCATACTTAGAAACTGCTGCCCCACCTCACCTAGGTCCAGTTATAAAAGAGTACAGAACCTAGGGGATATGTTAACGCATAGCTACCAGAGGAATTCAGATGCAACCCCCAGAACTTGATTCCTGGCACTTCCATGAGGAACCTTTAAGTGTGGGCGCTGTAAATACTGTGAAGTGTTAGAAAAACCTGCTCACTTTAATACAGCTAATACTACTAGGGATTTCAAGATCAGCAATTTTATAAATTGTGATTCTGTTTATGTAGTATAGCCAAATGCAGTTGCTCGGCCTTCTACATAGGGAAAACAACAAGAACCCTTAAAACCAGAGTAGGAGAACATATGGGAGCCATTGAAAATGGAGATACAGAAAATGCATTGGCAACATGTATACTGAACGTGACTGATGCCGGTGCACATAGCTTTACATTCTGTGGGATGGAGATGGTATCTCTGGGTAAAAGAGGTGGGGATTTGAAAACCTTAATTCCAGAAAGAGAGGCCCTGTGGACCTTTCAACTTGGGGGATATTACAGTCCAGGTTTAAATGATAGATTGGATATAATGCCACTAATTAACAAACGGAGAAGAAATAAACCAAGGTGAAGTGCTTGATTATATATGACTTTTAATATTAATGTATATATTTATTGTCTCTCTCTCTCTCTCTCTCTCTCTCTCTTTCTTCTCTGATTTTGTAGGTCCCTACACTGTTTGGCTTTTACTTTTGCCATGATGTACTGTGACTTAATGTGGAAGAGAGTGGCTATCCAGATGGGGGTGGCAACTTCTTTACTCATAAGTATAGCCACACAGCAACTTTTCTATAACTTTCTTTTTATTTGCGCCTCTGTCAAAAAGTCTGGGATCAGCTGCACATGGATATACTGTGATAAAATTTTGAGGACCTACTGTTGGTTACTGGATTTATTGTTCAATAAGAGGTTATTATTATAAGTATTTAATTGAACTTATATAATGAGGTTCATTATTTACCTAATATATTTCCATATGAACTCTAATGACAGTTGGACCTCAGTAAGCATTAAAGTAATTGGTAACAATTTTTATGTAGCACTGGGTAGCACTTTATGTATTAGTTATTGCACCTTTAAAAAGTAAAACACTTTTGCCCATGTGACCAAAATGTAAATGCTATTTAAGGTACCCATATGGTATTCCTCCTTGTCCCTTGATAAAGCCCACATGGGTGAAACCAGGTCGAGTCCACACAAGCCAGCAGCAATTTTTGTATTTTGCACTTTGTAGCATTGCATTGCCAGGTATCTTATTTTGTTTGTATATTTAACAGTTTATGAACTGTTTTCTTGTCCTGTGGTTTTGTGTTTGAGAAACATTCACTCATGCCAAAAAAAGAAGCATGGGCTCAAACAGTTGGGGGAGTGAGTCCACAGTATTTGGGGGTTAGGAGTTACAGCAAGAATGAAGGTAGGGCCTAGGAGAGCATAGGGGAGGGAGAGACAGAACTTTTAGATTGGGGAGCTTGTGGAGTAGGGGTAGAGATCACGGAAAGGAGAATTAGGAGGAGGGGAAGCAGGGAAAGGGGTGGGCATGTTGTACGTAAGCAATGGCGCTTAACGGTCAGATTTCCGGTTGCCTCACTGGTGATGATATTGGTAGCATATTACATCTAGAAAGATATTTGCAATGAATTGTTCAATTGAACATACAGCAGCTCAATGTGAAATAGAATTTATGCAATAAGCATGGACATAAATCCTATGTGATAAATCTGAGCTACTATGAGATAAATTCAAAATTTTACATTTATACACATAATAGACGCATCAACACAGATTTATATACATAGTAGATTGTCACAATCACTCCGTTACTCATTTAGAATGTTCAGCCTCAGTACCAGTACTATATTCAAATGAAAATAACTTTAAACCAAAAAAAGATAGAATAGTGCTGTGAGCATGAAAGTTGTGCAGCACAAAATTATCTACAAAATGAGTGGTATCTCATTCATAGTTACCTTATAGATGTTTTTATAATTAGCAAAAAAGAGCAGAAAATTCAATTTTATGTTCACTTTTTTGACAGACGTATGCAAAAAAAAGATAAACAATCAAAAGCAAATGTCCCTGCACTGACAGAAAGCATCCCTATTGCATAAATGAAATATACAATGGTGAGCTGTGAGGTAAATGATTTATCTACACAAGTGCTGTTTGACCTCGGGTAACCTCACAAGTGTGTGTTTTTATTTATTTATTTAGTGATTCGGAAAAGACCTTTGAGCACAAGCTCTTTTACAAAGGTTCCATGTCATAGATTGCAAAACAAAGTACAATAGGAGAAAGCAAAGGTACATTACAATGAACGATACAGCTTGGATTCAGAATTTATAGAATAACTCAAAACATAGGTACAGATTAAATAACAAGAAAAACACTTTATGAGGGTGGGGGGGGGGATAAGCAGCCACAAAGTGCCTTGTCAGTAGTTCAGAGAAATGGGGATAGCTGGCAGTGGGGTGAAGAAAGGAGGTATGAGAGAAAGGTATGTACTGCGGTGGAGTTGAAGGGTGGGGGAAGAAGGGCGATAAGGTATAGGGAGAAATGATGGGGTGAGGCTGAGTGGAGAGGACACGCTAGGGTAAAATGGTGGAGTGTGAGGGGGCATGGTCAGGCAGCCTGTGTTAATAGTGACTGTTAGGGAAATTCTCGGGACTGTAAGTTGGGGAGGGGAAGGGGGTAGAGGGTGCCGAAGGAACATGACGCAAACTGATTGCTGGGGCAAGTCATGAGAAAGGACAGAGGGATGTGTTGTACTGATTAACTTTTTAAATGAAAGACCATTAATGAGAACTCTGCATCTGTCAGAGAGTTAAAGCTCTCTGTAGTTGAATATTCATAATGTTTTGTAGATAGCAGTGTCCATAAGATGGACCTGGCAATATAGCCTAAAGGTTAGAGTGATGAGCTTGGTATGTCCAGCAGACATGGGTTTGATTCACATAATTTCCTCTTGCATACTGTGTGACTCTGACCAAGTCACTTAACCACCCCCACCATACCTCCCACCTCTGCATTTATCTTAATTGTGTCTATCCTACAGTAGGATAGCTCTACAATTATGATAAATGCAGACATCAGATCAATAATACTTTATTATTTGTCTTTATATTTTATTTTGTTCTTTGGTAACTGGTTAAGGCCCACTAGGCACAGGTGCCAGTTTTCAAGGGCGACATGGGAGTGCTGAGGAGGTTAAGTGACTTGCACGGAGTCACACTGTAGGTAAGTGGATGTTTTGGGGAATATAAATTGGGTCAGTGGCAGCAGTTTTCCAGTATAAAATCTCAGTTTTTAACAGTAGACATAACATTAGAAAACAGTCAGGAGCCCCCCTAAAATGCACTATTTTCAACCATTTTTTTCAAACATTTTCTGGGTGGGCATGCCCCCAGACCTCCCTACATTAGTTAGGGATTTCGACTTTTGCAAAAACCCCTATCCTTTAAATTGTGTCTGGGGGAAACACTGAATATATATTATACTGGTGCAGTAGTACCAATATAGTTAGAGTTGAGTAATGTGTTTAATGTTAAACCTCATTTTTTTCAGCTTAATAACTTTGGTGGTGTTCAATAGAATAATCCCACAATTTGGCATGCATGGTTGCCTGGCAATGTCTCAAGATATGAAAAGTTTTGTGATGACATCCTGTGCTTTTTAATGAATTATGATGCTTTTTACTATACTTAATGCACATGTTTATTTGCCATTATGTAAAGCCTAGATGGTACAGAATGTTTTCCCAAAGCTTTCAGGATAGAAGCAGCATGTGTCAAGGTAGTGCGTTTTGAAGGTTTCATGAAAAAAATATTAGTTGGCTCCAATCTTTTAAGGATTTATATATTTTTCTGAGCATGCTCAGTAGTTCTTGGGAATACCTTCTGATATTAACAATAAATTTACCTTTGGCAGGCATTCATCTATTGCAAAATTATTTATCATTTGTGTGAATAAAATATAATTCATGACGGGTGCCATTTGTTTTGTTTTTTTAACAACTAAAATTTGTAAAAATACATTAAAATGATGCATTTAGAAAAAGCAAACACCTTAGCCTAGATAAACAGGACCCATTTGGATAGATTCTGGTGTTTGTTTTTTTAAATAACCCTGGAAATAAGGTTCCTGGACACCTGAAAATCCTGATTGCCCAGCTTAGCAACAGGAGTCATTCGCCTGTGTTATCTGTATGAGAAAAGCAGAATGTTCTTGATTTCTGCAGTCACAGATGGAGTGTTGCTGCTGGCTTGAGAGGCAGCAGTGAGTCAGCGGTCTAGTGAGCCAGCATTTTTGTAATATACTACGGACAAACACTGCTTTTATTCATTTTCAAAAAAAGTCTATTAAATTGACTTGTATTATTGTGAGGCTATATGCTAGAAGTTCACTAAATTTAAATTTGGTTGATATTTAGAGGGTTTGGATTGCTTGCATAACCAATTCTGATGCTTCTCTGCAAGATGCATATAAAAAATATGATACGCTGACATCCTGTCCATTTTAAACAGCATCCATTGAAGTATCATATTTTATTTCATTTTCACATTTTGATAACATTCTAAGTCTAGCTAATCAATGTAATTTTTGTTGTTTGTATCCTGACCAAATAGTTCTATTCAGTACCGCTATACTGACATACAAGTGAAAAGTTATGCTGAAGCCATGACTGCTCATGCCTTCGGTTTAGTCCTTTGAGTCTATTTATCTGAATTTATAGACTCATTCATAAATATTGTGGCCAGTACCATTACCTAAAAAAAATATAAAATACTGTTTTATGTATTTATTTATTCACCTATATACTGCATGCTTTGCACTGAAATATGGCGGAGGCTGGAAGTAAGCTGTGCAGTAGTGACTGTCACTGCAAGACACAAAAAATAGAAATGCAGATCATTTTTCACATTTTGCTTATCAGTGAATCTTGCTGACTGCAGAACACAAGTGGATATGTAGTGCTGCAGCCATTAAATATTGTTAAATTCACTGCATATGCATCCAGAAAGTCAGACCCCTTCCTCCCACACGCACCATCATTACAATAGCAATGCCCTTTGGATAAAACTCTCTCCTACTAGAGTTGTATTTCACAGCTCATTAGTTATAAACAAAAAGAAATAGCACTGGGAACAGGTGCCAATGGAAAAAATAGACTGGCAAACAAAGGAAAATCTGCGGCACTCACAACTGAAAATAAACATGTAGGCAGAACGGAATTGTGCTTAATTCCTTTATTAAAGTGTCCAGTGATAAAAAAGAGTTAAATACACACACTTGTAACTGCCTGACGTGTTTCACAAAAAATTGCTTTTTCAAAGGCAAGGTGCCATGAATTAGACGTAATAAATAGTAGGGACTTAAAGGGACAGTACCCTAATACATACCTATCAAGTCCAATCCATGTGCCATATATTAAAACCGTGACTAAAGAGCAAGTGTAACATGAATAAATATGCATATTTACAACACTAACAACATATATTTAAAAGCCTCTACCTACAATAATACCAATTTATTAATGTTACCATGTAACTTAATTTGTTTACATTATATTGCAGGCAGATTTAAAGTCACTGTAGTGATTCTCATTTGCAGGCTGCATAAAGGTTCTGATGTTCACATTTCAATTACTTTTTTCCTGGACCCTGTAAACCTCAAGTGAATTCACTGTAGGAGTGCTGTAAGGGATAAGAATACCAGCAGTTACATAACATTAATATCATTTACTATTTGATAAGTGGTACTACAGTAGGTCGAACCCACTGTTCAGCCCAGGCCACTCATTTGTTCCTAATTCATAAATCCAGAAAGCTTCCCTTACAAGTACTTTTTGATCAACATTATCCCAGAAACGGCAGACATATGGAAATTAAAGATCGTCTTACCTGTGATACTATGGGGGGTAGTCTATTTAGCTATGTGCAAATGTGGAGCCTGTTATATTGGAAAAACAGTTAGGAAGGTGTGTGTGAGAGATGTGGAAGAACACTGCCGGGCTATTGCAAATCAAAAAAACTCACATATACAATAGCTCATCATATATGTTCATCTAATGATGGTGGTACACACCAATTTAAATTTCAGGGTATCAGAAAGGTGTATCCTAATGCGAGAGGAGATCAATTTTAATCAGCAAGCAAATTAACAAATAATTTGGTATTTAGGAAAGAAAAAACATTAAATTTAAGTATGAACTATAACATCTGGAGAATTAACTCCATGGGAGGACCTTCTGGTGGCACTCAACTGTTTAAATAATGGTCAACAGCACCTAGAGCTCCCTCATGAGGAATGTTTGTATAAAGTGCTTTAATGTCCAATGTAACTAGTATGGTATTTTCTTCCAGCTCCATATCCTGTAATATCTGCAAATAGAGGTTGTATTTTTTATGTAATGCCAGAGTTGTGGAGCAAATGGACTACTTAAATCAACCCATTTAAGGGAGGCTCAGTCAACAATCCTATCCCACTTATAATGAGACAGCCTGGGGGATCCTCTAAGGACTTATGAACTTTTGGCAGTGCATACATTTTAGGTTTAATGGGGAAAACAGTAGTAAGGAATTCCTTTGTGTGTTTATCAATATTACCTGTATCAAAAGTCATTCCAATTGCTTCATTGATGATCCATTTGAAACCCCTTGTTGGATCTTCATTAACTTTTTATAAAAGGAGTGATCTGATAACTGCCATAGAACTTCTTATTTCACACTGTCCATGATGACAATATTTCCGCCTTCATCAGTGGGTTTAATTGTAATGGACTTGTTTTGCTGTAAAGCCTCCAGGGCTTGCCATTCTTCTCTGGACAGGTTATTAAACTTGGGCGCTGGTAGATTTTCAAATAATTTTTGTGCATCTCTCTCGCACAGATTTCTAAATGTTAGAATGGCAGCACTGGGAGTCAGTTGAAAAGAGGACCCCTTTTTAAAAGGATGACAACCTTCATTTTGTTACATTAATGGAATTTCAGTTATATTTACATCTATTTCTGTATACCCCCATTTTTCTTTTTTCCCAGAACGACTTCAGACTCAAGTTTCTACATAATTTATAAAGGTCAATTACTCTTTGAAACTTGTTGGCTGGTGCTGCGGGAGCAAACAATACTCCTTTATTCGGCAACTGCATTTCTGATTCAATATGACTGTAGTATGAAATATTTATTATTTTCATACTTCCTACTTACAAATTACTAATGATCTCTACATCTATCAATTCTGAAACTGTCCTCTTTGTTGCACCTCTTATTGTGCCTCTTCCTCTGTTTGCCCCTCTCCTTGTCCTTCTCTTGTATTGCCCCTTTTGTTGTAGGTTCCTCGGTACCATGTCTGTCTTTGACTCCTCCTCGGCTCCTGATGTTGTTGTTGTTCCTCTTCTTCCTCTAAAAAAATGCACCTGAGCGCTCAGCTTCTGTATCTCTAACATCTATGCTGAAAGACACTTTATTAGAGGTTCTTCAGAATGCCTTTTGGCTGATTACTTGATCGCCTTTTACTTCCATGATGTTTCTAAGTAAAAATCTTGTCCAGTTCATAATCATTTTTATCCCTCACAAACTTCCTGGGTTTAACTGCTTCTAATTCTTTGCCTAATTTTGCAATGTTTTCTTTCAATTTATTGTTCAGGGCATCAAATTTTGCATCTTGTCTCTTTAAATTCAATTTCCTCTTTCAGCTGTTCAGCAATGACTTTGCTGTCACTCAGAATTAAATTAATTAGCTGCAAAGATGCTTCATGCAAACTTTCTATTCATTTTGTCATAAAAATTTCCCTTTGCTGATGTTGTGCTGGTTAATCCCCGTGGAACTCGTGGCACCTGTACGTAAGCTTCTAAGCTAACAGTATTCCAATATAACGTTTGCACTTTCAGTGCCACTTTTTCAAGTTCTTTAAAGGCTTGAAATATTGAGTTTGGTGTCTCTATGCTTTCAGGTACTATATTATTAATAATTTCACACTGTAACAGGTTAGTAGTATTGCTACCTGCTAGCAATGAGTTCACATATCCAAGTGCTGCTTGTTGAGCTCTTTGTTGTTGTGGAATTTCAGCAAACACATTCAGGTCAGACCTCCTCTCAAGTGGCATATTCCACAACACTGACTCCATTTAAACTGTATCACTCTAACTTAATTTTGCCTTACATTCTTGGCTTTATGCTCCAAGGCAACCCGTGCTCGTTTAAATCAGTGTCTAGTTACAAACATGAGTTCACTCACTCACTCAATTACGTTGCATTAAATACAATAGTATTAGTAGAAAATGTTATTTCTCTCAGGGGTGGAGAATCCATGGAACACACTCCCCCTTGATATAATACTCAGCAAAAGTAAGTCCATCTTTAAGCATAAGCTGGATGCTTGGATTTGGGAAAATGGAGGGTGCGTTGTTATGGGTTATAAGATGGGAGCCATTCATGGATATTTTCCTTCTCGCTCCTTGTTTACTTCCATATGAACCTCTGTATAACATCAGTAATGTGAAAAATATTCAACCCTTTACATGTGAAGGTAAAGGAGATACCACGTGGGGCAGGTTGGAGGGCGTTTGAGAGGTCTGGTTAGGGCCAGGATTCCTTTCAGTGTCACTGTATGAAAGGAAGAGATAAACCAATATAAATGTAAGGGGCTTCTTACTGAAGAAATGTTCACAATGTTTGTTTCTGATTGAGCATGAGACTACAGGCCATATCCTGAAAAAGCACACAGGACGTCGAACCTATAAGGACGTGGGAAAAGCTGGGGGATGGTGTGGTATCAACTGTTAGAAAAGGCTGTATAAAAGATTATGGTAGGTTGATATGGTCATGGAACTCAGCTGGAGGGGCAGTGAAGGGTTTGGCAACTGAAATTCAATGCCAAAAAGTGATGAACCTAGGGAACAAGAACCACAGAATGGCGTAAAGGATGGGTGGAGTGAGACTCGGTATCACAGCTGAGAAACAAGACCTTGGAGTTAGCATCAGCAACTCCTTAAAACAAAGGAGTAAGTGCAACGAGGTCTATAGCAAGGCAAACAGGATGGTGGGCTGTTTTGGGAGGGATATTGACAGCAGAAAAAGGGAGGTAATACTTCCCCTGTATAGATCCTTGGTGAGGCCACACCTGGAGTACTGCACCAAGTTCTGGGGTCCTCACCTCAGGAAGGATAGGGATAGGCTCAAGACGATGCATGCAGAGTAACAAAAATGATTCAGTGCCAGCAGGGCATGTCATATGAGGAGCGCCTCAAGGCACTGAACATGTACTTACTAGATACCAGAAGGGAGAGGGGAGCTATGATAGAGACCTTCAAATTCCTGAAAAAAAATGAACAGGGTGAACTGCAGGGAACTATTTAACTTGAATGCTAGCTTGAAGTCACGTGGTCATGAGTGGAAGCTAACAGGAGGGAGGTTCAGCAGGGACATGAGGAAATACTGCTTTACAGAAAGGGTGGTGGAGTTGTGGAACAGGCTGCCAGTTGAGGTGGTGGGTGCAAAAACTGTTAGTGGCTTTAAGCATGGCTGGGACCAAATGAAGGGTATAGTGCTTACTCAGGGCATCAGAATCAGGGAGAAGAATGGAGAGGGGTGGGGAGGGCTAGGACCCTGAAGAAACAGTAGGCCCCAGAGCTAAACAGGTAACTCAGGCAGACTGGATGGCCCTTTGATCTTTTTCTGCCATCACTGTCTATTTTACTTTGTTGTTATGTCTCTATAGGGCTTTGTGTGACATTAAGGGTAATGAGGGTCAAATTACTAGTGGCAGCTGTGTAATTTGTGTGAGGTGGAGGTGTGGGGATCCGTACAAAGTACGAACATATATTTGTGCAAAGCAACAACAGTAACATTTTCCGATAAAAGCAAAAGGCAATTAAGAAGGGGATATATGCAAACAGAAATTAACAAAGCAGATAACAGCATGGAACTTCTTACTAGAACCAAAACACTTAACGGTGACCGGCAAAGATATTTGCTCCAGGTCTGCCCCTGGAACAGCATTTACCTTGCTAGCTGAGGTCTCCTTTTAGTTATACAGCAAACATTTCTGTCTGGTACTTATTTTGTAATTTAACATTGCAGAATGTTGGCAAATTTAGAAGTAGAGGTGGCTCCCTGAGGAGCCTGATCGAATGCCACCCAAGACTTGTAGGGAAAAAAAATCCTCATTTTAGTGACACAATACTGCTATTGCTGTGTTGAACACAGTAAAGTGGGTATTCATTTTATCTTTTTATAGTGGTGGCAAGAGGATTACTGTTTAAAAGTATACTCACAGCTAGTCTGAGCACTAAACTAATTGTAAGGGTATTTTTTGTGACGTAGACAGCCAGTTCTGAGTGCTGGATAATACTTTTTTATATAAAATGTAATAGTGTCTCTGCTGAAAATTAAAATGCTCTAGGAATGCCCTCTCTCACCCTTCCCCCCCCCATATTTCAGCTGACAGATGCGGGCCAAGAGAACTGCTGACAGTATGCATCACACACTCAGTTTTTTAGAGACAATGTGTTACTGGAAGACTTTTATTAAGGATCCCGTTTCTCTGAGCTAATTACAGAGTTGTTAAGTTAATTTTGTTAAGAGAGAAATCATAAACAAGGTTTATGATGTTAAAATAAGGGAAGCTAGGATGTTACATAGAGGTGTAAGGTTGTAAATGACCCTATGATGCCTGTGTAAAGAGGGTACTGCATGAGATCAAAAGAGGTGTAATTGAAACTTGAGTTATGCTAAAGTTGCAGAATTAATACATCCTGTATAGCTGTATAGTATAGATTAATAAAATTACATCCTGTGGTTGTATAAAAATATATTTTTGTTAGATATTTGACCAGAGGAGGGGCTGGATGACTTCATCAAAAAGGGGTTGGCCAATACTGCTTGAAAAGATTATTCTCTTTCACTATAGAGATGCATTTGTATCTGACACTGACTAAGGAAACATCTGAGCACTGAAAACAGGTATTTAGAAAGCTAGACAAAATCTAAATATAGTTGTAGGAATTGTACTGTTTTAAACCTTGTTTTGTTTAAAGATATGTACGTCTTGTCTTATAGGAGTTCTGTATTGTATGTTTGACATATTATTATATATTTTAGTAAAAACTCTAATTTTAGAGCAAACCTGGTCTGTCTTTGAATTGCTTTGTTTTGCTAAGAAATATTTATGGTTCAGCAGACATATAGCTTGTATGGTGGTACCAAACTAAAGCATTTTAAATCTGAGGTCTTTATAAAGTTTTAAAGGGTTCATCTCTGAATACCTGGTTAGGTGCCTGTAAGCAAAGACATCTGGCCCCCCAAAGACAGATATATCTGAGCCTGTGCATTGGGTATGCTAGCAAGAGGTTAACAGTTTGAATCCCTCCAGAACTGATACCAAAGGTTGATCCGAACTCACAAAAACAGACAAGAGGGTTACCTTGTCTGTTACACTGTCCACAAGACTGCGCTCAGAGGTTGGCACTTTGGGAGTAGAGGGCCAGACCTGCTCAGTGAATTTGTGACAGACTGGTTGGCAGCGGTGGCATAATTTTGGTATCACAAGCTTTATTGTTCTGTCAGCTGAGACCATAGCTCTCTTGCAAAGAAAGAAAGAGACAGAGTTTTATTTTAAAAAGAAAACAGAACTATATATCACTTGGTGTACAGTCAGATTCCTACCTATTTTTTTTTTAATTGCAAAGTCAGAGTAGCAGTAGTTAGGAAAGATGGCATCCTACTACAGCAGGCACACTGTAGAACAGTTAAAACAGTTGTGCGAGGACAGAGGAGTCTTGTTCGAGGTGAAAGCCAGTAAGCAGAACCTCATAGAGGCCCTGATGGTAGCAGATACCCAGGGCAGGGAGTCACAGACCGTGACTGAAAGGACCAGACCTCGAGTGTGGCAGAACTAGCAGCCAGTGAGGGGTCCCGAGCTGATAAAGCGGACAGCAGGGCCACTGTCACTGAAGGGCCACAGCAGCAGAGGAAGGTCACCAGTATCCTGAATCCAGAGGTACTCAGGCTGCAAACTGAGTTGTGGAGGATAGAACTGGAGGTAGAGCGACAACAGAGGGAGGCGGACCGTGAGGCAGAGTGACAACAGAGCGAGGCAGACCGTGAGGAATGTGGGCACCAGCGAGAGGCAGAGGAGAAGACAGAGCAAGAATGCAGAGCTGCAGAGGAGAGGAGAGAGGAGCGCCAGTGCAACACGAACTGGAGAAGCTACGACTCCAACCAGCGGCACCAGGGCAGGTAAGTGGCTTGGGCTTAACTGGGACTGCAGGACTGGGTTACAAATTGAACTCTAAATTAATAGCTGAATTTAAGGACGGGGAGGATTTAAATTCTTTTGAAAAAGTTTGTATTCAGGCTAAAATTCCTAGAGAGTCACTATAGATCACTAGAAACAGGGGAGGTACCCAAAGACTGGAGGATAGCAGATGTAGTCCCCTTATACAAAAGTGGGAACAAAGAGGAAGCGGGGAACTACAGACCAGTCAGCCTCACCTCGGTAGTGGGGAAGATCATGGAAGCACTACTGAAGGAGAGATTGGTGGAACATTTGGTTGTCAATGGACTACAGGACCCAAGGCAGCATGGTTTCACCAGGGAAGGTCATGTCAGACCAATCTCATTGAATTTTTGACTGGGTGACTAGGGAGGTGGATCAGGGAGGGCAGTGGACATGGCCTATCTGGACTTCAGCAAGGCCTTTGACACTGTGCAACATAGAAGACTATTGCACAAACTGGGGAATATGGGTGTGGGCAGGACAGTAGTGGTGGGTAGGTAACTGGCTGGGCAGCAGGACACAGAGGGTGATGGTAAATGGATGTCACTCTACAGAGGAAGAGTGACCAGTGGTACCACAGGGATCAGTGCTGGGACCGGTACTATTCAATATCTTCATCAGTGACATTGCGCTGGGACCTAGAAGGCAGAATTTCACTGTTCGCTGATGACACAAAGCTCTGTAACAGAGTAGACACACCAGAGGGTGTAGACAGAATGAGAAGGACCTGCAGAAACTTGAAGAATGGTCAGGGTTTGGCAGTTGAAATTCAATGCAAGGAAGTGCAAGATAATGCATATGGGGACAAAACCCTGGCACAGTATATCAGTTGGGGGTGAGGATATAGCATGCACCAAGCAGGAAAGGGATCTTGGAGTTATCATCTCTGATGACCTCAAGGCAGGGAAACAGTGTGACAAGGCAGCAGGTAAAGCAAATAGGATGCTGGGATGCATAGGCAGGGGCATCACCAGCAGGAAAAGGGAGGTCATAATTCCATTATACAAGACACTAGTGAGGCCGCACCTGGAGTACACTGTGCAGTTCTGGAGACCTTACCTACGTAAGGACATAGGCAGGGTAGAGAAGGTTCAGAGGAGGGCAACAAAGATGGTGCATGGATTGCATCACAGGTCCTATGAGAACAGGTTGAAGGCACTGAACATGTACTCCCTGGAGGAGAGGAGGGAGAGAGGGGATATGATAGAGACATACAAGTATCTTACAGGGAGGAACAGGGTGCAGGAATGCACTATTTTTAGCGAAAAAGATGTTCCAGGACTAGAGGGCATGGGATGAAGTTGGAGGAGGACAATTCAGAGGAAACGTGAGGAAGAATTTCTTCACAGAACGGGTGGTGGACAAGTGGAACACCCTGCCAGAGGAAGTGGTGGGGCTGAAACAATCACGGATTTAAGAATGCATGGGATAGACATAAAGGAATTCTGGAGGTCAGGGGTAAGGGGCAACAGACTTCCTGGAAAACATAAACTGAACTTACAAACTTAAATGGGCAGACTGGGTGGGCCATAGGCCCTTATCTGCCGACACTGTCTATGTATCTATGTATCTATGTATAGTCCTGAGCTTCCAGCTATCCCCGCTACTTACCAGGAAAGCTCGGGATGCATTGGGTCACATGGACAATAAAGACAGTGATGATTACAGCAAGTTAAAAGCAGCACTACTAAAAAAGTTTGAATTAACTGCAGAATCATACAGAGCTAAATTCCGTAAGCTCAGGAGAAGCCCTGATATGAGCTATGAGGAGCCAGCCACAAAACAACGTCAGTTTTTGAAACGTTGGTGGGAAGGAATTGAGGCAAACACTGTTGATAAAATTGAAAATGTGATTTTATTAGAACAGTTTTATTGGGCATGCCCAGCAGAGTTAAAAACCTGGCTAGAGGACCGAGATCTAAAAACAGTGCAAGAGGCTGCTGAACTCTCAGACCACTATGCCAAGAGCAGACCTACTCTGAGGTTGAATGGGGCAGGTGTGGCAGCACAAAAAGGGAAAAGCGCACCTTCAGGGAGGCTAAAACCCTCACTGCCTCCACCGAAACCAGTTAGTCCCAGGTTTCAACGAAAAGATTTCTCTGAAGTAAGAAATGCTTGTTGGTTATGTAAAGAAACTGGGCACATTGTTATTGTTATTGTTATACTTTGTAACTAAATGTTTGTTCACTTGTACAGCGCTTTGGTTTCTGAAAAGCGCTTAAAAATAAATTTTACTTACTTACTTACATTGCCAGACAGTGTCCAAGAAGGGCAAGCAATAATACGCAAAGTAGTACCAGAAAAGAAGTGGGTTGTTTGTGTGTTCCTGAGAGCATGCCACTGAACATGAGAGAACACATGCACCCAGTCATGGTAAATGGCGTACAGACGCAGGGGTAAAGGGACACAGGGGCATCCCTGACATTGGTGAAAGGGGATCTAGTACAACCTGGTCAGCTTATCCCAAACAAATACGTGATGGTACAGGACTTTGTGGGTGAAGCAAAAACATTGCCACTGGTCAGTGTTCTCCTGGACTGGGGTGACACAGGGGGAACTATGCAACAGGTGGCTGTAGCTAAAACGTTAGCAGTAGATGTGATCCTGGGTAACAATCTCCAACAGGGGATGGTATGTGCAGTTACCCGTAGTCAAGTGGCAAGGGAAAATTGTAGTCCCCTGAACCCCACAGAAACCAGTGTGGAAACCACGGAGAGGCTGGTTCCCCAGCCTGTGTCTCCAGATTGGGATACTGATAAAAAGGGGGTAGAAATTTCCCTGGTAGTGAGTGACCACACAGCTATGGAAGGTTACTCTGAAGAGAGAGGGGTGACAAATTTTCAGAAGGCTAGGATTGACACTGATCCTGAGGGCCCTGACACTAGGGACCCTAGTTTAGTGATGGAAGGGGACTTGTCCCATGCCTTGGGACTGTGTGAGGGATTTGCAGCTGCTCAGAGGAGTGACCCTAGTTTAGAGAAGCTGAGGGCTTGGGCAGACTCTGAGGGCACACAGGGAGGTGACGGCAGACATAAGGTTTATTGGGAAAATGGACTTATGTATACACAGGCAGTACAGACAGAGGGAGGGGTGCTAGGCAGGCAGCTTGTCGTTCCCCAGGGGTATCGTGAGCAGTTGCTTAAAATTGCACATGATATTCCCTTGTCTGGTCATCTGGGAATCGCACGCACTACGCAGCGGTTGGCCCAGAATTTCTACTGGCCTAACTTCACCCAGCAGGTGAAGGAGTATTGTAGGTCTTGTCACCGGTGCCAAGAAATAGGGAAGGCGGGCAAGAAAACCCAAGCCTCCCTGATCCCCTTACCCATAGTGGAGGAGCCATTCTAGAGGGTGGGAATGGATATTGTGGGGCCTTTAAATACCCCCAGCTCCTCAGGGAAGAGATTCATCCTGACTGTGGTGGATTATGCCACCTGGTATCCAGAGGCAGTCGCCTATCCTCACTGAGGACAGACAAAGTGGCAGATGCCTTACTTGGGATTTTCTCTCGTGTTGGGTTTCCGCAGGAGGTAATCACCAATCGGGGGTTCTTCATGTCAGACCTGATGAAGTGTTTACGGGAGAGGTGTGGGGTGGTGCAGAGATGCATGACATCGTATCACCCACAAGCCAATGGACTTGTGGAACATTTCAATGGTACCCTAAAGCCAGTGCTCCGGGCGTTTGCTGAACAGCATGGGAGGGACTGGGAGAAATACCTTCCCCACCTGTTGTTTGCATACAGGGAGGTGCCCCAAAAGCCGACAATATTTTCCCCCTTCAAACTCTTATATGGACGCTGGGTACGTGGGCCTCTAGACTTAATCTGGGAGGACTGGGAAGGCAAGCACGCAACCCAGGGAACTCCCATTGTGGATTATGTCCTTAGGTTTAGGGAAAGGCTGAACAGCCCAGAGCAACCTGGCAGCTGCCCAACAGAGAAAAAAGGTGTGGTATGACCGCAGAGCCAGAGCTCGCTCGTACATAGTGGGTCAGGAAGTCATGGTCCTTATTCCGGTCTGGAAAGACAAGCTGCAAGCTGAGTGGGCAGGACCGTAGAAAGTGGTTAGGAAGGTAAATGACGTAAACTACATTGTGGAGTTACCTGACCGTAGACAGACTGAAAGGATGTACCATGTCAATATGATGAAGCCATATGCAAACAGAGCTGACATGGTGTTCGCAGTATGTAGTCATGGAGAGGGGACGGACGAAGGAGACCCTCTTCTGGATCTACTGTAAGAAAGTAAGCGGGAGTCCTCTGTGGAGGCAGTAAAATTGTCTCCCCAGCTGATCCTGGACCAGGTCCAGAAAGTAAGGGAGGTTTTAGCAGACTTTACCCCCCTGTTTAGCGTCAAGCCTGGACTAACCCTCTTAGCGACACATGATGTGGAGACAGGGACACAGATGCCCATACGGCGAACAGCATATCGGTGTCAGAGGCTGTCCAAAAGGACATTAGGAGGGAAGTGGAGGAGATGCTGAATTTAGGGGTAATCCAGAGATCCCACAGCCCCTGGGCCTCACCCGTAGTCCTAGTGCCCAAGCCAGATGGCTCAACTCGTTTCTGCGTGGACTATCGTGGACTGAATGCAGTCACGAAGTCAGATGCCCATCCAATGTCCCGGACGGATGAACTCCTGGACAAGTTGGGAGGGGCGACCTACCTTACGACTATTGATCTGACCAAGGGGTATTGGCAGGTAGAATTGACAGACAGAGCTAGGAAAAGTTCGGCCTTCATCACTCCGATAGGCTTATTTGAGTTTAAAATAATGCCTTCCGGAATGAAGAACGCCCCAGCCACTTTCCAAAGGTTGGTGAACTAGGTGTTGAATGGTGCTGAGGAGTATGCCATAGCATACCTGGATGACACTGCCATCTTCAGTACTAGCTGGGAGGAACACCTTTCACACCTTAGGGAAGTGCTGGGCAGGATACAGAGGGCCGGGCTGTCAAAGCTTCGAGAAGTGCCAGGTGGCCATGGGGGAAATGGCATACAATGGGCATGTGGTAGGCCGGAGACAGCTCCGTCCTAACCAAATAAAGATAGAGGTGATTCAGGCATGGCCCAGACCAGAAACCCAGAAGCAGGTCAGGAACTTTCTAGGGACAGCAGAGTACTACAGAAAGTTTGTACCTAACTACAGTGCCCTGGCTGCTCCCCTATCTGACCTGACAAAGAAAAAGATGCCAAGGAAAATTACCTGGAGCCCAGCCTCTGAGGAAGCCTTTACCAGACTGAAGGAGAAACTGTGCAGTGCTCCTGTTTTGACAAGTCCGGACTATAGCAAAACCTTTAGAGTTCAGACGGATGCCTCAGACGTGGGTATTGGGGCAGTACTTAGCCAGATGTCTAGCCGAGGGACAGATCACCCAGATGTGTACTTGAGCAGAAAGCTTATCCCCAGGGAGCAAGTGTACTCCATGGTGGAAAAGGAGTGTCTTGCCATAGTGTGGGCCTTGAAGAAATTAGAGCTATACTTGTATGGGCAGCATTTTGTGGTGCAGACTGACCAAAACCCCCCTGGTTTGGCTGACGCAGATGGGAAAGAGCAATGGGAGACTACTAAGGTGGAGTCTTGATTTGCAAGGATATGATCTGACAATCATATATAGGGCAGGCATCAAGAATCAGAATGCCGATGGGCTTTCTAGGGTCTATGAGGAGTGAACTGATTTGGGAAGCTCATTCCATGTAGGGGATAGATCCCCGAAAATTCAGTCTAGGTGGGGAGGAGTGTGACGTAGACAGCCAGTTCTGAGTGCTGGATATTTTTTTATATAAAATGTATTAATGTATCTGCTGAAAATTCAAATGCTGTAGGAATGACCTCTCCCCAGATTTCAGCTGACAGATGCAGGCCAAGAGAACTGCTGACAGTATGTATCACAAACTCAGTTTTTTAGAGACAATGTGTTACTGGAAGACTTTTATTAAGGATCCTGTTTCTCTGAGCTAATTACAGAGTTGTTAAGTTAATTTTGTTAAGAGAGAAATCATAAACAAGGTTTATGACATTAAAATAAGGGAAGCTAGGATGTTACATAGAGGTGTAAGGTTGTACATGACCCTATGAAGCCTGTGTGAAGAAGGTACAGCATGAGATCAAAAGAGGTGTAATTGAAACTTGAGTTATGCTAAGGTTGCAGAATTAATTGTATAGCTGTATAGTATAGATTAATAAAATTACATCCTCTGGTTGTATTAAAATATATTTTTGTTAGATATTTGACCAGAGGAGGGGCTGGATGACTTCACCAAAAAGGGGTTGGCCAATACTGCTTGAAAAGATTATTCGCTTTCACTATAGAGATGCATTTGTATCTGACACTGACTAAGGAAACATCTGAGCACTGAAAACGGGTATTTAGAAAGCTATACAAATCTAAATATAGTTGTAGGAATTGCAATGTTTTAAACCTTGTTTTGTTTAAAGATATGTATGTCTTGTCTTATAAGAGTTCTGTACTGTATTTTTGACATATTATTATATATTTTAGTAAAAACTCTAATTTTAGAGCAAACCTAGTCTGTTTTTGAATTGCTTTCTTTTGCTAAGAAATATTTATGGTTCAGCAGACATATAGCTTGTATGGTGGTACCAAGCTAGAAACAGAAGCATTTTAAATCTGAGGTCTTTATAAGGTTTTAAAGGGTTCATCTCTGAATACCTGGTTAGTTACCCATAGGCAAAGACATCTGGCCCCCCTGAAGACAGATATATCTGAGCCTGTGCATAGGGTATGGTAGCAAGAGATTAACAGTTTGAATCCCTCCAGAACTGAGATCAAAGGTTGATCCGAACTCACAAAAACAGACAAGAGGGTTACCTTGTCTGTTACACTGTTCAAGAGACTGTGCTCAGAGGTTGGCACTTTTGGAGTAGAGGGCCTGATTTGCTGAGTGAATTTGTGACACTTTTAAACAGCAAACTCTTGCCAGTGCTATAAAAACTTAAAATGAATACCTTCTCCCCACTGCGTTCAAAACAACAATAACAGGATCTACTTCACTAAAATGGGGATTCTTCCCATAAGTCTTAGATGGCACTCAATCAGGCTCCTTGGGGAGCCACCTCCACATCTGCGTTTGCTGACACTCTGCAACGTTAAATTACAAAATAAGTACCGAAAAGAAAATTCTGCTTTACAGCCGAATGGAGATCTCAGCTAGCAGGGTAGGTGCTGTAAGAGAGGGGCAGCCTTGCAGCAAATAGCATTGCCAGTCTCCTTTAAGTCAAGTATTTTATCCGGCAAATGAGACTACCATGGCAAGACGCAATGCAAGAGGTAAGTGGAGAAAACTTCTGTAAGATTATTTCAGGTACACAAAAACAGTGTGTGTAAAACGTAGGTACCAGGATGTATAAGCACAAATAAATTAAAATATGATCATTATTCTGGTAAAACACTCATGTTAGTAAGTGCAGAGCAGGTACAGCAACGATTATAGAAAAGAGTCTGGTAAAAACTGCAGATCACACAAGGAAAAGAACTTTAAACTATCACCACTTACACAATCTACAGTAAAACTGATAGGGCAAACTGTTCTTAAAATGTAAAATCAAACCCACTGGAAAAAAATGACAGCCTTGACTGAATGCACACTAAACAAAGTATTGCCTCTGTGTACATTTGGATTAGCGATGAGTGGAGACTGAAGTCCATTATTCTTTCCTCATAAAATCCACTGGAGCTTTTAAAATCCCTTACATAGCCACTTATAATCTGTCACACTCTGATTTTAAAAGGATTTTAGGGGCCACCCCTCTCAGCTGTATAGTCTCTAACCATCTTCCAAAATAATTTTGTTATAAAGTTTGCTCCCACCAAATCCAGACTGTGGGCCGGGGCGGCGTTAAGTAAAGTAACTGGCTAGCACAAACACTTACAAGGCTCATCCTGCAATTGGGGCTGTGATCAATATTGTCCCTCCACCCGTGACACAGTATTGTCAGATCATCCCCTGCCTCCATACCAAAGTCACACAGGCTTTCTATAGCCACCCCCCCACCCATCTTCTTATCTCAGCTTTAACCCAATAACCCTCTTCAGCTACCTCCAGACCTTGGATTATCCACCTCTCAACCTTCTGCCTCACAAATCAGGGACACGGCTTAAAACATTCAGGAACAAAATGGCCTGAATTCAGGACACTTCTGAAAACATAATGTCAGCTCAAGAACCCTGCTATATTGTGTGGCTTAATGGAAATCAAATTTTATTCATGAGAACTAGACTGATACATAATGACTACAATGACTGGCATTATTTTCTGATCTGATCCATATACCTGAATGACAAACGTGTCAAATGCAGGAGGGACAGCGAAGATTTCCGATGCAAAATCAGAGACGGCCCTGATAATCCGGGACAGTTGAGAGGTATGCACGGGGATGCATGGCTCACAGCTGTACACTGCGCCGCCATGTGCAGCCTAACTGAAGGGCTATACTTTGGGTGGCCAGAAGCCTGGTTTCCTTACATCCTGCCTTTACAGCAGGTCCGCTCATGCCTGACCACATCCCAGAACTTGAGAAGCTATGCATAGTGTAGCATGTCGATCCTATATACTGTATACATCCATTCTGCATGGAATGTAAACACTAAATGACTGACAATCTCTCACTCTTAGGACCTCTAACATAGAAACAGAGAAGTTGACAGCACATCCTACCTTCTCACACAACATTTAAAAAATCTCCTCCTTGAAGGAAACATAACCCTGGCTTTCACGTTTTGATATGATTGAAATGTGAGCATGTGTGTAGTCTGTTTATTTATACATGTTATTCCCTAGGATAATTTCCATTAAAAGATGTTATCCTATTTACAAGGGGAGCCTGGTGGCAACAGATTACAAGCCATCCAACAATCACGTAACGACATCATAGTGTCAGTTACAACATTTACAGTCATTTTGTTTGAAGATTAGGGTGACTCTTCAGTCTCAGGAAAGTATCACCCATTATCACTCTGCTAGCCTTTGCCACACTTTTTTTATGGCACATTTTATCACCCACTTGCCAGCAAGGGCTTGGTGATGGGGTACTGACCATCCAGGGTTCTGTCACCCCGATCATACTGCACGGCAGTGGGTGTGGGATTTTGTTTGTAGTTGCCGAAGTAGCTGCATGGTCCCGTATCACCACCCCGAAGACACCAGCGTGAAGGACCAAGGTCCAGGCATGAAGCCATACTGAGGATACGGCTTCAGCCAAGTGCCTAACGGCATCCTCCCCTCACCCACACTGCACCCCAGCAGAGCGGTGCCTAAACCCTCCACAAGAGAGGACAGCTGCATGCCATCCTGACAGTACTTGGTGTGGTGTGAAATAGTACTCTATCTGGAAGCAGATATCACTAGTTCTATTCTCCTTCATTACTCATCAGCATTGTGACCTCACTGACTGTGGCATCAGAACTCACTACAGAGTAGCCACTCCTCTCCTGCAACATTGGTTACTAGTGATGTCACAATGAGTTAGGTCACAAGTAGTAGTGGTAATTTTTTTATTTTAATACTGTACAGGATAAAGCAACATTGGCATGAAACCCCTCTTTACAATGCGGTCCTGTATTACACAAAATGAAGTTGCATACAGTAATCTAGACAGTTTCAAGAGAGATATGAAAAACATAATTTAAACACTAGATAAATATTTCAAAAAAGACACGTTTCGTGCACAGTGCTGATGAGGTGTGAAGGGGTAATGAGGTATGAAGGAAAATAGAACTAAAAACTGTGGTACAGATTTTCAAACCCATAATTTTGCCGCAAGCCCCAGGTGCAACAAATATATGGCGCACCTGGGTTATGGCAAAAAAAACAGGGCTTTCTTTGGTCTAGCATGTGTCAATCCTGAGACCGCCGTGATGCAGCTTGCAGGCAAACTTTGCCCCAAGCTGCCATAAAGTGGGTCAAAATGTCTCAACTGCATCCAATATTTATAAAATTGGGTGCAGTTCCATTTGGCCTTGGCAAAGCTGTGGTGACACAACAGTTTGACGTAGGGCTTGACGTAAGCCCTGTGTCTCCCTTTGGAAATCCGGCCCTGTATGTCAGCTTTCAGATGGAGTGCTATACTGTGGATCACACTGCATGCTATCTGGTAGAAAACGTTTAAATTAGCAAAAGCAAAAAGAAGCATACTTCACAAATAAGAAGCAACAACTGAATACTTTTAAAAAGTAATAACATTCTGTCTGCTGCATTTGGTGCTACTGGCTCTTTAAAAGTTAATGACATCCCCTGCAGCTCTCATAGTTTTGTCAGGGGTGGCTTCCTTCTGCCCAGCTGCCTGATGGCCAACATTTCCACACATGTGGCAAGAAAAGTACCACATCACAATCAGGTCAGAAGGTCCCAGAGGCTCAGTCCTGTCCCTCATACGGTTTCTTTTTTTCATTTATATGACTACACTGCATTTATTTATTTGCATATTTTGACCAGGAAGGCACCCTGAGCCACAACTCATCAATGGCAACCAGAATATGGGAACAATTACTATGAAAAACTATCCACAAAATATGATACAATACACAATTACAAGAAGTGCAGAGCAATAAATACAGCAACATTTACTATATTTTATAGGTGCCGACATTCTGGGATCCACTTTTGCTGATAGCTGAAATGTTTCTTTCATCCTTGAACAATTTATTTCTTCTTTACGATTTACATAGTTTATGACTGACAGTGTTCTTTGTAGATTGCTTATAACCTGCCCCGCGTTAAGAGTCTAATTTATTGATGTAGCTCTTCAGCTTTGTGAATACTGTAATAGCACATTTGAGGATTCAGGAAACGCTCCTCAATGCTATTCTTCAAGTTATGCACGTAAATTAAACTATACACATACACACAGATCAGACCCTATGTCAACACGAGATGATGGAAGTTGTATGGCTTCCAGCGTGTATACTGTAGCTGGAAAGGCCATTTGTTACCTCCGAACTGTCCAGTTTTACAATACAAAATAAATAGATTACCAAGGGATTCAGATGAAAAATCCAGTATTTTCATGATTCTGTATTACATGGGATTTTTTCCATTTCTGTAAATATGTGGGTATGGGACTGGTTTGTCTAAAAGATTCAGGCCAGAGTTTTGAAGACCACAAACTAGCACAAAATCTGTCGTTTCAATCTTGCAATTTGAGTTTGTGCCATTTTACATTTTTTCCATTTTTGGTGGTGGTTTGAATGGTAGATGTAGTTTGAAGACAGTTAATATTTGCACCACTTTGCCAAACGGTTATGCCAAACATTTTCCAATGATGTCAATGCAACAAAGTTGGGAAATCAGAAACTTGTGGCAAGACAGTAAAGGCTAAGAAAATGCACTCCAGAAAAGCTGTAGCTTGCAAGCTGGAACTTGTGGAAGTTTTCAGCCCTTGGAAGATCCTAATCCTTGACTTGGAAGGCTCTGTTATTCTTTTTTTTTTAATTTCCCCCTTATAATTCATAGGGACAGATCTGTACACATTATTAGGGAGTTTTGTAGAAGCCCCCCTCTAATGTGATCTGACAGTAGTTTGCACCTGGTCCGGAAGCTACTTTACAGGGCGCTCACAGTTTGTGTGTATTGGCCTGGCATACTTGTCCACCCTGCCTGTCTCTACTGGGGTCCCCCACTGCTCTATCCTGGGACCCCTCCTTTTCTCCTTATTCATTAACTCCCTTCCAGCGGATAGTCTCAACTGTCACTCAATCCTTTAGGCTGACAGCCTTGTGCTCTTTTCCAGTGGAAAGTCTCCTACCCTCATCTCTGCAGCCCTCTCACAAAATTACACCGCAGCCCACAACTGGTTCTCTGACAACCTCCTTCTGGTCAATGCCAAAAAAATAAAAACAATGTTGTTTGGATCTAAGCCCTTCCTAACGAAATGCAAATCTAACTCATCCCTAATCGTCACGTCACTTGATGACCATGCCCCAGAGGATGTCAAACATTTCAGGTATCTAGGAGTTGTGCTTGACCCCTCCCTTTCCATTACAGAGCACATAAACTCCTTGGTTCTAAGATTTCACCAAAAACTAGGGGCTGCCTACAGATACCGGCAATACGTCACCCCTGAGGCCCGCCATGCCATCATCCAGGGAAACCTGTGACCTATCCTGGACTACTGCTCTCCCATCTACTCCAGGACCTCCGCATCCACCATGGCAAAACTATCAGTAGCATACAACAATGCCCGCCGCTTCTCCCTACTGGCCCCTTTCTCTACACACCACTGTACACTCTACACTACACTGGGGTGGCTCCCCCTACAAGCCCACTTTGACCTTGCACTGTACAGTTTTATTGATTCTGCCATCTGTACTGGCCAGAAATCCCCCCTTGCTCACCTTCTCACCACCCAAACCTCACACCGCTGCCTATTCTCCTCCAGTATCCCCTCTCTGAAAACCACCAGGGTAGACACGAACATGGGCGCTACAGCCCTGTCTGTAGCAGCCCCCATACTATGGAACAAGCTGCCCACTGAACTGCGCACCATAAACACTCACCGCCAGTTCAAGACTCACTTCAAAGACTGGCTCCTGTTGGCATCCACCTGCCACTGCTTTAAGGACTAGCTCCCCCTCCCCCATAGGTTCCAGGGGTAGGGCCAAATAGGTTCTCTTATTTACTGAAACTGTACCACCATGAGCCTTACTTTGCTTTGCTATTTGTTGTCCCTCAACTACTGTCACCATGTGTTGCCAAATGTAACAACTGTAACCTTTCACTATGTATTACCTGCTCTGTTCTTGTTATTCTGAAGTTTCTACTCTGTGCCACCTTACGTGGCCCGGGTTGTGCCTGAAAATGGCCCCTGGGATCAGTGCACCTACCCGGTTAACAAAGTCATAAATAAAATAAATAAAAATGGTGATGATTAAACAGGCGGGGTCTAACCCTTAACCCCTTGGATCTGTCACTGGTTCTCCTTGTCCCTTAACCTGATCACAGACAGCCACAATGCCGTCCTGGCCAGCAGGGAACACGCATGAACACTGGGCAGCCCACAACCTCCCACTCTAGTAGCGGAGCACCTTTCCTCTGCAATGTGGAGGCCCTCAGCCTGCCTCAGGGTGGGACTCCAGGGATCAAATGTAAACTCCAGTCTCACCAGTGACAGCCTGTTGGTAGACTTTTTATCACAGACTGTATCTATATATTAAAGTGCTTTCTTGGCAAATTAAATGCCCCCTCCCAGCTTACGGAGTGATCAGCCAAATGTAAAACTTCCTTATAGCTGTGTGCTATGATGTTAGATTCACTGGATGCATGTATTTGTATGTTACTATAAATCTCTTATTATATGAAAGTCATTAAGTATTCCCCTGCCAAGAGGCAGGTGTAACTGTACAATGTGTTTCTCTCGTTACTGCAATGTGCTTCATTCTTATAATGTGTGCATTTTGTTTACTGGCTATCCTATTCCCCCTCCCCCAGGACGCATCTGGAATCGAGCGTTGCACCGCTCAATATGCCTTCCTGGTGAAACTCTTAAATAAATAAATAAATATGGTAAAGGAGGTGTTTGATGGGGTTAGATAGTTTGCTCATCTATCTGGTGCAAAGGCTTGCTTTTAACACAGATGCAGCTTTCCAGGTAGGCAGGAGATTTACAGTACCATGTGTGTAAGCATATCCAGTACACAGGAAAGTAGGTTTCAAGTTCTGCCATTCCATCTCATCTCATCACATCACATCTCAGGAAGGATACAGACAGAGTGGAGGTGGTCCAGAGGAGGGCTACCAAAATGGTGCAGGGCCTGCATCAAAAGCCCTATGAGGAGAGGCTAAAGGAGCAAAATATGTACACTCTAGAGGAGAGGAGGGAGAAGGGAGATATGAGAGAAACCTTTAAATAGATACATAGATACATAGACAGTGTCGGCAGATAAGGGCCTATGGCCCACCCAGTCTGCCCATTTGAGCTTGTAAGTTCAGTTTGTTTTCCCAGAAGTCTGTTGCCCCTTACCCCTGACCTCCAGAATTCCTTTATGTCTATCCCATGCATTCTTAAATCCTGTGATTGTTTCAGCCCCACCACTTCCTCTGGCAGGGTGTTCCACTTGTCCACCACCCGTTCTGTGAAGAAATTCTTTCTCATGTTTCCCTGAATTGTCCTCCCTCCAACTTCATCCCATGCCCTCTTGTCCTGGAACATCTTTTCGCTTAAAAATAGTGTTTTCTGCACCATGTTCCTCCTGTAAGATACTTGTATGTCTCTATCATCCCTCTCTCCTCCTCTCCTCCAGGGAGTACATGGTCAGTTCCTTCAACCTGTCTTCATAGGACTTGTGATGCAATCCATGCACCATCTTTGTTGCCCTCCTCTGAACCTTCTCTACCCTGTCTATGTCCTTACGTAGGTATGGTCTCAGAACTGTACACTGTACTCCAGGTGGGGCCTCACTAGTGTCTTTAGCAGAATTATGACCTCTCTTTCCTGCTGGTGATGCCCCTGCCTATACATCCCAGCATCCTATTTGCTTTACCTGCTGCCTTGTCACACTGTTTCCCTACCTTGAGGTCATCAGAGATGACAACCCCAAGATCCCTTCCTGCTTGGTGCATGCTATATCCTCACCCCCAACTGATATATTGTGCCAGGGTTTTGTCCCATATGCATTATCTTGCACTTCTTTGCATTGAATTTCAACTGCCAAACCCTTGACCATTCTTCAAGTTTCTGCAGGTCGCTTCTCATTCTGTCTACACCCTCTGGTGTGTCTACTCTGTTACAGAGTTTTGTGTCATCAGCGAACAGTGAAATTCTGCCTTCTAGGTCCTGCGCAATGTCACTGATGAAGATGTTGAACAGGACCGGTCCCAGCACTGATCCCTGTGGTACCCCACTGGTCACTCTTCCCTCTGTGGAGTGACAGCCATTTACCACCACCCTCTGTGTCCTGCCACCCAGCCAGTTACCTACCCACTACACTACTGTCCTGCCCACACCCATATTCCCAGTTTGTGTAATAGTCTTCTATGTGGCACAGTGTCAAAGGCCTTGCTGAAGTCCAGATAGGCCATGTCCACTGCCTCCCCTGATCCAATTCCCTAGTCACCCAGTCAAAAATTCAACGAGGTTGGTCTGACATGACCTCCCCTGGTGAAACCATGCTGCCTTGGGTCCTGTGGTCCATTGACAACCAGATGTTCCACCAATCTCTCCTTCAGTAGTGCTTCCATGATCTTCCCACTACCGAGGTGAGGCTGACTGGTCTGTAGTCCCTGCTTCCTCTTTGTTCCCACTTTTGTATAAGGGACTACATCTGCTGTCCTCCAGTCTTTGGGTACCTCCCTGTTCCAGTGATCGGTAAACAGGATAGCCAGAGGTTCAGCCACCACCTCTCTTAGTTCTTTAAGGACCCTGGGTGCACCCATCTGGCCCCATTGCTTTATCAACTCTTATTACTTCCAGTTCCTTCAGGACCTTTCTCGTAAAGGGACTGTGTCCATTTCTGCACCATTCTCACCCTTGTACTCCTTCAGACCCATTACCCTCCTCTTCCTCAGTAAAGACTGAGCAGAAATACCTGTTCAATATGTCAGCTTTACTGTTGTCATCCTCCAAGCGCCCCCATCCTCTCCCTTCAGTCTCACTATCCCTCCCTTTGTCTTTTTCACTTACGTACCTGTAAAGGTTTTGTCCCCCACCCACTGATTTTGCAATGTGTTCTTCTGTCTGAGCTTTGCTTCCCTTACTGACCTCCTGCCTCCCTTTGCTTCTCCTGGTACTTCTCCTCATCCCTTCTGCCTGTGTCTTTTGTATTGCCTGAATGCAATCTTTTTGCTTTCACTTTCTTTGCTACATCTTTGGAAAACCATAATGGTCTCCTCTTCTTTTCCTCTTGCTATCCTGCTTAATGCATAATTCTGTTGTTCTTGTAATCCCCATTTTAAATATTGCCCACTGTTTCTCTACCCCTGATTCCTGTCCCATTCCCCTTAATGCCTCTTTCAAGTATCTCCCCATTTTCCCAAAGTCTGCCCCCCTAAAATCCAGGATACGTGTTTTTGTGTGGTTTGGTTCTGCTCTTTCTGTGATTTCAAACCACAATGACTGGTGGTCACTGTTTCCCAGGTGCTCCCCCACTGTTACCCCTATCACACTGTCCTTGTTTGTGAGCACAAGGTCCAGTATTGCCTTCTGCTGAGTTGGTTCCATGACCAGTTGCTTAAGGAAGGCACCTGAAGGGAGTCCAGGATAAATCTGCTTCTAGTTGATGCTGCTGCTGGGATGCTCCAGTCCACGCCTGGAATATTGAAGTCTCCAACCAGTACTACCTCACCCTTGTCTGCCATCCTTTGGATGGCTAGCATCAGCTCCCTATCTGTTTCTTCCTCCTGGGCTGGTGGTCTATAGACCACACCTGTGCGGATGGCTGTCCTCATTTTCCTTTCCAGCTTAACCCACAGTATCTCTCCCCCATTTTGTTCCTCCTGGATCTCTGTGGCCCTTATGTCATTTTTCACATACAGTGCCACTCCTCCTCCCTTCCTGCCTGCTCTGTCTCTTCTGAATATGTTGTAGCCAGGTATGGCCATCTCCCAGTCGTGGTTATCATTACACCAGGTTTCAGTGATGGCCACAATGTCCAGGTCTGACTGTACCATGACAGCCTCCAGATCTTCCATCTTGTTGCTAAGGCTCCTGGCATTTGCACACATGGCTTTCCATGATTTGACCTC
The DNA here is from genome assembly GCA_016271365.2 of Neoceratodus forsteri. Classification (NCBI taxonomy): domain Eukaryota; kingdom Metazoa; phylum Chordata; order Ceratodontiformes; family Ceratodontidae; genus Neoceratodus; species Neoceratodus forsteri. The sequence continues at coordinate 289,038,492 of CM057456.1, forward strand.
CCTAGACTGTTTCACTGTTCTACTCTAGCCCCTTCCTTGGTTGTCATTTATCCCTGGTTCTCCTTGCTGTCTGTCCTTCTGCTGAATTTTGCCCCTTTTCTGCTTATCCACCTCTTGGGCACTAATCTCCATCTTTTGCACACTGCTTTGCAGAGATAGCCACTCCTCTGGTTCACTGGTTCCACTGCTAGCTGTGGGGTGAGCAAGTAGGTACCCTCCTTGCTGGCCTGCCACCCCCCTTTGCTAGCTTAAATGCTTGTCAATGTAGCATTTAAACTTATCATTGAGTGCTTGGATTCCCCTCCAGGATGGATGCAGGCCGTCAGGCTTGAACAAACCTCCATCCCTCCAGGTGGGTCCCCAGTCACCAATGAATCCAAACCCTTCCTCACAGCACCAGCACCAAATACCGCAAGGGGGTTAAGAAGGTACAGGAGGGGGTATCTTTCAGAGAAAAAGTGCCCTAGAACAAGGAGGCATGCTATTAAGCTGGGGGGGGGGTAAATTCACGAGGGATGTGAGGAAGTACTTCTTCAAAGAAAGGGTGGTGGATACCTGGAACAGCCTTTCAGCAGAGGTAGCGGAGGCAAAAACAGTGGTGGGGCTCAAAAATGCCTGGACAGGCACAAGGGAGTCGTAGAGGTAAACAAGGGAGAAAGAGTGTGCCATTGATCAGGCATGGGTATACAGCAAAAAATGAAGGTTAAAAAGACACGAAAAGAAAATGGGCAGACTGGGTGGGCCCAGCAGCCCTTATTTGCCGTCAAATGCTATGTTTCTGTCTCTCAGTTCAGTTTCTTATCCAGTTACAGCACGGAGTACAAAAATCATGTGATATGACATACAGTACCTGCAGAGCCTGTGGCATAGACATTACAGAGTCCCTGATGTCACAAGGGAAACTTTGAAGGAAAAAACAAAAACAGAATGTTTTGACTTAGTTTAGCTTAAACTGTATATACTGCATTAATTTAGCTTCCCTTTTTATTCTTTATAACAATGCACATCAAAACAAAACTTGATCACTGTCCCTAGAAGTCTTGTGCTCTGGCTACTCGTCTTCACTTATCATTATAATCCATCTACTGTTTATGACATCTTAATCCTTTCCAAAACCGAATGTGATGTCAGGTGTAGACAAGCAGACAGAACAGTTCACATCAATGGGGCAGTATGCCCCTATTTTCAAGTTAATGTGAACTGCTGTTATGGAAAAGGGGAAGTTAGGTGCAGAGAACATGTGATTTTATTTGATTATAACAACATAATTTAGAACTGAAATATAACACATTTTATATCTGGGACACTGTGGAACAGAAACATATGCAGGGGAGAGAGCAAGAAAAATTATGTCGAGTTCTGGGATTTCCACCCAAAAAGCTGATACCATTTCAAAAGTTGCTTGCACTGATGGTACACAGACACACTGTGTGACTCAAAGGGAACCATAAATTTGTCATGAAATGGCTAGTGTCTCGTGGAAGAATGCTCCACTGATTGGCAGCAATTGTTTGTAAATCATGGATTACTGTTCAAGGTACTTTGAAGACTGCATCATAAAGATCCCAAAAGAGAGAATGCAGTAAATTGCTTGAAATCAGATGTTATTCCTTGTTCTTCAAGCAACAGCAAACTTTATAAACATGAAACACTAAATGAATGACACCAAGCCTATCTGCAATGCCATGCTGCATCTGTGATCAGTTACCATCAAAATGTGAATAGTATTATAAAAAAAGTTAAACCATACAGAAATTAAGACAGTGCATAAGAATATATGAGCAAAAGTATTAACAAACAGCTTTGGGCAACTGAGACACAGACACTAATTCCCTCAATGTTCTAAGCTTCAAAATTTATGGTCTACTGATATTTGCCTCACATTTTGTCCCTTTCTCCAAACATCTGGGAGTGGAAAGGTTGAGACATATTATATGATTCAAACTGTGTAGAAACAGAGAGAGAGAGAGGTTAGAGTGAGAAATTACAACAGTTAAACCCTGGGAGGTTAAATTACTTGTGCATGTTTACACAGTGAGTAAGCGGTGGTTGTGGATTTCAAACCTGGGTTTCCACGTCCACAGTTCTGCACTGTAAATGCTAGACTAAGCTGCCCAGAGATGACATGCAGGTAGGTACTGAACCTAGAGACACTGGAGCACATGGTCTTTGAGTTCCAGTGTTAGGGACTAGTGGGGTTTCTGTACAACAAGATGAACACCATACCGTAACATGGTCCTTAATCCTGGGGACCCTCTCAACAATTCAGCCTGTTGCGCAATACAGATATTTTATTTTCATGTTGTTCCTCTTCAGGTTGGTAGTAGGCTGTGTTACAACTGCATTTTACATTCTCTGGCTAGAGTGATGTGTTACAATATCCCCGTATCTCTCTACAGCATGAAAACATGATACACCATAAACTGTACCCCTGTATTAAGCCTGCCTTCAGAACCAGGGTTGGGGGCCCAGACCACAGGCCTGACTTTATTACATCTAACCACATCTCCTCATGTTATTCAGCCAACTAAGACAAATTCCGACAGCTGTTACAGGTTAACATCACTGTAATTTCTTCCAGTTCCTGACTCTGCTAAATTATATGCAAAGTATTTCATTAACCCATGCAGGAAATGGAAATAACAATGCTTGTTAAATCCTAACAATAATTGAAAACTGCCTTAATAAAACTGTGCTAGTTAACTCTATGGTGGTAATAATCCCAGCTCTCATTCTTGTAGCAGGGACTGAAATTACTTTTCTACCTACTAGCTAAATTGTGGCTGCGTTAAGTATCTACTAATATATCTATGAAAATGTTAAAAAAAAAAAAAAAATTATATTCAGAAAATACAGCTTATATTTCATATATTTTCCATATTTGCACTTCTTGGCCCACATATTCAAAAGAGTTGAGCCATGTGCAATAGGGTTGCGCCTGCGCAAGTCTGAAAATGCGCTATTCTGCGATATTCAGCAGGAAGCAGTTCGCCCCCAAAATCCTCTGAGCAACATAATGATAATGAATGCATGCGCAACTGAAGGGGGAGGAACCATGCATAAATGGCACAGTGCGATATTCAACAACATGTGCCATGCGCAATAGGGGAGCAAGCGGAAGTTGCGCCATAGTGGAAATGAGCCAAAATAAAAGGGAGCAAGGGAGAGGCACAAGAACGCTACAGGGAAGCCACATGAGAGCCAAAGATAGCAGGGAAAACTGGGCAGCAGGGACACACAGGGCCAGGCAGAAAAGGACACCTGGAAGCAACAGGCACAGGGGAAGGTGTGGGGAGACAGTGCAGAAGGGGGAAGTACACCACACAGCAGTGAGGCCAGCACAGGCAGGTGTTCCCGGTGCAGGGGAAGTAGCAGCCAGGACAGCGGGGGAATACAGAAACAGCTGCCGGGGGGGTGAACACAAGCCAGGGACATGGCCAGTGCCACCTTCCAGATGGAGGCCGTAATGAGGGGGGTGAGAAGGTGGGCAGCAGGGGGGCGTGGCCATGGAAGGGCCCGTTGGCAGTATGCCCCCAACAGGCAGTACCTGCCACACCAGCTCGAGCTGTAACAGTGATATCGAGATTGTGGGCGGGTACCACCTGAATCGGCATTCTTGAGGCAGCTCTGTGAGCTGTGCAGTGGTGTGATGCAGGCACCCACACACGGAGCACTGCCCTGTCAGTGGAGATGAAAGTGACAGCTGCATGTGCTTGCTAAGCCAAGGTACCTTCAGAGACCAACTGGGGACACCACAGGCATAACCCAGTCGGCCACGTCACGCCACCTCACCCAATTACTCAGCGCACTTCTGCCACATATTGCGGAGTACATCCATTTCCCCAGCACACCGGCGGAGCGCACAGCAAACATACAGGAGTTCCACAGGGTAGCACGTATGCCTGGCATGCTAGGGGCAATAGACTGCACCCATGTGGCCATCCGCACACCACCTGGCCCCGAGGGGGCCGCATACATAAATCGCAAGGGCTATGCCAGCATCAACTGTCAGGTAGTGTGCGATGCCAGGGGCGATAATCAGTGTCTGTGCCACGCACCCCTGGGGAGCACATGATGCCTTATCTGGCACCAGTCGGCACTGTGCCACAGATTCGAGAGTGGGATATCCCTACTGGCCACCTAGTGGGTGAGTATGCAAACCCATGGACAATCATAGGGCCTGGGGCATGGTCAGAGGTGACATGGGTAGTGGCCTACATGGCCCGGGCAGGCGATGCTGATCACCAAACTAACCTCCACCCTCTACACACAGGTGACAGTGGATACCCACTCCATCCCTGGCTGTCGATTTACCAGCGGCCTGCAACCCCATCGCAGTAACGCTACAATGAGGCACACGCCACCACATGTGGAATGTCATCGAGCGGTGTTCGATGCTGAAGGCACGCTTCCGCTGCTCGACACCTCCGGCGTGCTCTACAGTACAGCCCTCAAAAGCCTGTGGGCTATTCCTGGCTTCGTTGCATCCTGCACAACATGGCCAACGAATGTGGATAACCCGTACAGGTCGAAGAGGGAACAGCGATAGGGGACGATGAGGTTGCCAGTGACAATGGTAATGGGCAGCCCCCCTTTGGGCAATGGGACCCCCGACTGCTCCGGCTGGCACAGCTGCACTGGGACACCATCATGGAGAAGCACTTCAGCCAACCCAGGTAAATCATGGGGCCATGTGCAACCAACAATGGCTAAGGCACAACCCACAAACACGCATGGACACACACCAGGGGTGCATTCCGTCAAGGGAAGTGGCCGGGCATGGAACCACACACACAACCAGGGATGGGTGAGGTCTAACATGCCACGCGGATGGACACACACACACACACACGCACACACACACACACAACGCACCAGACATGCACAAAGGGTAGGAGGCACACTGACCCAGAACGCCACACCTAGCCACACACATGTCCACAGACCACCACACCCACTACCTGTCCATATGCATGTGTCAGATGCTGAGCACTATTGCACATTGGTGTACAATGCAATGCAGGCATCATCATGCACACGCAACTGTGGACAGCAGATGGGAGGGTGAGCAGATGGACTGTGTGTCCGCATGCAGGGCCGGGTACCCACCCATGCAATACCCGCTGAAAGACACAATGTACACAGGGCAGCACCAGACAGTAGCCACGTTGGGAGACAGGTCAGTCACGCGACACAGTGCCCTGGCCGCCACAGATGCGTGGGCGGCCCCGCCGAGACCCGCCAGCACTGACAGGCCAACTACTGGCCTCATGGGGTGGCACCGATCATCCCCCAGGGGTTCCACTGCATGAACGTGACCGTGCTCACGCAGGGGTCTGCAGTACACCAAACATGCCTGTGCCAGGCGTGCTCGGGATGCCCACAGCTGAACCCGGTGTCGACACGGAGGGTGTCACACGACGCCGGGAATGGGGGGTGGACAGTGCACTGCGTGGTGCCTGCGACGCATGGGCACATGACTGTGTGCCCATTGTGGCCATGACAGCAGTAAATGCCTGTGTCTGCCTGTCAATGGCAGCGGTCACGTCCTCCTGCAACCGGTCCATCCCTGCCAGGATCAGAGCGGTGTCTCTGCTGCAACGCCTCCTCTGCCCGCTCCAGAGCCGCACGCAGTGCATCCACCGGACGCCGCAAGCCGATCTGCTGCTGGACTGATGCTTGCAGTAGGGTGTGCTCGCCCAAGAGGTCATCTGCCTCCTCGGCATCCTGTCCCTCAGGTGTGCGCGGCCCTGATGCTCAGCACCCCTTGAGGGTGGGCGCTGCACACCAGGACCAGGTCTGGGCATGTCAAAAGGTGGTGCACAGACACCGCCCCCTGACCCTCTAACCCCAAGCCCATTGGCCGACTGCTGATGCTGCCCTCCGCCTGCCACTCCCCAGGGCTCACTGGTGCGGCTGCAGTGGCCGCAACAGTCCCACTGTCCTGGACACACACCAGTGCTGCTCCACTGGTGCTGACAGGCACAGGCTGGGACTGTGATGACATGCAGGCCTCCACAGTAGCACCACCCACAGCCATGGCCGCGATGTTACCTGCTGTGTGGCCATCCCATGGCACACACGTGTCACTGCCCATTCCGTTAGCAACATCATCATCATCTCTGACAGACCCGGCACCAGCCCGAGTCACAGCATGCTGGCATCCATGGATGCTGGCACATGGGCAGGGCCTCCTCCGCACCTGTTCCAACAACATCAGTGTGGACAGCCAGGTGGGCCCACTGTCGCACTGAGCCACGTATACCTGTGGAGGTGGATGGGCCCTCCTCCATCTCCATCTGACTGTCCTCAGTGGACAGGCCCACCACCGCTGACCCATGCAGATGCTCAGGATCTGTAAGGGAAAACAAAGTCGCATTACTGCATGTGACCTACCCTGCCCCCCCCCACAGACAGACCATGACCTACCATGCAGTGATGGGCTACCACTCATCTGGAAGCCACCACCTGGAACACCCTCAATGGCACAACGCTGCATGCTTCCAGCAACCCTCTCTTGTGGGGTCAGGTGTGCCACCTCTGGCTGTCCCCCACCTGTCACAGCTCGTGCTGCCCTGATGGCAGCCACCTTCTCCTTTATCTTTCTCCTGTCTGTGCCCGTCTTCTTCTTGCACTCCTGCACAGAGCGCTGGTGGCTGCCATGCAGGTTCACTGCACGTGCCACCTCCTCCCATGCAGCAGCACGGGCTTGAGGTGTTCCCTGCCATCCACTGAGAAGCGGCTCCTGATCCAAGTAGGCCTCAAACAGGGCATCGGTCTCGGCCTTGGTGAAATTAGGCCTCCTCCCCCTCCCACCACTGTGTTCCTCCTCTCCCACAACTCGCTCGGTTATTATTTAGCCTGTAAGAATGACAGTTGTTACCTGTGACTGTGCAGTCCCATGCATGTCCCAAAATCCACAGTCCACACTCCCAAACAGCATGCAACTCACCAATAGACTGCAGTAACCGATCTATGTCCAGTGCAGCTCAATGTCGCGCTTTTTATAGCGCAACCCATGCAAATGAGGCGAGGTGCAACTTTAAGTGGATGCAATTAGAAATGCTGCCATTGAATGGCTGATTAGCTGTTTTGCATATGAAGACTGAATATCGCTGTTGACGCTTTTCGCAATTGTGTTGAACATGCTGAGCCAAGGGCGCAGTTCTGTGACATGCGCAGTACACACCTCACTGTGCATGCCCAGGTTGCTGATGCAGTCGTCTGCCATGCTGCTGACATGCTGTGCATGGGAAGCAATGCAGGGCACGGCCATCATTTTGCCAGTGGCGCTACAGCGATGTTCACCTATATGGCGCTGTGGCACTGGGCCATCATAGGTGCACTGGGGCAACAGCGCGGTAGGCTGCTACTGGAGGTAGCACACAGGCATCCAATCGTGCTACACGCATTGGGTCCCAATGGCGCTGTGCTTGTCCGTGCGCCAGAGCCCCTTGACCCTGTACCCGACCTTTGCCCCCTAGGCGCCATGCGTCAGGCATGGGTGCACCACTATCGCACTGTTCAGTGACAGCGCGATAGGGAATGGCAGCGCTGTACCGCGCAGCAGCTGCGGTGGTGGAGCCAGACTGCAGAGCGCCATTTTGGACGCACTGAGCTCAGGAGAATGGCGAGGAGGGCTGCACAATGCAGCTAAGTAGAACTGGCCAACCTAGTGGCCATAGTAGAATTCACTCCATGGACCACTGTTTGGGGAGGCACCCCTGGACAGGTCCAGGAGCCAGGTGTGGGAGGAGGTGGTCACTGCACTAGAGGAGGCCACAGGAAGGGGGAGGACAGCAGAGCAGTGCCGCCACAGGTATGGCAACCTTCGGCGGAGGGAGTCAGACCTGCTTGCCCACCTGCGAGCACATGCCAGGAGGGGCGCGGTGCCATGGCCAGGTAGGTGTTATGTCCACACACTTTTATCTTCCATACGGGTATCACAGTTGTATGTGTCCGGCACATGGGGGAGGGACCGTCCAGTGTTGGCTGTGGTGGTGTTATCAGGGTGTGGGGTGGGTGGGTCTGGCTGGGTGGGAAGGCGCACACCTGGGGGCAGGGGGACTTTGCTACAAGACTGTACTGATGTTCCTCTCTCCATGTTTGCACCACAGGGCCAGAGGTGCGGCGTCTAGCCCATGAAATGCGGCACCACCAGGAGGACAGGGACGCGAGGAGGAGCGACGGTCCACAGGCCCGATGATGGTGAGTGCCATACCTCCATGATTACTATTGCATGCTGTGTAACAGGGTGGGCAGCGGGGAATGGCCACCATCCATTGACACCACTGCCATGCACGCAACTTGTTACAGTCAGCACTGTCCAGTAGCACTGCATGTCTGGGAGTGCGTCGATGGTGATCCATGCGTGCACCGGGTACATGGCTGTGCCATTGCCTTCGCACCACATAGCCATGTCACTAAACGGCCACGGTGGTACTGTGCATGACTTGGCCGGTGGGTGTGTGCAGCATTCTGCATGGCTGTATGTGCCTGGGTGGGCAGGTCTTGTGGACGTGATCACTGTGGGTGGTCACACACCATCACAGAGGCATGTCCCATGGCCGTATGCCATGCACAGTGAGTGGGCTGTATGGGGCTGTGCATTCGCACCTATTGACTGTGCTCCCTTGTCCTAGGTGTCCGCCAGCTGATGGAGATCCGGGAGGCGTTGAGGGAGATCTTGAATGTAGCAAGGGCGTCATTGGAGATCCTACAACGGATCAACCAGCTTGGGGTCCGCAGGAGGCACCGGAGGCGGAGCAGCCAGAGCGGGCAGCGGGGCTCCTGTTAACAATCCCTCTGCCCCTGATATCCCCTACCCCCCTGGACCCACCCTCACATCCCTCCTTTCCTGTCCCATTTGTTCACCCCTGCCCCTTACCCACCCCCACCTTGTTTGTGGCCTCCCCCAACTTTGTATATAGTATTGTATATAGTTCATTTTGATATTGTTTTGGAATACAGATCTTTTGATATGAATACTGTGGTGGTCTCTGATTTGCAGTGGGCTATAGGTGCTCAGCTGCAGTGGTGTGCATGGTGTCAGGGGTGGTGTAGTCATGGGTATGTGTGTGTGTCCGTGGGGAGGTGACTATGGTGTGGAGGTAGCTATCAGTCAGTGTCTGTGGTGTGTGTGTGTTGTGCCCTGTGCACTGGATGACTGTGTGCAGTGGTCCATGGTACATGCTCTGTGTCCATGGTGCCCCTGTCAGCCCGTCCATGGCCTGTGCAGCTGACACCCATGCATCTCTGTGACCTGCACGGTCTGCTGACATGTCAGTGGTGGCTGTCCATGCAGGGCAGCCACTGTACCCGTCACAATGCTGGGTTGCCTCATGTCACTGGTGTGGTGCATGTCTGCCTCGGGTGACACTGTGGCCTCCACAGTTGTTGACCCACCTCCATGCTGTGGCTTGTGTGTGTTGCAAGGGATATGCACCATTGTCTGTGACTTGTGCTCCAGGCAAATGATGGTGGCGTACAGGTCCACAGTGCCTGCGCAGGGTGGCTGCCACTCCTGTGCCATGGAGGACTGCAGGTTGTGTGTACACAGTTTACATGGGCCCATGCTGGGGGCTTGGTTGCCCCGCTACTGCGTCCCTGTGTTGTTGTGCCCTTGGGTATGGGTGGGTGTCTGTCCATGCACTGTGTGGCATCCGGTGTGGTGCATGCTTCCACGCACCACTGTGGGTGTCTGCGCTGGCTGTTGTGGCTAGTGCTGGATCGGGGTGTGTCCTTGGGAGAGTGTGCAGGGTGCTGTACCACTGGTGGTGGTATCCGAGGCATGCCCTGTCCGGTGTGGGGTACCTCGTGTGCCGACGCATGGTTGGTCTCTCAGCTGTACCTCGGGGGGGGCTGTGCATGGTGGCACTGTGTATGCTGTCGTTGCATCGCTGTGTGCTGCCACCCGCTGATGGATGCTCATGGTGGGGCTGCCTTGCATGGTTCTGTGGTGCACAGGGTTGCATTGTCACAGTGGGGGTGGTGGCATGCATGGGGTTTCCTGCAGTGGTGGACACTGCTCCTGGGAAGGGTGTCTGGGCTCATGGTGCAGGGTGTGATCTGCATTGGGGGGATGGTGTGGCACAGGGTGGTCAGCTCTCCTTGTGTGCCAGTCACAGCTTGCCAGGGGGTGTGATGGGGCACCATGGCCCGGCTGTGGGTTGGTTGCTTGTCTCCATGGGCCAGTGGTTATTCCAGTCCTCCCCCAGTTGTGCTGTGCGTGGGGGGGGGGACGATGTCTGTTCTGCTGTGTGTTCCTCTGCCCATCTGTGGCATGGGTGGTGGGCCCCTACCTCCCTGGTTGTGCAGTTGCATTGCCGCCCTGCTGCTGGGGGGCGTCCCTGGTTGTGCTATGGTGCCTCTGGACTGCTCAGCTGACCATCCCTTGTTGCGCTATGGCGCATCAGATCTGCTCAACTTCCCCTCCCTAGTTGTGCAATGGCGCAGGTGGTGCGATATTCAGTCGTCTGCTGTAGGTGCAGGTTGGCCGGCTCAGTTTTTGAATATTGCGCCTCTTGCGCATTGGCGCAATGGACTTGCGCATGCTCCTGCTATTGCGCACTTTTTGGGTGCAGTATGAATACCTGGGCCCTTGTGTTTCTTTGTTAACGTTATTTGCATGAAAACAGGATCCAAGTCTTTTTCATCAACTCATATTGCTTATTTGACTTTTGAAATCATAATCCTTTGAGAAGACAGGAAACTCCAAAGAGCAATAGGCTCCTTTATGAAATATCAACAAAACAGTACTTTCTAAAAGATTATATTCCCTGTAAGAATATCAACTACATTAATGTTCTGGAAATTGTAGGCCTGTATTTGAATCAGATTTTTAAGTACGCAATAATACCTGACAGGGTGGGCGGTATTGGGCTATACCGGACCACCCGGGGCATAATAAGGCCTTACCCTGCAGGCAGATGGTCTTATAGCCACTGGAAGGTCCAGAATAGCCCAATACCACCCACCCTGGAGGATATTACTGCACTTAGAAAACGGGTCTTTGTATAATATGTAAAATATTTAAAAAGAAAATAATTTGAAAAATGAAAAAAAATGAATAAACAATCTTTTTTTATGTAAAGTAGTCCCTCAATTGGTACACCTGCCAGTAGAAAGTGTTACATTTTTTAAAGCACCTTTCTGCTGTCTTTGCTTTGTTCCCTTGTTGTTGCCCCAAGTGTCATCTTTTTTTTTTTTTGGGGGGGGGGTGTTCTGCTGTTTGACTTTCGGAAGTTTTTTTTTAAATTCAAGCCATCTCTCAGCAAGGTCAAGTTAGGTGTTTGACTGTTCAACACCCCCCCCTCCCCCACAGTTCACTTTGAATACTGATAACAGTTTATATTTCTTTTATGGTTCCTTTTACAAAACCTACAGCAAACTAGAACAGGCCTTAATCTTCGGTGCAGAACCTAGAAGCATGGCTTTCATTTTCTTTTCATTTAGTACAAGCTTACGGTCTAGTAGCCAGTCTAAGACCTTATTGAAGTCTGAAGTAAGTGATGTGTTTATGCAGGCAATACTAGAAGAACTAGTATAAATGATCAGGTCATTAGCATAGAGAATAGCTGAGCAGGATTCCAGGACTTCAGCTGCATTGTTGATAAAAACTGAGAACAGAAGGGGCCTAAGGATAGAGCCCTGGGGGACCCCAAGGTTGATAGTAGACATGTTGGAAGGGAGGAGTTAAATTTGACAGCTTGCAACCTGTCTGACAGGTAGCTACAGAACCAGTCTACAACAGGGGTAGAGAAATGGAATTTGTGGCGAGTGGAGAGAAGCAGTGGATGGTCTACAAGGTCGACAGCCTTAGTGAGGTCAATGAAGATGGCACCTGTGAGTTTTCCAGAATCCATGTTGGACAGAATATCAGTAGTTAGTTGAAGAAGAGCCGTGGTGGTGGTGCTATGACCTTTTCTGAAACCATGTTGGGTGTCTGAGAGGAGATTGTAGCGTGTAAGGTAGTCAATGGTCTGTGATGCAACTATTTTCTCTAGGATCTTGCTAAGGACAGAGAGAGAATTGCTATAGGTCTGTAAATGGCCATGTCCTTTAGGTCACCTTTTTTAAAGACAGGCGTTACTCTTGCAGATTTCCATAGGTCCGGCACAGTGTTATGGATAAGGGATAAAGTGTAGATTCTGGCAACCGGAGAGGCAATGAGTGGAGCAGCCAGCTTAAGAAGACGAGGTTCCAGTGAGTCAGAACCAGAGCTGGTATTGGCAGATATGGATCTCAGTAATTTCAGAACTTCCGCTCTTGATATAGCCTTGAAATAGAATGGTGGCGCTGGAAGAGCATCATACGATAGGGCAGTATGGTTGTCTGATGGTAGTGTGGTAGGTAGATTGGAGTGCAATCCACTAGGTTGTAAAGCCAAGGTATAGTGTGACAGATCAGAGAAAAGATTGTTAAAACTGTTTGAGATGGTCCTAGGGTCATTACAATGTGCCCCATTTATGATCATTTCATCAGGAGTGACCGACTGCGAGGTACCCAGAAATGTTTTGACATGGGCCCAGAATTTCCTCGGGTCACAGGCTGAGCTTTGTAGAAGGTCCTTACAGTATTTGCTTTTAGCAGCTCTAACTTGTCTCTTACATCTGTTCCTTAGTTCATGGTAGACAATAAGATCTGACTGTAGGCCAGTTTGTTTGTAGTGAATCCAGAGCTTGTCCCTCTGGCGCAGATTAGCAAGGAGGTCTTTACGCAGCCACCTCATCTGTTTTCCTCTGACCCTCCTAGTAGTCTTGGGGCATGTTTATACTGAATGGTAAGAAATTCATTTATGAATATCTGTAGAGCAACCTCCACATCCTTTGTTTGATAGATACCTGCCCAGTCGATACTGGAGACATCATAGAGAAATGCATCATGGTCAATATGAGCTAGATTTGTAAACGTGATTAGTCTTGATTGAGGAGATGGAGGCGCAACCATAGATAGGATACAAAAAGTGGGTGAGTGGTCTGTTAGTGCATCTGCAAGGATTCCTGCTTTCGGCACATGTTCCATACGGTTAACCATCACCCAGTCTAAGAGTGTACCTGTTTGATGGGATGACGTGGCTCTGGTTGCTTCAGAGATTAACTGGTGAAAATTATAACTAAGCGTGAGTGATTGCAAGGATATTTGAGCTGACCCTAACCAACTGAGGTTAAGATCACCTAGGATGACAGCCTCATTATGATTTACAGTCTGGGAGGTGATGTCAAGGAGTTCTTGAAGACCTACTATTCCCCCAGCAGGGGGATTATAGGCACAGATAATATGAAGCTTCTTTTCCCCCAATACAATAGTTGCCTGTATGAATTTGCACACTGTGAGAGAGGCAGATGCCGGGACAATAATGATGATGAGGTGGTTTTTGAAGAATAGGGCAACTCCACCTCCACGCTTGGATGAGGATCTATCCAGCCGGAACAGGGAATAGTTAGGCAAGGAGCACACGTCATCAGGTATACCGTGTTTTAGCCAAGTTTCTCTGAGACAGAGTACATCAGGATTGTAGAGTTTCATCCAGGCCTCGAGTTCTGCATGGTGACAGGTAAGACTTCTGATATTGATATGGGCAATTAATAACCCTTTCTTGGACATGCCAGATAACTCATTTGGGGAAAAGAAACAGGTAGGTGGACCTGGATTTAGTTTGACGTCCCCAGATAGCAGAATAATGATCATGGCTAGGAACCAAAGCCTTGCACAGTGGCAGGTTAGGGTGAAAGCACATCTCCATGGCAGCTTCCTCCTGGCATGTAGAGGGCAATAGATGCTGCCTCTAACAAGGAAGATAGGATTAGGTTGAAGATCAGGCTTTGTCTCTGCACTCAAGTTAGAGAAACTATAATTGCAGTAAGCCTCTGAGGATTTTTTAGCCATTTGGTTACATGGGAGAGCCCATGTGGCAGTGTCCAGGCTGAGTAATGTGCAACTTTGGAGTACCGTAATTGTAGAACTGGTGTAAATCTTTTCACCAAACCAGCAAAAGGCACATCTGTGGGGCACGGGATTGCCACCCTGCAAATTTCAACCCAAACGTCCTGTTTGTTTGCTATGAAGTGAGAAACAAACTGTTTAAGTTCCGTGGACATTTGGAAAGAACTGCAGATTTTCATGAAATTACCACTGGTCTACATGCAGGACTTTGCAAAAGTCTGCAGTACTTTCACAAAAGTTTTCATGGTGCACATATTATTTTTTCTATAGGCTATAATAGGAAACATAAAAGTTTGATAAATTTTGAACGGATTACTATTTTTTCACCAAACCTTCAAAAGGCACATCGGTGATCCAAACCCCATTATATACCCTGAAATTTTGGACTAGACGAACAAACCGTTCAGTCTGTAAAGATGAGCAAACAATTTGCCAGAAAGTGGTGTTTTCACTTTTTGTGGCACTACGCAGCTCCGCAACTGCACATTCGACTGGAATAAAACTTGCCAGGTCCAGAGATCTATGGTAGCAGATGGAGCATGCAACATTACAGGCAAATCGGATGAATGACTGTAAAGTTATTAAAGTGCAACATTTGAGGTTTAACATTAAAGTGCCTACTCAACCCCAAGTACCACAGCACTAATATATATATATATGGCATTAAGGTTGAGACCCTAACCTCACCCCTTCCTACCATCCAACCCCCCACCCTCAATAGACCAACAAGCGCTGAGGTGTGCTTTGGGGCTGTCAGCATTAATTCTCATTCCATTCCATTTGTATGTAAGCTGAGATGGTACAGCATAGGAGAATGGGGTGAGAGATAGGCCTGATGACCCCAAGGCACACCCCGACACCTGTTGGTCTGTGGAGGGTGTGGATGCGGTGGTAGGATGGGGGGAGGGTTAGGGTCTCAACCCTAACGCCTCATTTTAGTACTTTTGTCACTTCAATCCTAACTGATGCAATAACAAAGTTTTTTGCAATGAATTTCCTTACCTTTTGAGATAGTGTAATCCTACCTTTATATGTTTGTGGGAGCACAGGGCCCCCATCAGTCCACAGTGTGTTGTGGTGGCACAGGACCTTCCATCATGTGGGCGGGCTCTGTGCTCCTATGTTACCATAACTGTATCCACATTGTAATGAACCCTCATCTCCCTGTGGGAGGGCCCTGTGCTCCGATCTCACTACCATCACTGCATAATGGTATCCCCATCTATCCATAAGTGTTTAGAAATTGTCATGAACTGTCATCTCCCACTGCTTCATAATGGAAGGCCCTGCACACCCAGTACTGCATAGCAGTATCCACATGTGGAAGCGCAGGGCCCACTCCCATCTACCTATAATTGTAGAGACATAGCGCACACCTTCAGACATTCCAAGTAACCCTTGTGCTGCAAATGTGGCAATATCTCAGTAACCATAGGAACGTCAGAAAAAATTCCACCACAGTTGTAGTCAAGACCTGGCAACCTGCACACATGCATAGTACATGTAAAGGTGTACTAAGCTGTGCTTAGCAAAAAATCTGTATCTCAAACCGTTTTCGAGATATAGCCATCAAAAGGTACTGCGTATGCCACAGTGTTATCCTATGGAAATTTCCAAACTTCGAAATTTTATAACTAGGGAAGCAATGTAAATGTTATCACCAAACCAGCAAAAGTTGCATCTGTAGGGTAATCCCTTTCTTCCCTGAAAATTTCAGCCCTTAATTCCAAACCATTTCTTTGCAATGAAATGGCAAAGAAACAATAACCTTTAAAAATCCCTTTTCGCGAGCTGTCAAAATCCCTGTTTGTGAGAAATCTCTTTTCACGAGGTAGGGCCAGGTCGTCATCCCCTCACAAAAAGGAATTTTGACAGCTCACAAAAAGGGACTGGCTCACGAAAAGGGATTTTGACAGCTTATGAAGAGGGATTTTGACAGCTTATGAAGAGGGATTTTGACAGCTTACGAAAAAGGATTTGAAAAATGAATCCCTTTTCGTGAGCTGTCAGAATCCCTCTTTGTGAGCCGATCCCTTTCTGTGAGCTGTCAAAATCCCTCTTCACAAGCCAATTCCGTTTTGTGAGGCTGACCATCTGGTCGTCCCCTCATGAAGAAGGATTTTGACAGCTCACGAAAAAGGGATTTTTCATGAAGAAGGAGTTTGAAAAATAAATTCCTTTTCGTGAGCTGTCAAAATCCCTTTACGCAAGCTGATCCCTTTTTGTGAGCTGTTAAAATCCATCTCCATGAGCCAGTCCCTTTTCGCAAGATAGTGCCATCTGGTCGCTCCCTCACGAAAAGGGATTTTGACAGCTCATGAAAAGGGATTTTGACAGCTCACAAAAGGGATTGGAAGCAAGTAGCGAAAAGGGATATTAAAATTTAAACGCAAACATTTCAGGGCCGAAGTAAAGTAAACCAAGTGCACAGTTTTGTAGAGGAGTTCCTAATGAACAAACTCCATGCTTGGATGTCTTCAGAAGACAGGAAACATCAAAATAAAATGGCGGCTCACGAAGAGGGATTTTTCTCTTGCAAAGAGGGATTTTATAAATTTCTCTTCATGAGCTGTCAAGATCCCTGTTTGTGAGGCCGAAATTCTTTTTTGTACCAAGCAGCTATCCAAAAGACTGAACTGAGCATGCTCAGAACCTGAAATTTCAAAACTGAATAACTTTGGAACAGATTAATCGTTTTTCACCATACCAATGCTGGCTTGTTCTTTGGGTCAAGCTCTTTTTCCCCTGAACAAGTCAAGCTAAAACTCCAAATGGAGTGGCCGAAGTGTGATGAGGAAAAATCAGCAAAAATGGGTGGGGAAAAAATGACTTTTGCACTTGTTTCATTATGCGCTGCTCAAAATCAACACTTCTGATCAAAATGAAATCTGCCCCACAGGACCATGTATACCAAATTTCACGCAAATCCACTGAACAGTTACAAAGTTATTAAAGTGCAAAATTTGGGGTTTAACATTCAACTGCTTACTCATCCCTAACTATAGTGGCGTTACCGCACCACTAATATATATATATAATCTATAAGGGATATGCAGGGAGACCTGTGTGATACATGATTTATGTACACAAGTGCTGTTTGACTTTGGGTAACCAGCATGACTATACATAAATCATGTATCACACAAGGTCCTGTCTGCATATTTCATTTATGCACTAGGAGAGGACCTTGCATGACACTTCGTTTTATTTTTATTGTCTGTTTGAAGTCTTCAGGGTTTCTTTGTGAAAGACTACCCTTCTGCCTGGTTCTTATGGCCACTGTTGGGGATACGGCATTTGGACACCATGTTGACATCACAGCGCCTTGCTGACTGAATTTTTTTTTTAATTGTAAGAGAAAATGGCGGACACACTTAGCGAGAGTGGTCGCTTTCATACATTGAGATGATGTTAGGTGGATTTATTTAGATGGCATTAGTTACTTGGAGTTTTTTTTTATTGTTGAAGGTGTTTGCTTTTTTATTTTAAATGTTATTGCTTTGGTGTGTCAGGGAAGGAGCAGAGAAAGGTTAGATGAGAGTGGCAGTAGTCTGAGCGTGAGCTGCGAGGCTGAAACGAGCAGAGGGATAGGCATGAAAAGCGGAGCAGGAGTGAATTTGTGTGCAATTTGAACAAAGGTACTGGCTTTTCTATATATGTGGCTTGATCCTGAGAGAATGAGGATCAAAATGCACTGGAGCAGCACATTGATAGTGGGAGTGAGGGCTTATGAGGGAGACTTGAGTAGCATGCACTTAATGCCTTTTTTTTTTAAATAAAGTATTGAGTATTTTTAGACAAAGAGCAGGACTAGAAAGGTAATTGCAGTTGTGCTAGGAGAAAATTTGCAGCCTGCAGTCTGATATGGTGTGGGAAAGTGAAAGTAGTGTTAGAGATAAAAGTAGTGCTGACTGGGGGCCAGTGGTATAGAAACTGTGTACATAATTGGAGGATGACATAGTAACTGTGTACATAAATGAAATTTATGTATATAGTTACTCAGATAAAGAACAGTTACGTACTTACTGTAATCGTAGATCTTCAAGAGAATCTCTTTCATCAGGCCACACCTATGGAACTTATAGCTATCAGGGACTAGGACCACATGGAAACTTTTGTAAGCAGTCAACCAGGGGCTACCCATGATGACGTCAGATGACAGCTCATACATAAATATAGGTGGGCCCTCCTCCCCTCTTTTCCACTGGATATCATACTCAGAGGACCACTTTGCAGGGAATCAGGAGAGAACCCAGCACTCTGCGAACCAGGCGAGGCAGGGAACTATAAATAGAACAGAATGGAGGTAGGAGCAATAAAACCTTGAGTGGAAGGCCCATAAAGGGAGAGGAGGGTGCGACAGCATGGCCTGATGAAAGAGATTCTCTTGAAGATCTACTGTTACAGTAAGTATTTAACTGTTCTAGTTTATTCAGGGATATCTCTTTCATCAGGCCACACCAATGGAATGAGTACCAAGCAGTACAGACAGTGAAAAGTCTGGGTGGCTGGAGCCTATAGGCTTAAGGAAGGAGGCCTTGTAGTACAGCTAGGCCAAATCCAGTCAGTCTACAAAAAACAATGTCCAGACTGCAGTGTTTAGTGAAGGTGTGGACACTACACCAGGTAGAAGCTGCACAGTTATCTGCACAGAGATATTTTTAAAACAAGAAACATAGATGGCCATGCCTCTTGCAGAATGACCCATGAACCACCCCAGAAAGTTCCTTACAGTACGTTCTGTAACAAAAAAATAATACAGTTGGCTAGCCATTTGGACAAGCGCTGTTTGGAAACTGGGGCACCCTCTTTCCCAGAGATGAGAGAAACAAAAAGCTGCAAGAACTTCCTGCAGTATATATATTGTACCTGAGTAGTCTGTGCACATCTAGAGTATGGAGCAATGCTCAGGATAATACACTGGCAGGTAGATGGTTTGATTTAAAGTAAACTCAGACACCACCTTTGGTAGAAACTTAGGACTAGTACGAAGACACCGTCTTTGTGGAAAATCAAATAAGGAGGCTCATGCATTAGAACCTGAAATACTTTGAGCAGAAATAATTGCAACTAAAAATAATGCTTTCCAAGAAAGAAAGAGTAAGCCACAACTCACAGTTAGCTCAAAAGGAGCCAACGTAAGCTTTTTCAAAACAAAATTCAAGTCCCAAACTTGGACTGGATTATGGATGTGGGGGCTTTAGACATATAATGCCCCTCAAGAATGTACAGGCTACCTCCAGCTGTGCAACTGTACCCCTCTATAGGCACATGAAAAGCTTATATAGCAGCCAGGTACACTTTGATAGAGGAATACTGCAGGCCTGAATCCGATAAGGACTGCAGGTACTCTATAACCTGATTATATGGACAGGTAAACAGATCCAGGTGGTGAGAAGTGGCCCATAAAGCAAACCACTTCCACTTCATGGCGTAAGTTGATCTGGTGGAAGGCTTTCTAGCAGCCACCAGAATATCGGCCACTTTTTCAAGCAATGGCTATGTCTCCAGGAGCTATGCATGAAGATGGAGAGACTTCAGGTCCAGACAGATCAGGGTTTCCTGTTCCTGTGACAGTAGACCCTTGCATCAAGGCACAGGAACCGGGGGTGCCACTGCCAGCTGTTATAATAGGGGGAACTAGATTTGTGAGGCCATAGGGGACCGATGAGTATCAGAGTTGCCCCCTCCATCTGCAGCTTGATTAGCACTCTCTGAATCAGAGGAAGAGAGGGAAGACTCCCTTTCCAAGAGAGAAACAACATGTCTTGCCAGAAAACTCCAGGCCCTGGAGTGAGCAAGCAAAACTGCTGCAGTTCAGCATTGTGTGGGGACTCAAAAAGATCAAACTCTGGGTGACCCCATCTTCCGAATAGGTTGCTGATCATCAAGGTCAACAATTCCCCCTCATGCATCCTGGACTGTAACTTGCCTAGCTTGTCTGCCAAGATGTTTCAGATGCCTGGAACATGTACTGCTGGCAGTTCTAGACCATGTTCCAGAGCCCAATACCAAACTCTCATTGCTTCTCTGCACAGCAAATACGAATGTGCCCCTCCCTTGTTTGTTGATGTAGTGCATCACACTGACATTGTTCATCTGGATTAACAGAGGACCTGGGGACAAGGGGTTTTGGAATGCCTGAAGTCCATACAGAACAGTTGCATTTCCTTAACATTGGTTCACAAGGTGCTCTCCCTCAGAGTCCACATGCCCTGTGCCTAGTGAGGACCTAAGTGTGGTTCCCAACTTATCCCTGAAGCATCTGTGGTGAGGATCTGAAGAGGGAAGGGGATCAGGAATGGAACCCTCTTGAGCAACTTGCTGGGCTCCATCCAGCATTTGAGCATTTTGCGAACAGGGGACGTGACTAGAACCATCTGTTCTAGGTCATCTGCGAGTTGATGCTCTGAACTCTCAGGGTCCACTGGGGTATCCGCATATGCAGTCTGGCCAATGGCACTGTGACAATGGCCACTGCCACAAGTCTCAGAAGATGCAGGAACGTTCTTGCTGAGACATAACAGCTGCTATGCACTAACTGTGCTTGGGCAATCAAGTGATCAACCCTGTCCAATGGCAGACAAGCTAAGCCCTTGGCCATGTCCAAAACTGCTCCAATGAATTTCAGTCACTGACAGGATGTCAAGACTGATTTTGGAATGTTGACTGTCACCCCTCAAGCACCGAACAGTTGTCTGGTTTGAGCTAAAGTCATCAGCTGCTGGTCTCTGGAGTGGGCTTTTAAGAGCCAATTGTCCAGGTAAGGGAAAACTTACAGGCCTTCCCTGTGAAGGGCTGCTGCCACCACTGCCAAGCACTTGGTAAAGACCTGAGACACAAAGGACAAGCCAAAGGGTAACACTTAGAACTGGTAATATTCCTCTTGGAACAGGAACCTCAAGTATTTTCTGTGAGGCTTCCAGATTCTGATATGGAGGTATGCATTCTTCATATCGAGGGAACATACTGAATCCCCTAGTTGCCATAATGGAGGAGACCCTGCAAAGTGACCATTCTGAACTTCCTGTACTCTATAAGGAAGATGTGATCCCTGAGATCCAGAATAGGCCTTAGGACCCCTGTCCACTTTGAAACAAGGAAGTACTGGGTGTAAAGACCTGTGTTCATTGTTCCTGGAGCACAGGCTCTATAGCTAGTTTCTGAAGAAGAGTCTGCACTTTCTCCTGCAATATGGGCAGATGCCCTGGAGGATAGGCGGTGACAAACGGAGGATGATTTGGAGGACTCCCTAGACATTACAGAGCATAGCCCTTTTCTATGATCTCCAGAACCCATGCCTCTGTAGTCACCTCCTTCCACTGGATTAAGTGGAAAGAGAGGCAACCCCTGACAACCACCCTTGGAGGTAAACATGGTTGGGGGAAGTATAAGGAGTCAGGCAGAGCTGGGGGGGATGGCTCCTCTGGCTCCACTAACTTTAGGGGCTTTTGTATTAGCACTTGGGATAGTATTTAGGACTGGCAAGGCTCCTGTTCTCTTGCCCTACTGTCTGGTGGCTGGGTGCTGTCTGATACCAGCTGGACAAAAGGGACCCCTGCGCCTACCTTGTGATGTGCATGGTAGAGGGAATGAACAGATTTAAGAGTTCTATCTGAGGCCTGAAGAGTTGTCTGACCCTCTTGGATCTCAGGGCCAAACAACTTGTGCCCTTGATAGGGGTATTAAGAATGGACTGTTGCACATAATTTGCAAAGCCTACCACTCTAAGCCAAGAATGCCCCCTGAGACAGATGCCTGAGGCCACAGCCCTGGCAGAAGCATCAGAAACACAATAGGCCATGTGAAGCAAATGCTTGCCCACATCAGTCGCAGCAGAAACAGCTTTTAAGAGCTCCTGTTTCAGGGTACCCTCGGGCAAGACTTGTGCAGCTGCTTTGGCTTTTCACCAGAGGGTGTTCCGATACTTCATCACATGGGCCTGGTAAAAGCCAATATGAAGGACCAATGATGCTGCAGCATATGTCCTTTTGCCAAACACATCCAGCCTCCTTGACTCTTTATCAGGATGGAGGGAGAGCGCTAAGGTGCTTAAGTGCCCTAGACCTATCATGGGCAACATTAATCAACACTGAATCTGTCTCAGGTTGTGTGGCATTGAATGGCTTCCCTAAAGAGGCCATGTACATTTTGTCTGCCTTCCTGAGTACAGCTGAAATGTTATTTGGTCTCTACCAGGCAGCAAATGTTTACTGGGTTTACTAGGAAAGTGACGACAAAAGGAAGCCACGAAGCCTATCTTGATTGTCCCCAACATGTGTGGGAAATTACACTTTGTTGTAGTTTTTGGAGAGCCAATGATCTACACCCTTTTGAAAGGATTCAAAGGTATTACAGTCTACTAGCTCTTGTGATAGCTGGTTCCAGAGCCTTGGCATTCTTACTGAGAAGAAATGAAGTCTCCTGTTTGTTTTTGCTTTACAGACCATTAGTTGTTGATTGTGAAGTCTAGGTGTAACCCCTAGATGGCGCTATCCCAGGGGCTACTACCCCTGCCTGATTTGCCACTAACAGGTTGAGGGGCCTGGATCCAATGGCGGGTGCCTCCACCCAGAGGTCAGGGTTTACAATAGTTAAACTAACTTGGTCACAGCCCTCTGGGACACTGCAACCCCCCTTTCTTCCCACTAGTGGCCCACACAATATATCAGAATTACCTTTACAGTATACACTTACCCCCAGGACTGGTTCCGCACTGGGACCTCCTGTGAAATAAGATACAGTGCAACAATCACAGTACAGTACTTTAACATAGACAAATACCTCAGGCAGTATAACTTTGCTGAAACAAGCAGATCTGATTTATTTAGGGGATATAACAAGGACAGGGGAAATCAGGTTAATTAGCTTATCACTCTACTCATCTACCTGGCTCTGTGCACAGGCCTATCCCTATCCAGTTACTGTCCCTGGGTACCCAAGCCCTAGTGGCTAGTCCAAACCGTGGCAGCTGGTAGGGGCCCTTTCACACAGAGAAAAGGAGAATTAAACAGTCAGCAGTACAGTAATTCCATTTGGATTTAATGTGGCAATTCAACAGGGAGCGACCCTGAATTAGTACTCACGACCTCCAAATAAGATAGGGTCCTTCAATGTCAGCAGGGCTACTCTTGAGCTCAAAGAGACTCCTCACACATTTATATGGTAAACAGTCACAGGCAAAAGTCACTTAATGGCAGCAGGATTCACTTGAGGTACACAAACCTCTTCACACATTTATATGGTAAAAAGAAAGCACTATACCAGGCAGGCTGCATCTGTATCCCGATCGCAATTACTGCACAATACCCGGGAGAACACACAGCAGATTCAGTTCCTGACAGACCGAGTGCAATTTTCAGCAATTCCTTCAGTCTTCTACAGGGTGAGCCTGGTTTCTACTCTTCAGATATCCTTTGATTCTCTTCACAGGACGGATTCAGTCCTAACAAGCTGCAGACCGAACTCTGGACCTTAACATGTTTTTTGACTAAAACTGTGCACTGAAGGAGCACAGGGTTCCTTTCCCCTTCACTGCCAAAGCTCAACTGAAACTCCCAACAGACAAAACCGGGCACTTCCTTGAGTTCCTCCCAGTTCTTGACTGGATTGGCTGTCACTCACAATAGACTGCTGCTGTTGGTCCAAAAGGCAAGTCTAAACTACATCTCCCAGAGTCCTGCCCATACAATCCTCTTGTGGCTGGCTCAGATTATGAGTCAAGTTCTGATTCGTCCAAGGCACCATTTTAGAGCTAGCTTACCCCACACTGATTGGTCCAGTTCAGCAGTTCAAAACCAGAATGGGGAACTAGGCAGACACAGTTCTGACTGCAAAAGAAAGCAGGTTAGAGAAACTGTAATTTCATTATTACTGTAAATGATTTCTGGCAAACAGTTACATCTTTCAGATAGGTTCCCTTTGCACTCCTAGTGACTGCAAAAATGGAGTGAATTGGCAGCAGCTCGAGTGGTACTCAAACAGAGAAGCACACAGTCCCCCATACAAACTAATTATGTCTGCAAGCAGACAGCTCTTAAAGAGACAGTACCAGAGATTCTAAAAACACTCACTGATAAATGGCTTAAACGCCAAACACCATTCAGGCTTGGAGCATTCAAGCAAGCTCCTGGAAGTCTTTTGGGAACCCCCATTTGCAGGGGGGTTACATAGGTACTATTTTTCTTTGTGTTTTAACAATACCACATTTGTCCATCAGAGAGGGTGATTTGAGAATTTTATATAAGAACATAAGATCACCTCTGGAATACCTAAACTCCAGTCAATGTACTGTAGGCCTGTTTTTTGAAGCCTCTCTGGATATGGTAGTGATGCTAAATGGGGCACCATTTTTGTTGCCCTTCTCTGAACTCTTTCAATCACTTGAATGTCCCTGACCATGTATGGACTCCGCACTGGTGACCCATAATCTGTATATGGTCTGATGTATGCTTTAAACAATGGGATAATACATTCCTCTGTCTTAGATATAAACGTACGGTTTTAGCTGCATGATTACAGTGATTGGAAGAGGATCATTTGTCATCTATCAGGATGCCCAAGTCTCTTTCACATATTGAAGATTTAATGATATTATATAGTGTATACATTTGTTTGGGATTATTGTAACCTAAGTGGAGAACAGAACATTTGTCTATATTGAATGTCATTTTGTTTTTCTGTGCCCAATGTTCTAATACTGAGAGGTCGCTTACTAATAAGTCCATATTATAGTCAGAATCCACCCTACCACCTAACTTTGTATCATCTGCAAATTTCGAAAGTATGTTCCTGGAGCTAATCTGCATGTCTGAGATGAAAATATTGAATAGTACTGGGCCCAGAACTGATCCCTGCGGCACACCACTGGTCACACCCATATTACTGGAATAGGCACCATTGATCCTAACATGCTGCATCCTGTTGGTTAACCAGCAATTGATCCATTTTATTATGTTACAGGAAAAACCTAGGTCTGATAGCTTAGCTAGGAAAATATGTGAGTAACCTTATCAAATGCTTTGCTATAATCCAGGAGGATGACATCCATAGGAATCTTATTGTCTAGTTCTTGGTTGACAGTCTTGTAAAAGGCTATTAAATCGGTAGTGCAAGAAAAGCCTTGCTTGAACCCATGTTGTGAGTGGTCGATAATGCCTAGAGTTTGCATTTCTGCCTCTAATATGCCTTTAACAATTTTTTCCATTACTTGACATGGGATGGCAGTAAGGCTGATGGGGAGGTAATTACTCACTATGGAACGGTTACCCTTTTTAAGTATAGGCACAACTGTAGCAGTTATCCAATCAGATGGAACAGATCTTTCCGCTAATGATTTATTACAAATAATGGAAAGTGGTGTGGCAATATTTTCAGCTGTTTCAACCAAAAATCTAGGATTAATTAAGTCTGGGCCACAGCTAGTATTTGGTTTTAAATTTTTTAACAAGGAAACTACTTCAGAAATAGTTATGGTGTGGTTATTTTCAGTAGAACTTGATATGATAGTATTTGTATTAATTATGACTGTATGATTTGAGAATACTGATGCAAAATAGGTGTTAAATGTGTCGGCTGTCTCTCTATCAGATGTAATGGTGTTTGTGCCATTGGTCAATGGCCCAATTTGTCTGTTACTGCCTTTTTTACTATTGAGATAAGAAAATAGGGATTTGTGATTATCTTTGGAATGAGCTATGTGGAATTCGAGGCTGCGTTTTGCCTTCCTGACAGTCCTTTTTAGTTCTTTAACTGCAGTTCTATATTGTCCCCGTATGAGTTCTTTTGTGTCTGTTGTGCATTTTTTTAAACGAGTAAATAGTTTTTTCTTCTGTTTGATTTTCTTATGAATATCATTATTTAACCAGAAAGGAATTTTACCTTTATTGTTATATTTTATCCGGGCTGGAATATAAGCTTTTTCTAGGTCTCTTATCTTGTTTTTAACAAATACCCAAGGGTCTTCAAGGGTTAAAGGTGATAAAATTGTTTCCCATGGGGTATTTTTTAGGCTGTTGTTTATTGCCTCAAAGTTGGCTTTGTGGTAGTTATACACCTGAGCATTATTAACTATTATGCTAGATTCATAATGTAGATCAAATACAATGGTATAGTGGTCACTATTCCCTAGTGGGTCTAATATAGGTGGCATCCTCTAAAGCAGGAAGCAGAGGTGGCACAACAATTGCAGGATTTTCTAGTAGTTCCAGGAAATCTATTAAATTATTTTTAGTAGTGTCCTGTTCCTCCAGAACAAAATCCATGGCAACTTGTAACCGCTGCACCATGGTGAGGAAAGTGGGATCCTCTAGACAGGACCATGGTGTATTTACCACAGAGTCCTCACTGCAAGTTGAGACAGTGGAACATTTGCCACGGTGATAGTAATATTCAGCGTAGTCCTCAGCCTCATCCTCCTCATCCTGCATTATTAAAGCAGGAATGTGTTCGTATTCATTGCCGAGTGGGCCAACGGGTAGAAGGAAGCATGCTGGTGATGTCTGCAGTGTCCTAGGAGGTGGCTGTGGTAAGGGTGTACCTTGCAGCATTGATGGGGGTTTAGTGACATGACCCTGGAACCAGGAGGCCAGGTAAATGGCATTTTATCATGCCTAAAAATAATAATAGAATTGCCTGAGCATTGCTTCCCATATGGTCAACAGGTGCAACTGGAGGAGTCGACAGGATGCTGAGTCCCCGATATCAACGGAGATGTACCACCCATACTAGACCTGGTAGTGCCTGAATCAAGCTCTGACCTTGGTGTTGTGTTAACGGTCAGGGGGGCAAGTGGCATCGCCAGCAGCGCAGATGACGATAATGAGGAGGTCGTACCTGCAGATCAAAGTAGAAACCTGGAATGCACCGGGGAGGCCCTTTCCTTGTCCTTATCCTGGTGCTTGTGTTTGTGATTCCCTGCTGCCTTGTCCTGGGATTTAGGATGACTTTGATTCAGTCAACTGGGCCACAGACACTGCACCCTTCTGTTGGAGCTCCTTCTTGATTCTGACTACTTTTTACTCGAGGAGATGCTTCTCGAGAACCCCTTCACAGCATTGCCTGGTCACAGAATTGAAACCCCTGGCAGATTTTGCAGGCTTTCATGTTGTGGTTCAGGACTAGGTAGCAGACACAGACATCAAGGGAGTTGCTGGTGTAGATCTTGTCTCCACACTCACAATACCAAAATAATTTTGATGCTTCTTTCGACAACTTACAGGTCATTGAAAATCACTGTAAAAGTGATTACTTTGTAGAAGAGAAAATGAAAACAATGGCTATTGCAGCAGTGTTTCCTATAGTGGTCCGATGAGTCTGATCAATGGTGGGAAAAGAACTGAGGAGAAGAGCGACTGCCCACGTTTATGTATGAGCCAATATCTGACATCACCATGGGCGGCCCCTTGCTGACTGCTTGCAAAAGTTTCCATGTGGTCCTAGCACCAGGTAGCTATTAGTTCTATAGGTGTGGTTTGATGAAAGATAGACATACATACTGCATATATAAAACTTAAAAAGGGAACAGTCAGCACAAAGGACCCAACAGTCAAGTGTGAAACCGGTCCCAGTGTGCACTTTTGTGTGCAAAAACATTTTGGTTTATTTACTGTTTACTGCAGTATAGTAGATTGTATCAGACTAATTTTGCTTAGTTCCAGGCTGATAGCTTCTGTATCTACATCCCAGAATCCCCTGCACTGACATCACAGCAACAGGCAACAGTGGGAGATTCAATAGCCTGCAATGTATGTTAGAACTTTTATACTCTCTGATCAGATGTAATTTTCTTGTTCTGCTCTTCTCCAAGGCTAAGAACAGTCCTCTGTGACTGTACTTAGTCCAGAGAGGACAGCGGGACCATAAAACAAAAGAGCAGAGATTACTTAAACTCTAACATGCACTTGAGTGTGTGGGCTCTTTGTGCTGACTGTTACCCTTTAAACTGCTACAATATTCCCATTCATACAGTTCCTAAAAAAAAAAAAAATATTTTCTACAAGTCTCAGCTGTTGTTTAATGTACACAACGGCTAATAGTCACATAGCAGATTTTGCTACAAGAAACTTCATATATACAATAAAAAATCTTACCAAAACTTGTTGTAATGCTGAGTGGCACTAGAACATATACGTGCTTCCCTGTATATAAAACCCACTATAAAGGAGGTCTGGGTCTGGATACCTACACTCCTACATTATAGAGCAGGTACTCAGTCTAAGAGGTGCAATGAGTGCTTGTCAGCAGTTCATCCAATTCACCAGAGTTGTAATGATAATCGGAATTTCACTGGTGAGTGAAAGATTATTAAATCTTGTGACTTAAAGTAATTGTATTAATTTTTCCTGAGGAAGATGTACATTTTTCATCAGTGGGCCCAATTAGTTACTAAAAAGAATATGACAAGGGTCATCTTGAACTTTGAGACCACATCTACAATTACAGTACCTGTTTTTTTTACACCAGGGCCGATTGTCTTACTTAATAAATATATATAAAAAAAACTCAATAAAGATTAAACTGTTCTGCTAACCTATAAAAAGGCAACAGTGGGTATTAGTAAAAAGGAATTATAAAATGGGTAGGGCGAGCCCTGCATCTTGATTGGCTAGGAGGAGTGCTTTATGAGAGCGTAATGCACTATAAAAAGCAAGTCCTACAGAACAATAAAGGTGATAGGAAACAGTATTTACACCTCTAGATATTGTGATGTTTTTCTTTTAGTCGATAGCCAATATTCTGATATATTTTGACTTTTTTTGTTAAATTAATAACATGATCTTTTCCCTTTGTAACTACTCTGAATCACTTTCTTGTCAGCAGTTGCTGTTCTCTCTCTCTCTCTCTTTTCATACTGCCAAACATTCTATGACATCAGTAACAGCATTCCAGGCCATTCAAATGAATAGCATGGAATGGTGTAACTGATATCATGGAATGTTTTGAAATACGAAAAGCAGGAGTAGTAGCTGATAAGAATTATGGAGCTTTATGTAGCTCTCAGCCCCCCCCCCCCCATACCACACCCAAAGCTAGATTATTTATCAAAAACTGGTCAAAGCATATCAAAATACATAACTGGCAGGGAAAGGAAAATGGGAGGGCAATTACCTAAGTAAAAGTCACTCCCTATCACCTTTATAAGAACTCTTGAGCCTGCCATTAGAATAAAAACAAAAGAAACGGATCGGATGCCATGCTTGTTTCTGATAATCAGCAAGCTTAATTTAAATGAACTCAGAAATATAAAATAACTGCTGGTGTTATCAATGAAAACACCAAACTCACCCACAAAAACAAATCTAGTCTCTGTTTCCTTTTTAACTGCAGCCTGACTTTTGCTATCCCCCCATCCTTTCCCCAACATATCAGTTACCAGCTCACAACTTCTGCTTCTGTGCATCTAGTCAGCAAAACTAAACATCTTCTGATGCAATACTGCCTGATTTTTTTCTTTTCATAAAAGAATAGGATAAAGTGAAATTTGCTTGCCTCCGATGCTTTCAGGGCTATAGTGAAACATGATAGCTATAGTGATCACCCATTTGCTGTCACACCTACCTTATTGAGACCACTGGTAGTTTTATGATTATTGCTACCGCCAATGGTACCGTGCTGCTGGCAAGACCCTCACATAAATGTGGTCTTGCAATGGCCTGTGCTGTAACAGCCTGATTTCACTTCAGAGCCAATTTTCTCGTTCCTTTCAGAGCCAGTTTAACATAAGAAACATCTAATTTGATGAAAAAAAACAATACCTGCGTTTTTCTTCCTGACTGCTACTCTAACTATAACACTGTGCTCTCCCATGTGACTTTTACACTGAGCCTCAGTAACACTCGCAGCCTAGAGATCTCACTTGTGGGGAGTGGGTATTTCTTATTTGTCTGGATATGCTCACTCTGGTAACCACACAGCGGTGGGGGAGATAAGATTATGAACATACAAAGACGTCAACAGAATAAGGCCACTTGGTCTATCTAGTCTGCTCATATTGTAGGGTTCACAGCTTATGCTACTGACTGTCCCCCCTCCCCAATCCTCCCATCCTTTCCAACTGCCCCCCCCATTACCCTTATGTCTATCCCAGCCTCTCATGAAGCTGCCCACTGTCTTCAACTAGACCACCTCTTCCGGTAGTGCATTCCAACTGGCTACCATCCTCTCCATGAAGAAGTGCCGCCACCACCACCACCGTCTGGGTCCTGTTCCTCAGCCAGTTTTCTACCCATCTGGTCATCTTCTCCACAGCCCCAAGATCTGCCAACTTCCTGATCAATCTCTTGTGGGATACAGAGTCAAAGGCCTTGCTGAAGTCCAGATAAAGGATGTCCACCACTTGGCCCTAGTCTACTTTCTTAGTGACACAGTCAAATAAGTCAGTCAAATTCGTTTGGCATGATCTCCCTCCGGTAAACCCGTGCTTCCTTGCATCCTTGCATCCTACCACGTGTGCCATTTTCCAGTCCTGTGGTACCACACCTTCCCCACTGTTATCACTGGTAGAGTATCTAGAGGAGTATGGTCTCCAGGATTGTACCACACCTGACTCCAGAGCAGCACTGGCATTAGAAGTGCAAACATGCCCTGTATATCTGTTAATATTTTCTGATAACTGTACTGGCACACAGGAGACCCCCATGGCTTAGCTCATCAGTCATATCATTAGAGGGCTGGCCGTATGGGTCTCTGGGAAATTAATGGCCGGTGGGGGGTCACCAGGATCAACCAGATAAACTTACAGATTGCAGCCATATAAGTGAATAAAACATTTTAAAACCAATGTGTTTTAGTTAATCAGGACCTACAGGTCCCATGTTATTCCCGCTGGAATGCTTACAGTTCCCTTTTAAGTATGCAGCACTCTATCAAATGCCTCGGAATGCCTCATTGAGGTCCAGGAAGATAATATCCATGGAGGTGCTGTGATTGAGCCATCTGCTAACATGTTTTAAGAATGTTATGACATTAGACAGACAAGATCTACACTTAGAGAACCCATGATGACTATTGTCTGTTTGCCTATTTATTACAAGGTGGTGCTCTGTTGCTTCCGTGATGATCATGCACAGTATCTTTCTCTTAACAGATGTCAGTCTGATTGGCATGTCGTTGGACTGTGCACTCCTAGCTCCAGTCTTAAAAAAGTGGCACCGCAACTGTCTCCCTCCAATCCCTGGGGGCCTCCACTGTAGTAAGGAATAATGTATAGATAGGCTGCAACAGTTCTGCTAGTTGTTCAGCCAATTCCTTTAATGACTGCAGATGCAGTGCATCAGACTTGCAACAGTCGAGTTTAAGTTTGTGTGTGGCTCAGTTGATAGCACATCCACTTCTGAGCCAGAGGGTCATGGATTCTAGTCCCACATCAGGACTGGGTTCATACCTAAACCCTGGCACCTGAGTGCAGTACTAGTGGGGTGCTGTATTGCTGGGGTGTGCCATTCTTCAGATGAGACATTAAACCGAGGTCCCTTCTACCCATCCTGGTGCTGTCCTGTGAGCATCCAGGTGGAAGTAAAAGAACCCAATGCACTTTTCGCAAACAGTAGGGGGATTTTTTATTCAGAAGTCAAACACAAATCATACATTACATAGTTACATCACATAAATCATAATAAAAAATATATCACTTGCAAAATAGAAAAATAAAATAACTCCATCCTGTATCACGTCATGCATAGTGGATGTCCTTTCTACTTATATTTCAAGAAAAACGACAGTCCCCTCCACCATAAGTTTACTTTAGACTTTGGATGAAATTTCTTATCGTTGTCATACACATCTCTTGATGCTTTCTCTACTATTATACATAATGTACTATATGGCGTACGTTGCTACTTCAATACATATTGGCACCGGACCTGCTACAAATAATACTTAAGACATGCAAATATTACTTCCAAAGTTCCTGAATTATATTTTTTTGCTAATTGTTACACATCTCCTAATACTAGCTTTCATATGCTAGTGTTGTTAACCACACTTGATTCCACCTCAGTGCAGCATATTTCCAAAACTGGGTGGCATACTGTAACTGCAAGAAAACAGAAAATGCTCCATTGTTGCAGTCTGTGCTATGCGCATGTAAGGGCATATTCTTTCATCCAGCGCTTTATGTTTATTATTTCCTTTTACATTAAGCCACCCATAAGAACTTAACCATAATATGTCCCGCATTTTCTACGGGATTCTCTTATTCTGCAACTGTCTGCACACCAGATTTTGTTTAGAAGGTCTACAATTTTTAAATTCTGACTGTGAAACCCTATCTCGCTCTCGAACCTTTGCATATAGCTGTTTCTGGCACATGGTCATAATGTCACAGACGATACCGCGCATATGACCACCGTGCAGAAGGAAACAGCGTGCAGCAACGATACACAGCTGTTCTTTTGTTTTGCGAGGGGCTTCGCCCTCCGCACCCCCAACACACCCTGGAACTAATATAATCAACTCTGAGAGGGTGTGAACACAGGGTCAAGAAATAAAAAATTAACGCTAAGAGATTCCCTACCAGGGAATTAAACTGCGATTCCCCCAACCCATGCGCTGCAGGGTCAAGTGCTCTAGCCACTGCACCATGAGAGCGGCTCGACCAAGCACCCCGACTAGCAGTGGCTAAATACACTTCCTCCTTCCTGGTGAGTGACAGGGGATAGCACTAGTATCGCATCACTGATATTCCCCTGTGGCTCTGCTCCCCTATGCGCTACCTGTAACGTGATCCTGCTCTGTGTGGATTACTGTGCGTGGTTATCACCTGGTACTGCTGTTTCCTTGGGGTGGTTAAAATCTCCCGTTTATATACCTTCCATTTTTTTTAACTTCTGTAATGATGGGAGAAAATACTGTAGTATATTCATGTTTTTGAGTATTTTAGGGGGTTCTTTCTATCCATTTTGATATATAATCTCGTAACATCCTATGTGTAGTTGTAAGCAATGTGCCTTCTGGTGTGAGTAAACTTATAATCTGTGAGTTTTTATGTCTTTCTTTACATACTTCACAGGGGGTCTAACACAAGGCGTGTTTTGTGTCCTCCGAGACATTGCTGCTTGTAAGGAGGTCAACCTATCACACTGGACCTTCCGCATCTCATTTTTGATCTGAGATATTTGCTCTGACACATTGTTGTTACCTATATATGTTGCTGTGTATAATCTGTATAGTTGGGTCCTTAATTCTAAATATTTACATAACTTAGATTGTGCTTTCTGTTTCCCATATGTAGTCATCCATCCCTTTATGTCTTCCTTTGTTTCTATCCTTACTGGGTCATAATGTCACATGCTTAATAGCGTACGACATTATGGCTAAACCTGCACAGTGCTGTAGGTTACAACGAGTGGTGCAATACCGCGAATACTGCTGTATGCAGTATTGCACCACTCGAAACATCCCAGGCAAAGAATAAGACCTCTGCTGGGATAGGGTTCCACTGAGCAGCTGCCGTGGCTCAATGGACTGAGTCACTGCAGCCAGGAACCCAGGCACTGTGTCGGGGACCGGGTTTGATTCCTGGTCCCAGTAATGTTGTTTTTTTTTAAACTTTGTGTGCTTTGCCCCCCCCCCCCAGAGTTGAGAATCTTTATTGGGGGGGCTGGGGGTGCAGCCCCTGTAATGGGGTGTGCCCCCCACAAAAAAAAGAGTTATGCCACTGTTGCCACATGAAAGAAATCACACTGTATTGGTAGCGCGATTTTGCCATGCGGCATAATGTCTTGCGACATTATGACCCTGTGTCGTTTCTATCCACCACAGTTCTATGTCATTATATAAGGGGAGAACTGAGACTCAGAAAATAAACAGATTTAATAAAGTTAGTTCTACTTCTGGTTCCTTGGTATAGCCACATTCATTTTCCATCTGGTTTGTGGCCTTGTATATCGTTTGTTTAGGCTAAGTACTGTTTTTACCATCTGATGATCAGAGAATTCTCTTGGTTGGGCTGATGTACGATGAATGTCTACTGCTTTAGAAACCAAAATATAGTCTATCTTGGTGGTGAAAGCATTTCTAATGCATGTAAGCTTTATTTCTGGGTGGGCTGCAACAGATCCATCGCTAATATCTGCCAAATATATACATTTTCTAAAAGCATAGGAGTCACAATATATTTTTTTCCTGTCCTGTTTGTCTTAAAAATCTATTGTACAATGAAAATCTCCTCCTACATGTAAGTTGTTTTTTGCCACTGCCAGAAAAGGTTGCAACTGAGTGAACAAATCCACTCTCTTAGCTTTCAGTTGAGGTCCATATACAGTGATAAATCTAGCTGGGATTTTATGCCATAAACCATCTATTGTCAATACTCTCCCTGGTATCAAATCTACCAATTTCTGAAATGTAAAAAAAAGGCCCTGAAAACATAATCCCTACCCCGTCTGCTCTGTCCATACCAAAAGACCAGTATAAGGGGCCCCATATCCACTGATTCTTGACTTTATACAGCAGCTGACTGGAATCTAGCCATGTTTCCTGTAAAACAAATTATGTCTAGTTTACACTTACACAATAATGAAAACAAAGCTGTCCTCTTTTGGTCATTTTTTAGACTGCAGGAGATCAGGGATGGTATGATATAAGTGTCCATTTAGATTATTCGGGGGGGGGGAGGTCATTTCTTTTTTTTTTCTTCTGTCTCTTCTTTCCATCCTTAAGGAGTTTCCCTGTGGAAGTTTCTTCTGTTTCCTGCAGATCTGAGGCAGATGATGCATCCGGCACCATTTCTTCCATGTCTGTCTTTCTTCCCTTTGGGAATTCAGTACCTCAAATTGGTTATCGGTGTCTAAGTCGCTACCAGTGAGCGAGCCCTTCAGGTTTCTAGCACTTCTTCTGGTTTCAGGTCCAGACCAAGGTTGTGCCGGTGGTGGCACTGACATTGTGACATCTACCATATCAACAGGCAGGCTGATGTCTTCCTCTTGCATAGAATCCCTGCCAGTTCCAACTTCATTTTCTAGGTTCTCAGGCTGTTCTGGGCATGAAAGAAAAAATTACTCACCTTAGTAATGTTGTTTCTTCTAATGGAGTCTTGCTATATTATAGACATTAGCAGTTTGATCCAGCTCTAGAACTGCCCCGGAGTGAAATGGTTAAAACCATTCCAAAATAGAATTTTGGCACGAGAGCAGCTCTATCTGTGTCATTTCAAACTTGAACTGTCAGATCTTTCAGAGCCAAACTCACTAAGGTCTGTGTGGAAGCTGTAACCTACACTAGCCAAATGGCTACCTAAATAATAACAACCATTGATGGTCCCAACACCCAAGACTCAAGTCAGGGGACCAGAAATACTAACACCATTCTAATAATATGAAAATGGAACATAAGTATAATAAAACACACACACGCGTACACATACACACCCCCAAAGTCCCAAAGGGGACAAAATGCTAAAAGAACATAAGTAGTGCCCACACTAAGTTGCCCGCACCCCACCAAGTAGAGGTTCTGAGAGGGGCAGGTTGGGGGGGAGGTCTATAATATAGCAAGACTCCATTAGAAGAAACAACATTACTAAGGTGAGTAATTTTTTCTTCAAACAACATGAAGTCTTGCTATATTATAGACATTAGCAGAATACACAGCAGTACCTCCATGGAGGAGGGGCAGAACCTACTTAGGGAATAGGCTCTGAAGAACAGCTGTGCCAAACCGAGCATCTCTCCTGGCCTGGACATCCAGGGAGTAATGCTTGGTAAAAGTGTGTACCGTTTTCCAAGTAGCAGCCTGGCAATCTCTAATAAAGGGATATCTCTGGCAGCAGCTAGAGACGCAGCTGTACCCCTGGTAGAATGAGCCCTCAAACCGGGGGCTCTGCCCACTTTGTGATAACAAAATTGGATACAAGAGACAATCCACCTGGCTACTGATCTCTTAGTGGCAGGTTTGCCTTTCCCAACTTCACCATAGGTAAGGAAAAGTTGAGGGATTCGAACCTGTGACCTTTGGTACACTCTATATAATAACTAAGAGCTCTCTTAACGTCCAGGTTGTGCAACCTCCTCTCACCGAAGAGGAGTGATCAGTGAAAAATACTGGAAGGAGATAGATTGATTAAGATGGAAATCTGAAACCACCTTAGGCAAAACTTCCTATTAGTCCTAAGGACTACCTTATCCCTGTGGAAAGAAATAAAGTCAGTCTCCACTGACAAGGCTTGCAATTCACTTATGCGCCTGGCAGAAGTGATAGCCACTAGAAAAACAGTTTTCCAAGTTATAGGTACTTAAGCTCTGCAGAAGACAGAGGTTCAAAAGGGGTTGCATTAACTGGGCAATGTAAACATTAAGGTCCCAAGCAGGGCGGTTCCCAAAGGAGGATTAGTATGGAGTAATCCTTAAAAACTTGGAAAACACAGGATGAGAGGAAAGAGGATGACTTTCCTGCTGACACAAAAAGCAGACACAGCTGCAAATGAACTCTCAGGGTAGCTGGTCTGAGACCAAGGAATTAAGATGTACCATGTAATCTAACAAAATGGGCAATTCAGCAGATTCTGGGAAATATTTTTCCCAGCACACCAAATGGAAAACCTTTTCCATTTAGAACTATAAGTAGCCCTAGTGGAAGGCTTTCTGGAAGCCTTTAGGATCTCAAGAACACACTGAGAGAGGTGTAAATCAGCAAACTCTAACTCCTCGAGAGCCAGGCCTTAGGGATTTGAGGTCCGGATACCAAACCCTTGCCTGGGCACAAGTCAACAGATTGTGATTCCTGGGGAGGCACAGGGGAAGATGGACTGTCAGAGACAGAAGGAGTGGGTACCAGGGCTGCCTGGCCCAATCCGGGGCAATCAGAATCACCCTGCAAGGCTGAGATCTGATTTTGACTAGTACTTTGAATAGGAGAGGAAAGAGGGGGAAAGCATAGAGGAACTTCCCTCCCAATCCAGAAGAATGGCATCCAGGGAACTGAGCCCAGCACTGGAGGCCTGCAACAGAACAGAGGAAGTTTGTGATTGTTTGGGGCTGCAAAAAGATCTATCTGAGGGATGCCCCACCTGGCAAAAACTATCCCCAGCACTTGAGGATCCAGGGACCATTCGTGATGGCCCTGGGAAATCCTGCTGAGGGCATCTGCTAGGACATTGTTCTTCCCTGGAAGATGAACTGCTATGAGGGAAGTGTTCAGGGAATAGGCCAGAGACCACAACTTCATTGCCTCGGTGCACAAGGCTGAAGACCGAGTGCCCCCCTGTTTGTTGATGTACCACATTGTTGTGGTGTTGTCTGTTCTGACTTGTAGCACCTTGTCGTGGACAGATGCAGAAAAAGCTTGAAGAGCTAAAAAGACAGCTCTGAGTTCCAGCAAATTGATGTGGAGCAGAGATTCCTGGGGGACCAAACTCCTGAGTGGAAAGGTCGCCCATGTGGGCTCCCCAACCCAGAAGGGAAGCATCTGTAGTGAGAGTCAAGTC
Organism: Neoceratodus forsteri; assembly: GCA_016271365.2. Taxonomy (NCBI): domain Eukaryota; kingdom Metazoa; phylum Chordata; order Ceratodontiformes; family Ceratodontidae; genus Neoceratodus; species Neoceratodus forsteri. The sequence goes on from CM057456.1 coordinate 289,075,858, forward strand.
GTGAGAAGGGGAAATGAAGGGGACCCCCGCTCTTAAATTGCTCTGATCCTGCCACCACTGGAGAGCTAAGATCAAGATTCGAGTCACTGGGACCAACTTGGAAAGGGGGTCTCTTCTCTGAGACCAAAAGGTTCTCAAGTGAAACTGAATGTCTCTCATCTGAAATCTGGCTCCCTGCACAACAGCTGTGGATGCAGCCATGTGCCCCAGGAGCTGCAGAAAGTGTCTTGCTGGTCTAGAGACCTGCAGAGTGAAGGAAGAGGCCGGAGCCACTAAATTCCTTACCCTTTCTGGGGGAAGAAAGGCTCTGGCTAGCTTTGTGTCCATTCTGCCCCTATAAAGGTGAGTACCTGGACTGGTTCCAGAACCGACTTTGGTAGGTTTAGCAGAAACCCAGGGAGGTGAGAAGCTGCTGGGTGACCTGCAGGTGAGATTTTACCTGTTCTGGGACTGGCCTACAATGAGCCAGTCGTCTAGATAGGGAAAACAGCAATCCTCTGCCTCCTTAAGTGGGCCACTGCCACTGCTAGACACTTTGTGAATACCCTTGGGGCAGAGGTAAGGTCAAGGGCATTGCTCTGAACTGGTAATGACCTGAGGGCAGTTCGAATCTGAGGTACTTTCAATGGGATCTTCTGATTAGGACATGGAAATAGGCATCCTTGAGGTCCAGGAGGCTAGCCAGTCCCCTGGCCTTAGGGAAGGTAAAATCATTGCCAGAGTTATCATTTTGAACTTTGGTTTCAAAAGATGCTTGTTCAGATATCTGAGATCTAAGATGGGCCGCCATTCTCCTGTCTTTTTGGGGTAAGGAAGTATCTGAATACAGACCCTGCCCTGATGCAGGGAGGAACCCTTTCTACTGCTCTGAGAGCTAACAGGGATGAGACCTCTGTTTCCAGAGCGAGGGTCTCTGAAGCACTTGCAGGTAGAAAAATCTGCTTCTCAACTTGGGAAACTTTTTGAAGCTGAGAACCAGACCCTGGCTTACTACTTCCAGAACCCACTTGTCTGAGGTTAAAGAAGCCCAATTCTGACTGAAGTAAGCCAGCCTGCCCCCCACTGGTACAGGAGAATCGGCCCTGGGCACCCCATCAGGGTGCCTGTTTCGCAGGAGCTTTAGGCTGGGGGTGGGAGCAGATCTGCCCACCCCTCGCCTGCCCCTGCCTCTGAAGAAGCCCTCTGAGCATAGGCAGAGGGGCCGAGTCTGGTAGAAAGGCCTGTGAAAAGGCCTACCCCTACCCCTGGGGGCATGCCTTTGAGGAGTGGCTTGCCGCTCCTTAGCCTGGGCACTCTTGTAAGTAGTCCTATATTCATCCATCTTCTTCATGTAATTCTCTGTCTGCTCTCCAAACAGAGAATTTCCCACCACAGGAAAATCCATAGCCTTAGTCTGGGTATCCTGTGACAAACTAGTACACCTGAGCCAGGCCAACCTACAAAAAGCTACAGATGTGGCCATGACCCTAGAGGAAACATCATTAACATCCACAGCAGCATGAAACTGAACCTTAGAGGCTTCAATGCCATCAGCAGCCACCTGTTCTAGTTCACTAACCAGCTGGCCATGGGCCTGCTTGGCCAATTGCATAACAGTATCCCATCTAGATTTCTCATACCTAGCTACATAAGCCATATAATTTGCTTGCCTGATTCCCAGAGAGGCTGCCATATACTGTTTTTTTGCCATGGCATCAATCTTCCTGGAATCCTTGTCAGGAGGATGTGAAGCCAAGGGAATATTAGCTTTATCACAGGCAGCAGCCTGAACTACCCCAACATGACTGCATTGCTGAGAAAGGAATTCTGTATCAGGGCCTGACAATGTATACCTTCTGTCCATCTTTTTATCTACAGGAGGCACAGAATTAGAGCTTTTAAAATTTTAATTGTTTGTTTCCTAAAAGACTTATGTAAAGGAATAGACAATCTCCTAGACTCTGGAATATCCATCATTTCTACAAAATCAGGCTCCTCTTGCTCATCCACAGCCTCTTCTAAAGGAAGCTGGAGGGTTTCAGCAACTTTTTTATAAAACATAAAATGAGATGGGGACTCAGACAGCATAGGGGGAGATTCTAAAGGTCTGTCTGGGGAGATGTCCGGTTCAATGGGCACACCCAGACCTTCCCAGCCACATTCATACTGTTCATAATCCTCCTCCCCCTCCTCTGGTTCATAAAATTCCTCAATATCATATTCCTGAACCACTGGGACCGGACGAACCGACCTTTTGCCAGATAGTGGCGGTTCGGACGGACCCTGAGACAGTGACTGGACAATTTGTATGGCTTTTGTTATCTCTGCAGCAGTTGGAGAAGGAATTTTGGACTCAGACCTGCTGATTTTCTTGTTTTCTTTACTGGAATTGGTTCCTCAGAACCAGCTTTTCTTTTCCGAGGAAGTCTGGCCCTGGTCAGAGGCACTCCCTCTGGTTCGGTTGGCACGGGCTGGCCATCGGGTCAGCGGACTTTTGGCTCTCGTTCCCTGAGCCTGCCCAATCTTTTTCCAGGGTGGCTGCAGGGAAATCTTACATACCTGGCAGTCTGACTGGAGGTGGTCAAACCCAGACAATAAACACATGGTGTGTGGGTCAGCCTTGGCAAAGACTTCCCCACAAACATCACAGTGTTGAAACCCAGTGGGCCCGTTTTCTTTTGGGTTTCTCAGACATAATGCCAGCCTAACCAAAAACTTGCCCTTTTAACGGCAGTGCCAGGCAAGACACTCTTATCGGTTCCTAACCGTGTCACGGGTATTGGAAAAAAACGTAATAAATCCGTTTTTTTTAGAACCGATAAGAACCGGGAACCGCACTCTAAAATAGTAACTTTTAGTTTTAAATGAGTTTAAAACCCACTGATCGGTTCAAAACCGAACCGATAACTTACAAGTTCCACACAGACAAAACCTTCATTTACTTACGGTTACCACAGATAGAGCTTGAACCTAACGGTTTTGCGGTTAAAATAAAACTATTCTCGGTTAAATCCAACCGAGAAAACACTTTTTAAACCGAGAAATGAACCGAGCAGAAGGAGAAATCTTCGGAGCGACTGTTCACTGAGGCGGAGTAAAGAATCTGACAGTTCAAGTTTGAAATGATACAGATAGAGCTGCTCTCGTGCCAAAATTCTATTTTGGAATGGTTTTAACCATTTCACTCCGGGGCAGTTCTAGAGCTGGATCAAACTGCTAATGTCTATAATATAGCAAGACTTCATGTTGTTTGAAGTGAAGATTCTTGTCGTGATGGGCTATGGGTCCTTTCTGTTCATTCCTGTGCTGAGGACTCAGATCCAGATGTCTCTGTTTGTTTTTGTTCTGGTTCTTTTTGGTGTGCTTTTTTTTACTAGATCATCTGGGTTTATGTTTTGTATATTGTTATGCGCTGCCTGGGGCAATTCTTGTAGCTATGTCTGTGTTCCTCACATATGTCACACTTTGCATGGTTAGCGCATTGTGAGTTTATGTGGTCAAATTCTCCACAAATTCCACAGTGCAGCCTGTCACACACATTGGAAAAGTGTGTTTTGGCCCTGCACTTATAACACACCTTAGGCTGTCCCGAATAGAAGCACACCACTCTAACTCTTCCTAGAAAAAAGCTGTTGGGTATTTGTAGGATCCCTTCAGGAGTTTGTCTCAGTTTTACTTTGTACCTCCATCCCCTCGTCCACAGATGCTCTGAATCTATGATTGCCTCTGGGGCGCTTAGTACTTCACATTTGTGTTGCAGTCAGTGTGTTATGTCTGCTACATGGATGCTTTCATTCCTGAACATCACTGTCACTGTTTTGATTAGGGGTTTAGAGAGAGGTATTGCCAAGAATGGTGTCCACAAAGGTGAATACTTTACTTGATTGTATACAGACCAAAAATGCTCCAGGACATGCAGATACCTGAAGGACACATCGAAAGTATATGTTCACCAGAAATGTGTATCAGTGCATATATTTCTGATGCTATAAATTTCATACTTTCAATAATGTTTTTCCCACATAAATCCTGTCAGGTCTCAATTCTATACCCCCTTTCCCCGTATCTCAGCCTTACTGTGTTTCTTCTAGGTAAAGACTCAGTTCTTTGAAAGCGGTCAGCATATCTTGGGCGCTGTAATGGTGTTTGAAGTGGGGAGTGGCGGTGGCCAGACCCACTGGTCCCCTTGCTTGTACTGGAGTTGTCCTCTTGCCTGTCTGCCCTCTCCCCTGCATCGTTCCTAGTTTTATTTGTTATCTTATTTGTAAGTTGTGTATTGTGTTTGTCTTCTCCCTCGTTTCTATCCATATTTCTTTCTTGTGTCTCTTGTGGTGTCCCAGCTGTACTTGAGTTAACTATTCCTCTTTCCACCTCGGGTAAGTTGTCATCTACCTCCCGGTGCAATTCATTGTTTTTTAATATGTCTGTGTGATCATTTTGTCCCGTAACTAGCTCTTGCACTCCTTCCCGTTCCATAGCGCTCCCTGCTCTCTTATCATCATTGAGCATCAGATCTCCCTGGTGAAACTCCACATTATTAGATACAAGTTGTACCTTAGACTGGGTTTTCTCCATGCAGTGCTCTTAATGTTTGTTTAATTTATCCATGTTCTGTTGTCTTTGCGATCCGTCCAATACATCTAGCTGGCTCTGCATCAGACTGCATTCAGGGTCTGGAATCCATCTGCGGCTGGGGCCCTGTATCCAGCCTGCTCCTAACAATGCTTTTTCAGGTGTGCAATCATCCGATGTTTGTCCCTGAGATTGTATTCTGAAAGCTTCCTTAAGCTGGTCAGCTGCCATTTGATGCCCACTTTGAAGTTCTCCACACTGTGCTTGAATGAATCTGTAATCCAATGCGTCCTTTTTTGAAACTGACATGGATGCCTCGCTGTTTACAATATCCTGTGCTCCAGTATGGGATCATTTTTGCTGCTGGTGAGTGTCTAGTAAAAACGTTTTTCTAGAGTAGGGAGGTGACACTCTGTGCATTCTTTTTCGTAGTCCAGGCTGTTTTTGATATATATAATTCCTCATCCTCTGCCAACACTGGCATCACTCAAGACCAGCTCAAGCAAATCGTTACACATGGTGTTAGCAAGAGGTGGCTGTAAACTAGATTACTAGGATTTGAACCATTCCTATTAAATAAAGAGCTGCAATATTCATTAAACACGCCATCTGTCTCTTGCGCTGTGTTAATACAGGTATTATTTACAGTTAGTGGCCCACTGACCTGTTGGCATTCTTTGCTGTGTAAATATTTCTAGAACATTCTTTGATATTACCTTTCTTTCCATTTGCAGTCTTTACTCTTTCATTTTTCTGATCTAATTATTGTTTTACAGTTCCTTAGCTTGTTACAGTAGGTATCGCTTGTATGTCAGACCCTTTTTGTTTACACAGACAGTATGACCACTGTTTTAATCTAATAGCTTTGGTAACTCTTGCTGTTAACTCGGGGTGTTGCCCATGCTGCTGTACTGTACTTTCTCACTCAACACGTACCAGTTCCTCAGAGAACGTACAGTCGTTTTGCCTACAAGATGTACCAACTGGTTTCTACATCATTTTCTCACATGTGCAATTTCAAGTCTCACTGTGAAAAGTCCAGCCTTAGTTTCTTGAAGCTCTGTTTATTCATTTGCTACAATTTTTCTGCCTGCAGATGAATCAGTTTTTTTTTAAATGTTCTCTAGAGAAATGTAAACGAGTTATGTGCTTCATATGGGGAAGAAAGTTTGGTGCCCTTTTACTGGAGACAGCCCTTTAACATTTCTGTCACTGTACAGCCATCTCATTCTCCTAATCTAACTGTTCCCTGAAAATGATTTTGATTAAAATTTGGTGACTGGGATTGGCACATTATGACTCTTTACATTAGAGTGCTCCAATAGTGCTTACTCATCTGGCCGAGGTGAGTGCTACTTGGAACATCGCCCTTAAAGGGGACTCCTGAGCAAGCAAGCAACTGACAGGGACCTACAAAATAGGTACACGATAAGACAAGATGGGGTGTGTGTTGTGTTGGCACAACCGCACACCCCAGGGTGTGGTTAGATATGACACTGTAGGCAGAGTGCCTTCTGCCCCGGAGAGTGCAGTTGTGCTGGCACAATGCACAAACCCTGCAGTGTCTTATTGCACACGTATTTAATGAAGGCAAAAGACAAATATTTGAAGTCCCAAACCTGGAGGGGGGGTGCTTAAAAAAAACCAAAAAAAAAAAAAACAGTTTCAAACCATGTGCTGCACTGTACAGTCGAGGACTGGGAAAAATAACAACATAAAATAAAATCTCTCTGACCTACATGTTGATTCCTGTTTTAGGTTTCCTTACTTTCCCATGCTGATGAAGTCTGCAGGCCCCACAAAGCTGCAGTTCTGGAGACGCTAGGGGCTGTTCATGCTGCTACTGCCTGCAACTGCAGTGGGTTGGCTGCTAGATGTCACTTCCATGTCTTTCTTCATCTGGTCTGCGTCGTTCATTTCTGCCTCTCCAGAGGGGTCCAGGTCAAAATCGCACGGTGAAAAACTGTGGGGTCAAAAAGCACACTTCGCGGACACCACAAAAGTGCATGGTCAAAAACCATGCAAATATAAATAAACCAACTCCAAAACCGTACACATTTTTATGCCAGCATGTTTTTAACCGCGCCTTTTTTTTTACACCGCGATTTTGACCAGACACGTCTTTGGAGCCATTTTTCTTCATTTTAAGGACAGATCTTGTTTTTTTTTTTCTCCTGTCATCAGCATCTGACTCCAGGCCTTGCAATCGCTCAGTCAGGTGGCCCAGTATGAACAGAGGCTTGTGACAGAGTGATGACCAGTCACCACCATTATCTGTGTTGACTCTAGCCCAGCTGTGGTATATGCACTGCTGTCACTCTGAGGCAGTGATTAATGAAATGGACAGAAAGTTCAGCCTCCTTGCTTAACTGAGGCATAACTGTTGACAGATAATTTATAAAAAGTGACTCCCGGGGTATACCAGGTAGCCTCCAATTCTAAACAAACAGAAGAGAAAGAAATAAGTGCCTCAGCTGGGATGTGAACCAAGGCCACCTGGAATACTACATTCTGGTTGTGCTACCAGCTGCACGACCAAGGCAACTGGAAACCTGGGACTCCCAGAGGCACCTTACTCCAGCTATAATGCACAACCTGGTGCTGCACAGATAAATACATTTTCAATTACAAGGGTGCCGTGTGCACTTATAGTATATGGAACCCAACTAATCAAAAGAAATGCATAAATGCATTAGCCTCCAGCTCTAAAAATGCCTGTACTAGCTGTCGCAGGCAGCAGGGCAGGAGCATCTTTTGAGAGTTTTTCAATGTATTTTTTGAAAGATGGCATATCGGGTTTACAGAAAGCACAGCACATACATCAATCCTCTGTGCTGCTGCTTGTTAGCGTCGCTGTGGCTTGGTTGTTGTGGTTCTTGGTGACTTCATTAAAAACCAGTTTCCTCATTAGTTTCAGCCATTTTTACAACAAATTAGTTAGGTCTTAAGCTTCTCAGCCACTTATAACCTCATCTAGCCATTATAAGTTTAATGTCTAGTCAGACATTCCTTAGTAATCCAAGTGCTGTCACTGGGGATCCTACAGGAGATTTTTTTTTTACTTTTTTCAGATCAGATAGGCTCAGGACAGGTAAATGTTCTGTGTTATCCTTGTGCTCTCTTCTAAAAGATTTAATCACAGAGAGATACACACTGTTTGTTGCTTTAAAACTGCTGTCACTAATTATGTACGTCTGACAGCTCCCAGGAGGGAAGTTGAAATGTCTATTCAGTTGAGATCTAATGCTTGTATAACTAGAAACTGAATATTGTTCTCCTGTTTCTGTCCATACTTCAACACAAAGATGCATCAGGAGTTGACAAGGTCTTGTTCCCAGTGTTATGTGATAAGAGCGAGTTGTTTTAGTCACAGACCAATAAGAGTGACTAAACAACCGCACCAAGTCACAACAGCGAGCAAAAACAGATTGACTGCCTCAGACAATGATGGTCGATACATTCAAATAACAAAACAAACAATGAAACAGTTATTATGTGGGGGGGGGGCTGTGCCCCCCACACCCTCCAACTTACAGATTCTCAACTCTGGGGAAGGGGGGACTTAGAAAAAAAAAAAAGAAAAGTCCAGGACGAATAAAAATCCTATCCCTCTCCAGGACCCAAAACTCTATAGGCAGTGGCTCTAACCAGTACACCAAATAGCCAGCTCAGCAGGGCTTGGCCACACTACCCCTCTTATCATCGTCAAGCGAGTGCAGCTCACTGCTGCATTCACTCTCACCCATTCCTCGCTACACTGCACCACTCTCTCTCTCTCTCTTCCCATCAGCGGTTTTATTGAGCCGCTCAATAAAACTCACTCATATCATGATACCCTTGTTCACTGATCATTTTCAAACTAATGTCCAATTTGGTTGCAGCTAGCCAATTACTGAACACTGAAACAGCCCAGGCAATGGGGTCAACCTAAAGAACCAGGATACCCCCATGGGTGTGTCTCTGATGATGTGCATGGTGGGCTCTGCTCTGGGGACCATCTATGTACCTTCTTAAAGTAATAAGTCTTGTAATGTAAAATAAAAAGGCATTTTCTGAATGAGACAGACAAAAGTAATGCTTGGGACGGGACTGTGGCTCTTTAGATTAGCAGCCATGGTGGGGAGAATTTGGCATCATCAATTAGATACAAAAGATGATTTCTAATAAACTAAGTGTATTCCCTAGGTGGCACTATCCCAAGGGCTACTACCCCTGCCTGCGTGGCTAGTTGTAGGTTAAGGGGCCTGGGTACTGAAACGGGTGTCTCCATCTGGAGGACAGGGTTGTTAGTAACAAGGCTAACCTGAGTACAGTTCTCCTGGACACTGTAACCCCCCCTCCTTTCGCCTCTAGTAGCCTAGACAATATGCAACAAACACTTTCACAGTAGCCCCTATTCGGCTTACAAATCCCCACACTGTTTGCCCTTACCACTGGGGCTGGTTCCACCAGTTCGATCTAGTCAGGCAATTATGCATGCACTTTTAGTCCCTACACAGTCGCATGCTTTGGGTACCCAGTTGGAAGTAAGGTGGGCTAGCCTGGAACGTTGCCCAGGGTAGGCCAGCGTCGCAGCTGGTTGGGGCTCTGTGATGAAAAGAAAAGGCATGCACAACCACACACAATTTGTAATCCAGAGCCTGAAGGCTCAGTTCGTGAAAGGAAAAACAACAATGCAATCAGATGACAACACTTGAGATTTAGCTGCTGTTGCAGGAAGCTACCCTGATTGTTACTCATGCTACCCAAAATGAGACACAGGCTAGATGAAATGGAGACTGCAGGTTGATGACTGGTTTGCCAGGAGAAGCAGGGCTCACACGAATCACCGAGGTGTCGTTCCTGTTCGAGATGGTTGAGCAGGGGGCTGATCCCCAGGCGAGTCTCTCGTCGATGATGGTTTCTGTGCCTGAAGTAGCTGGCTGGGCCAGGTGGCTAGGCCCAGGCTAGGTGGAACAGTTCAGATTTCGAGTCTGGTAGTGCTGGATGCAGCTTCCAGCAAGTGTAGCACATTTACACAGTGGGGAACCACTTGCGACCCACTAACAGCACATTTATAGCAAAGCAATCACCATACCACAATGCGGATGGCAGTCTGGCCACAATATCAGTGTCTCTGAGCAAAACCGGGAATTCTGTGGTAAACGGATGTCCTGACAGGCCGATCACATACAGCAAATCTTCGGTCTTCTTCAGTTTAAATCTGGTCACTCTTCAGGGGCTTTATCACACACCAATTCAGATACAGTCCAATTGCTAAGCCTTTCAAAGGATTCCCTCTCGAGGGATAGCAGGCAGACAGGCCAAACTTAGCCTTTCCACCAATCTCCTACGCGCACTACGCAGGAGCTGCTGCTCGAATCACTCAAGCTGTTTACTCTCCAAATTCTAACTCCAGACTAAACAACTGCAGCAGGCAGCTTGGGAATTTCCCTTCAGTCCAAAAGGTTCTGGTTGGTTGATCCATCAGTTTGTCAAAGCAAGGGCTCCCCCTCCAGGTGCATTTAGGTACCAAAGTCTCAAAACTACAATTCCTACCGAAATTCACTCCCACAAGACCCCTGGGGACAGACTCCATTTTAGGGTCCCCAAAAGTACTGATTGGCCCATTCTGGCAGTCCAGGACCAAGATAGTGGCGATAAACAAAACTGTCTGTACTGCAAAGAAGGCAGGTTAGACAAACCACAACAGCATTACTATTCTAATAGATAATCAGCAAATAAGTAAGCTTCTAACAGAGCTCCCTCTCCATGACTAGCGATGGAAGAACGGAGCGATTATCTGGCAGCCCAAGCAGGACTTGAACCTAGAAACACTCAGCCCCCTCCCAAATTAAATAAGCACCATGTTATAGGCAGCTTTTAAAGAGACAGAGCACAGAGGCATTAAAGCACTCTCATACAAACACTTCAAAAACGCTAAGACTCAGGATACCAGCCTGGTAGTGGGCATTTAGGCACACCCAAGGAAGATTTTTGGCAACCCCCATTTGTAGGGGGGTTACATAAGTAATTAAAAAATAACTGAATAATGCAAAAAGCTTAGTCAGGACTTCAAGGCCCCTGTTTGTTGTTTGCCTGCACATGACAGTTCCCCTTTAAGTGTTAGAAACAATAAAGAGACAGAGTGCAGTGGTTCAAAGGGCGGATCCATAAACTGAGTGAGCACAAGATTGAGACCCCATGGTGGGCCAGCTGCCTGACCCTGGAACGCATGTGTTGCACAGCCTTCAGAAATCTAATAATGTGAGGGTGATAGCCTAAGGAAGGAAAATTCAGTTCTTATAGAATCACTGATAGCACTACCACTTGAATTATGAGAGTTGACACTTTTCAAGTGTAATTTCAGGCTGTCACAGATAAACCTGAAAACCTGTGGTACCATGGCTTGAACAGGAAAGATATCATGAGAAGCCAAGGCATCAAACACTCTCCAAACTTTCCCACAAACGTTAGCAATGAAAACTTTTCTACAGTAAACCGGAGGATAACTGATGCCACCTTTGAGCAGAAAATGGCAACCCTTAATCTCCATGTCAGCTGTGGATGAAGGATGAGTCCCTGAAGAAGCAGATTCGTCCTGAGTGGTGGAGAGACAGGAGGTTTGTCTGATTGATCTGGAAGGTCTGGGAACCATAACTTTCTACTCCCAACCTTTTTTTTTTTGGCTTGTTCTACACCTCTGTGCTTCATTAACTGCATTCTACATTTACATACCATAGATGTTGCTTTACAGCCTCTGATTCACACTCTCTGGCTTTCTCTTATTACTACTGGGGTCTGGTTTATCACTTTTTCTTCACTTCACCTTATGATTCAGACATTGGAACCATTACAGCTAGCAACATCATTTGAAAAAACAAACAAAGCAAAGGTTGACACCAGGCCACTAGAAATAATGCCTGTCAATAAAGTTTCAATGCATTGATACATGTCAGTTTATACTGATGCACATTGCTTCCATTATCATTATACTGATGTATTAAACTGAACAAAAAATATTGTTTCCATCATCATTTTATTGATATCATAAATTGAACATAAAATGTGCTGATATAATGAAACACATAATTCATTAATAAACACTTGTTTGTCAGATTGCAGTGGGGGGGCAGCTGAATCATAATGTTAAAAGGGATTTCAGTTAAGTGACATTCTATGCCATTTGCATTGAGAATTATAAAATGGGCATCCAAAATAAAGAAGTCTCATTGGTCAAAATATATCATGTGACCATGCATAAAATCTGTTTCATGCATAGTCATCCTGGTCCTAAACCACATCATACAATGAGCAAATCAGTCCTCCTACAACCAGAACTATCTTCCATAATTCCCCCTACAAACAGAACTGATCTTCTATCACAAACATGGCTGATACCTTTACACTACAAAAAAACCTTCAACTGGGCCCTTAAAATAAAACTACCTTAAAAAAATAAAACAAATTAATTAAATGTTGTCTCCCTGATCATCACACTTTCCTTACACACATAAACAAAGTAGAAACATTAAGTATTGTTTATAGCTTTCATTATAACTGTTTCTTTGCCGACAATAAAAAATTCCCCTTCTATCTTTACCTGCTCATCAGGGAAATCTCTTCTGCTTGTCCTGACAGTGGGATAATTGAGTCTCTGGCTGTAGAAGAGGCCTTTGTTGTGTGTGTATACAGTTTGTTAGGAGAGGAACATTCTGCCATTGGAACTGAGCAGAATTTTGAATCCATGTATTCCATGATAAACATTCCATATCTTGAATCTTGATACCAGCAAAGGTCTAACTTTGTCCAGCAGTAATACAATAATATCATCAAATACATAATTTGCAGTAGGCAGAAGGACTATTTTATCATACATGCACACAAGTAAATCTATTGTTTCTACAAATAAACATGCTTTTCCTAAACTGTAAAAAGTTAAAAAAGGAGCCCATTTTATAAGCCCAATAAAGACACTCTGGGGTGTGCATGGAACAGATTTTACTGCACTTCCAGGGTTGAAGGCACTTGGCCTGTGGCCTCATGGCCAACGGCACCCCTGGGCTTGTGGTAAAATCTGTTCCATGCACACCCCATTGTGTCTTGTTGCTTACATATGCAAACACGGTTACTGTTTTCAGTACTGGCTGTGTAAAAGGATACTGACTGACCTATAAGACATGTTACCAATACCAGTGCCTTTTAGTTGGTCATTCTGTAGTCAAGCTTGGCTACTCTGATTACTGCAACATAACAATCATTTCTGTATTTCAGTTTTCAGCAGCAGTGTCCTCAGGCACATTCAAACTTATCAGATCCTGGCAAAGGAAACTCTCTGCACAGCGGTAGTGTAGTAACTAGAGGGAGATGTGCACTTTTGAATCCAGATCTTATGCATAAACACCTACTGTATCCTTCTAAGCCCCCAACACAGTATGTTATACAGTAGTCCCACACTATTTTAATGTGCATCCACAGAGTGCATGGTTTGTGCCCAGTACTATCAAAGCTGCTGGTCCTTTGATTGGCCAGACTGGCCCTGTAAAAAAAGAGCAAGTGCCATGCTCTGTCCCGTGGGCTCACACCCACAGCATTACAAATGAATGGACAGTACAGAGCTCACAGTAGGAGGAACGCCCTGTCTCACATTTCAGCAAACAATGCAAAAGTGGTCAAGCAGTAATGAGCAGCTCACCGCAGCTAAGGTACATGAATTCTCAAAAGAGCACAGAAGTCAGGACACATGACCTAGTATCCAATAACTAGGGGTTTCAGATTACTAACAAAATGTATCAATATATACAGCATATCACTGTTGATCAACACATGGAAACAACTGACAGACCAAATCAACATCAACTTACTCCATTTAATCATTTTAAAAATTCTAGTTTGTAGTCCTAACACGTCAAACAGGGCAGAGGTAAATGGAGAAAGTGACAAAGGAAGAAGGACAGGGATGGGGCAAAAAGGAGTAAGGCCATCAGGAAATGGAGGGTAATGAGTACAAATGCCCGTAGTCTGGGCAACATGCTCCTTGAGCTGGTGGCCTTGATGGAAGAGGGATGCCTGGATATCCTAGCAGTCACAGAAACATGGTACACAGAGAACCATGACTGGGATGTTAACATACCAGGGTACATAACCTACAGGAGAGACAGGCAGGGGAGAAGAGGGGGAGGAGTAGCTCTCTATGTAAAGGAAGGGATAAAAGCTACTGAACAAAAGGGTAAACAGGGAGGAGAGGAGGCACTGTGGGTCACTTTGGAGACTGGAAAGGGCACCACAATCCGCACAGGGGTTGTGTACAGACCCCCATGTCAGGGGGAGGGAATGGACAAGGATATGATAGAAGGCATTCTTAGAATGGCAGAGAAAGGGGAGATACTGTTGATGGGAGACCTGAATATGCCAGATGTTAGCTGGAGCACATTTGCTGCAGCCACATCCAAGAGTAGGGCCATTCTTGATGCCCTACAGGTGGCAGGCCTCAGACCGCTAGTTTCGGAACCCACTCGTGAGGGAGCAATCTTAGACCTCGTACTCTCAAACGGGGGCAGTGAGAGGATCTCAGATCTAGAAGTGGGTGGCCATATGGGGACAAGTGACCAGGGGTGCCAAGTTTTGAAAAAAATTGTGGGTGCTCAGGATAATTATAAAAGGCCGGGGCCAGGCGTCTGGGGCCACCTAGGTCCCCAGAGCTACAGGATTTTTCATGCTTTGGGGTGCATTTTGGGGGTATTTTGATACACCTTAGAATAAATATGTCACCATCACAACTACTCCACTACAGAGGATGCAAGTCTCTTTAACTCCCTATTTCTGACCCCTCTGCTGTTGCCGAATCTTTGAATTCCTACTTTACTACTTGTGCCCTACCTCTTATCCCTTCCTCTACCCCCTCCTCCTTTCCTGCCTTCTTCTCTTCTGTCATTTGTTGGACAGATGGACACTTCTGGACAGGACAAGAGGACTCTGACAGTGATAGGCTCTGCTAAGGCTCGGCTCAACACACACACACACACACACACACACACACAGTTACAGGCAGCCACAGACAGACCACTGCTGCCATATATTTATTTTATCCCCAAATCCTACTCACTTTAATTCTGCCACAGACCCCTCTTAAATCCACTATCTGAGTGTGTTTCATTTTGTAGCTTTTAATATGGACAGACGGAAACTTCTCTGGACTCTCCAACAGGCTTGGTTAAGGCTCATCTCACCCTGACCCTCACACGCACGTGGTCACACAGAGGGACACATTCACCTTATCATGGGCCTTATGCACAGCAGTAATCATGGGCTTCTCCAACACCACCCTGTCCCCCCACAGAAATGTGCTGCCCCACAGTGACAGAGAAGTACTGTCGACTCTGACTTTAAAGCAAAAATTCATAGCACTCTAAGATGCAGAAACAAACAAACTTGTACACATAAAAGCATGCATTTCCATAGTGTTCTGAGCTTTTATCTCCTTAGTTTATTACAGTGCCCCACATTAGAGGGCTAGTGTCTACATTGTCCCACATTTTGAGGGTTTATGTCCCACATATTTCAGTAATAACAGGTTGAGAGGTTATTTATTGCACTAGTTATAATTTCTGCACATCATGGGACACTTTTCTTGCTATGCTTGCTGTTGCTGCAGGATCATACATTAGCCTGCCCCAAACCCACAATTAAATATTGAAATAAGGGAGCTGCTGTGCCTTCCAAGCCTTCTCTTCTGCTTTTCTTTTAACAAATAAGTCCATACTTTGCTTTCCTTGCTGCCTAATGCTTCCTTCACATAGACAAAGTTCTCCCTGGGACCCTGATAACTCTCACAGCCAGGTCAACTGTGTGCATTCCACACTACCCACAAAAACCCCATTCTTGGCCTCCGACTTAATGATCCCAAGTCCTGAGTAGCTGACAGACATAAGCAAAACTTGCCACCCTCACCCACCATATACTTGTTGGCTGGCTGCTCACACTACCCTAACCCAGGATAATGTTGCCTCACTCAGTGTCAGCCATGCCTGCACATCATGCCCTCACCCACTGACTGAATTCCACCCCTCCACACAGTACTGACAACTTCTTTGGCTGTGGCCTTGGTTTGGGTTGTACTCGCACTGACCTGATTCCATCTGGTCATCCTTCTTTGACCTGTCACCTCACTGGGCTCCTCCAGATCAACTCAACCTCAACCACCCCATCCCTGGCTAAGTTCTGATCTCCTTCTTTCTCTACAGTGACATTATGGCACCAAAATCTGGGGAAGGGATGCACACATACAATACAAAATCACACCACCAAAACAAATGTCAGCAGTGCACAAAGACAACTGGAGCCAGGGAAGGGCATTGGAGGCAGGTGATGGGTGGGAAGGGGGTTATCAGCATGCGTAATGTTACATCAGTCAATCTGTGGTTCTGTCCTCCTGCCCTTGGAGACAACTTAAGTGTAACACTGGAAAAAACTGTAAAGCAATGCTGTGCATAACTTGCATAAAGTCAACACAGCTACCCAAAAAGGGCCCTCAGAAAACAAGGGCCCTTGCCCCTGTGCACAAGCATAATTTGAATAACAGTAAATCCAGTCCTGGTCACTCAGGCTTAGGCAGCCACAGAGACTAGAGACCACACATTGTCTGCTGCCAAATTTTGTTTTTATCCCCCCAGTCATACTGTACTTTGGAACTTTCCTTTTTTTTTTATATTTGTTTAGGTTATGCTGACAAGTTGACAACTCATGATTGGACAGTCAGCAGCAGCAGCCCCCGCCAGCCCATGCCCACAAGCTAGCTATTTATTTATTTATTAGCTTTTGGTAACCGGCTATGAGCTGCCATGTACACATAGTCGAGTAATGAACAGTTTTTAAAATTACCCAGGCCACTTCAATATTCTTTTTTTTAAGTGATGTTACAACTTTTTTTTCTGACTTACACAGGAAAGAACATTTGCCATGTCCCGCATGCGTCTCTTACTTACTCTGAGTCTGACTGTACCCCACACACTAACTCAACTCACTCGCTGCTGAACTGTAGGAAGGACTAGTCTGGCAGCTAGATCATGCCACAGGATTGGAGGAGGTCAGAGCTCGGAGGACACATGCTGTCCCTGACCGCTAATGCACCATGACTGTCCCCGATGCTTGAAGATGCCAGCCAGTAAGCTGAGCCCGCCAACACACACACACGCGGCGTCACAGATGCAGTCGAGTTCCAAGACAGCTCGCGGGCATGCGCCTGTGCAGAGTGAGTGTACACACGTCATGTGGGATATGAGACAGACATGGAGTGTTTTGTTCGTTTTTGGCCGCTGGGTGGAGCCGCTGCTAATGCCAACAATGGAACGGAGAAGGAGGAGATTGGGATCTGGCCAGCACTGTCACTCATCCCAAAGGAAAAAATAATCATGAATGAGTGGACATTGTGGCTCTGGACTGGGCTGGTTGGGGTGACCAGAGGTGGGCTGAAAATTGAGGGTGCCCATTTTAACTTTGTGGGTGTTCAAGCACCTGAGCACCCGTGCTGTCGGCGCCCCTGCAAGTGACCATCAAACAATGTGGTTCACGTTAAACTCAGCTACAGAGTCAAGCCATACAAAAGTGAGGGTACTGGACTTTAGGAGGGCTGACTTTGGCAAAATGGGAGAGTGCCTCAGAAAAGCACTAGCAAACAGACTAGAAGGAGGTGTGAAGCAACAATGGGGAATCATCAAAACTGCCATCACAGAGGCAACAAGCCTTTGTGTGAAGCAAATAAACAAATCAAAACGAAAGAAAAAGCCACTATGGTTCTCAAAAGAGGTGGCTGTGAAAGTCAGGAAGAAAAAGATAGCATTCCGGAAGTAAAAGGAAACACAGAAGGAGCAGGACAGAGAGCTGTACCAGTTAAGGCAGAAGGAAGCAGGGAGGGAAGTCAGAATAGCAAAGGCCCAAACTGAGGAAAAGATAGCCAACTCAGTTAAGAAGGGGGATAAAACCTTTTATAGGTACATCAGCGAAGGAAAGACAAAGGAGGGATAGTGAGGCTGAATAGAATGAACGGTGGGTGGTGGGCATAGGGGACAGTGAAAAGCAGGGATACTGAATGAATATTTCTGCTCGGTATTCTCAAAAGAGATGGGGAAGTGCCTAATCCAATTAACAGAAGCACTCTTGATAGGGGTCGATCCCAGTCCTTTCACAGAAGAAAGGGTTCTGCAAGAACTCCTAAAACTGAAGGTGGACAAAGCAATGGGTCCCGATGGAATTCACCCCAGAATTCTAAAAGAATTAAGGGAGGAACTAGTGAAACCACTGGCTACTCTTTTTAATAAATCATGGGACGATGGTGTGGTACCCGAGGACTGGAGGAAGGTGGATGTGATTCCCTTTCACAAAAGTGGGACCAAGACAGCGGCAGGAAACTACAGACCTGTCAGTCTGACCTCTGTAGTAGAGAAAGTGATGGAGTCACTTCTGAAGGAAAGAATAGTTGAGTACCTAGAGGCCAGTGGAGCACAGGACCCAAGGCAGCATGGGTTCACAGCAGGAAGGTCATGTCAGACAAATCTAATAGATTTCTTTGACTGGATGACCAAAGTAGTAGACCAGGGAGGGGCTGTGGACATGGCCTACATAGACTTTAGCAAGGCATTTGACACAGTCCCACACAAAAGATTAATAGTCAAGTTAACCAGCCTGGGAGTGGGTCCCAGGGTGGTAGCCTGGATAAAACATTGGCTGCACAACAGGACACAGAAGGTAATTGTAAACGAGTCCACTCTGAAGAAAGAGGGTTACTAGTGGGTACCTGAGGGCTCAGTATTGGGTCCAGTCCTTTTAATGTCTTCATCAGTGACATTGCAGAGGGACTGGAAGGAAAAGTATGCCTTTTTGCAGATGACACAAAGATCTGCAACAGGGTTGATACACAAGGAGGCATGGAAAGGATGAAAAGGGACTTGGCAAGGTTGGAGGAATGGTCAGAAGTATGGCAGATAGGATTCAATGCAAAGAAGTGCAAAATAATGCACCTGGGAAACAAGAACCCAGGGGAAGAATACACAATGGGTGGGGAGGTAGTAACAACAACAAAAAAGGAAAGGGACCTGGGGGTAATCATATCAGATGACCTTAAGGTTAGCAAGCAATGTGAGAAGGCAGTAGGGAGGGCTGGGGGTATACTGGGATGTATAAGGAGAGGCATCAGCAGCAGAAAACAGGAAGTTGTTATCCCTCTGTACAGGTAGTTGGTGAGACCCCATCTGGAGTACTGTGTCCAGTTCTGGAGACCCCATCTCCACAAGGACATAGATAGGATAGAGGTAGTACAGAGGAGGGCAACTAAAATGGTGCAGGGTCTGCAAGAGAAGCCGTATGAGGAGAGACTAAAGGAGCTTAATATGTATACCCTTGAGGAAAGAAGGGAGAGGAGGACATGATAGAAACTTTTAAGTATCTCAGTGGAATCAACAAAGTCCAAGAGGGTAGCATCTTTCAGAAAAAGAGACGTGCAAGAACAAGGGGACACAATTTAAAGATAGAAGGAGGGCGGTTCAGGGGCAATGTGAGGAAGTATTATTTCACAGAGAAGGTAGTGGATGTATGGAACAACCTTCCTGAGGAGGTTGTGGGGTCTAAAACTGTGGGAGAATTCAAGAATGCATGGGACAGACATAAGGCAATTCTTGTGGGGGGTAGGAAGAAATAGGCTGTTGGTTAACTAGGATCTGCAGCCTATCCTATAGGTAGGGAAATTGGCAGACTAGATGGGCCAAGCGGTCCTTATCTGCCGTTAAAGTCTATTTTCTATGTTTCTATCCCTTTGTAAAGATAATTTGTTTCAACAGGGCTAACTTTGGAACTGTTAAGGACAGGAACTTTTTTTTTAAAGAACATTTGAAGTCATTTCAACATATTTTTGTTCTGTCAGTAGTTGCATGTGTTGCTACACTTTGATGCACACCAATATACATCAGTACACTTGTAACTATCACAAAATGGTTACAAGTGTACTAATATAGGGTGTTATCGATGTTTCTATTAACATACTGAGACTGTATCTATAGAATCTATTCTTAAGAAGTTGAGTCTGGAGCTCTGTCACCTCAACGTTTTCATGATCCTTTGCCAAAATTATGAAAAGTAACTTGTCCCTAAATAGCTGGGGTCAAGAGACAGTTTACAGAGACAAGCCTTCATCACAGCTCTTTTTAGGGGCCATGGTACCACGCCAACTAAGAGAGGCAACAAGTGAACTGTATGAATGCCATATTCGTGTCTTGTTTTATTTGTTTACTTTTGTTATACAGAAAGTTTCCACCAAGAGGAGAATGCAGAGCTACAGTAGGAACAGATCATTTCCAGATTTATCCTGGGTGTAAGGTTTCTGAGGGTCGCAAAATAAAAACAGCATACAGTTTTCTAAACATCCATAGTGACCTGACCCATTTCATGGAAAAATGTACTGTGTCTGTGGCCCGAATGGTTAGAAAGCTAACCAAATGGTTCTAAATTCCCCCTTTCTAAAGATACTTTCCATTAAACAGGCTAGCTTAGGAACCCTTAGGGCTAAGAACTTATTTTTGTTAATGTTTTATGTTGGTTAAGAAGATGAAAACATTAAAAATAATCACATAGACATAGCACTGCTTTACTACTAATAAAATAAAACAATGCAATGAAAAAGTATATCTTAAATATTCATGACATATTTTATGTAAATTTCCACAAACAAATGACAAGCAATTCAAACACACATTCATTTTCAAATTTTGGGTTACAATATTTGGACATAGTAATAGTAATTTATTAAAAAAGCTTAATATAACCATAACATGCTATTATTATGAGGTACATGTGATTAGATATTTGATTTATAATAAACTTACAGTAAAACATAATGATAAGACTGTGGAACTTTGGAAGATGCAGGTGGTGTTCTGATAAGGAGAACCATGGAATGTTTTCTTGTTTTTTTCAACTTTATTTACCCAAGATAGCTTAGGGGAGATGCAACATTTTGTTTTCAGTGGGTTCCTGCTGTTACCCATTTCCACAGCTGGGTGAACTATATCACTGGAAGGGTAAGTAACTTGCTGAAGGTCACACACTGAGTTGTTAGCTCTGGTGGCAGCTGAGCCATAGAGAGTGAATATATATCAAAACTACTGTAGGGGGGACATCATGTGACATTGTGGTTTCCTGTCCTTCACTTTTCTAATGTTAAAGATAGGGAATAACTACAGGCATAGCAGTGCCTGTAAAATAGTTGAGGAAGCACTTTGATTTGAAACTTGAAACTCTCAGGTTTGATTGAGTTTGGCCCAAGGTACATGTTTTTGTATTTTTTAGGTCCAACTATTAAGTAGTTTTTAAATTATTTAAGATAAAAGTTCCATTTGTGAGCATGGGCAGGTCAAAAAATCAGCTGCCACCAGCTGGATGATTGGGGGAGTGGGGTGGGCAAGGGCCTGTGTGGGTGGGAGGGGCGAGGGTGCCACTGGATCACCAGGGCATTCCATTACGGGCTTTACCACAATCGCGGCAATGGGAGGGGTCTCCACTAGACCACCAGGGATGTCATGTGGTCATTTATTGGGGAATCGGGGAGTAGGGGGACCTTTAGACCACCAGGGATGTCATATTGTCATTTATCGGGGACTCGGGTGGGAGGGGGGACCACTAGACCACCAGGGATGGTCATGTATCATACATATGGGGAATCGGGGACTGGGGGGGGCCACTAAACTACCAGGGATTTCCATATAAACATATATCACGTGATTGCGGCTATGGGTGGGGTTCCACTAGACCACCAGGGTTGTGAGTGCTTGTGGACGGTGTTCTGGGTGAGCGGGTGGCCACAATGGCTAGACTGCTGTGTTGTGCCCTGCAATACAGCAGTCCACCTGTGGGTGGCCAGGATTTGTTCCTACTCTGCATGGGCTTAACTTTGAGCCCCCCCTATGCAGCGCAGTGCACAGGTGCACCGGCATATGTGCTGCACATCCCGGGCTGAATATCGGGATGTGCCACATATGGATGGGCATGCCCCCACAACTGCACTGCATACATCATCATTGTGCCCCGGCGCATTGGGATTTGCGCTGAGCCAGGCAGCCTTCTCAATATCCCAAAAGGGTGCAATGTGGGGTTGTGCTGGTGCAACGGAGCACAACCCCTTTGAATATCCGGGCCACAATCACAAGCAGCCACTTTGTCCAAACAACTGGAACACAGACAACAAGCAGTTGTCCGAGAAAAAAACGCAAGGGTCTCCACAAATGTGGCAATGTAATGTAACCCATATGTCCATTTTTGTAACATGGATATACATATGGTATCTACGGGTTCGGGGAAGGATGAGGTTACCTGGCACAAGAGACCTAGGTTTGGCTACTCTGCACAGGGGCACCCAAGTAAATCCAACTACAGGAAGCAATAACTGTAATGTCCAGAACCAGAATTGGGATTTTTCAGTGTGATTTTATTTATTAACTCACTGAACATAAACAAAGCACTGCATGGTCCCCCACAGGGCTACGTAACTGTAATGCAGATTAGAGGTTAAACACAGCGGTCCATTTGAGGAATGAACACAATACAACAGTTGTCTGGCTCTGGACCCACCAGGCACTCAGCCCGGACTTTGCATGCGCATTTGATACATAGCCCGACTGGCTCAGCTCCCCTGCCGGCCACTCGACTGACGGTCCACTTGGCGAATGAACCCAAACTCTACTTGGAAAGACATCCCATAAAACAAGGAGGGTCCCAAACTGTGGCTCCCCACACCACTTGAAGTCTGCGACTCCTAGAGAGATTTTGTTTTCATACTTCCAATTCGAAACTCCCATCAAACAGGGAGACTCCCATCCAACAAGGAGTAATGTTCCCATCCTGTGGCTCCCCACACCACTTACAGTCTGCGACTCCTAGAGAGATTTTCAGGATTCGCGACCCGTCTGGTACCCACCCATCACTGGCCAAAGCGCGTGAAGGCAAGTAGCAAAAACACAGAAGAAACCATAGAGGTGGACCTGGTTACTAAAGATGGGGGGGTTTCCCACCTCCAGCTCCCACAGCCCATACCCAGCCATTTCTCTGCACACACAGAACTTTAGACTTTAAAATGTAGATTGACGGTGGATGACCTGAAGCACCCCCTCTACAATGAACTTTAAATCCATTAACACTTTAAACAGATGACTGCTCTATTTGTTTGTCCTAGTTGACATAGTCCTCCCAAATAGCTGTCCCCGATACTTGAAATCCAACTGAAGAAAATAAGTTGTTTGCCCCTTCCAATGGAGCCAAACACTCACCCATTCGTTGCAGGTGCCCCACAGGCGAAGTACTGTAACCTTTGTTGTTATACATGAACAGACTGAACTTTAAATTAAAACAGGCAGCTTTCTTCCCAAGGTGGAGAAGGGATTGCCCCTTGGAACCCATTAAAGAATTTTTCCTCCCCCAGAGGAAGGGGGGTAAACGGACAACTACTGGTGTCCTTCTTGTTTGCTTAAGGACAAACTGAAAACTGACTTTGAATTCCCAAGGTTCTAAACTTACTCTGAGCTGAAGATTCCAAATGTGGCTCATGCAGCTGCGACAGTTCTATTATGATGTCATCTCTCAAGTCTCAGCTGTGACTGAGGACAGAGTGAGACAGTGTGAAACCCATTTAACTGGAGTTTCACAAGCTGCCTTCCCTGCCTACCACTAGGTCTTACTGGGATTCTAGTAACCCCAGGTAACAAAGGGGTTACAGTAACATTTGCCACTACGTAAAACCAGGGAGCGTGTTCACAAAGGATAGTAAAAAGCATGCTATCAAACAATTTATCACATGCTCAACCCCATTTGTGGTATATGTATGCTGGTGTGCCTGTCCTTGCTATTACAAAGGGAGAACAACCAGACCCATCAAACAAAGGGTCCAAGAACATGTAAGGGCCATTATTAATGCCAATCTCTACAGTGCTATTGGAGCAGACTTTTGAAAACATAATGCAAAACTTGATTATCTAAAATTTTCTACACTAGAACATGCAGAAAGACATCCTAGGGGAGATAACAGAGTAAAGATTCTCTTACAAAAAGAGACTAAATAGATAATAACTCTAGATACAGTAACATCAGTGGGGTTAAATGAAGAAGTGGACTTTACACCCTGTTTGGAAAATGAATGTACAGTACTAATAATGTTTTCTCTTTTGTATCTCTCTTCTCTCTTTTACCTCTACAGGAGAACCACCAAACCCCCATTCTGAAAAAGCAATGTGTGAGCTACGGCTTGTATGCCCACGGAGCTCAGAACAAGTTCATGATACAGTTGGGACTTTGGGACGGTGACCTCTCTTTCTTTTCTTCAGTAAAACTTTCTACCTTTTTATATAAAAAAAAAAAAATTAAGCTGTGAATGCAGAAATGTGATTATATGGGCCCAAAGTTCTATATTTATGTCTATATTTACTCTAAAATTATAGATTTTGAACCCTTAGAGGAGAGCACAAAACTATGGTTGTTATGCTGTAAAAGCGATCTTTGTTTTTGAAACAGCAAATATCTAAATATTTGATCTAGTAATATAATGAACCTATTTTTTTCATATATTAAGTTACATATTAGAAAGACATAGAAGAAACTAAATGAAGAGTTACATGTCTTTTCCCTCCTAAGGTTTTTGTACCCTATTGTACCTGGGAGGCCTTCCTTGGATAACCCCCACCCCGTTCCTACCTTTTACTCCCCCTTTATATTATACGGTTATATTGCTACTATCCAAAAAGTTTAACTTTAAACACTAATGGAATTGGGTTATTATAAAAATGGAAGTTCATTAGTATGATTCTTGTTTTTATTCTCATTCCATTTTTCTGAACGGATATAAAAGAAATAAAGTTATCACACCTATTCCTCCCCCTGTCCAATCCCCCGTTAAATCTTGACTTTAAATAATCAGGTACCAATGGATGTTGATTTTATTAGCAAATAGTAAAGAAATTAAACAAGTTTGAATAACTGCCTCAAGGTAGCTCCCCCCAACACACAATTCCCTTAATAGCACAAAATACCAACACCAACCTATAAATTTTGTGTAACAATAATAAGTATCAACATTTTATAATGAAAATTGATCTTATTGTTAACTAAAAAATATAAGAATTTATGGTTGTGTTGTTATATGGACATGCTGTAAAGACTTATTAGTAAAACTGAATAAGATGGTGTATATTGCTGAAACTGTTTTTTAGTTTGAACTTTAACACAGTTGGGTGTACGGCACTTTAAATACATTTGTATGAAAAAATGAGCACATTTGTTTTGTCCTCAGACCCACCCCTGAGGAAGGCCCAGTGAAGGACCAGGACCCAAGGCAGCATGGTTTCACCAGGGGGAGGTCATGTCAGACCAACCTCGTTGAATTGTTACACGAGAAAGGGTCCTGAAGGAACTGGAAGTAATAAGAGTTGATAAAGCAATGGGGCCAGACGGGGTGCACCCCAGGGTCCTTAAAGAACTAAGAGAGGTGGTGGCTGAACCTCTGGCTATCCTATTTAGCCGATCACTGGAAACAGGGGAGGTACCCAAAGACTGGAGGACAGCAGATGTAGTCCCCTTATACAAAAGTGGGAACAAAGAGGAAGCAGGGAACTACAGACCAGTCAGCCTCACCTCGCTAGTGGGGAAGATCATGGAAACACTACTGAAGGAGAGATTGGTGGAACATCTGGTTGTCAATGGACTACAGGACCCAAGGCAGCATGGTTTCACCAGGGGGAGGTCATGTCAGACCAACCTCATTGAATTTTTTGACTGGGTGACTAGGGAGGTGGATCAGGGAGGGCAGTGGACATGGCCTATCTGGACTTCAGCAAGGCCTTTGACACTGTGCCACATAGAAGACTATTACACAAACTGGGGAATATGGGTGGGCAGGACAGTAGTGTGGTGGGTAGGTAACTGGCTGGGTGGCAGGACACAGAGGATGGTGGTACATGGCTGTCATTCCACAGAGGAAGAGTGACCAGTGGGGTACCACAGGGATCAGTGCTGGGACCGTCCTATTCAACATTTTCATCAGTGACATTGCGCAGGGATCTAGAAGGCAGAATTTCACTGTTCGAGATGACACAAAGCTCTGTAACAGAGTAGACACACCAGAGGGTGTAGACAGAATGAGAAGCGACCTGCAGAAACTTGAAGAATGGTCAAGGGTTTGGCAGTTGAAATTCAATGCAAAGAAGTGCAAGATAATGCATATGGGGCACAAAAACCTGGCACAGTATATCAGTTGGGGGTGAGGATATAGCATGCACCAAGCAGGAAAGGGATCTTGGGGTTGTCATCTCTGATGACCTCAAAGGTAGGAAACAGTGTGACAAGGCAGCAGGTAAAGCAAATAGGATGCTGGGATGTATAGGCAGGGGCATCACCAGCAGGAAAAGGGAGGTCATAATTCCGCTATACAAGACACTAGTGAGGCCCCCACCTGGAGTACAGTGTACAGTTCTGGAGACCATACCTACAGTAGGACATAGACAGGGTAGAGAAGGTTCAGAGGAGGGCAACAAAGATGGTGCATGGATTGCATCACAAGTCCTATGAAGACAGGTTGAAGGAACTGAACATGTACTCCTGGGAGAGAGGGATATGATAGAGACATACAAGTATCTTACAGGGAGGAACAGGGTGCAGGAAAACACTATTTTTAAGCTGAAAAGATGTTCCAGAACTAGAGGGCATGGGATGAAGTTGGAGGAGGACGATTCAGAGGAAACATGAGAAAGAATTTCTTCACAGAACGGTGGTGGACAAGTGGAACACCCTGCCAGAGGAAGTGGTGAGGGCTGAAACAATCACGGGATTTAAGAATGCATGGGATAGACATAAAGGAATTCTAGAGGTCAGGGGTAAGGGGCAACAGACTTCTAGGAAAACAAACTGAACTTACAAGCTCAAATGGGCAGACTGGGTGGGCCATAGGCCCTTATCTGCCGACACTGTCTATGTATCTATGTATCTAAGGGTTGAAGCGCTGGGGCTAGTAGGTGCTCTCTGGGCGCTTGCCGGATAAATAAAAACATTTTGCAACTTGCAATTAAAATCTGTCCATGAGTGCTGAGCCTTCCTTCTAATTCCGTTTGCTAGTTAGCCACCTGGCCCATCACCGCCTATTCCTGTGCGCACTTTTGTTTTCCTCATTGGTTTTAGCTGGATGAACCTGCAGAGAGACCAACACATTTATCTTTCTCATCAGGACTCCATTAGGTGAATTCTGCACTTAACTGTTGGAAAAATGACCCTGAAATGTGTTTTTTTTTTTTTACATTTTAAATACTTTTTCATGACTCACTTCTGCTTTTTTCATATGGCATTTTTCATTCACACAAAAAAGGATCCTTTGATATGGAAAAAGATTTTGGACTTAGGCTTTTTTTCTGCTTTTTCTGTATGACCTTTCTTGTTTAAACGAAAAAGGATCCCTCCACATGGAAAAACATTTTGGACTTTGTCTAGTGGTACCCCCACCATCTGATCGCCATCCCCTTAATTATTATTTTTTCCCTTGGTGTCTAGTGGTGCCCCCAACCCCTCCGATCATTGTCCCCATTATGATTTAATGTTTCCTCTGGTGTTTAGTGGCATCCACCACCTGCCAATCACTGCCCCCATAATGATTAAATGTTTCCCTGGTGTCTAGTGGCATCCCCACCGGCTGATCGCCGTCCTCATAATTTATTTTATGTTTCCCTGGTATCTAGTGGTGCTCCCACCATCCAATCACTGTCCTCATTAATATTTTGTCTTTCCTTGGTGTCTACTGGAACTCCTCACCCTCCGATCACTGTCCTGTCTGAAATAAAGAAAATGGTCCCTCAATGTCTTTCTTTTTAAACTGGAGAAAAGACAATGGTCCCTCATTGATCTGACCCACCCCCACCCCAACCTCCCACTGAGCACCCACCACCCTGCACCCATCCTTCCCCACACAATTTTTATAGCAGTTGGAGTTGCAATTTAAATAAATCAAAGCTACCGCTTGACTAACAGGGTCTCTGTTAGTCGAGTGTAACCCCCCTTGCAAATGGGGGGTCTAGAAATGCCAGTCTGGCTTACATTAGCCCGCTTTGTTCTGTCCTTCTCCCGCTTTCTCTCGGGCTTCTCCTGACTTGGCCTCTAATTTTTCTGGCTTCCCAGGTCCTGTTTGCCCTCGTGTGTGCCCCAGCTTGCAGTCAAATGAAAATCCAGCCCCTCGGGGCTTAAACTGCTGACCGCAAGTTCCCGCTGCAAAAGCGCTGCCTCCAGGGCAGTGGGAGTCGCGTTGGTGTGCAAAGCGCCTTTGATGTGGAGCCGCTTGTTTTGCAGTCGCCACGGGGACTGTGCCGTGGGTCCCAGGATCCCTTCCACCTATCTGGGACCCGGTGACCACGGACAGCCTTTTGGGGGACCGCTCAGATGGGAATTAAAGGAGTTCTGACCGGGGCTCATTTGAGTATGCCTGTGCAGGGCCCCGGTCATCTGAATAATGCACAACAGTGAGTCTGGCTGCCTCCAGGGTAGCTGTGTTCAGCTCCAGCCGAAAAGTAAAGAATTAAAATGTTTTACATAATGGAACTGTTGCTGCTTGTTGGGAATATACTGTGCATGTGGGGAAAAGTGTTTACAGTTAAAATGAGTACTGTTTCCCTGGCAATTCCAGTATCTGGGACTCAGTGTGTCAGCCTGTCAGCTGCTGCAAAGGGAGCTTGCATAAGTGCAGTAGCAACAGGAAAAGTAAAAGAGCCATGTTTTTCATCTGTGTAGCAACTGCAAATACAACCTTTAAGCTATAGAACTGTGGGGCATTTGAGGCAAATAATTACTTCTTTCTGGCTGCACCAGGACATTATTCAGGACTGTATCTAATCTGCTATAAGGGACAGTGGGTTAAGCAGCCATTGCCAGCAGTACAGCCAATTGGAATTGCAGCAGTAGATAGCCAGGACTTGTGGGACATTCACTGCAACTTATGGGTAAGCACCCAAGTGCTTATGGGGGCTTACAGGGACATTATTTTAGGCGCAAATTCCACAACCCAATTGTGCCTCGAGTGTTCTGATTGACAGGTCCTTCAGCGACTTGGAGACATGTCACCCCATCCCTGCTACCAATAAGGAGTCAGGCTAGGAGCTCTATAAAGAGACAATGTTGCCAGTTTGTCTGGAGATTTGGAGAGAGAGAGCAGCAGAGCAGCTCCAGCCTGCTGGGAGCCCCCATGGGGAGGGGCTTAGGCTCCAGCCATGCCATCATGCCTGGGCCACTTAATTCAATCTCTTTCAGTCTTCAGAGGGCATTTGTTATTTTCTTCAGTTAACTAGTTACAGTAATTGTGCTTTCTGCAACAGCTAGTCTGGAGGTTGCCAGTACTGTCCTCCAGAGGCTAGCCTTCCCTCCCACATCAGGGAAAGATGTGGACCGAAGAATCAGATGTCCAGCAGCGGTGAGAGCGCTGACCAGACCAGATGACATCATGCAGTGGTGAGAGTGCTGACCAAGTACCTCAGCAGTGAGAGAGTTGAAGAAGTCTTCAGGATGCCTTTGATTGCGGATGAGACCCGTGGAGGACCTGAGTGAGTACCCTCGTACCCCCAGGTGCGAGGGAGAAGCTAAGTAAGTAATCTTGGGGGCTCCATGCCCCATTAAGAAATGTGTGCTGTTAAGTGTGAAGTATTGAAGTCATCAGTCTGGGCTACTAATCCCATAAGAGACTGCCTAGTTCAAGTAATGGATGCATCTTGTCTGTGGCCCAAATGGCTAAGTTGCAGGTGCAGCAAGATGCTGGGCTTAGTGAATCATATAAATGTGTAGCTGTGGGTTAGAGTCCTGCCATCGTGGAGCTGTCTGCCAAGATGTGCTTGCCACTTCATGAGACAGGAGGCCCTAGAGCATATTAATGTCTAACATACCTTGAGGAGAATGTACCTGTGTCTGAACAGAATTTCGTATGAGAGCGCTTGGTATAAGTGTTCAATGTCTAGACGTGCTGGATAGGACTCCGTTTGTGGATAATGTTCTTGGTATATAGAATATACTGGATGTGACTGCCTGTGACTAAAGTATGGGATGCTTGATAAAAGTATCATTGCCAACTTACTCTGGATGGATGCCTTTTGGTATATAAACTACTGGATGTGACCGTGTTTAAACTGCGTTTAGGATGCTTGACAGAAGCATCACTCTCATTGCATTGGATGGGACTTTCAAATATTGTGCTGAATGTTCTGGATGTAAGATCCACATAGATTGTTCTGGAATGTTCAGAAGTCTGCGAGTGCAGGGCAATCCCTGCTTTGTCTGCTAAAGTGCAGGGCAATCCCTGCTGTGGTTGTAAATAGTAATTTGCTGCTTTACAAAAATCTGTTTCCAAGTTGCCCCCACCCTCAAATTAATAGCCAGCCACCTCGATTAGCTGCAATTCCATCAGGCCTGCAACATCTTGGACTGTGGTATCTGTTTAACCAGTATGGTATGAGATTGCGGGGTTTCTGCTGTATCTGGGACTGGTACCAGTGTGAGTATTTTTAATAATTATGTTTAACATCTGATTTATCAGCAGCTAGATAGCCAGGGCTCTGGATGTCTTAAGTCAAATGGTAAAATGTGATTTATGTCTGCCTGTTAATATGTAGCCCCCAGCTGGAGGGTTCACCAGCAAAATCCAAAATAATCTCTGTACATGTGTAAATACGGTAAGATAACCTCTACTCCTCCTGTTTCCCTTTCCTAGCTCCTTTATTACCCTTGCAAAAAATATCTTATTTGTTGTTTGAAATCCTGTGTGAGCATATTATTAGAGAGAGCCTTTAATTCAAAATGTGGAACTGTAGGGAACTGTGTATTGGGGCATGTCTGGGGAAGGTAACTGGTTACCGTGGGTGGTGTAGCAGCTCAGGGGGCTACACCCAGTACCATCTCACCCACGTAAAGCACCCTGAGTGGAGGCACTGCGCAAAGGTTTTAAAAAATGTTATGAGTTAGCGAACCCAAACCCCTTAGCCTATGTCCAGGGTAGTAGGCAGGGGTGTAACACTGGGGGGTGGCGCCACCCAGGGGTTACACGAGCAATAGCTTTGATTTATTTAAATCGCAACTCTAACTGCTATAAAAATGTTTCGATAAATCATTGCCATTCAACTCAATGGGGCGTGTCCATGCGGTCTTCGATTTGTGACATCACAAAACAGGGCTGTGTGTGTCTGTGTGGGGGTGTGCTGGCAGTTTGCAGAAGCGGCTCCATTTTTGCCCATGGGAAGTTTACGAGTGATATAGCTTTTGACACTGTCTGCAAATAATGGAAATATTAATGGAATTCTACTCTGGACCATCTGAGATATCGGATTTGTCTGGGGGAGCATCAATTTGGCAGCTAGGAAGCTGCTCTTTAAATACATCAATAATTAAAGTGACAGAGTAGAACTGAATAAAATACAGGTGAATCGTGCACTAAAAACTGATAATGAAGAAACTGAAAATTCTGGCAGCATAATCAAACATCAACGCTACATATAAGTGTTGGCTACTGAGTAGAAATTGTAACATTCTTGTGATTAGTATTTTCCACAGCCATTTTACTGTGCTTCTGAGCCACACCAGGTATGCTAAATAACATGTTAAAAAGAGAAAATGAAAAGGGTTCAGGAGGGTCTGAAACAGAGAAAACTACATTATTATGTTAGGGTCATAAGAATCTCATATGCTGTATTAGCAGTAACAACAACAAACACAATTTTAGCAAACAATTCATCTATGCAGCTGCACTAAATATTGTCAAAACCAAGACTTTCTGTACTGTTTATCCCCAATGTTTGAAATAAGAAAATTAATCAATTGCCCCACAAAAGGAGTTATATATCAGGCCACTTGCTCCTGTGGGGCATTTTACGTGGGGAAAACTAACAGGGCCTTTTAGGTTAGGGTGGGGGAAAACCTCAAAGGGGAATAGTCACTACCAAGGGCCCCCACCTTCAAGGTGGGGCTGATCCCAAAGTGCCCTTTGTGTGCAATAAGATTTTGATTTACTTTTTGTAGTACAGTAGATCGTCTCAGATTAATTTTGCTCAGTTGTAGGCTGACATCTTATTTTACTACAAATCCCAGAATCCCCTGCTGCTGACATCAGAGCAGTAGGCAGCAATGAGAAGATTCAATAGTCTGCAGTGCATGCTAGAGTTTATGTAAGCGCTGATCTTTTCTTTGCTGGTCCCGCTGTCCTCCACAAGCTATGTACAGTAACAGAGGACCATACTCAGCCCAGGAGAAAAGCAATCCTGGAAAAAATATGATCCGAAATTATAAAAGCTCTAACATGCACTGAAGGCTATTGAATCTCCCAGTGCTACCTACTGCTCTGATGTCAGCAGTAGAGGGTTCTGGGATTGTAATAAAAGAATGTCAGCCTACAACTGAACAAAATTAGTCTGATCTAATCTACTGTGCTACATCGAACAGTAAATAAACCAAAATGTTTTTGCCCACAAAGTGCACATTTGGACCAGCACCACACTTCAGTGTGGGGTCCTTTGTGTTGACTGTTCCTCTTTAAAGCTATTAGAAATGAGGACCATAACAATGCGCTAGCATGTTCTCGACACCAATACACAAGGAAAACATGGTTTTAGCTTTTGTGGTGTTGAAAAAGTACAACTGGGTCTGAGGGGTGGTGACTTAGGCCCTGTCCACACTACACCACTAAAACCCTGTAACGGTTTCAAACCATTACAGTGTGTCCACACTGCCAGTGAACTGACATGAGAACAGTTCAGAACCGTTACAGCCGGTCAACATTATGGGTGACGGGTGACCGTTACGGTCGGCACCCTATCCCATAATGCAGTTCGTGCTGCACTGAGGGCAATGCTGGGGCTACACGCTCAGGCGTCCACACTACAGCTGGTAAAGTTACAGAGTCAGAACCATTTTCGTAACCGTTGTTGAAACCACCTCATAAGTGGTTTCAACAATGGTTACGAAAACACCTCTTGTAACATTACAGGTGTAAATGCAAACTGTTGCGGTAATGGTTTGGACTCTCTGTAATGTTACAGAGGGAGTTTTCAGTGTAGTGTGGATAGGGTCTTAGGCCCGTCCACACTACACCGCTTAGACCCCGTAATGGACAAAAAACGTTGCAGCCGGGGAGTGGTACAGTGTGTCCACACTGCAGAGGTGACCGGTACGAGACCAGTACCGCCAGTCCACACCTCGGGAACCAGGCGACCGTTACCTTGGCACCCAATCCAACAATGCAGCTCGCGCTGTGCTACAGGCCCCGCAGAGGACCGTTACCGCCCGTCCACACTACCGCTGGTAACGTTACCAAGGCGGGACCAGTTTCATAACTGTTGTTGACACCACCTCATATGTGGTTTCAACAATGGTTACAAAAACACCTTCTGTAACGTTACAGGTGTAAACGCAAACCGTTGTGGTAATGGTTTGGGCACTCTGTAACGTTACAGAGGCGTAGTGTGGACAGGGCCTTAGATACCCTGATGCTTAGAAGGGAAGTGTGGAGATCTTTCAGCTGGGGACTTTAAAGCACCCTGGTCTTAATGTCCAAACTGAAGTATCAGCATTTCTTGAAAAATCTAAATTTAATGAAGTGCTGTTCCATAAATGAATGTTTGCTAAAAACTTGTTTGTTGTTTTTACTGCTAATGTATCATTTTCTTATGGACCTAAGATAACAATTTCTTTTTGTCTCTTTCAGAATTTGCTGTTTCTTCGTTATCATGTAAAAGCTTTCTCACATGTCAAGCTTGCATGTGACAAAGTTTCTATTAGCAGGAGAATGAAAAAAGTCAGAGGCATTTACAGCCTTAAAAAGTTTCAGCTTGCTGTCAGGCTAAAATGGCATAACTACACAGCTATGATACAAAATAGCACCAAAGATGTGTTTGGGAATATGAATTAAATATAAAACAGATAAATCCCCTGAAGAAGCCATGGAGGGTGGGGTGGGGTGGGTTGGGGGATGCATTACTATAAAGTAAAGAAAAGCGTTATTCAGCTTGGAAGCTTGGAGCCTTTTTTCTTGGAACGTAGTACAAGAAAAAGTGTCAGCTGTCCCCAAATCTGTTTCTTTAAAGCTATTACCAAGCTGCATGGGGATGAGCTCACTTTAAGACCATACATAAGAGAGGCGCAATTACCCACAGCAAGCCTGGACTTGTGGTTAACCCCTGCCACTTGGGGAGGTGTTAAGGCCTTCTAAAGCCTTTTTTTAAAATCTATTTTGACCTGAATAGTGAATACTGAATAACAAGTATTTTGGGGTCTTGAATATGAATGCTCGCCAAACATTTGCCTGAATGTACTGTATTTGCATGCTCCTACAGAGCCTTACTCAAAATATGCAATTTATAGAAACAGAGAATTTGCCTGATGTTGTATAAATGAAATACACAATGGCATGACTCAAACTACGCAATTTATCTCCACCTATGAGGGGGCACAACCATAACTCATGAGTGGCGAAGCCGTGAGTGAGTTATGAAAGTCCTGCCCCTTCACAAGTGGAAATAAATTGCGTATTTTGAGTCAGGCCAATGTGTATTCTGTTCATACAACATTAGTTTAGCAGTTATAATTTTTAAATCACCTTTCTGTATTAAGACTTTTCTGTTTTTCTATTGGCTTCAGTGTTGCATAAGCCTATCATTGCAATAGATGCTCTCTGATTGGTTCTGTTCTGCGCATAGGTCAAGGGAAGAGTCTGCAACATATCTAACCTAAAGATAAATGTTTATCTGGAGGTTAGATGCTGTAGCACGACCACACATTTATTAGGGAAAATTTATCAACACCAGTGTTGTATGAATCCAGCTAATATCCAAAGGTGTCATTCTTAATAGGGAAGAGGTCAAAGATATCAGAACAGAGCATATGGCATTTTTGCAATTTTTTTTAAGAGTGGGTACAAACAACCATGCCCATCAGTCATTTCCATGCGGTTTGCGGTGTGCCCCAACGTGATCTGCTAAATGCTGTACACACACACACACACACACACACAGCACACGATATCAACAACTGAATCAGGCTGCCTCTGAGTGTTGAGCACATTTGTTTATTCCTAGGAGGCTTATGCCTAGGTTTTCATTATATGTTATTTTGAAAGCAGCATTGCTACAAAATGGCACATTAATTAATTTATTTTTGTTTATTGAAAACTTCAGAGAATACCTTTGAGCACAAGTGCTCATTTTACAAAGGTTCCAGGTCAAATACATAGTCACAAAAACATTACAAGTGCAATAAGCAGTTCCAGTAGAAATGCAGTCAAGTCAGACTCCATGCACTTAAGGCAGAACAATTACATACAGCTTGGGGAAAAAATCTATACATATCATTGTATAAAAAGACAGAAACCGAATAAAACTGTTTAATGGTTACAACTACACAGGACTGCAAAGGCAGACCGCAAGGATCTCTTAAACTGATTAAACTTGGGGAGATTCAGCAGTGTATCAGGCAATTTGTTTAAGCAGTTAACGGCCCTGACAGCAAATGACCACTTGCCCAGCTGAGTACGCCAGAAAGGAGGCTTGAGGGCATTCCTGGCCGTGTTCCTGGTGTTCTGTTGGTTGGAGATGATGCAGAAGCAGTTTGTGAAAACAGTTGGTGTTAGACCCATGAGCACCTTTATGGTTAGCATATAAACAGAGTAATTTCTTTCTTCTGAAGCACTGGAGTGCGGTAACAAAAGGAACGTAGGGTTTGCCTTGTCTTCTCCTCCTGTTGCATTACAATGGAAATGCCCAGTTTGCGAATGGACACACATCCAAGCCTATCTGCCAGAATGTTACCCCTACTCATGCTGTAAACATCAATGCCATTCTCCCACAGGAATTTATCAAGTCCTGCTTTGAAAGACTGAATTAAAATGGTGCCATTTTCTCACGTCTCCATTTTTGATTGTAACTCTTATTACTCTTTTTACATTGCCTCTGTTTTTATTGCCTTCAAATTGTTGCAGTGTTTCCTTTCTTCCACACTTTGGTTTTTGCTGAGGACAGTCTCAATTTTACTGGAAACTGCAGAATAGTTTATTTCTTTTTCTCTGCCAGTCTAGCCAGAGCCTGTCTCGGTTAAGTAATGACCTTATTATATTTCTTAACTTGCTTTCCATTTGCCCTTCATTCCGCCTACTACTTGGGAAAAATGTTATTTTCTTTCAATGCTGCCAGTTCTAATTAATGAGATGGCAATGTTAGGTGAAGATCACAGTGTTAGCTGAAAGCATAGGTGTAGAGTTTGGGGGTTTCCAGGCTCAAGCTCTCCGATAGGGTAGTCTAAAATGAGTTAACTGTTTAGGCCAATAGTTTTGAGCCTGAGATCACCACTCCCGGGAAAACCTAAACTCTACACCCATGGCTGAAAGCATGGGATAGGAGGCCTCAGCAGCATGCAAAGTGGATGCCACCACTGTTGAATTCTGGGTCTTTATAGACGGAAGTAGATTTCAGAATTAAACTATGTTTGCTGAGTTATTACTCTGTATGTAGGGACCCTGCCAAAAGTTATCAGAAAATTCAATAAAAACGGTATGGGTTTTTCCTCTGCAGTTGTAGGTACATAAAATATAAAGTCTTGTTGTGGGCTAGTCCTGCCATGAGACACCTGCGTCACAGTACTTGGCACACAGAGATACAGGACCTCTGGCAGGCAATGAATAGAAAAGGTTGAGTAGTACAGCTCGGCAAGATTCACCTGCCACCTCCACCACTCCACCCCACATCACAGGGCCCCGGCAGAGGAAAATGGAACAAACAGACAAGGTTGTGAATTAGAGAAACATAGAAGTTGACAGCAAATAAGGACCGCAAGGCCCATCCAATCTGCCCATTTCTTTTTCTACTTTATGAATGTGCCATCAGCCTTTGCTCTGTCAATGGCCTATCTATTCATACTCATCTGTATTGCTCCCTTATGCCTATCCCATGCCTGTTTGAAGCCGTGCACTGTATTCATATCCACCACTTCCTGAGGTAGGCCATTCCATACACCCACAGCCCTTTCTGTGAAAAAGAACTTCCTCACATTACCCCTTAATTGGCCTCCCTCTAATCTCATGCTGTGTCCTCTTGTCCTGCTATTTTTCTTATATTGAAACATGTTAGACTCTCACCTTGTTAATGCCCTTAAGGTGTTTGAATGTTTAGATCATATCACCTCTCTCCCTCCTTTCTTTGCTCTAGGGTATACATATTGAGCTCCATTAATCTGTCCTCATATGTTTTCTAATGCAGTCCCTGCACCATTTTGGTTGCCCTTCTCTGGACTGCCTCAGTTTGGTTAATGTCCTTGTGAAGGTGTGGCCTCCAGGGAATAACCAGTGTCTTGTAACGAGACATTATTACCTCCCTCTTCCGACTTGTGATACCCTTACTAATATACCCCAACATCCCTCTAGCCTTACCTACTGTTTTAGTGGTCTGCTTGGATGATTTTAGGTCATCGGTGATGACGACGCCCAAGTCTCTTTCTTCCCTTGTGACTGCCAGCAACTCCTCTCCCAGCCTATAGGTGGCTTCAGGGTTTCTCTTTCCTATGTGCATGATCTTGCCCTTCTTTGTGTTAAACCCCAGTTGTCACTCTTCAGACCATTTTGCTAGTTTATCCAGATCTCTTCTCATTCTGCCCACCCCATCTGGATCATCTACTCTGTTGCAGATTTTGGTGTCAAGCTAGAGCTCAGCAAGATTCACCTGCCACCCCACGCATCACAGGGCCCCTGGCAGAGGAAAAGGGAATGACAAGGTTGCGTCTTAGAGTGTAGCAAGATTCACCTGCCACCCCACGCATCACAGGGCCCCTGGCAGAGGAGAAGGGAACAAACAGACAAGGTTAAGTATTAGAGCGCAACAAGATTGGCCTTCCCCCCCCAATCACAGGCCCCTGGCAGAGGAAAATGGAAACAACAGACAAGGTTGCGTCTTAGAGCTCAGCAAGATTCACCTGCTACTCCCCCCATCACACGGCCCCTGGCAGAGGAAAAGGGAATGAATAGACAAGGCTGAGTATTACAGCTCAGCAAGATTCACCTGCCAGCCCCCCCCCCCATTCACAGGGCCCCTGGCAGAGGAAAATGGAAACAACAGACAAGGTTGGGTATTAGAGCTCAGCAAGATTCACCTGCCACTCCCCCCATCACACGGCCCCTGGCAGAGGAAAAGGGAATGACAAGGTTGCGTATTAGAGTGTAGCAAGATTCACCTGCCGGCCCCCCCCCCCCATCACAGGGCACCTGGCAGAGGAAAAGGGAATGAATAGACAAGGCTGAGTATTACAGCTCAGCAAGATCCACCTGCTCCCCCATCACAAGTTTCCTGGCAGAGGAAAAAGGAACAAACAGACAAGGTTAAGTATTGTTGCTCAGCAAGATTCACCTGCCACCCCCACCCCCATCACACGCTCCGTGGCAGAGGAAAAGGAATGAATAGACAAGGTTGAGTGTTAGAGCTCAACATGATTCATCTGCCACCCCCATCACAGGCCCCTGGCAGAGGAAAAGGGAATGACAAGGTTACGTGATTAGAGTGCAGCAAGATTCACCTGTCACCCCCATCACAGGGGTCCCTGGCAGAGGAAAAGGGAATGACAAGGTTATGTGACAGAGTGCAGCAAGATTCACCTGCCACTCCCCATCACACGCTGCCCCTGGCAGAGGAAAAGGAATGAATAGACAAGGCTGAGTATTACAGCTCAACATGATTCACCTGCCCCCATCACAGGCCCCTGGCAGAGAAAAGGGAATGAATAGACAAGGCTGAGTATTACAGCTCAACATGATTCACCTGCCCCCATCACAGGCCCCTGGCAGAGGAAAAGGGAATGAATAGACAAGGCTGAGTATTACAGCTCAGCAAGATTCACCTGTCCCCGCCCCAATCACAAGCCCTGGCAGAGAAAAGGGAATGACAAGGTTGCATATTAGAGTGCAGCAAGACTCATCTGCCACCCCCCGCCATATCAGGCCCCTGGCAGAGGAAAGGGGAATGAACAGACAAGGTTGAGTATTACAGCTCCGCAAGATTCACCTGCCACCACTACCACCTCCACCACCACCCATCACAACTTGGTCATTTTTCTTTTTTTTGTTTTTTTTAACCCAAGTAAGGTGCCGACATTTAATTTTCAATAAGGGCCCGCCTCTAATTTTAGAGTTTATAGGACTGAAGCACTGAGTAAAAGTGAGCATATCTTCTAAAATACTGTAGCTGCAGTAATTGCTACTATGGTTGGCTGTTGAAATTATAACAGGATTCTGAACCAACCCACCAACCGTATCTGGAGTACAATGTGATGCCCAAAACGTTCAAATATAGTCCCCTAGAGTGCAACCATAAGAGTTGTACTAACAGGTACACTTGGCACAAGCTACACTTCCCTGCTGGCCAGTGGCCACAGAAGTATATTGCCATGGGAAACATACAGGCTGTGAAGGAGCAAAAACAGTTAGGGTATCCCACTGATAACCACTGAGTTCCAGTGACCATAGGACAGTAGAATTTGAGGTCCAGGTGAGGACAGGCAACGGGCCAAAAAGAAAAAGGTTATGGGATTTAAAAAAAGTGAACTTTGGCAAAATGAGGGGAAAAATGGAGAAGAGCATGAAGGACATATAGTAAAGGCAGAGGGCACAGAAGGCGGCCTGGGAAACAAAATTTCTGAGTTACAGGCACTGATGTGGACACTGTGGCCATCACAAAGACATGGGCCTTACCAAACCATGACTGGGACCTTGCAGTTCCCGGATATAAAATGTATAAGAAGGATAGCGAGATGGGAAGAGGTGCAGGAGTGGCTCTGTATGTGAAGGAGAAAGGAGGGGATAACATGTACCATAGAGGAAGGGGTGAACTGAAAATCTGATGCATTATGGGTGGAGTTAAAATCCTCTAGGAGAGGAAACTAAGGATGGGGGTGGTATACAGACCATCACAGGATGAGGATCTGAAGTAGGTACTGGGTTCCCAAATCATAGAAATGGCAGCCAAGGGAGGTGGTAGCAATAATGGGGACTTCAATATGCCTGGGTGGACTGGAAAATCTCAGCTACCTCCAGCATCAGGGAGCAAGTACTTCTGGATGCAATTCGGAGTGGATTCCTGACAGAGAGTGCCATGGAGCCCACTAGGAAGAGGGCTGTACTGGACCTGGACCTGTCCAATGGTGGACATGTTCAGGATGTGAAGGTGGAAGTGCCATTTGCAGATAGTGACCACCACACAGTGTGGTTCCACATGGAAATGGACATAGGGATGGTCAGGACCAATATGAGAGTTTTGGACTTCAGGAAGGCTATAGGATAGGAGACATTCAGGTAGGACTCATTGCTGGGATCAGAAAGGAGATGGAGGTGGAACAGCAATGAGTCATAATAAAGGAAGGTTTAATGGAGGCAACCAGTGAGTGTGCCATAATCAAAAGCAAGAAACCCAAGGCCAAAAAGCCCAACTGGTTTGGAAGGGAAGTAGAAATTAAACACATGTTTAATTCTGCCAGCTTCCTAAATGTCTTTGCTGTTCTTGGTTGCCTTTTTCTTTTCAAATACAAAATAAAGCTTATTTGTGAAAATGCTAAGAGTGGAATTAATTTTCAGTTCTCTAATCATTCTGTTTGCTTCAGCTTTTGAGCAGCCAGTAAATACTGCCCAAGAAGATGATCACACTTCATTTTCAGGTTTCCTTCTGCCAGCACAGCTCAGTTTTCAGTTTATCAACCAGCACGAATTGTAATAACCCTGCAGTACAACTGGCACCAACATGGACGCAGAAAACGGGATCCTGGACCTTTGCTGTAGTCCCCTAAAAGAAGAGATGGATGTTACATTGTTGAATGGAAAAATCTCAAATCTTACGTACTCAGGTCACACAGGCTGATTGGAAGAATGTATCATAAGCAGCAAACCCAAGAAAGGGTAACAGACAATAACCATTTCCCCAAGTCATTAAGCATACCCAGACATCTTTATCCTGGGCACTCACTTTCAGAACAAAGACCTCCCATTTACCAAAGTCATAGTAGCACTGAAAACAGACTAACACCAGGAAGGATGGCATGTCCCCCCATCCCATGACTGATTTATAACAGCAGAAATGCCAGGGTAGCTAGAGTGGTCATTTAATCTAGAAAAAACCCATGGAACACTGTTTGACCAAGGACAGCAAAAGTTCCTTCAGAAACTTAGGGATCAAACAGCAGTCTAAGCTGCACTATGAACACAGACTATCTCAGCTCATCGGTACCTACAAACCTGGGGCTGCTGACAGCATGTATTGGCCTGGTATCATGGACAGGATTCTGAAGTCTTCCAATTCACTTGTGACAGGTGTGAGTACAGGACATTGACCTGATGGCATCCATATTAAGCAGGAAGCTTTTGTAATTCTTCAGCGGATTCAAAGAACCAATGTCGAAGGAAGTGGATTGCCTATCTATCCTGAGTCTCTTCCTACTAGCATGCGGTTCACATTCGTGGCCAACGATGCCAGCTGTACTCAGATGACACTGATGCTGGTGACTCCCAAATCACCCCCAAACAAACGTGGTACTCTGACACACATAGTACAGAAAGCCAGAGATTGGTTTCTCTTGCTTCCTCTGCACCCAGACATAGTTCAGTAGGGACCCATACTGCATCCTGCAACTCAAAATGTATATCTCTTAGCACAGTTACTGAATGCATGAATTTCTGATCCTCAGCTAAAGTGAATAAGACACTAATATGATCCAGGAAACTGTCTACTTCCACTGTTTTACAATCACATGTGGAGTATGTTTATGCCCTGGTGCCATGCAAATAAGTTGAAGGCATTTTCATGTCCCATGCCCAATATCTTTGATTTCTTACAAGACAGTTTTGATACAGGACTGAGAGTTGGCTCCTTCAGTGTTCAGGCACACTAGCAGTACTAAGGGTTATCGGGGTGGGGGTGGGGGGTCCGTAGATCACCCTTACTTTTATCATATTCCTAAACCATGTTCCAAATTCAAACCCAAAGTATGTCAGTCTAGCTATCCCTGGAAGCTTAACTGATAACATGCACTCACAAAGTCCCCATTCTAGTACCTCAGAGAAGTGTCTGTTTCCTTTCAGTTATGAAAGTATTCTTAGTTATTTGCTCTGCCAGAAGAATTAGCAAAGCTATAGCTCTGTCCACTGAAGAACATACGAAGTTGCCAGCAAATACAGGCCTTACAGTCTATCTAGTCTGCTCGAGTGTGCAGCATTTCAGTCCATTAGACTGCAGCTGCCCCACCCCCACACTTTTTCCCTCTCACCCATCCCGTCCCCTTATGGTCTGCACCCTCCCTTTAAAACTGTTCCACCCCGTCTTGAAGCTCCCCACTGTCTTTAATGATACAACTTCCTCTGGCAGCATGTTCCACTCTGCAATCACCCTTTCGGTGAAATAGTGTCTCCTCATCTCCCTCCTGAACCTGCTCCCTTCCAATTTCATAGAGTGTTCTCTGGTTTCCCATCCACCTTTTAGACTGAACAAACTTCTGGTGCCTACTCTGTTCAGCCCTTCAGATACGTGAAGGTCTCAGTCATATCCCCTCTCTCTCTCGTATCCTCCAGGGTATACATACTGAGCTAACTCAGCCTCTCCTCATAAGTTTTATCCCCCAACCCCAGGATCATTTTTGTTGCCCTGCGCTGTACCCCCTCCAGTAGTTTGATGTCCCTCTTTAAGTAGCGGCACCAGAATTGCACACAGTACTCCAGGTGCGGCCTCACCAGGGACCTGTACTGGGGCAAAATGACTTCCCCATGCCTGGAAGTATTCCCCCTTGCTATGCACCCTAGCATCCTGTTGGCCTTTGCCGCTGCTATCCTACACTGGGCTGAGTGGTTCATTTCACTGGTTACCAGCACAATACTTCTCCTCTTTGGTCTTGGATAACTGCACCCCCCCAACCAGTAACTGTATTCTGGGTTCCTGGCTCCTAAATGCATCACTTTGCACTTCTTGATGTTGAATCCAAGCTGCCAAGTGTGAGACCATTCCTCCAGACATGCTAAATCCTCCTGAAGTTCTTTCCCAGCCTCCCCATCATCCACCTCCGCACAGATCTTGGTGTCATCTGCGAAGAGACTGATCTTACTCTTGATCCTAACTGTGATGTTGGCAATGAAAATGTTAAACAGAACCGTTCTCAGCACTGAGCCCTGTGGGACACCACTTGCTACTGCCCTGGGTTCCGATGCCCTTCCCCCATTACTACCTTCTGCTGT
This sequence comes from Neoceratodus forsteri, assembly GCA_016271365.2. Taxonomy (NCBI): domain Eukaryota; kingdom Metazoa; phylum Chordata; order Ceratodontiformes; family Ceratodontidae; genus Neoceratodus; species Neoceratodus forsteri. Next base: position 289,118,663 of record CM057456.1, read on the forward strand.
CTATCCTGCAGTCAGTTCACGACCCATCTGACCAGTTTCCGTCCTGCTCCCAGACTGCACATCTTGCTGGTCAACCTACCTTGTGGCATCGAATCAAAGGCCTTGCTGAAATCCAGGTAGAGGATGTCCACTGCATGACCCTTGTTCAGTGCCTGTGTCACCCAGTCAAAAAGTCAACCAAGTTCACCTGGCAGGATCTGCGAGAGACAAACCCGTGTTGCCTGCCATCCTGGAGATCATTATCCTCAAGAAATTTTACCAGCCTTTCCTTGAAGATAGTCTCCATCAGTTTCCCCACAATTGTGGTAAGACTCACTGGTCTGTAGTTCCCCGGTTTGTCCTCGGGTCCACTCTTATGGAGAGGCACCACATGCACCACCCTCCAGTCTCTGGGCATGCACCCCATTTCCAGAGAGGTGAACAGGTCTGCCAAAGGCCCTGCCAGGACTACTGCCAACTCTCTCAGCACTCTGGGATGAACTCAGTCTGGACCTGGCGCCTTGTCTACCCTCAGGGCCTTAAGGCCCTCCATCACCCTCTCTACCATGATTACCCCATCAGTGGTCCACCCACCCCACCCCTCCCTCAGATACAGGCCCACCCTCCCTCTGGTGAATACTGAACAGAAGTACTCGTTGGGTACTTCTACCTGCTCAGCCCCCTTTTCTACCCACTCACTGCCTTTCTTGATCATACCAATTTAATCCTCGCTTTTCCTCTTTTCCTGTACATATCTGAAGAAATCATTTTCCCTTTCTTTGATCCCCTGCACTAGCCTCAGTTCTCTAGCTGCTTTGGTTGCCCTTACTGTTATGCTCATTTCTCTGGATTTCCTCACATATTCTTCTCTGTCCTCTGCCCTGTCAGATCTCTTGTAAGTTCTAAATGCAGTCCTCTTATCCCTCACCTTCTTCATTACCTCCCTATTCTTCCAGTTTGGCTTCTTGGTCCTGGATTTCTTGCTCTGGCTCTTGATACAAGTGTTGGTTGCTTCAGTCAGTCCTAGTTTGATGACTGCCCATTTTTTTCGGCGTCCATGTCGGGGCGGATTCTAGCTATGTGCCTCTCCAGGATGCTACCCATCCTGCCAAAGTCTGTCCTTTTGAAGTCCAGGACCTTAGTTTTAGTAGTGGCTACCTCCTTTCCCAGACTGATTGAGAACCACACTGTGCGGTGATCACTGCCCACCAGTGGTTCCTCCACTCCAACATCCCTGACCTGCTCCCTGTCCTCCAGCATTAGGTCCAAGGTCCAGAATGTTCCCCTGTCTCATTGGCTCTGTCACCCTCTGGGTCAGGAAGCTGTCCTAGAAGTCTTCCAGGAGGATCTGCTCCCTGGCCCATGTGGTAACTAGGATGCTCCAATCCACCCCTGGTAGATTAAAGTCCACCACCACCACCACAGTGCTCCCTTTGCCACTATGTCTCCATAACTGCTCCCCCAGCTCCCTATCAATCTCTTCCTTCTGGGCTGGAGGCCTGTATACAACCCCCAATCTGACCTTAGTCCCTCTTGGGTTGTACAGCTACAGCCAAATGACTTCTGACCTGCCTTCCTCCCCCTCCTCCCTATTACATCTGCTCCCTTCACTAACGTAAATGGCCACTCCCCCTTTCCCTGTCCCTATGGAGTAATCTGAAACCTGGGATGGCTAGGTCCCAGTCATGATGTTGGGTTGCCCATGTCTCGGTAATGGTGGCTATGTCCACATCCCCCCTCTGTCATCAATGCCTGCAACTCAGCCATCTTGTTCCCCAGGCTCCTAGCATTTAGTGATACTACCCTTCACCCTGATCCTATCCTTACTGCGCCTTTCCCTCCCCCCCACCTTCCTCTACATTATTTAAGTTTAGCTCCATTTTTGCTATGTGGGGAGGTCTAATGGTCCCCCCCCGGTGATTTCCGCCTCCAGTGCCCCCCTTACTTAATTTAAATTATCTATCTAATCTTTATCAGAGGTGGTATTCCATACAATGCCTAAAATGTAACCCTTAAGGTTCACTCTGCTTTTCATCTTAAAAAGAAAATAGAACTGCCCTGATTCTGTCCATCCCCTTCTAATGACAGGAGCACTAGTTTCTCTCATTAGCTGTTTGAAGAGCAGTTAATATATATTTAAACACAACTGCTCTTTTCAGGCTGTTTGTTTTATTTTGGCAGTACAAGATAGGTTAGAAATCTGCAAGAGTTTCGCAGATAAATACTTTTAAGCCTGCATCAGGGAAGCATACTGGGCTTAAGGAATTTCTGTCAGGGTTTTTCAAGTTCACTCCACTAAGGCTCTGCCCATTTCATGGGCAGAGAGGGCCCAGGCTTCATTCCTAGAACTTTGCAACTAGTCATCCATACATCTTCTCTACAAGAATTATAGCATGGGTGTTGCTGTGCCTCTGATGGTGTTTTCAGCAGAAAGGTAATTCAGGCAGTGGTCCAGCAATACTTTGCACCAAGGACATAAATAATATACTGCTTCTTGCCTCTCACTAGTTCTGACTACATCAGACACGGCACAATAGGAATTGTCTCTTACCCTTGTCTATAGTTCTGCTAGCTCTTACAGCAGTGTTGCTGGTCCTCCCTTAATTCTAGCTGGCTTACAAGGATATGTTGTCATTCACTTGGTGATCATGCCCATAGTACAGTTTCTGTTATGCAGAGGCCTAGTAATACAGTGAGCAAGAGTCCCTTTGTCTACCTGATTCCTTGTTATCAGTGTATTTTGAAAATGGAGTTGCTGCTATGGAAGGAGCTGAGAGTGAACATGACAGACTGACGCAGACTCAAGGCAAAGCTTCACTTGTCTCTCTCTGCATGATGAAGAGAGGGTTCTACCAAAGCTCAACAATCTAGAATGCATCAGATGGAACAAGCTCATGGAATTCAGGACTGCCATTATAAAGGTGCAGCCCCACCCATTACAGTGAGAGTTCCATAGGTGTCAATTACAAAACCTCTGTATACATGTAAGTAGCTTTGGGTGAATATTGCATGTTAGCATATCTAAAGGATTCGATAGTGCACTATCTGACTGCATTCGACTGAGTGTAATCCCCCTACAAATGGGGGTTCCTAAAAGGCCTTTCCGGAGCTTGTCTGGGTGCTCCCTGCCTGAGGGGCGTTCGGCGTAATGCCGTTTAAGTGAGGGTGCTGTGAGTGCTTCTAGAGCCTCTGGTATTGTCTGTGTAAGAGCTGCCTGCTCACAGGTCTGATTAGTTGTAAAAGGGGGATTGTGGGTTTACTGCTCGAATCCCACTCCAGCTGCTGTTTGAATCACTCCGTTTCTGCCGTCGCTAAGCGAGCAGAGGGAGCTTTATTGAAAGGTGTAACTGTTTGCTGGAACATATGTAGAGTAGCGGTAAGATTGCCATTGTTTAATCTGCCTTTTATTGCAGCTGGGAGTCTGTGTGTTTGGCCCCTCCATTTTGGACCTGGACTACTGAGAATGGGCCAATTGGGGAAGTGGGGCCTTAAAATGGAGACCGCTTGAGCCAACCAGAATTTGGACTCCCATGGGAGCCTGTCAAAGGGGGGATATATGGTAGGTGCTTCTGGGAAGTGTAATCTGGACCCTGGCACCTTTTTTGCACCAATAGAGGGCGTGTGAAGTGACAGACAGAACAAAGCAGCCAACCGGAGCCCTGTGGAGTGAGAGGAAACTGCCTTGCAACTGTCCTGGAGGGGCAGAGTCGTTGGTGATCGTGAAGAGAGAAGGAGCTCTGGCTCCTGCGCTGTGACAGTCTTCGCAAGGGAAGCGCGTGTGTTAGGCCAAGAAGTCGGGCGATCATATTGCCAGCAGAGAGCGGGCAAGGTCCGAGGAGGAGCGCAGGCAGAGGAGGCTGTGTCTTTACAGCTACCTACCAGGCTCACCCTGTACTGGACTGGAGAATCTGCTTCAATTGCGCTCGGTCTCTCAGGACAAGTGAAGCTGCGTCATGTCACCCAGTTCGTAGCAGCGAAAGCGATCGGGAGAAGAAAGTAACTGCCTAGTATGGTACCCCTCTGTGTTACATATAAATGTGTGGAGAAGTGTCTGGATCACAGGCTAAGTCCTGTAAGTGATGTGAGAAAGATCACTCTGCAGGAGTTGTGTGTACTAAATCAGGGTAGCTCCCTGTTAGAGGTTCAGTTTGAGGGCACGATTAGTTGGTCTGCTCTGGTGGCTGCATGAACTGAGCCTGCTGGCTCTGTCTAATCAATTTAAGTATCAATTGCTCCTTTCCTTCGTTAGGGCCCCAACCAGCTGCACCCTAATAGGCTAGCCTTGTATTGCCTGGGTACCCAGAGACAGTGACTGTTAGGACTGGCCTGTGCACAGTGCCCTATACATATATTAGAGTGTTAAGCTAATCAACTTGATTTCCCCCATCCTTGTTATTTCCCTTTCAGTAAATCAGATTTGTTGTTTGCAAGGTATACTGCCTGAACTGTGTGTGTTAGTACTACCCTCTTGTACATGGGCTATTGTGTTACCACATCCTATTTTACAGGGGGTCTGCAGCATCAAGTGGGTCCTTTCAATCTGGGGGTAGGTGTAAGTCGCAACGACTGTGAGGGGAGTGTTTGTGGGCCACTAGTGGAAGGAAAGAGGGGTTGCAGTAATCCAGAGGGCTGTGACCGAGTTGTGTTCGACTGTTCCAACCCCGACCTCTGGGTGGAGGCACCTGCCACTGGATCCAGGCCCCTTAACCTGCTAGGGACAAAGCAGGCAGGGGTAGTAGCCCTTGGGATAGCACCCCCCGGGGGGTTACATGAGCTAATCTACAGCAGATAACATACTAATGCTATCTACATAAGCCTGCATACTGTATGCATACTGTAGTAACAATGACACTGCAGTTGCCTTATGTGATGGTGGCCTCCCTCCACGAATAGGAAGGTACCTACGGGGACCATGCTGTTGATGCTGTGGTGGTGGGAGGGCCTTACAGGGGGACAAAATGGTCCTCCCTATGTGAATACTAGCAGCACTGCCCACCCATCTTGATACCCTAGAATGCCACAATCCCCCACACCACGTCATTTGGCTGTGGCTGCTCTTTGGTGGATAACTGCACTCAGGTCAGTCTCTGGGGTTCCACCATGAGGAGCAAGCCATGGAGGAACCAGGAAGTTGGAGCAGATATGGCTTGGGGACTTCCCTAGCAAGTAAGTGTGTGCGATGGGTAGCCGGAGCAGCAGGTGAGTGGAGGGACAGAGGTAAAGATAACAGACAGCAGAATATGATAAGGGATACATTATCTGGCAAAAATCAATATTTTGGAAAGTTTAGCAACGTAATCTGTTTATATTGACATGACTCCAAGCTTTTATTAAAAAAAAAATAGGTTTCTTGCCCTAGCAGTTCCAAAGCTAGCCTTCTCTAAAGCAATTATCTTTAGAAAGTTCAAACGTTCAAACAATTAGGGCTAGAATCTTAAATTTATTTTTTAGTTAAAGTTTGGAGTCTGTACATCATCAAGGAAGAGTAATACAGTTTTCAATTATCAATACTTTAAATTATCGATAATTACGGACGCTAACCGATATATACCTATCTATCCCTAACATTTTCAAATTGTTTGCTTTCTGTTCATCTTTCCAAATCACACACATATGCTAAATAAATCTGCAATCCCTGTGCAAGGCACCATGGGTAGGCAAATGTTTTCAGTTATCCTTTTTCAAAGAAGGCATTTTTAGAAAGGGTATCTTTGGAACTGATAGAGTTACCAATTTAGTTTTTTAGATGAATGCTTGGAGTTGCAAACTTTGCAAAAATGTCATGTTCTGTGAGCCATAAAGCTTCTTTTGCTTTCACAGGCCCAGCCTGCAAAAGCTGTGGAAGATAATAAATCCCCATACAAGATCAAAGACTCTCATAGTTCAGAGTCATTCAAAATATACAGTATGAATGATTTCGCGCAATTGCTATCCAGATATCTCTTAATCTTAACTAAATGAACTGCATACGGTTCCCAACAATACTAAATTATGCAAGCTACTCAGTTAACTTTTTCTCTCAACACTTCTATACTCCATGATGTCCTATTCCATAAAGTATATTAGTGCACATGCGGAGAGTACATACTGTATTACGTACACATAAATTAATATCATGGCAAAATTCTACTAAATCAACTGTAATGTGTTAGAGGAGGTATTGTGGTACACAGAATATTCACTAGGAGAAGCATTTGCATTTATATGCCACTTTTCATACACACTATATCCCAAAGCACTTTACAAGCAGTGAAAGACTGGTAGTGAAGTGACTGTAAACGTGTAGTTGTAGCGCTCCTTCTCATCAACACCCACACACAGCCATGGACAAAAGCCTGAACTGCTATTATGGGAAAAGTGCTTTGGGTACTTTTACATCCACTTACACACCTACCAGGAAAGCACCAGAGATGGCTGAAGGGACCTCGGATTAATGCCTTATCCAAAGGACAGCCCACTCTGGTAGTACAGTGTCCTCCTCCACCACCCCCCCACCCCATACTGGAGTGTCTGCTTTTGGGGTATGATCCCAAGCCTCAGTGTAGGACCAGAACCCCCAAACTTCTAGCCCAGGGGCAGATATGCTACCAACTGAGCTGTTACTGACACTATACAGTATACACTCATATTCTGGGTATGCATGAGAAAGGAAAATATTGGGAGGAGCTGGTGAAGAAATTAAGAATATTTTAGAAAGAGAAATGTACACTTTACATATTCTGGTCACTAAGGAAATGAAATACTTCAGTAGTTGTGAAGCAGGGTGAAAACATTTATCATATGAAAAGGTTGGCCTACATTACAAAAAACTGCAGAAGGATACTTTTGAAGATGGGACTGGCAGTATAGCCTAGAGGTTAGAGTAATGAGCTGTGAATGAGCTTGGTACATCCAGCAGATATGGGTTTGATTCCTGCAACCTCCACTTGCATACTGTGCGACTCTGAGCAAGTCCCTTAACCACCCCAGTGCTCCCAGATCACCCCTGAAAACAGGCACTTCTGCCTAGTGGTCCTTACCTGGTTACTAAAATAATAAATAAATAAATAAGATAAATGTGTGCTATGGGCATATCAATAATACTAAGGAAAATTAATATTTTTTTTTAAGGAAATAACTTGAGAGTGCATAAAAAGTTTAGGGAGTCATGCAGAGTTGAAGGAGACAGTCCTTGACTGTGTTGTATGTTACAACATAAGGTAACTGTGCCTTGAAGACACTGATAAATAAGACAGCTAAGTATATCCTGTCTCTACCCCCCCCCCCCCGAATACAAGACAGAGGACTTCAAAGTGCTTGGACATAAGGTATTTGGTGCCTAGACTGTAAATGAATATGCTGTATTCGGCAATTTGCACTTTGTTGCTGATTAAATATCAAGATTTCTTCTCAAATCCAGCATTTTTGGTTCGCGAGGGCAATTTACTCAGTTCTGTAGACAGAGTTAAAGGAGACACTGGAGTAAAAAGCCAGATTAAATAAGATCTAATGATCAGGGCAGAGACTATGGTTTCTGTTTTCTAAATGGACTTTAAAAAGGACCAGTCAGCACTAAGAGCCCCACACACACAAGTTTGGAGCTGATCCCAATTTGCACTTTCTATGCACAAACATTATTTTTTGCTTACTGTTTACTGCAGTATAGTAGATTGTATCAGACTGATTCTGCTGACTTCCAAGCTGACATGTTCTCTAACAACAAATTCCAGAACTCCCTGCAGCTGACATCGAACAAGGGCTGCAGATGTGTGAGTCAACAGCCAGCTGTGTATGGTAAGAGTTTTTAAAAGCTCTGATCTTTTGTTTGCTGATCCCGCTATTAACTGTAGGCTAACTACTGTCCCACAGGACTGTATTTAGCCCCAGGAGAATAGCGAGAACAGGAAACATCTGATCACAGATTATAAAAACTCTAACGTACTGTAGGCTATTAAATCTCCCACTGCTGTTGCCATCCTCTGATGTCAGTTGCAGGGGATTGTGGGATTTGCAGTTACAGAAAAAGTCAACTTGCAATGCAACAGAGTCATCCTGATACAATCTACATTAATGCAATAAACAGTAAGAAAAATGTTTTAATTGTGCTCAGCCACACACTTGGATGTAGGGCTCTTAGTGTTGACCACACCACTTTAAACTTAACACATACTGTACCATTATAAATATTTTATCTAATGAGACTTGCCAGTAAAGAATATCAGTAAAATAAAATGGAATGATATTTAATGATTTGTGACATTGCTCTTTGATAACTGTTAATTATAACTGTTATCCACAGTCTGTACAAATGTGTTCCAGATCCAGGACACCTGTTTAACAAATTTGTTGTCGAACGACATTACAGCGACAACTTTATGTCGACCTCAACTGCGGTTAGCATAAAGTCGTTCCATGAAGACTTTGTTTTCTTCAGGGGGGTACTTCGCCCCTGAACCACCTCATAACTTAAATAATCAACTCAAGTTGGAGTTGATTCGGGGAGGGGCAGAAGTCCCCCAAAAAACAGTGCCAGGGTCCTACACCAACATTACAGCAACCTGTTGCTGTTGTCGCTGTAATGTCAGTTGCGTTAAAATTGTCGAACATGCATCAGCATACGATGTGTACCCATCTTTCATGCAGTTTGTTGCACATAAAGTTGCATGTTAAATGTTCTTCTAAAATGAGTGATGTGCAGAGTTGCGGGAATTCACTTTGCACAATTTTGCAGTTCACTCAGTTTATGAAGACAGCCTGCATCCCACATACCTCTCAACTATCCCTGATTCTGCCTCCAAATTTTCCTCTGTTTCTCATAAAATTTGTGTTTTCGTGATTGAACAGCGGGGATTGTAAGCACAAAATAATGTCAAACAATAAAATTACAGACTTCTTCTTCAGAAAATACATTTTAAACTAATCACTTCATTCTATCAACTTTCTGAGTATTACCAGTTTTTAAGAAGTGTCCCTGATTTGGGATCTTTGTCCCTGATTTTTGTAAGCCTTGTCTGTGATTTATGTGCCAGGAGGTTGAGAGGCATGGCATCCAGACGTGCACACGTTGTATGAAAATAATTACATGGATTTTTTTCCAAACATTGCATGAAAACTCTGCAAAGTGCTCACTTCCTGTAGTTTTCACCCACTTTTCTTAATTTGGACTTTGGGAAAACTTTTGAACGTTCCTTACTTTGCAGTAAATTCACTTGGCAATTAAAAAAATCACAATCCCTCTAAGTCATATATTTGTACGGTATCAATTATACAGAGGAGCACTGTTTGTCAGAGGATACAATGAAATACAAGATGTGCTTTGTGTTTGCCCAACAAACTACTTTGTTTAATTATTCTTAATAATTAAAGCAGCAGTACAACAAAAAATGTTTTTCCAAAAGCCAGTTTCAACTACAATCAATAAAAATACTAGCATGGGTCAAATCTACTTTTCTAGGGGCCTCCTATTCTGTATACCATATGTTTTTTTTCTCTTAATATTAACCCTTGTCAGGTCTACAATGCTATTTCTAAGCGAAAAGAAGTGGTTATCTTTTTTCCTGAGTAAAAAATAAAGAAATCAAAATGTTTATAAAATACTCACATTTTGGTGAAACTAGAACATTTTACCACCAAATAAAACTGGAAGATGCCTGGAATACTTTATAGTGAAAAACGGTAGGGTCACATTGTTTGCCCAGTGTCATTGCTCTGCTGCTTTGAACACATATTTATTTCATGTATGACTTCTGGATTATTTGTTTGAAATGAAAAAGTTCAGTACCGTTTATGAATATTCTGTTGTATAGTATATATAAATAACATTTTGATACAACAGCACGGTTTGCTCTTGCTTCACCACTGGGATAGCCAATGACATTGTACTGTATTAAACTTTAGGGGCCAGATATTCAAAACTTTGCGCTGGGCAAAAATCATTTGCGCAGGTTTAGCGCGGGATTAGCGCGGGTCTGCCATATTCAAAAGGCCAAATAGCGCGGGCAAACTGCATTAGCGCCAGGCAAAAGTATAATAATGTATGCAAAGGGCAAACTGACATGAATACAAAGCGCCAATGCTATATTCAGTAGCTGGCGCTTGGCAGCCTAAGTGGTTAAGCGACCTAATGGCGACAGTTAGCGGTGTAGATTACTGCCCAGAAAAAGCTGGTCTTAATCCTGGGCAATCAGCTTTGCGCAACATAAATGGCTGTGCGCTGGATTTGCTGGGTTTAGCGCAGGTCTCATGCGACCCTAATACATAAAATATAACACATAGATAAAGCCAAACATAGTGGAAGCTTGCTGCTAACCAATGGCATCTCAATGATGCCATCATCTGCCACCAGTCCCAGCCATGCCAGGCAGTAAGTGGTGACCCTGCGCCAGTGGACAGCATGGCAGTGTAGCCCCACAGCACACACCTGCTGACCACACATATCTGTGGACAAAAACAGATGCCAGCACACACATGCAGCACTGTGGGCATGGAGGATGTTGAGGGAGTGTATGGGTGGCCAGGCTGTGCCACAGACCAGGTGTGGCCACAAGGCTGGGACTCAGCATGCAGTGCACATGGGCCAGTATTAGGAATACCCCCAACACTAGTGTGCCTTCGGATACTATATGCCCCCCAGCCACATACCACACAGCTGTACAACTGCCACAACACACAAAGCCAGATATGTACATGTCACTGTGAGCATCACATGCCACAGGTACAGCATCTGTGGGTCACACAACAGTGTAACAGTAATGTCGACTGTCAGTAAACACCTGCAGGTTGGGCCTGTCACTGTGTACAGTGCAATCAGCATCACTTGCCCTACACACCATAGGCAGTGCTACGTCCCTCACACTACTGTCTCCCTTGCTACTGTAGTGTCTGCTGTGCACTGTAGCATGCCCTACAGTGTGACAGTTGCATGCAGCACCACCACCACCTGTGCCTATGCTGTCCTGTCCCCTGGGGTACAATATGCTATGCTATGCTATGCTGTACTGTTTACCTGTAGCCTGTAGCTATCATCGTGCACTGCCAGACTGACCTACAGATGGAGCTGCGGTTGGACCTTGTCTGCCCTGTACTTCCAGACTGACCTACAGGTGGCTCTATGGGACCCTGCAGTAGCACGCTAGGCAAACTGTGTGCAAATCAGGGTATAATGAGATGCTAATCCGGTTGTTTGCCCAGAGACTACCTAAGTAGGCTCATTTGCATGGCACTTTGAATATGGTACATTTTAGCCCGGCAAGCGTGGTTTGCTCCAGGTTAGACCGTGCTTAGCCGTCTGCCACGTGTTAGCGCCGCGCCAATGGTACGGGAATATTGTAAAGTTTTGATCACTGTTCTTTCTCATCTGCTGCTTCCTGCAACTGTACTGAGTCCATGCATTTGCTGGCACACACATTGGCCACGTAGTTCGTCTGTACCTGCCCTCACGTTGCTGTGTACTGTGTTGTTGTTGTGGGTTGCACTTCCTGGTTGTTTTATTCAGTGCTGTCTTATTCCAGGGCAATGTTTGCCCTGCACTCCCAGCCCAGTTTGCATGGCCTCATTACCATGCTATATTCAGAAGCTGTTTGCCCTGGGCTATTCCGTTTGAATATGGCTTGCTTTGTGCTCCGGGCTCAGTTTGCCCGCTGGGCAGTGCTAATTTTGCCCCTGGGCAAAGTTTTGAATATCTGGCCCTAGATGCCTTCCTTCCATTTGTTGTCTCAGTGCATGGTTTCTTGTTTTGCATTGCTTCAAAAACTTGATCTGTGTTGAAGACATAATGATTTCTGTGAGATGTAACAGATATTCCATTCATGAGAGGAAAACCATCCTAACATACTTGCGGCTTTACCACTCATGAAATAATTAGAGAGCTTCTTACTTGTGGTATATTATTCTTTTGGGGATTTTTCTGAGCTGCACTGAAGCCAGTTTCTGTAACATTGTAGATTCTAATCTTGATGTACCGTTGTTCTCGTTACACTGGTAAATTTCAGGGTCAGAAATTAGGTAAATCTATATGGTGTTTTTGGAACTGCTGAACAACCAGACAGGCCCGTGTAGTCTGTACTGCAACTAATCCACATCTTTGGTGAAGTTTCTAGATTCGGAGGCAGAGCCTTGCCACTTGTGTAAAAGGCAGTCATACTCTCAAGAACAAGTCAAGGATTCTAACATAAGGTTACTCCATGTTGATTTTCACTATTATATCCAGGCAAAAGTAGTTGAGGGCAAAACTTTGGCTTCAGTGGATTGAGTTTGCTCAGGCCCGTGTCATCAAAACAGTGAATACGGAAAATATAAAAATAATTCTTGCTAATTGTGTTTAGATTCTAATAGACCACTTAGACCCGGGAAACCATACAAATGGCATGAATTTACAATCCCAATATTATGCTTCAACATGTCTCAGAAATGGATAGCCCCTGCTGTTTTTTTCCCTTCCCAAAGGCTCGTTCTAATTAGTGGTGTCCAACAGTACCAGATGCAGGGTCACTGTGTGTAAGTTTCCAGCATGAAAAATGCCACTGAACAGCAGTGATTCATGTAGAATTCTGCAAAATTCTGCTGGGTCAAGCATCCGATCCTGGTAGGAGCCACAGCATACTGCATAACAGTTTGGTTTTTCCCCATAATCCAATTATCTCCAGGTGAAGTGAGGGCAGGCTATCAGACTTGTCCCCCACCCTCCATGATTGACAGCTACCTCCCCCAGTACTTACCAGACCCAAGTTCCACTATGGACTACCCCCCAAGGCAGGGCCATATGAACAGACAAGCATACGAAACACCAGCAGAAGCAGGCCTTACGGTCTATCGAGTCTGCTCGATTGTGCAGCTAGCCCCTCAACCTGCAGCTGCCACACCCTGCCCACCCCTCTTCATCATAACCCCCTCATCCTATCCCACTCCTCTTAAAGCACCCACCATTCTACAGGACCCCCCCCCCGGCAGAGCATTCCACCTATACACCATCCTTTCTGTGAAAAAAATGCCTCCCGATTTTCCGTCCTGAATCTTCTCCCCTCCAACCTCAACTGATGCCCTCTCATTCCCTCCCTCTTCTAAGCTGGAAAATCCCAGCTCTGGATATATATCCCTGTGGAACACATGTCCAGAGCTGGTCCTTGGGTTCCCAGGTGGTGACATGGATCGGGGATAAGCAGGCATGGCTTCACAAAGCCCACAATGTCTTTTTCTTTTCTCTGTCCCTCCCATTCCCTGCCACGAACAGGCAGTAGTGTGCATCATGTGGAGGTACACACACAGTACGTCAAACCTGCTGCCCCTCCCATATGTGTCACCCTATGCCTGAACTACTACCAGGCCTCCACCTGGCAGCAGTCAGCAGAAGGGCTAACAAGTCCCCCCCCCCCGAGATAGGAGTACAATCCATAGGATGCTCAATCTTCTCATGCCTGATTGAGCTCCCAGCAGCAACCCAAGTCCATTCCTGAACTCAGATTGTTCGCATGGCAGCAGGTAAGGCACTCAGCGCCCAGGCCTCTGCAACAATGGGCTGGTTTGCATAACAGTTTTGACTGATCATGTACCACCGTATGTCCAGCTAGCAGTATTTCATTTTTGTGCATTTCAAACATTCAAACATATCACATCTTTCCCAAATGAATCTGTCTTTCTTCAATTTCATATAAGTGAACATTAGTGATGCTTCTTTCCTGTTGGTCCCCATTTTGTTAACTGCAAAGAAACTGGGTCTAGGGAGAAATCACTTTTCTGTATCCCAGTTCTCAACTTATGTGCTGCAGATGGTGGGAGTGGCTATGTGGTGGACAGTAATGCTCTGGCACTGTGCTACATTCATCTGGCAACATTCTCCTCAAGATTCTTGATTGCTCCAGCACAACTAGAGCAAATAATCTAGGGACTTTCCCTCTTCACTGCCACCACTGAGCTACCACTGCTGTGACTAAGACAGAATACTTCTGTCTCCTTCTTTTCCCAGTCATTTTCTCAAGCTCGAAAATGAATACTTTTATTGTCACATTCTGCAGCTGGACAGCGGTTGTTGGGATTGTTAGCTCAGCGTCCATCTGAAGTATGTGACAATAAAAGTATAGATGTATCTTGAGCCTGGTGTGTGCACAGCTCCTTTTTACTGCTGCATAGTGAGAGCTATGCAAAGTATTGCTAGCAAAAGGAGAGAAAGCAGGGCAGACAGGAACAGGAACTGACACATATTACTTTCTACTTCTACAGTGGAATCTCATCACATCATTGAAAAACATGAGATCCATGCTCTTTTGTGTTTATCTGTGCCATCCCCCCTCCCCTTCCTCCTACCAGGTCTACTTTATTCATGAATATATGACTGTGGCACCTTCTTCTGTTTTCTGTGCCACATCTGAAGCTGGAAGAACGTTGCTGACTGCACACAGTACTTAACATAGCAGAGGCAAGTGTCAGTGACTGAAAAACAATTCTATCATCAGCTAAATGTAGCTCTCACAAATCTCAAATATGGTGTCTCCCAGGTTCCCAGGCTGGCAGCAGAGGGAAGGGAGGTAGGCAGGCACAGTCTGCAAATTTCAGCGGGGCACAGGTGGACGTTCTGGTCACCGACATACATTAGAACTATGACATACTGTATAGTAGTCGGTCCCTGTCCACCCCCGTGGAGACGACAGCCACGATATGGCTTGACCTCCAGGCAGCTATCAATGCCATGGGATCGGAGGCCCGCACACTGGCTGTGATCAAGCATAAGTGGCGGGACCTCCGGTCACAGGTCAAGAAGAAACTGAGCAGGGCATGCCAGTCACAGGGCACCACAGGTAGTAGACTACCACCGCTTGAACCTCCTTGACACCAATACAGAAACAGGTCACAGACACCATCAGCGACGTCCTGACAGACAGAGAGTCCAACAGATTGGACACCATGACAGGTGAGCGGGATGCACAAGGGCACACACCACATCACCCACACACGGCACATACACACCTCTAACTGAAAACCTGTGTACCCCCTGTCCACAGTGCACCCTGATGACAGCACCAGTGAGGGAACCTCTGGACCCAGTGGAGGCACAATGCAGATGGCACCTGCCAACAGTAAGTAGAGGGACGCCTGCTAAGACAAGTGTCCTGGCACCCACAATGCAGACGGCACTGATGTGTGCCTCTTTCCCACACCCCCACAGGGACACAGCGTAAAGACATGGATAGCATGCAGGAGGATGACACACAGTGGCTGGCACAGCCCAACAACGGCCAGGGAGTGGACAAGCCACAGAGCCATGAACACCTGCAACAGGGGAACTGTGGCGCCAGGGACATGGCAACCCAAACCCCCACTGCAGTTGATGAACAGACAGCAGAGGCCACGGAGACAGAAGAACAGCATATGCCACTATCAGATGACTGCAGCAACACAGGAGCTGGACAACTGAATGGCGGCACTGCCCCTGGTGCAGACACCGGCACACCTGCCACACGTGCCCTGGCACAGGATGGTGACCCAGGGACATCAGAGGGGCCGACACCTACCAGGCGCACACACCAGGCGGCACCTGGCTCCCTGCTGACCACCTACTACCCTGACCTGCTTAGGCTTGAGCAGAACCGGCTGCAGGCAAACAGGGACAGCATGGTGGCTGTGAAGCAGCTCACAGAAGTGGTCGTGGGTGCTGTACACGTACAGCGTGCCTGGCCACCAACATGGCTGCAGGTGTCAGGGCACAGTAGTGACTGGCAGATGAGGTGGCTGCAGGCGTACATGCACAGCAGCAGTTGACAGACCAGGTGGCTGCAGGGTACATGCCTAGGAGTGTGTAGCCGATGCCCTTGTGGCCATTGCCGCTCACATGACAGCCGTGAGGCCACAGCCACCCACATACATGGACAGTGCAGTGCAGGGCCCAGCATCAGCTGCACCCACCACAGCAGGGGATGCACAGCCCACCCAGCCCACAGGTGTGGATGGTCAGGCCTGTGCAGCACCCACCAGACAACAAGGGGATGTGGCCACCACCGGTGTGTGGCAGTCCTGGCATGCCAACCAGCCCTCAGTGGCACCCCCATCACAGGCCGCCACACAGCACGGCATGGCAGGCACTAGGGGTCACGCCCATGGTGGCCACAGCCAATAGCGGGGTCTGCCATGGCAGCATGGTGCCACGGCCACTATGGCTGCATGCGCGCGCGCTCACACACACACACACACACACACACACACACACACACACACACACACACGCACCTACATGCAACAGGAAGCATTCTGTGCAACACCCACCACAACATGCTGTGGGGTGGACACATGTGTCACTGCCAAAACAGCACACACCGCAGCTGCCCACATCACGGCCTACGCATGCCCCATGCTGCGCCTGCCCGGTGGCACACTGGGCATGTGTGCCCTGTGGCATGCCTCCAGCTACATATATGCTCAGTCTGGCAGTGTCATCATCGCAAACATAGACCCTGCCCTAGAGACCACAGGTGCCATGAGCCACATGGTGGTGCACCGCCCATGCCACCATGCAGTCAGCAACAGGGGACACCGTGGGTGTCTCCTGCACCCCTCTAGTCATGGGCCGCCACTGGCTGTGGGCTATGTAGTGGTGTGGGAGGCTAATCAGGGTGTGCTAGTGGCCTCTCATCAGGGGGTGCCGGTAGCCTGTGGCACACGCAGATGTTGTGCAGCATGGCACAGGCAGTACACACTCTGCATGTCATGCCTGGTGCCAGCATCATCATGCCACCACTGTGGTCCATGCAGCGGGACCACATCTTCATAAGTCCTATGGTATGCTCCATGATGTCACATGCCCTCATGTGTGCTGCATTGTAGGCCTCCTCCTCAGGGTGCTGTAGTGCAAGGAAGGGTGTCAGGAGGTATGTCTGCAGTGGGTAGCTGCTGTCGCCTGAGTGGGTGAATGTGAGAACCATTAGCACTGTGCCACAGGTACACAGAGTGGCATTGTGCAGCACCAGACATGTCATTCACTTACCTATGGGCCAGCCATACCCCTCTGGTCTGTTTGTTAGGTGCAGCTTGAGCTCACTGTTCTTGAATATGTAGGCATCATGGCATGCCCCTGGGTACTTCCCATATATGTTCGTCAGGATCCCAATCACATCACAGAAGACCTGGCAATTGAGACTGTGGTACTCCTTCCAATTGTGGTGTGCCTTCTTATTCACCACCGGGGTAAGGACAGGCATGTGCAGACAGTCTATGGTGCCCACCATGTTTGGCATGCCATACATGTCATGGAACGTCCCCTTTTCTGCCCTGATCTCACCCTGCATTGTGGGGAACCAGATGTGGTGCACCCAGTGCCACACCAGTGTGTCTGTCATCTGATGCAGTGCTCATGACACCAAGGACTGACTCATGCCGGTTATGTCACCGGTGACCCTCTGGAAGTTACCCGTGTCATAGTACTGCAGTGCGCAGAGTACCTTGGTCTCCACAGACATGGCCATGGAACGCCGTGTGCATGGCTGGACCATGTCCTGTACAGATTTAATGCAGTGTGTTATGGTTGACACAGTATCATTGCAGGCATTACGTGTGCCTCAGCATGTCTGCCACCAGCCTGCACCTGAACATGAGTTGATGTCTTCGCCATCTGTGGGCTTGCTACTCAGCGATGGTGTTCCCCAGGAGGACCATGTGCATCAATGCACCAGGGCACATGGTTTCTGGTTTTGCCACTCCTCTCCATAAAGTCAACACGCATAACTCCCATCCAGCTCCACGGTGTGTGTGGTGCAGGGCAGACAAAGTAGCACACGCCATTATAGAGGCGTTGCTTGATCACGTGATGTAGGTATGTCATCCGGCAGGATGCCACAGTCATGACTTCGGCAATGGTGGACGTTAGCACAGGCAGCAGTGGTGTGGCCTACCTATGTGCCTGATACATGTCTCGACCTCCTGCTACCAGGACCGTGTGCTCATGGGGGCCATCTGGGAGGTTACCGAGCAGAGGAAGGTAAGTGTAATGGGACAGGTGTGTGGGCAGTGGCTGCTACAGGGGCCTGTACCGAACCATTGCACTCTGCTGTGTGTTGCAGGCAGCAAGGGGCAATCTGGCATGTCTATTCCTGGAACAGATGGATCTGGGGCCAGAGGGCATGGGACAGGTGGTGGCTCCCAGGAGATGTCTCCCATATGACATGCCCTCATACCTCTCCTTGCACAAGTCCACAAGGGACATGCTGTACCGCGATGACATCAGGGATCTGTGGGCCATCTGTGAGCCATCCAAGGTAGGTGGTGCTCACATTCCTAGGGTGTGTGTGTGTGTGAGCGTGTGTGCAATGCACCCTTGCGTCCCCACAGTTACTCATCCCAGTTCCCCTGTGTGTGTTCTTCTTGTTCCAGCATTATCGGGGACCTCTGCAGCGGCTTGTGTTAAAGGAGAGGCCCTCCACCACTACCACGCCAACCCCAGAGTCTTCCATCACCGAGTCAGAGGAGTCGGACTAGATGCCCGGCGGATGTGTGCTTGATGGCAATTTTCGCCCTGTATACCATGTCCCAGTTCTATTCCCTTCCCCCTCCCAAATCGTGTGTGTGTGTGTGTCCCTCATTAGCCCTGCCATGGAGCTGTAAGGGTGGGTATACTTTCCGTGGTGCACTCTATGTTGCGTTCATTGGTGGTGTCAGCCACTGCTGCATGCCGCAGCGTGCTGTTGGCATGCCCTCACGTTGGCATGGTGCCTGCTGGGCCATGCTGCAACAGGCATGGTGTGTGTGCTTCTATCACAGTTCAGTGGGGTGGGTCATGGGCACCATTGTGCCGTAGTGCCAGCGAAGCCCACATACATGTGGCAGGCATGTGTTGTACAGCAGGCAGTCAGCCGTATGGCCTTCATGTGCGGGGTGCGGTCTGCCTTGTCCTGGCGCCTCATGGTGGGGCATCTTTGTGTCACCCTTTGCAAGCGGTCGGCATGGCACTTCCACAACCGATGTTTATGGCTGTCTCCAGGATGTACAGGCCAGACATGGGGATGCTGCACATCCTGCTGACATACAACATTTTGTACATGCACGTATGCAGCATGGTGGGGTCAGTCTATGCAACCACGCCCCTCCGCACCTGCAGATCCACTGAAGCATGCATGTTCACAAGGCAGCCGTGCGCAGGACAGTACGCCCGGTTCATGCACGCTGCGCGGCTGGGGCATACCTGTGTTTCCGGTGCAACACGCTGCACACTAGGCATGCGTACTGTGTGTAGCCCCACACATGCGCTGTGAATAGGGCCCCACTGTGAACAGTTACCCCGTGTCTACCTTGTTTATCCTTTGAAGATGCTTTATTTTTTTAAAACTGGTAGTTTACTGGATTTCATGAAGTAAGGTGTCACACCACAGCAATGCATATTATTAACAGGGTGCATCTTTCATTACTTGTATAATAAAAATATTCTCGCGTCATCTTTCCTCTTTGTTTATACTATGAGGTAGTTTGGGGGGGTGCCTTCCACCTCCTCCAGATACTTGACAACAGCAGCAATCTACTACAGTATTCCCCCTTTTGGAGCCTTAACTTTTATGTGATAAATTCCACAGTTTGGATTTCTTTGACATTGCACTCTCCACAGTCCTAAAGTGAAGACCTTGTTAGTGAGCTGCAGACAAGTAATTGTCTTCATTACTGCTGCGGTCAATACATATTTTTCTTTAAACCACCTGTAGTAAAGATGTATTCATACAAAATATATGAACTGAAATACTCAACGGAGCTGTACCTAATTTCCAAGGAGGTTCCCAAAAGCCTTACTTCTTTATATAAATACAAATACAGCTCTCACAGCATACAGTGGAGCCCGCCAAGAGGAAGAATGGTGTCACAGTTTCTTGCATTACAAATGTGGTTAACTCCTATTGAAATTGCCTTGTTTCCTACAGTAACTCTGCGACAGAATTCTGCAGAATCGGGTTTTATTGTGGCAGACTTCCCTGTTTATACATAATAATTTAGCATATACTGTATACCAATTCAGAGCATACCATATTATCAGTTACATAGGAAAATCTCCAGATAAATATTTGGTTATATACATAGATAAAAATATAGTCTACCCACAACTTGTGCATAAACTCATTGTGAGTCTAGATCAAAACAGCATGATAAGGGATTGCTGACTTGAGATTAAACCCAGCTTTTAAATGTGCCCAAACTCACACAATCACTTGTTGATCTTTGTCTGTATGAAACAAAATTCCAAGGACCCTGATCTAGAAAATGGGACATGCCCACTAGCGAAACTGGACTGGCACAATTAAAAAAACAGAAGATACAAAGTTTGTCTTGACATGATTCTTTGCATACCCCAACGCCCCCCCACCCCCGAAACAACAGTCTTGGTATGTCCCTAATGCTCACATCTAGTTTACAGGATGGTATTAGGAGCTCAATTCCTTTAGCTGATCTGAGGCATTTTTTACATTTCTTCTGGTAAAGTTTTCCAAAATACAGTATATTCAGGCACTTGTCCTTAAACAGCATCAGTTATGCTCATTTTGAAATTTTTTCTTAAGCACCTCAGTGGGAGCAGCTTACCTTATCAGGACTTCAAAAGTTCACTTTGAAGAGTTTATTAATAGTGCTGCATGAAAGAAGAAGGGATCGCAATTTCTCAGTGGGAAGAGCCAGCCACTCAATCCCTTTCCCTGATTCCTGAATGTAGAAGGCGTCGCCCCTGCTCTCTTACATAGTTTGGACAATGCAGGTACATGCTCTATTGACAGCAATGGGGGGCAGTTCGAAAATGGTAATTTTGATCATTTAGAGGACCACAAGAGTCAAATAAAAGTCACTGTTCAAATAACAAGGTCCTTGTTGAGCAGTGGCTTTCATCCAACTCCCATGGTCCTCTAAAATGTCAAAAATAGCATTTCAAAACTGCCCACCACCCCACAATTGCTAGCAGTAGAGCTGGTCCCCCACACTCTCCAAACTAATACATCACAATATGTGACAGCACAGGGGCAGAGCCTTCTACTTTTGGAAACCAGGAAGGGGAAGGGATCATGCGGTCAGCTCCTCCAATGGAGGAATTGTGATCCTTCCCCTTTCATGCAGAACTATCAATAAAGTCTCATAAGTCTCATAATTGGAGGCAGTATAGCGCAGTGGTCTAAGGCTCTGAGCTGCAAATCTGGTGACATCCAGCAGACCAGACCTGGGTTTGAATCCCACAGCTTCCACTTGCATACTGTGTGACCCTGAGCAAGTCACTTAACCTCCTTGTGTTCCCAGGTCGCTCCTGTAAAAAAGCTTTCAGCTTAGTGTGCTATACCTGGTTAAACAACTAAATAAAAAAAATAAGTGCACTTTTGAAGTCCTGATAAGGCAAGCTGTTGTTTGGGGGGGGTGCTAGACATAAGCAATGAAACTGGTGCTCTTTAAAGGACTTGAACATGTAAGTGAAGGAGGCATCTACGCTCACTCAGGCACAGCTACTCCAGGTCCCTGTACAATAGGGAGTTTTGGGGAGCATCAAGGGTGAAGCTGTACATTGCATGCAGCTTTGCCAGGTCCTCCCCCAGCTCCTCAGCGTATGAAGTACCTCTGCAGTCCAAAACTGGAAGGATCATGGAGCTAACAATTTGTCTTTGAGTGTCTTTCAACATACAAGATTTAAAGCGGTATAACATGCCCAATCATTTTGCCAAGTTTTTTGTTACCTTACAAACATACGAACATACGAAATTTGCCAGCAGATAAAGGCCTAGAGGTCTATCAAATCTGCTCAAATGTGCAGCTAGCACCCCTTATTCTGCAGCTGCCCCTCCCTTGTTGACATGAGTGTCACATTTACACCTACCATCCAACCACGCCCATTAATATTTGTAAGACTGGACCTGTTGTAACTCTGTGTTGCTGTATGTATTATTCTTCAAGTCCTCATTCATTGTTTCTTGTTTTCTGTCCCTACTGAATAACATGTCTGTGTTTTTTAATTTTTTTTTTACATTGAATACCAGTCTCTTTTTTAAGAAGAAATCCTGTACATAGATACATAGATACATAGATACATAGATACATAGACAGTGTCGGCAGATAAGGGCCTATGGCCCACCTAGTCTGCCCATTTGAGCTTGTAAGTTCAGTTTGTTTTCCTAGAAGTCTATTTCCCCTTACCCCTGACCTCTAGAATTCCTTTATGTCTATCCCATGCATTCTTAAATCCCGTGATTGTTTCAGCCCCCACCACTTCCTCTGGCAGGGTGTTCCACTTGTCCACCACCCGTTCTGTGAAGAAATTCTTTCTCATGTTTCCTCTGAATCGTCCTCCTCCAACTTCATCCCATGCCTCTAGTCCTGAAACATCTTTTTCGCTTAAAATAGTGTTTTCCTGCACCCTGTTCCTCCCTGTAAGATACTTGTATGTCTCTATCATATCCCTCTCCCTCCTCTCCTCCAGGGAGTACATGTTCAGTTCCTTCAACCTGTCTTCATAGGACTTGTGATGCAACCCATGCACCATCTTTGTTGCCCTCCTCTGAACCTTCTCTACCCTGTCTATGTCCTTACGTAGGTATGGTCTCCAGAACTGTACACTGTACTCCAGGTGGGGCCTCACTAGTGTCTTGTATAGGAATTATGACCTCCTTTTCCTGCTGGTGATGCCCCTGCCTATACATCCCAGCATCCTATTTGCTTTACCTGATGCCTTGTCACACTGTTTCCCTACCTTGAGGTCATCAGAGATGACAACCCCAAGATCCCTTTCCTGCTTGGTGCATGCTATATCCTCACCCCTAACTGATATATTGTGCCAGGGTTTTTGTGCCCATATGCATTATCTTGCACTTCTTTGCATTGAATTTCAACTGCCAAACCCTTGACCATTCTTCAAGTTTCTGCAGGTCCTTCTCATTCTGTCTACCCCTCTGGTGTGTCTACTCTGTTACAGAGCTTTGTGTCATCAGCGAACAGTGAAATTCTGCCTTCTATATCCTGTGCAATGTCACTGATGAAGATGTTGAATAGGACCGGTCCCAGCACTGATCCCTGTGGTACCCCACTGGTCACTCTTCCCTCTGTGGAGTGACAGCCATTTACCACTGTAGATAGTTAAATATATCTTGTAGTACTTTTTGAATCTAGGCTACTGAATTATTGTGACAGGGTTGAATAAGACCCTGTCCCATTTGTTATACAGAAAGAGTTATAAGCAAGGATCCTCTCTTTTTTTGTCTCTTGCCTGTCTGATTGCTCAATCAAATTTTCTTGTGAGACCTAGGAACTGATCATTCTGACTGTCTCACGATCCACCCCCCGCTATCTCCCTGCCATCATTTGCTGTTTATTCCTGTTTCTATATTTTCTTCCCCCTTGCATATCTGCAACTGTAAAAATATACGTGAATCTTTTTGTGAAACTGGGATCTCTTGGTTTGAAAATGTATATAGTTATATTGTTGAAATGATTGCAAAATGGTATTTGAAACTCAAGGGGTTAACTTTGAGATGCCGTTTGACCTACACAAACTCTTTTGCAGAGTTATC
Organism: Neoceratodus forsteri; assembly: GCA_016271365.2. Lineage (NCBI taxonomy): Eukaryota > Metazoa > Chordata > Ceratodontiformes > Ceratodontidae > Neoceratodus > Neoceratodus forsteri. Next base: position 289,142,113 of record CM057456.1, read on the forward strand.
AACAGGAGATTTCTTCTAGGATACAATGTTCTATTTTGTTGCACCTGCAAGGAAAGAAACTGACAAAGTTCTGATAAATTTTGTGAGAAGCAGGATGTCTGTTAACAAGCTCAGGACACATAAATTAATTGCCAGGCAAGGACTTTCTTATGAAAAGAGCAGTCTTTTTTTAGAAAGAGACAGACTGAAATTTAGAATTAGAGATACCCTAAGAGGAAGGACTTTGTTTTGTTTGAACTGCCTATGTTTAAAAAAATCCTGTACAATTTTTTTACTGTTATTGAAATTATTAAATACTACTTGCAAATTTTATAACTGCTCCTGGTTTTCCTATGCTTCCTGATCTACGCCTCAATGACAATTATTTGAGGTGTAGATGATCATGTCATCTGCCTAGAGATGATAGCTGACTGACAGATTTCCAAATGACAAGTTGTTCATATAAATATCGAACAGAAGCAGACTTGATACAGAACCCTGAGACAAACTAGATATAATGGGGGCCAACTTCAGTTTATACTCATGTATTGTTACCAGCTGTTGACATCCTTTCAGATAAGATTCAAATCACTTTATGGAGCCAACAGACAGTCCTGTCAATTTCAGCTTGGACAGCATGATGTTGTTGTAAAAAGCATCAAAAACATTCAACAAAGCAGCAAAAATTACACCAACAGACATCCTCCTGCCCGGGGCATTCTGAATGTCTCCAGAAATCTTGGTCAGGGCAGGGATGGTACAATGATTTAACTTACATTCTGACAGGAAATGATTTAGTCTATTACTTTTATCCAGATAATGTTTCCAACTGAGAACATACTAACTTTTCAAAGACCTTAGATACAAATGGAAAGTACTGATATCGGATGGTAATTTCCAATATCTTACTTGGATCTTGCTTTATTTATTGGGATAACTGGTGCACATTTCCATGATGTTGGATAATCCCCAGTTAACAATGACAGATTAAAAATCTCTGCCAGGGGGAAGGCTATTACAGGAACAGCATATTTTAGAAGTTTAGCAGATATTTCATCTAATCCTTCATTACTTTAAATGATTCATTTTTTGTGAAGTTCTTTACTAACATCCTCGGCTTATATAGTCTAGAAGTAAAATTCTTACTGTGAAGAAATAGTTCCATCAGCATCATCTGAGTAGTGATTCAATTTAAGTTTATTGCATGACTAAAAAGCCTTTACAATATTAATACAAAAGCAATCAACAGTCAATAAATATTAAAATCATATGTGATAAATACATATAGTACATTTCCTACACAGTAAAAAAGCCAGAATCAGAAAATGTGTTAATAAACTTTGGCACAGACAATACAACTAGGGTACAGGGCACATGTTCATGAATCAACACGAAACAATATCATACAAGCCTTAGCCTACTCTTTATTTGTTTTGTAGCAGAGAAATACTTTGCCAATCTGTCCAGAGACCAGACATCCTCTGTATATATTAAGATGCTAGTTAATGTTAATTTATCCGTCTGATAAATGTTATCTATAAAAGGTCCCAACCAGTATGCCCTTTGCAGTGAGTACCATTTACAATTCCACAGGACGGGGTATATCCTCGAGGAGGGGGGAGGTGATTCTGCCACTGTAGAGATCATTAGATCGCACTTGGAGGACTGCGTGCAGTACTGGTGCCCGTATCTGAAGAGGGACATTAAGTAACTGGAGTGGGTGCAGCGCAGGGCGACAACGATGAACAAGGGGCTGGGGGATTTACATACGAGAGGAGGCTGAGGGAGTTGGGCATGTACTTGCTGGAGGAGAGGATGGGGGATATGACTGAAGCCTTCAGGTACATGTAAGGAATAAACAAGACAGGTACAGAGGGACTGTTCAAAGTAAGGGAGGGGAGGGTCACCTGAGGCCAATTATATGAGACTGGAGGGAGAAAGGTTCAGGAGGGAGATGAGGAGATACTTTTTTACAGAGAAGGTGGTAGCTGGGTGGAATATGTTACTGACAGAAGTGGTATCCAGTAGAACAGTGGACTGCTTCAGAAGGGGCTGGGCCAGGGCAAGCGGGAGTGTCAAGGGAGGGGAAGGGTGGTAGGGATGGGCAGATTCAGAATAAAGGGTGCTAGCTGCACATTTGAGCAGACTTGACAGACCAGTAGGCCTTTATCTGCTGGCAAATTTCGTATGTTCATAGGACATGCAGTAGATCCTTCTTTTCTCCATACCCGAAGTCACAGTCAGCTGTTAGTAGCCCTGTTTTTTTACATTGTACTTCTAGGGCATTGCTAGGGAATTGCTCAAACTTGTACAATATAAACTTGTGTCTACGCTTAAGGTCTGTTATAATGTCTAAATATGGTTTGTAACCATGGGAATAATGATTCGCAGCAAACCATTTAGAGTGGTGAGACCCAGATATAACATGCGGGTCTAACTAGTTCCAAAATCTAGTAACTTTCTTTGAAACATATTTTTTGTATTTTACACTTAGCATTACTCCCTATTCTACAGTTTTCTTAAGTTGAGTAAATTTATATTTTTCTAGCCTAGAATAGACAGTATCAAGCCAGTACCCTGACTTATATCCCAGATCCAAACCAATATTCTTTTTCTTTTAGGCACTGATTTACACGTGTACAAGCATCTTGCCTTGTGCATTTAATCCAGTAATTAATATTTCTGGTCTCAATTGCTATGTTGATATCAGGCCCAGCTCAGACCCGATATAAGCCGCTGGGTACGAATGTCCAATTTTTAATACACTTCTTAAAGCTTTATATAGAGGAGTCATTAGCTTATTAGTATTATTCAATTCCCATACCTCACATCCATATAGGAGCTGTGATTCAAATTTTGCTTGCACTGCTTTGATTAAGGGCTTAATAATCAAGCCTCCAAATTTGATATTAAACCTAATTAGTCCTGCTATGGTCTTCTTCAGTCTTTCTAGAAGCATATCCACGTGCAATGTCCAGCAACAATTTTGTTGCATTACTACACCTAAATAGACGTAGCTAGCCACGACTTCTGTTTTGTTTTCCCCTATGTACCAGATACCTCCTTTTTTTTTTGCTTCCGAATATGAGTGCTTTAGTTTTACTCATGTTGATCTTTAATTTTAATGTGAAGGATTCCTTGTAGATAAAGTTCACTTTGTTCTGTAACCCTCTTTTGGATAATGATATGATTATGATGTCATCAGCATAGTCCAATGATGGGCAAAGGGCTTTCCTAATTTTTGGTGAATCTTGGTCAACAGCTGCACACTTATTTAACATGTTCACTAAATGAAGAGTAAAAAGCAGAGGGGCAAGTACACATCCCTGCCTAACGCCCCTATTACTTGTAAAGGTGCTGGATAATTGACCTCTACAGCCTAGTCTAAACTTGGCCCAAGTATTCATGTAAAGCTGGGCTATTATTGCAGCTATATTGGGGTCAATGCCTCTATCTAACAGAGTTTTCCAGAGTAACCCCCTTGACATGTTATCAAAGGCGGAACTACAGTCAATAAACACTGTGTACAGCTTTTGACCTCAAAGTCTCACATATTTTTCCATAAGATGTTTTAAAACAAAAATATTATCAACTGTGGAATATTGAGGTCTAAATCCTGCTTGATAAGATGAGATTCTGTCAGTTCTCTCTATTTCTTTCTGTAATCTGCCCAGTATGACTCTTGAGAATATTTTTACATTAATATCCAGTAAACTTATTGGCCTGCACATTGCTGGATCTGATAAGGGACCTTTCCTATGAAGGGGCACTCTATTGGCACCCTTCCAGGTGTCTGGATATGTATTAGCAAAAATGCATTTATTATAAAAAATGGTGAGAAAGTGGCACCACAGGGAGATTTCCGTAAGGAATACCTCTGAAGGAATCCCATCTGGACCTGGGGCCTTCTGCTTTTTCAGTGAATATATAGCTAAATATACTTCATCCATCATTACTGGTTGAAATGTTTTATTAACCATGAGAATTTGCCCAAGGGCTAAATTTTCTGTTGAATCAAAATAAATTCCCGTGAAATATTCCAGCCATCCTTCTTCAGATATATATGTATCAATGTTTATTTTATACTTGTCGGTCCCCTCTGCGACCAATGTCCAGAACAACTTAGAATCTTTATTCCTAACAGCGGTCAACATGCTGTGCCATTTAGTTGCACAATATCTCTGTTTTTTTTCCAATATTAGTCTTTTATAAGACCTTCTCTCTTTATTTAATTGTATGAGTATTTGTTTACACTTAGTCTTATTATAACTTCTACACTGTTTCTAACGTCAGATTTTGCCTTTTTACAATCCTTGTCATACCAAATATCTATAAATATATCCACTCTAATCTTGCCTTGATCTCCATAAAAAGTGTGTTAATCCATTTTAAAAGGCTATGTAAGTCCAAAAGATTAATAGCATTTACAGATTCAGTTAAAAGTAAGCTAGTTAAAACCATTAGAATGTTAATACTGTATGTGATTCTTGCTTCCATATTATTCCGCAGGAGGCCCTGATTTCAGCGAATACTAAATTATTGGTTTCCTGTATGATATCTCATTATCATCCGAGTAAACTTGCAGTGGCACTGAGCTCAAGACCTCCATACCCATTTTGATAAAGTAAGCATTAAACCCCTAAACCATAACATCATGCAGAGGAACACCCTGTCCATGGATCACAAATGTACTGGGCAGTTCAGAGTTTTTTTTGACCTTGCAGCTTACTCATGATTTTCAAACATCCCTAGGATCATGTTTAATGCTGCCATCCAGTTCTTTTTTTATTAATATTCCTGTTCTTATTTCTGTAGTATACCCATTTTTGGTCTGTCCATATTTAATCGAACATGATTGTTGATTAGTTTTCTTTGCTTTTTTCCATAGATTATCATGAGTTCTTCTAAATGTATCTAAGTATGGGCTAAGCCAAGGGACATTTGCAGATTTCATCAATTTTTGCTTTACTAGAGCACGGCTATTGCAAACCTCCATGAATTCCTGATCAAACAAAAAACATGCATCGTTAGCAGTTAGTATAAAACTTATTCTCTCATAAACTTTGCATTCCAAATCTAACATGAAAGCAATATAATCAAACTTTTTAAACAGTCTTTGCGTAACAGTTTTCCCAGCACCCACCCTCTGATCCTTAGGTCGCAGGCAGTAAGTTACTTGGTGTTCAGGGAAGAAATCCAGCAAAACACAACTAGAGCAGTACTTTCCTGAGTAATTTGTAAAAATCAGGTCTAAGATGGTAGACACTATGGGGTCCTTTGGGTTATCTGCAGAACATCTTTTATAATCAAAGTTAATCTGAAATTTGCATTAAAAAATCCATTAGACTATCAGTACCTCCAGTCAAGTACCAGTTAACATTAAAACCCTTCTATGACCAACAGTACATGATATTTTCAAAGAGTAGATCCTCCAGTATGTCAAAAACTAACAAGCTTGCCTTAGGCGGGCGGTATAGTCCTGTTAGTAATACAGGTTTTGAAAACAGCAGCTTCACTTCCAAAACTAACACATCTGATCCCTCTGTGTCCTTATTTTTTTATTTTATTATTAGGGTCTAGGATTACAATGACCTTTGAGCCAAGGCTCTTTTACAAAGGATCCACGTCAGGATGAGAACAAACAAGCAGGACATTAATTATTACTGGATAACAGGTTACAGTTGTTTATGATCACATGAGTACATACAGATTAGGCGGTACTAGGGGCATGCACAGGACAGGGATAACATTGATAACAAGAACTTGGTGAGACATAAGAAGATGCTGCCAGAGGCAATTGTCAAATCACAGAGGAAGTGCAAATGGAAAGTGCAAGTAAGAGGAGGAGGAGGAAGGGGGAAGGTAGAGGCCGAGAGTAGGGGGGTGGATGAGAAGGGGCAAGTGCCAAAAAGGGAACAGCAGGTTAGAGAAGACAGTCGCATGTGCTAGAGGCAGAGAGGAACAGGCAGAGGTTAGATTTGAACAGGCCTAGCTTAGGTAGGGCAGGGATGTCCCTGGTGAGACCATTTAGTCAGCTGGGAGCTCTGAAGGCAAAAGATCTTTGTCCCTGTGAGGTACGGCATCTTGGAATATGTAGTAATTGAGATTCAGAGCCCCTGGTGAGGCGGGGATTCTGTGCAGGTTGTAGCAGAGCTTGAACTCCGGGGGGGGGGAGCCCATCAATGTTTTTTTTTAGCCATTATGCATGTTAGATACTTGATGTGGCTCGAGAGTTGAAGCCAACCAGTTTGGGCGTATAGGTCACACATATGGATGAGACGATGGGATACAGTGATGAGCCGGCAAGCTTTGTTCAAAGCCACAGATATGCCCCTTAGGGCGGTGGTGGAAGCAGAACCATAGATGATGAGGCCATAGTCTATAGTTGAGATCACCGAGCTCTAAATTGCAATCCTTAAAGCTTCTGGAGTTAGGCATTGCCTATGCCTGTAAAGCAGGCCAATACATGTGTTAGTTGCTTTGGCAACATTGTCAATGTGAGCCCCATAGGATAGACAACAGTCAAGAGTGATTCCAAGGTATTTGAAGGTTTGCACTTGTTCTAGGATTGCACCTAGGCAGTTTGCAATAGTGAGGGGGTGGTCCCGGTGCTTGTTTTGCGAGCTGCAGAACAGCATGGACTTTGTTTTTTTTATAGTTGAGGACAAGTTTGTTTTTCCTGAACCAGTTTTCAGCTGAGGAGAAGCCATGCTGTAGTTTGCTTCGCAGAAGGTGGGGGGTCCTTGTGGGTGGAGTGGATGACAGCATCGTCGGCATATAAGAAGAGTTGCTCCAGACAGGATTGTGGAAGACTATTCATGAAGATGCTGAAGAGAAGAGGCCAAAGGATTGACCCTTGTGGCACTCCAGAGCGCACTGGTCTGGCATCAGAGAGAAAGTCAGCTATTTTCACTCTTTGTGAGTGGTTTTTCAGGTAGCTGTTAAACCAGGATGTACATTCAGGGGACAGCCTGGTATTTAGCAGCTGAGAGAGTAGTAAATGATGCTGGACAGTATTGAATGCCTCCGTCAGACCAATGAAGACTGCCCCTGTAAGAAGGCTATTGTCCAAGGAACTATGGATTTATTTGTTTTTGTTTACCAGGTAAGCATACTAGACAACAAGTGCCTATTTTCAGGTGCGACCCACGAGGTTACAGAGTATATGAGAAACATTATACAGTGTCAGGATAACACACGTACAAGTGGTTCCAGAGTACATGCGAAAACATAATACAGAGTCAAGGTAACATACAGGCCCATGTACAAGTGGGTCGGACAGCAAATAGTACACATGACATTACACAGTACAGCAGGCAGTACATCAACAGGGTACTTAGCAGCATGGAGAGGTAAAATCAACAGGTGACATCAAGGCAGAGAGTTGTCAGTACGTCAGCAAGACGCATAATAGTATTGAGAGGCAGAATAACAGCAGGAGACATTGTGGCGGTGTCAACCTCCACGAGAAAAGAAAGCACAGACATGCATTCACATGACCTGAGGGCATATCATGGGAAAGTGGGGGCATGAAGGCATATCATGGGAAAGTGGGAGCATCAAAGTGCAGCTAGTGTGGGTGCTAATAAGTCAGGGGGTGCCTCTCCAGTGGACGGGGGGCGGAAAGTGCTTAGGGTAGGATTTCAACAGAGAGTAACAGTGGCTGATGAGTCAGCTCACCAACTCCCAGGGTGGAGAGGGGTCGGAGGTGAGGGAGAGACTACTCTGGGTCTATATGCACCAGCGAATTCAAGGAGGCCTGAGGTGGTACTGTGACCATTTCTAAAGCCGTGCTGTTGAGCACACAGGACATCGTATTTATCAAGGTATTCCGTAAGCTGGTCCTATATACTATATTTTTTATTTAAAGTCATCTCTTTAGCTACAGCTCTGTTTTCATGTAGACTAGTAATCCACCCCCTTATTTCTTTTTTTTTTTTTTTTGAAATCGTAATTTGTACTCCCCTCGTCCTGCCAGCCCTGACCCTTCAGGGCTGCCAAGGAGTCATCCTCCTGCCTCCCACTCTACCCACATCCACCACCAGGCCCAATGGAGCTTCAGCTTACCCCCCAAGCGGGGACGAGGTGGGGCGGCAACACCCTGAGCTACTTACATCTCATCGGTCTGGAGGTGGCTGGGTGAGCGACGGCACATCGGAGGCAAGCCCAGGCAGCCCATCTTCCCGGCACTGGCAGGTGTTTCCTCTTTCCTCCCTCCCTCCCCTACAGTGCACAGCCCCCTGACATCGAGGCAACAAGCGCCGACGTCTGCACGGAAAGCAGCCGTCCATTCCCCTGTAATCAGAACTTGTAGTACTCTGAGCCTCCACTCGGGCATTAGCCGCAACCCTCCCTGAAGAAGGCGAGCTGTCGTTGGACGCTCAAGCCTGTCTCCCCCCCGGCCGACTCACCTGCGACCCGAGTCCGCACTCGAACCCGGGTTGCCGGCATGGAGCGAGGTGTGGCATCCAGCGCCTCAACTCTCAGTGCCACCGGGCCGGCTCTACCCCCTTATTTCTATCCTTTCACTATGTATAATAACCTCCAATACCAATTAGATGATCCGGGGTTCTTTAGTTCAGCCATGATTTGGTTATGACTACCACATCAGGTTTATAGCAAGTAATTTAAACTCACCCCTCAGCGACCGGGGCTTTGTATTTCCAACTTAGTGCTGACCTGTGAGATGATGTACTAGCCATGGGACAGGCAACAGCACTGGCATTGCTGTTTGCGATTTTTTAAACCTAGACCCTATTTTGCACCATTGAATGTAAGGGGAATGCTCTGCAGCAGCAGGAGAAAGCAGAGACAGGAAGTGGTGGAACTCTATAGTTTGTGGGTGAACCCCATGATCTACAAAGGGTGCAGGTCATTTCATTTATATGTTTTTAGAGTAAATAAGCCCAAAGTAACATCTTTAGACTCCACATGGGAGTTCAGGAAGAACTTTTAACACAAAATAAGGAATTTAAAACCACACTCGGACATCCGTGACCCCGAGAATACATCCAGGTCACAGATAGTATTTCTAGTATTTAAACTCGCCACTCAGCGAGCAGGGTGAGTTCAGGCAGGGTGCACACATCAACCGTGCACAGAGACATGCGCCTATTGTGCGTGTCAGGCATGTCCGGTGTGTTTGGAGGCCCAAAACTCTTGTAAGTGTTTGTACTATCTACTTAATGCATAAATATAGTGACTAAACATGGAATCAATAAGCAGCACGCTAAACAAAATGTGTATGGAGGGCAATCTCATACAGTGTACTAAATGCCATACAGTATGTATAGTGAGGCAATAACCCAATTAAAGGGTGTGCTTGAATGTGATAGATGTGTACAATATGAAACAGTACTCTATAAACTTATGAACATATGAACATATGAAATTGGCAGCAGATAAAGGCCTAGAGGTCTGTCAAGTCTGCTTGAATGTGCAGCTAGCACCCCTTATTCTGCAGCTGCCCTTCCCTTCCACCCTTCCCCTTCATTGATCGTCCCCCTTGTCCTGTCCCATCCCCTTTTGAAGCAGTCCACTGTTCTACTGGATACCACTTCTGCAGGTAACGCATTCCACCCAGCTACCACCCTCTCTGTAAAAAAGTGTCTCCTCATCTCCCTCCTGAACCTTCCTCCCTCCAGTCTCATATCATAGCCCCTGGTGTCCTTCCCCCCTCCCCTCCCTTACTCTGAACAGCCCCTTTGTACCAGTCTTGTTTATTTCTTTCATGTACTTAAAGGTTTCAATCATGTCCCCCCGTCCCTCCTCTCCTCCAGCGATTTACATGTTCAACTCCCTCAGCCTCCTCTCGTATAAGTCCCCCAGCCCCTTGATCATCTCTGTCGCTCTGCGCTGCACCCCCTCCAGTAACTTAATGTCCCTCTTCAGATACTTAATAATGCTCTGTCAGAGTTACAAAATCTTAAGGAAGCAATGCATACAGAACAAGAACGGTGCATTCAAGGGAATACACATGTCAGTCCTGAATCACTTAACTTGCTTTCTGGCTCAAAAAAAAGAGCTAGGGAAGAAATCATACTGAAAAATGAGCAAGCAGAAACAGCTACAAATTTCATAAAAAAATGTAAATAGGCACCCAGAGTCACAAACAACGAGTGGTACACAATTAACAAGGGCAAAGGGCTGAAAACAGGATGAAGAGCATTCTCTGCACAAGAAACACTGACTGAGAATAGATTTATTGTTTTGGCTGAACAGCCTCTAGAAGATTCAAATTCAAACCAGCCTCACCCCCCTACCCCCAGCCCCTTGTCTGACCACATTGAAATTATCGCTTTAGGTGACTCAATTATAAGAAAATGTGATTCTATCATATGCAACACTAAAAAAGAAAATAGGATGGTTCAATGCTACCCAGGCGCAAAAACACAAGATATACAGGGGGCTATATCTAAGGTTGTTTAGAGGTCAGACAAAAGGCAAATCGTGGCAGTTCGTGCAGGAATTAATAATGTTGGCTTCAGCCATGAAAAAGGCATATGTCCGAATCGAATTGAACTGCACAAGAGATTAAGCAACATGGAGCACGAGTAATAATCTCAGCCGTCTCCCTGTACTAAAGGCTGGGTATGAGAAGAATAAAATGATAGAAAGAATTAATGTACGGTATGGATTATGAATTGGTGCAATACAGAAGGAATTGCTTTTATTGAATCTTGGACAGTTTTAATGGTAAAAACAAACTGTATAGCATGGACGGCCTTCACTTGAACAATGACTGGGCAAAGGTATTAGGCAGTTTGACCAAAACCAAAATGAAATCAGTTCATTTAAACTGTCAAGGCAGGGGAAGGGGTTTGTGACAGAAATGGGTAGGAAGGAGATAATGTTTTGGATCCTCCAGCAGACATTTTTTTAGCAGTCTGGAAAAAAAAACACACACAGCTGGGAGTCCACTGTCCAGCAGCATCTGGCTAAAAGGTGAGACATGCATCTCAGACACACAGACTCACAGTTTAAAGGGATTGGTTCACTCAAATATAAACTTAAGGTTAAAAGGGAATATAATTGGTCACTGATAGGTGTACAATCTGATTGGGACAATTAAATACATACATGGTAGATGGTTGGTGCATTCAAAGGGGGAATAGGAATTACCTAATCTCAAGAGAGACTATAAGACACTGAAAGACAGTGAGTAGAGGAGTTACTCTTGGAGTGGAAGGAAGAAGCTGTCCAAGAGACTAAGCTTGGGCCTACCCTTCTAGCCATGTCCGTGGGAACTGGCAGATAGCATAGGGTCCAGTGTCCCTGGAAGAATAGGGAAGGGTAAGATTGATACTAGCATATCTCAGTAATAGCCTTTTTTCTGTTTTGTCATCTATTATTTAAAAGCATTTGTTTACTTTTCTGTGTAACCCCTAGATGGCGCTATCCCAGGGGCTACTACCCCTGCCTGATTTGCCACTAACAGGTTGAGGGGCCTGGATCCAATGTCGGGTGCCTCCACCCAGAGGTCAGGGTTTGCAATAGTTAAACTAACTTGGTCACAGCCCTCTGGGACACTGCAACCCCCCTTTCTTCCCACTAGTGGCCCACACAATATATCAGAATTACCTTCACAGTATACACTTACCCCCAGGTCTGGTTCGAGCACTGGGACCTCCTGTGAAATGAGATACAGTGCAACAATCACAGTACAGTACTTTAACACAGACAAATACCTCAGGCAGTATAACTTTGCTGAAACAAGCAGCTCTGATTTATTTAGGGGATATAACAAGGACAGGGGAAATCAGGTTAATTAGCTATCACTCTAATAATCTACCTATGGCTCTGTGCACAGGCCTATCCCTATCAGTTACTGTCCCTGGGTACCAAGCCCTTGTGGCTAGTCCAAACCGTGGCAGCCGGTAGGGGCCCTTTCACACAGAGAAAAAGGAGAATTAAACAGTCAGCAGTACAGTAATTCCATTTGGATTTAATGTGGCAATTCAACAGGGAGCGACCCTGAATTAGTACTACGACCTCCAAATAAGATAGGGTCCTTCAATGTCAGCAGGGCTCACTTGAGGTACACAAACCTCTTCACACATCCATATAAAAGAAAGCACTATACCAGGCAGGCTGCATCTGTATCCCGATCGCAATTACTGCACAATACCCGGGAGAACACACAGCAGATTCAGTTCCTGACAGACAGAGTGCAATTTTCAGCAATTCCTCCAGTCTTCTACAGGGTGAGCCTGGTTTCTACTCTTCAGAGATCCTTTGATTCTTTTCACAGGACGGATTCAGTCCTAACAAGCAGTTGCACAAGTTGTAGACCGGAACTCTGGGCCTTGCACACGTTTTTTGACTGAAACTGTGCACTGAAGGAGCACAGGGTTTCTTTCCCCTTCACTTTCAGATCTCAAACTGAAACTCCCAACAGACAAAACCGGGCACTTCCTTTGAGTTCCTCCCAGTTCTTGACTGGATTGGCTGTCACTCCAATGACTGCTGCTGTTGGTCCAAAAGGCACAAGTCTAAACTACATCTCCCAGAGTCACTGCCCATACAATCCTCTTGTGGCTGGCTCAGATTATGAGTCCCAAGTTCTGATTCGTCCAAGGCATCATTTTAGAGCTAGTTTACCCACACTGATTGGTCCAGTTCAGCAGTTCAAAACCAGAATGGGGAACTAGGCAGACAGTTCTGACTGCAAAGAAAGCAGGTTAGACAAACTGTAATTTTATTATTACTGTAAATGATTTCTGGCAATCAGTTACATCTTTCAGACAGGTTCCTTTGCACTCCTAGTGACTGCAAAAATGGGGTGAATTGGCAGCAGCTTGAGTGGTACTCAATCAAAGAAACACACAGTCCCCCATACAAACTAATTATGTTGCAAGCAGACAGCTCTTAAAGAGACAGTACCAGAGGCTCAAAACACTCACTGATAAATGGCTTAAATGCCAAACACCATTCAGGCTTGGAGCATTCAAGCAAGCTCCTGAAGTCTTTGGGAACCCCCATTTGCAGGGGTTACACCCTTTCTGGCCTGGGAAAGCTTGCGTCAGCGTCAAGCAAGTACTCATAAGTTTCAACTGCAACCATATACATTTGCATTAGGCTCGCATTATGTAATCATCAGTCAATATATCATTTTACCAAGAACACATTTCTGAAACATTGCAATCCGTCACTCTTTACACAGTATTACATACACATTGTACCATAACTCAAGTTATTACCTCTTGTACATGAAACCTGAGAGAGGGGCCTTCCTATCAGTTACCTTGGGGCTGAATGGGGCAGGGCACCATATAAGAGGGCAACACAAGTAACTTGGAGTTAGCACTGATGCTCAGTTTGGGCAATGAGCTCGGGGACATACACTCCTTTATGGACAACATTGAGAGGCAAGTCCACAGGCCTCCCAAGTGAATCATAACTGAGGGTGCACCACAGGCTTTACAGCTCGACCAGTCTTTCTAGGGGAACTGTTATAGTCTCTGCACTCTGAGCCTCATTTTCAGCATTGTCCTCACTTGTCAGGAGTCTCCATGGGGGTAGAGAGGCTAGAACTTGGGGCACTTTCAGCTCCAGGAGTTACAGTTTCTGAGTCCACAACATTTGGCTCGCATGGAGAGCTTTTGGACACTGGCAGTGGACTGTCAGGGCACTCAAAATACTCTTCTTGTTCGGGTGTATCACCAGTCTGCCCCAATCTATCATTTTCTTCCCTAAGCTCAAACAGTTCAACCATGCACAATGATTCCATTTATCTGATCTGATGCTTTGCACTTCACTTTCTGGGAGCATTGGCTCCAGGGATGAAACTGGGGCTTAGACAGTCAGAAGGCCCAGCTTTGTCTCCAGTATTGACTAGGGGATTGCCCGAAACAATTGACTCAGTTAGTAAGAAGGATAGTATTCAAAGTACTCTCACTTTCTTCCGATATGGACTGACAGTCATGCTCAACTAGGACTTTGGAGGAACACTTTAACTTTGCTTCTGTGTGCAGACTTTCTTGATCTTTTCTTAGCAGCAGCTCTAGTCACTGGTCCAGGGGCATCTTCTAGGGGCTCAGACTCAATTAAGATTTGTCCAATGGGCAGTAAATGATTTCTATGCATTGTTTTCATCTTTTGAATTATTCTCAGGCCTTACTTTGTACACTGGCAGATCATCTAGTTTGCCCACTACAATGTGAGGAGATGGTGCCATCTGTCAGCAATCTTGTGCTTGCCATGCAGTCCCAGATTTCTTAGCAATACCGATCTCCTCCTGGAGTTCCTGTGCTTTCACCTTTTTATCATACCTTTCTTTGTTGGCCAGATTTCTTTTGGCAGCCATGGTTTGGAGCCAGTTGAGTACAATGAGTTAGCTGGGCCTTTAACCTTTGCACATACTGTAAATAGTTGTCAGCTTGAACCCCATCAGGAGAACCCCAAAACACATCTACTGGTGATGAGCTTCTCTTCCAAACATCAGGCGGTGGGGAGAATCCAGTGGCATCACTTTGGTGCAGTTATAAGCATGTACCAGGGTGCTAATTTGTTGAGCTCCATCTAGGCTTGTCCTTTGGGTGCAGGTGCCTAGCATATCTAGCAAAGTCTTGGTTGAAAGCGTTCAGGCTGTGGGTCCCCTGGGGTGGTAAGGAGTGGTTCTGGACTTTCGCACTCCCCACAGAGAAAGCATCTCTTTGATCAGACGACTCTCAAAGTCTCCCTTGATCAGAATGGATTCTTTGTGGAGCCCACATAGTGAACAAAAGTTTTCTACAAGTACTTTGGCTACAGTGGATGCTTTCTGGTCTTTGGTGGGAAAGCTTGGGCATATCTCTGTGAAATGGTCAGTGACCACCAGCACATTACTGATATTTCTTTGATCTGACTCCAAACTTAGAAAATCAATACAGACCAGCTCCATGGGTGCACTGGTGGTGATGTTAACAAGGGGGCAGCCCTCTGGGATAAAAGCTTTCCTCTGTAGACAGCGACTACAAGTTGAATGTGTTGCTCCACATCAACCCCCATCTTAGGCCAATAGAATCTGGATCTCACCAAGTCCAAGTGTTCTGTCTATACCAAGGTGCCCCATGTGGTTGTGCAAGGACCTCAGTACTGAGTCTCGAAAGGCAGTGGGCAGCACTAGTTGTTGTTTGTCTACTTGTCCCCCTCTGTCTACTGTTTCTCTGTATAACAGTTTATTGATCAGTTTCAACTTAGGACCTTCTTTGTATAACAGTGCAGTTCTCAAATCAGTGGGCGTAATTTGGACACATCTTTTCCTGCATAGAGGCTTCAAAGCTGCTTTGATCATGGGATCGCGAGTTTGAGCCCGCCGAATACTGTCATTGTCCAGCTGGAGGCAGTGCACCATGTCTATTGCAGAAAAGTGGCAATAAGCAGCAGGTATGCAATTCTCAGAGCTCCCAAGCAATCCACCATGCAGTCCACTACGTCCGTGGACATTGTTCCTCCCTGTCAAACTTCCGGCAGAGTGCCCGAATGTCAGGTTCTGCCAATGGACCCAATCATTCTGGGCTGGGCCTCCGGGAGAGAACATCGGCATCTATGTGGTTCCAGACCCTGCCGGTGATGAGACATAGTCATATGTAGATAATGCAGAAAGCCACCTATGGCCAGTGGCATCCAACTTAGCTGAGGTCTGCACATGGGTCAAGGATTATTGTCAGTTTTACTAGTATTTTAGCCCCATACAAGTACTCATGGAACTGGTCAACAATAGCCACTTCAAAGCTAGGAACTCTAACTTATGTACAGGATAGTTCTTTTCAGATGGGGTCAGGCTTCTACTGGCAAAGGCCACTGGTCTCAGGCCATTCGTGCTCTTGGTACAACACAGCCCCCACCCTTGCAAGCTAGCATCAGTGTGCAGGGCGTAAGGTTTTCTTGGATTGGCATAGGCCAGCACTGGAGCATGGGTAAGTTGATATATGATCTCATGAAAAGCAGTCTCACAATCAGGAGTCCAGCTGACCCAAATACTTCACTCGGATGAAAATACACTCTTTCAATCTTGAGGGCCTTGACTTTTAGTATTTTTGTGGGTTGGGGATACCTTGAGTAAGGTTAAGTAAAGGGCGGATCACTCTTGAATAGTCCTTGATGAGCGCCGATAATAACCACAGAATCCCAGGAATCTTTGCAGTTCTTTTTAGATTTTTGGGCTGTGGCCAGGTGGTCAAGGCCTCCAACTTTACTTGGGTCGGTCTCTATTCCCTTGGTGGATACTATGTGTCCCACAACTTTACTGATGTTTGAAAAGAATGACACTTATCAATGGACAGTTTAAGGCCAAAGTCCTCCAGTCGGTCCAATACCTTAAATAATCTGCTCTCATGTTCCTCCAGTGAGCTGCCAAACACAATGACATCATCCTAGGTATACCAGGCACTCTAGTAAGTTCATGTCCCCACTGCACCTCCATCAATCGTTGAAAAGTGGCTGGGGCACCTGAAATCCTTGAGGCATCCTCATGAATTCATAGAAGCCATGGACAGATAAAGGCCGTCTTCTCACGATCCCTCTGGGGCCCTCGGGATCTGGTAGTACCCTCGCGGAGATCAACACAGAAGAGCTCCCCCGCTCCCGTTTAGGCAGTCAAAGCATCCTGAATGCGGGGCATTGTGTACTGATCAGGGATAGTCCGCCGGTTTACAGTGCGATAATCCACACACATCCTTACTGTTCCATTCTTTTCCTCCTACCACAATGGAAAGCATAAGGGCTTCTAGATTCTTGTATTACACCAGCAGCTAACATCTCTTGCAGATGCCGTCTCATCATCTATGTCAGCAGGTGCCAGGCATCCGAGACCTCTCACGAATGGTCTTCGTCATGCACCCGGATATTGTGCTCAGCTCACTTACATCCATCCCATTCCTTTAAAGAAAACACCTGGTCTCTCTGGGCAAGCTTCTCACTGATCCTCACTTTCCATTCAGCTGGCAGCGAGTCAGCTGAAATCAAACAAGTCAGGGCTACTCCTGTCATTCTTCCTTGAACTCTTGCTGCTGGGTAGCACTGCAGTGTCTGCACACGCACATTAGCCAGGATGCAACCTCTGTTTACTCGAATGTCTCTCTTCAGACACATTATGAACTGGACCATTACCCTTCTGGCATAAGCATGGGCTCTAGCGGGCAAAATACTAGAGCTTGACCAGCAGTCCCTCTGGCAATTTTCCATCGCCTGGTGCATCCAACATTAATATTTTTATTCTTAACATCCTTTCTGATCACGGACCTCTCCCTGTAAGGTACACTGGGCATTTGGCGCCAGGATCAGAGACTCAGGATCCTTCTTCCATACAATTCCGACCGGTTCCTCTGGTTCTGTTTTTCCAGCATCTCTCTGTGCCTCATAGGCCTTCTTAATTAAAGCCGGAACTCTTAAAGCTCTACTAGTCTTTGACCCTGTTTTCATTAACACAACTGTGCCCAGCCTTCCCGAACATATGAGCATTTGTTCCAATCAACAAAGGGACAACCATCATACAGTCCAAAGTGGGGGACATACTAAGGCTAGGGTCTCACAGCCGCCACTCCAGCCACGGAGGTGGGAAAGACAGCCAAATCTGGATATACCCGAATAGGGGTAGGCCTTCGCCACTTAACCCCATACATGCAGTCCTTCTAATGGTTGTAAGGGCACGTCTGACAAATGCTTCTGATACCAATCCTGGAACATAATTGTCACTTGGGAGCCACTGTCTAATACAGCTCTTGTAGACACTCCATTTACCTTTACAGTGGTCTCCATGGAGGGACCCACTATTTTGGACCAGTCTGGAGAGGCGGTAGTGGGGCCTGGGCAACTGACCTTGCCACAAAGGGCGTGGATAGCATTTTGGTGCCCTCACTGGGATCATGTCGTGCACCTCTTAACCACTGATTTCTTCTCCGAGCTCTCCTTGTAGCTTATATGCAACTTTGTCAGTGTCTTTGGGGACTGGCATTCCTTTCATGTGCCCATCTTTCCCACAATTATAGTAAAACATATTTCTGGAGTTTGAGCTGGCTTAGGCGGCCACACTGGGAGCCGAGGGGCGGGGGTGATTAACTGGAAACCTTGGTGCCATCTCTGTCTGGCGTGATAAGCATTTGGAGACATCTGGTCAGTTTCTCCACTCCATGGTCAAGGAATCGAAGTTCGGAGCTGTTATCAGCAGGAGATACATGGGTGGGTACCCCACCCCATGTAGCAGATGCAGTCGGATATAGGTCAGGGCTCAGGCTTGCGGAGTGGCCTTCATAAAGGGACTGTTTTTGAATTCCGGATCTCTCTCAACAGTTCGCCCCATTGTGACATATCTTTTCCTTGTCAGAGCACTCGTTGACTGCCAACCTCTGCCCCTGAACTTCACTTGATGGGTCACCTCAGTCACTCCGGGTCGTAGCCGCAGCTATTGGTGCAGGTCCCTCCGAGTCGTCTTTTCTCTCCAACTCTTGAATTTCTCTCATTAACTCATCATAGGAGGTGGGGATTCCAGTCGATCTGCCAGAGAACTGAGAAGCAACAGCAGTTCTGAGAAGGGGGCAGACTTAAGGATCCTGTCCAGCCTGGTTCGGTCCAGTTCAATCGCTGGCAAACTACCTTTTCTGAGGCATTCTTGCAACAATTTTTCCAGCCGAGATACATACACAGACAACAACTCCCCTTGGTACTAGTTGTGCATCTCTTACTCTCCACCATAGGTCCTCATCAGAATCTGGGCTCCCATACATTCTCAAGGCCTCCAGATAGGCCTGTGCAGTACTTCAGGGTTACTGGCCCGTTTAGCACCGGATGGTAGCCAGGGCAGGACCTCGAGGAGGCTCACCTAACCCTCTTTAGCTTTTAGCCTTCGAGCATTGCCATTCTAGCACTTGGGGCAACATAGTCTATCCAGGTCTCCCAGTCATCCTCCCCTTGGGGGTGGGGAGGATGCCAGAGAAGATCCTCAACCTTCCGGTAAGAGTCGTGACTAATGGCAGGTGCAGAAAAAGGGTCTGCATTGGTTCAACCACCAAACTACGGGCACTGGAGCAGGAGAGGGTGTTGGGGAGGAACACCCCAGGTGGCAGAGAATAGCTTTCTTCAAGTCCTCCACAGTTTTCCCCTCTCCCAGCAACCATTCAGCAAATTTCTCCTCAAAGTTTCAGATAGTGGTGAGGGGCTGATTCCCCAGGTCTTTACTGTCCTTAGTTATCACTCTCCAAGCAGTGAGGGCTCCCTCTGGGGTAATGGTCTGTGGCACTTTGGAGCTATCTATGGGATCCTTAAACACTACTAGGGCCAGGAAAGTGTGGTGGAGCAGATTAGCATGCCAGGCCCACCACCACAGGGTTTTGTAAACCTTCCACCTTGGAAAGTACTCCCTGCACAGTGTCCGTATTGATACCCAGGGGATGTCCAGGATAAGCATAGCATTTTGAGTCAGTCTCTCCCCAGTACACCACTCCACCAACCGGTGCACAGCCACTTCTGTGGGGGTACCCATTTTTTTCTTAACAATGGTTCGGAAAATATGGCCACTAGAGGACACACAATCCCAGCAAAGTAGCCTCAAGATGTAACCCCTAGAGTAGGCGCTATCCCGAGGCTACTACCTGCCTGATTTACCAACTAACAGGTTGAGGGCCTGGATCAATGGCGGTGCCTCCACCCAGAGGTCAGGGTTGCAATAGTTAAACTAACTTGGTCACAGCCCTCTGGGACACTGACCCCTTTCTTCCACTAGTGGCCCACACAATATATCAAAATTACCTTCACAGTATACACTTTTCCCAGGTCTGGTTCCGGCACTGGAATGACCTCCTGTGAAATGAGATACAGTGCAACAATCAGAATACAGTACTTTAACATAGAACAATGCCTCAGGCAGTATAACTTTGCTGAAACAAGCAGCTCTGATTTATTTGAGAGATATATAACAAGGACAGGAAATGGAGTTAATTAGCTTATCACTCTAATAATCTACTACATGAAACTGTGAACAGGCCTATCCCTATCAGTTACTGTCCTGGGTACCCAAGCCCTAGTGGCTAGTCCAAACCTGTGGCAGCCGGTGGGCCCTTTCACACAGAAAGGAGAATAAACAGTCAGCAGTACAGTAATTCCATTTGGATTTAATGTGCAATTCAACAGGGAAGCGACCCTGAATTAGTACTCACGACCTCCAAATAAGATAAGGTCCTTCAATGTCAGCAGGGGCTCACTTGAGGTACAAAACCCTCTTCACACATCCATATAAAAGAAAGCACTATACCAGGCAGGCTGCATCTGTCCCCGATCGCAATTACTGCACAATACCGGGAGAACACACAGCAGATTCAGTTCCTGACAGACAGAGTGCAATTTTCAACACTCCTCCAGTCTTCTACAGGGGTGAGCCTGGTTTCTACTCTTCAAGAGATCCTTTGATTCTTTTCACAGGGCCAGTTCAGTCCTAACAAGCAGTTACTGAGATTGTAGACGGAACTCTGGGCCTTGCACACGTTTTTGACTGAAACTGTGCACTGAAGGAGCACAAGGTTTCTTTCCCCTTCACTTTCAGATCTCAAGCTGAAACTCCCAACAGACAAAAACCAGGCACTTCCTTTGAGGTTCCTCCCAGTTCTTGACTGGATTGGCTGTCACTCACAATAGACTGCTGCTGTTGGTCCAAAAAGGCACTGAAGTCTAAATCTACATCTCCAGAGTCACTGCCCATACAATCCTCTTGTGGCTGGCTCAGATTATGAGTCCCAAGTTCTGATTCGTCCAAGGCATCATTTAAGAGCTAGTTACCCCACACTGATTGGTCCAGTTCAGCAGTTCAAAACCAGAATGGGGAACTAGGCAGACAGTTCTGACTGCAAAAAGCAGGTTAGACAAACTGTAATTTTATTATTACTGTAAATGATTTCTGGCAATCCAGTTACAATCTTTCAGACAGGTTCCCTTTGCACTCCTAGTGACTGCAAAAATGGGGTGAATTGGCAGCAGCTTGAGTGGTACTCAATCAAAAGAAACACACAGTCCCCCATACAAACTAATTATGTCTGCAAGCAGACAGCTCTTAAAGAGACAGTACCAGAGGCTCTAAAAACACTCACTGATAAATGGCTTAAATGCCAAACACCATTCAGGCTTGGAGCATTCAAGCAAGCTCCTGGAAGTCTTTTGGGAACCCCCATTTGCAGGGGGGTTACATCTGTAACAGTGTTATTCTCTTGTGTTGAATATCAATATCCTGAAAAGCTTCTTTTCACTTTCTGTTAAGTAAAAAGCTATTTATTTGTAACCCCTTGTTACCCGGGGTTACTAGAATCCCAGTAAGACCTAGTGGTAGGCAGGGAAGGCAGCTTGTGAAACTCCAGTTAAATGGGTTTCACACTGTCTCACACTGTTCCCAGTCACAGCTGAGACTGAGAGATGACATCACCATAGAACTGTCGCAGCTGCATAAGCCACATTGGAATCTGCAGCACAGGGAGTGAGATGGAACATTGGGAGTTTTCAAAGTCAGTCTTCTGTTTTGTTCTGAAGAAGAAGGAAGTGTCTTTTGTTTACCTTCTGTGTCAGAAGGTCAGTGTCCGGTTTCAAGTGGTGGAGACCGCTGTCCAGGTCTCAGTGCCCCCTCCCTCCGGGAGAAAGTAAGTATCTCTGTAGATTCAAGGGCAATCCCTAATTTCTACTAGGAAGAAAGCTGCTCTTTTACAGTTTCTGTTTGGTCTGATAAAAGTGAAAAGTTGTGCCACTATGTGGGCACCAACGAAAAGAATCGAGTGTTTTGCTCTAATTTGAGAGGAAAACAATATGTTTCTTCAGTCTGGAAAATGTGAAAGCAGGAATGTGAACTACTATTTGGGAGGCCTCACATGTACTAGGACAAACAAATGGAGTAGTGTAAAATCTAAAGTCTTTATGGATTCAAGTAATGTTGTAGAGAGGTGCTACAGGTCATCCACCGATTTAATCTACATTTCAAGTTTTAGTTTCTGTTTGTCACAGAAATGGCGAAGGTATGGGCTGTGGGAGCTGGAGGTGGAACAACCCTCATCTTTAGTAACCAGGTCCACCTCACAGATTTCTACTGTGATTGCTACTTGCCTCTACAGACAGCCAGTGATGAGGTAGAGTACCCAGGCAGTGGAGTGCAAAGTGGAAAATCTCTCTAGGAGTCGCAGACTCTAAGAGGTATAGAGAACCACACTTGGGAAAGAATTCTCTTGTGTGGTGGGAGTCAGAGAGAGTAAAAACAAATCTCTCTAAGGTCGAGACTCTAAGTGGTATGAGGAGCCACAACAAGTAAAATGAGGTTCATTCTTTAAATGGATCGTCAGTCAGCGCCGACAGGGACAACGGGCAAATCGAGCTGTGTATCCAAAGCACATGCAAGTCCGGCTGTGTGCCTAAGTGGTTCAGAGCCAGAAAACAGTAGAAATGGGTTCATTCTTTAAGTGGACACCTTGAGATCTCTAATCTGCATTATCAGTAAGCGGCCACTTAGGGTCCATCTATGCTTTGTTATGTTCAGCTAGTTATGAATAAAAGCCACACTGAAAAACCAATCCTGGTTCTAGGACATAACAGTTATTACTTCCTGTGTATTGCTTCGACGTGCCCCTGTGCAGAGTAGCCAAACCTAGGTCTCCTTGTGCCAGATAACCTCATCCTCCCAGAAACCAGGTCCCCACAAGGTATTGCTAGACAGCACGCACAACATGCCACCTGTCGCTTTAGTAAAAAGGCAGGGGTGAGGGGTTACAAAATGAGGCACCGCTTTGGATTTGTTGGGAAGGAAGGTGCTTGAAAGTAGGCCAGCATTTTGGCTACATGGCAGTGGGTAGCCCAAAAGCTGAAGCAATTTCCCTAGTGTTGCTATGTGCTGTGAATCTTGTACTGCTGTTAAAAAATGCCAACTGTTTACCAGGGCTCAAAAAGCCAAAAGTGTGCCCTTGTCCTGCATAAAATTGTTTAAGCATTTTTTGTCAGCTTTTAAAATAATCCTGTGAGGAAAAGTGTGGAAAACTAGGGGTAGCAACAGAGAAATTGTACCCTAGACATTTGAAATGCTTTTAAAAATGAATCCTGTGAAGAAAAGTGTGGGAAACTAGGGCAACAAAGAAATTATGCCCTGGACGTTGAAAATACTTTTAAATGAATTCTATGAGAAAAGTGTGGAAAACTAGGGGTAGCAACAGAGAAATTATGCCCTGGACGTTTGAAATGCTTGCAAAATAAATCTGTGAAGGAAAGTGTGAAAAACTAGGGGTAGCAACAGAAGAAATTATACCCTGGATATTTGAAAATGCTTTCTGTGTAAATGGAGAGACTGCAGAGTTAATGGCAAAATTACATGGTTGGAAATGGGCTCCTCGCCGAGGAGTCAGTTAAAAAAAAAAAAGTGTGCATTTTACAGTTTAACTTTGCCTGCTTTCAACGATCGCTGTGAGGAGAAGCCTCATGAGGAAGAAGGAAGCTCATTGCATGGCGTCGTGTGGTTGGTCAGATTGCCATTAGTCCCGCCCCTCAGCCAGCTCTTCTGAGACTGCCTCAGCATTCAAGAGGGAGACAGAGTGTAGTCGTGTACTGGCAGTGGAGGAAGCGTCGTGAAGTATTCAAAGCGCTGTAAACATTCAAAAATTGACTTTTAAGTTTAAATCAGGCTCAACCCGCAATCGATCGTGAAATAGTGAATTTGGTGGTTTAACCGACGATCGCTGAAGAACTGCCCGCCAGGCTGTATTGGCCAGCAAGAACTCGCAGCAAGTTGTTCAATAACAGTGAGTAAACACCCACAAACTGCTCAATCAGTGATTTTCAGTAATGCCATATAAAATGTGTGCAGCAGTGAGTAGCTTTGCAAGTAACGACTGTATGAAGTCCCGCCAGCAAGTGCAAGTCTGTAAAGCCATTGAATGTGTGCATGGAAGTGAAAATAGCCTCAGTTTAAAGTTTGCAGCCAGAGAGAGACTGTGGGTTGTAGCAAAATGCAACACTAGTAGAAGCAGGCAATCCTGAGCTGAAACCTGAAGCTTTAGAGGGACTGTGAGTTAAATGAGTATTACCAGCATAGTGAAAAGTCCAAGGAAAACCTGTAAATGTGTGTGAAGCCAGAACAAACAAGTTGTGCAGTTTGGAGTAAAAGTTATCAGTAGCTGGTGTAAATTGGGCGCAGTGAGCTTGACCCAGATTCTAAATGTTGATGCACAGTGAGTGCCGCCCGCCATTACAGGGTGGGGTAGTGAGTAAACACAGCAGCAGAGGAGCCATTTTAAAGCTACAGAGTGTGTTCGCTAAGTGGGACTTTCGGGTTACAGTGAACTTTGTTTATTTTTCTGCAGTTATGGCCTCAGGACCAGCCTGCCACCGGATCATGCCCGGGTTGCAGTAACAGCAGCAGTAAACAGACTGAGAAGATATTGAAAAGTGGTGCTATGGAGGGCAACCGCCTCCTCAGGTGGCATATCCTAATTATCCAGTCGCGTATGTCAAATATGCTTGAGTGCTGGAAGGACGCCTTTATGATTCCTCACTGTGCTGGATGCCTTCAAAATATGGCTTGTATAAAGCGCCCAATTGCTTTGCCCCCACATGGACAAAATTCAAGAATCTGCAGGTGGCAAGCACACAGCACCGGCAGAGCCTGTGGAAGAAGGTCCCTTGGGGAGTGTGGCACAAAGCTAGAGGGTGCAGAGTTAGAGACTAAACCTGAAGTTGAAGTTTTGGATGCTGGATCTCCAGAAAGAAAGTTCGGATAAGCATCAATAGACCGCTAGTGGGGGGCCTGGCCCAAGTCTCAGGTGAAGATGAGATGCGGAGGCCTTTGAATGGGAGGTGCTGACCTCACGCCATTGTGATGAATGGATAGTCTCGGGGTGAGCGACTGCTCACTCCTGGCTCAGATCCTCAGTGAAGAGGAAGATGAGGGGAACCTGTGTGGCCTTGGGAGAAAGGAACAGGTACACAGCCTCAAGATCTTGCCTCGGATGAATGTGTTGAAGAAGGTGGTGATGCCACTGCCCTGGCTTTTACAAGAGGAAGAAGTCAGAGATCCGTTTTAATTTCTTTGAGGATGCGGCTGGCAGAACCAGGACTGGCCACCCCAAGCCAGGCCAGCGTCTTAGATTGACCAAAGCAAGTAAAGAGGAGAGACTGGTTCAGAAAGGCAAATGAGATCTATGGTATGACCTTTCCTACCTTTCCTCAGAGAGTCTGGGAGGAGATTGAGGACTGCAGGAAATCCTGGATCTGGGATGAAGCAATGAAAATGTGCATCCTGGGGCCAACCAACGTAAAAATAGACTGTTCCACAGTAAAAGTACACAGTGGAAGAGAGGCAGGACACTGTTTATGGACAGAGTGAGAATAGTGGATGGAGAGGGACGTGAAATCTCCCACTGTGTGAATTATGTGCCAGACGGGTATAATTCAAGCCCTGACCCCTGGTACTATTGGCCCTCAGTGCAAGGACCTCCCAATAATTAAGCCCGTGCCTACAAAATGGAGAGCCGAGCAGTGGCAGTCAATACTGCCACACCAGACTGTGAAGTGCCCTTATTGATCTGCCAATATGAATAACCAAGGACTCAGGTGCTCTACATTCATCAGTCTACAGTGTACCGTCCTGTTCAGCAACCATCTGCTGGCCCACCAGATGACTTCAGATCCAGAGAGGACACCAGCCCAGCTGTTTCCTGTTCATCGCCTGGTAATCGGATGACATCAGACCTGCTGTTTTCCTTTTTGTTTCTGTTCTAAGGTTCCTTCTCCATTGATGACATCAGCCCAGCTGTTTCCAGATGCGCCCTCCTGTGGTTCCCGGAAGATGTCCGCCCAGCTGTATCAGAAGAAATGCTGCCAGGGACAGTCTTCGGCCATGGACCAGGTTCGTGCAGTTCTTGTACTACAAATGGCTGGTAAGTCCGAAACCTTTTCTATCTTTATGACATTGCAGTAAACACCCTACACTACAGACTTCAAAATATGTGAACTGTCCAGAAAGACTCCCCTTCGGGATTTTGGCCTTTAGAACTGTGCTTCACGGGCCCGGCCCAGGAGACTCTTTACTGGACTAGCCTTCGGCCTTGTGGTCACTAGTTGGGACTTTTAGGCACTCCATCCCCAAATGTGTATTGTAAATAATGTCATTATTGTATTCTAATGTAAATACTGTTTTTCTACCTTTTCTAAAAATCTTTTGGGATTGTTCAGTGTTTTGTATGGTAGGGGTTGTTGTTAGGTAGACTGTGTTTGCTGATTAGGAGTGTGTTTTGTCTTTCTTTTTCTTACAGGTGTTCCTGGGAAGACAGAAGAGAAGACAAGAAGAGGAGGAGGGGCTCATCGGAGTTCCTTGTCAGTGCTTTATTGTGTAGAATTTAAAGTACTGTGTTGTTATTGTTATGGTTGTTACTGTATTAACCCTTTCCTTCCACAGGTGTGGTCGTGGGGTAGGGAGGAGGCAGTAATTGGTAGTTTAATGGTGTGGTTGCAGGTTGCCCAAGGTCGGGGAGGTCCCCGGGTTTTGTTTTTGTTTGGGAATATTATGTTAGAGGCAGATAGGTTTTCCCTAGAGGGTTAGGGGGGATAGACAGGCTGTGGTCCTGAACGGCTGTAGGGACTGCAGTGCTGATCTATCAGGGCTATGCTCTGGATGGTTCTACCAGAGCCACTAGGTGTCCATAGTAAGTGGATAGTGTAGAGGCTGACATGTCAGCTATAGGCCTCTAGGCCCTTAGTGTTGCCTGCCTGTGCTTGCATATGGTAGAAGGGGGCCTGATCACCCCCCTCCACAGGTAGCACATAGGGTGGGATGGTCTAAGGCCGGGTGCATAATGACTGGGGACAATCATTTTCCTGGTCAAGGGTGAGTGTAACCCCTTGTTACCCGGGGTTACTAGAATCCCAGTAAGACCTAGTGGTAGGCAGGGAAGGCAGCTTGTGAAACTCCAGTTAAATGGGTTTCACACTGTCTCACTCTGTTCCCAGTCACAGCTGAGACTGACAGATAACATCAACATAGAACTGTTGCAGTTGCATAAGCCACATTGGAATCTGCAGCACAGGGAGTGAGAGATGGAACGTTGGGAGGTTTTCAAAGTCAGTCTTCTGTTTTGTTTTGAAGAAGAAGGAAGTGTCTTTATTTACCTTCTGTGTGAGAAGGTCAGTGTCCAGTTTCAAGTGGTGGAGACCGCTGTCCAGGTCTCAGTGCCCCCTCCCTCCGGGGAGAGAAAGTAAAGTATCCCTCTGTGGATTCCAGGGGCAATCCCCTAATTTCTACTACAGGAAGAAAGCTGCCTTTTTACAGTTTCTGTTTTGGTCTGATAAAAGTGAAAGAAGTTGTACTTCGCCTGTGGGGCACCTGCAACGAAAGGGTGAGTGTTTTGCTCTAATTTGAGAGGGCAAACAATATGTTTCTTCAGTTTGGAAAATGTGAAGAAAGCTGGGATGTGAACTACTATTTGGGAGGCCTATTGTACTAGGACAAACAAATGGAGTAGTGTAAAAATCTAAAGTCTTTATGGATTCAAGTAATGTTGTAGAGGGGGTGCTACAGGTCATCCACCGTTTAATCTACATTTCGAAGTTTTAGTTTCTGTTTGTCCAGAGAAATGGCCGGGTATGGGCTGTGGGAGCTGGAGGTGGGAACACCCCTCATCTTTAGTAACCAGGTCCACCTCTACGGATTTCTACTGTGATTGCTACTTGCCTCATGCACCTGGCCAGTGATGAGGTAGGTACCCAGTCGTGGGTCGCAAATTGAAAAATCTCTCTAGGAGTCGCAGACTCTAAGTGGTGTGGAGCCACGTTGGGAAAAGAATTCTCCTTGTGTGATGGAGTCAGAAGAAGTAAGAAACAAATCTCTAGGGGTCGCCAGACTCTAAGTGGTGTGAGGGAGCCACAACAAGTAAAATTGGGTTCATTCTTTAAATGGACCGTCAGTCAAGTGGGCGGCAGGGGAGCCGGGCCAGTCGGGCTATGTATCCAAAGCGCATGCAAGTCCGGGCTGTGTGCTTGGTGGGTCCAGAGCCAGAAAACAGTAGAAATGGGTTCATTCTTTAAGTGGACCACCTTGTAGTCTCTAATTTGCATTATCAGTAAACGTAGCCCCTTGGGGGTCCATCTATGCTTTGTTATGTTCAGCTAGTTATGAATAAAAGCCACACTGAAAAATCCCAATCCTGGTTCTGGACATTACAGTTATTGCTTCCTGTGTTCGGATTTACTTGGGTGCCCCTGTGCAGAGTAGCCAAACCTAGGTCCCCTTGTGCCAGGTAACCTCATCCTCCCCGAACCCAGGTCCCCACTCAGGTATTGCTGCCAACGCTAACAGCATGCCACCTGTCGTTTTAGTAAAAGGCAGGGGTGAGGGGTTACATATTTATTCAACAGTTGTGACTGTGATGTCATTTTTCTAAGGTAATACATGGTTTCCACTGGCTAAGTTAAACTCTGTTTAGCATCCGCCCTCAGAGAGACACACTACCAGACTTTAATCTGAGCAATTCAACGTTTGACTACCCAGTTTTGTAAACTTGGGAGGTTGGTGCTTGGTGAACCCAGCTGGTGGCAGCGAATACCTGAGGACATACACCTCTCTAAAAGCTGTTCCAGTTCAGAGAGAGAGAGGTGGGTTGTCACAATTGGCTGGCAGTGGTGGGGTGATGATAGCGGACTGTTTAGCACACTGAGATACAGAGTTTGCCAGTGGAACATTTACCTTAGCGGTTGCAAAACAGGATATATAAGAGAATACACTTGTACAACTGTTTTTTTTTTGTTTTGTTTCCAGTTAGCACAATGTAGTGTAGGGTTACAGAATGAGCTCTGGAGTATGTCCGCTTTACTGTGCAACAGCTTTGTAAAAATTACTGAAGCAGACAGTCCCTTGGAGGTGTCAGGAACTGATGTAGCAGACCCCCAAACCAGCTTGATGTGTTGTGACTGCAGCTGTCGCTGCAAGACAAGTTGCTAGAGGCAAAAAGACTAGAAGCAGAAGTTGAAACAAGAAGGTTGGAAGCAGAAACAAGAAGACAGGAAGCAGAGAAAGAACTGAAGAAAAGAGACTGGCAGACAGAGAAAAGAACATAAGGAAAAGAAAAAACACCAAGACAGAGAGAAGGAACAACAGCATGAAGTCCAGAGGCAACAGCACGAAGGAGATGATGACTCAGCAGCCAGCAAACCGTGAGTAATGGTGGAGTGAGTTCTCCTCATGAAGCCAAAATTAATTCTAAGTTGTTCCCTCAGTTTAGAGAGGGAGATGATCCTGATCTATTTTTAAGGTAATTTGAGAGAGTATGTGAACAATTCCAATTGACTAAGGCTTTAAGGTCAACTTCTCTCACACCCTTACTTACGGGGACGGCTTTGCATGCATTTACTAAAATGAGTGATAAAGACTATGCTGATTATGATAAGGTTAAAACAGTGTTGTTAAAATGTTTTGAATTAACTCCTGAGGCTTACAGAAGGAAATATAGGGATTTTAAGAAAAGCCCAGAAGACAGTTATGTGGAACTGCAGGTTCAACTGTGTACTTGCCTTGATAGGTGGGTGGAGAGGGCTAAAGCAGACACTGTGGAACTAATGAAAGATTTGTTTGTGAGGGAACAATTTCTTAAAATTGTACCTGAGGATCTGCGTGTATGGCTCCTAGACAGACCATGCACCTCCTCAAAGGAGGTGGCAGCAAGTCATGACATGCACATGTCTAGCAGGCCATACGCATAGCGTAAGTCTCATGGTGGGGGGCAGCACATGATTATAAGGGGTCTCATGGGGGGCAGCCCAAAGGGAACCATCATGCACCCGAGCCCAAAGCAGAACCCTCTGGTTCTAAAGAGACCCAAGAGACAGGATCCAAGAAATGTTATATTTGCGATCAAGTGAGGCACTTGAGATATAACTGCACTCAGAAAATGGTTAAGGGGCAGAGGCATGGGGAGGGGTGATCAAAATAAAGCACTAGCGTGTTTGGTGTGGTGTGTCTAGCCTGAAGAACGACACTCTTCTGATGTGAATATGCATCCCATTGTAGTTAATGGAACAGTAACACAGGGACTGAGGACACAGATGCGCACATCTCCCTGGTGAGGCAGGATCTCACCTGGGCGGAGCAGATGTTGCCAGGGAAATACTCCAGGATCCAGAGAGCCACAGGGCCAGTAGTCCAAATACCAATGGCTCATGTCTTCCTGAGCTGGGATGGGGGCCATGGAGAAAAGGAGGTGGGGGGTCAGAGGACCTCCCTATAAATGTGATCATGGGGAACGATTTTGACCACAGGAAATCTCTAGTGTGTGTTGCAACCCATAGCCAGGCAAAAGGGCAAGCTTCTGAGGGTGAAAAGGTGACTCATCACCCTCTCCCTATCACTGGCAGCCCTTATAAATTACTGATCTTCCTGTTGCTCTGTATTGGTAATGTAGAAATCAACCCTGGACCTCTTGAAACATCACCTCTCCTCAGACCTATCCTCAATTAAAGGCCTCAGTTTCCTGCATATTAATGTATGCAGTCTGTTGAAAAATTTACATTACTACAATCCTGGGTTGCCCATACCTTCCCAGACTTTCTTGTGATAACTGAGACATGGCTCAAGACCACCACAATGGACAGGGAAGTTAACACCTATCAGCTATTCAGAGCTGATCGCCAAACAAGGAGGCGGAGTAGCCATATATGTAAAAGCTGGTTTAGTTGTATCCTGTACTGCTGCAAACATCTATGCTCAAGGAATTTGAGTGTCTATCTCTAAAGTCTCTCTCCCCAATACAGCAGCTCCATTTAATTGGATGCTACAGACCCCCCTCTGCTGAACACAAGCTCTTATCCCACCTGGGAAACCTGGTCAAGTCCTGTACTGAAGAGTCATTATCATAGGGGACCTGAATTTCAACTGGCTCACCCAGCAGCTACACCTCTGGTATCATTCTGTGACACCTATGGGCTCACACAGTAATACTGCTAGATTTTGGGGCACCATCAAGGGTATGATGGGCCAGAATGTTAACAACCCTTTCCAACCCATTTACACAGTAACTGTGGCCCATTACTGGCACATTGGAAATCCTGGATGCATTCAACAACCACTTCCACAACAGCTGACCTTTGCCTTTGGCTCCTCCCAGCTAACCTATTAAGGATCATTTAAGCTCCCACTATACTGGTGAACAAAGTTGACTCCTCCTTTAGCTTCAAACCTATACTGTTGAAACAAGTTGAGGATCTATTATGGCATCTAGATACCAAAAAGTGCAGGAGCAGATCTTCTGGACCCATTCTTTCTAAAGATTCGCGTCATGTGCTTGCAGTCCCCCCTAACTCACCTCTTTAACCTTTTCCTAAACTCTAGCTCTATTCCACGCTGTGAAGACAGCCCAATGGTCCCCTTCACAAAATCAGAGGCCTATAGATTTAATATCTACAGGACCATTTCCATCCTACCTGTGTTATCCAAGATGCTGGAGAAATTAGTAGGTATTCAGTTAAAGGGAATATCTGGACAATGCTAATCTATTAAAGCCAGCTCAATCTGGATTCAGGGCCAAACATAGCACTATCCTGCATTAGCCAAGGTGACCAATGATTGGCAAACCCGAACTGGATAAAAAGAACAATGTCTGTGCAGTATTCCTGGACCTGAGCAAAGCATTCGACACTGTGGACCATGAACACTGCTCTCATCCCTACACACCCATTGGCCCTAGATCCATCCTCCCTTAAGTGGTTCAGATGCTACCTCTCCGGTGAATCACAGCAGGTAAAAGCTGAAGGTGACCTCTCCCATTAAGACCACTGTCAAGAGGAGTCCCCCAAGGCTCTAGTCTGGGTCCTATCCTTTTGCCATTTATATAAATAAAATTGATTCAACCTTCACAAGTCCTCAGTACATCTCTTTGCTGATGACACTGTACTGTATGTCAGCAACCCTTCACCTAAAGTTGCTCATGAAATCCTACAAGCAGAATTCTCCTGTTACAACATCAGCTTCGAGAAAAAGCTTCTGCTAAATGCAAAGAAAACCAAAGCAATGATGTTCACAACCCAAAATCCACCAACATCCTCTTCAATCAGTCTCCCCAGATATGCACTATACTTGGAGAAAATCTGGAGTATGTTGAAAATTTCAAATACCTAGGTGTGTGGATTGACAACAGACTTGACTTTACTCAGCATCTAGACGACTGCTGAAAAAGCTTCGCCTAAGGCTTGGCCTCCTCTACAGATTAAAACCCTTCCTTAATAGAGATTCAAAGATGAGATTAGTCCAGGCCATCTTCTATCAGTCATTGATCACGCAGACTTCTCTATAGTCACTGCTCCACTCCCTACCTTCAAAAGTTGGATACCTTATACCATAGAGCAATAAGGTTCATTACAGACCTGCCATATAATACTCACCATTTGTCTCTCTATGATTCAGTTGGATAGGTTTCCCTTCATGTCAGGAGGAGCAGAAATGCAGCTCTATGGATCTACAGAGCTTTATCAAATAAACTCCCAAGCTATATCCTGGACTGCTTCAACCTGACCACTCCCAGCTCCTATGCCCTAAGAAGCAACAATATCATCCTGCTCAAATTGCCCAAAGTCAACACCAAAATAGGGAGGGCAGCAATCAGCTACTCTCAAGCCATAGCATGGAAGACCCTACAAAAATCCCTAAAACTGTCCATTATCATTCCATTTACATCCTTCAAGCAGCACTGTACAGCCTTCTTCACAGAGAAATGCAGTTGCTACCGCTAGAGATAGAATAGTCATCCACAAAACCTTATTCCAATCACATATGGCATATTCCTTCCAGCCAGACACACACCAGTATATGGCACAATATTCCCTTCACCATCCTTGTACTCATTATGTGAGTGACTGTCATAGCCTCATTGTGATATATATTATTGTACATATTGTAGATGTTAGTTTAACTTTCTCTTGCCAAGCTTTAACATGTGAATTCTCTGTATATTATTGTGTTATAAATAACATTTTCTTGTTTCTGTATGTATAACTGTCTCATAAGTATGTGATGTAATTGCTGTGCACCAACTCGAACCTTGACCTTATCAGGTCCATCTTGTAAATGAGCCTTGCTCAATGATGATCGCCTGAATAAATAAAGATTTGATTGATTGATTGATTGATCCCCAAGCTAATGGTCTGGTGGAGTGATTTAATTCAACCCTTAAGACCATGCTAAGGACTTTTGAAGACCAGCATAAGAGGGATTGGGACAAATATTTGGCTCATCTCCGATTCACATACAGGGAAGTACCATAGGAGTCCACTGGGTTCTCACCTTTCGATCTCCTGTTTACTCATAGGGTGTGGTGGCACCTAGATTTGATTCGGGATGAATGGGAGGGTGACCGTGCCTCCCAAGGGGAGTCTGTTGTGGAGTATGTCCTGAACTTCAGAACCTGCTTTAAGGAGCTCATGGGGCTTGCTCAGGAGCACTTGGCCACTGCACAACAGCGGCAGAAAGTCTGGTACGACCATGGGGCATGAGCCAGAGAATATGAGGTAGAACAGCGAGTGATGGCACTCATCCCTGTCTGACAGAATGAACTACAGGCAGCATGGGAGGGGCCATTCTCCATTGTCCAAAAGGTTAGTGATGTCAATTACATGATAGAGCTACCAGACAGGAGATGCAGGTGAAAGGTGTACCATGTTAACATGCTGAAGCCTTACTATGACATGGAGGAATTGGTCCTTGCTGTATGCAGTGCCGCAGAGGAGGAAACTGAGATGGATCCACTGGTGGACCTGCTTGGGGAGGCCCGGGTTGCATCCTCCGTGGACAACCTTACCCTCTCCGAACAGCTGACACCAGACCAGGTGCAGAAAATTCAGGGTATGCTGAGAGAATTTGAGGACATACTCACAGGGAAACTGAGGTACACCATGATGACAGAGCACCATGTGGATACAGGAACCCAGGTGCCCCTGAAACAATCTCCCTACAGGGTACCTGAGCAGGTTAAGCAGACTGTGAAAGAGGAGCTCAAGGAGATGCTGGAACTTGGAGTAATCCAGGAATCTAGTAGTCCCTGGGCCTCGCTCATAGCATTGATCCCCAAAAAGGACAGTACCACATGATTCTGCATTGACTACCAGAGGCCTAATAGCTGCATGGAGTCTGACACCTATCCCATGTCCAGAACAGACAAGACCCTGGATCAACTGGGGGGACCAAGTATCTGACCACAATAGACCTAACAAAGGGCTACTGGCAGGTACCTCTAACCCCTGCAGCCGGGGACAAATCAACTTTCGTCACTCCATTTGGCTTATACAAATTCAAAGTAATGCCATTTAGAATGAAGAATGCACCTGCAACCTTTCAATGGCTTGTGGATCACATTCTGTCTGGGGTAGGTGAGTTTGCATTGGCGTATATGGATGACATAGCCATATACAGCCAGACCTGGGATGAGCACATCAGGAATGTACAGAATGTGCTCCACAGGCTGAAGAATGCAGGTCTGACAGTCAGGGCGGAAAAGTGCCAGATAGGTATGGCAGAAGTGTCCTACCTTGGGCACCAGGTGGGTAGTGGACATATCCATCCGGAGCCTGCCAAGGTCAATGCCATCCTGGCCTGGCCTACTTCTACCACCAAGAAACAGGAAAGGGCATTTCTAGGGACAACAGGGTACTACCGGAGGTTTGTTCCATGCTATAGTGATCTGGCTAAGCCCCTAACAGATCTAACCAAGAAGGGAAAGCCAGATAAGGTGCAGTGATCAAAAAAAGGCTGTGAGGTCGCTTTTCAGGAGCTAAAGAAGGCCTTAAGTGGCCCAACTGTATTGGCCAGACCCAATTACAGCCTAAAGTTTATTGTCCATGTGGATGCCTCAGATTATGGGCTGGGCGCTGTGCTGAGCCTGGTTACCCAGCAGGGGAGAGCACTTGGTTGTGTACCTCAGCCGGAGGCTTCTACCCAGAAAAGAGGCCTATGCCACAATCGAGAAGGAATGCTTGGGAATAGTGTGAGCCCTTCAGAAGCTTACCTATATGGGAGAAAATTTACAGTGGTCACAGATGATAATCTCCTGATCGGGCTTCATAGGTCAAATGGGCAAAATGGAAAACTACTACGTTGGAGTTTGGTATTGCAGGCCTACAACATGACCATCCAGCATTACAGTGCTAAACAAAATGCCAATGCGGATGGGCTAGCTAGACAGGTCTAACAGCATGGCTGGATACTTTGGGGATTTCCCAACTGTTGCATGAACGGCTGTGTCACTTGGTGTGGCCCAAAGGACACGCCTTCATCACTGGGGGGGGGGGTTGTGACAGAAATGGGAAGGAAGGAGTTAATGTTTTGGATCCTCCAGCAGACATTTTTTAGCCGTCTGGAAAAAAAAAAACACACACACAGGCTGGGATTCCACTGTCCAGCAGCATCTGGCTAAAAGGTGAGCCATACATCTCAGACACACAGACTCACAGTTTAAAGGGATTGGTTCACTCAAATATAAACTTAAGATTAAAAGGGACTATAATTGATCACTGATAGGTGTACAATCTGATTGGGATAATTAAATACATACATGGTAGATGGTTGGTGCATTCAAAGGGGGAACAGGAATTACCTAATCTCAAGAGAAAATATAAGATGCTGAAACAGAGTGAGTAGAGGAGTTACTCTTGGAGTGGAAGGAAGAAACTGTCCAAGAGACTAAGCTTGGGCCTACATTTCTAGCCATGTCCGTGGGAACTGGCAGATAGCATAGGGTCCAGTGTCCCTGGAAGAATAGGGAAGGGTAAGATTGATACTAGCATATCTCAGTAATAGCCTTTTTCTGTTTTTTCATCTGTTATTTAAAAGCATTTGTTTACTTTTCCTGTAACGGTGTTATTCTCTTGTGTTGAATATAGATAACCCAAAATGCTTCTTTTCACTTTCTGTTAAGTAAAAAGCTATTTATTTACTCACCAGTTGTGACTGTGATGTCATTTTTCTAAGGTAATACATGGTTTCCACTGGCTGAGGTAAACTCTGTTTGGCATCCGCCCTCAGAGAGACACACTACCAGACTTTGATCTGTGCAGTTCCACGTTTGACTACCCAGTTTTGTAAACTTGGGAAGTTGGCACTGGGCAAACCCAGCTGGTGGCAGTGAATACGCGAGGACAAACACCTTTCTAAAAGCTGTTCCTGCCCAGAGAAAAAGGTGGGTTGTCACAGGAGGTAATCCACATATGAAAGTAGTAACAAATAACACTAGAACCCCTGGCACTAAAACATCGGGATCCTGAAAGCCGGGTTAGTCTGATAGACTGACCGGGGTTGCTGTGAGCTGCCGCAATTGGCCCATCGCTCGCTGTGCTGCACCCTGATTGGACCCTTGTTTTCTTCCTGCACTGAGATTGGCTATCTGCGCCTACTGAAACTCTCCTTGACTCGGGGCTGCTGCGCCCATTGACTCTAAGTGAAATCGGACGAAATTTTGGGCTAGCCCCACCACCTCCCACCTTAATTAAATAGACCATATCCCGGCCCCCTTAGGCAGCCCCTCCTCTTTGCCCCTTTTCTATTGGGTGCCTTGCTAGATCCTTCTCCTTCCCCCTACCACCTTGCCCTCTTGTAATTTAACTCCTGTACCTCTGTCTCACTGTACCTCTGTGCTGCCTCCTCACTTACAATTGCAGCGCAACTGCCTTTCTCTCTGTTCCACTCCTCGTCTCACCTGCCTTTCTTACTTTACTCTTTCCACTTGGCCTATCCCAGCACCCACACCCCTCAGCCTCCTCTCTGCCATCTAAACATGCGTTCCTCCAGTACTCTGCTCCCCCTTCTCCTCTTCCTTGCTCCTCTCTCTCCCCTACTCCACCCTCCCAGAGCCTGCTTCCCCCTTCCCCCCCGCAGCTACCTACTTGATTCCACATATCACCACCTAGGTACCCTACATCTAGAGCTCAACTATCTGCCCTGGACCCCACTTACCTCTAAGGAACTGTTCTCTAACACCTGTGGACGTTGGGTACACCACTCTTCTCCTCTTACTGCTTTGTCCCTGAACCTTCGCTCTCACCCTAAGACACGTTCATACATGACATGAAAGCATAAGCGCATGATCAGGGAACTTCGCATGTGCACTCTGAAGCTAGTGCTCCTCCTACTGCTGCTGTCAGGCAATTTCATCCAAATCCTGGCCCAACCCCCACTAAGGTTGCTAACCAGAACAAGCACTCAGGCGCCCTCTCAAATATAATGCTTAACATTTGCAGCCTCCTTCCCAAAATGGATGCCCTTCAGATCTTTACTAGCCAGCATAGCCCGGACATCCTAGCAGTTGTTGAAACCTGGCTCTCCCCATCGGTCCCTGACCAGACCATCACCCTTCCTGGGTACAATGTTTTTACGCTTGATCAGATGACTAAAGGAGGTGGCAGTTGCACCCTATACCCTAAAGAGACTATCTTGGGACACCCCATCAACACTGCTCCCTTGATGACTACGGCGCAGATTCTTCCCATCAGAATCCCCGTTGGTGCTCACAACAAAGCCCTCACAGTCGTCATGGTCTACATACCACCTAAAGAGCAAGGAAATAGACTTTCAGCAGTTCTGGACTTTGTCAGGTCACTCCCACCAGATACTGGATCTATCCTGCTAGGTGACTTTAATATAAACTGGCCCTCTGCCGAGGCAGAGGCACATAGGGACTCCATTGCAGCGTCCAACCTCAAACAGATGGTAGACTCACCAACCAGAAAAAACTACAAAACTGGCATCAGCACCCTTCTGGACTGGATCCTTACCAGCCACCCCACCCGGATTTCAAACACCACTGTCCTCCCAGACTCACCCAGTGACCACTCCCCTGTCAGCTGCTTCTGGTCTACCAAATTCAATAAACCTCCCCCAAAAACCATCAACAGTGGGGTTCTACCCTGTGGCCAATTAATTCATCTCAAATCTCACCTCCTCCAACAGGACTGGTCACCAATCTTCATAGCAACTAATGTGAACACTGCCCTGGACCACTTCATCAAAATCTTTAATGAGGCCTGCAACAAATTTGCCCCACTTAAAAGGTGAAAAGTAAAAGCCCTCTGTAACCTCTGGCTTTCAGGAGACCTCCTAAGCTAGCTAAAGGCAAGGGACCACCTCAGGGAGCTCGCTAGAACCACTGGGAAGTAAACTGACATCACTAACTACAAACGTGCACGGAATGACTGCACCAAATCTATTCGGCAAATGAAATCAGCCTATTTCAAGAACGCTCTTACTAACTCCTGGGGCAATGGAAGAGACTTCTGGAACAACATAAAAGAAGTCACTGGGAAGCAGTCAAAATCCACCCCATCGGTGCTCAGCATAAATGGAGATATTACACTCGCCCGAAAATCTTTGCAGACACCTTCAATACTGCTTTTACTGATCTTAGTACTGTACTTCCCCCTGATTTTTTCAAAGAAGTGGACGATTCTATGTCCCCAATTTCTACTGCTCCCACTAGTCACCCCCCTTTCTACTTTAAAGCAGTCAAGATGTACCAGGTTCACAATTACGTTACCAAAGCCATTAGCAAGTCCAGAACCAGCAATGATTCACTAGACCTCAAACTTCTATCCCTCACCCTTGAAGAAGTACTCAGGCCATTAACCAGGATTTTTAACCTCTCCCTCAGCCTCAGCCAGTTCCCTGACAAATGGAAATCTGCCTCTGTAACCCCTATATACAAAAGTGGTGTCAAAACTGCCCATGAGAATGTCCGTCTAATCTCCATCCTAACTCCCCTCTCAAAGGCACTGGAATGTATTGTCACAGACCAACTGACTGACTTCTTAGACAAGCACAACATACTGTGCAGGCAGCAACACGGTTTTAGAAAGAATCACAGCACCTCCATGGCACTACTTGAATTCAGTGCCATCCACCACTCATTGGATAATGGGCAGCAAACTGGTTCTACCTTCATCGATTTAACAAAGGCCTTTGATACCATCCACCATGGCCTCCTGCTTGTCCAGCTCCAGAAAGCGGAGCTCTCACCCAACTCTGTAAACTGGTTCAAAAGCTACCTAGACAACCGGTCTCAAAGAGTGAAAACTGCTAACACACTCTCAGATGCCAGACCAGTCCACTCTGGTGTCCCCCAGGGCTCTATTTTGGGCCCCCTCCTCTTTAGCCTGTTCCTGAATTCACTACCAGATTCCTGTCCAGAGCAAATCATACTCTGTGCAGATGATGCTGTAATCCTAGCCTCCCACCATGATCCAAAACAACTGCAAGAAAACCTCCAGCGCAGCTTCACATCAGTCGAAAATTGGTTCTTAAAGCACAAACTGATCCTAAACCAGAAAAAAACAAAGATCATGATCTTCAGTAGCTCTCACAACAAAAATAAGCAGTATCACCTCTCCATCAAAACCAAGCAAGGAGTCACTCTTGAACAAGTCCAATCCTCCAAATACCTTGGCATCACCTTTGACTCCCACCTCTCCTATGCTGCCCACATTAATACTGTGTCGAAAGCTGCTAACATCAGGCTGGGCCTACTTGTCGAAAGCTGCTAACATCAGGCTGGGTCTACTGTTCCATCACAGGAAACATCTAACCCCTGAAGCATTATCAGTTGCCATCCAGAGCTCCATTGTTAGCATCATTGACTACGGACTCATCATTTATGGCTCCGCCACTGCCTCCTCTCTCAAATGTGTTTCTACTTCCCTCAATAAAGCCTGTAGACTTGTCACCGAATCTCACCGTCTCACCCATACCTGCGACCTCTACTCTCTAACTGGGTGGCTGCAACTCAACAGCTGAATAAAATATCAAACTTGCATCACAGCAAAGAAAATAATAATGGGCAGTGCCCCTCCTGGTGTCTGCTCTCTCCTTAAACTCAGAAACAACTGCAACACCAGGAGGTCCAAACCTCAACTCCTGCAAATCCCCCGCTGTCACACGTCCCAAGGCCAAAGGTTCTTTGCATATAGGGCACCCAGCTGGCTAAATAGTCTCAGTAGTGACATCTCTGCCTCACCCATGCTGGGTGAATTCAAGTCCAAGCTTAGCCTCGCTCTTCTTGCCTCCAGCACCTGTGACTGCCATGACTAATCAGTACTCCCACCTAGCTGCTCTTTGTTCTCTGCTGCCTGTT
Organism: Neoceratodus forsteri; assembly: GCA_016271365.2. NCBI lineage: Eukaryota > Metazoa > Chordata > Ceratodontiformes > Ceratodontidae > Neoceratodus > Neoceratodus forsteri. Next base: position 289,182,168 of record CM057456.1, read on the forward strand.
GTTGCCCCTCCACCTAGCACTTGCCTCCACCACAGCCCATCTGATGCACTTACCCCTGTCTGTCCTTGACAAAGCCCCCTAGGCTGCTATACCCCTGCCCCTGTCTCACCCCCGCCCTCTCCTTTCCCCACCTCTCATTTCTCCTTTTCCCCTGTTTGTGTACACTTCCCTGTGTTTCATGTAATAATCCTTATAATAACATGTTACGACCATCAGTGTTACTGATTGTTCTATACTGTAATTGAAACTGTATGCCTGTACTCACTGATGTGGAACCTTTGTAAAAGAGCCCCAGCTCAAAGGTACTTTGTAATCCTAGACTCAAATAAATAAATAAAAATCTATCAATTTCCTACTAAATACTTTACGGAATCTCAACAATAAATTTACAGAATTCCAGAGCTTATTGCACATTGAAGACATTGATGTAGCATTACTAACCAAGACTTGGTGGGATGAGAAAGATGAATGGAGCAAAAATATTCTGGGATACCATGTGATCCGACATGATAGGAAAAACAAGAGAGGTGGGGGTATTGCAAGCTATACCTCTAAAAATTTCAGAACTGTGGACATATCATCAAGGATCAAAAATGCATCACAACAAAATGAAACATTATGGTTACAAGTGTCAAATGTTAACAATGGGGACTATCATCTAGGCTTATATTACAGACCCCTTGATTCATCTATAGAAATGAATCAAGAAATTATAAATGAAATAGTTAGAGCCCTAGACATGGGTAATGTAATATTAACTGGTGATTTTAATTACCCTGACATCAACTGGATTACAAACACATCCATATCCAAACAGGGTAGAGATTTTTTTTAGAAATGTGTTTGGAAAACACTATAACGCAGCACGTGACTACACCTACTAGGATGCAGAATGTGTTAGATCTCATCCTAACCACAGAAGATATCAATATTTCTAATTGTGAGGTTAAAGCCCAAATAGGAAATAGCGATCATGCTTTCGTGATGTTCTCAATAGAAAATAATCATCAAATTTTAAGGGGGATGTACTGAAATTTACTTGTACAAAATGGCAAATACCGATGGTATAAATGCAGATCTACAAAAAATAGACATGAGTACAGTTTTAGGACATAAATCAGTGGATGAGGGATGAGAGTATATAAAAACTATGATGTATTCAGTAATGAACAAACATGTTAAATGTGTAAAGAACTATAATCACAAAGGGCTAAAACCAAAATGGCTTAACAAAGGTATAGTTAAGTTAGTAAAGAAGAAAAACAAAGCCTACGGCCTATACAAAAAACATAACTTAGAGGCAAATTGGAATAAATTCAAACACCTACAAAAAAAATGTGAGAATAAAATAAATAAGGCGAAAAAGAGTTAGGAATTCAGATTAGCAGAATCAGCCAAAAAAATCAAACAGCAAACAGTTTTGTGGATACATAAATTCATTAAAAAAGACTAATGGAGAACCTACAGCTAAAACAGAAAAAAGTGAGTGTATAACAGACCCAGTTGAAATGGCTAATATACATATTTTTGTTCTATAAACAATTGACAAAATTATCTTTCTAACTGTATAAAGAATGAAGTTGGGATAGGAAAACTCAAATTTCATAAGGATGATTTAGTAAAACTAATTGATGAACTAAAACCTCATAGTGCACCCGGGCTAGATAATATAACACCACCTATGTTAAAGTTAATGAAGAATAATATCTGCATACCTCTGAAGATTATATATGAAAAAATCATTAAACTCTGGTTCAGTACTGGCCAAATGGAAAAAAATCAAAACATTACACCCATCTTCAAAAAGGGTAGTAAGATGAGTACATGTAACTATAGACCAATAAGTCTAACATCTATTCCTTGTAAATCCCTCGAATAACTGATTAAAGATAAAATTCAACAACTTTTAAAAAACATCCATATGTTTGACACAAATCAGCATGGATTTAAAAATGTCCGTTCATTTACAACAAATCTAATGGGTTTTTATTAACGTATTAATCAAAATCTGGATAAAGGCATTCCTACTGGTATCATACTATTAGATTTCAGCTGAGCTTTTGATTCTGTGCCACACTCAGCAGTAAAGGAAAAACTTACAAAATATGGAATTGATGAACACATAATAAGATGGATTAACGCATGGTTGGATGGGAGATCACAAACGGTCTCCATAAGAGGGCATCTTTCAACAGAGGACAGTGTTGCCAGTGGGGTGCCCCAGAGGTCTGTGATGGGACCTATTACCTTCCAAACATTTAGAGAATGTTAACAACTGCATCACCAAATATGCGGATGATGTAAAACTGAGTGGGCCTTGTTGAGGATCAAATTAACTGTCTACAAAAGAACACTGATTGCATTACCATGTGGACTTCAAGGTGGGGAATGAAATTAAATATTGAGAAATTCTGCATCTTGCACATGGGGAAACAAAATCTACTACATAAATATACCTTAAATAGCCAAATTATTAAAAAAAAAACAAACAACAGAAGACGATCTTGGTATGACTGATAATAAATTAGAACTAACAGAGCACTGTACTACCATGGTGGCCAGGGCAAATAGAACATTAATGGCAATAAAAAAGACACATAAAAAGTAGAGCATCTGAAGTACTGATGCCATTATATTTATCTTACATTAGGCCACAATTACATCATGGTAGCCAGTTTTGGAGTCCATATAGTAGACGAGAGATTGATAAAGTTGAAAAGGTCCAGCGTAGATTTACAAAAACTGACATGAATCTGAAAGACTTATCATAAAATGAGCGGTTAAGAAATCTAGGCCAATATTGTTTAGAACTGAGAAGGCAAAGGGGTGATATGCTCTTCTATTACAACATAATGAACGACCCTGTTCTAATGACATAATTAAATACTGAATATAAAAGAGATGAATTAGTCATTAGGGGCCATCCACTACAGGTAACACTTGGCAATTTCAGAACTAATAAAAGAAAAAACGTTTACACACAACGTGCAGCAAACTTATGGAATAGACTTCCAGAGTCAATCATAATAAGTACTAACAGAGAAACTTTTAAAAGAAACTTAGATAGGTATATTGCTGCTGGAGGAAATATTAATGACTAAACCCTATTCTAAGGGAGCTGCTTTTGGGCCTTGCCTTCTTAGCTCCTTATACTTTAAGTGAACTAAGTGAAGTGACTTTCATCCATTCCCTGACACGGTATGATTTATTTAACAGGCTCCTGGTATGAAAATGTACGAAACTGAATCCCTTCCCTTTTAACATATTTGCATAAAGTAGGGTGGGTCCCTGAAGCCTGGATTTGGGTGGCTGTCTCTGTATACCAATAAAAAGACTACTTTAAAGAGGTTTTTAGAGGTGGGTAAGCCAGAGCAGGCTCAAGCCTAGCTCGAGCTTAGTGCCTGGCTTGGCTCAGCTCTACCTCTATAAACAACCGACAGCCATGGTCCAGCCAAGCCAGTTTTGGTCAAAGTAAACACTTTTTTTATCCGTCTGAGCAGTTAAGGTAATATATGAAATGTTCAATTTCTATGTAGTAAACATCCTACAGTAGCCAGGACTCTGCTCGTGCTTTGGCTCGTAGCGTCAAGCCAGACCATTGGCTCAGCTCTGGCATGGCTTTAGTTGATAAATTGCTGGCTTGCCCACCTCTAGTCATTTTGGGAGTGAGGTTTATTCTTCCTTGGAGCACAAATTATAATATTTGTTATGGCACTTCTAAATTTCTTACAACTACCCAAGGTGTTTGCAAAGTGATCTGGAATTACTACTAGCTTAGAGTACTCTTTACCCACTAGGGAGGGTAATGGGCCAGGAGTAATAACCCCATGCCAGTACTTCTCTGTTAATGAAGTTTTTGTACAATTTCCCCTATGGCTAACTGCTCTCCAGGATTCATCTCTTGAAATCTTATTATATTCCTTTTGCCTAGCCAGCCCAGTGGCATGGAGGGCTGAGGCATCATGCCTTACCTCCTGCCATGCCGGCAACCCGTGTTCACAGTGTGAGCAGGTCACCAGGGGTCGACCGGGGTGGGAGAGGATTGAGCATCCGGAGGACAGCTCTCCTCTCCCGGGGAGGGGTGGGACTGGAGATTGGTGCATGCCTGGCCCCTAGTGGCAGCTGGAGGCTAGCACACCGATCCCACAAGACAAAGAGCAGACACAAAAACAGACGTCCGGCATGCCACGTGCAGAAGTACGCACAGCTCGGCCACTGGCATCATTGCACGCTAAGTCCCACACTCAGGGATCAGGAGAAACTGGAAGCAGAAAACACCATGGAGCGGCAGAATGATCACAGCCCTCCGCATGCACTGCACCCGGCCAGCTTGCACCTCAAGCCAGAGGTGAGTACCAGTGGATGCCGGGGTGATGGGGCTGGGGGGGCCGGATGATGGGGGCCGGTCCGCGAGGAGAAGAAAGAAATAAGAAAAAAAATAAACTATATTCCTTTTGCCAACAATTACTTTTTGATGACACCAGCAAACTAAAATTAACTCTATCCACAGGATACTCATTTTCACTGTAATGAATAAAACAGTAACTATCAGTTAAAAATTCTTAAAATGTCTTTAAGTGAAGTGAGCAGGCAATGACTGGAGTCAAGGATACTAATGTAGTTTACCTCACTAAACAGAACTATTAGTGCTGTCAACTACTCAAGCCCACTTTAAAACTTAACTCCCACTGTATCAATTTATTGCTACTCCCAAAAACTCAATTTAAAAGTTGGTTGCAACCCGATCAATTGTTGTGAACAGTTGCCTGCCTTTGTCTACCTACCCAAGTAGCTCCCACACAATTCACTCTTTAGAATATAAGTACTTCAATACAAAATTACAGCCAAGGATAAAAAAACAAACAAACAGGAAACGTTTTGAGTTGCTCCACATCGTGTCTTGTACAGCTCCTGATGTAACTGCTATCTCCTGCTGGTCCCAGTGGCTCCACCCAGGCTTAACAGATTCCAGATAACCATGGCAGGATGTGGAATGGCTGCAAAACAGGGACTTGGCTCAGGGCTAGTTGGCACAAGCAGTCTGGCAGGTGATGGAACTTTGGGAGCAGCTGGTTACAGTCCTGAACTGGCTCTGCTTTTAAAGACCCAGGTAAGTCCCAAGAATATATGCTGTATTCCCAACTGAATAGTGATCTACAAAATTTTAGAGATGTTAGAGTTAGCCAGTTTTATAAAACAGCTATAACAGGACATTCTCAAAACACATGGATACGATTGGCTCTTTGGCAGCATTTCCTCCGACATTTATGAAGTTAAACATCTCATAATTGTCAGGGTTCAGAAATAAAAGCTTACCAACTTCCATCTGAATTGCTGCCAGCTATTACTCATAGTGGTTTTATGTACCCCTCTCAAATCCCACTCCACTGTGTCTGTTAATTCTCTTGGTAGCTATTTTGACCAGTTGCTCTCTATATGGTTTTGCCTGTTTTTCACTCAGGGTTCCTCTAGGATTTTAACTATCACCGAAATATGCCCTAAAATGTGAAAGTTTCAATCATGCACCCCTCCCTTCCTGAGCGCTAGTGTGTATATATCTATATATGTTGAGGTCCTCAAGCCTCTCCAAGTAGAACTCCCTTGCTTTCCCTGAACTGTTTCTGTTTCCCTTTGCTATTCTGCCTCAACCATATCCCTCTTCTTTTTAAAGTGCAGACTCCAGAACTGCATGCAGTACTCCAAGTGCAACCAAACTGTTGGCTCAGAATGCAGCCATGACCCCCCCCCCCTCCAATCACAGTCCATTTTACTGCAGATTTTTGTTTTATCTGAAAATGGCAAATGTTATGTATAGTGCTATAACGTATGGGCTCACCACGGTGTTCACACTACTCCATGTCTTTTGACTGTTGTGACTGCAGACTCAGCTGAAAGGTTCCTGAGACAGCCTGATGTGCTATCAAAAAGTTGTCTTCATAGGCTAGCCTGGTGGCACTGAGGATTGAGGTGCTGGACGCCACACCTCACATCATGCCGGCAACCTGGGGTCGGGAATGAGCTTGGGTTGCCGGGGGTCAGCAGGGGAGGGAGACAATCGAGCATCCAATGACAGCTTTCTTTTTCCGGGGAGGGTGAGACTGTATCCCACTCCTTGCCTGTCTCTGGCAGAGGCCGGGTGGCACTGTTGGAGTTAGCATGGCTACATGGCGCATGCGTGCCTCCATGTGCGCACATTTATGGCCACAGGGGGACAGAAAACGGAAAAAGGGTGACCGCAGGTTCAGTGAAGCCCTGCCAGCTAACTGGTGTCCCGTTCCACCACCGGATCACTGGAAACATCCCCGATCTGGACTTGTTGTACTGGGTGGGGGGAGGACAGCCCTCCTCTTCATGGCCCCACCATGGGAGGAAATTCATGGGGGATACTGGGGCTCAGCGGTACATAGAAACATAGACTTTGATGGCAGATAAGGACTGCTTGGCCCACCTAGTCTGCCCATTTCCCTACTTATTGGATAAGCTGCAGCTTCTTATTTACCAACAGCCTACTTCCTCCTACCCCTCCCCACTATAATTGCCTTATGGCTGTCCCATGCATTCTTGAATTCCTCCACTGTTTTTGACCCCACAACCTCCTCAGGAAGGTGATTCCATGCGTCCACCACTCTCTCTATGAAAAAATATTTCCTCATGTTGCCCTTGAGCCGTCCCCCCTCTATCTTTAAATTGTGCCCCCTTGTTCTTGCACATCTCTTTTTCTGAAAGATGCTACCTTCCTGGACTTTGTTGATTCCCTTGAGGTACTTGAAAGTTTCTATCATGTCCCCCCTCTCCCTCCTTTCCTCAAGGGTATACATATTAAGCTCTCTTAGTCTCTTTTCATATGGCTTCTGATGCAGACCCTGCATCATTTTAGTTGCCCTTCTCTGGACCGCCTCTATCCTGTCTATGTCCTTGCAGAGATGGGGTCTCCAAAACTGCACACAGTACTCCAGATGGGGTCTCACCAACTGTCTGTACAGAGGGATAACAACTTCTTGTTTTCTACTGGTGATGCCTCTCCCTATGCATCCCAGTATCCCCCTGGCTCTCCTTACTGCCTTCTCACATTGCTTGCCTACCTTAAGGTCATCTGATATGACTACCCCCAGGTCCCTTTCCATTTTTGTTGTTGTTAGTACCCTCCCAATTGTGTACTCTTCTCCTGGGTTTTTGTTTCCCAGGTGCATTACTTTGCACTTCTTTGCATTGAATCTAAGCTGCCATACTTTTGACCATTCCTCCAATCTTGCCAAGTCCCTTCTCATCCTTTCCACCCCCTTCCCCTTGTGTATCAACTCTGTTGCAGATCTTTGTGTCATCTGCAAAGAAGCATACTTTTCCTTCCAGACCCTCTGCAATGTCTCCGATAAAGACATTAAAGAGGACTGGTCCCAGTACTGAACCCTGAGGTACCCCACTAGTAAACCCCCCTTTCTTCAGAGTTCCATTTACCATTACCCTTTGCGTCCTGTTGTGCAGCCAATTTGCTACCCAGGCTACCACCCTGGGACCCACTCCCAGGCTGGCTAACTTGTTTATTAATCTTTTGTGTGGGACTGTGTCCTGGGGAAGTGATGGACAGACTTAGGTGGCAGGCATGATGGAGAGACTGGGACCTGCCTGTGGTTGCGCGAGGGAACAAGAAGGAAAAAAGAAAATAGAAAAAAAAGTTTCCTTCATTAATTTTCAAAAGCCCTGCCAACATTTTAGCTATCACCAGTTTTCTTTTAGGGCAATAAATTCTTAGTCTTACTTAAATTTAATCAAGGAAGTAGAGCCCTGTAATGTCCTAAAGGACAATGCTGAACATTTGAGGCAGTATTGTCAAACTTGGAGGGCAATGGTTCAAATGTGATTTTCACATCTGTTACCAGCCTTTGATTACACCAAAGCAAGAGTGCACAATTCGCAAAGGCACTTGTGTTTTCATGACAGTGCAATGATTTACAGAAGATTTCATAACAAAAAGATGTGTGCATTATTTTCAAGACACAAGCCCCTTCATTTCTGCCACAATTCTATGCAACTGTGCCAAAGTTTAGACCACTGCAACAGTGGGTAATTGCCTTCAGATTGTAGCAGATACCTTTGAAAGTCATGCCTTCAGAATTTGTAAGCACTAGGGGTCTGATCATTCAAGTATAAACCAACCACAATGCCGTAAAAAGGCTCTACCAAACAGTCTGATCGCATAAAGCATTCGTTAATCAACTGCGGGTTGCCTTTAAATCATGGTGCATTGCTAAAGGCAAACTGATATGCTAACAACATTCTACAGAACACTTAAAGAGTGATATCAGAGGAAACATTATTGTACACACATTTCTGCTTTTAATTTACATATTCCCTGTATTTAACTTCCCTGTTTTACAATACCTACAGTATGTACATATCATGAAACAGGATGGCTGCTGTGCTGTATGGACCACTGCTCTTGCCGCTTGTCTACACTGGACATTATAATCGTTTCAGACTGCAATTTCACAAACAGAGGATTGTGATGTCAGGTGTAGACAAGCTGCCAGATGAAATCTAGGAGACAGTGATCTTGTATTTATATACTTACTGTACAAAGAAAAATAAAGACGCTAAACACAGAACATATGTGAAATATATGCTGAAATGCATCTAAAATACTACTTTTCCCTCTGTTGGCTATATTCTTGTTTAAAGCTCTCCGTGTGATTATTAGGAATGTCCCACTGTTACTGTGCACTGATGCCCTTAAGGAGCACCTCTCTGTGCCTCAGCATGTACTTTTATAAACAGGATGCTTCAGCTATTACAATTTACTAGAGAAATATATTTTTTTAGTTTTCCTTTCCATGTTTTATAGCACATCTTTGTAGTCACTCCGAAAAGTCTATATAAGAAGTATTTGAATTTCCCCATCTACCATCATAGCACCTTTGTTTATGACATCATACTGCTTATCACGACAATAGACTGTGATGTCACACACAACTGAGAGGTCAGTTGGGGGCAGTCACACAGTTTTTGAAAGACCAGGTTCTGCATTATGTAAAACATTGACCAGATCGAGAGCAGTGAAAAAAAAATACAAAAACAAACTAGAAAACACTAAAGCTGAATAGAATTGCTGTAAATCTTATGGTTGGGATTTTCTAAGATATGGACACAGAACTTACGTTTGTATTTCGGACACAGGCTGCATCCAGGCAAATGTGTGGGATGTTTGTGGCATATTTACAAAGATTCTGACGCATTTGCAACAATTCCTGACACTTTTTAAGGGGAAAAAAAAAGATGCATGCATCACTTCGGGGCGCAAGTCAGGTAAAGTAGGTGATCTAACTATTCGGGCAGATGGCGAGCGGCCATGTCCATAAAATTGATATTGCCGTCTGAAAATCCCACCCTAAATGTTTAAGGTTTTTATTTTAATAGTCACTCTGTTCTGTAAGCATTCTCATTCAAACTTTGCATTGTGTTGAATTATGGTATAAGTTGCTTCCTGGAGTTTCTCTCTGTTTCTTGATCTGATATTATGGTGACTGTTGGCAACAAGTATGACCAGGTCAGAGAAGTATAAACTGGAGAAACACTGGCCAAGAATTAAATCCAATGTTGCTTGGTTTCTAGTAGTTCACTTATCGCATGACACTCCTCAGGATTCATAAATGGTACACTACACCTAGACTTGGCTCTGCTCTCAATATATATTATTTTCCGTGTACTGGCTTATTTTATTGTGAATGTAAAATTTTGTGTATTGTTTGAAATATGGTTGTGTATAATGTGTCTTTTTGGAATTACTTTGTGTAACTCTTCTCATTTCTGTGTATGCTCTGTACCTGGGTCGCACCTGGAAACGAGCTTCGGCTCAGTGTGCTTTTCCCGGTTATCAATTTTAATAAATAATAAATATATATGTATATATTCATTGCAAAAAACTTTCCTTAATGCATCAGTTAGGTTCTATTACAGCAGAAGTATAGGTATGCATTAGAAGTTCCCAATCTACCACCCACCCCATCCTCCACACCAACAGGCATCGGGGTGTGCCTTGGAGTCATCTGCCCTAACTCTCACCCCATTCCATGTGTAGGAAGCTGAGATGGTACTGTATAGGAGAATGGGTGAGAGTTAGTCCTTATTAACCCCAAGGCACACCCTGATGCCTATTGGTGTGTGGAGGGTGGGGTGTGGGGTGGAAGAGTTGGGAACTCTAAAGCCGAATTTCCATACTTTTGTTGCTGTAATAGGAACCCTAACTGATGCATTAACTGAGTTTTTTTGCAATGAATTTCCCTTCTTTTTGAGATAGTATAATAGTATCTGTATTTTACTGTGGGAGCACAGGGAAGGACCCTGCGCTGCAATCCCTTCATAGATGCGCATATGTATGTAAGTGTGGAAGCGCAGGACCCTCCATGTGTCAAATAACAGTGACAAAATTGTCAGCATAGCCATCTTATTACCTCACCTCATGTACCCTGGTACAGAGAAATTGTGAAATACAAGGCAAAACGTAATTATGCTCAACTGCTACACCATTCTGCATCACAGGTGCAAAAACACATTTTGGACAGGATGTGAAAAATGACAGCTGTACTGTTCATGAGGTGGCATGAAAAAATGGCTATGTTGAAAATTTGGCATCAAAAGATTAAAAAGTAGGAAAGTTATGCATGTGCATAGAATAAATTCAACTGACACATGTAACTCGGGCAATTTCAGGATTTTTTGCACCACATTTTAACATGCCCTTTTGGGGACCCCACCTCATGAACACTGGCACTCTCATTTCATTAATCTGTCCCAAAAGTTGATTTCGCACAGTGAACGCGTCATTTTGTGCCACAGGTGCGAAAACACATTTCAGGAAGGATGTGAAAAAGGACAGCTGTACTGTTCATGAGGAGGTGTGCAAAAATGGCAATGTTGAAAATCTGGAGTGAAAACATCAACAATTGGTGAAGTTACAAGCATGCAAATAAACTGTGCAATGCGCGCTCGTAATGTAGGCATCTTTCAACATTTTTGCACCAAATTTTCAACATGGGCTTTTTGGGACCTCCCCTCATGAACACTGGCACTGTCCTTTCGTTAATCTGTCCCAAAAGGTGATTCTGCGCAGCGACCGCGAAATCACCTTATGGATTTGATTAACGAGATGACAGTGACACTGCTCATGAGGCGGGGTCCCAAAATGCCCCGTTGAAAATCTGGTGCAAAAATATTGAACCATGCCCAAGATATCAACATAACTTCAAGGTCCTGCTCTGTCTTACTTAATGTAGGTCGGTGCTGAGAGTGGAGTGGAAGCAACTGCTCTCTGAACTCTAGGAGTATTCAGCAGGGGCCCGACAAGCGCTATTGCTTTTTAGAATCAGTAAACCACCATTGCCTATTGCTGAAATTGCTTGCGTTATTGTGTTTTACTATGTGTAACTGTGTATGTTCATTTTGATAAGTGCTCTTTATTAATTGTAGTGCACTTATATGCAAGAGAAGCAAGGTCGGGCCCTTTCCAGGCCAGCTTGTGTTGCAGATTTCCTCTGGTCTTCTCTGTCTTGTTCCTTTATCTTCACCCCCAGGTTTTGTACAGTCTAGTGGTGGCAGAGGATGTCCCTGTGGGAGGAGAAAGAAGCCCTGCAGGGGGGTTTACGGCGGAAGACCAGAAGTTTACTGAAGAGAAGTGAATACCGGACCGACTGATTGTTATCGTGGCAATAAGGAAGAGACAACAAGATTCCCTTGTTACATCTATATCTGGAAAGTGTTTCTATTTTTTGTTTGTTTGTTCCCATCTGTTCTTGTCCGTTCCTTTATTTCTATCCTTTCTTATAAGGTAGAGAAGTGGAGAGGAGGAGATAGGACAGAAGAAGTATCACTTACCTGTCTGGCTTTCTGCTATTAAAAGGAAAACCACAAAACACACAATACACAGCCTTTGTTTCTTTCCCACTCCTTCTATGACCCTTCAGTGCTATATAAGAGATATATTATATTTTTAATTTTTAGATAGCTGTTTTTTAAATTTGGGGTTGTTTTGCATGATTGGGCAGACTGTTACGCGTGACATCAGATGATAAAAGCACATGCGTGGTGTTCTGAAGCAGATTACATTATTCTTCCGCTGGAATAGTATGCTGTGGTCTATGGAGTATTCGGGCACTCGCCGGGTAATCGCGTAATAGTGCACTTTAGATCTTTTCCTCTTATTTGCTATAACTGCAGGGGAAAATCGACAGATACCGCTATTGCTTCTCTAACACGTTGCACAAGATGGCGATCGAGATGCAATTAGATATGCAGACAGCGTTATTGAAGTGAGTTTTCAACATTTAACGTTTCATGTTTAAAATTTGAAAATGTTTCCCTTGTTATATTTTCTATATTTGCTAAGTACATAGGTATAGCAGGGGTAATAATTATATGGTCTGGGAGCAATTAGTTGAAGCTGGGACTAATAGTTTTAATTCTTGCATTAACAGTGTAGGGGCTGTCGAGGGGGTTGTGTAGCAGATACTCAGGTGCTGTCCTCAAATCATTTTCCCACTGCATTTTGTTTCATTTTTCCCCAGAAGGCAAGTTTTGTCCATTATCCCTGAGATATCATCAAGTGAGCAAGTTAAGAACTGGCGCAGTAGGGGAGAGATTTTTCAAGAGGGTTCATATCCTGATATCATCACATCTACTGACTGGAGGGTCTATGCTGGCATATGGAATACTGGCACAAGGATTTGCATAACATTTGCATAGGTTTTGCACAAACTTTTGCACAGACTTTCTCTGTATCAGACTGAATAGGTCCCTTTTATCCATACAGAGTTGTTTTTATTGCGCAAAGCTTGCACAGATTGTGGGACTTCGGGTTAAATAGCATGTGGAAGAACAGAACGGAACAGAACAGAACTGGCAAAAGAACAGAAAAGACTGAGACTGATTTGAGGGGATTTTGTGGAGATTTCGGAATAAGTTTTATGTCTGCTATTGGACATTAATACATTGTTTTAATATACTATACCCTGTTGTTAATTGATACTGTTAATAGTTATAATGGTTAGTACTAGTTTACGGAGACCACAAAGTAGTAGTCACTCCCCTTTACAAGATTTGGCCTCTAATAATAAAAAACAGGAAAAAGATACTAAAGGTAAAAGGCAAACAAAAATTACAGAACATATGAATTTACATACTACTAAAACCTCTACACCTAGGGTAAGGTTATTAGGGAATAAATGTAAAACAAGAGACTCCTGAGAGAGTGACTGGGGAAGCTTCTGCATTAATTTATTCTGCAGAGGGCGATAGTCTTAATAACTCCTATGTCTCAATAGAATATGCTGATATACTCAGCACTAAGATCGATGTTATAGATGTTATAGACATTGAAGACTTTAGCCAGCAGATAATTAATACACTAGGAACAACTGGGGAAATACCAAGGGAAGTGGAAAAGGTGATACCGATAAGGAATTAGGCTGTGAACAACACACACCTATGTCCAAAGAAGATTCGGTACATCTTACAGATATTGAGAAATCTCCTCAATTGTGGCTCTCTAATGAGACAAAGGAGAGCAAATGGATGAGTAGGGAGGCTATTATTGGTATGGCTGGCTCCCCCAGTGAGCCACCAATAAAAAGTGGATTGAATTAGGTGATAGACAAGCTTCAACTTACAATTGATGGATTGAAAAAAAATGATGGGTTCACTTGTAATAATGTAATGAGATGTTGTAGTAACTGTGGAGTCCAGATTGACCATCAATCAGCTCAGATCAGGAATCTGTATTCACCTATGAGCTTAAGTGAAGATCTTATATCCTTATTAAAAAAATCTGTATGATGCTCATCTAGTAATAATGGAGCAATTGGTGATTAATAAAAATTTAATTGCGACATTAAGAAATGATGTAGCTCTCAACAGAGCTACAATTGAGGGTCTTACTATACATTCATTCAATAGTTCAGTTACAGAAGTGGAAGCTGTAGAACAAGGAAGTCAGCAAGAACATAATGAAAAGAGGTTAAGACGACTTTAGTATTATAGAAATACCTGATACAAAGGGAGATTTATTTAAACAAAAAAATAAAAATAAAAAAGGAGGAAAAAAGGGGGAGAAGTTTAAAATCAAATACAGTGAAGAACAGGGGCCAAGAAATAACAAAGGATGATGAAAACAGTGCTGAAATGATGGGGAAGGAATTGGTTACTCAGACTCAGGAGCAGGTTGTTACTTATGGTACGATAGAACAAGGAATAATGGAAGAAATAGAGGGAAAAGAACTAGGAAATCAATTGATAAATAAGAATATTAGGCGAGGAGAGATGGATCATCACCTAATGGATGACCCCAGACACAAGTATAATCTGGGACTACAATTGGATAACCTAGAACAAGAAACCAAGCTCCTGAATTATCAAATAGGGCTGAGCCCTATAAATAAGGAGCAAGGGTCACTGAGGTTAGTTCCACAGGTGATGGAGGGTAGCCTTACAGGACAATCATGTAGAAAGGTTACTCCCTCTCATGATGATGTAAGGGTGATGGAAAAGGTTCAGGGTACTAAGAATTTATGCTCTGAGCCACCAACTAATTGGATAGAAACCTACCCACTTATTAGACTATATGGTCCAAAAGACTGGGGGAATTTTGATCCATCTAATTCTGAGTTCCAGTTGTTAGAATATTTGAGTAAAGAGCTTGACTGTATGCTATCATAAGATGATGTGATTGAGGTTAGAAATATTCTTATTCCAGCAGCAACTTTAATTGATGTGTTATTCATCTCCCCTAGAATGGTCAATTATATCTGGGTAAATAGTTGGCCGATTCAGGAAAAGGAAGTGATTGTTACATTCCTGAATAGAGCTCAGTTTAACAAGAATGTTATACTAGGCAATGAAACATATGAAGAACAACCTATTCTAAGTTTGTTTGGAATGAGTCCAATGAGTGGGGAAGATGAGAGGAAATTGACCAATGCAACTGGGAATCTTTTTGTTAATTTTCTACATGTTCTGTTGGATGAAATGGGTTACACAGGTGCACATAGAGTGCACACTGATTCCTATATTAATAGTCACATTGACATTTAAGTAAGTAATAAGGAACTGGATGAGTTTATTTTGGCTCAAGCACATAAGCTAGACCATCTTGGTTTTCAGGTTATAAAAGCTTCTGTGTTAGAGGTTGAGTCTGCACGTACTGTCTCTCCTGACACATACATTACAACTGCACTATAACTATCGGACAGGTTTCACTTACTTGCAGAATATAATGAGGATTGACACCAAGGGCATAGTATATGTAAGCATGACAATGGGGATGGAAAAGATAGGTATATGTTTTTAACTTGGAATATAGCAGGGTGGAAAGTAAAAATGGCAGACAATGAATGTAAGTAATTTCTGTTTCGGTGCAATATAATATGCTTGCAGGAAACGTGGCATGCAGTGAATGATGATATAAATGTTAATGGTTTTGAAGTTTGTCATAGCCCAGGAACGAGGAAAGTAAAATTTGGAAGACTGCTGGGGATATTATTACAGGAATTTTAAAGTAGGGAGTTTTCAGAAAGTACTACCTTGGAAAATACTTGGCAATTTTATAACAGTTTATGTGAAGGAAGGGATACAAGAAATAATTATTGTTAATTGTTATATCCCCCCAGAGGGTTCTAAGTTCTATTCACCCCAATTATGGCAAGATCTGACTGAATTATTGTTGGAGGTTGTACAGGTATTTCCAAAAGCAGATCTGCTTTTAATGGAAATTTTAATGCCCATATTGGGGCTTTTGATGGCTTAATGGACAACTCTATGTATACATGTAAGGAAGATGGGTGGGATCTGTTACTGAAGAAATCACAAGACAAAATACTCAGTAAATCTGGTGAATATTTGATAGATCTTTTAATAGAGTGTAATCTGTTTCCATTAAATGGAAGATACATGAGGGATCAAGATGGGGATTTTACATATATCTCCACTAGGGGATCCGCCATAGCTGATTATATCTTCTGGAATGGTGCGGTTACATACTGGGAGACACTGACTGTCCCAGTAACTGGGGAGAGTGATCATTTCCCGGTGTATGCTGGTACCACAGTAGTGAGATCAGACTCTAATAGGATTGTTTCTGATAAAGTGAAATTTACAGAAATAAGAAACTCTAAAATATTAATTTCAGAAAAAAGCACGGAACAGAAAATTCTATCCATCGTCACTATTTCAGTTCTGATGGAGCAGATTGTTAATTTGACAAACAAAGATTTAGATTTTTTTGTTAAAAGAATTGTACTCTTTGTTTGAAAAAATAAGAAGGGAACTGGAGAGACCTGTAAAAGAATCTAATAGGGATATAACACATACACGGTTTGATAATGACTGTAAAAGAATGAAGGCCCAGATTAGGGTTTTGTATGACCAATATAAAGAAATAAGGGTGGGGCAAGTTTTTACCAGTGTTAACCAGTTAAGGAGAAATTATAAGAAGTTTATTCAAGAAAAGAAACAGGCCTTTTTATAAAAAAACAATGGAAACATATTTTGGTAGTAGTCCAAAGTAATGATGTTAAAACATTTTGGTCACTGATCGCGAAGAGTACGAAAAATTAAAAAAAAGATATAGATACATATATATCAGAGGAACAGTGGATAATGTTTTTTACTGACATTTACCATGACCCCTCTGCAGATAGATTACAACCACAGCAATGTAATAGTAATGTTCCCCTTGGGCTGATCACTCTGGATGAGGTATACTGAGCTATTTATTCATTGAAAAATCATAAAGCAGCCAGACCTGATGGTGTACCAGCAGAAGTTTATCTGAGTGCTCCTGTAATTTGGGGGGAATTTCTTACAATTTTTGATAGTCAATGTGTAAAAGGTAGCATTTATCCACTGACATAGAAGGGTACAAATATTATCCCTCTGCATAAAAAGGGTGATCTGACAAATCCAGCCATGTATAGGTCAATAAGCCTACTAGACGCGAATCTTAAAATATTTAGTAGAGTTTTACTTGAAAGATTAAAAGAAGAAATAGAAAGGACTGGAAGACTGGCAAACTCCCAGGCAGGCTTTAGAGCTGGTTTCTCAATGATGGATAATACATTTGTACTTAGGCATATAACAGAAAAATATTCCCTTCTAAGGAAACAAAATGCATATGCAATGTTTACTGACTATACATCAGCATTCGATTATTTTGCTAGGGGTATCTTATGGAAGATATTAAATGAGAGAGGCATAGATTGTGCTTTGATTTCAGTTCTATCTGATTTATATTCAGGAACCTGGGCCAAGGTGAGGCTGGGCCAAAAAGGGCAGATTTCTTCCTCATTTGATATTAATCGTGGGGTAAGACTGGGCTGTGTATTGGCCCCAGTCTTGTTTTTACTATATACTGATAAACTGTTAAAAGATATAGAGGAATTAAATTCTGATGCACCAAAAATTAAAATAAAAAGCTGTCCAATTTTGGCCTATGCGGACGACATCATTTTGATTTCGCTTACATCATATAGAACTGAAACTAAAAATCAATCTTAATAAGTCTACAACAGTAATATTTAGTAAAAATAAAATACAGACAAAGGGAGCCTGGTTATTGGAAAATAATAAAGTAGAAGTGGTTGATTGATATCTTAATCTACAGGTCCTTTTCAGTGGAAATGGGCTATGGGCTGCTCATAGAGAGTTTGTGATGGATAAATTAAAACAAACAACAGCAGCCCTTGCAAGGTTTATTGTTAAATATGGTGGGTGTACACTTAAACCCTGGGCACAAACTGTAAGAGCTAAATTTAAAGGTAAGCTCCTGTATGGCACAGATGTTTGGGAGGTTAAATATGTAAATAAGGTTGTGTCTCCTTTATATAAGCTATTACAAAAATATTTTAAGAGTTGGACACTCATGCCAAGCAGCATATGTAAGAAGTGAACTAGGATTAGTAGATATAAAGGCTTCCATTGAAAGTCAAAAAATTAATATTTGGATTAAGCCCACTAAAAAGAAAGAAAGTGCCCTAACATCAGTATGTCTGAAGGAAAAAGAAGAATGGTTCAACTTAGGATGTAGGTATGGATTTTGGTATACAATCCATGCATTACAGGATAAACATAAATTAATGACTCTGAAAAGGGCAGTGGATCAAAGAATTGTATTAAGTGAAAAGTATAAAAAATATGTTACAAAAAGGATAAATAACTACTGAAAGATGCAAGATTTACAAATTATAACAGGAACTTGTTACTCTGAATGATTTGTACAAAGCAATTACTATTTTGGGTTTAAACCCTTTTTAGAAATGTTGCCTGAACACAAACTTAGAACAGTGTTCTCTAACTATAAATTTGAACAATTTTCAAGTAACATACTGATTTATCGGTACAGGAAGGAAGGTATACTATCCAGAGCCTGTGATTGCTCCCATGGGGGGATTGAGGATTTAGTCCATGTCTTATGGTATTGCACATGGTACTCAGAACCAAGAGCATACTGGTTGCCACCTTTTTAAGAGAGAGATATAAAATTGATATATAACGTTATTAATGTATATCCTTCTCCATACAGAAGATGAAGGGACTGTTGTTAGAATAGCCAAGTATTTCCAGGTTATTAGTAAACTGAAAAAGAGATATATAACAGAGTAACACTTATCAAGAAAATTAATGGATCCTTGTTTATGGTTTATGAATTGTGAATTGTGAGATTTGGGGCTTTAGGTGTAAGAAGGGATTAATTATGTTGCAAATAGGATGTGAATCATTTGATTGTGTTTTTGTTGTGTATCCGATGTAAACAATCTGCCTATTTGTATTAATTTTAAGTGTGTGCGTGTGTGTATAAAAGGCTTTTTTAGCTATACAATAAACACTTTATTGATTGAATATAAGTTCAAAACACCATAGACAGCCATTATATGGCACTTACCTTGATTCTTCAGTTCACGGTTCGGCTTTGAAGAGTGCAGATGTGTTCCAGTCCAGAAAGATCATAGCCCCCGACCTCCAGAGGTAAGTATGGGGTAAGGGGGGGTAAGGGGAGGTGTGTGAGTGGAGGGAGGGTGGTGATGGGGGAGGGTGACAAGGGAGATGATGACGGACTGTTTTCTTCTTTCCAGGTATTAAAAAAAAAGATATCAGGGAACGGTTTCCTTTTTTTTACAGGTACTAATGTGTATTGGGACACTGGGGGTGGTCTCTCCAGTGTCTCTCAGTACTGGGGAATGTAGGATGTAGCTGGGGACACTGGGAGTGGGCAACCCAGTGTCCCACACAGTCGGGGGGGTAGTGCCAACACGGGGATTGGGCACCCTGATATTGGCAAACTTAACTGAATATTTCAGTACACTGGGAGTGGGCTCTCGAGTGTACCATAGTGGTGGGGGCTGAGGAGGTGGATTTCTACTGCTGACAGAGAGATTAGGCATCCCAATATTGGCAGAAGCATTTTTTTTAAATGTTTCGGGACACTGGAAGTGGGTTATCCAGTGTCCCACAGTGGCAAGTGTGTTGGGGGGGGGGTATTCCTACTGCCGACATGGGGATTGGGCACCCTGATGTCAGCAGAAACATGTATTCTCAAAATAAATTAATACATAAATAAAACTGGATTTTTGACTCACGAAGTAGGATCCTAGTTCGTATCTCGTCATACGAACTAGGATCTAACTTCGTATGACCCCCATACGAACAAGGATTTAAAATGCTAATTAAACCACATATTAAGGCCTTTTTTGAGTAGTAAAGTGCAGAATGCACCTAAGGGGTCCCAATAAATAAGCTACATGTGTTGGTTACTGCCCAGAATTTCATTTTGGGAGGTTTTCAAATTCAAATTTTGCAGGCAAAACTGAAAACAAGATGGCGGCCATATGAAGGAGTAATTTTTCCATACAACACAGGATTCCTACTTTGTTTCACACAGCTATATTTTAGTGCTTACTGAGCATGCTCAGAAACAATTTTTTTCAAATGTTTAAATTGCAATAACATAAAAATGGCTTATTATTCTTTCACCAGACTAACAAAAGGCACATATGTGAGGTAGTCCCTTTCTGCCCTGAAAATTTCATACCAAACAAAACAAAGCATCTGGGCTGTAGGCAAGTTCAAAGAAAAATCCCAGCAAAGTCAATGAGCTAAAACATGTTTTTTTCACTCTCTGTAACTCAGAAACTGTACATCCAACTGGAATATAACTTGCCAAATCAAGAGATCTAACCCATAGGAAGGTGCATACCATATTTTGTGTAAATCCATTGAACAGTTGCGAAGTTATTGAAGTGCAAAATTTTGAGTTTAACATTGAAGTGCCTACTCAACCCTAACTACAGGATTGTGACCATGCCCCTATAATATATATTAATTATACAGGCTTGGTCGTGCCTGTATATGAGGGTTGAGTAAACACTTTAATGTTAAACCCCAGTTTTTACACCTTAATAACTCTGCCCCTGTTCAACTGATTTACTTGAATTTTGGAAACCGCAGAGATGGTACCAGGATGTCTGGATTCTGAAAATTTTGTGGAAATTAGTTCACCAGGGCAAAGTTACAGGACAAAAAACCCAAAAGTTACATAAATGAAGACTTTTTTTGCTAACCTATAACTAAAAATCTAGGAGGATTTGAAACCTGAAACTTGCAGGTTTGATACAGTTTGGTCCATGGTGTGTGTGTTTTATTTTGCTTTCAAACTAAAGTAGTTTTAAAAAATTTAATAAAAACATTTCCATTTCTGAGCATGCACTGTTAGAAAAATCAGTGCTCTAATGAAGGAACAAGTTAATGAGTTATGTAAACCTATAGAAAGAGGAGAAATTGTAAAGGTTATTGATAACCTAACTTTAAATAAATCCACAGGTCCAGATGGACTTACAGCAAGATTTTATAAAACCTTTAAAAGCATTCTAACACCTCTTTTACATGAAATCTACAATTATATTTTAGAAAATGGTATGGTTGAAAAATCTTTGTTAGAGGCACTTTTAATACCATTGCCTAAACCAGGTAAACCTAGCGACAATGTAGGAAATTATAGACATATTTCTTTAATCAATTGTGATATAAAAATGTTATCTTCAGTTGTGGCCCAGAGAAACAAAAATATTTGGACCCCTTTGATCTCAAAAGTGCAGGTAGGTTTTATTGCAAACAGATAGGCTCCAGATCATATTAGAAAACTGTTCTATGTCTTCTCCACTTCCAGCAACTGCGGTGCACCAATGGCACTGGTGTCGCTGGACAAGGAGAAGGCATTTGACAGGGTCAACCATGAATTTCTTTTTCAAACTTTGCTTAGATTTGGTTTCCCAAAACTTTTTGTCAACTGGTTGAGAACTTTGTATTTGTTCCCTACAGCATGAATTTCAGGTAATGGTGTTATCTCTAACCCAATTTCATTACAAAGAGAATAATGTATAGTTCAGTGGGTATTAAAGGTCAATAATACCATCGAGAGGTTCTGGACATGCATGAACCTTGAGAGCGAAGTTCGAGAGGTTCCTACATGTCCAGAACCGCGAGATGGTATTGCTGACTGGTAATACCCACTGAACCATATATTGTTTTTTTTTAATATATGGATCCAAGTGTGTTTTGGGGTCTTCTGAGATGGGCAGTTCGCCAGTTCAGTTAAGGACCGTCTGGGTGATGGCGAACTGCCGCACTTTCTCGCGCTGTCGTTCCCCATCTTGCTCGTTGTGTCACTCAACTCCTCTCCCCGCCTTCCGTTAAGCACAATCACGGCATAATATTGTTAGTAGGCATTCCTACCTTTTCCTGCTGTTGGGAAACAGGGAACACAGGATTAGGTAGATAAATCCATTTGGGGCACAGTCTAAAAAAAAAAATGGCAAAATACAGAGGAACCCCTAGTGTCTCGCTAAGCGAGAGATGGCTGCCATGTTTTGAGATTTTTTTCTGACCGCTCACTAAGGGAAAGTGGCCAATCGAAAGGCACGCTTCAGAAGACTTGGGTAGGGCATTCTAGCACATGTGCTGATGTCTTTTGGTGATAATACTATCGTTCATGAGGGAATGATAGTATTGCCACTTTGGAACAATGCTATTATCGGTGAGCAACTGTACTATTACCACTTTCTGTGCAATGCTATTACTGGGATTTTTTTGTATGCTTTTGTATGCTATTAAATCGCATATCCATATATTAAAATGTGGTACCTACCAAGGTTGCCCCCATCCCTTATTTTGTTCAATTTTTATTTGGAGGCATTGCTGTTCTTTTTAAATACAAATCCTTTAATAACGGGAATTACCTTAGGTAATTGAGATCTAAACATTTCAGCTTTTGCCAATGATATCTTACTTCACATATCAAATTTTGATCAACGCGGCTTTGGATAGTATAAGATAATTTACTCAATATTCTAACTATAAACTTCATATGGAAAAAACTGAGGTATTACCACTGAATAACATAGTGTATAAAATGATTGTATTAGTTTAGGTCTTTCTTGGTCTCCTTCTACCTTGAAATATTTAGGTATTTATCTGATTCCAGATCATTTCCAACTTATTAAATTTAACTTGGATGATCTATTAAACACAATTAAACAAGATTTGAAAAGATGGAACTGTCTTTAACTTTCATTCTGGGGAAAAGTAAGCATACTCAAAATGAATATTTTTCCAATAATTGTTCACCTTATAAATATGCTACATACATTTATTCCTTTTTCGTGGTTTAACAAGTTTCACTCAGAAATTTCAAATTTTCTATTGGGAGGCAGGATGCCAAGAATAGCCTTAAAAAAACTATTGTTACTCAAATCTCAAGGGGGTGTCAAACTACCAAATGGTATTTTATACTATATGGCTACTCATGTTAATAAATATATAAAATGGCTTTATTCTCCATTGGATCGAGGAAACTATGTTCCTATTTGTTTGGATATAGAACTTTATTTAATGAAAAGACATAAAGTATCTACAGAAGTTATCTTATATTGTAATCCTAATCTCCTAGCCCTGGAATTTAAAACGCTTTGCAATTGGCACTTCTCTTAGAATTGATCAGAAGATTACTTCTTATTTAAACCTAGATTTATACAGGAGTTTTAACTAACCTATCTTAGGGAATCCAAATTTTAACATAGATGGCAAGCCAATTCCATATAAATGGTTTCCCAATTTAAAAAGACGTAAACTTCACTCATTAGTAAATAATGGTGCAATGACTTCTTTTCAGAAGTTTCTACAAAGAAAGACATTAAATAAAAATTATTTACAAAAATTATTACTTATCAAAATAGCTGTAAAGCTTACTTGGGAGCAAACTTACAAACATCAGACCCTAACGGTATATTAAATTATATGAAACTAAGAACTTTAAAACCCCATTCTATATCAAATCTCTATCAAATATTAATAACATTGAAATTTTAACCAGATCTGGTAATCATCTTTTTTTGGTACAAGGAGACCAAACAATATCCACAAAATTGTTACAGTCTTGGAACAATGTTTACATATACATTCCCCTAGATAATTTAAGATTGATTCAGTTTAAGATTTTGCATAATGCTTAAATTTGTCTCCACAAAAACTATTGTATATGTCTTTGGTTTAGCTGAGTCAAATAAATACATAAAATGTGGGCTTGAAGAGGGATCAATCACACATATCTTTTGGTATTGCCCAAATGCACAGAAGATTTGGAATAAAGTACAAAGTAACTTAGGGGTGAAACTTTCACTACATAAGGTGATAAACTTTGAGACATGCATTTTGGGCAATCTAAACATGGTTAAAGAGTCAGCTGACAAATTCATTTTAATCACTACTAGCTATTTCCATAAAACAAATGATAGCAAAGCACTGGTTGGACTAGGAGGATTTCTGTATGAAAAGAAGTGATGGAGACTGTAAGATTTAATTTACAAATTACAAGATTAATACATTTATTTTTATAATAAACTCAATTTATTCTATGATAGATGGGGTAAACTGTATGACCTACTAATTCAAAACAGTTTACTGCTTGGCTTAAAATGTATTTAGTGGTGATGACTCTGAGTTTGATTATTTTATCCTACTTTTATTGTGATATTTAAGTTAATTTTATGTTTTATCCTTGTTGAACTGAGGTCTGGTTATTGGTTTTCTAGATAGCTAGTTGGGGGGGGGACTATACAGAGTTAACGTTCACTTATAGTTGTAATTCTGACTAGACATATGAATTTAGGGCCAGATATTCAAAATGTTGCTCCGGGGCTAAATTAGCACTGCCTAGCAGGCAAAGTTAGCCCGGAACAAAAAGCAAGCTATATTCAGAAGAAATAGCCCAGGGCCAACAGCCTCTGAATATAGCATGGGAATGAGGCCGGGCAAACTGGGCTGGGTGTGCAGGGCAAACGTAGCCCTGTAATAAGACAGCTCTGAATATAGCAACCAGGAAGTGCAGACCACAGCAGCAACACAGTGCACAGCGACGTGAAGGTAGGTAGAGGGGACTTATGTGGCCAATGTGTGTTCCAGCAAATGCCTGGACCCAGTACAGCCGAAGGGAGCAGCATATGGGAAAGTACAGTGTGTAAAACAGTATAATATTCCCCAAACTGTTTGTGCCGAGGTAACGCATTCGCGCATGATTAGCACGGAGCTAAGCTGTTTGCCCAGTGCTAAACTCTGCCACATTCAAAAAGTGACATGCAAATGAGCCTACTTAGGTAGTCTCTGGGCAAACAGCCACATTAGCATCCCATTATGCCCCGATTTGAAGGCAGTTTGCCCAGCATTACTGCAGGGTCTCACAGCTCCACCTGTAGGTCAGTCTGGAAGTACAGGGACTGGCCAGGTCCAACCGCAGCTCCACCTGTAGGTCAGTCAGGCAGTGCATGTTGATAGCTGCAGGCTACATGTGAACAGTACGGCATAGCATAGCATGTCGTACCCCGGGGGACAACACAGCATAGGCACAGGTGGTGGTAGTGCTGCATGCAACTGTCACACTGTAGGTCATACTACAGTGCACAGCAGACACTACAGTAGCAAGGGGGCCAGCAGTATGAGGGACACAGCAACGCCTATGGTATGCAGGGCAGTAAAGACCACTGCACTGTACACAGTGACAGGCCCAGCTTGCAGGTGATTACTGACAGTGGACAGTACTGCTACGCTGTTGTGTGATCCACAGATGCTGCACCTGTGGCATGGGATGCTCACAGTGACATATATATGGCAGGCTGTGTGTGCTGTGGCATCTGTACAGTTGTGCGATACGTGGCTGGGGGGCACATAAGCTCAGACAGGCACAGAGGTGGTGGGGTATTCCCACTACTGGCCCATGTGCATTGCATGATGTGTCCCAGCCTTGTGGCCACACCTGGGCTGTGGTGAGGTCTGGCCACCCATACACCCTCCCCTCAATGGCCACCATGCCCACAGTGCTGCATGTGTGTGCTAGCATCTGTTGGTCACCACAGACGTATGGTCTGCAGGTGTGTGCTGTATGGCCACACTACCATGATGTCCCCTGTGGGCCAGATCACCCCTTACTGCCTGTGCTTGGCTGGGACTAGTGGCAGCTGTTGGCATCATGGTAGTGCCATCAATGAGCAGCATGTGTCCTCCATGTCTGGCATTTTCTAAGTGTCATACTCACATGTTAGGGTCGTGCAAGCCGTGCAAAAGCCATGCAAACACAGCGCAAAGCAACACTGTCATGCAAAGCTGTTTGCCCACGGTTAAGACCAGCTTTTCCTGGGTGGTAAAATGTACCGTGCTAAGGGTCGTGCTAAACACCTTAGCGCGACGCTAGCCACTGAATATCTCATAACGCCTGTATTCATGTTCACTTTGCCCCTTGCATATAATTATGGTTTGCCCAGTACTAATGCGGTTTGTGCGTGCTATTTGGCCTTTTGAATATGGCAGACCCGCGCTAATCCCGCGCTAAACCCAAGCAAATGGTTTGCGCACCAAGCAAAGCTTTGAATATCTGGGCTTTAATCTGCAATGCTTACTGTTATTGATTGTGTTTGTGTATTGTATTGTTTTTTTTTTTAACATAAGTTATTTAAATAAAAGAAAGTTAAAGAAAAATTAGCACTCTGAAGATAACTGAATTTTTACAACCACATTGCTTCATGTGGTCATTTTACAAGAATGCATTTGTGTATCAGGCTAATATCTTTAGCCAGAGTGTTTCAATCCCTTCTGAGTTGTCGTTTATTTCATGTACTTGCAGTTGATTTCTGAGATGCAACACTAGCCCTTCAACTTTTATGTCCGATTTATACCATCCAAATAGTTTAGTTGTTCAGTCTGTCACCCTACAGGTCACTGCTAACCCACCTTGTCTCTGTTACTCCAATTCTGTCCTGTTGTTCCATTGTGATCAGTGTCTCTGATTCTCCCGTAAAGTTCCTTGGGACATGTATGCCCATAATACAGGCACTTTCAGTGTCCTTTATCTTTGATCTCTTGTCAGTCCTTTTGGGTGCACCACTTGTCATGCCTGTCCCATTTCCAATATCAGAACCATTTCCATGCATGTCCCTTCCCTGTCATTTTCTGCTTCACTAGCTTCCTCAAATGTCCCTCCCCTCGATTACTTTAAGTTTGTCTTACAATTGTATAGAGCTTGTTTCCCCAAAGTTTTGCTCTTTGACTGTTCTGCTACAGTGCATCTTTTGTACATAGATCTTCCCTATTGTCAAATGCTGTCCGGTTCCTAAAAAAAAAAAACCTCCTTGCACCAACAACTGTATGCAAGTATTCATCACCTGGGTCTTGGCTGTGTATTTCTTGCCTCCAATGTGGATAAGTAAGCTGTCTGTAACTATAACTTCTGTTTTCCTTTACAAACATAACACATTAGGAAATAAACTAGACCACCTCCCATCAAGGTTTGTCCGCCTCCAAATCAATGAGAATACTCTGCCACCCCTGTTTCTTCAAGGTGCCCATCTAGTCTAAGCTTGATGGTAGAAGCAGTGTTTGCCACTTGTTCTAGTCAGTAGTTCTTGATACTTCCCTTGGATCTTCCTCTTCTCAAGTCACTCAATTCCCCTTGTCTTCTCATTCTTGTACATCTAGAAAAGCTACATTTTTCATAATTATGATATCCTTTGCAGATATTTGAATTCTGTCACCATGTCACTCTTGATCCATGAGGACCAGAACTCTGTGCTACACTCAACATGGGGTCTCTGACCAGTGACCAGTGCTTAGGAATTACAATATCTCTTGACCTGTTCACATAGTTTCTCTTGTTGTATGTCATGAGTCTATGTTCTTAGCTAGCTGCTGCCCCACACTGCTGCCCCACTTAAAGTTGTTTATTACTCTAGTTTCTTTGTCAGCTGAGTTTCAGCAATCTCTGTGTTATTTAGGTAGGAGTGTGCTTTTATACTCCACTTACCTGGATGCAGTTGCACCACTTTGCATCTCACGACATTCAAATCTCTGCCCATTTTTGAGCATGTCCAGGTCTCTCTGAATTTCATTTAGCTCCAGCTGAGATGCAACTACCCTTCCTACTGTGTTGTGATCACTGAACATGGTAACCTAGCCACTCAAGCCCACCTCCAGCTCATCTATAAATATGGTAACTTTGTCTCCAGCAGAAGACCTTGCAGCAGTACACGGGTCACTTTTTTCTATGTCGATAAGATTACCATCGATTAAACCCTCTATTTCCCGTCCTACAACCAGTTTCTAGCACATTGCATAATATAATCAGTTATGCCTAGGTCCTACATTTTATGAACTAGTCTCTTGTGTGACACTGCATTAAAGGCTTTGCTGAAGTTCAGATATACAACATCTACAGATTTCCTCAAATTAAGCTTCTTCATCACATGGTTAAAAAAATGCAACAAGCTTGGTCTGGCATGATTTCACCTTGCAGAATTTATATTGAGCTACCATGTCTAAGTTATTTTTCTGGAAATGTTGAATAGTTACATTTCTTATGAATGTCTGTATTTAGCACCACGGACTGCACTCATGTTGCCATCCAGGAACCCACCGGTAATGGAGTGCAGGCCTATGTCACTAGGAAGGGATACCTCTCCATCAGTTGCCAGGTGGTGTGTGATGCAACAGGACATATCATCAGTGTCTTGTAATGGCTCCCTGGCAGCACCCATGATACCATTATCTGGTACAGTTCCATCCTGTGCCACTTGTCCCATGACCCGCATTTGTTGCAGAGGACGGGTACAATGTGGCACACAGCACCACACACAACATCATCAAACATGTGTTTGGAATGCCTAAGATGCAGTTCTGCTGCCTTGATTGTTCCACAGCTGCCCAACACTACCATATATGTATACTACACCGATATGGCACTCAATTATAGGATATGCATGCTGGCCCCAAAGGAAGAACTGCAGTGGATTCAGAGCCAGAGGGCCAGGGGATACAGAAGCAGCCTGACATGTGTGACCTCAGAATAGCCAGGAGGGCCCAGGAGTACAAAGCCTGACTCATAACAGACATTTTTCAGACAAGAAGGGTGAGTACAGACCACACAGGAGACTAACATTTTTACTCAATGTATTATCACACACCAACACAAGTACATATAGGGCATCATGCCAGGCAGAGGGTTATCACAAGTGGGGGGGGGGCAGAAATGCACTGCAACTAGGCAGGGAGGAGCAAATAAGGTGCATACACAAATACAGCCCATGTTAGAAGGAGTCCTAAAGGGGTGCCAACACAGGCCTTCTAGGCAGAGGTGTAGCAAATGGGGTAATCACAAAGAAAGGTAGTGTTAGGGGTTTCAGAACAGTGAACATATAGATACCTGCCAGTCAGGCGGTGGGGTGGGGGTGGGGTTGCTGTAGTACAGGCTATCCAGGCTGGGGTAGGAAAGGGTGGACTACATCACGAGGGCAGGTGGTGGTGTCACATGGGTACTGAGGGGATGAAGGGATTACATGTTGGTGAGGGGGTGGCCATCGCAACCCATGTGTGTCTCCTATTACCTCCCCGGATATGGACAGTGCATCTGTGCTGTACCTGGTATGGTTTGGGGTCCTCATCCACAATATAGGGGATGAGTGTGGGGATGGTGTTACCTGCCCCATCCACAGCACTGCAGGGTACTAACGCCGGTGTGAAGCAGGTCATGACCTGCTGTGTGGTATCCTGGGAGTCCCAAATATGCTAGCCATTCTTCTTCCAGCACTGCGTGGTGAGGGCATATGCCCGTGGTGTCCACTGTGGGGTGACACTATTTCCACTGGACAGGCCAGGCTATGGCAGGCACTTGCAGTGCCTGTCACCAAGGCTGCGCACTCCAGCACAGTACAACACAGGCGATCCACACAGGTGGTCATATCCCGGTGCTGTATCTCCATGCCGGAGGCCAGATCCTGAAGCAGGTTGTGTAGGGCTGCCATGAACTCTGCATGATGTGCCTCTGCCCACTCCTTGGCACATTGCATGTCTTTGTGCAGCATGTAGCTGAGGTGTGTCACTTCCTGCTGGGCAACATACTGTGCCTCCACTGCTTACCACAGCAGCAGTGGGTTGTCAGACACATCCCACTCTTACTGGGGGACTCTCCAATGGGATAGGGTCAGGTTACACCCTCGGCTGTTCTATGGCCCTGGGCTGCACCGCAGGTGGTGGTTAGGACCACTGTGAGTGCTGTGCACTGGCTGTTGCTGGCTCAGTGGGATAGGCATGGAGTGTCAGGGCTGTGGCCATGCCAGTGGATGGATGTTGGGAGGCACTATAGTGGCTGGCCCTGTGGTATCGACCAAGCGGCAGGGTGATGACCATGCAGTAGCTGGGTCATGGTGGCACAGCGGTGGCTATGCCAGGGCTATGGGGTGGGCTGTACTGCTGTGACCACTGGGTCATGTAGGGACAGCAGCTGGTTCCACTGGCAGTGACAGACAACCCCTCCTGATCTGGGGTGGACCCCACCTGCCCCTAGCTTGGCTGAATACTGCAGTTTGCCTACTGCATAAATATGTTTGTGCTAGTACACTGCTTTGTGCAGTGTCTGTGCTCTGTCAGGCCAAAGTAGAGTCATGACATCACTTGCTACCTATGACATCATCAGACTGTGCAGCTCTGCATGCCAGGCAGTTATGTAATAGCGGTGCACAACACTGTGCAAAGCCATGCATGTACAATACATATATGCATGTCCCAGGCATGTGCCACCCCATGCCTGGCAGATGCTCCTGGTCCTGCCCCTCCAGATGTATGTGTAGCACAAAGCA
Organism: Neoceratodus forsteri; assembly: GCA_016271365.2. Classification (NCBI taxonomy): domain Eukaryota; kingdom Metazoa; phylum Chordata; order Ceratodontiformes; family Ceratodontidae; genus Neoceratodus; species Neoceratodus forsteri. Next base: position 289,212,371 of record CM057456.1, read on the forward strand.
ACGTAACATGGCACTACCACAGCAATGTGCTGTGCAACACTACAGAACACACCCAGACAGCACAGAATCTGGCAGGAGAGTGTAGCCAAGTCCTAGATCTAGCAGATAACACAGGTTCATGCAGCAATGGGACGACAGGAGGTCAAACACCAAGTTGGCCAGTTTGGTCAACCTGGTGGTCTCAAGAGAGGACCCATTGCTGGGGGAGGCAGCACGGTCAGACAGTCCCCAGAGTGAGGTCTGGGCATCTGTGGGGTGGTGCCTCACATGAAGAACTGGGGACAGCTAGTGATCAGTGCCGGCACTGATTTATCACTCTCCAGAGGAGGGAGGGGCTCTGCCTGTAGCAGCTGAGGATGGTGGTGGATGGTGGCACCATGTCAAGCCCAGGTGAGTACAGAAGGCTACATACATGATCTGTGTGATGGCCTGCTTGTAAATATAGAGGTGTCTGGGCCCCCTAGCCCATGTGACGTCCATGTGCCTGTACATGAGAGGACCCACCATGGTTACCTGAGATGTGAACCTGCCTGGGCTGCACAGCTGTGGGCCACCACAGTGATAGGGCAGCGGTGTCAAGGTGCATGACAGGCTCATGTATAGTGCCATGGAATATTGTGCAGGGTCTGGTTACCAGGTATGGTGACCAGGACATGTCACTTCCCATTGCTGGGTATGACCCGGAAAAGAGTCACATATGTCTTGCATGTAGCTGTGCTATTAGATGTCTCCAGAAAGATGTGGATATGGCCACCATCTGTGTTGTGCACATGGTCAGCACTGTGCCGCATGGGCACGGCCTTGTACAGCATGGGTTACTACTGTGCTGTACAAGGGGTTCTGGACACACTCCAGCCACTGTGTGGGGCCCCATCTACAGAATTCTGCACCCCCAGTCATTGCACAGGTATGCCTTGTCTACCCTTGTTGTATACAACCTGGTGCACCATGTATACAACTGCAAACCATGCCGTCCAAGAGCCTGGAGCTGACATGTATGGGGCTGGGAGGTTGGCAGACTGCAGGCATTATATGAGCTGGTGTATGGCATGTACGGCCATGCCAACCACAGGGGGATGTATCATAACTGCTGCACCTGGGCCATGGCATGCATGTGTATGGTGCCACAGGTGCCTAAACAGGGATGCTGCATACCTTACCGGTCCTGGCCATCCACATCATACAAATGTGGCAGCTGGACCAAGTTACAGGTGTTTGGGCTTGTATACTGTGTATGGAATGGTGCACTATGTTCCACTGCAGGATACTGATTACACCTCCTCTACAGACCTCAGTGGACAGCAGACCCTGCCCATTGACACAGATCAGCAAAGTCACAGGAATGACTGGCCTGGAGAATCATCAGACTGTGATGGGGCCCAGAGAAGCAGATCATGAGTGGCATCCACGTAAGTACCCCCTGCCATTTGTCGCACCTGGGGTTGCATGTTCACACTCACAAGTGCTGGAGCAGGAGGGCTACTATGGCCACGGCCCTACCACTGTCATGACAAGTAGGTACTGGCTCTATCAGGTGGTACAATCATAGCAGTATATTACAAAGAAGGACTGTGCCTTGCAAGTGCAGCATGTGCTGTACAGTGTGTCATTTACTAATCACCCTCTGTGTGGCATGCAGGGGGTCAGCAAGCTTGTGGCCAGTGATAGCCTCAGTATGGGGGTGGGCCAGGGCATGGCCTGCTGGGTTATGGCACAGGGATCAGACTTTACTAATGTTAATGATGTGCCTGGACCGGGGGGGGGGGTCAGGGCACAGGGAGATGCTATCAGTTGCTCAGGGGGACTGTCATAATATATGATACATCTGCTCATTGCAGCAATATGGGTGTAGGTGACCTCACTCAAGGTGTGCTGGAGACTCACCCCTGCCATCCTTGGCTCTGCCACTGTTTAAACTCTTCTGCCATGTATGTCTACACTATATGTATATCTCTGTGGCCAGAGACAGGTGTCCATGTGTGGCATGCCATGCAGGCTGCATCCCTGTAGGGGCTTAATCACTGCAGGTGTGTTGGGGATGATCACCCTGCACTTGGAGCATTGCCCCACCAGTGACACTGTTGTGTATCATTGTCTGTGCAATCTACTGCTGCACACCTACGTGCTGCTACACAGTGCCCTGTGTAGTCTACCGTGCCACAGAACACCTTCCACCATGCAGTGGTGCATCACCTGTGTCACCGACCAGGTGCCACAGGTGCATGGTCGTATTGCTCAGAGCCCCAGTTGTGACCCCATCAGTGTCAGTCAGGTCTGGCTGTACTGCCATATGCTTGGGACTATGTATGCATGGCTGTCATTATGAGGTAGGCACTGGCAACTTCAGTACCAGTACAACACAGTGTCCAGCTGGGTGCATCATACTGCACCTGTGGTAGTCCACCTGCAGTGGCATCATCTCCAGTGCCATATGCACTGTATGACACATCTTAGCATCCCACTGAAGCACCACATATGTGGCATGGGGTCCACAGATGGTGGGGCCACTGGTGGGCGGTGCATGTAGTGTACCATATGTGATCAACATTATTATGCAGAGGTGGTGGACTGATGACTAGGGTACGATTACCCAACTATAGCCATGTCAGGCCATGCATATATTCAGACTCTACTGGGTCTTCACATATGTCTTGCACTGGTGCTGTATGAGTGGTTGCCCTGCAGCTAGGGTACTGATGTTATCTTAAGGGTGGGGAGGGCACCTCCAGGTGGTTCTGCATCCCAACAAGTGCTGTGCCAACAGCGAAGTGTGTATAGTGCACCACCTGTGTACAACATTATAGGCCTGGTGAGATAATCTGGCTGCTACACACAGTGCAGTATGCTGGTGCCGTCCACAGACCGCTAAGCTGTGTCTCACATGTATATAGCTAGACCAGACCCGACCCTGTAATGGACAAGAGCAGTGCACTGCTGTCTGCTGTTCTGCACGCCTGCCTTGGGCTGTGTGCTGCATTGCATGGGTGCAGGGTGTGTGTGTGTGTGTGTTGCTTCCCGCACCTCCTGCCATTCCACGGCCTATGGAACCCTGGCCTTGCACTGCTGTTGCTTGTACTGCAGTTCCACATCTGGCATGCCTGCCTGTGTTGCTTGTGCCGTGCACAGCTGTGTCCTTCTGTGTAGCAACATGGTATACCCATTGCTTGTGCAGTTCCCCAACTGTAGGGTCCACCATGCTGTCTCTGGTATGACAAGCCCATTCTTCTGTAGTTGTTTAACTCTTTTCACCTATGTGTGATATGACAGCCCCTGTGTTAGCCGGTTGTACTGCTCTACCACATGGGATACCACTCCTGTGTTTTTTGTCCTGTGTGTCCCAGTGACTGAGTTCTTTGTCTTGTTCTCCACAACTGCCCATTAAGTAGAGGGTCACCGTCTGGATGTGGTGGAGAGGGAGGGATGGAACAATCTACTCTGGTGACAATGCTGCCTCCTCCAGCTGCTGGTGTGGTGCGGAGAAAACAGCACTATGGCTATCTGGAAGCTCGCAGTGGTGCTGCAGCCACAACTTCTGCCACTGCCACCACCACCGACACAGCTCCCCTGATATGGACATGTCACCGGCAGGGGAATGGGTGTCCCCATTACAATGTGCCCCCCATTTACAGGCAGTTTGTCCTGGTTTGTTTTCCCCACCCCCTGTGTCCTTGCTGCTCCTATAGTTTTGATTTGTACAGCCTGTTGCCTGTTTGTTTCATTAAAGTCTATTTCTACTACATATGCTGCTGTGTCATGTGTCTGTCATTGGTGCCCTGCTCTCCCACTCACAGCCACCACCAGTGTCCAGCTCTGTACCCAGTGCTCTAGTCATGCATGTGCCATTGCATGGCCGCTGTGTTCAGTGCTGTCCGCAGTGCTATATTCAGAGCTGCGCTGCTGCAACATGCTGTGCAAGTGCTTGTCATCTGCGCAGCTTGCAATTTGTCCTATACACAGAGGAATTTGTGCTGGCACACTGCCTCTGAATTGGTGTAGTCAGGGAGCAGTGTAGGCTCGCACACTTCTGAATATTTGGGCCTTAGTGAGCACAGAACTTGATACAAAATCACACATGCCCACACAATGCAAAGCATCATGAGCTGCATATGCAAATCACCACAAAATGTTATGCTGGTTCAACTTTAAGCAGAATTGCATGGTGCCGAAAGGCCTCTCACACAATTTGCAAAGGGTGCTAACAGATGACATAGACACGTGTTTCGTCCTACCAGGACTCATCAGTATGCCTCGTCTGTTTGACACCTCAGTGGAATGAACCAGCTACCCTAAGATGGTCTGTCTGCGTTATATTGTGGTGAACCCATTAAAATAAAAAACTATTTAAAAGACAAAGAACCTCTGTGCGCAAACACTGAGGCAAGGGTTACCCCAAAGGGCATTTGGCTGGGAAGCCAAGTTTCAAGAAAATACAAAATCACACATGCCCCGAACTTGATACTCTGTGTCTTTTCAGCACACTTACGCACTTGTTAACTTCAGTACTGAATCACTCAGCCATCTTGTTCCTGTGTTTTGCTGCATCTGCTTTTGCTTGGCATTCACATTATCATATTGTTTTCCTAATTTCCTTGATCAGGCAGTGCATGTTCCATGGGTAATGGCAGATTTCCGTTGGTGCTTTTTGCTCTATTGTTGGATGATGTCACTGTATGGGATTATTCCTTGCTTCACCCCTCTTGCGCATCTGCTCCGACAAAACAAAGTGCCATACACTTACGCAAAACAAAACACCTTTGGGAGTACTGGATCGAACAGACAAATTTACAGGTTCCCCCTGTCAACGCAAGGCGAAGAGCTAAGAGCAACAGTATGCTCCAAACAGTCAGACCATTTTTCACTAACGTCATGGGCCTCTATAACATCTCATCTCCATTAACACCTTTCTCTTGAATTGACTGCAGGTTATCCAGTGAAGTAGTGCCTGTTCCCTTCCACAGAGTAATGGATAGGCTTAAAATTATGTTTCTTCCACAGTGTTTTTCTACCTCTGGGCTAATACATGCTTATCTCAGGCTGTCACTGGCAACTACCCAGGTCATCGACCACTAACTCTACTGCTTCCATAACTCCCTTATGACTTTCTCTTGATGGCAGGGAGGGTTTGGGGAGGAGGACTGTTCTCCAAGTGGCCCATCCAGGATCCTGTAATTGATGGCATGGCTGCATGGTGTGTGGCCTGGATGATTGCTGCCACAGTCCAATGAAGACCAGAATTTTATCCACAGATTTCTCCCCTTTAAACCTCCCACCTCCCAGGTATGGACACAATACACATAGTGGTCTAATGTAAACACAGTCCATCCCAGTGCAGGAGCTAGCTCCCTGGTCCTCTGCATGGGGTGCTGTTGTGCTGGAACATGTGGCCAACTTCCCCTGGCTAAAGCACATTGCTGTCAGCTAGTTCCTGAGCCTGGCCTGTACTAATGACCATTCCTGATCCCGGGGCCACCTGCACAACCATGCTGATCCATCACAAAGGTCAGAGGTTTTACCTTACACTACTATAAAAGGTTTACTCTTGATCACAAAGCATAAGCAGTGCAAATATTTATATTAATGTATATAGGATAGTGTATGGGAGCCCATACACAATCACGCTATTCTAACACCAAGTGGTTTCCATTGACGATGAGGACCTCGACAGCAAAGCTCGAGAGGTCCCTATCGTCATGGAAACCACAAGGTATTAGAACAGCGGATTGTGTAGTGGGGCTCCCATATGTTTTTCTATATAGTGTATGGCCCCAAAAAGAAGTATTGTTACTTTAGTTCCCCCCCCAAAGATCAGACCTTGCTCCCAGACCAACTTCCTCATTTTGCCACTCACCGAGTCGGCTCACGCACGCAGCTCATCAACTGCCCCCTATCCAACGAACAGTGCTGTCTGGGGGCGGTTGTATTGTGACGTGCCTACTAACGCAGAACAAAAAGTCATTCTGTATTAGTATGCACGTCACTAGTGCAGCAGAACAACTTTTTCGTATGTATGGATTTCCATACACAATCGCGTTCTGCCATACACTATAATACAAGAATACCACTTAGTACACTACAAAATAAAAAAAAGACACAGTAAACTAATAGTACTAAGAAAGAACAGCTTATAAGTGAAATAAAACAAATTTTACCATAAGCAGAAACATAGTCCTCCCACCCGCCCAGTGCTCTCTTTGAAGGAAGAACAGCCAGCAAGAGACATCTTTAATTAACTATTTTCAATCCAGTGGCACACACACACACTCTGCTCCCTCTTAAGGGAAATACACACACATTATTGCTCCCTCTGAAGGAAAACACACACACACACACACTATTGCTCCCTCTGAAGGGAAATATATAGGTTGCACCCAAGTGAATTAAGCTCATAACAAGTAACAGATTCATATAAATGAGACATAATGTGACACCACAGGATGGAGGATGAACTTAAGATTTATGCAGTGCGTGTCACCACAGAATATATGGGGGAACATACAGTACAGGAGGAGAAAAATAAGATTTTAAGTTAATATATAGCGCATGGTAGAATGTTGCTCTACTTCGATTTTCATCTCAGTTGAAATACTGTTGTCCCACAGTTCAAAGGTCATGGAACGCTGTTCAACCCAAACAGCATTCCAGCTGAGTTCAGAAGTGCACGAGCCACACTAACAGGCACCACAGAATCAACCAAATTAAATGAACTGGGCATGGCACACAAACACTCCCATAGTCCCACAGATGCAGGATCAACCAGCTATGAAACCAAAATATGCAGGATCAACTAGATAAATACCTCTATATATAAATTAAATGCAGGATCAACCAGATATTGTAAATAACTTACTAAAAAATACACCATTCCTCCACGTCCTCTCACTTAGCAAGAAATGTAGCTGCCATTTTTGTTTGTTATAAATCACTCCCAAACATGATTATGAACAAATGGGAGTGCACAATACAAATATAGGGATGTCTAGTCCCTAACAATCACACAACTCAGCCTTTCAACCAGTTAAAAGTCACGGACTAAGATGCGGAAGGCAAAGACTTCTGATATAAAAAAAAAAATAACAAGCATTTGTCAATGGCAAACGTTTGTTGCTTGGTAAACAATTTATGTTTTGCCATTTTTAAGCCAAATTTTGAAGATACTTGTTTTACGACTAGCCTTACAAACATGAGATGTACCATTTATAGTATATTGGCCGAAATGTCATTTCACGCCAGAGGTGCGAAAACATATCTCATCCAGGATTTTAAAAATGACACATCACATTTATGAGGTGATGTGGAAAACTGGCTATGTTGCAAGGTTGGAGTGAAAATGTTGAAAATTAGCGAAGGTATAGGTACGAGTGGACGATGAAATAGTGTCACATTCAGTCATAACCTGGGCATTTTACCGTATTTGTACACCAAATTTTCAGCACAGCCTTCTTATTATCTCACCTAATGAATCCGATAGATGAACATTTTCAAATCCTCACCAAAACGTCATTCCACACCACCGAAGCGTCATTCCATACCACAGGTACGAAAACACATTTTGGCCAGCATCTGAAAAATGGCAGCTGCCACATTTATGAGATGCTGTAAAGAAACAGCTATGTATTCGTAAATTTCAACACAGGCTCATAACTTAGTTGTTTTTTAATATCTGTGCCCCCAATTTTAAACATAGCCTTCTTGTGATCCCTCCTCATGGACAAGTGGAGAGAAAATATTCAACTGTTATCCAAAAAGTGATTTCATGCAGCGACTGCAAAATCACCTTTCAGGGCGCAAAAAACATATTTTGGACAGGATTTAAAAAAAGACAGCTGTTACATTCATGAGGGGCTATAAAGAAATAGCTATGTTGAACATTTAAGGTCAACATATTGAAAATTACCAAGGTTACAAGCCTGGGTTTGCAAATTTCAATATAGGCTCATAACTGTTGTTTTTTAATATGTTTACACCAAATATTCAACATAGTCTTCTTATAACCCTGCCTCATGAGCAAGGGCAGAGAAAATGTTCAGCTCCAGCCAGAAAGGTGATTTCACACAGCGACCACAAAATCACCTTTTGGGACAGATTTACCTAATGTCACTTGCATTGTTCATGAGGTGGTGTCCCAAAGGAAGTATGTTGAAAATTTTGGGCAAAAATATTGAAAAATGGCCAAATCATGCTACTAAGTTCAAAATCCCATTGAAATACATTGAACAGCTTACCTGATTTCCTCAGTTTGCAGTCTGGCTTTGAGGAGTAAAGACATGTCTGTGGCCCAGATAAGATTACGGCTCTGGACCTTCAGAGATAAGTAAGGGCTTGGGTTGGTGTGGGGTGGTGGGTGCTGAGTGGGAGGGTCGGGTGGGGGGACTAACAGTGCAACAGACATCAATGGATTTTTTTTTTTAATAGGCTTTAAAAAAAATTAAAAACGCAGAGTGAAGGTTTTCTTTATTTCATAAAATAGTTATATAGCAGTTTCCAGTGCTCAGTTTTATACAAGACACCACCACCGAAGCTCATACAGCTGTCCTTTAACAAGAGATACAAAAATGTCATATTGTTTAAATTTTTTTCCAATTCAGCTCTGATATACAGCCTGCTAGCTGCAGGCATAGGTGTGCATGCTCACAGGCGAGCCTGCTGGGACCAGCATGGAATGAAGAAGAGGGGCTTTGAAAAAAACTATGCTTTTAAAGTCATGGCAGGACATTTTCTACTGCAGTATTCGATGGGGGCTACCAGAGGACCAAGGGCACCTCTACCAGGGTATGTGAGCTGTTACTGGGGACTACTGTAAAATACACATTGTGCGCCTACATCTATGGGGAATGCTACATAGATGCTTATGCTCTCACTAGCTGGCGAGGCATGGACATCATGACAGCAGCTAGATTTTCTGCAAGGACGGGCTGACCTGAATAAAAATGGCACTGTGCTTCCGGGGGGGGGTTACTAGTTCAAAAAAACTGTATTTACAGGCACTAGCACCACCAGTCTTCTCAAAGTGTTAACTGATGGCTGTGCAAGGCTCACATATTTACAATGAAAGCACGGTATGGATTCCCTTTAAAACACACAGGAATTAACAAAGCAGTATTTAACTTGAGACCTAACTATCTAACCATACAATTGGCCCTCATGTCCCCTCGACTCTGTTTATGTGGTTCCACCTCCTGTCTCTTGGATTCTTATATTTCCATTAACATTTATGTTATTGTTGATATGTTTATTTACATATAAACACTGCACTGAAACTAAGTTACATGCTCACAAGTGCACACTTGAGGTGGACAAAACCATTACAATAGTTTTAAGGATCATATTGCTTTGTATGAAGCATGCGTTTTAGATTTATGGGAACGTCCCATTCACAGGTTCACCCATTGGGTCAGCAGAAGCTGGCTGCATAGTACTCAGTTTCAGGAGTAGACCCAGGGCGTGCAAGGCAGGCAGATGGGCTGGACAATAATGCTGCTGCTGGCAGGGCTTCCCAGCTTGCTGAAGTGATGGTGTAGCAGCCAGGTCCACAGCAGCACCTGTGGAGGGCCACAGAGCTTGCTCCCCAAGGGTTAGCTATGGTGTTCAAATCAGAAGGTTGGCAGCTCCATTGTGTTGGGGGAGGGTGGTGTGAAGGAATTAAAAAAAACTTGTAAAAAAGCTCTGGGTATGTGTATGGTGACTATCCTGAAACTGGCCTAAACATTTTGAGAAAACAAGATCTGCAGATTCTACATATGCTTGTGTGTGTGTGTGTGTGTGTGTGTGTGTGTGTGTGTGTGTGTGTGTGTGTGTATGTGTGCACTTGTCTGTCTGTCTGTCTGTAAAGACATACTGAACTATTATGTGTCTGGGATTTCTTTATTCACTACAATTGTGTATTGTTGTCTTGTTACTGTAAAAGAGAAGTGCAGTAATAAAACTACTGGAAAAGTTTGGGTAATACACATTTCAAAACTAATAATCCTACATAGTTTTTCAAAACAGCTGTAAAACATTAAACTCCTTTTTTATGACCATGTTAAGTAAACCAGCATTTGTGTATGTGTTTCTGTTGCTATCCCTTGTACAACCAAGAGTAAAGTTAGCAGAGTCACTGTTTGAGTCTGACAATTCCCAGGTCACTTTCATGTACTAAACCTATTAATTATGAACAGACTGGCAGGCACTATACATTTACCTCCTCATAGAACACAGTTCTCGCATCTAGGCAGTTCATCCCAAACCCAATAAAACAAAGCCTGTATCTTGTGTTACTACATTATGGCACTTTTTGTTTGTCTGGTCAGACAGTGTTCAGCTTATTTTAAAAAAAAAATAGCTCATATTAAAAAAAACACTGTGTAGATTTCCTGATGCACTCCTTTGCAACACTTGATCTTGAGCCCTGCTATTCGTGTTTGTTCCGAAATATGTTTATACATGTAACCCCCCTGCAAATGGGGGTTCCCAAAAGTCTTCCAGGAGCTTGCTTGAATGCTCCGAGCCTGAATGGTGTTTGGCGTTTAAGCCATTTATCTGCGAGTGCTTTTAGAGCCTCTGGTACTGTTTTTTTAAGAGCTGTCTGTTGCAGACATAATTAGTTTGTATGGGGGGGGGGACTGTGTGTTTCTCTGCTTGAGTCCCACTCGAGCTGCTGCCAATTCGCTCCACTTTTGCAGTCGCTAAGAGTGCAAAGGGAGCCTATCTGAAAGATGTAACTGCCAGAAATCACTTAGAGTAATAATGAAAATACAGTTTGTCTAACTTATTTTCCTTTGTAGTCTGAATTGTTTTGCCTAGCCCTCCATTCTAGTTTTCAACTGCTGAATTGGACCAATCAGCGTGGGGGATCTTTTAAAGTGGAGCCTGCTCTGGCAAATCAGAACTTGGACTCTTAAGCTGAGCCAGCCACAAGAGGATTGTATGGGCAGTGACTCTCGGAAATGTAGTTTTGACCTTGGCGCCTTTTTCCACCAACAGGGGGAGTTTATTGTGAGTGACAGCCAAACCAGCCAAGAACTGGGAGGAACTCAAAGGAAGTGCCCGGTTTTGTCTACTGGAGTATCAGTTTAGCTCAGGCAGTGAAGAGGGAAGGAGCCCTGTGCTCCTTCGGTGCGCAGTTTTAGTTGGGAAATGCGTGTAAGGCCCCAAGTTTCGGTCTGCAGCTTGTGCAAGTGCTTGTTTGGACTGAATCCAACCTGTGAAGAGAATCAAGGAGATCTGAAGAGTGGAAACCAGGCTCACCCTGTAGAAGACTGGAGAAATTGCTGAATCGCGTTCGGTCTGTCAGGAACTGAATCTGCTGTGTGTTCTCCCGGGTATTGTGCAGTAATTGCGATCGGGATAGAGAAGCAGCCTACCTGGTATAGTACTTTCCTTTTACATATAAATGTGTATAGTGCTTGTGGGGACTCGTGTTTCAAATCCCCTGTACAGTGAATTGAGTGCATGAAGCTGGAAGTAAACCCCAGCTTAATCCAGACTACATCCATTTGCTCCAAACTGCATTGGGGTCCAGTCACAAGGATCTTGCCCACATGGTCTGTTCCTCCTGGCAATCCAGGACAACCTACCTCCCATTCACTTTTCAGTATTGGGCTGTGAGTGCAAACAGGGTAGCTCCCTGCCATCGGTTTATCGAATTGCAAGTGCGTCATCTAATTGTTTGTCTGTTTTTCTTCTTCACGAACTGAGCCAACCGGCTCCGGATTACAATTTGGGTATTGTGCATGCATTTTCCATCTTCAGGGCCCCAACCAGCTGCACCAAATAGGCTAGCCTCTTACTGCCTGGGTACCCAGTAAGCATGACATTTGGGATTCTGAAATATGTGCACAGTACTGTAATTATTAATGTGTTTAAACTAATTAACCTGATTCCCCCTGTCCTTGTTATATCCCCTAAATAAATCAGATCTGTTTGTTTCAGCAGAGTTACACTGCCTGAGGTATTCGTTTATGTTAAAGTATTATACTATGGTTTTTGCACTGTATCATCTTGTTTTAAAGGGAGTCCCCAGAGTCACGCTACCGAACCAGTCCTGGGGGTAAGTGTATACTGTGAAGGTAAATTCAGATATACTGTGTGGGCCACTAGTGGGAAGAAAGGGGGGTCGCAGTGTCCCAGAGGGCTGTGACCAAGTTAGTTTAACTATTGCAAACCCTGACCTCTGGGTGGAGGCACTCGCTATTAGACCTAGGCCCCTCAACCTGTTAGTAGTTAGGCAGGCAGGGGTAGTAGCTCTTGGGATAACGCCATCTACGGGTTACATACAGTGCCATGTTTCATTTTCTGTTGACCATGTTACTGCTTATGTTTTGTGGCCTGGAGTTAGCCCCGATGTCTCCAGTATCGCATATGGCCAGGGAGCAGGGTCTGGTGCATAACAGTTCATCTCAGTCACAAGCAAAGTGATGTTTAACAAAGGTTGTTCAAATATAGCAGAGGATATTGATGCAAACTTTGCAGTAGCTAGACGTAACCCCCCCGCCCCAAATGGGTTGAGCTTACTTTGTCTGCCTCCTGGCCACCTGTTCCCACCAGTCCCAGTCCTTGGTTGTTGCCCTGAGTGGTCCTGCCGTCTCCCTTGTTCCTGTATTGCTGGGGGGCACCGGAGGAGTGTTATTAAAAGGTAAAAGCCACCAGCTTGGTGGCACAGTGCTGTGAGCACTGCACAGCTCAAGGGATTGCCACACAGCTCAGCATGCACATCTTCGAGCTGGCTCCTGCTCAAACGTGCGAGCTGAAGCAGTCTGTTCGCACTCTGTGTTACTGCTGCAGCACATGAACATACGGTACAAAGCCACTCTGATGGCTCTGGTCCCCTTCCTGTGCTCCAACCTCCAGGATTCCAGAAATACTAATTGGTGGTCTGGAGGCACACAGGGAGGGGCAGAAAAAGAAGTAAAACTTTGTTTAAGTGCTTAAAAGCATGCTGTGAATTTAAGAGCAGTTTAGGCTGCATTGTAAATAATTGCGCTGCCTGCCACCTGGTGGGACAGTGCTATGGCACTCGCGACAGGCAGGGAGCGTCACTGTCATGCCCCAGTCTGCCACCAGACAATAGGGCAGAGGGGCAGTGATTAAACACTTTGGACAATTACTGTTAAAACAACGCTGATTGCCTGCAAAAAGATTTTAAAGATGGGACTCTGTATAAAGTGTTTAGTTTGCAGTCATCTTTGCCACCTCTGACCTGCCAAGCAGTCAGTGAGATTTCAAAGAGTCCAAAGGACTGCAAAAAGGGGGCTCTTGGGAAAAGGTGAGGACTGTGTCTTGGCACCTTTTCCCCAGCCAATCAGGGATCAAATGTACATTCTATATACTAATGTGATGGATCGACATCCTGATTGACAAATGGGATGCTGCACATGGTCCCCCTCAGACTTGGAGGGCAGATCAAGCTTGTGGCAGTCTTCTAAGAGTTTCCAGACAGTGAGGGGGCTCAGACTGTGTGTTCTGCAGGAACATTTGAAGGCCTGCCTGAGGCTTCCACAGCAAATAGCCCAGGGAGTTCCTGACCTATTTCCATCATCTGGGAAGCTAGTGCTAAAGGTGAAAAACTGTTTTGTGATTTAAAAACCTGAGCACCTGAAAAGGCCGGAAAGCCTGAGATACTGATACCTGCCCAATCTGCTGAAGAAGTTGATCCAAGTCTATTAATCTGCAGAGACTGAGACTGTTTTTCTGTTGGACTTTTGCGCCACAGCTGCCAGCCAGCACTGTGGCTGAATATTGGAAGACTGTGTTCCTGTGAGCCAGAAAAGTCCTACCAGTGGACAGTTTAGGGAATCGGCCAGGCAGTGTCACAGCCAGGCACTGTCTATCACCTCACCCTGAGGGCTGAATGCCTGGACGGGTGAAGGAGGTGTGTGGCCCTGGTCCCTACCCAGAGGGAAGTGGAATGCACACTGCAGTCTTGAGTCTTACTTCAGTGTTATTACAGTCAAGACTGACATACCACTGCTTTCTTTCACTGTACTCTAAATGCACTCCATTTGTTTTGTGTAACACTCACTTACCACTGCATTATCATCCTTATTATGTTTGCTTGAATGCATGTGCGAGAAACATAGTGCCACCATATGAGTTTTCATAGGTGTGCCTCCCCCGCCTCCAATGCCCTGCTCCCTTTTGCAAGTGCAGTTCCACCACGCCAATGAATATCTGGGCTGTCTATGACAGCTGTTCAGAATGCAGTGGCATACAGCTGAAAGCGAAAAACTGCAATCAGCGGTTGTAACGTGTAGGTAATTTGCATACTGGCGACAGCATGTAATTTACATACTGCCGTCAACAGAATGCAAAGTGCCAACAGCAGCACTGCACCCTGAACAGCTGTCACAGACAGCTTCCTTTGTGTCAACTCTCCCCCTCCCCAAACACTCAAGTAGCACGTTGGGAGCCCACCACAGCGTGCTCATGCACTCCCCCCCCACCACACACAGTATGGCTGATGGGGTGTCCGATCCCCCATTGGCTCCACCCCCCCCCAGAGTTCTAGGTGCCACACTGGGAGCCCACCCCAGCGTGGCATAAGTGAGAATGGCGACGGGGATGCCCAATCCCCCATCGGCTAAATTAAAACGTCCCAAAAGAAACAGACTTCCAGTTGCCACGCTGGGAGCCCACCCCAGCATGGCACATGTCTGTATGGCTGACGGGGGGTGCCCAATCCCCCGTCGGCTCCACTGACCCCCCCCAAAAAAATCTTCCAGCTGCCATGCTGGGAGCCCACCCCAGCGTGGCACAGGTCCTGCATTGTCTTCCTAAAAAGAAAACAAACACCTGAAAAGAAAAAAAATGGTCCCTCATTGATTGTCTTGCCCCCAACTGCGCCCACCCTCTGTGCATCCACCTCCTCACACCCCCACCTCACCCCATACTTACCTCCAGAGGCCGGCGCGTCGATCTTCAGTGGACCGGGAACACGTCTACACTCTTCATAGCCGACTGCGAACTGAAGAAATGCCGGTAAGCTGCATAATGGAATAAATAGGGTTTTTTCGACTTTGATGCATATCTCAGACATTTTTTGGAATTTTGGCACCAAATTTCAAGATGGGGTTTTTGGGACCTCTCCTCATGAATTCTGGCACTGTCATGGCATTAATCAGCCCTGAAAGGTGATTTCACGGTCACCGCACGGAACCACCTTTCGGGACCGATTTATGAAATTACAGTGTCACAGTTTATGAGGTAGGCCCCCAAAAACCCTATGTTGAAAATTTGGTGAAAAAATGCCCAAAAATGACTGATTTACGAGTGTGCATTGTGCAGTTCCTACGCACACTCGTAAGTTTGCGAATTTTTTATATTTTCACTTCAGATTTTCAATATTGCCATTTTACCACAACTCCTTATGAGCAGTACAGCTGTCATTTTTCACATCTCGCCCAAAATGTGTTTCCACGCATGTAGTGCACAATGACGCAGTGTATGAAATCAATGTTTGGGACAGATTAAGAAAATCACAGCGACACTGTTCATGAGCAGAGAGGTCTTAAAATGGCTATGTTAAAAATGTGGTGACAAAAGTCCATAAAATGACTGTGTTACGAGCAAGCATTGCGTAGTTTCCATGCACCCTCGTAAGTTCATGAATTTGTAATATTTTCAGTCCAGATTTTCAACACTGGCATTTTTCCACATTTCCTTATGAACAGTACAGCTGTCATTTTTCACACCATGGCTGAAATGTGTTTTCGCACTTCCAGCGTAGAAATGCATGGTCGCTGTGGGAAATCACTGTTCGGGACAGATTAAGAAAATCACAGTGACACTGTTCATGAGCGGAGGTCCCAAAATGCCTGTGTTGACAATCTGCTGTAAAAAATCCCCAAACTAATTACAATATGGGTGTGCATTGCGCAGTTTCTACGCATACTCGTGACTTCACCAGTTTTTTTAATATTTTCACTGCAGATTTTCAACATTGCCATTTTTTACACCTCCTCATGAACAGTACAGGTGTCATTTTTCACATCCTGTTCGAAATGTGTTTTCGCACCTGTGGTGCCAAATGGCGTAGTCACTGTGCAAAATCAGCTTTCGGCTAATGAACTGATATTGACACTGTTCATGAGGTGGGGGCCACAAAAAAAACATGTTGAAAATTTGGAGTGAAAATACCAATGAACACCTGAGGCATTACATTTTCCAACCATAACGCCCCACCCTGTAGAGACTGACAGGCATCAGGGGTGTGACTTGGGATCGTCGCCTGTAATGCTCATACCATTCCACCCCCACCCACACCCTGCAGCCAGTGAGAGGCATCGAGGTGTGCCTTGGACTCTTCGGCCCCAAAGTTCACCCCATTCTCCTATACTGCACCCATCTCACCGTATTTCCTGATGGAATGGGGTGAACATAAGGGCCAAAGACCCCAAGGCACACCGTGATACTTGTCGGTGTCTGCAGGGTAGGGTGTGGTGAAATGGCGTGGCCGTTATGCCTGTTGACCCAAAGGCACACCCCAATGCCTGTCAGTATCTGCAGGGTGGTGGTGGGGTTGGCTTCAGTTCAATACTTCACTGCCATTCCTATTATGCAGCTCTGTAACTCCTACACTACCAATGCCAATGCCAGCAAGCAAACATTCAGCATTGACAAATGCTTGTTTTTAGATAGACACTGTAATAGCACTACAAATAATTGACAAGTTTTCTTGCACACTTCTTTACCACTGCATTTCCTTCACTAATTTTAAATGCACGCACTTACACACTTACAGTTTTTATTTTACACTTCTTTACCACTGCACTGTCTTAGAAATTAAACACTTTTAAATTGTTGGTTCTCACACAATTATTATATCTTCCACATTATAATTAATATTTAAATTGCTTTTGCTATGGTTTGTTTCACTAACAGAACTTTAGTTATCCCCTCTGCATGTTTATTTCAATTTATACAGATTTTTGTTTTGTAAAATTAACCACAAAAATAAAGGCACTAGTTTCAACAGTGTTCTGAGTTTGTCTTTCCATGTTTGATGATGTGTATACATCCCATATTATGAGGGTCACCCCATTTTCCCACATTTGTAGTTGAGTGTTCCTGCCCTAAGAAACAGATCATCAGCAACATGCATTCAAGAAACCCCCCTCAACTTCCGCAATCTCCCCGGCATGTAAAGGTCTAACTCCCTTTTATTACAATTATTGCTTCCCCGCTGATATCAGGGTGTTCCTGCGTCAACGTCTTTCCTAGCAGGGTCCAACATGGCCTGACGTGTGCCACTTCAGGGAGTTCTTGGTTTTCTCCACGAAAATATCTATGGGAATCACAATAGGATACAGCAGTTTTAGTTAAATAAAATATAAAACAGTTTTTTCATTTGCTAAGAAGGTAGATGCGGTACTAGGCGACGTGCTGTTGTGTTGCTAAGGAGGTGAGAGTGAGCACAAACAGCTTGGTGCTCGATCTGTAATGAGTGTAAGCAAAAAAACATGTTTTGTAGTGTAATTTTGTTAAAATAAATTATTCTGTCTGTTCCGTTTCATTGGCAGTAGTGGAAGGAGCCCGAGTGCTGGGGATCTTTGTGTATGTGTATATGTGTGTGTGTATTTTCCAGCTTTGTTGGTGGTAGTGGAGGGAGTCCGCATTTATTTTTTGTTCCACAGTTTCATTGGTGATAGTGGACTCAATGTCCCAGTTTTCCTGGTGGCTGTGGAGCTGCTGCACATGCACAAGGGATGGAGAACGATGGACATCTTCATCAGAGAGCGAAAAGATGAGGCTGTTGCTGCATGCCATGACTGCCGTCGTGCGCTGCTGTGAGTTGCATCCATCGTTCTCTGTGATTTTTTCACTCGAGCAGCCCCGATTGCAAGTACCGGGCGGGATAGTAGCTGGAAAATCATCGCCGCGACACCTAGCTGCTGCAGGTTGGTGGGGTCTCCAATTTGAAGTTTCCTGGCCTGTTGCTGGAAGTCGGACAGAGTCAGAGGGAGTGACAGAGGCAGCCAGAACAGAGTTTTCTTTAACCTGAGTAGGAGGAGCATCTGGTGAGCGATTGGTGAGCAAACAAGTAAGCACTCTGCTCACTCTCTCAGTGGACTAGGGTGCTTTTTTTTTGGGGGACTTGGCCTGTCCTGTCTGCATTCCGCACATCTCCTCTTCACACTACTAGGCAGGTCCAGGAACTTGACTGAATTGGAAGGCGGGGGGGGGACTGAATGGGAGGGAGAGTGCACTGGGGAGTCAGGAGCTGAATGAAATGCGTATGCTTTTCAAGCACTGCAAACGCCCCTTAGTCCTCCTTAGTCAAGAGATCTTACAAGTCAAGTCCACTTTTATTTTCAGGACATCAAAAAAATCGACTTAAAACCT
The DNA here is from genome assembly GCA_016271365.2 of Neoceratodus forsteri. NCBI lineage: Eukaryota > Metazoa > Chordata > Ceratodontiformes > Ceratodontidae > Neoceratodus > Neoceratodus forsteri. The sequence continues at coordinate 289,230,689 of CM057456.1, forward strand.
AAGCAACATATAAGTAAATAAAATGTGACATTTTGTGACGCATATACCTGATGTTCTAAATGTATGTACTGTATGTTTTAACAGAGACCTCTCTTCCCCAAGTGAGTAGAGTTACCTAATGACTGGCATCTTGTCAGATACTGATGGTTAGGAACATTTAATGCAGTACATCAGACTCTTTTCTAGGGTGGGTGAAGCACTGTTACTTACACAGAAGGAGTAGAAATTGGCACCAGCCCATGAGCCAAATGCTAGTGGATTTTGTATCAGGCTAGTAAGATTTTCCTTTAACAAGCCCTGCAGGATTGTGCTGGAGAAGATTCCAATCCAGTAAGTCCACCAGCTGGGCCAGTGGAAAAATCCGTGGTGCAAGTGGATTTTCCCAGTCACTAGCCCTGTTGGCTAGTGGCTGCAGAACTTAATTTCGATCCCTGCAAAATAAAGGAATTATTAGAGCACGTTGTGCAGCGCTGAGTTTTTGGCAGACTGTGTTAGTGCATTGCTGCTGCTGCTGCTGCTGCCCTCTGCAATTTGCAGGATGACGGGGGAGGTGGGGCCTGGCTGGTGGCTGGCGGGTGGCTTGTGGGCCAAGGGGGGGAGCAGGGCTGAGGCGGGAGGTCTGTCCTTTATTTTTTGATCTCTAATGTTGGCAACCCTGTAGTGGAGGGAGTCCGTGTTAATTTTTAATTTTATATATTTTTTGTTCCACAGTTTTGTTGGTGGTAGTGGAAGGAGTCTGCATTTATTTTTTATTTTATTTTTTTTGTTGTTCCACAGTTTGTTGTTAGTGGAGGGTCCAAGTACTGGGTGAGTGGTGGCCTTAGTAGAGGGGTACAGACTATGAGTTGAAAAATGGCAGTAGCACTGCTAGATGGGATATCGAAGGGAAACGGAAGAGAAAGGGTCCCGTATTTTTATTTCATATGGAAATTTCCGGTATTCTCCACTATCGACCTGGTGCTTGTGCTGTGATGGGTTGGAACAGCAACATTCTTGTTGTCACTCAAGCACCCGAACCCCGGTTTACAGCTGAAGATTTAATGTGGGAGAAAAGATCCGAGGGTGTGGTGCCATGTCTGTATGCGGCAGCGTGTCAAAGACACACTGAACGAGGACCGACAGTATGACGACAGGGACATCAGACACAACGCCTCCTTCTATGTCAAAGAGGTTCAAGGGAATCTCCTTGTTGGTCAGGGCTAAGTCTAATGGTAACAATGGGCCTGCTGGTACTTGGAATCGTTAACGTTTTTTGTGTAGGCTGAGGGTTGTTATTGCTGCTGGTTACAAAAACAGAATTACAACTAAAGGCAGTTATGTTAGAAGAGTACATGCTTCTTCTGTGGTACAGTGCTTATTTTGCAAACAGTGGTGGCTTTCCTTTATTTCCAGAACAGGCACTGCTGCTGGAATACAGCTCTATGATATTTTTTGTGGTTGTGGAAAAAAAAATGGGACGTACGTGCTCCTGCGTACTGATACCCTAATGTTTATTATGACTTATTTTGTTGTTAATGTGCTGGATAGTAAAGGAAACAAAATTATGGTTTGATGGGGTCACATGATGTATGCAACCCAGTGGCAGCAGAGTTACAGGGCTCCTATCCTCAACCTTACATCATCGTCTTTTTCTACCTGCTTTCAGCTGAAATCTCTCTAATAATTAACACAACGAGGAAAGGGCATCTTCAGCATTCGATATCACTGCAACTTGCATCGCAATTGGGAGTTTTTCTTCCGCGATGGATGTAGATATGAAGACAGCCCAGCTTAAACACATGCCTCCTCCCTTACCTGAAAAAATGCCCAAAAATGTCAAACCTCATGGGGGAGCCTCCACCTCTAAAAGCCTTACAACTGTACAATCAGTTCCACTCACGGAGGATCGGTTTTTACAGGAGCTGCTACCGTTCCAGAATACCTTACTTGAAATTTCAACTGAGATCAAATCCATTCGGAGTGATATGGCTGATTTAGCTAAAAGAGTCGGAGACAAGGAAGCCAGATCCTCCTATTTTGAAAGATGGAGGGATAAAGTGAATCCAGAGATAACCCAACTCCGTCAGCAAATACACAAGTTACAGCTAAAAACAGAGGATCTTGAAGGCAGGAGCAGGAGAAACAATATTCTAATTATGGGTCTCTCTGAGTCAGAGGAGAACCCCAACATTATAACATCCATCCAGAAGTAACTGCAGAAAATAGTGGGTCCTTCCCCCTTGGGGATAGCTATCAAATCGAGAGAGCTCACCAGTCACTTCAACCTCGACCCCAGTCTGGATCTCCCCCAAGACCTCTAATATTAACATTTCTGAGCTATGTGGAGCGGCAACACGTTTTAAACAAAGTGAAGGAGCTTCAAGCAATCATGTGGGAAGGCTCCAAACTCCATTTCACTCAAGACTTGCCATTTGAAACACGTCAGAAATGCTCAGCCTTCCACCCCACAGTTACCAACCTCATAGCTGCGAGTATACCATTTAAGACGCTATACCCTGCCAAACTTCAGGTGTCAATATCTGGTTCCTGGATCTCCTATGATTCACCGTCCCTAGCCATGGCTGACCTGAAGATTAGACAACCAGAACTGTTTAAGAATGGCTGATCTCTTTGGCTGCACCTAGATCCCTGCGAAAGTGTAATCTCTCTGGACAAAGTCTTTGTGAGAATTAGAGTTTTGCCTACCCGTCGCTGATCTGTTTTCCTATCCAGGACTTGGCACACTTCTGGTGGTTGGGCCTGTACTCTCCGACAGCAATTCCCGATTTCCAACACAGAGGGCAGCCCTCTGCATGGAACCATAAGGTTGTGAAGGAACTGTTTACTCTGGGTGTGGGAAGGGAGGGCTATTTTCACCTGGGACCGCTGTTGGTCTGTGTGTTTACTGTTTTCCCCTTTCGCTTCATTACCCCAATCTCGAGGATGTACCAGGACCCCACCACTTCAAGTACTGTTTCCTTCTCCTTTTTTTTTAGTTCCATATTGTATTTTAATTGCTAGTTCATGATTTCCCAGTGGTTATGTTGGGGAATTGCTGCCATCGGGGACGGGGGTACGATAACTCTCTTTCTCGTTTGCTCTTACCATGAGGGGACGTAAGGCCTGAACCACTGGCTATTGGTCTCATTAGGCCACCAGATCCTCCCAAGGGAATCATTTATTTCATTTGCTAGGTTGAGGACCCATATCCAGGTCCTCAGGTACATGTTTAAACTTGTTTGGTTACCTTTCCTAGCCTCCAGGACGTTATTTTTGGTCTGTTCATTGACTAAATTTGCTGAGGATTAGTGTCATTATTTGTTTATATCCTTGTACGATGGTGTAATGGGGGGATGGGATTGCCTTGGCTCGAGCAAGCTCGTGGTTAACTGCACAGTATATGGGAGGTTCGGCTCCTTCACAGTCCCTTTATATGGGGCCCGGTGGTTTTGACTTCTTTGGTTGGCAATTTTTCAGTCTGTACAGTACCAGCAGACCATATCAATATTTCACCTCCTACTTTCCTGCGTTATGTGTTTAGGAGCCGTATTGGGGGGGTCTCCCTTATTGGGGTTGTCTATCAGTAATTTTGGCATTTTCTTACCAAGGGAGACAACTGTAAATAATTGCTGGGCTTTTTTAGGGAGGGGTGGGGGCCTTTTTCCTCTCTATGTGCTGCGGTTCTTTCTCGCTGGACTAGTTTTGGGGCCTGAGCCTATTAGTACTTTGGGGAGGATAAGTCATAGTTTATGGGTAGCGGGAGGGTGGGCAGCCTCATCGATTTCATCATTTTATACTGGTAAGGTTGCCTTTTCACTTGAAATGCCCTTGTTATTACCAGTCTCCAAGGTTATAATGCTGTTGGGGGGTGGGGAGGGTTGGAGTGTGCCTAATGGCCAGCTACTGTTACTTGCTTCTTATTCCCCTAGAAGGATTACTTGGTTTTTTTGTTAGGTATGGCTATTAACTCCTGCAAAATAGTTACCCGGAATGTCAGGGGAGTCAGGGATCCTACAAAGAGATATCAAGTGTTAAAACATTGTGCCCTACTTAACACAGATATAATCCTGTTACAAGAAACTCACCTACTGGCAAGAGAGGCTATTTGGCTGCATAGAATTGGGATTTCCCAATTTTTTGCCACTGGGGTTTCCTCATCAAGTAAAGGGGTAGCCATTCTAATCAAAAATACGATCCCCTTTCAAGCAGACTCCACAGTAATTGACTCCAATGGTAGATGCTTTCTTGTTAAAGGCACCCTCCTGTGTACTATAGTTGTATTAGGTTCAATATATGGGCTACTGGGTGGCGAACCATCATTTTTTATGGAGCTTGCCAGTAAGATTGCCCCATTTCTTCCTATTTCTCTGATTCTGGGGGGTGACTGGAATGTTCCCCCCACCCAGGATCTAGACAGGACCCATCGACCCTTAAAACCCCCCTTCTGCATCCCAAACAGCACTAAATGATTTAATGAACACACTTGGGTTTTGTGATCCATGGCGTTTACTTAACCCGTCACACCATTTGTTCTCCTTTCACTCCAATGTTCACCAATCCTGGTCCAGACTAGACTATGTCTTAATTAGTATCCTTCTTCTGTCTGGCTTACATCAAACAGGCATTGAACCAATAGTACGCTCAGACCACTCGTTGGTTTGGGTGTACCTATTCCCTTCCCCTAAGAGACCCAAAGATGGATCATGTAAGCTGAATACCCAACTCTTAAAAGATAAAAATATTATTTCCAGAATCCAAACCACCATCCAAACTTTCACAGACACTAATATAGGCAGAATCCAAAGGGAAGACCTATTATGGTGTACCCTCAAATGCTATATTCGTGGTGAATTCATTCAGTTAGCCTCCAGGAGAAAGAAAATGAGAGAAATGGAGACCATATCTCGGTTAGCTCAAATAAGAGTGGTCGAGATTTCCCTATCACCCTCAGCAACCCCCAACTCCATATCAGAGCTTCTGGATCTCAGGAATAAATATGCGGACCTCTTGACAGAGAAAGCAGAATACGCACTCTTGAAAACAAAATCTACCTATATAGACCAAGGTGAAAAAGCTGTTAGACTTTTAGCTCTCCAGCTTCGCAAACTGGAAAGCTCAAGACTTATACCTTACATTCAGGCTCCAGATGGTTCCATCAAAACTGCCCCTAGCGACATTGCTGTGACCTTTGAAAATTGTTATTGCCCCTTATATGGGGAAAGATTCTCTTCTACATCTCCTCAAAATATAGAAAGTTACCTAGACTCGCTTGTCCTCCCTTCCCCTCCCTTCCCTGCCTGACCACCACCAACTCTCCTTGATGGCACCTATCACCTTGAAAGAGGTCGTGGATGTAATACAGGACCTGACCTTAGATAAAGCTCCCAGCCCTGATAGCTTTCCCACCAACTTTTATAAAACCTTTGTCAAAGAACTGATGCCTCTACTGCTCAATTTATACCAGCATGTGCTTAAGGCTGAACCCCTAGATCCTTCCCTATTGGAGGTGACCATAATTCTTCTCTTAAAACCCGACAAACCCCACTTGCACCCGGTGAGGTATTGTCTGATTTCCCTTTTAAACTGTGATGTTAAGATCTTGACCAAAATACTCACTCTACGGATACGGAAGGTATGGTCCCAACTCTTGAGCCTGGAGCAGGTGGGATTTGTCCTGCAGATCATCTTCGGAAACAGCCCGTTTGTCCCAAACTCCCATGGCCCTAATCTCAATGGATGCCGAGAAGACTTTTGACAGAGTGGACTGGGAATTTCTCTGGCTGACACTGCGCAAGATGGGCTTCCTTCCCCTCTTCAGCCAGTGGATTCAGGCCATATACTCCTCCCCCTCAGCAGAGGTTTACTGCAATGGGGTTTTCTCCTCTCGGTTCCCCCTTTACTTAGGTACGAGACAGGGATGCCCCCTCTCACCTTTCTTACTTAATCTCTATTTAGAGCCCCTTTAACGCCACATCAAACTGTCACCCCAAATACAGGGATCTCAATATTCAGCCACACACTTACACTCTCTGCATATGCGGACAACATCCTCCTTCGTTTACAGAATCCCGCTACCGCTCTGAAACATTTATTGGATGTGGTATCCCAATACAGTTCTCTATCCAGTTACAAACTTAACCTTAACAAGACTGAAATCTTTCCTTTAAACCACTTCACCCATAAAGCTGACTTCAGTTGCTATGATATTAAGTGGTCCTCTCATTCGCTCAAATATCTGGGCATCTACCTAACCACAGACCCATCCCTCACCAAGAAACTGAACTTGGATGACCTGGTGGTAACCCTTCAACTAAACCTTCAAAGATGGGAGTCTCTTCCATTATCTCGTTAGGCTGCATTAGTATAATAAAAATGAATGTCTTTACTCTGCTTTTTTATCCTTTATATATGCTGAACATTTGGCTTCCGCTCTCCTTCTTTCAGAAAGTCCATCCTCTTATTTCTGGCTTTATATGGCTGCATAAACAACCCAGGAAATCCTATATCAAATTGAGCCTTCCCAAAGCATCATGTGGTCTTCGTCTTCCTAACTTTCTTCTTTATTATTGGGCAGGCCACTTTTCTAGGATTGGCAGATGTCTCACCAACACCATGAACGAATATACTCCTATTTGGTTACAATTGGAAACTCAGATGTTACTACAACACCATCTCCTCTCCCCTGTCATCTACTATACTCTTTCAAAGAAGTTGCCGGACCCAATTTGTCACTCAGTAATTCGGACCTCCCTAAAGGATTTTTCTCAATTTTGTTCCTCTTATAAACTCTCCCCATGTCAAGACTTCACACAACCTCTCATCTTCAACCCCAACCTTAAGATAGGTGTCGCCCACCTCACTCAGAACTGGTTGCCTCCACTACAGAATGCTAGAGTAGCAGATCTTTATTCCCCCATTTCTCTTCTTTCCTCTCCTGAAATCCAAGCCAAATATAGCCTAACCTTTATTCATACTTTTAAAGTCTTCCAGCTGAGACATTCAATTGGACAAGCATTCGGCACCTCTCCCAAAGAATCCAGGTTACAACCTATTTTAGACAGCTTCCACGATTTATCTTCCAAACCACATTGTTTATCTCTCTCTTATACAACTATCTCCTCTCCATCAGCCACCCAGATCCTATACCCGGTTCCAAAATATGGACCTCTCTCTTGCCAGAAACAACCATCGATTGGCCCAGAGTTTGGCAAGACCTATATATCTCCCAGGATAAACTCTGACCCACCCAATACCATAGCCTGCATAACCTGTACTACACCCCTGTAAAATTAGCTAAAATTGGCCACCTTTCTATTTCTATCTGCTCTAGATGTGGCAAGGATGAAGGAAACTTGCTACACATCTTTTGGTACTGTGACAAAATTGCCCCTTTGTGGCATTCGATTCAATCTGGTTTGGATCCCTTACTTGGCCTAGGGGACCTCTTCACTGTGGAGATCTGTATTCTAGGAATTTATACCAATATCCAGGTTAAGAAACGTAAATACCATATGGCCTTCATTTCCATGGTGGTCAAGAAACTAGTACTTAAACATTGGTTGGACCAACTACTTATATCCTATAATGAATGGCTAAATGACCTCTCAACCTACTTCAGGGTTGAACGCTTGATTGCTGGCTCCTGTATTAACCTTGCAGTATTTGATAAAAACCGGGGCAAGCTGTATACCTTATAGCTGCACTGATAGTTGTTAACTTGTAGATTCCCCAAGTTCATCTCAAGATGTACCTATGTATTCAGCAATACATTTAAGCTTTGTATTACACCTAAGGGCACACTCTGGGAAGGGGGGATTGAGAGAGGAGGGGGAGGAGGGGCTGCATCTTTCTTTTTCTTTTTCTTTATTTTCTTGGGTTGTTACACCTTTGTATCATAACTGGTATTGTTACTACTGTGTCAACATTATAAAATCAATAAAGAAGTTGAATTTCAAAAAAAAATTATGTTCTGACTACCCCGATTGGGTTAGTTTGTGCTGACGTTAGAGTGAGCAGCCATTTTGTTAAAAAATAAGAGTATAAACAGGCAGAATCTATTTTATAGTACTGCAATATAGAAATTTTTTTTTAGACTGTAATAATATTAACTACATGGCTGAGCTGTGTTTCATATGTACTCTGTCCTGGCATAGTATAGGCATACAGTTAGCTGTGTTTTACTTCATATGGAGTTTGCTTTTAAAGTACTGTGAAATCGTAGCTGTGGAAAGACTTAAAAGTATTCTTTCACACTCTTTCATTATAAGATTGCAAGAAAATTGAGTATAGTTCTCTGAAATTGGATTGGTCATGTATGCTGTGTGGCAGTGGGGACAGCAAAAGTAGTCTTTCTTTGGCTGGCATGTTAATTTGAAGTAAACTTTATGTGTGTGAATAGTATTTTACAACGTATGTTATTTTTTAGGTTCACTTCTGTTGAATCAAAGATAAATACAGACATGGCGTACCAAAAGCAACAGGTAGGTTACCATTTGTTTGCATTAAATTGACATAAATAGTTGTCCAAGGCTGTGCTTTGTTGTTATGAGAACTGCTTTGAAGTGAGTGTGCTGCTATCTGGACTGTAAGTCTTTCAACATTGTGCCCTTCAGGAAAGCAATTAAGAAATTGAGCAGCCTAGGGAACCAAAGTGGTGAAATGAATTAGAAACTGGCGAATGAGCCAGCCCTTTGACTCTGCGGTAGTGCTATAGCCCACGGTGCAGGCGACCCGAGTTCAGGAATGAGCTCACGTCATTAGGGACTCACTGTGGGGAGGAGGATGATCAAGGAATCTAGAAGATGCTCTACTCTGGGGAGGGAGGACAACCACCTCCACAATAATACTCCCAAATGAGTGCAAAAGTGGCAGTGCAGTCGGGACTGGAGGGTAGGGTGACCGGATGAGGCTGTGGGTGAACTGGGCAACAGGATATCACTATGTGTACATGCATGGGGGGGGTGGAAGTGAGCATGGCGAGCGTGGGCTGGGAGGGGGTGAAGAGGCTGTAGGAGGTGGTACTGCGGTGGCTGGCCGTGCTGCTTCATGGCATTGGGGGTTGGCTAGTGGTTGAGGTGGGAGAGGTACCAGGTCTGGGCCCCAGTGCGATTTCATTACGCCCAACCCAAACCTTTTTTTCCTTTCCCCTCTGACATGCACCCCCCTGGAGTTGAGAATCCTTAAGCAGGGGGCTGCGGGGGGCAGTGTGTGGGGGTGCAGCCCCCCCACCACAGAAAGCAGTAAAACACTGTCCTGGTGTCGTTGTCCTGGGGCGCCGGGGTTGTCAGAGAGCCAAAAATGTTTTCGGCACTCTGACTGAGCGATAACGGTGATTGACGTTAGGTGTTTGCCGTTATCACATAAACCCGGTTCCGGAGGCTGCACTTTAGAAAGGCCATAAGGTGGAGGCAGTCCAAAGGGCAACTAAAATGGTACCTGGGTTGTGCCAAAAGCCCTGTGAGAAAAGAGTGTGGGATCTCAACATGTACGCCCTGGAAGAGAGACGCTTGAGAAGGGACATCATGAAGTCCCACAAGTAGCTGATAAGGGTGAACAGGGTGTTGGGGGGGGCTCCTTAAAATAAGAAAGAGCACCAGGTCAGGGGGGCATGTGATGAAGCTGGGGGCGGGTTAAAAGGGATGCAAGGAAGTACTACTTCACTGATAAAAGCAGGTGACTCAAATTACAACTTCCTGTTGCTAGCCTTGCTTGTAGAGCAGAAAGCAGCTAACTAAAATAGGCTACATTTTCTTATTAATTTAAAACTTATATCTCAGCAGGAGTCAGCGTCTGTTGAGATTAAGTAGACAGATACTTTGTTAGAAGTAGAAGGGGTCTTATTTAGGGTTAAAAAAGAAAGAAAAGAAAGAAGGTCAGTGTGTGTTCTGTGCTGGGAAGGGTACTGTATCAGCTGACTTTGCTAAACCAGTAGGAGGAAAGAGAGCTTAATTGTGGGTGTGGCTTAGACACTATAAAAGCAGGTGACTCAAATTACAACTTCCTGTTGCTAGCCTTTTTTCTTACTAATTGCCCTCCATCCCGCCCACCCAAAGCCATTTCTACTTTTATAGCCACTGGATTTGACTGTCAACAGGAACTTCCTGTTTGGCAGTAGGAAGGGAAGGATCATAGAGAAACACTGGTTTTGTCTACCCTAAAGGAAAAAAAGTAGCTCACTCTCCCCCACTAGCTGCTGGTGGTCTGACATTGAGCAAGGAAGAAGGAGGCTACTGAAGAAGATAGGGAGTTGCTGTCCCAGAACAGGAAGGGTGAGAGCTGTATGGAGAGGAGAGAGTAAGCATACAGAGAAACAGTAGAGGGGACACAAAATAGGACATGATAGGAGTGGTGCAGTGCAATGGCTATGGGGCGGCAGCGCTCCAGGAGACATTCTGGAGGCTGCGATGCTGCCCTATTTGCAGGCACCTCTCTGGTCTGAGAGAGGAGGTTGCCTGTCTCCAGGCTGACCTGGCTAGGATTCATGAAACCTCCTCCCCCACCCAGAGACCACCAGGGCCAATGCTACTACCTCAGAGGTTGCCAAGAAAGAGGAGAGGCTGGACCAGGGTGGGCTCAGGGAGGGAGAGGGTGGTGGAACAGAGTTGCATCCCTCCAGCTGTACCTCTCCACAATTCATTCGCTCTTCTGGTGGATAGTGGTTCCTCTATGGAGGCACCTGCAGTGGAGACCAAGGAGGATGCTGGGAACCATCACAAAGAAAACCCACAGGAGGGTGGCATGGGACCCCACAGGGGAAGGAAACAACTCCTGGTGGGGGACTCAATTATTAGGGGGGTAGAAATGGGGAGGAAGGGAGGTGGAGTGCCTTCCTGGCACCATGGCTTGAGGGACAGGAAGCGAATCCTCAGGATCGTGGGAGGAGCCGCACAAGGGAGGGAGCTGGATGTCACTGTCCACCTAGGGACAAATGACCTGGCTAGGAATGGGATCAGAGCAGTGCAAGAGGAGTTTGTAGAGTTGGGGAGCGGCCTTAGACAAGTAGCGCATATGGTAACCTTCTCGGAGGTGCTGCCTGTCTATGGCAAGGGAGATGCTAGGACACTCTTCACCAGGGAATTCAATGAGTGGTTGAAAAACTGGTGTGGAGCTCAGGGTTTTGGCTTCATTGGGGACTAGGGAGCCACCTGGAGGGATGCAGACCTATACTGGTGCGATGGTCTGCATCTGTCTGGGGGGGGGGAACCAGGATCCTAGGTGAGAAGTTTAAATGCTTCATTGGCAAGCATTTAAACTAGCCAAGGGGGGAGGCACTGAAAAGGAGCAGGGAAATCCCAGCCTTCCCCCACAAAACATGGTGATTAGTGAGGTAAACACCAAGGTAGAGAAGTTATTAGGGAGCAGAACAGAGATAAATGTAAAAAAGGCAAAGGCAGTAAAGACAGGAATGGGGCTAAAAGGGTAAGGCTATCAAAAAGTGGAGGGTGATGAGTACCAATGCCCGTAGTCTGTGTAACAAGCTCCCAGAACTAGTGGCCCTGATGGAAGAGGGTTGCCTGGATATTGTGGCAGTCACAGAAGCATGGTACACAGAGAACCATGACTGGCAAGTCAACATACCAGGACACACAATCTACAGGAGGGATAGGGTGGGTAAACGAGGAGGAGGAGGAGTAGCTCTGTATGTAAAGGAAGGGATCAAAGCAACAGAATTAAAGAGTAAACAGGGAGCAGATGAGGCACTCTGGGTAACCCTGGAGACAGGAAATGGCACCACAATCCGCATGGGGGTTGTATACAGACCCCCATCTCAGGGGGAGGGAATTGACAAGGAAATGACTGAAGGCTTTCTTAGAATGGCAGAAAAAGGGGAGATATTGTTAATTGGGGACCTGAATATGCCAGATGTTAACTGGAGCACCTTTGCTGCAGGCACATCCAAGAGCAGGGTCATTCTTGATGCCCTACAGGGGGCATGCCTCAGACAGCTAGTATTGGAACCCACTCGGAGGAGCAATCTTAGACCTGGTACTCTCAAATGGGGACGGAGAAAGAATCTCAGATTTAGAAGTGGGTAGCCATCTGGGAACAAGCGACCACCAAACAGTGTGGTTCACTATAAACACAGCCATACAATCAAGCCATACAAAAGCAAGAGTATTGGACTTTAGGAGGGCTGACTTTGGGAAAATGAGAGTGCCTCAGAAAAGCACTAGCAAACAGGCAAGAAGGAGGGTGGAGGAACAGTGGCTAGTAATCAAACAGCCATCACAGAGGCAACAAGCCTTTGTAAAGCAAATCAATAAAACACAATGAAGGAAAAAACGCTATGGTTCTCAAAAGAGATGGCAGGGAAGGTTAATGAGAAAAGGATAGCATTCAGGAAATATAGGGAAACACAGAAGGAGCAGGACAGAGAACTTTATCAGTTAAAGCAGAAAGAGGCTGGGAAGGCAGGCAGAATAGCAAAGGCCCAAACCGAGGAAAGGATAGCCAATTATGTTAAGAAGGGGGATAAGACCTTTTATAGGTACATTAGGGAGTGAAGAAAGACTAAAGGAGGGATAATGAGGCTTAATAAAGGAGAGGGAATGTGGGTAGAGGGTGACAGGGAAAAAGCAGAGATACTGAATGAATATTTCTGCTCAGTATTCACAAAGGAAAAGGAGGGGGAGGTACCTAACCCAAACAAGAGAAACACTCTGAAGACGGGGGTCGATACCAGTCCATTTACAGAAGAAAGGGTTCTGAAAGAACTAATAAAATTGAAGGTGGACAAAGCAATGGGACCTGATGGGATTCACCCAAGAATTCTAAAAGAACTAAGGGTAGAACTAGTGGCATCGCTGACTACTCTCTTTAACAAATCATGGGAGAATGGGGTGGTACCCGAGGACTGGAGAAGCCAGATGTGATTCCTCTTCACAAAAGTGGGAGCAGGACAGAGGCAGGAAACTACAGACCAGTTAGTTTGACCTCAGTGGTAGGGAAAATGATGGAATCACTTCTGAAGGAAATAATTGTTGAGTACCTAGAGGCCAGTGGGGCACAGGACCCAAGGCAGCATGGATTCCACGATGGGAAGGTCATGTCAGACGAATCTAATAGATTTCTTTGACTGGGTGACCAAAGTAGTAGACCAGGAGGGGCTGTGGACATGGCCTACCTAGATTTTAGCAAGGCATTTGACACAGTCCCACACAAAAGATTAATACTAAGTTAGCCAGCCTTGGAGGGGTCCCAAGGTGGTAGCTTGGATAAAAATTGGCTAGACAACAGGACGAAAGGGTAGTAGTAAATGGAGTACACAGTGAAGAAAGGAGAGTTACTAGTGGGGTACCGCAGGGTTCAGTACTGGGACCGGTCCTTTTTAATGTCTTTATAAGTGACATTGCAGAGGAACTGGAAGGAAAAGTATGTCTCTTTGCAGACGACACAAAGATCTGCAACAGGGTTAATACATAAGATGGAGTGGAAAGGATGAGAAGGGACTTGGCAAGGTTGGAGAAATGGTCAAATGTATGGCAGCTCAGATTCGATGCAAAGAAGTGCAAGGTAACGCACATGGCAAACAAAAACCCAGGGGAAGCTTACACAATGGGGGTGAGATACTGACAACAGTAAAAATGGAAAGGGACCTGGGGTAATTATATCAGATGACCTAAAGGTGGGCAAGCAATGTGAGAAGGCAGTAAGGAAGGCTGGGGGGATACTGGGATGCACAGGAAGAGGCATCAATAGTAGAAAACAGGAAGTTGTTATCCCTCTGTACAGACAGTTGGTGAGACCCCATCTGGAGTACTGTGTGCAGTTCTGGAGACCACATCTCTGCAAAAACATAGACAGAGTGGAGGCTGTCCAGAGGAGGGCAACCAAAATGGTGCAGGGTCTGCACCAGAAGACATATGAAGAAAGACAAAAGGAGCTTAATATGTATACCCTTGAGGAAAGAAGGGAGAGAGGGGACATGATAGAAACTTTCAAGTACCTCAAGGGAATGAACAAAGTCCAAGAGGGTAGCATCTTTCAGAAAAAGAGATGTGCATGAACAAGTGGGTACAATTTGAAGATAGAGGGGGGACAACTCAGAGGTAATGTTAGGAAGTATTTTTTCACAGAGAGGGTTGTGGATGCATGGAACAGCCTCCCTGAGGAGGTCATGGAATCAAGAACAGTGGGGGAATTCAAGAATGCATGGGACAGGCATAAGGCAGTACTAGTGGGGGGTAGAAGGAAGTAAGCTGTTGGTTAACTAGGATCGGCAGCTTATCTGTTAGGTAGGAAAATGGGCAGAGTAGGTGGGCCAAGCGGTCTTATCTGCCGTCAAATTCTATGTTTCTATGTTTCTATGAAGGGGTAGAAGACACTTGGAACAGACTGACCGCAGTAGTGGTGGAGGTGAAAAATGGGGAGGCTTAAAGCATGTGTGGCATAGACATAGGGGAATATCATTAAACAAGCAGGGAACAGGGAGGGTCACCAGAGACCATTTAGGGTTTGTGGAGCAGGACTTTGTAGGGAACATCTGGGCAGACTAGGTGGGCCAAGCGGTTATTTTCTACCAACAGATTCTGTGTTACTATGGGTTAGTAACACAGCTTTTTTTTTGTTTTTTTGACAGCTGCCATTGTTTTTTTGTTTTTTTTAAACTGATCTGCTTTTTGTTTTCCTACAGTTTACTTACTGGTGGTTGAGGAGAGAGCATGAGTGCTGGGGGGGAGTGGTGGCAATTGTTGCAAGGTTGGGGAAACCTTAAGCAGGGGAGAGAGTCCTTTGAGGAGTTTGCAAGTAGGCAGTTTTTCAAATAAATGTTTCTGTGTGTCCATTTTGTTTACTGGACAGTTCTGTGTGTGCTAGCAGAAGCCTCTGGTGGCAGTTGTAGTGAAGTCGGGAAACTGGAGCAGAAGTGTGAGAGAGAGTGAGGGGTCGTCACCAGTGAGGTTTCAAGCATGCAGTTTAAGAAAAAAAAATATCTTGACAGTTTTCTATGTATTGGGAAGGGGCTCTGGTGGCAGCTATGGCATGGCATCACTAGCTCAGTTTTTGAAGAAGCAGTTTAAAAAAATGTTTCTGTGTGTCTGTTTTGTATATCAAGAGGTGTGGAAAGGAAAGAAAGCAGCAGCATGCAGACAAGTGTGACAGCTGGAGCACAGTTTGGAGCAGCCAGATAAACAAAGCTTCGATAAAAAAGAAAAAAAATGTTAAACAGAAAAAATGATCACTGCATGGCAGTCAGGAGAATGGGTAGAAGTCCTGATGACTAACTGGTAGGTGGCATGGCTGAGGGATGGGCAACCTGAACAGTGGAAGAAACAAAACTAAAAGCAAGATACTGGTAAATAGTGCCAACTGCCGAGGGTGGGGATATGTGACGTAGTCCACATTGTAATTACAGACTTACCAGCCTCAGCAATTGCACCTGCTAAATCAGAGCCTTAACTCTGCAAAATGATAACAATGCAGAGATTATCAAAAATATTCCAATAGGTTAAAAGTAGTGGTCCTCGTAAAATTACCCAGTTTCTGGTGCCGCCCACACTCTGCCTACGTGACTAGCAAAGTTAAGACGTGATCCCAGGGAGAGCGCTGGGATGCACTCCATTATAGTCTATGGGGGGGCAGCTTTCAGATCAGCATGACAAAAGAGACAATGTTACAGTTTATTCAATTATTGCACTTCAAGATGCGGCCGCATTATCTTTTTACTGCGACCTGTAGCAGCACACACATGCTCACAATTTGGACAAGACTTGCTCCAGACAATGAATTTGCTGGGCCTCTCACAACCATTTGCTACTGCAACTAACAGACATGGGCACACATTGGATTTAGTATTCTCACTGGGGCATGAGATAACTGATCTCAAGTTTGATGTACGGTTATTTGGTCGGATCATTGCAGAATAGGGTTCTCATTCAGGGCCCCCCTCGGCAGTCCTTCCCTATAGAGATGGTCCATTAGCGCCCTTTAAATGGGTTGTCCCCAGAGGGATGGTCGGCAGTAATGGACCTCTTGGAAGTGAGTGTTCAGGGTTTTAAATAGCTGGTGTAGCATGGCAAAACACTAAGCAAAACGGGGTAATGCTAACCATTTTCATGCTTAGCATTAGACTGCTAACCATTTTTTGAGTTCAAGACACAGTACAGAACATTAATAAAACTATATAATTTTTGCTAATCAGTCTGTGCCAAGGCTATGCATTTTCACAACTGATTAGCACGTTCACACGTCACACTGCTAATCAGTTTTTTCAGCTTATTTAAAACCCTGGTGTTGTCTATGGTATGTAATCCTGGGGTATTGTCTAAATGTAATGTGCATGCTGGCTTCTTTTTTTTTTTTTTTTTATCTAACTGAAAAATCTAATAAAGAAATTATACAAAAAACAAACAAACTAGTGCTGCTTGTGAGGCAGGTGCAGGTGAGGTAGCAGATGCCTATAATTGGGCTGCGAACTCGGCACTCAACTCTATTGCACTGGTCCATATATGACCCAGGTCTTCTCAATTGAAATCCCCATGGTTCGACGTGGTGCTCAAGGAGATGAAGACCAGAGGTTGGAGGCTGGTTTGGAGCATTGTTGACGGAAGTCCAGATCTGAGGGAGGAACAGACTGGCTCAGCTCTTTCAGACAGTAGACAGGTTGCTTCATTCTGCCTGTTTACAGATGGAAGGAGCAGTTTCAGCTGCAAAATGCGAAAAATGTATTCTGTTCTTCTCTGGCAGACTGTCCACTACCAGATCTGGGATTTCTACAAGAGGGCAGTCACAGCCCCACAGCAGTCAGATGGTCGTCTCAAGAAGCACTCCATTTGCATGGAGTGAGTTTAGCCCAGTGGAAGTGGGAGAGGTATGCGAGGTAACATGAAAATTGCAGCCCACATATTGGGAACTGGACTCGTGCCTTATGCATCACCTAGTGGCATGTGTGGAGTCTGTTGGCCCAGTGTTTGCTTTCGGAGGGCTTATTCCCCAGTGCTTTGAAAGAGGGACTGAAGACCCTCCTGAAGAAAGTCTCAACCCTGACATCTTGGCGAATTATAGACCTACCTCTAACCTTCCCCTTTTGGGTAAGGCTATTGAGAAAATAGTGGCTCTGCAGCTTGAAGCCCACCTCACTGCCTTTGACATCCGTACGTCTCTCCTGTCAGGATTTAGGATTAAACACAGTACTGAAACTGTGTTGGTCAGGGTGTATAATGACCTTCTCAGGGCTAGAGATAGAGGGAAATGGTCAATTCTCATTCTCCTCAATCTATCTTCAGCTTTTGACACTGTGGACCATGGTGTGTTGTTGAATTGCCTAACGGAGCTCTGTGGACTGACTGGTACTGTCATCAGCTGGCCTGGGTCCCTTCTCAAAGGTAGGATGCAGAGGGCAGTGATGGGGAGTTTCTCCTCCTGCCCAAATCCCCTACGAAGCAGAGTTCCTCAGGGCACAATCTTCTCACCCATGTTGTTCGCAGTGTACATGCTGCCCTTGGGAAAGATCATTAGATGTTACAGCATGGAGTTTCACTGCTATGCAGATGATACCCAGCTGTACACATCTTTTGTACCTGGGACACATGATGCTGTGGAAGTACTAAATGAGCGTCTGGCTCAGATCCAGGACTGGATGTCCTCAAACTGGCTTAAGCTTAACTTGGACAAAACAGAGATACTGGTGATACAGCCTGATCATTTGCAGGATGTGGAGGCTGCCAGGGCAGGAAGTGGCTTGATGCTGGTCCCCACCCCACTTGCAACCTCTGCTAAGGTGAAAAATCTGGACTTTATCCTTGGCAGTGGGACTGACATTTGAGGCTAAGGTCTCATCTGTCATCTGGAGTGGATTCTACCACTTGAGAAACATAATTCAGATTAAAACCCCAATCCCACCGGATGATCTGCCATCACTGGTGCATGTGTTTGCGACACACAAGCTCGACTACTGTCATTCTTTTTACCTTGGGATAGGAGGAAGGTTCTTGTGTCACCTGCAGCTAGTGCAGAATGCAGTGGCCAGGTTGCTTATGGGCCTTACGAGGTTCTGTCATGTGGCCCTGGTCCTGTGTGATCTGCAATGGCTGCGGGTAGGTGGAGAATTAACAGCTGGCCCCGTGGGGCTGAGGGTTGAGGTGCTGGATGCCACACCTTGCGCTACGCCAGCAACCCGAGTTTGGGAATGAGCCCGGGCTGTCGGGAATCGGCAGGGGTGGGAAGGGGCTGAGTGTCCAAAAGACTGCTCTCGCTTCCCAGGGCAGGTTCAGAGGGAAGCACCACTCTGGGGCGACCCCAAACATTGGCTGGAGGCAACCCAGAAAGATGGCGGCACTCACGGAAGTGTTGGGGGTGCAACTGCAGCGGATGTCAGCACATTGCCATCTGACGTCATTGCACATCCAAGTTCTGCAAGGGAAACAATATGAAAAATTCCCTCCACAGACCAGGGAGGCAACAAGGACCCCAGTGGCCAGCCCCCACATCCACGATACCCTTTTACCTCCCTGACAGCACAGTCGACCCCCCCCACCAGACAGACCCTCTAATCCCAGACAGGCCACCAAGGTAGGAGTGGCGGGCCCTTCCTCAGTGGGTGATCTGGGGGGCTGGAATGTCCAGGTGGGTTGGGGCTGGACAGGAGTAGCTTCAGGTGCAGGTTAGAGAAGCCATGTCGAGAGGGTACCTCATAGATGCTGTGGTTGATGGGTGCCAAAAAATAGAGATGAAAAATTAAAAAGGTAGAGAATTACCTTCAAAGTGGGTCTGCTCACCTATAAAGCCCTATATGGACTGGGTCCTGGCTATCTGAGTAACCTCCTGACTCCTGATCACCCTCAGCACGCTTTGTGCTCCTCCTCCGAGGCCTCCTAGTGATTCCCAGGGCCCCACTTAAAACATTGGTAGACCACTTGTTCAAGGTGGCAGGGACAGCATGTGGAATTTGATCCCAAGGCCCTTAAGTGAGACACCCTCACTGGAGGCTTTTAAGTGGGGCCTGAAGGCACATCTATTTAGGGATGCCTTTGGAACTTAGCTTTTCTCCAAGTTTTACCTTCCCTAACAGCAGTCTTATGTTATTTAATGAAACTGCTTATTCTGTGTTTTAAAATTAGTATTATTTTTAACTTCGAACTGTCACTGTCTGTAGTGTGTACAACACCCTGATCCCCAGGGATAGGGCACGTATAAATAAACTTTTACTTATTTACTTATCACTCACATGCAAGGTAAGGTTGTGTGCCTGCTCTGAAATGAACTGAAAATTACCAAAAGTGCATTTTACAACCTAAAAATTGCAATCCCTTTAATAAAAAGGCTGAATTTGCCTTATAACAGTAATAACAGCCTCACTGGCAATTGTTTCCTGGGATTAATGACCAGATGGTGGGTAGTGGCCAGAGGTGTATTGACTGCCAGTTTGATTGTCAAAAACGAATACTGCATTTGTCTGTATTTTTGATGAAAAATAAGCAAAAATATGGGTGGAAAAAATAACAATCCACTCCTTCTTGTGATCCATATAAAAACTCCACAGTGGTTTATAAAGATATTTTAGGTTTTAAGTTCCAGAAATAATGTAGTCCAATAGGGCGTCTTTTGGATAGTCAGCAACCTGTAGCTATAAAGTATGAAGATTGAACTTTTTAGAGTTACTGGAAGCTACAAAACTTTTTTACAGTTACTGGAAGCTACTTAAAACATATTTCAGAAATAATCAGAACCTTATTTTATGAGTCCACTGCCATCCAAGCATTTAAATTACATCTTAACATATTAAACCCAACTAGCAATCCTAAACTAGCAGTGTGAATACAGAAACCTAGCTTAAAAAAAACTAGGGCTTCAACAAAAGAACTTCCATTACCTGTGGGAGACCTGTGATACCTATAAGTACCACTGTTCCTTGAACAGGAACAGAAGTGTGCAGCACAGGATAGACCCACACCCTAGAGTGCCACCTGGGTAGCAGTGCAGAGGCTTGGCACCTTCTTGGCCAGAAAGCACAAAGAAAGCATGAGACAAAGAGTCTCTAGAGGTGAAAGCAGACAGTAGGCTGTGTACAGATGGCATGACCAGAGAAGCATGAAGCGTGGCAGTACTATACCTGGCATGAAAAGGGACTCTTGCCCACTTATATATTCTCATTTAACCTATGTTTCCAGCACATAAAACCTACACTAATCAAATCTTTACACCGAAAATGTCTTGGCTCTGTCTCTAGACAGTCATCTTGAGGTGCAATGATTGTTGGCACAAGAGGAGGTTTGTGCAAGCCATACACCCATTAAGCAAAAACCATGGGTCACCAGCAGGACCTATTGCCCAGTGCTTTGGCAGTTCCATAGGTGAAGGAATAATAGCACTAATCTGAGATAAGGAGAAGAGCCAGGGAGGCTGAATAGAAGTACACCAATGTGTCTGCTGCAGTCTTGCAGGTGACTGACTCTCCTCCTAAATCCTTTTTAGCCACTTCTTGTGGGTCTGTGGGATGCAAGCACAGGGCCCAGCCTGAAAAAGTACAGCAACAGGTCCCTGCAGTCGATGAGGCAGCACTGAGTTCTGCCTCTTTTCAGCCAAGCTGTGCCCTGGAATAAGCAACCGTTCTGACCATATGAAGAAGCCTGCCAGAAGCCCATGGGTAGTGCAACCATTCTAACCATGGACTGTGGTGGACACAGAATGTATAACCAGCAATAGGTCACTGCCACTTGATTGGAGCAAAAGTGCCTGCCACGTTTCTGGCAACATGTTCCTCAAGTTTAAATAAGTAAAAAGAGACAGTGCATCTGTCAAAATCATGCCAGAAAACTAAAGAAAAGTAAGCAAAGTCCTGCAAAGCTGCAAGACAAGTTCTCCTTGGTTGTGGAGATAGGAACAATACTGAGGAGTTATGGGAAGGGGTGGTCCCAAAATACTCTTCTGATTGTTCTATGTCCACCAGCTTTGAGAGGGACAAGCCCATTAGCTCCAGACCATGGGAGCTGACCCAGAATACCGTTTACCTCTACATGTAAAAATAAGACCTACGATGCATGAGTGGCAAAGCTACTAAACTATTCCAACACAACCTAACTTACAAAAATATGAGAAGTTCAGTGAAGGGCCTACTACACGTACCATTTAAAAGAACCTCCCTGACCCAGCGTTCCCTCTCTTATCATGGCCCACAATGGTTAAATGGCCTACCCTCCACTGTCTTACAACATAAAAACACTGGCCTGTTTAAGAAAGCCCTGCATCACCACCTGACTAGTACCAATAACTGTGACCACTATGCTTAGCAACCAACCCCTGGACTCTTCTCATGCCTTCTTCCCCAAGTCATCCCCTACCCCCACCCACCCCAAACCCACTCTCTTCACACACACACACACACACACACACACACACACACACACCAGCTCAGGTTTTGGCCTGACCTGGTGACCCTCTCTTGGCTGCCCTTCCTTGATCCTCACCCTCATGCCATCTTCACAGCCAAACCTGGCAACCCCGCCCATACCTCCCCACCTCCCACCCTTCCCTCACACCCCTTCGAACTGCTTGGCAAAGCCACTTCTGGCTGTTTTTCCCACCTTCTGCACTTAGCAACTGACTTCTCTGCACTTAGCAACTGGTTTTGTTTTAGCTGTCACTACCGTTCAGGAGTTAAGTTACATATCCTGCTTGTTTCCAAATCTGCATATGTTTTTCTGTTTTTTCATATGTCCAACAGATTTAATCACAACTACCTACCCTGTCTATTATTGCCATTGCAAGTCTTTCTGTTAGGAATTGTTTTTTTGTCCATAACAAGGAGTCTTTGTAAAGGAGCCACCTTGGCTCAAAGGTTGTAATTCTGAAATTGAAATAAATGAAAAAAAAAAAAAAAATGATGGTCTTATCCTCACTAGTGTGAAAAAATGTTATTGTTACAGTGCAGTTTAATATACGATGCTGATAATGCAAACACCATTTTAAAAGACGTACTTTTGGCACAGCTTTGGTATTTTTTTTTTTTTTTTAATCACCTTTATTTTGAAAATTCATGACATTACAAGTTCATAAACCAGGTTAGACATAATACTGTATTGCAGAACTGTCAAAGACATACAGCTGTGCATTACTCATTATACATAAAGACACCTATAACCGGCCAATGAAATATTTGGTATAGCCTCTTCACTACATATAGAACTTCCTAATTAAGCTTTAAAACACAAATCAGCTAACAAGAAAACTGTTAAAACTGTGCGAACTGCAGGTAAAATCATGACATTGTCAATAATTTTATCTATTAAATGCCTCCATTTTACTTTACAAGCTCTGTTTTGCGAACTACTTTTTTTGGGTACAAGGTGATCGATGTCTCCAAGGCTTCCCTATAACTATGTACTTGTGTCAATTGGGCTTATATAGCCACTATATTGTTGGTAGCCCCCATCTGTCTAGTTTTCCACCCAGACTATCTAAGAATGGCTGTTACAATGTGTGACACAATCTCAGTATGCCAGAAACACATTCAAAATTCAGCACCTACAGTACATGCACACAAAAACAGCTCCAGTAAACAACTTATTAGCTTTTCTTTGAAACAAAATGTGATAGGTAAGCAGCATATGCAATGGCTTGCAGTGGAATATATAGAATAATGTATGAGTGGTTTATAATGAGTTTTTTTTTTTTTTTAAACCCATGGTCACCTCAGCCAGCCCTATTCAATCCTGCTCCCACACCCAGTCCCATCATCCGCTTGTCCTGGGATTTACCCATTATGCCATATTCCTCATTGGCTTACCCCTGGGTGGGATCTTCAGGGGAAGACCCTCCTCCCAACAGAGTTACAGTTGGGTTTTGATGTGAGTGGCTTGGTTGGTAGTGCAGTGCCTGTAGTAGGGGGCGGATGTCCTTCAGCTGAGGGACTTTTTCTATTTTTTGTGTTCCCAGCCCCCTAGGACACCTAGAGCAGCTCAAGCATGTATGTATGTATGGAAGCAAGCAGATCACAGCCGAGTACATCCTTCCTCTGACAGCCCTTCTCTTGTTGGATCGTCAATCTCTCAGTGCAGTAGGTGCGGTTAAAAATCTTGGGGTCATTTTTGGACTACAGACTGATGCTTAAACAGCAGGTATAAGCACTGGTCTGATCTGGTTTTTACCATGTTTGAAACATAGCCAGGATTAAACTGAATCTGGCACCCATGTACCTGGTGATAATCGTTCATGCTTTCATCACATTTAGGCTGGATTACTGCAATGCTTTATACTTAGGGTTATCTGGAGGTTTGATGTGATACCTGCAGCTGGTCCAGAATGCTGCAGTCCAGCTGATTGTGGGAGCATCTCAGAGGCAGCACATCACACTGGTGATGCGTGCACTGCACTGGCTACCTATGCAGTGCTGCATCACTTTTAAGATATGCTTGCTAATGTTTAAGGCCCTACACAGTGTGGGACCAGGCTGTCCTTAAAAAATCTCCTAGTTCCTTACCTCTCAACCTGCACCCTCCATTCCACTGACACAGGCTTGCTCCCTGTCCCCTATTCTTGTCTGAAACAGTCTGGGGACAGGGGGTGGCTCCCATTTTGTGGAATTCTTTACCAGGGAGCATCTGGTCTGCCCACATGGTGGAGGCCTTTAAAACCTCACTGAAAACGTATCTGTTTGAGCAGGCATTCCCCAGCTAGCTAGTTGTCATTCATCAGACAGTAAATTTTATTTGCCAAGTCATTTTTTGATATGTTATATGGTGTTTTGCTGCTTGTGTTACCATATGTACAGCATCCTGAGCCTACGGGAAAAGGTGCTTTAAAAATAAAGCTTGCCTTGACCTTCCTTGCCACCAGTTCCAACTTGTATTGCTGCCTGTGCTCCCCCAGGTGACAGCAGTGAAGTGGAGTCCATGTGCCTGCTCTTACCAAGGAGGAGAGTGCCCTGTGGGATACTCAGCCTCCCCTCCCCAGTCAGCCTGCCAATGACATCGGACTCACTGCCATACCCAGGTTGTCAGCGTCGTGAATGGTGGCACTATGGCTGGGCAGGCAGGCTGACTTGTTATAAACTTGGGTTATTTCTGTATACTGCTGAGGTGTGTGTGATGTCAGTTAAGTCACAGAAGCGAGGCTCGGATTGTTTATTAGGCATCAAAACCACGGATTTGAAAAATTGTTACCAAACATCCCTAACAAGCCTCTTGGTAGCTTTTGCCTTTTAGGGGTCCAAGACTCCTAAAATGAAAAACTGTGGGTCTCGGACCAAATTCCAGAAGTCCAGCAGTGTTCCTGTTGAGTCTCTTTGGTGCATCCTGCTACAGCGCAGCTGGACAGAAGGCAGCAGAACTGCACCTGAAGAAGCCAGCACTGAATCCTGGGGCCCCTCCACACTGATGGACGAGCATCCTGATGGACTGATGGACTGTCAAGGAAAGCCTGCCTATGTTTTATTTCTTTGTTTTTTGTTGTAATTGCTGGTTTTAAAAGTTGACAAAAGCTCCATTGTACTGGACTGTTCTTTTGTCAGGCAGTGAGGAAATGAACACATTGTTTTTGCCGATTATCTACACCTGTTTGATGCTCTGTTATACATAACTGTAAAGCCAAACGCATGTGTAACAGAGAATTATAACCCAGTTTTCAGGTTTAAAATCACTTAACCAGTTATTGTATAGATGTTAATGTACTGGTAGGGGTATGTGCTGGATTTGTACATGCACCAGTGTTATGTGATGTCACATAACCATGACAGTGAAGCTTGAGAGGTTTTATACAGGCGTCACACACTATGGATGTGTGTAAAAACCCATTATACAACCCTACCCATACAGTGTTTCTAAAAAAATTACTGAGTCCTGTCTGAATAAGTCAGAAAAGTTGTTACATCAGTTCCCATTTTCCAGTTTGTGTGTTTGTTCCTAGGTTCAATGATTTGGAGTCGGGATGCCATTTTCTCTGAACTAAAGATACTCAATTTATTTTCTGTTTTGTGATATTCTTCTGCTGTTCAGACACTAAACTTCCTCACAGATGGTAAATGGCAGCTTTAAAAAGAGTGTGCTCATACTAATGTAGTTTGAGTGAGCTGTTTAGAACGTTAGATTACACCATGGTAATCGGGTTTAGTTAGTAACTAGAACACATCTAGCCACACTAATAAGGTGGGGGCAAGTGACACTCATAAATTACAGAGGAGTTGCACGAATATGAGGGCAATTTCTTTTCACCTACAACAATCCAGATTCTTTCGAATGGGGATGGGTCCTGGATGCTCTCTGGGCCTATTTTGTGGCCAAATATTCACAGCTGTTCGGAGGAGTCTCACCTGTATTGTTCTGAGAAGTCAAAGAAAATTGTTGTGACATAGACTAAGACTCAAAACTCCTGTAATTTTGGAAAGTATCATTTTTAATTTTTAATATTCAAATTTTCCACCAACATTCTATGGCCAATGGTTCATGGCTGAATGGGCCACTTCCTTAGGACTCTTGGTGTCTAGCAGTATATGAATTTTCTGGTGCTAACAGCTAGTAGGTGAGGCAGTAAGCTTATCCTCAATATACTGTATATGGTGGGCCTATCAAGCTGTGTCAGATTCAGTGCTCATATTTGACTGGAGTTATGTTCCTCTTAAGTAATGTAATGCGTCTGATGGCCCTCCCACAGCAAGTGTCCCACCACAATCCAATCATACTATTTATACTATATCACTGGACTTTGAAGCATACAACCACTGGGTTTGTTTATTTGATATCTGCATAAAACAGATGTAAATATGGCACCCATTTCATATACATCTTTTTATTGTGGTGTCCTTTGGTACAGCAGGGTACAAAAACTGTTTAGCTTATATAGTGCAGTACAACTGCATAAACATGCTGAAGGCAATAGTAAAGAACAATTACTTGTGCAGCTGGTAGAGGATGATGCCAATGATGTTGAGTGTTATATTTCATACACACACAGGCACAACTAAGAGTTGAAAGATTCTATGCAACTCAGTAAATAGTTGCAGTTGAGAAAAGGGGGCTCAGATGGGAAGGAATCTACATGGATCATTGAACTGCTCGGGTAACAGCTTTCAGAACATGGAACGATTAGGGGTTTGTCAGAGATGGGCTGGTAGGCTGTTCTAGTCTGCTGGGCCTGAGAAGGAGAAGGCCCTTCTGCTTAAGTCTATTGGATATTTGGGTACTATCAAGCTGGCTGCATCTGTTGATCATAGAGAATGGGAGTAGGGACAGGGATAAGGAGGGATGCAGGATACGTGGGGGCTGGGGAGTGGATATAGGTAACAAGAAGTGTGTACCAGTGGGTAGTAAGGCCTGGCCAGCCATAATGGCTGTACAAAAGGAAGCTGTGCATCCTTGAATAATTCTCGGTGACCAGCAGAGTCTGTTGTACAGGATATCCAACTAATTTAGCGTGGTTTTAGGGTTTGTTGTACAAGTGGTACTGTGAGTTAGTTGATTGTTTTAGATGATGCTTTTAGTATATATGCCTTGACAAATGTATTATTACGTACTAAAGTATTGTCTTACAGTGGCAAGGTAGTGCCACTATAGTTAGGGTTGAGTAGGATGTTTAATGTTAAACCCCTAATTTTGCACTTTAATAGTTTTGCCACAGTTCAACAGATTTGCTGAAATTTTGCATGCATGGTCTCAGGGGCAAGGTCTCTTGATAATCCAAGTTTCATTCAGGTTAGATGTGCAGATTCCGAGATCCAGATAGTGAAAGAAGTGAACAATTGGGTTTTTTGCTGGGGTTCTTTTTTTTCATCATCTGGCGCCCAGATGGTTTGGAATTTTGGTCTGAAATTTTCAAGGTAGAAAGGACTTGGCCCAGAGTGGTGCATTTCATCGTTTCGGTGAAAAATTATTAATCCATTCCAGAGTTGTACAGATTTAAAATTTTAGTTCAGAGCATGCTCAGAATGAACTCTAGGATAGCGGATTCATATGAAAAAAGAGTTTGGGACATACAAAAAGGCTTCTGTTTCATATGGGGGGGTAATCTCGTTTTGTGAGAAAATATTCTTTTTTTTATATGGCTGCCATCTTGTTTCCGTTCTTTTAAAATAAAATGTTGAAAACCCATAAAAGTCATATCATGGAAACACACCAACACGTGTATCTTGCTAGAGTGTTCTGAGGCACAAGATGCTACTGTGTACCTTCAACCACCCAAGAAGTCACGTTGAACAGCATAGCACATGCCATGGAATGCCTTACTGCGATTATGCAATGGATCTTGTAGAGAAAAAAAGTCATTTATGTAGGTTTTTCTTTCGACAAGTTTCAGATTGTGATACTATACTGAGATAACATCACTGCAGAACCTGCCTCTAGGCCAATTAGCTTTCAAGATTTGTTTTTTGTATCCAGGGTCACTGAATCCATGCAGATGTAATGCTGAGTAGAGAGTAGAACTCAGTTAAAATAATTTGTTACATCTCAGTTGGACTAACATGAGGAAGACATATAAAAATAAGTTTTAAAAAAACAAAGACAAGGCGCTGCGTCAGCATGTGGTCTAAAAGCAAAACAAAATGGTTATATTAAATGCACGCTGAAAATAGAAAATAGAGTTAAAAATCTACGTTTCGACCTTAGGTCTTCTTCAGGAAATATCTAAAAGAGAAAAAAAACAAGTTAGTGTAGAGGAGAGGTAAAATGAGAGAGATATATATGTGGAGAAAGAAGAAGAGGGAGGCTAAGGGAGAAGAAGTGATAAATGGTAAGATTAAGAGAGAATATGTGAAACAAAAAGGTGATGATGGGAAAGATAAAACATAATGGGAGAGAAAGAGCTGGGGAAGTTCCCAGGTAGAGACTGATTAACAGGGCCTTGTAAGAAGGCTGAAAGGTGACAAATGTGTAAGAAGGAGACAGAAATGGAGACATATGGTGAAAATGAAAAATAAATCAGTACAAAAACAAATTGACTTTAGGGAAAAAAAAGGGGAGGCTGAAAGATGTTAGTGGAAAATAAGTCTATCATTTAAACCAGAGGGCTGCTGGGAGCCAAGGCGGATGATCAGCTTGGCTTCCATGTTTTTCTATGGTTAGGATCCCGGAAGCCCTGCTGGAGGACACAAACAGAAAGGTCATTGACATTGTGGTCCCTGGAGATAAAGTGGGATACAATGGGTTTAGCAGTTTCACCATTCCTGACCGCTCTGTAATGTTCCCTGAAACGGTCAGCAAGACGCCTACCAGTTTCTCCGATGTACATAGCTGAACACCTCCTGCAAAGAATACAGTACACTACATTAGTGGAGGTGCATGAGAACTCCTTGGTGATGTGAAAAACACCTGTAGGCCCCCGAATCTCAGTTACACTGGAAATAAATTTGCAGGTGTAGCAGCGAGCCCTGTTGCAAGGTTTGGTACCTGGGGGGGAGGAACTGTTAGGAGTGGGTAGGCTGCTTTTTACCAGGAGATTGCGCAGGTTAGGTGGCCGGCGGTAGGAGGCAATAGGTGGTTCTGTAAAGGAAGCACCAATGTTAGGGTCAGTTTGCAAAATGGGAAAGTTACTAGTGATGATCCTGTGAAGAGAAGGTGTGCTCTGATGGAAAGGAAGAACTAGTGGAATACGCCCGTTGTTCTTGTGTGACAGTATCCCTCCTGCGGGGGTCAAGGATACGGGGCATGTTACTGACCCGGGAGAGTGCTCTGTCCACTGTGCTTTTAGGGTATCCCCTGTTGATAAAAAAACTATGCATTATTTGGGTCTGCTCAGCAAAATCATCCTCTTCACTGCATAACCTGCGAAGTCTAAGAAACTGTGAATAAGGCAGGCCATTCTTGACATGTTTAGGATGGAAGGAGCTATGGAGGAGGAAACTGTGAGAGTCAGTGGGTTTGTAATAGACTGATGTCTTCAGACCAGTGTTCTGGACTGAGAGCTGGATATCCAGGAAAGGCAGTGTAGAGGAGGATACTTCAACAGTGTACTGAAGGGAAGGATGAGCCGTGGTGAACTTGTCAAGGAAGACTTGGAGGGTCTCCCTGGAGCAGGAGGTGGCCCCCACACAGTCATCAATGTAGCGTTTTATGATATATATGGAGCAAGAATAATATTATGATGACATGCAGAAAGTGATTGAAAAAATCTCAGGCCTCACTGCATTGCTGTAAGGTACTGATAAAGCAGACACTCCTATGTATTTAGCAGGGAAAAAGTGAAGGTGAGACACACAACAGGTTGCCTTCCATAACTTACAAATAATGTTTGTAGCATTGCAAGCTAAAAGGAAGTGTAATGAGATTGAACTGACCAAAATAAAGTTCCAGCTGCAATGAAGGAAGTTCTAGATGGGACAAACAGAATAGCACATTTGCTCCATGCCCAGTTCAAATGATTTCCAAGACACTTTTAACTACAAGGATGCAGAACCGAGTCTGTCAATGAGGCATTATTTCTATGACGCATATTTTTCTGTTTGTATATTTTTTTTTCTTATGTCATGCTTTTTCTGCCTTGCTGCGGTACGAACGGCGGGGGCATCCAGCTGCCGGCTTGACCCGCCCAGATGGCAGCAGGCTCACTCACATGATGGGGGGGTCGGTAAGGCCGTTTCCTGACCTGCTGGAAGGTCCCCCCTATGCCTTTCCATGTCAGGCTGAGACCGAACACCTCCAGTGTGATTCCACGACAGACCTCCAGGCGGGCCAAGTGCGGCCATCAAGCTGCTCACTTGCGCCCAGCCTTTTCCTCCGTTATTAGGCCCCACTGGAATGCGGAAGTGCAATGACATCCAGGCATTGCGAGCCGACATCTGCCGCACTCCCCCCAAGCACACCAGCACTAGTAGTGCCCCCCAGTCATCACCAGGGGCCGCTACAGTGTGGTGGAGTCCCTCAACCCTCCCCAGGGATAGGAGAGCAGTCTACGGATGCTCAATCCTAACACTCCCCTGCTGACCCCTGATGACCCAGGCTCATTCCTGAACCTGGGTCACCGGCATAGCACGAGGTGTGGCGTCCAGCGCCTCAACCCTCAGTGTCACTGGGCCGGTGTTGTTTCTATATTTCTTAAGTGATGACTATATACATGTGATATATGCTTTGAAAATGCATTTTAAATGGTGTAGAGGTAACCGTCTGTCATGTACTGCAAGTTGCGAATTGCCTGCAGAACACAGAAGATGGGAACAGGTAGTTCAGTTATTTGTAATAGTGTAATTAAAAAGATTATGATTTGAAGTGAAGACAAAAAGCAGTACTTGAAGTTCACCACCCTGCTTAGGTCTGTAATTAAAGTGACTCTCCATTTTTAACAAGTCTCTCTCACTCAGCCTCTGCATCCCATGATCTTTATCACTGGCCCATGAGCGCTGGCCCTCCAGAATCCCTTCCCCCATCACATATGACTGCAGATCGTAATTGTTAGTGGGACTCACTGGTAACCACACACCCACATTCCATCTCCTCCTCCCCTCATTCACGTCCCATATTAGATCAAGGTCTTTACTTTAAGCCATCTCCACTGGCAGTTCAGCCCTGCCATACAGCTTCACATGTGGTTCTTGACTGCACAAAGACCCACTGGCATGCCAGGGCTCTCTTGACCAGTCAACATGTAGTTCCTGGATTTTAACCTTTATTCTGGGCAGCTCCTCAGGTTATAAGCACCCCTTCATCCATTCCAAATGATATACTGTACATAGTGATCCTCCTCGTCCACCCCAGACTGCATACAGTCATGTCCCTTGATGTTTAGGATGGCATTTGAGATTCTTTGTCACACCCACCCATACACATAATCCCCTTACTAAAACACCCCCTGCTTTTACCAAAGCAAAATGTCCCCTACTGCACAGTGCAGCTGTCCTCTATTGTATAACCCAACAGTGTGTACACATTAACACAAAAACACAGAGGAATAAGGGTAGAACAAGACTGTAAGTCCATCAAGTCTGCCTTAATGCCTTAAGATGTATTACTCTGAAGCTGTCCTCCCTATCACAGTCTCCTGGTCCTCTACCACCCTCTTGGGTCTAATAACCCCTTAAAGATGCTATACTGAATTTTGAGCCTTGATCTAGTCTCACGATTGACCACACTGCTGGACAGACCATTCCACACATCCACCGTCAACACTGTAAGAAAATACTTCCTAAAGCTCTTACATCAGTAACACTAGTTACAGTGTATGCACTAATAAAACAATGCACACATTAGGTATAGTGCACACACTAATGCAGACAGTGTGTCTGACTATAGATCTGCATTTGTGCCTGCCAGAAATTCCACCTTCTATCTCATCAGCCCCCTGCCTACAACTAGGCTCTATTCTTTTTGATTTGTACCTTTCATTTGGGCACACTGTGACATCTAAGCTCTGTTTGTGGCTGCCCAAGGGTTTGTTTGCAGGCAGAGCCAGATCGAAGCCATGTGATTGCTTCAATGTATAAAAGGAGGTATTGGCATCCATTTTTGTGGTGGGAGAGGAGAACAAGGCGAAAGAAAAGAGTATGTCGCGAGAATACATAGATAGACCATCAAGGGTGTCACCAAGGGGCCCGCACAGGTCCCAATGCCATCTCACAGGCAGACCATGAAGACAAGAAAGAAGGGCTGGTGTATCCCAATCTGCTGGTAGAGATCCTGGAGTTGAGCTAAGGAGCACTATTCCATCAACATTATTTGGACCCAATTTAATTTAGATGCCAGGACCCCACATTGGATAATTAGCAGAATGTATGGGTATGTGTCTCCTTGGGGAATACTGGTCCATCATGGTGTCACATCATCTGGAACCCCAGAAGGTGCCCACAGCAAGCAATCTGGGGTGGAAGGAGTCGTCTTTCAGAGCACCCTAACCCTGATCCCATAAGGACAGCCTATACTCTCTAGTTCCCTGCCTGGGGGCCTGAGTTCCTGGAGTACCACTTACCTTCAGAGGCTCCCTGTGGAATATGGTATGAGACCAGAAGGGAGGAGTAGGGACCCATGCCCAGGGTCCATAGGTTCAGGAGGGAAAGATTGGAACAAGGTGGCAGTAAGTAAAACATGCAAACCGTATAGCACATAAAATTGCCAGAAGGGTGAGAAACTAATGTGTGACCCTCTGTGTTGGGGTCCATAGCTTGGTAGTGTGTTGAAAGCTTGAAACAACTGTAATTAATAAAGAACCACTGAATGGTGGCCTTGATGGGAGAGGGATGCCTGGATATTGTGGCAGTCACAGAAACATGGTACACAGAGAACCATGACTGGGATGTCAACATACCAGGGTACACATAGAAACATAGACTTTGATGGCAGATAAGGACCACTTGGCCCATCTAGTCTGCCCATTTCCCTACCTACAGGATAGGCCGCAGATCCTAGTTAACCAACAGCCTATTTCTTCCTACCCCCCACAAGAATTGCCTTATGTCTGTCCCATGCATTCTTGAATTCTCCCACAGTTTTAGACCTCACAACCTCCTCAGGAAGGTTGTTCCATGCATCCACTACCCTCTCTGTGAAAAAATACTTCCTCACATTGCCCCGGAACTGCCCCCCTCTATCTTTAAATTGTGTCCCCTTGTTCTTGCACGTCTCTTTTTTTGAAAGATGCTACCCTCTTGGACTTTGTTGATTCCACTGAGGTACTTAAACATTTCTATCATGTTCCTCCTCTCCCTTCTTTCCTCAAGGGTATACATATTAAGCTCTTTTAGTCTCTTCTCATATGGCTTCTCTTGCAGACCCTGCACCATTTTAGTTACCCTCCTCTGGACTGCCTCTATCTTGTCTATGTCCTTGCAGAGATGGGGTCTCCAGAACTGGAAGCAGTACTCCAGATGGGGTCTCACCAACTGTCTGTACAGAGGGATAACAACACAACAACTACACAATCTACAGGAGGGACAGGGAGGGAAGAAGAGGAGGAGGAGGAGGAGGAGTAGCTCCCTATGTAAGGGAAGGGATAAAAGCAACAAAACTAAAGGGTAAACAGGGAGGAGAGGAGGCACTGTGGGTCACCCTGGAGACTGGAAATGGCTCCACAATCCGCACAGTGGTTGTATGCAGACCCCCATCTCAGGGGGAGGAAATGGACAAGGAAATGATAGAAGGCATCCTTGGGATAGCAGAGAAAGGGGAGATATTGCTGATGGGAGACCTGAATATGCCAG
Organism: Neoceratodus forsteri; assembly: GCA_016271365.2. Taxonomy (NCBI): domain Eukaryota; kingdom Metazoa; phylum Chordata; order Ceratodontiformes; family Ceratodontidae; genus Neoceratodus; species Neoceratodus forsteri. Next base: position 289,263,714 of record CM057456.1, read on the forward strand.
ATGTTGACTGGAACACCTTTGCTGCAGCCATATCCAAGAGCAGGACCATTCTCGATGCCCTACAGGGGGGCATGCCTCAGACAGCTAGTTTTGGAACCCACTCGGGAGAGAGCAATCTTAGACCTGGTACTCTCAAATAGGGATGGAGAGAGGATCTCTGATCTTGAAGTGAGTAGCCATCTGGGAACAAGCGACCACCAAACAGTGTGGTCCTTGATAAACTTAGCTGTAGAGTCAAGCCACACAAAAGTGAAGGTACTGGACTTCAGGAGGGCTGATTTTGTCAAAATGGGAGAGTGCCTCAGAAAATCACTAGCAAACAGGCAAGAAAGTGGGGTGGAGCAACAATAGGGAAACATTAAAACTGCCACCACAGAGGCAACAAATCTTTGTGTGAAGCAAATAAACAAATCAAAACAAAAGAAAAACCACTATGGTTCTCAAAACATAGTAGTGGGGAAGGTAAGGGAAAAAAAAGATAGCATTCAGGAAGTATAAGGAAACACAGAAGGAGCAGGACAGAGAACTGTACCAGTTAAAGCAGAAGGAAGCGGGTAAGGCAGTCAGAATAGCAAAGGCCCAAACCGAGGAAAAGATAGCCAACTCGGTTAAGAAGGGGGATAAAACCTTTTATAGGTACATTAGGGAGCAAAGAAAGACTAAGGCAGGGATACTGAGGCTGAACAAAGAGGAAGGTAGTCGGGCAGACAGCGACAGTGAAAAAGCAGGGATACTGAACGAATACTTCTGCTCAGTATTCACAATGGAAAAGCAGGGGGAAATACCTAATCCGGTCAATAGAAGCACTGTGGATAGGGGGGTGGATATTAGTCCTTTCACAGAAGAAAGGGTTCTGAAAGAACTCTTAAAACTGATGGTGGATAAAGCAATGAGGCCTGATGGGATTCACCCTAGAATTTTAAAAGAACTAAGGGAAGAACAAGCAACACCACTAACTACCCTTTTTAATAAATCATGGGAGGATGGGGTGGTACCTGAGGACTGGAGGATGGCGGATGTGATTCCCCTTCACAAAAGTGGGAACAAGACAGAGGCAGGAAACTACAAACCTGTCAGTTTGACCTCAGTGGTAGGGAAAACGATGGAATCACTTCTGAAGGAAAGAACTGTTGAGTACCTAGAGGCCAGTGGGGCACAGGACCCAAGGCAGCATGGATTCACAGCGGGAAGGTCATGTCAGACAAATCTAATTGATTTCTTTGACTGAGTGACCAAACCAGTAGACCAGGGAGGTGCTGTGGACATGGCCTACCTAGACTTTAGCAAGGCATCTGACACAGTCCTGCGCAAAAGATTAATAAACAAATTAGCCAGCCTGGGAGTGGGTCTTAGGGTGGTAGCCTGGGTAAAACACTGGTTGGACAACAGGACACAGCGGGTAATAGTAAATGGAGTCCATAGTGAAGAAAGGAGGGTTACTCGTGGGGTACCGCAGAGTTCAGTACTGGGACTGGTCCTTTTAATGTCTTTATAAGTGACATTGCAGAGGGACTGGAAGGAAAGTATGTCTCTTTGCAGATGACACAAAGATCTGCAACAGGGTTGATACACAAGGTGGGGTGGAAAGGATGAAAAGGGATTTGGCAAGGTTGGAGGAATGGTCAAATGCATGGCAGCTTAGATTCAATGCAAAAAAAGTGCAAAGTAATGCACCTGTGAAACAAAAACCCAGGGGAAGAGTACACAATGAGGCATCACCAGTAGAAAACAGGAAGTTGTTGGCCCTCTGTACAGACAGTTGGTAAGATCACATCTGGAGTACTGTGTACGGTTCTGGAGACCCCATCTCCGCAAAGACATAGACAGGGTGGAGGCTGTCCAGAGGAGGGCAACCAAAATGATGCAGGGACTGCATCAGAAGACATATGAAGAAAGACTAATGGAACTAACGATATATAGCCTTGAGGAAAGGAGGGAGAGGGGGGACATGATAGAAACTTTCAAATACCTCAAGGGAATCAACAAAGTCCAAGAGGGTAGCATCTTTCAGAAAAAGAGATGTGCAAAAACAAGGTGGCACAATTTGAAGATAGAGGGGGGATGGCTCAGAGGTAATGTGAGGAAGTATTTCTTCACAGAGAGGGTTGTGGATACATGGCACAGCCTTCCTGAGGTCGTGGAGTCAAAAACAGCGGGGGAATTCAAGAATGCATGGGACAGACATAAGACAATTCTAGCAGGGGGTAGGAGGAAGTAGGATGTTGGTTAACTGGGATCTGCAGCTTATCCGTTAGGTAGGGAAATGGGCAGACTAGGTGGGCCAAGCGGTCCTTATCTGCCATCAAATTCTATGTTTCTATCTATGTTTCTATGAATGCTTGGGGAAAGTGCTTACATCCACTGTCTGGTGCCAGCAGATATTCTACATTGGAGGTCTGTAAACATGCTGGTTGTGTACACTGCTGTGTTTATCTATAATCTGTATGGTTATTACCATACCTCTCAACTGTCACACATTACATGGTACATCACTCATTTTACCTCTCAGAAATCCTTTATCTCACATGGCACAGGTAATATTTCACACTGCCCACTGACACTTCAATGCAGAAATTCATAATAATCTATGATACTCGGTTATCAGCAAACATGAATAACATAAGTGCACATATTTAGACTGTGTTCTGAGCTTGCAATGTCATTTTTGATGATGTGTCACACATTTTGCCCATTTGTCACACATAATGTCACACATTTGAGTGATGAAAGGTTGAGAGCTATGGTATTACTATACCGCTGCAGAGCTCTGACCATGATTTCCGTTGTGGATAATGAGTTTGTTGTTACAGTGGAAATTTAGGTCAATGGGGGTACACAATCAGTGTGTGGAGTATTGCTTGTGCAATATTGCTGACAGTCAGAAGGGTAACTGTATGATTGAAATGACTGTGATATGTAGATGTTTCGGTCATGCACACTCTTTGTCCACTGGGGGACTACTACAATGTCAGGGTACCATGGAGGTAAAGGAACCCTCTTGAGAAGGGTCCACCCGTAGAGGTGCACTATGAATACAATTCCTTTAGGATAAAGTAGCTTAGGAAGGAGCCCAAGGAGTGAAGTGAACTGCTGGTGGAGGCAGGAAGGATGGCAGAAGCAAAGAAACAGAGCTTATGAATGCGGATGGAGGAAGCTGGTTTATAGTCCAGGAAGGGTGGGAGTGTGTGGCTGGTTGCTCCTACCCATCAAACCACAGGTTTTGCCTTTTTAATCCAATGGGTGTATGCAACCAAAGTGTGGAGTAATGGTTGTGCAACATTGTTGATAATCAGAAGGTTAGGTGTATGAACTGTTTGACTGTTATATGTAGATGCTTTGGTCATTGGCACTCTCTGTCCACTGGGGAACTACCACCCTGTCGGGGTACCAGGAAGTCAAAGGAACCCTCATGATGAGGGTCACTCCCTACAGGTGACATGGGAACATAATTCCTGCAGGCCAATGGTACCTTAGGAAGGAACTTAAACAACTGCAAAGCAGGAGCTGCAAACACTGACTGGGAGGAGTAATGAAATAGATTGCCGATAGCTGGTGATGACTGATAGCAGACAGAAGCATGACTTCCAGAAGGAGAGAGGGAATTGCAGGATTGTAGGAAAAAGTGGACCACCATCCAACCCCAATTCACAGCAAAAATCCTAATACTAAGTAAATGCTAATTAGATATAAAAATTATATTTGGACCTCTGGCACTCAGGAAATAAATAAATCCCTGTAGAGGAAATCTTTCGGGATCCATGACCTCAGCCACAATCCCTACTGGCATGCATACATATTATAACAGTCCACCTTGCTAATTTGGAATTCCATTTCAGTTGAAAATATTGGAGGGATTACTCTTGCTCTGTCCCTCTAACGGGATAACACTGCCAGAGTGCTGCGAGGTGATCTGTGCAGCTAAAGGAAACTTCCCAACAAAGGAGGCCCATCCCCCAAAATCTGAAATGAGAACAGTGACTGCTGAATGCCAGAACCCAGCCTCAAGACTGAGAGGAGGCTTAGTCTTGACTGGAAACTAAAGGAAAGGGATACAGAATGAGACTAGGTGGACTTTAGTCAACCGCAGGGAGAATAGCTTTCAGAGGTGCTACCAGTCTACACAGCTAATGGAACTCATGTGGCCTTAGGTCTCCACCCTCCAGCAACTGAAGCCTTAAATACTACACCATGAGGTGCTGCCGAATGTGGGTCTGCATGGCTAAACCTTTCCTTAGAGTGTTGGACCTTACAACCCGGTGGAACTGCTGGTAGGCATCACAGGAGATAGGTAGCCTAGAGAAGGACACCCACCCATAAAAAGGGTCTCAATCTCAAGATGCAGAGTTCAAGTGGAGCGAGTGAGCATGTCTACTCACAGGATAACCCTGAAGGCGGGACTCTGGGGACAATGATAAGAGCCAGTAGTAATGCATTCATACAACCAAATGGCATGGATGCAGAAACTGACTGACTGCATGATGACAGACGAAGAAACAATTGCTAGATTGCAAAGGAGTAAATGAGGACTGCTGAAGGTTGACTGATATGACTGAAACAGACTGATTAAGGACGTCTGAAAAGAACAGTTGATATGACTGAGAGTGAACTAAAGGACATGGTGCTGAAAATATTCATGCATACTAAAGACCAAAATCATAGTTAACATTCAGCCACAATCAGGAAGTTATACTATAACAGAACCATGACTGTGGTGAAGATACTGTACTGATACAGACTGACTAAGGCTAGCTGAAATAACTGAGTACGACAGGTTGCAGCTGTCTGCCTGGCGCCAGGTGAAGTTAATGAAATGAATGCAGTGGCACTGAAGTGAAAAGTTTGGAAGTGGCTTGGTACAAACAGCAAGTAGGACAGACTGAGAAAACATAATGGAAATACAAAGGGTACAATAGGTCCTACATAGGTAGGACACAGAAATTAGTCAGCACACCAAAAACAAAACTGAAGGTAAGTGCAGGAGGTAAATGAGAACATGGGTACAGCATTAGTGACTGCAACAGAGAAAATCTGGAAGCACAATGCTACAGCCAGAGAAGGAAGAAAGACAAAATACTAACCTAGGCAGTGACTGAAAACACATACCAACAGAAAATGAGGGCACAGGCCAAATGAAAGCCCAAAAGCAATAAGAAAAAGCAGTAACCCGTGAGGTGGGTGCATGAGGAAGGGCACCGTCCGTAATGGTGACTCCTCCCTGGCACAATCCCTCAGGGCGATGGGAGGGTAGGGTGACCAGATGAGGCTGTGGATAACTGGGCGACAGGATGTCGCTATGCGAGCTGCAAGGGGTGGGAGCGAGCACAGCGAGTGTGGGCTGGGAGGGGCGAGAGACTGTAGGGGTGGCGCTGTGGTAGCTGGCTGAGCTGCATCATGGCATCAGGGGTTGGTTAGTGGTTGGGGTGGTGAGTACGGGTTCAGGTCCAGGCGCTGGTGCGATTTTATTAACCAGCCCGAACCTTAATTTTTACTGCTTTCACCCGCTGATATGCATCCCCAGAGCTGAGAATCCTTACAGTAGGCAAGTGGAGGCGCCCCTGGGTGAAGCGGGGGGCAGGGGCAGCCCCACACAGAAAGCAGAAAAACTGTCCTGGCACTGCTGTCATGATGAGCCAGGGGTTGTTAGAGTGCCACAAATGTTTTCAGCACTCTGACTGAGCAATAATGGTGATCGCCTTTAGGCGTTCGCTGTTATCACATTTACCCAGAAAAAGCAGCAGCAAGCACGGGGGGGGCAGAGCCTCTGGCTACAGCAAAGAAACAGAACTTATGATGAGGCAGGAGGAAGCAGGTTTACAAAACCCACAAAGCGGAGGGGTGGCTGGTTGCTCCTGCCCATCGAACCACATGCTTACCCTTCTCATTGTGAGACTAGCCTTTTAGCTGTAACACAGCCCTGAATCAGGAAACTTCCTGACTTAAATTCCCTATTGATCCATCTCCCACATAACCTTGGTTGGGAGGACAGGTCACCGAACATTACAAATTATAATCTATATAAATATATCCTTTTTACTGCAAAATACTTTTTGAAATCTGGGGCAGGCATTGTTCAGCCCCAAAAAGTGTGTTCAAATTTGAGGATGAGCAACAAAATTGCACCTGTAAATATTTTGATTATCTTACTTCAGAGCTATTTTCTTGTGTATGTTATACTGTATATAAAAACAACGTATGGGTGTGCGTGTAATTCTTCATTTTTTTCACACCTAAGGTGTGTTTTGCCACGTAAATCACTTTCGCTTTAGTCTTGTGGTTTATGTGGTAAAACCCCAAAGCAAAGCTGAAGTGGTTAATTAAGGCCAAACACACCGAGGATGTGTAAAAATAATGAGTAATCACACAAACACACCCATGTTCTATTTTTTATAATTGCTAGTTTTCAAAGTTTGTTTGATTTTTGCCTCTCTGCCTTTAGAAAATGCCAGTTTCTGCTCCCCTCCCCAAATCATCAACTCCATCAGTCAAGACCACCAAACCACTTTCTGTTTCATTAAAGAATCTTTTCTGGTTGACCCAGTGTAGTTGTTTTGTTTACTAGCCTAAACTGAAAAATGGTTCCAACACACACTATTTTCTGGCCTGAGAATGAAACCAGAACAGCTGCGCACTGCAGCTTCGCTTTTCAGTGCAAGTCCATAAATGGAAAAAAACTCAGCAGGATCAACCAGATCATTTTATTAATGAAACAAACTGATCTGTGGTCACTGCAAAGTGATGCACAGTACCTTAATCAACTGGCTACCCATATTACATGGGTCATATTACACAGCTTGGTTCTGAAACTGTAAAACAGGAATAGCAAGTACTTACGGGTCGCACCTGGAGACGAGCCTTGGCTCAGTGTGCCTTTCCCGGTCACTAAATGTTTAAATAAAAATTAAAAAATATAAACTTGATTTCAGGTTGCTAAGGGGTCAATCAGTAATTATATTATACTATTATATGCGAGTCCCCTGAATGCTCTTTTTCATGTACTTGGAATGTTGCTACTCAGCCCCTCCAACCTCCCATTGCTACATACTAGAGATTTATCCCCGTCCCGCCCTTGCCTCACCACCTCTCCTGTCCCCTGCCCCTCCCTCTGCTTCCTCCTCCTCCACCACCCTAACTCCCTCGCACATATTACTGCCCACATCTTATCCACCCTACCTGTACTACCCCCCCTTCACTGCTAACTCCCCTCTACCTCCCCATTCCAATTCCTCCCCATCCTCTATCCCTTGCCACTGACCCTTCACCTCCAAGGACACAGCCCTCTCAGGCTGCCACTCTAGTACATCTTCAACGAAGCCTTCTTTCTGGGGGCCTTACCCTACCCAAGCATGAGTTCGTGAAATCCTTTTACTGGCCTGAACACTCAGCACAGGGCTGCCTACTTCTAGGAACAGACTTGACATGCCTAAGCACTATTGTTTTCTATGTAACCAATGTAACCTTGAAACCAATCTGTCTTTTGTACGCCAATGTATTTCTGTGTATATACTGTTGTTGCTGTTTCTTTTGTAATGTAATTTGTTTGACTTGGAACCTTTGTAAATGAGCCATTGGCTCAAAAGTATTAATCCCAAACTGAAATAAATAAATAAATAAATAAATAAATATAAAAAATATAAGTTTCCACATCAACATCCATTTATGAAACACATGTGCCAGTTTTCATGCCATATTTTTAACATTCTGTGTTTGATATTGTAAAATTCTGTGCAATATATTCTCAAATTCTGCAACATTAGGCTAGCCTGTCAGTGCAGTGATGGGGCCACTGTTCATGACACTGGTTGGTCCAGGAACAAGCCTCAGTCACCTGGGGCCAACTGCGGAGAGGATGACTGAGCATTACAGTGGCTATGCTCCTCATATGGGGATGTACAGTCACTGTCCTTACTGCAATACTGCCACCTTGGAGACCACAGGTGGTGCTGCAGAAGGTGCGCTGAATGGGAGGTGGAAGATGCTGGCTGGGGGCCCACACTTTGCATGCACTGAGTACGGACGTACATTGGACCCCCCTCAGGTGCAGGCGTCTTCCAAGGGGGATCAGTGGGGAAAAAGGAAAGAGCCCACACTTCAACTGCCAAGGTACTCCAGTATATGTGGGCTAGCCCCCACCTCCTCACATTGTGCACCTTTGGGGGTATATACCCTCCACCCCATACCCCACCACTGGAGTAAACCAAGGCTCTGTACAGGATGGTGGGTGCAGGTAGACGGGGGCCAGGGGAAGTGCCAGAGGATTCCTGGGGAACAAGAGACTGAGGGGGCATAAAATAGAACTGCAAAAAAAATCTACAGCACTATTTTTCAATATTTGCAATTTTATTTTACATTTTTTCACACCAACTATTATGGTATTTGGTCAGACATTAACATAACAAGGCAACGGACGACATGAAACAGTACTGTCGTATTTCTAAGCAAAGCGAGAGCTCTCCAGTCCCCTTCACTGCATTTCTGTTGTTTTTTCTTTGCTGCATCAGACTTTGCTGCCTCTTTTACATGGTTTTAATGTGTTAAAAGCATATTTTTTAATCAATTCTGCAGTACTTTAAATCAGTGAAAAAAATATGAGTTTTCTGTATTTTTTTTCCTCTGTGCCATGCAGGAAAACAGAACTAACATGAGGGAGCAAAAGTTGCATTTTATCAGGAAAAGAGGAAAGACAGCCTATGGTCTAAAGCCTAATTCAAACTAATACCAAGGGCTCTGCTTTTCTGATTCTCAGCTGTGATAGTATTTAATATCACTTGGTTACATACATGCAGAGTATATGACTCAACAGACATACAGCTGCAGATCATTTGCTTGTCCATTTCGGAGAATGCATACTGCACAACACTGTAACGTGTGTGCAGCGTACATGCAGATCATTTACAATGTGAATAATGAATGCTCTGTTCTCGGCCACTAGGGGTAGAAGTGCAAAACAGGGCAAAGCTGGTTGTCATGTTGTGCCACCAACTGCTACTGCTACATAAAAATCTCCATACTTATTGCTGGAGGAAGTAGTCCCCCCCTTCCCCCCACACACACACCCTGTAACAGTAGTGCAGTACAGATTAGATGATACAGATGTCACAGGGTACATTAGAGGTTTGCAGCCATGGACATGCTGGTCAGTGACTGTGACCGGGTCACAGCACATGCATAGTCCAATTCCATGATGAAAGTCAGCAGTGAACAGGCATCCCACCCAGAAATATCCCCATTCCCTAGCAACCCCAGGAGGCCAGCTGTCTGGGGGCCCGTGACCAGATGGCTGGTGTTCTAGTACACTACCCACAGCAGCAACACTAAGACCACCACCCATGCACTCCCCATTCTGCATGCTTTTAATCATCAGTAATACTGGGGGGTTGTTAAAGGCTCAGATCAGGCTTGTGAAGGCCTCTAAGCCCTTGTGAATGGCATGAGGGCCATTTGCATGGCACCCTTGCCCCTTTCATCACATAGTTGCGCTGTTTTTTTTTGCAGCCATGAGGGAAGGGGAGTTGTGACCTCTGATCAATTTGACTGGGTTGCAAAGCTGCCAATGTTGCTAAGTGTCACACTAACCACGAAGTCCTACTACTGTTTGAGAACGGTGTCCTCAGTTTTTGTGAAATAGCTAAGTGCAGTCTCACAGAGGTTTGGCAGAAATTGTATATAAAGATCTGTAGCTTATTTGCAGATAATTTGCCAAACATCTAAAAATTAAATGTTTGTAAAGATAAAGAATGTGTTCTACTCTGAGCACTTTTCAGCCTCCCTGATAAGACTTCCTACATTTTGGTGACAAAATGGAAGGTTTTCGGCAAACTTAAACTTGCAATACACATACCTCGACTCTTGGTGTCCATTTGACAACTTCAAGACAAGTACAAATATGGTGGCCAGTGGTAACTATTTAACAGTGGCACTGAACATTTCCTACCTCACCCCCACTTTTAACACTAAAGATGCTGGGACTCTTTGCAACCCTACCTTGCCTCTTTTGTGGTTTAGAAACACCAATCTTAGCTTCCCTCTCTGCCTCCTTTCTTCTTTGTGGCTGGGTGGGACTGTTTTATTTATTTATTTATTGAAATCTCGGAATTGCAACCTTTGAGCCAGTGGCTCATTTACAAAGGCTCCACGGATACAAGAGAGAGACAAGGACAATAACAGGGTTCAGTAAAACAACATGAGAATTAGTTACAGAGTACAACAGTGAGGGCAAATAAAATACTAAACTAGTGCTACAAGGTTACAACAACTTGTATGGTCACAGAAAAAAAAATAAGTTCAAATGATTCAGAAATTACATTGGTACCAGTATTACATACAAAGAATAAGTGGCCAAGGGATGACCTTGTCAGGAGTACAAGGTAAAAACCAGAAGTAGGGTAGGGGAGGAGAGGGACCAATAAGAGGGGTGAGGTAGTAAGAGCAGCCCAAGGGGGGCATTGCCCTGAAAAGGTCCTATGACCAAGAGATCAGAGACAAGGTGCAGATGGGACAGGTGGAAGGTCTGAGTAGGGAGAGCTGCGAAGAAAAAAAAATCTTCTTCTAGAACAAGAACATAAGTTGCCCTTGAGTTCTGAAGTTAAGGTGACAAATTTCTGTAGCTGCAGACAGGAATTTCCACTTGCAAAAACAAGCAGAGCAGAGAACTTCCTGTTTCTTTTTTCCGCATTAAGGATAGCCTCAGAAAAGATTTACTGCCTGTAAAATTTGGCCTGGATATATGCCATAGGAAGGCTATAGTATTAAAGTAAGTGTGTGTGTGTGTGTGTGTGTGTGTGTATGTCTTAAGGGGAATGGGGGAGGGGAGTACAACCCTGCAGTTGGTGATGGGCCCAGCTCTGCAAACTTCAGGGATTAATCTCGGGTTCCTGCAGGCATTTGGCTACAAGATGTTCTTAAAAACTGCACTAAGTCATTACATGCAAGATAATTTAATGGTGCTATCATGAATCAAACGTCATGCCATCCCTATCTCCTCTACTCTCACGTTCCTTAGCATTCAGCATCTTTAAGACTTTGAGGCCTGCCTGCCAGTCAGACCAAAATACAAGAGACCCAAATGGGGGTTGTGGGGGTGAAGCTTCCAAGTTATCCACTGACACAAAACACCTGGGGTGAATGATGAACAGCAGTTTGGCCATCAGACTGGTCCCTTTCCCTGTCCTTAAAGGCAAGTTATCCTTTAACGATTTATTGTTTTGTTAGAGAAATAAAATGTGATGGTCCATTAATTGCAATGGTATGCAAATCTGATACTCTTTCTGCTCTCACTTACAACCAAGTTTTAGAAAATCATGTGATATCCTGCGGCATTTCCAAAAGATTTTTTTTAATATTGTCCTTTTAATTTCATAAGGTTTTTAAAGTTGAGCCCTGTGGCATACCATGTTAACTTGATAGCTGAAAAGAAGAATAAAGAGAGTAGCTCATGTTTCCAGGAAACAGTACACACAGGTTGTTGAAGTCTTTCATGCAATGTGAGTTTTATGTTCAGCTGTAACACATGCAAATCTGCATTAGCCCCTCACAAGGGAAAAAAGTGAGGGGCACAGAGTTATTAAACTGTTAGCAATGTATTTGTAAACAGAATCCCAATTTTAGAGGACCAGAAGTAATTTGGCATTTGTTTCATATTGGCAAAAATGGTAACAGTGGCTTTAAATTATATACAGCAGCTTTTAGACGAAACAGGGCTCCTGCATTAACACTGTAACATAATAATGTAAGGTCAGAAGGCACTCGCAGTCCATCAGGTCCCCCTCCCCAAGAATGAAACAGTATGCTGTGCAATATGGACTAATGTACAGGATTCCCCACTCACTCTACTACTCAGAGTACCCTGCGATTCCCTTGGCAAGCAGAGATATGTCCAGACGTATTCTGGAAGCTTGTCGTGCCTTCAAATCCAGGCTGATAGACTGTAGAACAGTTACACTACCAGAGGAGTACCCAGGCAGTAGGCCAAATGCCTAGGGCTTCATTTGGATTCAAACATTTTGACCCATAAAGCCTAAACTCAGCTAGCCACGGATACCAATGCGCCCTATCCAGCATGTACCTACTATATGATTGTGCCTTCAGTTGTTTAAATCCTGGTTATTCCCCTGACCTCCCTTGGGGAGATGAAGTGCCTCCTAATGTTACTCCTCAATTTAGCATCTGGGAGCTTTAGAATGCGTCCCTGACTCCCTGTGTCCTGCTTTCCCCAAGTAAGTATGTATGTACGCAACAAAGACTTGAGACCTTACTGTAGAATCTGTCAGATGCATTATTAAGTAAAAAGCTGAAGTTGTAAAACATGCAAGATGTTTAATAAAGATTATGTTTACCAAAAAAATATGTAATTGTCTATTCAATGTTGTTGGTACCCTTGAAGTATGCAGAAGACTGAGATAACGTCCCTTTTCAGCCTCCTTTTCTCCAAGGCAGAAATTTTAAGGGCCACCAGACTTTCCTCATAGATTTTGTCCCTCATAACACCCAGAGTTGTGTGTAGTAACAATGAACAAGGGCGTCCAAAAATCCTGACAAAGCTAGGGGGTCTAGGGCATGCCCCCCCCATGAAAACAAAATGTTGTAAAAGGTGCACTTCTCCTGCATTTTAGAGTTAGACAAGATACATTACAACCGACCATGATGAACCACTATTATAGTGCTGCAGTACCACCACTATAGTTATGATTGAGCAGGCTGTTTAATGTTTAATATGCATCAGATATTAACTGCCCTGCCGGATATTTTCCTCCATTCTCAAATCGGACTGGGAGCGATTCTAATATAATTTTTGATTATCTGAATACCTGAGGTGGGATTAGAGTTACATATTAAATGGGTTTTGGGATATTGGGGCTGGGTTTATTATTTTATCTATTTTATTATCTTACTTGGGTGGGATAGGATTATTGTTTTATTTAAAGGAGCACTGTCAGCCTTATCCCTTCGTTTTGTGCCCAATGTTAAAAGTGTGCCTTCTGGCACACACCTCACACATGTATACTACAACATGCCCCTACGTGTATAAAACTTCAGCTTTATTACTGTAATATGTAATTTTGCCTGAAATACTGTTTCACTCAGTCAGTCGCATCCCGGAAGTACATCCAGGTCAGAGACGTGGGTTAGGCAGAAGCGCAGTCCCGAAGTACGACTTTTGCACAAGGTAGCTGCAAAAACAATTTATTCCCGGCCAGACTAATATAAACAAAAGCTTCTGGTATTTCAAATAGGAAAACAAGCACTGCAAAGAGTACAATTTAAACTTTTAGAATGGAGCTAAACTCCCACGCATGCACTCAAGAGGCATAAAGAAAGATCCCGCGCATGCGCAGGAGCTTGTCGTTTGTGCGCATGCGCGAGATCTTAGCTCCGTTCTAAATGTTTAAATTGTACTCTTTGCAGTGCTCGTTTTTCTGTTTGAAATAGCAGCAGCTTTTGCTTATAATAGCCGGGACAGGAATAACTTGTTTTTGCAGCTACCTTGTGCAAAAGTCGTACTTCAGAACTGCACTGCTGCCTAACCTGCATCTCCAACCTGGATGTGCTTCCGGGACACAGCTGATTTATGATTGTCCCGAAAGAAAACAGTATTTCGGTCAAAATTACAGATTAAGGTAATAAAGATTAAGTTTTACTCACACAGGGGCATTATTCAGTACATGTGTGCTAGGTATGTGCCGGGAGGCACACTTTTCACATTGTGCACAAAACAAAGGGCAAAGCTGACAGCGTCCCTTTAAATTATACTTGGTTATAATTCACTATGTTTTTTGGATTATTTTAGTTAGTGGTTATAGTTTATATTAATCTTGGTTGTATATTGGGGGGTAGGTGGGGTTTTTAGTCAAGTGCTGAGTATTGGTAAATCTGTGTATTTCGCCTCTGCTGTGTGAAACGTGCTGGGAGGGCTTTAAGATGGTCAGGCACTATTCCCCTTCCAGACTTCGGGATCTCCACCCCTTTGTTTGTCCTCCATTGCCATCTGAGAAATACATCAGATGTCGTGCCCTGGGGATAGCCAGGAGGAGGAGGAGGAAGTGGGGCCCTGGATCTGGAAGGGGAACGGAGAGGAGCAGTCAGAAATGGTGGGGACAAGGAGATGCCCTGGGGTGAAATGGGATCAGAACCAGGGTCCTCCCTGTCTGATTCCCATACTCAAGGGCACTGCTAATTGCAGGCAGATGGTGCGGTCTTCTCCGACTGTTCATCCTACTCGGACGGTGTTATGTAACACCAGGTCTATGTGCAACAAGACTGCTATTATAGCAAATCTTGTTGGGACAGCAGATCTAGTGTGCATCACTGAGACCTGGCTGGACGACTATGCAGGCCCACTATTGGCCTCAGCTGTCCCACTGGGTTACTCAGTGATACATCGTCCAAGGAGGGATCGTAGGGTTGGGGGTGTAGCCATCTGTTTTAGATCAGAACTGAGCCTTGTTGAGGTATAAGTGGGTTGCACCAGATCCTTTGAGTGTATCATGGGGGCGGGCATGGGGTGCAGGATACTACTCATCTACCGTTCACCTAGAGATGAGAAAATATTCCTGCAGGAAATCATGGACTTCACTGTGGACATGGTTTTGGGATCCCCCAGATGGTTGATTCTGGGGGATTTCAATGCCTGGGTCGACGATGAACTCTCGCAATTTGGATGTGATTTCCTCCAACTAATGATCTCGAATGGGCCTCATGCAGGTTGTTACCTCCGCTACCCACATTAAGGGTCACTCACTGGATCTGGATTGCTCCTCCTGTTCCTCCTGGTGGTGGAACCAGTCAGATGGTCTGACCATCACACAATAAGGTTCGGTTCTGGGGCTCCCCCTAATGGGCCTGCCCATACAGAGATGGTTCAGTATCGCCTTTTGCGAAGTCTCACCACTGATGGCCTAATGGCGGTGCTAGACCTATCGAATAAGTTGAAGGAATGCATGGATCCAGGGGAACTGTTACTTTCCTATAATGTGATGGTGGCAGCAGCCCTTGATTCTATTGTTCCTGTTCATGTTCACCCCCTCACCCTCCATCCAAGGTCTCCGTGGTTTGATGAGACCTTGAAGGAGCTGAGAAGAATGGGACGAAGGCTGGGAGGCCTGGCGGAAATCTGGCCTTGATGATGACAGGCTTAGGTTGATGGAACATTATACATTCTATCAATCGTCAATCTCCCATAAGAAGGCACAGTTCCTGTCCAGGGAGATTGCCGCTGCACAAAATCTACCAGCTCAGTTCTTCCGGACTGTGGACAGATTGTGCAATCCAATCTGTCTTCAGTCTATGGGAGGTTTTTCACAAGAAAAGTGTGATGAGTTTGCTCAATTTTTTGCAGATAAGGTTGCTGCCATCAGGTCAGAGATTGGCCAGACCATTTCCAATGGACGTTGTGTTGGTCGGTGGCATGTCACAAGTGCCCGGTTGGTTTGGATGGATTTCAGCTGGCTGAAACTCATCGACATCATGAGGGTCATCAAGTCTTTGCGACCAGCCTACTGTAGTTTGGATCCAGGCCCTACGTGCCTCTTGGTGGGCTGCGTAGATGAGATTGGCCAGTTCCTTGCAGAAATTGTTTGGAGTTCACTGGAAAGTGGGATCTTTCCTGATCCCCTGAAGGAGACAGTTGTGCGTCCACTCCTGAAAAAAAACTCCCTTGACCAGAAACACCTGCTAACTACAGACCTTTCTCAAACCTGCCCTTTATGGGTAAGGTTATTGAGAAGGTGGTTGTGCTGCAGCTGGATGACTACCTTACCACCCATGATGTCTATGACTCTCTCCAGTCTGGATTTAGGAAGAGACATAGTACCGAGACTGCCCTTGTCTGGGTATTTAATGATCTCCTAATAGCGAGAGATCAGAGGTCTTGTTCCATCTTGGTCCTCCTTGATTTCTCTGCGGCATCTGACACTGTGGACCCTAGAGTGCTACTGGAGCACCTTCGGACCATCAGTGGACTTTCTGGTATGGTCCTCAGGTGGCTTACATCTTTCCTCCAGGGTAGGACTCAGCGGGTGGACATGGGAATTTATTCCTCTGGCTCCCTCCCTCTATCCTGTGAGGTTCTGCAGGGCGCCATTAGCACCCATGTTGTTCGCAGTGTATATGCTGCCATTAGGAGACATAGGAGGCAGTATAGCGCAATGGTTTAAGGCTCTGAGCTGCAAACCTGGAGATTTGGGTTTGAATCCCACAGCTCCCACTTGCATATTGTGTGACCCTGAGCAAGTCACTTAACTTCCTTGTGTTCCCAGGTCGCACCTGTAAACAAGCTTTCAACTTAGTGTCTCTCTCCTGGTCAAAAAAAAAATTATTAGGAGGTATGGCTTGAGTTTTCACTGCTATGCAGATGATACTCAGCTGTATCTTTCCTTTGTGCCCAGACAGAAAGATGCAATCTCGGTATTTAACAACTGTCTCGCCGAGATCCAGGACTAGATGAGTGCTAGCTGGCTGAGATTAAATCCTGACAAGACTGAGGTGCTGGTGGTGGACCCAGACCGCCGGGCGGCAGGCACGTGGAATGGACAGGGTCCCGGGCTTTGGTTCAGGGATGTTCCATTAGTGGCCTCACATCAGGTACGTGACCAGGGCGTTATTTCTGACAACGAACTGACCCTAAAATCTCAGGTGTCGCCCATTGTCAAAACCTCATTTTTTTCATCTGAGGAATATCGCCCGCATGAGGCACCTGGTTCCTCCTTATGATCTTTTGACTCTGGTCCACGCCTTTGTGACTACCCGCTTTGACTATTGTAATGCCCTGTACCTAAGGCTTCCTGGGGTTGATATCTGCCGCTTGCAGCTAGTGCAGAACGCGGCAGCTAGGCTGGTGACTGGTACATCTAGGACCAGCCACATTACGCCTGTGCTCCACGGACTGCACTGGCTGCCTGTACAGTGGCGGATCACCTTCAAGGTTGGTTTACTGACCTATAAAGCCTTACATGACCAGGGACCCCACTACCTGAAAGAGCTCCTTTGCCCCTCCTGCCAGCTTTGATCCACTGACAAGGAATTGCTAGAGATTCCCAGGATGCGTTTGAAAACATATGGGGCTCGGTCTTTTTCTTACGCAGCCCCCCCTGTGGAATTTTCTGCGTCGTCGGGTGAGAGAGTGCCAGATCGTTGAAGGCTTTAAAAAAGCCTTGAAGACCTATTTATTTCAACAGGCATTACCAGAATTAGAAAATTAATTAGCCTTGTCACTGTCTGATTTATGATGTGATGTTGTTTTAACCTGATTTTATGGATTGCTGTTTGTTTTTACTGTGTCAACTCATGTACAGCACCTTGGTTTTGAAAGGCACTTTATAAATAAAGTTATTATTAAACTCTAATTCTGCACATCAATAGCTTCACCACCGTTCAACAGATTTGCATGAAATTTTGTCATGCAAGGTCTCGGGGCCAAGGTCTCTTAACTTGCCAGGTTCTGTTCCGGTCAGAAGTGCAGATTCTGACACGAGGATAGCGAAAATATGAAAAGAAAAATCGTGTTTTTTGCTGTTTTTCTTTTGTCATTGTCTAGCACCCAGACAGTCTGGAATTCTGCTCTGAAATTTTCAGGGTAGAAAAGGCTTGTGCCAGAGTGATGTCTTTCACTAGTGTGGTGAAAAAATATTAATCCATTCCAGTTACAAGGATTTGAAATTTCAGTTCTGAGCACGCCAAGTACAGTCTTTTGGATCATTGTTTCAAATGAAAAAATAATTTTGCCCATTTGAAAAAATATTCTGCTTTGTATGGGGTCATCTTTTTTAGTATGCCCACCATCTTGTTTCTGTTTTTTTTTTTTGTTTTCAAATTCTTTAGAAAACCCATAAAAATGATATCCTGCAGAGACACCAACACATACTGTATATTTTGCTAATCGGGTCCCCGTTGGGTGGATTCTACAGTTAGTCTTTGGACCAATCACCCCGAAATGTGTTAACACATTCTAAAGCATTTTTTGTGAGCTGAATTACTTTTTTTGTATGGCCATATGAAAAAAGAATAGAGCCATTTGAAAAAAGAATTTGGACTTTTTTTTTTTCACATTCTTTTTTCATATGAAGGATTTTTTTTTTTATATGAATGACAACCTCACGAAAAAAGATCACTTTATACAAAAAAGAATTTGGACTTAGTTCTTTTTCATGTTCTTTTTTTGTATGAAGGAATTTTTTCTTGTATGGATGATACAGCCTCAGGAAAAAGGATCATTTCATACAAAAAAAAAATGTGGACAGTTTTTTTCCCCACATTTCAACTTTAACAAGCCATAACTCCATCAATATCTGGAGTTAAGGGACAATCTATATATCAAAATAACATTCTTAATAAGTACTACAACACTAATACATACCCCCAAAACAATTTAGGGGCCATGTAAAAAAGCTTAAAAACATAAATTATTACAATTACCATCAAATAACACTGCAATTTCAACAAGCCATAACTCTCTTCAATCTTTGGAGTTAACGGACAATGTATAGATCAATAGAAAGGTCTACAACACTAATTCCCTAAGAAATAAGAATTGAAAATGGTCCATCTCTAAAAAAAATGACAAGGAAGCACATAAATTGCTTTTCTTGTAGAACAGAGAGCCCTGTGCTTCCACACCCACATATCCATGTGGATAAACAGAGGCATGGAAGCACTGGGCTCAGCGGGCCCTGGACTTCTGAGATCACATAGATGTGTTCGTGCAGGTCTCGAAGTGACCTGCGTGACTGATGACATGATTCTACTGTCTCAAAAAGTAAGGAAATTCATTGCAAAAAAACTTTGTTAATGCACCAGTTAGGGTTAAACCAACAAAAGTAGGAAAATGTGCTGTTAGGGTTTCCAACTCTAACACCCCAGCCCCACCTATCCTGAGTCTTGACAAATCAGGCCTGGCATGTTCCTTGGGGTTACAACCCTAACGCTCACCCCATTCTCACATAGTTGGCACATCTGAGGTTATTTGCTGATGGAATGGGGTGAGCGTTAGGGTTGCTAACCCTAAGGAAGACCCCAGGCCTAATTTGCCAAGACTCAGGATAGCCAAAACCATAATGTTTTTGCCTTTTACTGCTTGCAGGGTAGGGGTGGGGTGTTAGGTTTGGAAAGCCTAATACCACATTTCCTTACTTTTGTCAGTTTAACCCTAACTGGTGCATTAATGAAGTTTTTTGCAATGAATATTATAAGGATGTTACACCTGCCTGCATGACTACCCCCCCAGCAACACATCAGAGAATGCCTCAGGAAGCTGAAAGCGAGTGTGGGAGAATGAAACAGCCAGCATAACATGCAGCAACAGAGGAACTGAAAGCGAGCATGGGGGAGAGAGTGACAGACTGAAAGCAGCCAGAGGAGAGAGAGAGAGTGTGAGAGAGACAGAGACAGAGAGAGAGAAAGAATGAAGATGGCCAGGATGGGGGAAGAGAGCTATAGTAGTGAGTTCTTTTGTTATGAGAGCTTAGAGTGAGAGTGAGAGTGAGAGAGTGAGTGAGCTGGCCCAATCCACAAAACAGTTTGCCATGTGTACAGAGTGGTATAAAGTCTGTTCTGTGGAGAGAGCTATTGCAAACTAAAGTATAAACTTTATTTCCAGTAACAGCAAATTCATGAAGAACATCCTCAATACTCAGAGCACCAACCAGGTCCCGTTCTATATAAACAGTCATCAAAGCGAGCATTACTGGCTGGCTCACGGTAGAGCGTAGTTTATTTTTCAGAATTCCTATTCTGGAAAAACTGTACTCTCTGCTTGCAGAAGTAATGGGCAAAGTACCCATGGCTTGCAAAAGCTTAAACACAGCTGGGTATACTTGGGCTCGAACTTCAGAGAAAAAGGCATTGAGAAACTCTGGAACTATCATACATGCTAAGGAGTCATGGACAGACAATTCCCACTCTGGGTCTTCTCCGAGGCCTCAACAGGGGAAGGGGGATTGGTGTCCGGCCTTCCCCCTCTCCCGACGACAAAATTTTGCCCCTGACGGCAAAATTACGCCCACGAGACAGCAGACAGGATCGGGATCACCCAAGACTGATCGGGCCCACCCCAGCTGTTCCGTTACCTGGAGCCCTGGAGGCTGGACAGAACACAGATGAAGATTAATGGTGACATAGGGAGCTTCATGAGCCGACTGCCTGGAGAGGCTGTTAAGCACGACCACATTACACTGAAGTCAAAAGAACTGTACTGACTGGATGGGATACATTTGTCTGAAATGGGAATTGATCTGTTTTGTAAAGACATTCAAATTGTTTTAACCCCTTTATTAAGAGAGAGATGGGGGAAGGGGTCCAGGAATCCAGGGAAGGACCTGCTGAGGGGGGGTATGGGGCCTTGGAGATAAGGGAAGGTATCAAGATGTGCTGAGGGAGAGCTGATCAGATCACAGATCAGGTTTGTAACAGATACGGAGTTTCTCCAAGGTTGCCTAAGGATGAGCCAGGTTAGCCCAACTCAGAAATGGGGGGAAAAGAGGGGCCTCCAGCACCCAACATGGAATGGCAGCCTCTTGTACGGGCGATCTCAGGGGAACCCCGGACTATGCCCAGCATGGAAAGGAAGAAATCACCAGGAAAATGCCCCTGGGATGCACTGGGCCTGTAGGGAAGGCCTGCCGCATTGGGCACCTGAGAGCGGGTTTCCCATGGTGGAGCTCCTGGTTCAGACAAGGGGAGGGAAGGCAGAGGGCTGCGTCCCGCATGGAGGGACCTAGGCCTCCCATCCTGATGGTCTGGTTCCATAAATAAGCCAGCAGCTCGCTCCTTTGCTGGGGGGGGGGCAGGCGGCAGGTGGTAGCCCCTCCCTTCACAAGGGGAAGGATAGAGAGGGACATGAACCTCGAAGAGGCTCCCTTCAGCACACGTCTAGTCTGTATTAGGAATTGAATAAACATATCCAAACTGGTGTGTTTATTGTCTTGAAAGGCAAGAACTGGGAGTATGGGTGAGAACTGACAACCAATGGGCCTTCTCTGAGGCTTGAAGGAGGAAATGGTTTCCAGGCTCCCCCCCAACAGTGAAATTACGCCTGCGAGAGGGCAGATAGGATCACCTGAGACCAATCGGGCCCACCCCAGCCGTTCTGTCACCTGGAGCCCAGGTGGTCAGAGACCCCGTTGGTGGGGGGGGGCAATTGGGGGGTTACAGGTGGCCCAAGTTTGGGATTGGGCGGCCAGCAGATGAGGGGCAGAGTGGTGCAGGGACAGTTTAAGGAGCCACAAGGCAAGCTGTGGTCTCTTTTTCCTGCACCATCCGAGGCAGGAACCCACCCACCCACAAAAGATAGTGTGAGACCACTACCCCCTATTGGAGGAACCACCAGAAGAGGTTGCAGAGGAATTTTTCACAGGTTTTCCTGTTAAATAAGGTTTTTTCCTGGGTTTTCCCCTCTGACAGAATGGTTCTCAGATTCGGCCAACTGCTGTGGTGGTAACAATAATGTCATAGCCTCTGAAAGTGGATAAGGTGTTTCTCCAAGGTTGCCTAAGGGTGAGCCGGGTTAGCCCGGCTCAGAAGTGGGGAAAAGGGTGGCCTCCAGCACCCAGCATGGAATGGGGGCCTCTTGTACTGGCAATCTCAGGGGGACCCCGGCCTGCGCCCAGCATAGAAAGACCAAGATCACTGGGAAAATGCCCCTGGGATGCGCCAGGCCCATGGTGGGGTCCACTGCATCGCAGCCCTGAGCGTGGGTTTCCCACAGTGGATCTCCTGGGTCAGACATGGGGAGGGAAGGGACATGAACCTTGGGGAGGCTCCCTTCAGCACACGTCTAGTCTGCATTAGGAACCGAATTGAATAAACATATGGCTGTGGCGATTTAAATTCCAAAGTGGTGTGTTTGTTGTTTCAAAGGGCAAGAACTTGGGGGAAGGGGATATGGGGGAGAACTAGACAACCAATGTGCAAAGCTCAGTCCTTGGCACATTAAACCTATCTGGCAATCTCTCATTACTTCTCTTTCTAGAAGCTTTTTTTTTTGAGAGAGAATCCTCATGGGACGAAGAACTTCACAAGCCTATTGGCTAAATCTCTTTCTGAGTTTTGTTCCAATATTACTTATTTATTTGAGTTTTGGTAACCAGGTAAGTCCACTGAGGCAATTACAGTCCCTTTTTCGGGGTCGACCTGGGGGGAAACAAGAAATTACAGAATGGTTCACTGAGACAGGCAGAATACTGAACATAAAGAAAAAGCAGATATGCACAGTAATTACAGTAATAATATAATAACAGACTAGCAATAAATAATAGGAGCATACAAAAAAACAATATACACTAAATATACAGGCATAAGAAAAAAGCAGAAATAACAATCAAACTGCTGTACAAAAAGATGCACAGGCAACTACGTTTGTGGTTCCAGGATACAGACCTGGAGCAGGGGGAATGAATAACATGGAAGTAAGCGAGTGGCAAATTAATAAGAGGAGCAGGGAGAATGCAATAAGGAGCGAGGAGAGTTAAAGGAAGGGGATGGGGAGGGCAGAAGGAGGAGTGAGAAGAGGGAGAGGTTCTAGGGTAGAACGCAAGAGGAGAGAGGCAAATGGCAGGGAGAGACTGGGTAATGCATTAGCAGTGGCAAGAGCAAGAAACAGAGCCAGAGAGAAAAGCAAGTTCAACTGGAACTTAGGGAGTGAGGAGCAGAACAGGATGGAGAGAGGAAGGAGTTTCACTCAGATACTGCTGCAAAGGAGAAGAACTTAAGGGCAATGGCTAGACGTAAGTTTGGCTTTAAGAGGAGGGGGAGGGAGGCAGATCTGGGGGCATGAGGAGTGTGTCTTATACGTATGATCTCACTAAGGCAGGGAGGGGTGAATTTGTGGACAGGTTTATGCACAAAGAGCATGGAAGAGTACTTGAGTTTGGCATCAAATGGCAACCAGCCAAGGAAGGATAGTACATCACAGTGGTGATGACAGGCATTAACCCCCAAGGCAAACCTGCCAATTCTGTGGCAAGCCTCGAGAGGAGAGATAGGGTAGTGGAGTTAATAGACAGCATAAGGGGGTTAGGAGAAGAAGAAGGGAAGAAGTGGCAATTTTGTGGCAGGAGGCTGCAGACAGAAAAGGACGGATACGATAGAGAAGGCCCAGTTTTTGGTTCAAGGTTTGAGTGGCACTGGAGACATGTATGTTGAGGGAGAGTGAGGTGTCCAATGTAATGCCTAGGTATTTAAAAGACTGGATATTCTCAAGGGTGTCACCACTAAGAGATGTAATGCTAAGGTAGGAATGGGTACACAAGGAGGGGGGTAGGTGAGTAAATAGCATACTTTAGTATTTTTCGTATTGAGAACAAGATGTTTGCTCCTGAACCAGCCCTCCAGGGAGGCAAAGTCTGAGGCAAGGTCATGATTAATCTGAGCAATGTCAGGAGAGGAGCGATAGATTATGGCATCATCAGCATAGAGGTGCACAGAGGCCCAACCACAGAAACTAGGTAGGTCGTTAACAAATAGAGAGAACAAGACAGGTCCCAGAATAGAGCAACATGATCAAGAACATTGTAAAACATTGTTCCTCTCAATTCATCCTCTTGAGACTGAAACATATGTTCTGTCATAGCCATGTTATCAAGATGCCTTGACACTTCTTTTGTCTTGGCACTCTTGTTTCAGTGTTTTGTTTTTGTTTTATTTTTGTTGACTCTGTTTATTCGCCTTCTGTACGGCGGGGCTTGCTTGGCTCCAATCCACCCTGTATGCGGAAGCTCAACTACTCCCTACAGGCCAGCCTCCACCACAGAAGCACAGCAGGAAGGACTGTGGCTTACCCCCCCTCCCCCCACGGAGGGACCCTCTCCTGGTGTCCCTAATCCGGGAGAGGGAGACCGCATCACCCTTTGAGTCCCACCCTGACTTACTCCGGGCTTCGTTTGGCCTGTGAGGGAGGTCTCCCATCGTGGGTATCACTGCGCTTGTTCCAGAGGTTTTCTTCCTTGATTACCCCTCCGGACATGGCGTGTAATGTCTCCTGTGTGACTCCATGTTCCTACCACTGGAGACTGCTGTCATCCCTCCCTTTTCTGCATCCCGTGCACTTGCGTTGCCACTGGTTTCCACCAGAGGCCACTGCAGTGCTGAGAGCTCCCTGGATCCCAGCCCTGGAAGAGGAGAGTAGTCCTCCGGATGCTCAATCCCATCCGGCCCCTGCCAACCCCCAATGACCCAGGCTCATTCCCGAACCTGGGTCGCCGGCATGGCGCAAGGTATGGCACCCAGCGCCTCAACCCTCAGCGCCACCAGGCCGGTCCCTTGTTTCATTGTTGATACCAACATTTTCACATCTCTGTACTGCTATTAAAGAAGTACCCGTGAAATATTTTGTCTGTTCGGCTACTCTCTATCCAGGTTTTGAGAACGTCAATTGTTTCAATTGCACAGATAAGAGCTAATTCAATTTTTTGCAAGTAATCACTGACAGTGCGGCATTTGCCAACTACATCTTTCAAAACTTCTATACAAAGAATGAATTCAACAGTTTTAATCTGAAAGAATAAACCTTCAGCATCTGCAGAAACTTGAGGAAGTCTACAGGTTTCTTCAATTTTTTCCAAAGCATCCATAATTCCTTCCAAGTTTTCATTTACTGCAGTAATAGCTTCACTTCGACAACACCACCGGGTATCACTATGACTCTTA
The DNA here is from genome assembly GCA_016271365.2 of Neoceratodus forsteri. NCBI lineage: Eukaryota > Metazoa > Chordata > Ceratodontiformes > Ceratodontidae > Neoceratodus > Neoceratodus forsteri. The sequence goes on from CM057456.1 coordinate 289,288,344, forward strand.
ATTGTTTTAGCAGGGACTGAACCCTCTAGAGATCTCAGAGTTTTCATAAGCATACTGTCTTTGTGGACTGCCCTCAATAAAAATAAAAAGAGCTTGCAGAGTACCAAAAAAAATTCCTTGCGTATGTGTTTTCTGCCACTGTTGAAACTAAAACAAAGTTCAGTGAGCAAAGCAGTGCAAACAGAAGGCTTTCAATAGCGTATTTGTCACTCAAGCACGCAAACCACTCACTATACCACTCATAGTGCTTGCTCCACCATAGCACTGTGCAATAATCTTGCTCTTATCCAGTGTTGACCAAGGAATGTTAAACGAGGTGTCAGAATTGTTTTTTCTGTTTGCCTAACATCACATAACCATTTCTGGATTTTGCAGTTGCTGTCCACATATTGCATTACTATACTGACTTGCTCAGGATTGCTTACATCACTTATCTCATCCATTACAACTGCGATAAACTGAGCCTTGTTGGGCTCTTTCCAAAGCTGATGTAACAGCAATCCATATGCTGTCTATATCATATCATTCTGACTTCTCTTTGACAGATATGTTGGCATGGCAAAGCAAAGTTTATTTAAAAAGTGCCCAATCCCAAAAAGCTCTGAGCGCTGTGTACACAGTACAGACATAAAATATGATAATTAAACTTTATAAAACTTTATATTTCTATATGATAATTAAACTTTAAAAAATACAATTAAATTAAGATGCAGTAATCCAAGGTGCAAAAACATTAACTCATCAGAAAATGTCTGTTGGAATAAAAAAGTCTTCAGAGAGGCTTTGAACGTCTCCACCGTGTTGGCTGAATGCATATGAGGAGGTCGTGAATTTCATAAAACTAGAGCAGCCACTCCAAAAGCTGTATCACATGATAGTTTTAGCCTTGAAGGCGAGACATCAAGCAGGCCAAATCAGTGGAGTGGAAAGGGTGAACTGGGTGGTAAGGATACAGGAACACTTTCAAGTAGTCCTGTCCCAAACCACGTATGGCCTTGTAAGTTAACAAACAGATCTTGAAGGTGATGGACCACTGCAAAGGCAGCAGTGGAGCGTACGCATGACCGGCGTGATATGGTTGATCTGTGAGGAGCCCACTATCATCCAGGGTGCAGCATTCTGGACCAGCTACAGATGTCACGTTAAACCTCTAGATAGCCCTAGGTGAACAGCATTGCAATAATCCAACATAGAGGTGATGAAAGCATGGATGACTGTCATCAGGTCCTCCTGAGCTAGATACGGCTTGATCCTAGCGATGTTTCAAAGGTGGTAAAAGCCAGATCGGTCCACAGCTGACACCTGTTGTTCCAGCATCTATCTACACCCCAAAATGCCCCCCCACCAGGTTCTTTACTGCAGGGGCTTCCATGAAAGACTGGCCATCCACTGAAGGGAGAGCCACACCTTCCGCAGCAGCCAAGTCCAGCATCCCAGTTCAATCATTGTGACCTCTGTCTTACCTGGGTTGAGACATAGCCAGTTTGAGGCCATCCAGTTGTTTATTTCGGCCAAACAATGACACAGCACAGAAGCTGCAAGATCATCTGCCCATTTCTTTTTTTATACCTTAATTTTTTGCTGCAGATCCAACTTGATCTACGGTGCAATCTATTCCCTTCCCTTCCTTACCCCTACAATTCCCTTGTGCCTGTCTCAGGCATTTTTGAACTCCACCACTGTTTTCACCTCCACTACCTCCACTGGAAGGCTGTTCCAGACACCCACCACCCTTTCTGTGAAGAAGTACTTCCTCACATCCCTCCTGAATTTTCCCCCTCCAGTTTCATAGCATGCCCCCTTGTTCTACAACACTTTTCTCTGACAAATACCTCTCTACTATACCTTATTTATCCCCATGAGGTATTTAAAGGTCTCTATCATATCCCCCCTCTCCTCTTCTTCTCTGGAGTGTACATATTTAGCTTCTTAAGCCTTTCCTCATAGGACATTTGATGCAGACCCTGCACCATTTTGGTATCCCTCCTCTGCACTGCCTCCGCTCTATGTCCTTCCTGAGATGTGGTCTCCAAAACTGGACACAGTACTCAAGGTGAGATCTTACCAGTGATCAGTATAGGGGCAACACCACCACCTCCCTTTTTCTGCTGGCTATACCCCTTCCCAATGCACCCCAGTATCCCACTATCCCTTCCGACTGCCTTGTCACACTGCCTAGCCACTTTTAGGTCGTCCGATAGGATAACCCCTAGGTCTCTTTCCTGCTTGCTCTTTGTCAGTATCATTCTTCCCATTTTGTAGTCTGTTCCCAGGTTTCTATGGCCCAAGTGCATTATGTTGCACTTTTTTGCATTAAAACCCAGCTCCCAAACCCTAACCATTACTCCAGTCTTTTCAGATCCCATCTCATCCTTTCCACCCTACCTCCCAGAGTGTCTACTCAGTTGCAGATCTTGGTGTCATTCGCAAAGAGGCAGACCTTTCCTTCCAGTTCCTCTGCTGTGTCACTTATAAAGACACTGAAAAGGACCAGTTCCAGCAGTGATCCCTGAGGTACCCCACTGGTCACCCTCCCCTCCCTTCCTATGAGCGAATTCCATTTATCACTACCCGTCCCTCTGTGTCCTATCAGCTAACCAATTTCTTACCTAATTTACCACCTTATTTCCTACCCCCAGGGTTCCCCAACTTGCTCACCAGTCTATGTTTGCCTTTTCTTGATCTCCCTCCATACAGTCATTCCCCTCCCTTTTTAACCTTACTATTCCTCCCTCTGTCTTTTTTTTTCCCTCGCTAACATACAGTACTTAAAAATGTCTCCTCAAGATAGATACAGCTGAGTATCATCTGCATAACACTGAAACCCAACACTCTATCATCTAATGATCTCCCCCAAGAGCAGCATATACACAGAAGACAAAATGGGGGTGAGAATCAAGCCTTGAGGAACTCCACAGGACAGTGCAGAAGCCTCAGAGGTTAAGTTACCCAGGGCTACCTGCTGCATTCTCCCAGTTATGTAGGACTCAGACCAGCATAAAGCTGAGCCAGTGAGACCCACACAGTTCCTCAGGTGATCCAGAAGCACCCCATGGTCAGCTGTATCAAATGCTGAAGAGAGATCCAAGAGCACCAAGATGGAACGTTGTCCTCAGTCTCTTGCTAGGAGGAGATGATGGGTTACCTTGATGAGAGCCATCTGCGTGCTGCAACAGGGTCAGAAACCCAACTGGAGAGGTTTGTAGATGGAAAGAGACTCCAGAGAGTCTGCCAGCTGTTCGGACACCACCTTCTCAATAATCTTCCCTAAAAAGGGAAGGTTAGAGACAGGCCTGTAGTTTGCAAGAGTGTCAGAGTCCAAGGAGAGCTATTTTAGGAGGGTCAGCCCAGTCTTTTTCAAAGTTGATGGAAAAATGCCCTTCCTCAAAGACCCATTAACAATCTTCACAAACACTGGAGACAGGAACTCACCACAGCCAAGAATCAGCCATTTTGGTCTTGGTTCCAGAATGCAGTTGGTGGGTCACAAACTGGAGACTACCCGGAGCACCTCAGCCTCAGAAACTGGTTGAAACTTATCCCAGACAGGCAGATCTACTTCACTAGGGGTACTACTACTATCTACCTATGCCAGGCCACTTGAAGAAATTCCCAATCTAATGGTGGACACCTTGTCAGTGAAAAATCATCCAAACTCCTCGCACTTCTATGTGGAAAATACTCTAACGGACTGCACACAGGGATGATATTGCAGAAGAGCTGAGCTGGATGATTTTTCCCTGCAGCAGTGGACACTGACAGGAACGCTGCTTTTTCAGGTCACTTGCCCATTAATATTCAACACGGAGAGTTCTCAATGCCAACCTGACCACAGGACTGCATTTTGTGGAGCAGACTCTAAGTCCTTCTTAAGCATGGGATCATAGGGAGCTAGCAGTTGTGTTATCTCTTAAAATAGTCTTTTATAATAAGATTCTGCACATTCACGATGCCCTCTCAGGGGCTGTCCACGCCTCCCTGGTGTTACCACAACATCAACCAATGTTTCTGCTGCATTTCTGTTTTCTTGTACTTTCTTTCTAGCTGAAGATGCTGCAGCCACCTGAACATCTAACTGACTATCAACTGGGACAGAGTTCATGAATGTAGTATATGCAAGGGCTGTAAGCTTATGGATCGCAGAACTTTAATGTTCTCATACTGTGCCCCTTGTATCTTTCCAGCTTCTTGTCTGTGTTCCCAAAGTGGTGAAAGCAGTCGTAACATGGCCCACTGAACATGGAACATTTTTACTGAAGCATCCACAATAGAAACAATATACTGAGTCTGTTATATGTGAATACCCTAGGCATGAATAATCATTATACTACACTTTTTGAAAACTTTGTGAATATTTCCCTGCACCACAAGATGTTTTTTTTTATATTCTATTATTCTAATTTAACAATTAGAAAGGGACCATATCAGCCAGTGTTGTTAGCAATAACCCACTCTAGGGTATGGGGTTATAGGCATTTAATCCACACCTGGGGTGCTGTGATGACACTCGGCCTACGGCCTTGTGCCTCACAACGCACCCCAGGTGTGGATTAAATGACGATAACCCCATACCTTCTCGTGGGTTATTGCTAAATTAACACTGGCTGATATGGTCCCCTTTCTAATTGTTAAATCACATAGTTCACTGGAAATGGTTTGCTTTCAGAGTCATCATACAGACTAAGTTGTTCTAAAATGAATGGTTGCTGATATTGATGTGATATCTATGTGATACCTGTGGTTCTACATGCTGACTAGGACCTGATATGGATGCTGTAACAGCCTCATGATTAACTGTAGGATGATGCTGATGCTGCTCCTCTGGAGAACTGTGAGCATTATCTTTAACTCTGAAAAATTGTCTTAAGTCAGCTTTTTTCCTGTAATGAACCACAATGCAGTTATTATTTTATAACAGGGCTTTTCTTCTCCAAGTTATTGTATGTAACCGGAGTGCATTTTAACCCAGTTATTCTTTTTCCCTAGGTAGACTGAACCTGTGATTTGTGTTCCTTTCTTAGGATATTTATAGTTTTCTGTGCACTCCTGTGCTGGGTGCTGCAGGAGGCCTGCCTGTGCTGTGTGACTGTTCTACGGTGTGTAACCATAATTTTTAGTTATTTATTTTTTGTATTTTAAAATTTATTTACTGGGTAAGTACACCGGGCCACATGACCCTTTTACAGACATGACCCTGGACATTTACAAAAAGTACAAACATCAAGAGACACCAAAAATCCCTAACAATAATTGAAACATTAAAATACAAATATACATCAATTGGTAATACTAAATTACAGTAAACAACTACAGCAAAATGTGGATGCCAAGTGAGATTTATAAACAGATTCAAATAGACTAATTGTATTAAGAGCTAATATGTGGACTTACAGAGTTCCAGTTTTTGGCAGCCATGAACATGTGTGATTTCTGATCCTTTGATGTTTTAAAACACGGCATTGGTAAGGTCATACTGTCAAAGCATAAGCCCTTCAAGTTATTTTTTTATTTTTGAACCTTAGGATACCCCATAATGGACCTTTGTTACCTTGTTTCAATGTCTTATATGTCATACAATTTAAATAAAACATACCCCTATACTCCAGAGGTAACCATTCCAGCTTTTTGTAAAGGGTACGGTGATGTACTTTGGTGTTTTTCTACAAATTGAACTGTACATAATACCCTCTTAGCTGTAACTTTTTCAGACACATGCCCCCATACCTCACACTTCCATAATGAATTGCTGGTAAAAGACAGACTTGAGATAAAATTCAAAACACACACACACACACACACACACACACACTAGACTATAACGCTACTTAAAATATTTTTATTTTTGTCCAGTGGGTCAACTGATCCCTTTCTCCCTCTAGTATGCCTGGGTCGCCCTTCACTCTGCCAGCTGTGGTTCCGTGTTGGGTGTTGGTGCTGCTAGAGGCTTATCTGAATTGTATGGCTGACTGTTTTATGGCATGTAACCAGAAATTCCAAACACACGCACGACCACACTAGACTGCGAGCCTACTTAAAATATTTTTATTTTGTTTCCAGTACTCTGGAGTGCCACACATGATCTCTTGCACGCATGACGGAGAAGGCAAGCAGGACAGTCGAAATTTTTCTCTGTTCTGTGTGTTCTAGCCCAGTGGACTCGTTGGTTCTTGTTTTTCAAGTTGTTCAATCATAACTTGTTCTGTTGGTGAAAAAATAAGGATTTCTCTTGAGCAGATCTCACTGACTGCCTAGGGAACTTTTGAGGAGGGAGAGGAGAGAGAAATATTGTGTTGGAAATTGCCCTGCTGCAGTCGCATCTGTAAAAGCAAGTTAGTGCAAGCAGCCAGGCTAATTTTTTCTAGCAATCAGGGAGGGGATCGCGGGGGCCATTTTCAGGCCACCCACATAGAGAGGAGGGGAGGAGGAGGATCAGACATCGCTGGGAGAGGGAGAACTCTGGAACGAGAGAAAGTATAAAGAGAAATTTATTCATTTTAAAAAAATATATCAGGCAGGCAACTTTTGCTGCACAGCCGCCACCAGCACAGGCCCAGGCAAGGGGGAAGGGTGGCACACACAGGCATCCTAGACGGAGAGTGAGGGAGACAGGGATCAGTGTATCCATTGGAAAAAAAGAAAAGAAATTTAAGTAGGCTTGTAGTCTAGTGTGGCCATGTGTGTGTTTGGAATTTCTGGTTACATACCATAAAACAGTCAGCCACACAGTGCAGACAGACCTCCGGAAGCACCAACACCGAGCTGGGGAGTACGGCTGGTAGAGTGAAGGGCGACCCAGGCATCCTTGAGGGAGAGAGAGGGAGATCAGTTGCTCCACTTAGGCAGACAGAGATCTGATTGGTCAAGTCACTGCTCACTCAGTCACAGACCAATCAGATGCTCATCTGTGTCAGTGACTGCCTTTTGACATCCTGATGTTTTCTGTGCATAGAACAGTAAGGGATGATCACTAGATAGCACTTAGAAGAGTCACATGACCTTCTACCCTGCAGCACACTGACTGGCCACTTTCCAAGTGCTGCATCAGCTCAGTAGTTTGCAGCCAGCTCAACTGTGACAGCATCCAATTAGAGGGACAGTGCAGTCCCCAGTTTCTTTAAATCAGTGGACCCACCCAACCCAACTAAATCCCTTCCCTTCCCCAATGCAAACCAAGTTATTCTATTTTTTTTTTTTTATTTTATTACATGAATGCAATTTCAGGCACCACCACAGATTTGAACACACAGTGCATTCACATTCAAATAAATCAGGAAGGCCACCAGTGCTTGTAGTTCATTCATTTAATAAACACACTAACACTGCAACTAGTGACAATCCATAAGACACAGCGGAGAACAGTCATATTTGTTTTCCTGGGCGACAGCCACAAGAATCCCATTAGGTGATCAGCAGAAGCAACAGCAACAGGCTGATGGAACCGAGTTCCCAACGCACATTACAGACTGTGATCAGCTGATCTCAAATTCCTTACACTTTGACTGTGGACAGTCTGATCAGCATCTGATCTGGAGTCAGATTACCAAAATTGCTGCAAAACTGTACATTATATCTGGGCTGCAGACCACATGCTAGTCTTCTTAATTGTAGCCCTAAACCTATACAGATCACTCGAACCCCCCCGCCCCTACCTGAACCCAATTCCCACACCAGACTGCAGCACCAGCCAGCAGCTGAATCTGTCCCTGGCTCCCTCCTCCAGTCAGTCCCTTCCCAGGTCCCAAGTCACCATCGCCGATCCCACATCAATGAAACTGAGCCCAAAAAAGTGACTGATAAAAAGTGATAAAAACAATACATCAATGCCTGAGTTCTTTATTTAGAGTGTAAAACAATCTTCTATCAGAAACTCACGCCCTCATGGCGAACAGCTTATTGTTGTCCATTTTCGATTACGGTTTGATAATTTATTCAGGTACCGGGAGTGAGGTGCTAAATAGATTCAAAGCAGTTTATAACAGTTTGTCGCTTCATAACAGGCCTCCCATTTAAGACGCATCGCTATCTACTTTACCAGGTTGCACAGCTACCCTCATTGGATGCTAGAGTAAAGATAAAAAGTTCAGTCTTTTTCCATAAGATCATCCTGGGTAAGGTCATATATTCTGTAGGGGAGTTATTTCTATTACAGCGCAAATCTCATTGCACTAGATCACAGGATTTAACCCTGGTCAAGGTTTCCTTTCAAAAGACTTGTTATGGGCAAAGAGCTTTTGTTTATGTTGGTCTAAACACTTACAACTGCCTACCACAATAAGTTTAGTCTATGAAATCTATACCTGTTTTTAAGAAACATTTGTTAAGTATTTTAGATGAACAGTCTACATGTAGTTGTAAATAATATTTATATCTTATTGTATGTATTGCATGTGTTGTTATATGTTGGTTCCACTTAAAAAAAGGGCAATGTTGCACAATGTGCTTTTCCAGGGTAAATGCTAAAAAAATGAAATGACTGGGAGGGAGTCCAGGACTGGGCAGAGTTTCTCAGACTCCACTGTGCATCTCCACACACGCACAGTCGGAATAAAAGGGAAGGACACAACACAGGACTCGATAGGTCAACAGGCAGCACAGAACTCTGACAATTGGAAGCTGGGACCAGAAATGGAATCTCCTCACTTTGTGCATCCCTCAGGTCAGTAATGGTGTCATCTGGCCAGGCTGGCAGGATAGAATGGCATTGGGGACGGGAGTCAGGACTGATGATCAGGTTGTCTGGCAGGTGACAACTAGTGGCAGTGCTGAGGTGCCACTGACTGATCGCAGAACAGGCTGTGCAGCTGTGCTACGAGGTCAATCCAACCTCTTCCTGACACCGAAGTTTAAAACATTTGGGAGTGAATGGTAACTTAACTGTGGAGGTCAGTGCCAGGGTTAGCCCCCCCCCCAAAACAAACCTCTGATAATACCTGATTACTTTGGTGGCCCTTCGCTGTACTCTCTCGACTGCCTCAGTGTTTTGGTTTTCTTTCTGGGGACCCAGAACTGCATGCTGCACTCCAAATCAAAACTGACAAGGGCCTGATAAAATGGATTACTTTCCTTACTCTGCTGGGCACCCAGCTTCAATGCATCCTAACATTCTGCAAGCCCTGTTGGCAGCCGTGCACTGCTTGTCATGCTTCAGCCCCTTGTCAGTTATGAGCCCAGGTTCTTTTCCTCCTCCACTATGGAATGAGGAACCCCATGCAGAAGTAGGCCCTCCCTCTGCTTCTCTCCCCCGTGTTCAACACCTTGTATCTGGCTATATGGAATCTGAGACTTCGAGAAGGCAAACAACCACCATGCTTGTTCCAGTCCTTTATCAGCTTAGACAGCCTACTGTCATCTTTGAACGTAAGCAGTCTATTGGAGACTCCCATTTCCAGATTGTGGATGAAAAGACTGAATAGTAACGGCCCTGCACCAGTCCCTGAGGAATGCCTCTGGGGACCCATCTCCACTCCATGTAGTTCCACTCCACCACAACCCTCTTCTTCTGGACCACATGCCAGTTAGCAATCCACCCTCTGCATGCCTCACTTATACAACAGTGCTGTATGTAACCCAGAAGCTTCTCACATGCTGCAGTGTCAAAGATTTTGCTGAATTCCAGATTTTTACTACGTCTATGGCTCTGCCCTAGACCAGCTCCCTTATCACCCCTTAAAGGAGGTGATCAGGCTGGTCTGGCATAATCTGCCCCTCCTAAAGCCATGCTGAGAAGGGATGAGAACCCTGGCCTCATTCAAGGGCTTCATTATTGTTTTTGATTACGGATGGATCCCAGGACCTTGACCAGCACCGAATGTCACACTGATCTGCCTGTAATTGCCAAAGTTCAATCTTGCCCCCTTCTTGAAGATGGGGACATTGGCCAATTTCCTGTCCTCCAGCATCACACCTGTATGGACAGACTCCTGACAGATTACCACATGCATGCATGTCAGCCATCCTTTCAGCTCCACTATGATCCTGGAGTTTATCCTGTCTGCCCCGTGGCTTGACCTTTGTTAGCTAGATAGATAGTTTCCAGAGTGGAAGTGATAGCCACAAAACCAAAAACTGGTCACTCCACAGCCCGATTGTGCCATGTTAAAACATAACAGTGGCCACAGAAAACATGCACCAGTTATGAGAGGCAGTTTACAAGCATTTATTTTCTATCAATTTTTAAAGTGCAAAATGCAAGTGAAAAAGTGCAGCCAGATTGGTGTGTCTGAGCTCCTGTCTGTCAGTCAGAGCCACGAGTTTTGTACACTGTCTGCACTTTTTCACTTGCATTTTCCACTTTAAAAATTGGCAGAAAATAAAAGCTTGTAAACTGCCTCTCATGACTGGTGCCTGTTTTCCTTGGTCACTAGAAGCAATAGCTGCCAGCTGCATCTTGGCTACCCTGAATGCTAACAGCCCTCTCAAAGAGCACCCTCCACGCCTTTGGTGAACGCTGAAGTATTTATTCATTCAGCATATAACTATATAAACACCCAACAACTGCCCATCTCCCTGACAAATTCATCCACTCTTCCTCCTCCCCCCCAAGCTTTAGGGTCCAAATCCTCTCTTCCACATTCCCTCTTCCATCTCTATTCTAGAAGAAGGTGTCTGTGCAGTCCACAGCTCCTGCTGCTAACCTGGCTTCTAAACCTCATCCTTGGCTTTGTTCCTGAAGTCCCTCAGTGTTGCTCTGTACTCCTTTCTGACCTGGAGGCAAACTGTCCCTTTCTGGTGCTCATACATTTCTTTTTGTTAAGGATCAGGTGCCTTAGGTCCCAGCTGAGCCAAGGGACCATTTAATTAGCACTGTTATGGCTTGCTGAAAGCACTATAGGAAAATTACTCTCTATTTGGTCAAACCCTCCTGTCCAACCATCTTATTCACATTATGTCAGAGCCAGAAGAATTTGTTTTGTGACCTATGAAACTGATACCCTTATCATAGCAAACAACATAATAGCTTTTGTTAGGGTGACTTGCAGTAACCAGTGAGGGGTCACTGTCTGGGGGAGGCTCAAGGGAGGGATCACTCGCTCCTGTGTTTGTTCAGTTCACGGAAACCAGGCTGTCATAAAGGCTAAGGTGGAAAAGAAAATGGCAGCGCTGATTGACAGACGCTGGCTACATAATTAACACGTGCTCGCTTTGTAATTTTGCAAGGGGGAATAAGACATTTGTGTTGCTGAGTGAAACTAAATGGAGTGCACCCAAAGGCAGTCACAGATTCAGAGAAGAAGGCAGCAGTGTGCACAGTTTCTATGTAAAGAAAGAATCTGCATGTCCAACAACAAAGATATCTTAGGTGCATTTTCAGCAAATTACAAAAACTGTCTTTATGAAAGTTATGTTTGCTTTTATTGCATTGAACTTTGCTCAAATTTGTTAAACTTCATCTGTTCATTGATGCAGCAGTAGGGTTACCACTAGTGACAAAGGCAGCCTGGGTTTGGGAACAAGACAGAGTCCTCGGTAACCTGCAGGGGGGGAGGAGAACTGAGCAGCCCAGAGGACACTCTCCTTCTCTGGGGAGGAAGGGATGCTGTCCTCACCGCGATACTGGCACCTGGATGACCACAGGTGACAATGCAGCAGGGGACCAAGAGGGAGGGGGAGAAAGTTGGCTGGGGACCCTCACTGTGCACAAACTGCATGCACGCTGGTTACCCTCAAGTGCCAGCATCATTCAGGGGATCAGGGAGAGAAAAAGAAAGTAGCCAAGGTGCCAGCTTCCCTGCGACCACAGCCTCCTCACTGTGCCTTCTGATGTTTTGTGCATTCAGGAGTATAACCTCTCCCCCCATCCTACCCAGGGTGTAAGCCAACAGTCTGTGGAGAATAGCAAGCGAAGGTAGGTGGAGACAAAAGGGGGAAGGTGCCAGAGGGAACCAGTGCCAGAAGGGCATAAAATGTAAATTAAAAAAAAGTGTTCAATTTCAACATCAAGTGTACATTAGTTTAGAGTAAATATGTACTATATGATGCATTAGATCTGGGTAGACTAAGACACTCTCCCATACAAATGGACATTCACACTGAGACAGCCATTTTGCATTAAGTGTGCACAACAGAATGTTCAAAATTCTACTAGTGCTATTGGAGGAAATTTGTTTTTAAAAATCTGACCTACGAACAGTTGTTTTAGACTCTGTGCCACCACACAGTGCTTGAAAATGCTAATCAACAACAGTATCTGTAAATCAATCTGTACTGGGAGATACTTTACAACTGGGAGACCAGCCTGGAACCCCCCCCCCCCCCAAGAGGGCAACTAAATCCTCGGAATGGCCCAAAATAATGAACGATATGTATTTGCTTTGTCAACTGATTTGTGTTGCGCCTGATTATCTGCTGTAATCCTCACCCCACCCACCCCTGGAAATAGTTCATTTATACCTGGGGTTCTGACATCATTTCCTCAAGAGGGCAAGGTGCATATCACTGTCATATCCTCTCTAGCACACTGCACTGACAATATAAGCACACACATTATATAAATACATATATTTCTATATAACACACCAATCACACACACACACGCAAAAAAAAAAAACTAAACAAGGTAGACAGTTATGTGGGGAGTAGTATAATGTAATGGCTGTGGGGCAGCAGTCTTCCAGGAGTCTTTCTGGAGGCTGAGATGCTGTCCTGTTTGCAGACAACTATCTGCCCTGAGGGAGGAAGTTGGCCGTCTTCAGGTCGTACTGGATAGTAGCAAGGGAATCTCCCCCATCCAGGGAGCACCACAGCCACCACCACTACCTCAGAGGTTGCGAAGAAAGCACAGCAGTTGGACCACAGTGGGCTCAGAGGTGGGTGGTGGAACAGAGGCACACCCAGTCAGTTGTTCCATCCACAATCCATACACCATTCTGGGGAGCATAGTTCCCCATGGATGCATCCAAGAGGAGACTAAGGAGGTGCAGACAACTGTCACAAGGGAGGCCCTCAGGAAGGAGGCAGAGGGCACCACAGGGAAAGGAAGCAGCTCCTGGTGGGGGACTCAATTATTAGGGGGGATAGAACTGGTGGGAGCACGGAAAACTGAAGTAAGGTGCCTGCCTGGTGCCATGGCTTGGAGGGACAGGAAGCGCATCCTTAGGATCACGAGAACAGTTGCACGGGAGTCTGAGCTAGATGTCATTATCCACCTAGGGACAAATGACTTGGCTCATCATGAGATCAGAGCAGTGCAGAAGGACTTTGTAGAGTTGGGGAGGGGCTTAAGACGAGTAGCACACACAGTATCCTTCTCAGAGGTGCTGCCTGTCAGTGGCATGGGTGAGGCGAGGGTACTTTGCACCATGCAGTTTAACGAAAGGTTAAAAAAATGGTGTGGAGCACAGGAGTTTGGCTTCATTGGGGACTGTGGTTCCACCTGGAGGGACACCAGCCTATACTGGCAGGATGGTCTGCATCTGTCCAGGAAGGGAGCAAGTCTTTTGGGCAATCGGTTTAAATGCTTCATTGTGGCTTTTAAACTAGTCAAAGGGAGCACTGATAAGCAGGAAAATCCCAGCCTCCCTACAAAACAGGGTACTAAATGAGAAAAAGACCAAGGTAGAAAGGTCAGTGTGGGATGCTGCTACAGAAGGTAAAGCCATCAAAAAATGGAGAGCAATGAGTACCAATGCCCATAGTCTGGGTAACAAGCTTCCTGAATTAGTGGTCTTGATGGAGGAGGAACATCTGGATATTGTGGCAGTCACAGAAACATGGTACACACAGAACCATGACTGGGACGTAAACATACCAGGATACACTATCTACAGGAGGGACAGGGAGGGTAGAAGAGGAGGAGGGGTAGCTCTCTACATAAGAGAAGGAATCAAAGCAACAGAACAAAAGGGTTAACAGGGAGGAGAAGAAGCACTGTGGGTCAATTTGGAGGCAGCCAATGGCACCACAATCTGCACAGGGGTTGTATACAGACTCCCCCTCTCAGGGGAAGGAAATGGACAAGGAAATGATAGAAAGTATACTTAGAATGGCAGATAAAGGGAAGGTATTGCTGACGGGTGATCTGAATATGCCAGATGTTAACTGGAGTGCAGTTGCAGCAGCTGCTTCTAAGAGTGGGGTTATTCTAGATGCCCTACAGGGGCATGCCTTGAGACAACTAGTATTGAGACCCACAGGAGGAGCAATCTTAGACCTGGTCCTCTCAAATGGAGATGTAGAGAGGATCACAGATGTAGAAGTGGGTAGCCATCTGGGAACTAGCGACCATCAAACAGTATGGTTCACAATAAACACAGCAATAGAGTCAAGCCATACAAAGGCAAAAGTACTGACTTCAGGATGGCTGACTTTGCAAAATGGGTGATGCCTAAGGAATGCACTAGCAAATGGGCAGGAAGGAGGGTGGAAGAACAATGGGGAATAATAAAACTGCCATCACAGAGGTAACAAGCCTTTGTGTGAAGCAAATAAACAAAACAAAACAATGTAAGAAACCACTATGGTTCTCAAAGGAGGTGGCAGTGAAGGTTCAAGAGAAAAAGAAAGCATTCAGAAAGTACAAGGAATCACAGAAGGAGCAGGACAGAGAATTGTATCAGTTAAAGCAAAAGAAGCTGGGAAGGCAGTCAGAACAGCAAAGGCCCAAACTGAGGAAAAGATAGCCAACTCAGTTAAGAAGGTGGATAAAAGCTTTTTTAGGTACATCATGGAGCGAAGGAAGACTAAGGGAGGGATAGTGGGGCTTAATAAAGGGGGGGTGGGCAGAGGGTGAATGTGAAAAGGCAGAGATACTAAACAAATATTTTTGCTCAGTATTTACAAATGAAGAGGGGGAGGTACCTAAAACAAACAATAGAAACACTGTGGATACAGAAGTTGATACAAGCCCATTTACAGAAGAAAGGGTTCTGAAAGAACTCTTAAAACTGAAGGTGGACAAAGCAATGGGGCCTGATGGGATTCATCCCAGAATTCTAAAAGAACTAAGGGTAGAACTAGTGACACCACTGACTACCCTCTTTAACAAATCATGGGAGGATGGAGTGGTACCTGAGGACTGGAGGAGGGCCAATGTGATTCCCCTTCACAAAAGTGGGAGCAGGGCAGAAGCGGGAAACTACAGACCAGTTACTTTAACCTCAGTGATAGGGAAAATGATGGAATCACTTCTGAAGGAAAGAGCTGTTGAGTACCTAGAGGCCAGAGGGGCACAGGACCCAAGGCAGCATGGATTCACAGCGGGAAGGTCATGCTAGACAAATCTGATAGATTTCTTTGACTGGGTGACCAAAGTAGTTGATCAGGAGGGGCTGTGGACATGGCCTACCTAGACTTTAGCAAGGCATTTGACTCAGTCCCACACAAAGATTAATATACAAGTTAGCCAGCCTAGGAGTGGGTCCCAAGATGACAGCCTGGGTAAAGAATTGGCTGGAGAATAGGACACAGAGGGTAATAGTAAATGGAGTCCACTCTGAAGAAAGGGGGGTTACTAGTGGGGTGCCGCAGGGCTCAGTATTAGAACCGGTCCTCTTCAATGTCTTTGTAAGCGACATTGCAGAGGGACTGGGAGGAAAAGTATGTCTCTTTGCAGATAACACAAAGCTCTGCAACAGAGTTGAT
Source organism: Neoceratodus forsteri (assembly GCA_016271365.2). Taxonomy (NCBI): domain Eukaryota; kingdom Metazoa; phylum Chordata; order Ceratodontiformes; family Ceratodontidae; genus Neoceratodus; species Neoceratodus forsteri. The sequence continues at coordinate 289,303,923 of CM057456.1, forward strand.
GCACAAGGTGGGGTGGAAGGGATGAGAAGGGACTTGGCAAGGTTAGAGGAATGGTCAAATGTATGGCAGCTTAGGTTTAATGCTAAGAAGTGCAAGGTAATGCACCTGGGAAACAAAAACCCAGGGGAAGAGTACACAATGGGGGGTGAGATACTAACAACAACAAAAATGGAAAGGGACCTGGGGGTAGTCATATCAGATGATTTAAAGGTGGGCAAGCAATGTGAGAGGGCAGTAAGGAGGGCTGGGGGGATACTGGGATGCATAGGGAGAGGCATCACCAGTAGAAAACAGGAAGTTGTTATCCCTCTGTACAGACAGCTGGTGAGACCCCATCTGGAGTACTGTGTGCAGTTCTGGAGACCCAGTCTCCGCAAGGACACAGACAAGATGGAAGCTGTCCAGAGGAGGGCAACTAAAATGGTGCAGAGTCTGCACCAGTAGACATATGAAGAGAGAGACAAAAGGAGCTTAATATGTATAGCCTCGAGGAAAGGAGGGAGAGGGGGGACATGATAGGAACGTTCAAGTACCTCAAGGGAATCAACAAAGTCCAAGAGGGTAGCATCTTTCAAAAAAAGAGGTGTGCAAGAACAAGGGGGCACAATTTGAAGATTGGGGCGGCTCAGAGGTAATGCAAGGAAGTATTTTTCACAGAGAGGGTTGTGGATGCATGGAATGGCCTTCCGGAGGAGGTTGTGGAGTCAAAAAGAGTGATTGAATTCAAGCATGCATGGGACAGCCATAAGGCAATTCTAGGGGGTGGGGGTAGAAAGAAGTAGGCTGCTGGTTAACTAGGATCTGCAGCTTATCCATTAGGTAGGGAAATGGGCAGACTGGGTGGGCCAAGTGGTCCTTATCTGCCGTCAAATTCTATGTTTCTATGTAATCCTACAAGTCCCACCCCTCTGCCTCAGTGCATTTAGTGACTGGAGAATGCATTGTAGCTAGCAGTCACATTTCCATCATTTAAAGTCCAGAACAATATACAAGTAAATGCAACAAATTTTAGAAATTCTAGTTCATGATATACATTCATTTAAAAAAAAAACACCTTACCCAAACATTCCAAATTCTAGGGTTGCTGCACATAAGACATTTCACAGAATAAGTGTCTCATACTCAGAGAAAAAAAGCGCTCTGATTGGTCAGGAGCGCTCCCTTAATCTATAATGGCAAACTTCATTTCCCAGTCAAATATGTTTTACAGCTTGGTTTTTAGACACCTACATGTGGAACTACTTGAAGCAAAACAATATTCTATTGACATAAATAAATGAGTTTACAGTTTTTACCATATGTGCTACTAAACACACATACTTATTTAACACCAGCCATGCCCGTGTCTGTTACTTTCATGTGGTCAGGGAGAGCAACAAAGCAGAGCAGTGTCAAAAACTCAACAAAAATACAAAACATCAAGAAACAGTTATATTACCATTTTACTGAACATCTAAATTAACTACTGTTCCATACAAGGCACTGGTATTTTAAACAGTATAGAATCCTTAACACCTTGTTGGAACTGAAACAAAAGTAGTCCCCAAGCATAAAACATTGGAGGAAGTCCAGAACTGGACCAATGGATGTGAGAAGGCAAGTAATCCTAATATGTTAATTCAAGTAAAAGGTGCAAATTCCTCTTGTAAAAAACTCCACTGACACAAACTAGCTAATTGTAACAAGCAAAACATTCGGATTAAGTAGAAGATTGAATATATTTTATTGGATCAACAAAACTGTTTCAGGACATATGCTTTCAGACCTACACAGAGCCCTTCTTCAGAAGAACAACTTAAGCAATAATGACGAGAAGCCGGTCTTTTCTGAGGGATTAACAACCGGTTGGGGGATGGGTGTCCCAAGGCAGCCACCTCCTTCCTGCCGGTCATTAATCCAAGGAAATTACCAGCTCTGAGATTGGTATTGTGCTTATAATGCTCCCCTGCTGGTGACTCGAGTTTGGACGCAGACTCGGACATCGGATGGGTGGTCCAGGGAGGCTGAGGAGAAGAAGGTGCCAGATTCCCCTGTACTAGCATCCCTGCAGTGGGCCCCAGAGCTTGCTTCTTCAGCAGGGGCATGCTATGTGCTGATGTGGCCTGTCAGGGTGCTGCCTGGCACCATGAGGGTCGTGGCCAGCGTCAGGAGAAAAAAAACAACTGTGCCCACCGGCTGCCATGTGTGATGATGCAGGTACTGTCAGGTCCCACCCCATGTGGATCCACATCCGTGGCACAGTGGGAGGAGCAGTGGAGGGCAGGGGAATATTTGATGTCAGGTGTAGGTAGTGGCATGGGCCACACAGCTAAATTTAGAAACAAAAAAAACCTGACCTGAGGAGGGTCCCTTTGTAGGCCTGAAAGTATAAGTACTGAAATGTTTTGTTTGTCCAATAACATCAAACCACCTTCTTTCTCTATCTGTTTGTACAAGGACCAATGCAGCCACAAACATTCCTGTGTGAAATAAAATATTAAAAACACATATACAGAAACAGTAGATCACACCATTAAACATCCCTTACATACAAAAGACACATTTTAATGGAGTGTTTGCATCACACATTTGAAATGCAGTGCTCCTTCACCATAAAGAATGCCGCTATAACAAACTCCCTTTTATAGTGAACACAAGTGATGGTTCCCATTGTTCCTTGAGTAGGTATAATAACACCTTGCTATAGTGAACACCTCAGCTGGCTCCAGATATGTTCACTATGGAAAGGAACCACTGTACTGCTAGCATGTTTAGTGAAGCCATACATAAGTTCTCTAATCTCTTCATATAGGTCAGGCCAGGACTTCCAACCCCCTAAGCAATGTTGTTGCCCTATGTTGTATCCTCTCTGTCCCTGCAATGTAATTTTAGTACTATAGTCACATGACCCTCCTAAAAATTGGAAAATAGCAGTAAAGCCCTGGGTCACATTATCCAGCCCTAAAATATAAATAACTGTACAGGAAATGCAACATAGGGAGGCCAAGAGACTCGGTGAACAGCTACAGCAGATGCAAAAGATTCAGAAAGACCTGAAGCTGTAGATTTGGAAAGGCAAGCTGCAGTCATGCTTCACTTTGAGGGTGTGGCCTGAGAAAGTGGACTGGGATCCAGCTGCTCCTGGGACAGACAATGGAGGGCAACTAAAAGGAAGGAAAAAGCAGCTAGATCAGGAAAGATGCTAGTGAATACCCCAGCCAAAACAGATGAACAAAGAAGTGGAAGGTCATCGTGTAGTAAATCCAGAGTCTACTACCTATCTCACCAAAGGTACAGGGTGTACAGAACATGCACACATACAAAACAGGCACTGCAATCTGCACCATGATTCTATTCACAGGATGTTTCTATGAGCCATGCTCTTCTTGCTACCCTCATCCCACTAGAAAACAAACTATGCTGGGTGCAGTGGTGCTACCATGTACAGTACTGTAGGATGCCCAGGTTCATCCTTAAGCATTGGTGTCAGCTGCAGGGGACACGATGGCATGCTGGAAGGCTGCAAGGGTGGGCGCTATGAGGTCATCATCCAGCAAACGTGTCCCTTTCACTGGGCCTAGTGGAGTTTCAGTAGTGCTGCCAGTGCAGCAGTCTCAGACTCTAGGTGGAGGATCATGTGACCTCCCAGTGCAGTGCCTCCACTGGCGGTATATGGAGTGGCACTGCATGCTGCTGACAGTACAATGTCCAGCCCCCCCCACCCCCCAATGGTGTCTTTCAGCTCACATCATATGTTGTAGCCAAGTTCCAGGTAGGAAAGTCAACCAGGAATGTAAGATACTGCCTTTTTTTTTTAAATAATGTATGAATCGACATACTTACAGTCTCAGAAGAGAGGGTAAATGACTGCACCTACTAAACTTATGAAAGTAGCAAGATGAAAGTTTTTTATCATACAGAAATTTCTGTATTTAGTAAAAACTTGGGTTATAATTGTAATGAACTAGCATGATTTTGTAATGTATTTTTTATATCTTTTTTATTCTTATTCGTGAAAACATTAATTTTTGGTTGTTCTGTTACTGTTACTATAAAAAAAAATACCTTTTCATCTTTTCGTCTCTTTAGTACAGCATTTGTGCTTGCAATGGGAACATGGCACATTTTGTAGATATAAAAAGAGGTAGATAAGTCAACTATGTACTATGGTGTATAACAAGTATGAAGCCCACTACTATATGGGAACACACAGGTGAGTTGTTGTGTTTTACATTAAACAAAAATAAATTTAAAAGAGTGTTAAATACTTAAATATTTTCACAGGACCACAGCACCCAGGAAGAGGTGGCTGTAGGCCATGACACATTGTCCCAGCTCTAAGAACAGTGTCATGTATAACAATCCAGCACTGACTGCAGTTGAATAGTATCAATTATTAAATGGGTAAGGAATCCCTTGTATCCTGATCAAGCAGGACCAATGCATCGTGGGTTACACTACTGCCAGTGGGTACAGTTTTTTTTTCATTTTTAAAATGTTTCTCTCAAACCTATTTTATAAACGCAATAAGACACTCCAGTATGTTGGTAGTACTGTGACAACTGCACTTCCAGGGGACGAAGGCACTCGGTCTGAGGCCTCTTGCCTTACTATGCCCCAGGTGTGCAGTAGTCACAGTACTACCAGCACCCTATAATGTTTTATTGCTTACCTCATCTGTGGAATACTGTGTTATTGTGGTTAGAACAAGTCTCTTAACCAGAAGACCCAGGTTAAAATTCTACCACAGTCACCGGCTCACCCTTGAGCAATACACTCACCCTTCCAATGCATCAGTCCTCTCATCTGTAAAATGTTTGGAAGTAGACAAGGCTGAGTAACTACATCATAAAAAAACAAAAATAAAGCAAACTGTCTATCCACAATGGGTGCTGTGTTTCAATGTCGGGAATATGCTAAGCACCTACAGGACTTACTCACTGTGTCTTCAGCAAGGGATGAACTGTCAGTTCACCTCAGCAGAACAGAGTCACAGTAGAAGTATTTGCTCTTGAGTCAGCTGGAACGTATTAGCTTTATGAGGCAGAGAAAATGCTGGCATTGTGTCAAGCATTAGCAGCACACCCTACAATGTCCGATCAAGTTTCTTGGATATGCAGGAGCGGCCAGCTGCACTCAGTAGGGTACTACTGGCATTGTACTCAGTGATGAGCCTTCCTTCTGAAACTCTGAAAAACATCTGCCATATCATTGCACAAGACAGCCAGCAAAACAGCGTGTGCCTCATGAATAGTGACGGGACAAATCCGTGCCCTCTAAACCGAGCCTCACAGAACTGCAGTGGCCCGGTTTATGCAAAACCCGAAACCGAACACTGCCGGCTGAGCTCGGATCTCGCTTGGTGTTTTTGCTTGCATGCCTGTCATGTGACATGCATGGGATGCTGAGGAGGGGCTCAGTGATATCTGTGCACCAGTGTGCAAGCCTGGACTATACCCCGGTATGCACATGTGTGACACAAGGGTATATAAGATCACGCACATTAGCTTGGCACCATTTGCGCCAATCCAGAGACGGGAGGTAGTAGCTCAGCTGTGACAGAGGATGGGCTTTAAATTTGCATGGATGGACTTGGCAGCAGCGGTACTTTTGAGGAGAGTGGAGGGGACTCGGAGGGAGGATTACTGGAGCCAGGAGGACTCCATGTTGGGAAGAATTCAGTTTATGAAAAAAAAAGAATGAAACAAAAAAGACATGGGGGGGGGTCTGGGAGAGCTGGGTGGGGCTGCTGGTGCACGTGGGGCTTCTCTGACCAGGAGGACTCACAAGTTCAATCATGCAAGATCAGAACAAGGTTCCAGATCAAAATGTAATAAATACATAAATAAATAACATGGGGGAAACTGGGTGGGTGATTGTGGGGTGGTTTAGTACAGGGCAGGCCTTTAGCTCTCCAACTGCCCATCTGTTTTGCAGCTTTGCTTGCTAAATAAATAAACTCTGGCCAGAGCGGATAGGGCTGCAGCCAAGGAATCTGGGGTAAAAATATTGAAAATTACCAAAGCTAAGTGCCTACATTAGCAAAATGTAACGTAGGATCATAAATTTGTTGTTTTGTAATATTTTTGCACCACATTTTCAACATAGCCTTGTTTTGACCCTGCCTCATGAGGAAGGGCTGAGAAAACGTTCAACTCCTGGCCTAAAGGTGATTTCATGCAGGGACCTCGAAATCTCCTTTTGGGATGTGAAAAAACATTTTGGTCAGGATTTGAAAAATGACAGCTCTCACATTCATGAGGTGCGGTAAAGATATGGCTATGCTGTAAATCTGTGGTAAAAATATTGAAACTTACTAAAGTTATGAGCTGCATTCCCAAATTCAATGTAGGCTCATAACTTTGTTGATTTTTAATATTTGCACACCAAGGGTGGGATAGTCAGACTGTGCCAGGCAGGGGAGCAAGCCTGGGCACAGCGCAACTGGGATGCGCCAGGGCATGGTCCTGGCGACATTCAACAATGCTGCACCATGGCTCAACACCGCTGAATAAGGCACTAGGGTTGCCTGCACTGCACATGGCGCAGTAGCACGGCGCAGTAGCACTGTGCCAGCGCAAGTGGCAAGTGAGGAGCAGAGGGATGCGCCAGCACAAGTGCAGGTGTGCTAGGTGCAGCAACCACGATATTCAGTGCTGGGCATGCAAATGAGGCTATTACACATGCAAGGCACAAATGGGGCCATTTGCATGTCATTATGGCCCCATTTGCATGCAGGTGCACTGATCCCCGGCGACGGCCTGGTGCCCTGCCAGGCTGCAGCCATCGGGGACTGATGCCCCCTGCCCCTCGGCGGGCAACACGCCCCAATGCCCGATTGCGGGCTTTACGTAGATGTATACTCCCTGGTGGTCCAGTGGACTCTACCCCAGCACCCGATCGCGGGCATAATATATTCATATCCCTGGTGGTCCAGTGGACCCCAACTCATTGCCCAATCGCAGGCTTTTGTGAAAAGTAAATTCCCTGGAGGTCCAGTGAACCTGCTCCCCTGCCCGATCACGGGCTGTAGTTAAAATTACATTCCCTAGTGGTCCAGTGGACCTGATCCCCAGCCCGATCACTGGCAAATGAATAAAATAATTCCCTAGTGGTCCAGTGGACCCAATCCCCAGCCCAATCACGGGCAAATGTATAAAGTCATTCCCTGGTGGTTCAGTGGACCTAATCCCCAGCCCGATTGCGGGCAAATGAATAAAATACTTCCCTGGTGGTCCAGTGGACCCAATCCCAAGCCCTATCGCGGGTTTTAGGTGTAATTAAATACCCTGGTGGGCCAGCGGTACCCACCTCCCCACCCGCCTGCTCAGACACGCCACCCCGCACCCCCCTGGACAGCGGCAGCTCTCCACCCACAAGCCGCCCAGCCGCCCGCCAACTGACAGCGTACAGTACGGCTGTATGCCCATTGGCCCCCTGCGTGGGCCAATAAGCATGGAGATCGTACCATACTACACGGTCCCAAAATGTGAATGTTTCATTTTGGGATGTGAAAAAATATTTTCGTCAGGATTTGAAAATGCAGCTGTCATGTTCAGGAGGTGCGGTAAATGGTTCATTCACATTTCAGGACTGTGTAGTACAGTGCGGTCTGCATGCCCATTGCCGAAGGCCAATGGGCGTACAGCGCTTCGTGCTATGCTGTCATCGGTGGGCGGCTGGGCAGCTTAGGGTGGGAGCTGCTGCCCGCCGCTGACCGAGGGGTGCAGGGTGGTGGGTCTGAGTGGGCGGTGGGGAGGGAGTACCGCTGGCCCACCAGGGTATTTTATCACACCTAAAGCCCGTGGTGGGTTGGGGATTGGGTCCACTGGACCACCAGGGACTGTAGTTTTAAATAAAGCCCGTGATCGGACAGGGGAGCAGGTCCACTAGACCACGAAGGAATATCATTTTCACTACAGCCCGCGACTGGGCAGGGGAGCAGGTCCACTGGACCACCAAGGTTTTGTTTATAATATGCCTGTGATCAGGCGATGTGGTAGGGTCCACTGGACCACCAGGGATTTATTGCTATTATGCCCACGAACGGACGAGGGCAAGATGCCTGTAGTGTGTCTCGGGAGGTTGGGTGGCCACCCACAGCAGGCAGCTGCCGTGTTGAGCCCAGCAGTACGGCGGCCAGCCTGTGGATGTCCCCCGACATGCTCCTGTTTTCCACAGGCACATCTTTGTGCCCCCCTGCACGGTGCAATGTAGGTTTGTGCCTGCATATGCGCCACACATCCTGGCTGAATATCGGGATGTGCCACATATGCATGGGCAAGCCCCCCGCACTTGTGCCGCATACATTACTGGTGTGCCCTGGCGCATGAGAATTGCGCAGCGCAACATCCCCCTTTGAATATCGTGCCGGGGCACATCAGTGGGTTGCACATGGCGCAACACTGTTGCGCCTTGCGCAACCCCTTTGAATATTTTTTTTTTTTAAATTTAAAATTTTTATTGATTTTCAACAACCAAAGAAACAACCATACAACTTGACTGTAGTGACAAACCGATAAATTACATGGTACAACATAAACCCCCAACCCTCTCTTCCCCAAACATCCACCACGATTCACCTCCCCCATCAGAGTGTTCGAAATTTAAGTTTATTGATTTCAAGAAAAACGGACAGAGTACATTCGTGACAAACCATAGTATATTGAACAGTAAACCACCCCATCCCCCAACCCCCAACCATCATTAGATACATAAGATATTTGGGGACCACGAAAACATAACAGAACTCAAAAACATTTAATATGATCCCCAACCAAATATTGCAGGAAAATAACCTAACCCCTCCCCCCCATCCTAATCCCTGAGTTTCAGAGTGCACCCCCCAATATCATGTTGGCAAAATAATCAAGGTCTGGATAATATCATCTCTCCACATATTTACCCGTACCCTGACTGATAACAGATCGAGTATAGACAGAGAATAACAGGACCTATAGGATGTATAACCTTAAGATTAGTAGATAACACCTGGCATGTTATAAGGCAGCGTGATGTAACATGAAACATTAGGGTCGAGGGATCCGGTCATCAGGTCACCAATTAGGGTAAGCAGAAAGCATGGAGCTTACCCCATCTTTTACAAAATATGTCTGGGCAATTTTTGTAACTGGCAATCAAGCTCTCAGACTGAAAATATGACATCATCTCTTTTAACCAATCCGTGTATGTTAGGATCAATTGATCTCGCCAATGTCTTAAAACCAAATTCTTGACTGCCATAGATATCAGAGCCATATAATATCTACGTTCCCCACTATCGACTAGAGAAAGATCCCCAAATACACAAATTGCAGGACAGAAAAATTCTCTCAGACCCAGAAGGGAATCCAGACTATCATGAATCAGAGACCACAGAGGAGCAACTTTAGGACATTCCCAGAATATATGAACTAAGTTACCCTCCTCTCGCAGACACCTGAAACAGTCTGAAGTGGGAATTAGGTTACATTTGAAAAGCTTGACAGGAGTATAATAAAGGTTATAAACAATGTTATATTGTACTAATGAAATCTATCCTGTGTATGGTATTTGTGTAAATTAGTCCAGAAGGTATTCCAACATGGAACAGTCTCGGGAGGAGATGTGTCCAGAATAGAGGGCCCCCAGCCACTTCTTCAAGATTAAAAGTTAAGAGATAGGAGTAAATCTGCGATATTGAATGTGCTTGGGAAGCCAAATTGGTAATGGTCGAAAAGAAAGGTTGTACTATCGACTGTTTATAGGAACTACCGAATATACGATTCACCAGATGTCGCATTTGGAATACTTTAAAAATATCTTTACCTGATATGTCAAACCTGGTTAAAATTTCCCCAGAATCGAGAAGCCGGGTTTGGTCAAACAGATGCTCAATCCTAAGGTTATGGAGATGTGGGAGCCAGTTCGGACCTATCAGGAGTTTCCTAGTTTAATATTGGATTGAGTATTATTGGCTGCCCTAAGTCAGCATGGGTAACAATCCGAAAATATTTGAGACATTGGGCCAACACTTTAAGGGAGACTACCGTTGCATCATCCAAAATTAAATGAGAAAGTGTTTTCGGGGTTTGATAAAGTAAAGACAATATATCAAATTTAAGTTCAGAAAGGGAAGTCTTTTCTAGTTGAAGCCAGATTGGTTGAAAACAGTCATTGTTTGTGGAAAACCATTTGCCTAATTTGGACAAATGGGCCGCCCAATAATATAAAAGAAAATTAGGAAGTTTCAAACCCCCTCTCTCTTTAGGAAGTGATAACGTCCTATAAGAACACCGTACTCCTTTACCACGCCATATAAAAGCAGAGATCAAACTATGGAGCTTCTGAAAAAAGGAAAGGGGAAGCCAGAGATTAGTGAGGTTCAACGGATAGAAGATTCGGGGAAGGACATTCATTTTCATAATGTTTATCCTACCCCATAAGGAGATAGGAAGGGCTGTCCAACATTGCAGATCCTGACTGATTGAATCCTTAATCCTAGTAAGGTTAAGTTTTTTAAGAAGAGAGATATCTGTAGAGAAATGAATCCCCAAATACTTCATTGAGCTAGAAGCCCATTTCATCCCGAAAGCTTGGAAAGTCTGCTTAAAAGTATAGTTGTTTAAGGGAAAAATCTCGCATTTAGAGATATTTAGTTTATAACCAGAAAAGAAGCCAAACCTCTTGATAATAGCCAAAGCTGCATGCAGGGACATAACCGGATCTGCTAAGTGCAACAAAACATCATCTGCATATGCTGACAAGGTTAGATCCCTATCATGAAGCCGAATGCCCTTCAGTTGAGAAGAAGATTTAAGATTATTTAATAAAGGTTCCAAATATAAGTTGAAAAGCAGGGGAGATAAGGGACATCCCTGCCTAGTACCAGCGAAAAGACGGAAAGAGGAGGACAGAACCCCATTACAGTAAATTTTGGCTGACGGAATTTTATAGAGTGTCTTTATCAGATTCAGAAAAGGAATTGGAAAGCCCATTTCCTCCAGTACAATCCACAAAAAAAGACCAATCAACCCGATCGAATGCTTTCTCAGCGTCAAGAGACACCAGAGCAGCTGGGTCGGGGATAGTCTGAGCATAATGTGAGATATGGGACAGAGTCCTTAGATGATCAGCTGCTGACCTTCCAGGAACAAAACCGGTCTGTTCAGGACTCAAAAGACCCATCCAGATCGATTTAATCCTTTCAGCGAGTATTTTAGCCAAGATTTTGATATCATAATCCTGGAGGGAAATTGGGCGGTAACTAGCCGGGTCCGAGGGGTCTTTATCTGCCTTAGGAATTAAAACTATAGTGGCTTCGAATAGAGCAGGGTCAAGATCGGGTGAAATCAAAAAGTAATTATATAAATCCAGAAGAATAGGCGTAAGTTCATTAACAAAAATTTTATAGAAATTGGCTGGGAATCCATCTGGGCCAGGCGACTTATCCGGGACTAATGAGGCTATGACATTTTTAATTTCCTCAGTTGAGATAGGGGTTAGTAGACTCGTCACCTGAGATTCCGGTATGCGTGGAACCTTACTTTCTTTAACATATTCTCTAGTAGTTTCTGTCGGAGGGAATGTTGAGTAGTGACTATAGAGATTCAATAGTACTCCAGAAAGACCTGAGCAATATCTCTGGCGAAGAGACAATATTACCGGATGGGGAAACCAAAGAGGAATAATCCTTGAACTCTCAAGTGCACTCAAGCGCAGAGCTAGTAATTTACTAGATTTCTCACCAAAATCCAGATATCTGGCTCGAGTTTTCATAAGGCAGTATTCTGTTTTGTCTTTCAAAAGCTCAGAATATTCATTCTTGGCCAGGAGAAGCTCTTTAAAATCTGCGAGTGACGAGGAAGATGAATACTGATTGTCGAGTTCCCTTATCCTGCCAATCAACTCTAACGACCTGGCTAACCGTGTTCTCCGCCTAAGGGAGGTCATTTTAATATAGTTACCTCTGAGATAGCATTTTAAGGCTCCCCATACCATGTCTACCTTAGAGGTAGAGTTTATGTTGTCAGCCAGGAAAAGAGATATCTTAGATCTGATATCAGAAACAAATTGAGAATCCTTTAGTAGTTGAGTGTTTAACCGCCACATAGAATCTCGAGAATAGTCAGGATTAAGGGGATAAGTGTATCCACACCATGGCGTGGTCGGATAAAATGATTGGTTCCATACCGGATAAAGGAATTTGTGAGAGAAGAGGGAGACTGACTAAAATCATATCTAATCTTGATTTGGTACCGTGTGATTGGGACTGGAAAGTGTATGCTCGAGCGGTAGGGTTAGCTTGCCGCCATGGGTCTCCTAAACCTAGCAGTGAAGCCATTTCAGCTAGGGCTTTCTGAGCCGAGCTGGGCATACGACTGTCATGAGGTTCTTTATCTAACTTCGAGGAGAAAGGCACATTCCAATCCCCACCAAGTACAAAATGAGCGGGTAAAAAACTGGCCATTTTATCCAATAATACCATAAAAAAACTCAGGTTTTCCTCCGACAGGGCCATAAACAGAACCAAGAACAGTGGTTGTTCCATTTAATGTATCCCTAACTAATACAAATCTCCCTTCTGGGTCGGAGAGAACCAGATCTTTAATAAACGACACATGTCTCTTAAGAAGAATTGCAACCCCTTTACTAAAACTAGAGTTCCCGGCTACATAAAACTGGGAAAACCCCGACCGAGATAACAGCTTAACTACGTCCTGATACAGGTGTGTCTCCTGTAGGAAAAGAATATCAATATTGAGTAGGGAACAGTGATTAAAAATCTGTAGGCGTTTAGACCGGTCCCTCAGCCCTCTGACATTCCAGGATGCTATCTTAATTGTGGATCCAGCCATCCTAAAGTAAAATCGCAACACTTAAATATCCAGACATAATACACAGAATCTAAGGAAACAGGGTGCACTCCATTTACAACAATTAAAGGATTGCCCTTATCCACCCACCATCTCCCCCCCCCAGAGAGAACCCCCATACCAGAAAAATAAAGCCAACCAAGTCATAAAGAAACCCATCACCAACCCTCTTGCCCCCAAACCCACACCCACCCAACCACCATTCTTATAGGCTGTAACTCCGAATACCAAACAGTTGAGTGAGTAATCCACCCTAACCCAAAAAGAACTATATACAATGGGTGGCCAGGTAACATAATTAGGATAACAGAAACTAGAATACAGAAACCATGACCCCCCCATCCCAAAGGCGAACCTCTGAAACCCCAGCCTGGTGCATAGAGACCAATAATCGGAGTGTATTACTGAAAGTTCGATAACAAGCTGTAGTAAACCGCAAAGTAATTTTCTGCTTAATACACCAAAACATAGGGAGATGTTGGCAAACCCCCTATCTGACTTCTTGTGATTCCACACCCAACAGGCAGTCATATCTAGACTCAGCCCCCCCCCAAAGCCACCCACCTTGCATCCCTGCCCAAAGGTAGTAAATAAATCAAACCAGAACTGTTCTAAAGCTGGCCAAAATAACCTACCATAAGCATCAGCCCCAATATTTCTTTACTGCCCAGTCCACTGTAGAATCAGCCACTGGGAGAGATCACAGGAACTGAGTACCAGGAAAATTTAGAAGGAGCTCTTAGGAGATATTCATTGACCTCTAGCTATATTTATATTCAGATGAATATTGTGCAGATCTAAGCCCCTATATAAAATTAACCTTTAGGGCATCTGCATTTAAGACTCGATCCATCCGTATTCCCAATCAAAGAGCTGAGTCAGCTATATTAAGGAAGACAGCCCTAGAGCTCCAACAAACCCTTGCGAGTCAATCAGAAGCGGGGTGAGCAAAAAATAAAACCTTAATCCCCAACCATCCGTGACCACCCATGCCCATGGGAATTTGGCAGTGAAATATTGATCAACTTACTGGTCAAGCCTCTAGCCACAGGGACGAGAACCACCAGAGAAAAGGGCAGCAATCACAGGGCTACTACGAAATGACCTCCACAACCCGTGTTTCCAGGAAGACTAACTCAAGACCAACCAGTCCGTTCCCAGGAAGTTCCCCAGAAACAAAATCCCATACAGGAAGTTCCGCATTGAGAGGCCCAGACCACGGGAAGATCAAACCTCCCACCGCAAACCAACCCAGGACCCATACCCCCCGCCCAGCCCGAACGAGCCAAAGGAGCAGAGAAGCAGAAAACAGAAAACTCGGCCCCACCAAGAATGGATCCAAAAAGGGAAAGGGAGAGGGGAGACAAAACCGGGGAGAAACAGCAGAACCAGACCAGAAAAAAAAAAAAAAAAGGTAAGGACCGGACATAAAAATCCCCCCAGTAGCAGTATAGGCCATCAGAAGCCATATTTAAGTACAGTAATCAGGCAGAAAACCAGCTTAAAAGGTTAATTATATTTAACGAGGAGGGGAAGGCCCCTCAGCCTCAGCACGATTGAAAGTCATTTCAACCCGAGGATTTAAACAGATCAGGCAGTCTGCTCGCAAGTTCAGTGGAAGCCATCTCAGGAGAAGTGAAGGTGCTAGCTGTGCCCCGATAAAGTGACCTTTAAAGTGGCGGGTAAACCATTCGGAAAGGTATGGAGGCTGCGATGAGCTTTTGGACCACTTGATGGTAGGCAGCCCTTTTTCACGAGTTTCTTTAGGCCAAATCCTCGCGAATTCTGATTCTGGTAGTGTCCTAAAAATATCTTTGAGCTCTCCAGACCTCGTATAAACGTGCTGCCTCTCAATATAACTCAAAAATTTCACAATAATAGGGCGTGGGGGTGATCCGGATGGAGGTCTTGGTCTCAGCGATCGATGGGCCCTCTCAATGTGATATGAAGGGCTAATCGGAGAAGGGCCAACTGCCTTGCAAAGGAATTTTTGCATAAAAGCCAGCATATCTGGACCTTCTTCTAATTCAGGTAGGCCCAGAATAATTAAGTTGTTCCGGCGATTACGTCGCTCTAGGTCCTCTGACTTGAGCTGTAATTTTTTGATTTGGTGCTTAAGATCTGTAATCTCATTATTGGCTTTTATTTGCCATTGCTTTGTTGAAAATACTCGGGCCTCCACATCAGAGACTTTAAGGGAAACGGAGGATAAGTCAGTGCGCAAGGACCTAAGCTCCCCAGACATTTCTTTTAATATATCTTTTAGTGGGGTGAGCTCTTGCAGGAATCTATCTTCGGTGAGAGGCATAGCTTGGTGTGTTTTGTCTCCGATTCGGTCCGGCTTAACGTTGGCTTGATTACGTTGCTTTTTGGCAGCTTTTTCAGGAGAGGCAGGAGGTGTGTGCCTGACTTGGGCCTGCTTCCCATCCACCTCCATCCTGGGGTAGTAAAAGCACTTGTCTGGTCCAAACGGAGTTTGAAGGTTATATATACCTTTATTTATTAATCTATGATGAGATCTTGAGGTCTGATGTCCCAGTATTGCTGCAGAAACGCAGGTAAGGCGGCTGTAGGGGAGAACACACGAATCCAGCTGCTGCTTAGTTAGCTGCCATCACGTGACCCCAACCCCTTTGAATATCCCACCCCATATGCTCAACACAGCCTTCTTATGACTCCATCGTATTTATTTATTTAGTTATTTAAATTTTGGTAACCGAGTAGGCCCGCTGAGACCTTGACAGCCCCTTTTTCAGGGGCGACCGTGGTTAGTTACATGTAAATGGGGGGGGGAGAAAACCAATGCTTTGATATACATACAATACAGCATGGAGTACATTGTATTTGGGAAGATACATCGCAGCATAGAGTACATCACAACATTTACAACATAGTGCGCACACTTTTGTTAGGTACATACATTCATGAGTATCAAGCGACATAGATAAGTGCAAAAACTATGAACAAGGGCAGAGAAAATGTTCAATTCCTGCCCGAAAGGTGATTTCATGCAAGAACCGCAAAATCACCTTTCAGTACAGATTTGCCTAATGCCAGTGCAATTGTTCATGAGGCTGGGTCCCAAAAAGGGCATGTTGAAAATCTGGGCCAAAAATATGCAAAAATGATCAAGTTATGCCACTAAGTTCAAGACACTACTGAAATACATTGAACCGTATACCTGTTTCTTCAGTTCACGGTCCGACTTCGAAGAGTGAAGACATGCCTGCGGTCCAGAGAGGGTTACGTTGCTGGACCAACAATGGGTATGTAAAGGCTTGGGGGGAGGGGTGCGGGGTGGTGGGTGCTGAGTGGGAAGGTCAGGTGGGGGGGACAGGAACAGCTGAAAAAGATATCGATGGACAGTTTTCTTTTTATAGGGTTATGAAAAAAAAGCAAGTATTCCAGATTTTGATACTAGGGGATAGGGCACCCTCAGTGTCACTCATGTTTTGAGGGGTGCTCAGAGGGAGGGTCGGGTGGGGAATATTAACAAAAAAAAAACAATGTGTAGTCCTGATCGTGACACTGGGGGACTGGGCACTGCCAGTGTCATACTTATGTTTCTGGGGAGGGGGGGTGTTGGGTGTTGAGAGGGAGAGTCTGGTGGAGGGGGATATTTTTAAATAAATAAAAAAAAAAAAAGTCAGTGGTCAAGGCAGAACACGACACACTCTGCCATGTCCAAGATGCCTGCTGCACTGTACTGGGCATGCGCTAGTAGTTGAGCATGGTCAATACAGTTTGGTGGCCACCTTGGACACGGCAGAGTGAGCAGTGTTCTGACATAACTGCTGACACAGTAAAAATAGTGCAGTGCTACTTCCAATGGATACTAGGAACGGAAGGGCTTCACAGATGCGGAGGTGACTGTGGTGCAACTCCAACATGTTGTTCGGTCAAAAGGAATGTGCTGAGTCCTTTTCTCATAGCAAGAGGTCTACAGGGCTATGCCTACTGCAGCCCTAAAAAGAACACGAGTGACTCAGCTGACTCTCACTCTAACAGACTAAAGAGGGAGAAAAGAAAGAATTTCAGGACAACAAGAAAGCAAAGTCTGTGACTATGTGTGTGTTGAGGGGATTGTGAATGTGTACTGGGCTAGTGCATGTGATGGTACTGGTAGGCTTCTCCAGGTGGACTCTGAGGAGTAAGACCAAAACTTCAAAAAAAAAAAAAAAACAAACGAACCCCACCCCCCAAAAAAAGAAAGGTGGGACACTGAGTGGGTGGTTTGGGGTGTTCTGGTACAGACCCATCTCCTTAGCTCTCCTGCTGCCATGTTTTGAACAGAGTGACTCAGCTGACTCTAACCGACTAAGAGAAGAACAGGAAAGAAAGCATCTGCAACATTTCAGCCATTCCGCCAAAGCATGCAAAATGCTGCGGAAGCTGCAAAAGGATATTGTGATTGGTTGACCATCCATGGCACTCCAGACATTACCTCATGGGTTTTAGCCCACCTGATAGGCTAGTGATGCACATGACTCTAGGATCAGATTTCTACCATATCCAGGTCCCAGAAACCCCTGCTCTCCAGTTCGAAACGTGCATCTGATCAGGCAACAAGCACACCAGGATCCCTGCTGCTTCACTATAAAGTAAGCCATGTCCTAAATCTCAAAAAAAGGATAATAGATTGCTGAAGATATATAGAAAGCCAGCTGTGTGGCTTAGACTTGTTTTTACTATGGTTTGCAAATCTTTTAAACCATTAACTGGCCAGCTGTGTGGCTTAGACTCGTTTTCTTTACTATGGTCTGGAACCTTTTGAATCTGTAACTGGTCAATTATCAGAATCAAGAGGCATACAAACAGGCATTGCCATACTTTTATAAGACTACATCAGCTGTTCACCATACTTTCAGACTATAAATCCATTGGTTCGTTCAGCTGGAGAAGCGCTGAACTAATAGTGTAAAATTTTAGAAATTTAACGTATTTATTATTTGCTTGTGCTTAACTATCCCTGTTGTTTGCGCTGCGATCATTATTTACAGCCTCTTTACCTTCGGGCCACATGTCTCTAATGTTTGTGTCATTTTTCCTGGACTCAGGGCCATTTTTCCATGCGCCTGCCTTTCTCCACGCTCCAGCTTTCCAGCCACCCATACAACCTTCCACAACATCAACTAAAGCAGGAAGTAGTTACCCAGTGGAAGTCCACCTTTTATATGGGAGAATGGCTCCTCGAGTAGCATGGCACACACAGTACACAATGGAGCAGAATGAAAGGGGATGTGTGTCTCAGTTCCACCCAGTGGAACCTGATGGCACAGTTGTTCCAGGTTCTTCAGCCCTTTGAGGATGCCACTGGGGAAATGAGTACAGATGATGCCAGTCTGAGTCAGGTTATCCCCTTGATATGCCTACTTTAAAAAAAAAAAAACTGGAAAAGCAGAAGGCAACATCCCTGGAGGAAGGTACTGCGACTTCGCTTGCAGAAAACCTCACTATGTCCCTTGAAATGGACCCCAGAATAGAAATGATGTTACAATCTGAATATTATATTCTCGTCACTATATCAGACCCTCGATTTAAGGCTACCCTGGCTTCCTTACTCCCCTCTGGCATCACAGACATCACCAGATATAAAGACCTACTCACTGAAAAAGTGTCAAATGAAATGGTGGATACCATTTCATCACAACAACCCCTTGAGTGTACAGACTCCCAAACCTCACTACCAGTTAGAGGTGCATCCACTGTGGAAGATCAAGATGAAGAAGAGGGCATTTGGTCAGAGTTGCAAGATATTGGTAAAAATTCTACTTTTTCCAGTGTTTTCCAAGGACATACTGCTGCCGGTATGGTGGAAGACCATCTAAAAGACCCTAGTAAAACTATCTTTACAGGATGACCCTCTGAAATATTGGCAGAGTAAGAGAGAAGTCTGGCTAGTATTATACAAAACAGACATTTTAATTGAGTTGCCTCCCCCCCCACCGCCCACCAGTGTCTATTCGGGGAGAATCTTTAGCACAGCTGGTAGTGTTGCTCCTGACCTATGCAGCCACTTGTTACCTGAAAATGTTGAACGCCTCACATTTATGAATGTCAATCTTCATCTTTTCAGTGGATGCACTTCTTCTGTTAAACACCACACTGATCCTAACAGTAATGCAGGGGAACCAATATGCAATAATGATGAAGATTAATAGGCAATTGTGTTGTGTGGGTGTTAAGCTGTTGATGATGTCTATAAGGTCACAGGGTAAAATAGTGCAGAAAATTACACCAATATCCTGAAGTTTGACTAAAAAAAAGACACAATACACACAGCCACACCAGTGCTGCTCTTTTTTTTTATTACACCAATTTTAAGGAAAACATCATGGGCCTGATTTTCAAAGGGTCGCTACACTGGCACATGGTGCGCTGATCCACGGCTGCAGAAACCTCTGGGTACGTCAGGGACCCTGCACCCTATTCTAGAAAAGGGGGGTCCCAGCGCCAAAGCCCCAAGAGTTGCCACAGTTCAATCTTGCATCAAATCTCTGGTGCACCAGAGGGGTTTGATGGAGGGTCCTGTTAAGCCCCCCCAACCTGGCACAACCCTAGCCCCAATCCCCCAATCCACAATGTTGGGGGGGGGGGGACTATGTTGTATACAGCAGCCAGACCGGTGGGGGTACCAGTAGTGGGTGTCAGAGGCAAGACGCACTGTAGGAGGGTACTCTGATGGCACCAAGGCAGGAGTGTCTTGGAGGGGAAACATGACCACAGAGTGCAATAGGCAATATGCTGCCACAAACCGTGTCCTGGACCCCTGATGCCACCAACACTTGTCAGCCACCCACATCGTGCCACCACCCCAACAGGGGGTGACTGACCATGGCATCACAGGATGAGGGGGTGCATACAGTGGGGAATGTACTCCGGGCAGTGCCACCTGTCCCAATGTACAGCCACGTGTGCCAGAAGAATGATGGCAGGTGGGATGTGTGCCACAAGGCAGATGCCATCTTGAGATCTGGCAGTCAGCATGTCAGGGCATGTGTGTGCTGTGGGTCAGCTGGCAGGGGTGGCAGCATCGGGGGTCTGGAACATGATCAGTGGCAGCATACTGTCCATGGTCACTCCGTGGCTGTGTGTCACTGTCCAGGGCACACCTGCCCCGGTGCCACCAGTGTTCCCTCCCACACCATGCCGTGCCCATTTCACCCAGCACAGGCACCCCACTCATCCTGCTGCATGGTGCCATGCAACCTGCCCCCCCCCCACAAAGCGGTTTACAAAAACCACCCGGCACAAGGGGTGTTAGACTAGCTCATGGCTGATCTAACCTCAGCATCATGTTGCATCCATGGCAGGGCTTCCAAAATCCCAAATAAGAGGATGCTGCAGCCCCACCAAGGCACAAGCCTCCTTGCGACATGCCACACCAGCATTTCTGGCACAGCAGTGGTGCAAGGCATCTCGATTTCGACGCAGCCTGCATCTGAAAATCAGGATTGCCGCAAACTTCAGCACAAGGTGCCACTTGTGTCAAATCCTTTTGGTGCAGGCACCTTGCGCTAAATTTCAGGGTTTTCAAATCGGGCCCCTTCTTTTCTTTTATGTGTCTGTGGGAAACAGGAAGCAGCCTGTATCAGAATGTGTGTGGAATGAAATTGTAATAATCTCAAGTACGGGAACTCGGATGCTGGTAGAGACACCCAAGTTAGCTTGAACACAACTAAAATTAAGGACAATATAAAACCATGTAAAAGGCAAGCAGATGCCTATAGTGCACGCTTATTATACAGTATTAAATATGGGCAGACTGGATGGGCCATAGGCCTTTATCTGTCGACACTGTCTATGTATCTATGTATTATAAGGATATACTGTAGGCATCTGCGTGCATTTTTGCATAACACCAAAGATATAGATAAGTTTGTCACCTAGCTGCTTCTTATGTTTGCCTTCGTCTTGCACACTGGGAGGCAAATCATAAGCACACACACATAATTTAAGATTGAAGCAGAAGATGAACTGACATAAATTTCTTTTTCTTTAATCTTGAGTTGCGTACAATTATAAATGCCAAATGTCAATTCGTCATCTTCTTCAATCTTAAATTCGTGCATGTGCTTATGATGTCCCTCCCACAATGTGCAAGACAAAGACAAAACATAAGCCTTTGCTAGCTGACCAGCCTTCCCCTGTATGTGTTGTTGCACAAAATGCTCATTGCAATTTTTTCATAGTTGTCTGACTAAAAAATGTAACCAAAGCCAAACCCAAACCACTGGCTCTTCTTGTACTTTCTTAGACAACCCACTTGTGAAATTTAATACAGACATTCTTAACTAGTAATTACTGCACTTGTGTAGTTGTCGGAGTCAACATGACTATCTTTTTAAACAATCCACTTGCAAAAGTTTTATTTTTATTTTTTTTATCATGAAAAATATTATTTACTTTCAGTAAACTAACACCACATAGTATACAGCCAGAGTAAACAATACAAAATCCATTAAAAAGGCAAGAACATGGATAATAAGTGGCAGTACAGATTCCTTACAGAACCAATAATTGGAAGGCTTAGCCTGGAGTTCAAAGGACAAGCGGCCAGCCACTCCCACTTCCTGAGCTATATAAGCAGTTCCTCTCAGCCTCCTTCTGAAGCACTTTTTTCTTTGCCCCACCATCCTCCCCTCCTCCTCCAGTGGCAGCACTTCTCTCCTTGGGATCCTTCCTAAGGTACTGTACCTTTAGCGACGGGAATCATCCCGTGGCATCTCTAGGGGTGGAACCCTCTTCGAGGGTTCCTTGCCTCTGGTACCCCTACAGGGTGGTAATTCCTCTGGAATAGAGAGTGCAAAAGGCCAAAACCAAACTAGCACAGTTGCACAAGCATAACAATATACTGGCTGCGTAGGCTATTGAATTGACCCTTGATTCAGAAGTATTCCAAAGTGGCTTGCCAAACACATAATCTACAATGAGCCAGTGTGGGTACTAACAATACAGTTGCAAAAGTTACAGAGACATTCTTGTAACTGTATAGTTGTAGCTGTCTGAGCCTGACTGAAAAAAACAATTGTATTAACGCTTCCTTATTCTCCTGTATTGGCGAATGGAAACAAACATTAGATTCTATCTGTAATGTTAGAAATTTAAAACTATCTGAGGCATTTGCTTGCTTAGCTACATTTTTTAATTGGGCTTAAATGTATGCTAAATTCATAAGGGAGGGTGGGCGAGTTCCAAATATGCAGTTTCACTCTGCACACTACTATTTGGTTGTTTTCTATGCAGGTTGGTCAGAAACGAACACTTTGTAAACAGCAGGATGCAGTGCATCTCAGGCAGTGGACCCCCTTTTAATATGACTGCCACTTCATTGACATTTTTTTGGTGCTTTTCTCTTGATAAACCCTTTTTCCTTCAATTGTTCATATTGGCCGAATCTGCCAAATCCATATCCTTTGAGATCCAAATCCAAACTCAGACTGGAATTGGCAAATCCAAAACCAGATCCAAACCCACCCCGGCTTTGCCCATCCCTACTCATGGACCTGTATGAAAATGATGGCTCTAATCACAACTTACATACTTTGTCTGCCACTTCACTTGACCACCAGCAACCCACTCCATTAGGCCCCACAAGTGCCCATCAATCCGACACGCCATTTCCTGCTGTGCCTGGGCACCAATCTGACCTCCAGTTTCTCTGGCATCCCACAGGGCAAGCTTTTCCAGGCACCTCCCCTGGCCTAGTGCAGATATTAAGTACCTCGCCTGACTTCCTCTGTGGTTGACTTCACCCAACCGGGGGCTTCCACTGGTCTAGAGGAGGAGTGTGTATGAATCGTGGTGTCAGCTGGAGGGGTTCCAATGGCTCGCTGAAGGGCTGCAGGCATGAGAACTATGAAGATCATCATCCCGCCCACACTGGTGCAACATTTCCAGCCCATTTTGTCTCACCCCTCCTCTCCATGTTCGCACACATTTGCGACTGACATGAGGCTGCACCCAGAGATGTTTGGTGACCCATGCCATCACTGGCACTTTCACCACACCACCAACAGCAGCTGCTGTTACAGCCATGCAGCAAACACCCTCCCCCAGGAGCAGAGCAACCGGTGGACACTCTGAGTGCTCCCTGCCATCATCTGCTCTTGATGGGCTCAGGGCACGGACCTGTGTCACCAGTGTGCCAGACTGATCCCCAAGTGCTCAGCACTGCAGAGATGGCCACTCATATTCTGTATAATGACCTATTCCCACACTCTGCACAGGGTGACTCCACACTCTCGTTAGGAATATTATCATTATATGCTGGGAATAGGAGCTTTGTAACCAGGGTGGCTTAGACCTGGACTAGTCCTCCATAGTCAAATCACAATCAAATGAAAATACCATCACGAACGTACTTCAGGATCACCTAAAAGTTAATCAAATCTGTCATCAACCTGTACCTAAATAAACTTTGTGCATGTAGTTCACAACAGCATCATCAAAAACAGGAACACCAAAGGGCACAGCTACAAGCTGGCAGGAGCTAGGCACAAGAAGAAGCCAGGAAGCACTTCTTCACAGAAAGAGTGGTGACAGGCTGCATGCTCTACCAGGGGGGCAGTCAATCACAAAACTTTTTTTTTTTTAAATGAGTGAGATAAATCAAGGGGAAGGTTAATATAATGGGGGCGAGCAGAATGTAACAAGTGCCTGAGCTCCACAGCGAGCAGACCTGATAGACCCTTTGGGACCTTTTCTGCTGACATTTCATAGTGTTGTATAACATTATTGGGAACTAAAAACCACCTTATTGTTATACTCTGGAGTACTTTCATACTACCATGTAGTGAAACAATAATTATAACTGTTGACCCAACTGACAGTGTACGAGTCATCATCTTTACTACTGCATCAAAGTATATAACTGTCAGTAACTACCCTGCATCACTCTATAACTTTGCAACAAATACAGCTGATGCTCTGGCTCCCTAGGGACCACCTTGAAAACTATGTGTTACACCTCAACAAGACTATCCTGGTGTGTAAATCATGATACCGGGTCAATATAGCACTGCCTAAATAGCTCGTTGATGACCGCGCTGACTATAGCGTGAAAGTTTCTACAGTAACAGGGATAGCTCACGGTATGGTAAGAACCGCTACACCTATCACTGTAAGATGATCTAGAGGAGCATCAAGGAGGCTACCAGTGTGATGCCTGGTCGAGCCGCCCCTGTGGCGGAGTGGCTAGGGCAACCGCACCCCATGGGGTGGGGACCTGGGACCATGGTTCGGTTCCCAGCAAGACCTCTACCGCTGCAGTTTAAAAAAAAAAGAAAGAAACTTTTCCCCCTTCCAGTGTTTCACCCAACCCTGAAGCCCACACCCCCTTGGAGTTAAATATATTAAGTCCAGGGGTTTTGGGGAGTGAAGCCCTCCACGTCGGGGGAAGGGGGCTATACAAAAGATACTATTTTTTTTATGCTATGTGCGCTCTTCCATGTTTGGTCAGTGTTTTTCCACAACCTTGTTTTGTCGCACACTGTTTTGTGTGTGGCACTGTTGTGTTGTGCGGTTTCGGCCGTGACATCATGACCCTGTGCTGTAAAACATCATACAAATAAAGTAGGATGTGACAGTTCCTAAGACTCATGGGGTCAGTGCTGAATGAGTTTTAATCCTTTTTTATATTACTGTATACGCCATTTTGTTTGTTTTTGTTTTGTTTGTATATCGATCAATCGACAACTGGAATCTATCATGAAATACAGGGGTCGAAATTGGCACCAGCATGCTAGCCAAATGCAGGTAGATTTTGTATCGAGCTAGTAAGATTTTCATTTAAGTAGCCCTGCGGGCTTGTACTGGAGAAGGCAACATGTCAGTATGTACACCAGCTGGGCCAGTGAAAATATCTGTGGGACTAGTGGATTTTTCTAGTCACTAGCCCTGCTGGCTAGTGCCTGCAAAACTTAATTTCTACCCCTGGAAATATCTGCAATTTTTGCATCACTTCACCCAGGACACCTTCAGAAATGAGACTTGTTCTCACAAAATCTTTTGTCTAAAACAGTTCCATGGAACACACTAAATATGCAAAGTTAAATGGCCTTTCATCAAGCCAGCCCAGTGGAGCAGCAGTGGTGCTCATGCTCGTGACGCCAGCGACCCGGGTCTGGAAGCAAGCCAAAGTGATTGGGAGGCCAGCCAAGACAAGAAAAACTAATCATCCCATGGGATGCTCTCCTCCTTCTCCTCCTATAGGGAGAGAGGGAGGGCTGGGAACTCTACTACACTAGCGGCAGGGGTGACCACAGGTGGCAGTACAAGCTGAAGCCACAACGGGCGAGTGAGGCCTCCTGATGGCAATGTAAGCACGCTAACATTCTGGCATCACTGCCACCCAAACTGACATGGTGCCAAGGGGGTTCTGGGAAAAAACAAGGAAACACCCCCTGGACATGCAAGATGCTGTAGGTGACCTTCCACAAGTCCCACACCACCTCTGGGCTCCCAGCCTGCACCAAGCTGTAACATCTTGAGAGGCTTGGGGAACTCCAAAGGCCCGGCCACAGGGGGTAAGCTCTGTAGGATCTGTTGTAAGGAGGCTAAGTCCTAGAGATGGTGGGAGATGGGGCTGGTGAGGTCGTCACAGGGTAGAGGCAGGTTGGGCTGAGACAGAATAAAAAAATAGCACTTCTTCATTATTTATTGACCGCACCCCTTTGCTTTACGTGGTTTAAGACCAAATTACATGTTAATATAGCACTGCTGAACCAAGATAATACAACAAGCTAAAATGAATTATGTAAGTAATAAGCCACAAAAGTGTATGCATTATAGGATTTTAGAAAATGGGTAGAGATATTTCCCAGCCTCTGGCACAAGCCTTGTCAAGGGGTACATTTATGTGCCAACAGAAACTGGGAAAAAAACAAGACCCACTACCAGCTGCCTCCTTACTTGTGGAGATTTATGTGCCAGACTCCAAAACTAAATTTGAAAATGCTGACCAGCCACCGTTTTTTCCCCTCACTTATCGAATGAGCCTTCAGCTGGCAGCCAGTCTCCCCCTCTGCTCTTACACACGCTACTTTTTCCATGCAATTACCATCACATATTTAGTTTACATTTTAAAAGGCTACCTTGTATTAAGCACTGCTCATACCTGTAATGCTGCCCGCATCAGCATTGCTCACACGTCTTGACCCATCCGACCACAAACAGCATACCATCTCCAACAGCAGCTCCCAAGAACTCGTTAAAAAAAATTCAAAAACCACAGATTGTGTCCACCGCAACATGGCAGAGGAAGAAGAATGCAATAATATTCTTCCAGCCACACTAGACAGCGGCAGTCTCCTGACTATGCTGTTGTGCTCTCTCACCCAGCCACTGTCCCACTTCTCAGAGCCCCAAGCCGGCAGCACATCTCCAACTGTGGCAGGGGAGCTCACAAACGTCTTGCATCTCCCATCCACGACTGCACTGAAAAGCTGCACAGCAAAATGGGAGATGAACAAGAATCAGGGCTATCAGTTGTGGGGGACAGCTTATCACAGCCACATGAATATGATGGCTTCCAACAGCAGTGCCCCCCACTGGCAATACTACCAGATGAGGGACTACTTTACAAAAAACACACATAAATGCGCATGTTTAAATATTTTATTTTTTAATTTTTTAACCTTGAATAAAAATGTCTTAACGTGCCCATTTTTGTAGCCCAATAATTCCCAACAGTGTGGGTGGTATTGGGCTATGCTGGACCTTTCAGGAGCTAGAAGACCCTCCGCCTGCAGTGGTGGCCTCCTTTTGCCACTGGGGTGGTCCAGTATAGCTCAAGACCACCCACACTGTCTAGTATTATTACTAGCATAAAATGGCTCTAACTCATTTTTCGGGGAAGAAACATGTGATTTGGCCCCTGAGTGTGCATTTGTACAAATTTCACACACAGTAAGGAGACATCTCTTGGCCAATTAAATTTCTAGAAAACAATAACTGGGGTCCGGTGCAGTGATGGTGACTGGCAGGTAACCACCCTGGCATGCTGGTGTCCCGGGTTTTTGCCCCAGGTCTTGCAAGTCAAGAGTGGGGGCTAGCAAGGGGGGGGAGGGAGCATCCATGAAGGGAAAAGAGGAGATGTTCACCACTCCAAGAGCACATCTGGCGATAATGTGGGGCCACTGCTGGTGTTGGTGACTACATGTTGGGGAGGTGGAGATGAGCAGGAAGGAAGCAAAGAGGAAAATGTTCAGCTAAGGAAGCCTTGGGGGACAACCTCCTTGTGCACTCCTCCACACCACCCACCCTCGGCAGTGGCACATCCACTGCCCAGTACAAGGGAGAGGACAGCTGATACTCAGTACTGGTGAAATAGGGACTCCAAGACCTGGACTGGCTGATCCAACCGAACCAGAAGCACTTTGTACATTCTGGTCATTCCAACCACACCAACCAGTCTAGTTTGTACCATTTTGGTCGAGTCCAGGCCTGGTGATCCAGCTGTCCTTTCTAATGGCAAATCTGAAAAAAAAAAGTGCTCTCTGGTGGCAGATACACAAAAAAATGGTAAACAGTTGTTCAGTCTACATCCAGCTGTGATCTCCACTGGTAAATCTGCAAAAATAAAATGGTAACCAGTTGTCTGGTCCAGGTCCAGCAATGCACCATTTTCTTTATGTGTTTTTTTTTTTTTTTTTTAGGATTTTTGCAGATTTGCTAATAGAGAAAGACAATGGGACCAGACTAGACAACTGGTTACCATTTTTTTGTAGATTTGCCATTGGGGAGCACCGCAAGCCCCATAACGGAAAACTGTCTAACATTTTGTTTGCACATTTACCATTAGGGAGCACAGTCAGACCAGAATGGGCAACTAGTGGGAAAAGCTAATGGGGTGCTGGCATGTCTCGTCAGGGGCATCACTAGCAGATGGAGGGAGGTACTGATGCCCCTCTACAAAGCCATGGTGAGACCACACCTTGAGTATGGAGTCCAGTTCTGGAGGCCACATCTGCGTAAGAACATAGACAAGATTGAGGGGATTCGGAGAAGGGCGACTAAGATGGTGCAGGGTAAACCATACAAGCAGAGATGTAGGGAATTGTGGCTGTATTCCTTGGAAACTAAAAGGGAAAAAGGGGACGTGATGGGAACTTTCAAATATGTCAAGGGGATCAACAGAGTGAAGGCAGGGAGTCTACTTCAAAGGAAGGAAGGTGCAGTAACTAGGGGACACAGTTTGAGGCTGCAGGGGGAGATTCAGAGGCAATGTGAGAGGACAGTTCTTCATGTAGAGGGTGGTGGAGGCATGGAACAAGCTTCCGGTGGATGTGGTGAAGGCTAAAACAGTGTCAAAGTTCAAGACTGCATGGGACAAGCACATGGGGCTGCATGGGAGCTGGAAAGGGGTTACGGGGGGTGGTGGAATAAATAAAGGGGATAAAGGGGTGGAAGAGGGCAGACTGGATGGGCCTAAGTGTCTTTTTCTGCCATCAAGATTCTATGATTCTAGTTTCCTTTTTTGCAGATTTACCATTACAGAACACTGCTGAACTTGGACTGGACAACTGGCTACCTTATTTGTGGATTTAATATTAAAGAGCACAGCTGAACTGCTGGACCTGGCACAGAAAAAAAAACGCAGCAAGAGCAGGTTGGTTTCCATTCACCTGCAGGCCCCTCACCAGTGACATGGCCTTCCTCCCGTTTGGATGTTTTCTGCAGTGGGAGCTGGGGATCCCTCCACACCCCCTGAGGGGTAATCCATGAGGTAACTGGCGTGACAGTAAGCCCAAGACAAGACAGGTGGCGGGGCTGGGGAGGTCGGCAGGATGGGGGCATGGCCATCAACAGGGAGATAAAATGAAATAAAATATATATATATATATATATATATATTGTGTTGGCTTCTCCCGATTCATTTTGTCCACTTTCACCAGTGGTACCAACTTCACATTAGCTGTGCTTTAGCATGCCCTCCATTCTGTTAAAGAATGCTGGACCACTTGCTCAGAAATTAAAGTTGTCGCCCCTCTATGAACAACGTAAGACAATCAAAGCAATCTGTTGATAAATTGCTACACAAATGTTGAGGTCATCTGCAAGCTGCACAGTGAAACCTGGGCTGTAACTGTAGTGTGTGTGTGTGTGTGTGGCTTTATTTCCTGACTTCCATTTTTTTTTATGATTGGAATGTGGGGGGCTGGGTGTCTACTTTTTTGTGACTTTTTCTTAACAACAAAAAGGCTAATTTGTTTCTCCACATTGCACTATACAGGACGACCATACAAATATTAGTAGTACCTATCATATACCCCTCAGCCTCCTGCCTCATAAATCAGGGACAAGGCTTAAATAAATCAGGGACAAAGGACCAAAATCAGGGGCACATCTTCAGAATTAAAGATATCCACCCAGAAAGCTGGTAGAATATGATGCTTAGTGCAACATGCATTTTCTAAAGAAGAACAAGTCTGTAACTTTAATGCTTGACATTATTTTGTGCTTACAATCGTCACTGTTTGGCTAAGGAAACATACATTTTAGGAGGGACAGAGTAAAATTTTGAGGCAAAAGTAGGGACGTCCCTGAAAATCAGGGACAGTTGAGAGGTATGTAGCTTCTATGCCTTGAGTAAACACACACACACAACATGCAGTCTATGATGAACAGTGCTGCAATTCGTTGCTCAAAGAAACTGGAACGCTACTACTCGGGCATACCGAGGCATGCAATAAGGTAATCTGCCGAGGAAATCACATCACTTTATCAGTCCCAAGCCTGTAGCTCCTCCCTTGCTGTGATGTGCAACTTAAAAATAAATGAATAATGACAATACAATAAATGTAAACTTAGTTTCTGACTCAGGGTACTAAACATGGCTTTTAATAAAGCGTGTGCGCGCTCGTCATTCGTCAACTTGAGCCCACTATCTGACACACTTCAAAAACGCAGTATACATATGTGCAAGTATATATTAAATAAAAAGTTGCATACTCTTTGCAAACATTTATAACGTGCATTCTCCGCTATAGTTTGTTACCGCAATCTACATGTCATTGTTAAGCAGAACATCCTCGCAAACTTAATCACCACAAGGCAGATTAGTTTCAGAAAGCGACCGATTCCGGTCTATTTTTTCTCTTAAACTCAAGTTAAACAGTTTATTTTTTTTTTTTCACTTCTTACCCTCGCTGCCGCACTGTTTGCCATTGTTTGCTCCCATCCTGCAGACTTCATACTCTTTTCCCAAAACAAAACATTCTTAAAAAGTAAGCCAGGAAACACTAATCCAAAGTATAACCAACAAATTCTCAAGTTTGCATCTAAAGATCTTCAGGCAAAAGCCCCAGGGGTCTGCAATCCCTGTTCCAGACAGAAAGGGAACAAGCACCGATAATCCAAACTAGCGGTTTAAACAGCAGCGCAATCCCATTGCAGGACACCAATCCGAAAATAATGTATCATCTTCCCTTTAGGTTCCCAGTACTCCTGTTACTTAACGTGAAAAATACAGCACTGCAAAAGGGGCTAGATCCTTTTCAAACGTCAACCACTTGTTGAGACAAGGAGCGCTGCTATAAGCGGCGGTGAGGGGAGCGCAGCTCCCTGATCTGGACAGTTACAGTATTTTGTGCGGGGCGACAATCAGTTACAATGTAGCGGAGATTTCTTACACTGCAAAAAAGACTATGCCCACAAAATCCGATCCAGGATCAGATTACTAAAACTGCAGCAGCCCGAGCAAGCTCCACCTCAGTGACATCATTACATCCCCGCTCAATGTGTAGTTTTATGAAGCTCTGATCCTGGATCCGATTATCAAAACTGCTACAGTTTGGGCAGACTCCACCCTTTGACATCACTCGAGCTGCCCCTCTCTATGTTCATCATATGAAGGTTGGAGCCTGACTGGATCAGATTACCAAAAACTAAGCAAGCTCCACCTTGTCCCACCCAGCCTTGTCGGTTCCAGCCGCGCGGTGTCACTAGCCCGGCCCCTTAGTGGTATTTTGGAGAGAAGCCCGCCCGTTTTGAAAAGCCAGCAAAGAACTGCACAGCTGAGGAAAGTTAAGCTAGGAAGCAGGGGTCAGCTGTGTCAGCATTAATTCTCTGGCTGGGGACTTAGAACAGGAAAATGTGGATGTGGGGAAGGCTGTGCACTCTTGCAGGGGTCCCCCACACAATCTCCACTAGGACACACGTTTCCTCTTGACACTGGAAGCACAGTAACCCTGCACATTCCACATGCCCCCTGCTGGCCTAGTGCCCAGTATACTTCTCAGCCCACTAAAATGTGCAGCACTGGCCTTTAAAATGCAGAGCAGATGGACAATGTGTAGCACATTTTATTGCCAACTGAAAGAATAAGAAAAACAGAAAGTAGCGACGTCATGTGTTTTGTGTTAAAGAATGCTTCGATGACGTTAGTTTTAATAGTTTGTATATCTACAAGTACTGTAGTCTTTAACACAATGTGGAACATTAGTTTGCATCTGTGGAGTGAGAAGAAATCTAAATGTAAGTGTAAATAATGTGTAGCACTTGAGAGGCACAGTGCTTAGGAAATCAGAGTGATGACAGACACAAGAGGAGGGGAAGTGAACCGAGAGTTTGAATTTTCATGCAGCTGTATGAAAGGTTGAACAGTCACCACAAAGGGTCGGACACTCAAGTGAGGGGCTGGTCCCAGTACCTACTTTGTGAGCTACAGCAGTTTGGTTTACTAACTGCAGTGGTTAAATTGCAAAAGTCTAGGTGGGCGAACTGCCATTTCTAGGTGGTGCAACTGTCATGTCTAGGTGGTAGAACTCTCCTATAGTAGTCAGTGGAAACATAGAAATTAACTACAGAGAAGGACTGCTTGGTCCACCGAGTCTGCCCATTTTTTCTACCTACTGTAATACTGCTGACCCTACTTGATCTCCATCCAGCATAGCCCTCCCTTCCCTAACCATTATGGTTCCCTTTTGCTTATCTCATGCTTTCTTGAATCCTGTTAGGTTTTGCACCCTCCACCTCCACTGAGAGGTTATTCCAGGCATCCACTACTCTTTCTGTGAAAAAGTACTCCCCGCGTTTTCCCTGAGTCTTCCCTACTCTAGCTTCATTACATGTCCCCTTGTCCTTGAGCATCTTTTTCTGAAAAATGTTCCCCTCCTGCACCTTATTTATACCCATGAGGTATTTGAAAGTCTCTATCATATCCCCTCATTCCCTCCTTTCTTCCAGGGTGTACATAATGAGGTTCCTTTACCTCCTCTGGACCTCCTCTACCCTCTCTATATCCTTCTGGAGATGTGGTCTCCAGAACAGGACACAGTACTCTAGATGAGGTCTCACCAATGATTTATACAGCAGTATCACCACCTCCCTCTTTCCGCTTGTGATATTTATTTATTTTATTTAGTTTTTGTTGACCAGGTAAGTGCACTAGACAAATCCTGCCTATTTTCAGGCACAACCCGGGGCAGGGGGATACAGATGAATGCCAACCGACCTAGAACCAGATTAAGAGGTTGTTGGTATTTTTAGTGAATGAGGGAAATGTGGTCAGGACACCAGGGGAATTCCCCTACTCTTTTCGATAAATGCCATGGGACCTTTAACATCCACCTGAACTACCACCAATCCAGGCAGATAGGACCTCGGTTTAACGTCTCAACCGAAAGACAGCACCTCAGAAGTGCAGCACCCCTCTCATGCTGCACTACAGTGTCAGTACTGGGATATTAACCCAAGTGCCAGATGCAACCCTCCCTATGCTCCCTGGCATCCCACTGGTTTTCCCACTGCCTTGTCACACTGTTTGGCAACCTTTAGGTCATCAGATATGATTACCTCTAGGTCTCTTTCCTGTTTGGTGGTCAGCAGTACCACTCCCCCATCTTGTATTCCACCCCATGGTTTCTGTGCCCCAAGTACATGATTTTGCACTTCCTCACATTGAAACTTAATTGCCACACTCTTGACCATTCTTCAAGCTTTATTAGATCCCTATTCATTCCACTCCCCCCAAGGGTCTACCCTATTGCAGATTTTAGTGTCATCTGCAAAAAAGGCATACCTGCCCTTCAAGCTTCTCTGCAATGTCGCTTGTAAAGACACTCAATTGTGCTTACACAACTAGATGGGATGATGCTTGTGTGACTTGATTTACTTTGTGGTGTTCCACCTCTCTATCCATAGGATATACCACCCTGTAGGGGTACGACGCATGAAACCCTAGAGGAGGGCCCCCCTACAGGCGCCACGGCAATGATTGTATTGGTTAAATGTAGGTTAGGAAGAAGCCCACGGGTAAGAGAGATGAGCCACTGGAGGAGGAGGGGTGGATGGTGGGCAATGAGAAACTAATCCTGGAAAGGTCCAGGATGAGTGACCTTATAAGCTGATGGGAGAATGATGTAGTTGCTCCACCCATTGAACCTTGGGCTTAAAGCCCTCCCATTCAATTGTGCTTATGCAACTAGATGAGATGATGCTTGTGTGACTTGATTTACTTTGTGACTTCCCCCTCTCTATCCGTAGGATATACCACCCTGTAGGGCTACGACGCAAGGATCCCTAGAGGAGGGTTCCCCCCTACAGGTGCCATGGGAATGATTGCGTTGGCTAAAGGTAGATTAGAAAGAAGCCCAAAAAGAATACCCAGTCAGGTGTCGAGCATTGAAGAGACGAGGATGATAAATTAATTAATTCTGAGAAGATAAGGGCGGACTTCCTAAGGAGCGAGGAGGAAAGCTGGGGCCATCATCCTCCTCCATCCAATAGCGGAACCTAACTAATTAACCTAAGAAAGAACTAATTCTAACTAATATTATGACCAATGGCACGGAGGAGAGGAAAAAAACCCTTTGAGCAGGAAACCTCTGGGGATCCAAGGTCTAGGTTGCCTTCCCTCCAGGCTGATGACGTTTGATTTGAGGATGTATGTCGTTAAAGAGAAGGATTCTTTAAAAATAAAGGATATGAGTAGGGAAGATGATGACGGGATAGAGAAAAAATCCCCCCAAAAAAGCACAGATCGAAGAAGGAACATGAGGCAGCAGAGACCTGAGAGGGGTATGCTCGAGCAGTCAATGGGAAGGAGTAGATCCATGTAGAAGTCAGAGGAGCAAGGGGTATCCAGATGCGCTCATGAGAAGACTGAGGAGGATGAAGACAGATGGTGATCACTGCAGGAGTGCAGCAGTCCAAGATGAGAAGACTGAGGCTGAGGAAGATGGACGATGATGAGCACTGCAGGGGCGCAGCGGGTTGATGAGGTAGCATAAGACCCTATGAGAGGTATGCTCAATTGATCGATGTGAGTGTGAAGAAGAGGAGACAGGAAATTGACTTGAAGATGAACTTGGATAATGGTGGTATGCGCAATGTGATTAAGTAGACCCCAATGCCAAGAAGGCAGGCCTGGAACCAGAGGGTACACCCGGGTCAAGCGATCAAGAGGAGCAAATTGAACAATGGACTATGAGGAGTGAAACCATGAGTGGAGTGAATCCATGGTGGCTGGAATGAGACAAGGTATGATAAGAGATGGAAGCCACGGCTAGAGTGAATCCTTGATGGCTGATGGATTGAAGTCATGATGGGAGGCTCGATGAGAAAGGAATGGTGAATGATGACCAGAGTCAGGAACTTGATACATGTGGCAGGAGGGTAGCGGAACGACGAGGTGGCATATGAGTAATGATAGTATGCTCAAAAAAAATATCAACTGCATGCATGATGATAGAGCAAAATGGACGTTTGAGAACTTCAGGGCCAGACCGAGGCACCTAGAAACAGCCAATGAAGTGGATGGCAGAGCAAGTGGGAAACAGCATCTGATATGGAGCAAGGAAGGGAGGATGGAATGGGAGGGTAAGGAAACGAGAGCACATCCCACAAAAGTACAGCAAAACCCAGAAAGCAGAACATAGCCTGGAAGACATGGAGCCATGTGTCATCAAAATGAGTGATGCTGAGAAACTGTGGAAATATTAGGAAGGGAAAAATAGTCATCCTACTGATAACGCAAATCATGGGAGAAGCAGTACTCAGTAACAGAAATATGAAATGTACAATAAAGTGAAATGAGTCAGAAGGCAGATATGTGATAACATATTGGAAATTCAAATAATTAAATCAAGCATATGGTATAGATGGTAAAAAGCTATGGATACAGATAGGAAGATAGTCTGAACAGAAGCAGAAGAGGGCCGGAACAGGTAAGGCAATTACTCCTCAAATTTGCCCTGACCCTATCCGTCCCACATGGAAATGGTGCTGCACATGCAGAGATGTGCTGAAACCTCAGACTGGAAATCAGAAATCAAGAACATAGTAAGATGCTAAATAAAATAAACTTTGTCCAAATAAAAGCAAAGGTTACCACAGTGCACCGAGCTTGTATCACATGATTGAGCATACATCCCTCATTATGAGCTGCAGTGTCCCTCATCGTCCCGAATTGCGAGAGTCCGTGTTCCTTGATTCCATGGCAAAAGGTAGAGAGGTATGAGGCTGATGCCGGATGCACAACCAAGAGAGGCTGAGAGGCAGGGTTGAGGGAGCCATTAAAGTAAAACGAGGGGAAAAGTGCAGGAGCGAAGAGATGGAGCTGCCACAAACGGCTCAAGCTGGCTGAATAGGTCCCCACGGGAAGACATCCAGAACAGGGAACAGAGAACTCTATATGGCAAAAGGCAGAGATCGGTAGAGCTGGACTGACGAGGGAACAGAATGATATGTGACAGAGAGTGACTCATGGCAAGGGAGAGACAGCAGAGGAGGGAAAAGTGACAGCTAAACGTGATGGAAGAGAGGAAAGACTGGAGTGGGAGGGAGGTTAGGCAGGTCCGTCCCCAAGGGAGCAGCAGCCAGAGAGAGCACTGGAAGGGGCATGACAGCAGAACAGAGGCATGTGGAGGACACTGCTGAGCAAGGCAAGAAATGGGGCAAGAGGAAGAAAGCCAGGGGAAGTGGAAGGCGAACAGTGGCAAAACCGAAAACCGCTGAGAGACAACGAGGAGCTAGGCTGAAAAGAGAGAGAAAAACGAGGAGGGAAGGGAGGGAGAAGCAAGTTGGAGGAAGGACAGCAGCAGCAGCACTCAGCCACAGAGGCAGGAGGAAGAATAAACCAGAGGCGAAGAAGCTGACACACAAAACATATGGAACGGGAGACGGGAAGCGACTCAGAGCGAAGGAGGGCGGCGCTTCCAGCCTCACAATGAGAAATGAATCCTGGAGAGGTCCAGGATGAGTGACCTTATAAGCTGATGGGAGAGTGATGTAATTGCTCAGCCCAATGAACCTCAGGCTTAAAGCCCTCCCATTAAAGAGTACAGGTCCCAATACTGATCCTTGTGGCACCACACTGGTCACCCTTCCTTCCTTGGAGTGAACTCCATTTACCATTACCCTCTGTTGCCTATCCCCCAACCAATTCCTTACCCAGTTTACCACTTTTGGAGCTACTTCTAGGCTGCCCAGTGTGTTTTTGAGTCTCCTATGTGGAATGGTGTCAAAGGCCTTACTGAAATCTAGGTAGGCCACATGCACCGCTCCACCCTGATCATCTACTTCCCTGGTCACCCAGTCAAATAAATCTATCAAATTTATTTGACATGACCTCCCCCCAGTGAATCCATGCTGCTTCAGATCCTGTAAGCAACCAGTTACAAGATATTTCACAATCCTTTCCTTCAGCAGGGATTCCAATATTTTCTCCACCATCAAAGTCAAGCTGACTGACCTGCAATTGTCAGCTTCCTCCCTGCTGCCATTTTTGTGAAGTGAGATAACATTTGCTCTTCTCCAGTCCTCCAGGACCACTGCAGTCTGCAGTGAGTGGTTGAACAGGACTGTCAGAGGTGTAGCCACCACTGCCCTGAGCTCCTTCAATATCCTTGGATGTATCCCATCTAGCCCCATAGCCTTGTCCACTTTCAGATGTGTGAGTTCCTTTAAGGACTCTGTCCTCTTCAAATGCACTAGTGTCCATGGCCCTTCCTTTGATGCTCCTGTTTCTGTTCTGTAGTCCCGTGCATTCCCCTTCCTCCATGAACACTGAATGAAAATATTTGTTCAGGATGCTTGTTTTTTCTTTGTCCCCCTCCACACACTCCCCACCCCCCTTTCCCTCCTTAGTGTTACAATCCCTCCCCTGGTCTTTCCTTTCACTTACATATCTGTAAAATGTCTTGTCCCCTTTCTTTACTGCCTCGGCTATTTTCTCCTCTGTTTGTGCATTTGCACTCCTGACTGCTTTTCCTGCCTATCCTTTTACCTCTGCGTCTCCTTATGTGTCCTGAATTTTAACTTTTTTGCCCATACCTTCCCAGGCACTTTGTTTGAGAACCATAGCGGTCTCTTTCACCTCTTGGTTTTGCTTACTTGCTTGATACAGAGGTTTGTTGCCATCCCTATGGTCCTTTTTAGTTTTGCCCACTGTTCCCCCACTCCACCCATGCCCCCCATGCCAGGGCATCTCTTAGGCATTCCCTCATCTTTATAAAGTCAGCCCTCCTGAAGTCCAGGACCCTTGCTTTGTGTGGTTTGCTTCTGACTCAGTAGTTATATTGAACCACACTGAGAAAACCATGAAACCATGGAGAAAGGTGTCCAGTGGTGGAATTGAGTTTCTTTGGGCTCCTGCCCATTTTAATCCTCGGTTAACTGTCATGTACTGTGTGGGTAAGGGCTATTGCGTATGGAATCCAATGGATTCTTAATGTTGTTGTACTATCGTAGTGACACCAAGAGGTTGTACCCTCTAGTACATCACTACGATGATACAGCAATATTGAACACCAGCGTTCTGCTGCTGCCACCTCCGATCGCAGTGTTTCTGTTGTCTCTGAACCTGGCTCATGTGTGCAGTACCTGGACAGCTGTGCTAAGGAGGATTCAGAGAGACACTATGGACCACTGGATTTAAGAATGATTTCCATAAGTACGCTGGTTCTGATTTCTTTATTTAAAACAAAAATTTAGTCTGTGTGAGTGGGGGATGGCGAGGCATTCAATTTTGGGGGGTGGGGAAAGTTTGTAACCACACAATGCTGTTTTAAAAAATGTTCTCAAGAAACACTCCCTTGTTATTTAACTGTTGCCCATACACTATAAAAAACAATGGATGGGCAACAGTAAACAGCAATGCTGAGTTTGCTTCTCAAGGTTGCATGACAACCATAAATCTCACAAGCTTTGCTCTCGAGGTCTACTTGGTTATCATGACATCCTCTCGAAGTGAACACAGAACTGTTGTCCACTGTTGCCCATCCATTATCCCCTATATAGTAGAATGTATCAAAATAATTTTGCTTAGTTCTAGGCTGACATCTTCAGTTACTACAAATTCCGGGCCCCCAGCAGCTGGTTTTACTATCGCACTGCGACAACGCTTACGTCGACATCCCCGACAGTGACAGACACAATGCCGAGTGTTGGCATTGTCCTGCCGAGGATGTCAGTGTGATTCTATCAGGGGCTGCACCCACCAAACCCCCCCACACCCCCCGGTCTCTAGATATCTAACTCTGAGTCAAGTTGGAACCGGTGGTGCAACACCGGAGTCAAGAGACCACCTGTGTCTGTAGTTCACCAGCACAGTGACTCACCGCATCCAGGCAAAATCTGTCACTGTGCTGGACTTTGCCGCTATGGTGTCAACCTGTGTCAATACAACCCTGCAGCTGACATCAGATCCATAGGCAGCAGTAGGAGATTCAAAGCCTGCATTGCATGTTAGAGTTTAAATAAACCCTGAAGTTTGGTTTGCTGGTCATCCTGTCCTCCCTGGGCTAAGTGCAGTCACAGAATACTGTATGTAGCCCCTAGAGAAAAGCAGACCCAAAAACATCTTATCAGAGATTATAAAACATCTAACATGCACTGCAGGGTACTGAAGCTCCCATGGCTGCCTACTGCTCGGATGGGTTCTATGTCAGAAGGGCAAACAAATAACAGCGAACTGTAACAACGATGCCGAACCCACAGCGTGAACACTTTTCGAAAAGTGTTTTCTTGGGTATCCCGTGATAAGAGCATTGGGGAATGGGCACCTACACTAATGTCAACCCACTCCCCAGCATATTTTAGGGATGGCTAAGGGATGGTAGGGCAGCCGGATGGGGGTGTGGGTGACTATAGTGACAGGATGTCGCTATACGTCACGTGCATGGGGGGGTGGGAGTGGGCCCATACAGTAAGGGATGTGAGCGGTGGTGCCACGGTGGGTTGCCGAGCTGACCCTGTGGCATGGTGGGTGGGTTGCTGGCATCGGTCTGCAGGGTACTGGGTTCGGGTCTGGGCGCTGGTGCGTTTTTGTTGTGCCCAGCCCAAACCTTTTCTGTTAAATGTTTTCACCCCCTCCCCAACATGCACCCCTCCCGGAGTTGAGAATCCTTTAGTAGGGGGGTGAGGGGGGTGGGAGGGCACAGCACTCTGCAGAAAACATAAAAAAATAAAGCTCCCAGCGCCCTTTTTCTGTGCGCCAGGGTGTTAGAGTGCCGAAATAAATTTTCGTCAATCTTGACTTCTGCATAACGGCGATCACCTTTATACTTTCACCATTATGACATAGAACAGTTTTTCTGTGGGGGGCTTTGCCCTCTGTACCCTCCCTTGTGGGGGACTTTGCTTCCCCCCACACCCTTAATTTAGACTCCTACTCCAAAGGAGAGGCACAACTCGGGGATGGGAGCAGAACCATGATTGCACAAAAGTGTTGGCGCCATGGTTCCTTCACCATTGTGACAGTTCATCATTATTCATTCGCCCTCTTCAGGGGCTACTGCTCAGATGTCAGATGCAAAGGTTGCAGAGGATTCTGGGATTTGTTGCAACAGAAGATGTCAGCCTAGAACAAAGCAAAATTAGTCTGATAAAATCTGTTATACTACAGTAAACAGTACAGAAGCCAAAATGTTTTTACACACAAAGTGCACAATGGGCCAGCCCACCCTTTGTGGTGACTGTTCCCCTTTAAGATTGTATCTGTATAGAACTTGTTATGCTGTATGATTGCTTTATGTTGTATTATGTCATGGTGATATTGGTATTTTGTTGCATCTTAGCTGGGCAATGTTGTTGCAACCCATCTTTTTGCACTGATTTGGGGTCAGTGTAGAATGTGAGCACTGAATTAAAGAGGCTGGGGTGCAGTGCTAGCTTTGAGCTGAGATGGAAGACAGTGTTAATTTTGAGCTCTGTGATGGGCATCATTTATTTATTTATTCATTGCAATTGTTTCACCAGGAAAGGCACACTGAGCAACAAGATGCTCATCTCCCCGGTGCGACCTGGGATGGGGGGGTACACATGGATATGATAACACACAGGTTATCAAGTGAACAGTTAACAGAAGCAAATAAAAAGCAGCATAAGGATACACGATTGCATGAATATACAAGCAGCGCACGTTGAAGGCTTAGGATATTATAGTATCAAATAACAATTTTTGTGACAAGAAGCAGCAGACAAGGTAAATTAGCACAGTAGTAACAGCTGTAACAACAGAGGATGTATATCACAGTTATACAGTTATACACAGTACATAGGGCAAAATAGGCCCAGGACATAAGTGCAAGGTTGGGGTTATATGACAGCTTCTGTAGCAAGGCTAAGGCCACTGGTCAGGCATTGGGGAGGGGACAGTGGGGCATGGCAGGTTCAGGGACAGGAGCAATTTGTAGTAAGAAAGTTTGCTAGGGCAGTAGACAGAGAGTAGGAAGAGGAGGAGTGCCAAATTTGTGGTGGGAGGGCATTTCAGGGCTTGGGTAGCCAGTGTGAGAAGGCTGCTTGACCGGCTGAGGTCTTCCACCTAGGGACTGAAAGTTGGCAGGA
Source organism: Neoceratodus forsteri (assembly GCA_016271365.2). NCBI lineage: Eukaryota > Metazoa > Chordata > Ceratodontiformes > Ceratodontidae > Neoceratodus > Neoceratodus forsteri. Next base: position 289,344,545 of record CM057456.1, read on the forward strand.
GTCACTAGATCTAAGTGGATGGGAGGGGGTGGGGCATCTGTGAGCACGGTGGCAAGGTAGGAGGGGATGGACCCGAGCCATAGGTTGGAGACAAATTTAGCACAGTGAGAGATGCGGCGGTTTTTGAGGGACGGCAGTGTCAAGGCTTGGTAGAGGTTGCAGTGGTGGGTGAGGGGAGAGGCATCGAGAGCAAAGTGGCAGAAGGCATTATAAAGTGTGTCCAGTTTAGATAGGGTGGACTTAGGGGCTGCACCGTACACAGTGTCGCAGTAGTCGATGGAGGGAAGTATCATCTTCAGGACCAGTTCACGTAGGACTCAGGGAAGGAGGCTGCTGCGGTTCCTATATAGTGCACTGAGCATGGGGCATAGTTTTGTTGAGATAGCATCGATGTAGTCAGAGAAGGAGAGATGTCTGTTGAGCCAGACTCCCAAGTAATGGAACGAGGAGAGATCTTCCAGTTTTTGGCCATCCAGGGTGGTGAAGTAGGGAAGGGAGAAGAGTCTGGCCAGGTGTTGTCGTGTGCCAAAGGTCATAGTGACAGATTTTTTTTGCATTTAGGGAGAGCTGGTGTGAGCTAAACCATTGTTGTACCTTGTTGAAGTCAGCTTGGAGGTTTGATTGTACCAAATCAGGGGTGGAGCCCAAGTAGTAGAATACAGTACCATCTGCATACATGTGGATTGAGGAAGTAGAGTAGATGAGTCGCAAGTCATTTTGAAATATAGAGAACAGAATGGGACCAAGAACCGACCCCTGTGGAACACCGGTAGTTAAGGGAAAGGGGGTGGGGATCGCATTTGAGACTCTAACAGACTGAGTTCTATCAGAGAGGTATGATCTGAACCAGTTTGTGGCTGCGACACAGAGGCCTGATTCAGCGAGACTCGAGAGCAATATGGGGTGGGAGACGGTGTCAAAGGCTTTTGCAAGGTCGACAGAAACGGCTGAGGTGATCAGTCCACTGTCCATGCCAGTCAGGATAGTGTCTATAAGCCTTATCAAGGAGGAGGTGGTGGAGTGTCCCTTCCTGAAGCCAGACTGGAATGGCGTGAAGAATTTGGAGTCAGTGAGGAAGGAGGTAAGTTGGGTGAGTACAAGGTGCTCTTGTAGTTTTGCTAGGGCTGGGAGGAGGGAGATAGGGTGGTAGTTAAAGAGGGAGGTAGGGGCACCAGAGAAGTGTTAGCTGCAAACTCTAAGCAGAATGTCATCAGTGCTGTCCATGAGTCCTCAGCTAAATGCTTAGTGTTAGCAGTCAGTGGGCTCTGAGCTGGGGGACAGTTCTGGCCGTGATGAACCCAACCCAATGCCATGGGGTGGGGAGACAGTAATGCTGACTTTTATCCAGTGTCAGGCACATAGTTGAGAGGGATAGGAACTGTTCAAGAATTAGATATGGAGTGGTAAATAGGAATGCAAACAGTGCAAATATCTTAACTTGAACATTTGGACCAATTACATGTATTCGGAACCCACATTTTTATTTTTTAAATAAACTACCTTTAAACACCATTTGAAAGGTTCCCTCCTTCCCCAAGTGGACAAGCCTAGTCGCATTGCACCAACCACTCCCCTCATTGGTCCGCCATCCTCCACTCCATCTGTACTCTCACATGGGGAGGGCTGATGCCTGAGGTTCATTGTGGGGGAATAGCTCCTCCCACATTCCAAATAAAGGCCAGCCTCTCCCAGCAGCTTTCACTTAGAGCACTGTGAAACTTTACTCAGACCATGGTCTCCTGTCATTTGTCCTTGCTCCCTCCCTCCCTCATCTCGTTCTGGATCTTGGACCCTGCTAGCTTGTTTGTCCTTGGATTCTTCCACATTCTCTGCAATTCTGGACTTCAGTCTTGCATTCCAACGTCCATCATAGTATCAGCTGTTCTGACACTCTGCCTCTCAGCTCATTACAATTACTGTGATGCTCTCAGCTTCACTGCAGCCAGACTTCTAAACAAAACAGCCTCACAAAAGTATGTTTCTCACTCCTACCTAAAACTAACTCATTTAGCATTGCAAAACACACTCATGTGTCTCCCAGAGTTTATAACACTGCCAGCCAATTCAGAAAATCTCACACACAGAATGAGCAAACACATAAACAGGAACAGAACACAAGAGAGCATAACAAAACTTCTAAAACTCTTGGCCCTATTGTATATATCGAATACATGATGGTCAGATCATGTTCTATGGCAAATACTGTCACTCCTGCATCATGAGCTCTGGATATCTCACTCTGCAGGAGTGACAATATTTGTCATATCACACTCATGCCCATCATGTATCCCCTGTATATGCAATGATATCCTAAAACTCTGTATTGTCAATGATGGTTTAACAATTTCTCAAAAAATGTCCTATCCATGTCAAATAGACTCTGAAATACATTCTATATCATTAAACTTATTCAGCATTGACCCCTCCATCCTCCCACCTCCCCTCATGTTGGGGCCTTCTTAGATCTTTAATAAAGGAGATAAAGATTCTCTGATTTCATTCCAGTTAGACCCAAAAATATCATCCACTGTTTCATCTAATACATACATGAGATTTTCATATATCATGATCTCTCTCTAGTAGTAGTAGTAATTTATTGATCAACTTATTCAAGTCATTACAGTTAAAATACATGATTAAAATTCAATCAAATACACATCTTTATAATTTTCATGTTAAAACATCCATCATATAACATTAGTCCTCAATTTTACATTCTTCTTAGTAATATCCACATTTTTAAATGTATTTAAATATTAATATATTGGACAAATTATAGGCAGCTTAACCTACTCCTTAGGTTAAAATGTTCCTCACATGCAATTTTTTCTGCTCAATTATTTTTAAAAAGGAGGCCACAGTGAATAGTATTTTCAGATTATGAGATTTTAACAAGAAATTTAATTTCTGGATTTAACTCAAATTTTCTCAAAATCTCCCCCCAAATTTTCCATCTTTCTCATATGGAGGGCATATTATTAATAAATGTCTAAGTGTATCTTTATCTGTTCCACATTTACATAGTATATCCCCCACTATTTTCTCTTTACTATATAAATTTAATTCCCAATTTGCTGTAATATTCTCGAATCTTGCTCGGGTTAATAATTTCCTAAACTCAGGATTGATCTTAGCTCTCAAGTAAAATTCTAATTCGTGTGACCTCTTGTTTTTAGCCATCCATTCATTCACTTTATATTGTTTACACAGTGCCAAATCCAATTGGGTATAATAATCTCTAACCCTATCTTTAATTCTTAATTTAATTATATCTGCTGGGCAAATCATACTTTCCATAATAATCTCTAACAGCCCCATTGGTTTTATTATTTTCTACACTATTTCCATACTTGGAAATAACCTATAATATTTGCTATACTCCATTGCCTCCTCCAAACATAGTCTAGGAAACTTTTGATTACTCCTGTTATACAGTTTTAACCAATAGGTCATTTTTCTTGTTTTTATTTCACATCCCAGTTGGTATTGGCCCAGTTCTACCCTAACCATTGCTGATGGCATCCCAATAGAAAGACCCACATTTTTTTATAGAATTTATTCAAAATACATTCTAATTTGGAAAAATCACCAAATCCCCAAATTTCTGCCCCATAAAGTATTTGAGCTTTAACTTTTGCATTTAAAACCCTGAAGTTTCCTTTTATTGACTGCCCTCCATGTTTATATGTAAATCTGTTCATTACTACCATAAATCTATTTACTTTACTATATGTTTCTTTTATATGCTTATTCCATAATCCATCCTGAGTGAAAACTATTCATAAATAACACAATTATTTTACCACTTCCAATCTATATCCATCTATTTTATATTGGTATTCTTTTTTACTCCCTCCAAAGACCAGTACTTTTGTTTTCTCATAATTTAATAATAAATCTGCCTTCTTACATTCTCCAACAAATTTGATTAACATCCTGTTTATGCCTATGAAGCTTGTTGATAATAAAGCTATATTGTCTGCAAATGCTAAATAAGCACAATACTTCTTCCCTATTCTAGTCAAATGAAAATCTGAATCATATAATTTACTTAATGTTGTTTGCAAATATAAATTAAATAACAATGGTGAGAGAGTACATCCCTGCTTTACCTCAACATTAGTTTTATTTTAATTTTTTTTATTTTATTTAGTTGTTTAACCAAGAGTAGCACACTAAGCTGAAAGCTTTTTTTACAGGAGCAACCTGGGAGCACAGGGAAGTTAAGTGACTTGCTCAGGGTCACACAGTATGCAAGTGGAAGCTATGGGATTCAAATCCAGGTCTGGTCTGCTGGATGTCACCAGATTTGCAGCTCAGAGCCTTAAACCACTGCGCTATACTGCCTGAAACTATTGTGTCAATTGTCCCTTTGTTGAATATCTTACACTTGTATAATTGTCCTGATATAATCACTCAATCATTGTCACCATATCCCTATCCACTCCTAATTCTTTTAATCTTTCCCACATCATACTATGATTCACTCGATCAAATGCTGTTTTTAGATCAACAAATATACAATATAACTTTTGTTTTTTAATCTTAGTATACTTGTAAATTAGATGCACCAATGTCCAACAGTGGTCTAATGTAGACTGACCATTTCTAAATCCTGCTTGCGCTGTATCAATAATATTGTTTTTCTCATCCCATGTTGTCAATCTATTGTTTAATATTTTAGTAAATATGTTCTCCGTACTGTCTATTAAACTAATTGGTCAATAACATTCTGGACTTTTTTTCCCCTTTTTTAAATATTGGAACAATTACATTTAATTTCCAACTAGTTGGTATTATTCCTTTATCCCAAATCTTATTGAATAGTATTGTCAAATAAGGAACCCAGAATCGAGCTGTATGAAAAAATAACACCAAAAGGTATCCCATCTGGACCAGGGGCTTTATGTTTTTTGAAAGAATCCAAAAACCTTCCATACATCCTCTTCCATAAATGGTTTATTGTTAATCAATTCTTGATTTTTAATGTCAAATCCATTCTTGCCGTGTTGTTCATCTATATTTTGATTCTTTTTATTTGTTATATAAAATAAACCTTTATAATATTGTACCCATACATCCGGCTCAATTAATATAGTTATCCTGTTGTCATAATTTAATGTACCATTATTGACTATATTCCAAAATGTCTTAGAGTCATTTAATACTACAGCTACCTCTAATTCTGTCCATAATTTAAGTTGGTATCTTCCTTTATTTATTTTCAAAATCCTTTTATACTCTTTTCTTAATTTATTAATTTCTTTGTTCTTGTTTTGTATCAAACTACCTTTTAAAACTCTCATTAACCCATTAAATTTCCTCTTTACATCCTTACATTCTTTGTTAAACCAAGACTGTCCTTTCCTTACTATTATAATTTGTTGCCTGGAGATGATCTGCCTGACATCGACTATAATGATATTATATTCCAGTAATGTTTCTGTATCATTTTTATCACCAATATAATTATTTATTTTGTCCACTATACCTCCATCATACATTAACTGGATAAGTGTCCCTCCTTCTATAATATCCCACCCTATAACATTCTTTCTTAACCATTTCAACACATCAGGTCTCACTTGATCAACAACAAATTTTGTCTGATCCTTTTCCAACACTAGTTCTATGGAGGCATGCTGGCTCTCCAAAGTTGTTTTTATCCTCATCTCAACACATTTTGATAACAAGTTTAGATTAACCCAAACATAATCTATTATTGATGACCCACGACCCCCTTGATATGTATAATTACTCAGAATATCACCTTTAAATTTCCCATTTAATAAAAGGACATTTCTATCACATAACTTCCTATGAACAAGAATTCCCTTATTTACTGTATAATCCGTCATTTCCCTTTTTGCCATTAGATTAATCTTCTCCAAATGAGAACAACAAGATACAATTTCTTCTGCTATTCCTTGTAAAGTACCCAATCTTACATTAAAATCTCCTGCTAATATTATTTGACTATTAGGATATTCAAATATCAATCTATCTAGTTCCCTTGATAATTTGTTCAACCAATCCTTATCACCATAGGAACTATTAAATGGAGGCGCATAGATATTTATTAATAATAAATCATCTTCTCCTTCCTCCTGTATATATACTATTAATATACTCTTACTATCAATCTGTATATCCTTTGTTTTCACTTTATTATTTAATTTACAAAAAGTTTGAAGACCCCCTGCATTCCTTCCATACCTTTTCAACTTCTCCACTTTTTTTCCGGTATGTCATATATCCATCTAGATAAGCCTCATTCATCATCTATGTTTCCTGGATACATACATACTCAAATGTTTTAAAATATTTTACTAAATCCGTGTCTCCTAATCTTTCCTGTAGTCCCGAGGAATTCCAAGTAAGAATTTGTATCTTGTTCTTTGATTCTATCTTTTTATCATTTGGTTCTCTCTCATGTATAATCTCATTAGTCTTTATATTATACTCTGATGTCTGTGACTTCCTTTCATTACTTTTTCCAGACAGTCACTGATCCAAATGAGTTAATAATGTATATCTATTTGATGTTTCCATCATAACTTCCCATGTCCTTAATTCTTTATACTTTGGAACATCTTGATCCATCTCTCCTGGTTCCATGCAAACATATACACCAAGATTATCCAACAATGACTGTCTCTGTATTAATAGTTCAAAAATAATCCCCTTTTTCATCTTTACCAATATTTGGCCATCTTTTTCACATCGAATAGCCTGTGTTACTTCATGGATGCAGCCCTCAGTGCACAACAGTATATTTAATAAATCAGCCACTTTGCTCTTAAGATTCTTACTATTTTCCATATAGAATTGCTTAAAGCCAGATATAATGACCTCTTTTATTTCCCCTCCTTTTTCTGAAACCGCATAATATTCCAGAAATAAATCACCCAAAGTTATCAATTCTCCAACTTGGATTCCCATTTTACCTAGCTCTTTTGCTTGTTTGTCAATAGCGTTCAGAGCATAGTACTGATCTGTAACCACCAGAACCAATTCTAGTTCCATAATAGGCCTTATAATACTAATACTGTTCAGTATTTGTCTGTATCCACTCAGTACACTATCTAATAAGTTCTTAACCATTTTTGACAAACTTTCTTCTGTTTCATTAGGCAAACATGCCATTTTATACAAAGATAAAACAAAATCTCTTTTTGTTGTTTTTTTAGAAATTGTTTTAATATTTCCTCATGTTTGTTGTCTATCTTTTCACCATCTAACAATAATTTTTCTAAATAATTTCTTCCTAAAACTCCCTTTTCCACCTTCTCCTCCACATTATCATTCACTTTTCCTGTATCATCTACAACTTCTCCACATCCTTTTTGTCCTTGTTGTCTTTTGTTATTCTCTGCTGTACCAATCACTTTCCTTCCATCTTCTATTTCCTTACTCTTTACCTTATTTTTTCCTTCCAACATTCTCTTTCTACTTGTTTTTTTACTTATCTTCTGTGATTTTTTTACCCTTTCTTCCCTTATTTTTTGAACCTTCTATAGTTACTCCAGTTGTTACCCTTTCTGTCTGTCTTCCTTTAATATTTTTCCTTTGTCCTTTATTTTCAAATCCATTCTCTATATTATTTGAGCCTTCTATTACCTGCTCCTCCTCTATTTCATCTTTTGATCTTCTAACATCTTTACTGGTTCCTACATCTTTATTCACATACTCATCTTCCATCTCTTTATTTTCTTGTTGTTCTCCTTTTTCCCATATATCAGGAAATCTGTTTTTTAAATCCACACATATGCCTTCTTCCCTAAATATTTTACCTGGGAGCATCACATATTCTAATGAATCCTCTCCTTCACGTAACTCTTTTTCAGCATATTTCTTGATTTCCTCTACTTCCTCATCTAATTTAAATGCCCTCTCTTGTTGAATTCCAAAATTATTTTTATCTTGGTTTTCAACAAGATAATCTAATCTTATCTTGTTTTCAATCATTATTCCTTTTAGGAATGCCAACTCCTTTATAATTTCAATTAACTGTTGATAGATCAAAACATTAGATTGCAATGGGTCTCTAAGTACTCTTCCAACTTCTTTTGTTATTCCCTCCAAATCCAAGTCCATCATAGAGATGCTAACTGAATTATGAGACCATGATAACTCTTCCTCTGCCCAGGTCTGTTGATTATCCAGAGGACTCAATGTCTTATCTATTACTATTTACTTTTTAGATTTAATATCTTCTTGTGTTTCCCTAACATTCCTAGTTAAATCACCTTGATTATTTGATTTTTTTAAATTATTTTAATGTATTCCATACTTCCATATCATCGTTATTTTTTCCCTTATCTTTTTGATCCCCTTCATTAGATCTTAAACTTTTCATTTCCTCCATCTCATTTATTCTTAATCCCTCACGCCCTTGATCAATATTAGTATTTTTAGTTACCTTCAAAAATGTTGTAATATCTCCACTGGGAGTAGAAGTACAAACTATTTCTTTATTATTCATAATCTTTACTATTTCTTCTTTTTTTAATTTTAGTTTATCTAAACTTGTTTTATTCCTTCTTTTATTTGGCATTTTCCCAGCCAATAATCCTAATAAGGAGCTATCTCCCCCTTTCTTCACCTTCTTCTGTTCTCTTTTATTCTTGGATTTATCCTCTAGTAATTTAACCCCTTGTTTGCTTCAGGTCATAACAGGCATTAAATCTAGGCAGTAGATATATAAAAACTTACAAAAATTACTAAACTAAACAATATATATAATTTCAAATTTCAAAATGTTCCTATATAGAATTAGTTGTTATATCACAATACATATGAATATATATATATATATATATATATATATATATATAACCTCCTGTCTAGCTCAAAATCCTGATAATAAATGAAACTAACAAGATAGGCAAAATAATATTAATGTACACTTAAACCAATCACCTTCCAAAAATTAATAAATTACACTGGTATTCAATTGGTCTTCAGTTGTTAATCCAATATAGATCAATATGGAATGGAAGTCCATTTTCAATTTTATATTCAGTTTAAGTGCTGAGCAAAAATCAAGAGTCCCAAATGTCCCAGATGTCTTTAATCTGTTTTTCCACTGCAAAATGCTTCCTTCCAGTCCGTCCAATATATCTGACACTTTGTTTCTATATAATGGATTCACTATACAAAGAGAAAAAATCATGACAATTTCTAAAACTTTTTTAACCTTTATAAATATTAAATTTAAACCTTTAAGCTCCTGCTTCTTGTAATATTTGATGTATGTAAATATAAATATTCTTAATTTCCAATCCTATTGACAACTTGCCAAAACATTTTCACAAATTAAACTATGTTAGATAAATTTAAAACCCACTAAAACTATATTTCAAATAACCCTATAGTAATTACTATTATACTATTGCACTTATTGCACTTGTTGCATTTGTTACATTAACAATTCCAAACGGCTGTAGTAGTCAATATCTCTTATACATCTTTTAAATAATAAATCATTAAACAGTAGCAATTTGCAATTTTGCAATTCGAAAGTTTTTACACTCTGTTTAGTTTAACTTACTTTCAAATAAAGTCAACAACCCAATATCCAAATGTACTCTTGACTGGCATCTGAAATCCTGATCAAGAGGGTTTTTTGTCCAGCCAGCAACCGCTTACACTTATTGCCAGCAGTCACACAAACTCCACTGGTAACACACGGGTACCACAATATAATTCTCACTCAGATTCGGCTGTACGCTTCTCGTTTCTCACTTTAATTATGCCAAGAACAAATTTTCACTTTTATACCTTGTGCGTATAAATACAAATACCTTAAACTAATTTCACTAGCTGTAGCCATTGTAACAGACAGCATTGTGCTTTTTATAACTTAATAAACATAGACTATGCATGGAATATGTAACACGCTCTCCAACATGCACACAGCTTCTTCCTCGTCTCCCAGCTCGTATCTGAGTGAGATTCACCAAATCCCTCTATTATATAGAGTAATGGTCAATCTGTTGAGTAACTGATCTTAAACAAATGTGAATATTTGAAGGGGCAATTAAAGCCTTAGTAATTATTTTCACCCACCAAACACTAACACAAGCAATTGACTATTAGTAGCTTATTAAGTTTTAGCTCTAATTCGGTTTTAATTGGCACGTAAAAAGCCTGGACATCTAAATTCTTTGATTTATTTCATCAGTCACTAATTCCAGTCTCCAGACTATCAACTCATAACATAATTAAGACACTTTATTATACAATTGCAATTGCAATTACAAATTACAAGGATACGTGCTCTAAACTGACTACCTATTTTATAAACTCAATCTTCTCCCTAGTTTAATCAATAATCCAGTAATTGCCTTAGATTAGTTTATTACTTGTTACTTATTACTTTTTGTTTATTTTGTTATATCCTTTCAAAACTTTATAATTTGTTTTATTATAGTTTTTAAAACACTAGCACCTCCCAATCAGTAACCATTTTAACAACCTCAACTACTAAGCTACTATTATATAACACAATTATAAAAATTTCTAGCAACAAGTGTACAAAAAAAAGACAAAGTTTGAAACAGCTCTTTTCTTGATGTGTTTTCCTCCGAATAGCAGTAGCTCTTTCCACTACTCCACAATTCCATGATCGCAGCTGTCAATCGTTCCACTTGTGGAAAAACTTCTCACATTATCCATTAAACCATTCACTGAATTCCACTTCTTTTCTTCTAGCCAAACTCCGTCCTCCAATCTCTGATCCCCAATCTCTGAATTTCTGGCCTTTTTACACTTTCTGTGCCCTCTATACTGTGCTGGGAGGGGGTTAGAAACCCCCATTCTTCTTTCACTCCTACTTCGTCTTTCCTCTCCTGCTGTTTTCTTCAAATCCTATAAAAATATAAATGGCACATCTTCTGGAGAAGCTTGATGCAATTCAAAAAGATGAAAACAGAGAACACCAAATTAAGGCAATGGTGGTTTACCTTTTCTAAATAAATACTAGCATAAATCTCTCCACTTTATCTCCAGTAAAATACCATAGTCTCTCCGTCTCTGTACCCATTGGCCTTCTCTGGTTGCTGAACTAAACAATCTTTCTAGTGGTCTCTCTCTAAATAAATTCCACCAATAATTTATCTTTAGTGATTTTAGTTTGATTTTATTCCAATTTTCTAAGCTCTCTCTTTTCATAGCCATTGTTGCCAAAGTAAATATTTTTGGTTTTGTTCTATCTTTCATAATATTTTTGAACTTGTTAAATAAAAAAAGGTCTGATTTATTTGGCAATTGTAGCTCTAATATAGTCTGTGTTGTTTCTCTAATCTTTTCCCACCATTTATAAATATGTGGGCAACTCCATAAGCAGTGCTATACTCTAGGTTAGGTCTTTGATCACATTTATGCCAACATGTATCTTTATAGGTTGGATTTATCCTGGTTACCTGTAATAATAAATAATAATAATAATAAAACTTTATTTATTAAGCACCTTTCAAGCACCAAGGTGCTGTACAAATAAACAATAAAATCAGAGAAAATACACATATAAAATCAGAATAATAACGACAACCTCAAGCCATGAAAGCCTAACTTCACAAATGAGTCTTAAGTTCCCGCTTGAAAATCTCAACGGTCCTGCATTCCTGAAGCCGTCAAGGCAGAAAATTCCAGAGGATTGGGGCTATAAACATAAAATCCCGAGCCCCAGAAAATTTTAAAATAACCCTCGGAACCTCCAGCAACCCCTTGTCAGCCAAACGGAGCTGTCATACAGGGCTGTAAGGAATCAAAAGCTCTTTCAAGTTGTCGGGGCCAAGTCCATGCAGGGCTTTGAAGGTCAAAAGACTTACTTTAAAGGTGATCCACCACTGTATAGGCAGCTAGTACAGATCGTGCAGCTCAGGGGTAATGTGTGTCCTTCTTGATACCCCTGTCAACAACCTCACAGCAGCATTCTGCACTAGCTGCAAGTGGTGGATATCAACCCCAGGAAGCCCCAGGTACAGGGAGTTGCAATAGGCAAGGTGAGAGGTCACAAAGGCATGGACCAACACAGGTAAATCACCTGACGGAACAAGGTGCTTCACCCTTGCAATGTTCCTAAGATGGTAGAATGCAGACTTAATGACTGCTGACACCTGATAATGAAGAGTCAGCCCGTTGTCAAGTACCACTCCCAGGTTATGCTACCATTCAGAGGTAAGGATCTGATCCCCCCAGAAATAAACCAGAAGGCTGATCAGACATCAACCCCTCTATCCTGCTACCTGGGTCAACAACCATAACCTCAGTCTTAGCGGCGTTCAACTTCAACCAGCTCAAATTCATCCAGTTATGGATTTCAGCGAGGCAGATATTAAATACCAAGAAAGCACTAGCCTGGTCGGGGCCAAAAGACAAGTAGAGCTGGGTATCATCAACATAGCAGTGAAACCTCAGCACATACCATCTTACAGTGTCTCCAAGGGGCAGCATATGCACTGCAAACAACATGGGGGAAAGCATCGTGCCCTGGGGGACCCCACACTGCAGAGGTAAAGGGTCAGAGAAAAAATTCCCTGACATGACTCTCTGTGTTCTCCCAGATAGAAAAGATGAAAACCATCTGAGTACTGTACCAGACAATCCACAGATGGACCTCAGGTGCTCAAGCAAAACCCCATGATCTACAGTGTCAAAAGCTGAGGAGAGATCAAGGAGACAATAAAAAAAACATAAAAATATGTGATGTTTTTAGATTACAAATATCTGAAGAAGAGTCACCATATACTTACTGTAGCTCCTGGCTAGTTCTGGTGAAAAACTTAAGGAGTTAACTATACAGGAGTAATATACGCTCTTTCAGTAATTTTCCTCTGTTTAGTTTTGTTGCGTGGGGATATATGTATTTTAATTGTAAGTATTCTCAAATTTAGCCATTGTTGATTGGTTATGTTCAGGTTGTCATCCCGATTCCTTTTTAAATTAATCTTAGCTCTCTGGTTGTTAATATTGCCAACCATTACACTATAAATTCTGGACAATAATTTCTCTGATCCTTTTATATAATACTTTCATATTATTTTTGTATAAGGTTAATATTTATTTTCTTTTCTAAATTGCATATTTAAATATTGTTTTACTTTTTTTTTGTCAAATACAATACGTTAAGTAATTTATTTTGTGTTTTTCTATCCGAGTTCTAAGTTGATGATAGGACATGAATTCTCCATTAATTATCAAACTTTCCACATTTGAATTTTATTTTCTATAAATGGTAATTTATTTATTGATAAACTTTTCCCCAAACCTCTCTACTAGTCCATATACTAGCATATAACCAGGGTAAATCCAACCTTACCACTATGTTTTTATTAAGTTTTTCACCAGAACTAACCAGGAGCTACAGTAAGTATATAGTGACTCTGCTTTGGATATTTGTAATCTAAAAACATCACATATTTTTATGTTTTGTTCATTGTCTAAATTGACTACTCTCTGGAAAACATAGTCATCTTCCTGTTTGAAAAATGTAGGAGTCACACGATGCAGTCTAACTTGTAGCAGCACTGGTTTCGAGCTCCGTCCTACCGTCTCCTGCAAACTTCCTAAAATTAATTTTACGAAAGTTTGAACAAACTACAAGTGACTTGTAAGCTTTGTTTCTTCATCGGCTAGTGCTAGTCAGTCAAAGTTGATTGTCGCAAAGGCTTTTTGCGAGCATGGAGACTGAAATGAAACTGGTGACATGAGCATCTGCTGCTACCCAGAGAAATCCTTTAAAAAATTGAGAAGCCAGGGAATGGGAAACTCCAGCAAAATGAATAGCCCTAATCCCTCTGCAACTCCCTTGTCTGAAGAGAGATTTTTACAGGAGTTATTGCCATTTCGGGAGTCTCTGGCTGATATCACTATGGAATTGAAGTCAATTAAGAGTGACCTTGCTGGCCTCCAGACAAGAATGGCTGATTCAGAGGCCAGAGTTTCCTCCCAGGAGAGATGGAGGGAGAAAATTGATCCTGAGATCATCCTGCTTAGGCAGCAACTTCACAAGCTGCAGCTTAAGACAGAGGACCTAGAGGGGAGAAGTAGGAGGAACAATATCTTGATTATAGGGCTTCCCGAAGTGGAAGAAGGCGCCGATGCTATTGCTTTTGTACAGAAATTTCTTCACAAAGTAGTGGGGCCCTCTCCTTTGAATCCTCACTATCATATAGAGAGAGAGCTCATCATTCCCTCAGGCCAAAGCCCCCGGTGGGATCTCCTCCTGGACCTATCATAAATAAGTTCCTCAGTTTTATAGAGAAACAACATGTTATGGCCAAAGTTAAAGAGCTGCAATCTGTTATTTGGGGATCCTCTAAAATTAGAATCATGCAGGACCTCCCCCGTGAAACAAGGCAAAGGTGGGCTGCCTTTCATCCAGTTGTTAGCAAGCTAATCGCTGCCAGTATTCGCTTCAAGATGTCATACCCGGCCAGGCTGCAAGTAGTGATTGACAGCAACTGGTTTTCCTAAGATTCACCAGAACAAGCTACTAAGGATCTTACTTCCTGACTACCTGATCTCTTCAAAGCTGGCTGAGCATATAGAGACTAAGGGGGGTTCAACTATGTTGTTTGTTTTAGGTTTTCCTCGCTTATTAATACAATTAAAGTGAATTACCTGCTAGGTTCCCAGCTAAGGGATCGACGACGAGGTTTGGGCCTCAGTAGAAGATGTGGGGCCTGTTCTTTCTTTGCTAGGCCAAGCGCACGTCTTCAGGCAGGGGGAAGGGCCGGAACCTTAGGGCTGGCAGGTTTTTGTGGGTAGTTATTTAGGTGACGGACCGGGTTCAGTCCTACTAGTGCTCTGGTCCCCTGCTCGGATATGTGTCACTCAGGCAACTCCATTTTTTTTTTTTTTTTTTTTTTCTTTTTATTTTTATTGGTCCACTCTAAGTGACGGGTGCTGCTGTTTCCCTGGGAGAAGGGCTGACCTACCTTCCCCTTCACCTGTCTGTCATGGCAGATTCAAAGATTATAAGTGCTTCTGGTACATTAGGGTAAGTCAGGCACCCTGTATTAGACTAAGTATAAAATCAATGTGAGTTTATGGGGGAATAATATGGAATCGATGATTGTTTAATCAGTTTATAGCCAGGTTTTATCAGGGTTAGTGTTTCGGGATATACGTGACTGGAGGTCGCGATTAAGGGGGCCTACTTGTATTTTTTGAGTTATGCACCCTTTGTCTATTAATGTAAATAGGGTTATTAACCTGCTGGTTTTTGGTTGAGGGGAAGATGAAGTGGTTTAGACCTTAGTGGTGGGTGATGGGTCTATCCTGTTCTTACTAGGCCATACGCACGCTTACTGACAGGAGGGGAGGGATTGAAAATTTGGGGTTAGCACATGTTTGTGGGCAGTTGTTTAGGTGATGGAACGGGCTTGGTTCCACTTCCTGGTCCCTTGGTCGGTCCCGTGGTACTGAGGCACTCAGATCTTATAAAGGGTTCATACTAAGCATGGGTGGTGCAATATCCCTGAGAGAAGGGATGAAGCCCCTTCCCTTTTGCCTGTTGGTGGTGGTAGATTCGGGGAATAGTGACCTACTCATTAGGAGTACCAGGCACAAAAGGGGGAGTCAACAGTACTCTATTAAGATTAAATTACTAGATATGGTTTGAGTTTATAGGAGGAACAACACCATATAGAATATTGTTTGTTAGGGCTTATCAAAATTAATTTTCTGGACACATTTAAGGAGACATCGTGATTAAGGTAATTACTTTTATGTAGGCTAGAAGATAGGTGTTGCTGGGGGGCCGGTGGGGGGGAAGCTCCGGACCGAGGCACGCTCTGGGAGACTTGCATCGGGGGCTGAGATTTTGGGGGTATGGCGCATCTCGAGGGAATCCAATTCTGGGGGGACATAGTAGGGGTTCAGTTAAACTCTTTCGTAATATGCAAAATAGATTCCTCATTTATAATAGATTGGGACATTTGGGTTTGTGGGTTGATCGAGATATTGCCATGAGGGTTTGGGCCCCAATTACCTGCCCAGGACCTTTAGAGTGGAAGTTTGGCTATATTTGGGGTCTTTATGTAAATAGTTATGTTAGTTCTTTGGGGGTGGGGAGAGGGGAGGGTTTATGAGTCTGAGCTGAATTTACAGAACTTGTTTCACGGTTGTAAGGATAAGTTCTGCATAGTTTGTTGGGGTGGTTCATATGGGTTCTCTTTTCCGGGGAGGGGGTGGGAGAGGGGAAGGTTTGGAGTGTGCCCCGTGGATTGGTTAATTTGGTTTATTAAGTATGACTGTGTTTCCTGATTAATAGGGCAAGCTATCAGCAATACCACTTTAAATTGCCATGTGGAATATAAGAGGTCTCAGAGACAGAACAAAGAGATATTAGGTGTTTAAAAACTCTGAGATATTAAAAGTAGATATCCTTATGCTTCAAGAAACCCATTTATTAGAGACAGACACACACTGGTTGCGTAGACAAGGCTTCTCTCAAGTTTTTGCCTCGAGTGAGTCGGCATCAAGTAGAGGAGTAGCTGTCATAATAAAGAAACATGTAGCGTTTTTGGCAGAGGAGAAAGTAGTGGACCCAGAGGGAAGATTCATATTAATTAAGGGTTCTCTCAGTAATAAGGTAGTTGTGCTGGGTTCCATTTATGGAACCAATAGGAGGGGATGCTGAATTTATTATGGGCCTGGCAGACAAGATAGGTGGTATACTGCCTGCTCAATTAATTCTGGGTGGTGACTGGAATATCCCACCATCCCAGGACCTGGATAGAACGTCTCTGCCACTAAAACCGCTTACTCCAACTCAAAGGGCTCTAGCAGATTTTAGGGAGCTCTTGGGACTATGTGACCCTTGGCGTCTTCTTCACCCTTCGAGCCGAATGTTCTCCTTTTATTCACATGCTCATCGATCTTGGTCGAGAATAGACTATATTCTCATTAGTATCTCACTTCTGCCTGGTCTCTGTCAGACGGATATTGAACCTATTGTCCTATCAGACCATTTGGTTGCATGGCTGAAGCTCTCTCCAGACCTTAATCTCCAAAGAGATACTGCCTGGAGATTAAATACACAGCTCCCGAAGGATGATCAAATAGTTTCCCATATTAAAAGTTTGATTCTTTCCTTCATGGAGTGTAACAAAGGTTCTACATCTAGGGGGAATTCAATATGGTGTGCCCTTAAATGCTATTTACGTGGGGAACTAATTAAATTAGCATCTAGGAGGAAGAGAGGTAGGGAGGCTAGGGCAGTCTACCTACTAGCCCATATTAAAGAGTTAGAAAACTCCTTACCTGCTACCTTGTCTTCCAACTCTATGGAAGCACTGTTAGCTTTAGAGAATGAATATGCAGATTTATTAAAAGAAAAGGCAGAGTATGCTATCTTAAAAACCCAGGCTAGGTATGTTGACCAAGGGAAAAAAGCTGGCCGATTGCTAGCCCTGAGATTACGGAAAATGGAAAGTTCAAGGCTGATCCTGGCTTTGCAGGTGCTAGATGGTACTATTAAAACTTCACCAAGGGATATTACCAAGGTTTTTGAGGACTTTTACAGTTCTCTTTACAGCAAATGTTCTACTCCAGCATCCTTGTTGGAGATCGAAAATTATTTGGATGGCTTGAACCTGCCCTGTCTGCAAGTCCACCACAGGTTAGCTTTGTCTTCCCCCATTTCCATTTTGGAACTGGAAGAGGCAATTAAAGGGTTGGCATCAGACAAGTCACCGGGGCCTGATGGTTTCCCTTCCAACTTCTACAAAATTTTCCATAAAGAACTAGCCCCACTTCTTCTTAATTTATATGAATATATGTACACTGCAGATACTTTAGATTCCACGTTATTGGAAGCCATGATAGTATTACTTCTCAAACCGGACAAACCGCCAAAGTACCCTGCCAGCTATCGTCCCATTTCTCTGCTAAATTGCGATATTAAAATGCTGACAAAAATTCTGGCCAACAGGGTCAAGAAGATCTGGACCCATTTGTTGAGCCCTGAACAAGCCGGTTTTGTGCAAGGCCGTTCTTCGGCCGATCATCTTAGAACCCTTTCACATATCTTTCATGCGGCTCAAGTTTCTCAGACCCCTATGGCTCTAATCTCATTAGATGCTGAGAAGGCCTTTGATCGAGTCAATTGGGATTTTCTCTGGGCCACACTTAAAAAAATGGGTTTCCCTGTTACGTTTATCAGATGGATCCAGGCGGTGTACAGGTCCCCTTCCACAAAAATCTACTGTAATGGGGTCTTTTCATCTCAGTTTTCTTTGTTTACTGGCACCAGACATGGATGCCCATTATCCCCTTTTCTTTTTAACTTATATTTAGATCCTCTTCTTCTCAATATTAAATGGGCTTCATATGTACAAGGCTGCCCAGTGCACCAACACTCACTAATTTTGTCAGCATACGCGGATGATATTTTGCTCCATTTGGCATACTCCGATACATCATTGGCTCATGCTTTACAAATTATTACATAGTATGGTCGGCTATCAAACTACAAGCTAAGTCTTGTGAAATCAGAAATATTTCCTTTAAATGCGTTTACCCATAAAGCCAATTTCTCCCAATTCGGGATGAAATGGTCTCCGCATTCCATTAAATATTTGGGATTGCATCTCTCTACAGATCCTGGGTTGCTCAGGAAACTTAAACTGGATGACTTAATGGTAAATATTCAACAGGACCTTCAAAGATGGGCCAAACTCCTTCTCTCTCGTTATGGGGCCGGATTAGTATCATTAAGATGAACGTCCTGACCCGCCTTTTTTACCCTTTAAATTTACTTAATTTGTGGTTCCCTTTATCCTATCTGCAGCGTTTTCACTCTACGTTTTCTAAATTTATTTGGCAGGGTAAGTGTCCTAGACGCTCCTTCCTTAAGCTTAGTCTCCCCAAAGACTTGGGTGGACTGCGTCTCCCTAATTTTATTTTGTATTATTGGGCCAGCCAATTGTTGAAGTTGGGGAGATGGTTGCTAGTTGGGGACAACGATTTCACTCCTATTTGGCTCCAGCTCGAAAGACAGATTCTGGATTTGAATAACCTCAATTAGCCTATTATTTTCTTTCTTTCCAATTCGACACTGCCAACTTTAATAAGGGAGTCAGTTATTGGTACCTCACTCAAAGTTCTTGCTCAGTGCTGGCACTTCTTTGGTATTTCATATAAAACGGACATGGCACAGCCCCTTATTCTGAATCCTAATATTAGAATTGGTGGATTACCGATCCCATTGGGGTGGCTTCCTCAGTTTCAAGGTGCATTGATAGAAGGCCTCTTCTCACATGGCTCTCTTCTCTCTTCTCCTGAAATCATGGCAAGTTTTAAAATACCTCAGAAGGATATATTTAAAGTGTTTCAATTGAGACACCTGGTACTGAATAGCTTTGGTACCGAGTTTAAAGAATCTCAAGTCAGGTCTTTCCTTCTTCATATACAAGATAATGTAAACAGACCTCATGTGATTTCAAGGATCTGTTCCTTTCTACTAGGCCTTAAGTTCCCTAAGCCCCTGGTAGGTTCCGTAGTTTGGACTTCTCTTCTGCCAAATACCACTTTTAACTGGACTCAAATTTGGATAGATTTACACAGATCCCACACTCAGGACAGATTAAGGCTTACCCAATATCATATTTTAAATAATATGTACTATACTCTGGTAAAACTGGCTAAATTAGGTAGGCTTCCTGGTTCTAGCTGTACTAGATGCGGTCAGGCTGAAGGAAACCTGTTACATATTTTTTGGTACTGTGAGAAGGTAGCTCCTTTGTGGCAGACAATTCAATCCAAACTTGATCCATTATTGGGTTTGGATGGGTTGTTTACTATAGAGGTATGTGTTCTGGGTATATATTCCAGTATTGATATCCTGGAGCGTAAATTCCGCATGGCACTAATTTCCATGGTGGTTAAGAAATTGGTACTTAAGCATTGGATGGACCAACTGACCATATCTTATGTGGAATGGCTAAAGGATTTATCTGCGTGTTTCAAGACTAAAAGGCTGATTGCAAGTTCGCACAACTGTATGGGTTTATTTAATAAAAAATGGGGTAAACTATATGCCTTGTATTTGCATAAATAATCTCTGTCAGGTTTGTCTCTGTATGTGCCTCAGCATTTTATTGGTACACTGTACTAATTTTATTTTATATTCTTTTTTCAGTTGGTTGTAATAAGGTTGGGGCACACTCCAGGGGTGGGGAGGGTTAAGGGTGGGGGGTATTTGATGGGTTTGGCTTGTAATAGTGGGGGATTGAGGGGGGATTTGGGTATCCTATGTTTTCTTTATCTTGTTTCATGGTTTGGGGCAGTACTCTGGATGTATATGGGGGGGTTGTTTTACTTTGGACACGATGTAACCAGACAGATGTTTTGATGTATTTGTATTTTAAAAACTTAATAAAGTGTTGAAATTTAAAAAAAAAGAGTCAAGTTTCAGATGTCAGATATCATATGTGACTATAAGTATTTAAGTGGACCTGGACACCCTAAACCTCCTGTTTTCCTAGGTGTTATTAGTAAAGACCAGGCAATATGTGGTTTTCCACCATACCATAGAAATGTTTTAAATATTCTTTTTTTAAATCTTCAAACTAGCCTATGGAGGGGCTTCTAATATAGTCTGCATGGTATTAATAAAATGTGGCATAGCCATTATTTATAGTGTCAGTTTTTCCCCAAAGTGATAATGGTATATTTATCCAATTAGTTGGTAATGACTATATTTTATGTTTTGCTTTATCAAAGTTTAGCTTAATATTTTTATTTTGGTTTGGAGTAATCACTATTCCTAGATATTTAATACTTGACACAATGTTAAAATCTCCCATATAATTTGACATGGTTTGTGACTTTTGATATGATATTTTCATTATACTGGACTTTGATTTATTTAATTTGTATCCTGATATTGAAGTGAAAGTTTCCACTTCACTTTGGAAAGTTTTTAGTGAAGTACTGTATTTATATTTTTTTTAGTATTAGTAAAACATTCACAGATACACTAAGTTTTTGATGTTCTTTCTGAATCTCTATTCCTTGGATGTCTTTGTTTGACCTAATGTTCTGAAGAAATGCCTCAAGACATAATATGAAAATTGTTGGAGAGTGTGGGCAACCTTGCCTCACTCTGTTAGTTATATTAAAATCCTTTGTTAATAGGGAATTCATTTGAAATGTTGTTGTTGTTTTGTATAAATGGATAATAAAGTTTATAATTTGTGGTGTTAAATTCCAGGCTTTTAAGGTTTCAATCATATAATTTCTATTAATTACGTCAAAAGCCTGGCATCTAATATTACAGCATAGTATGTATCTTTTTTATAGTCTTGATTTGAATTTATAGGATAAAAAATGGATTGTAATTTTTTTGTTGCTTATGGAATGGATCTGCCTTTAATAAAACCATATTGATTCTTATGTTTGTAAGTTGTGCTATGATTTTATAATCAATATTTAATATAGATACTGGTCTGAAACTATCAGGATTATCTAGTGATTTCCCCTCCTTATGAATTAGGATAATCTTTCCTTCTTGCATTGTTTTGGGAAGAATTGCAATATTGTATATTAGTTCCTCAATTATACATAATAACCAGGGAGCAAGTTCTTCTACAAAGGCCATATAAAATTAGTTTGTATATCCATCTATTCCTGGATCTTTGTTTCTAGGTAATTTACTAATCGCTTCAGTAACTTCCTTTAATGTAAATGGGGTATAGTCAACATTCATTTGTTTTAAATTAGCTTTTTTTGGAACTTATTTAGTTCATCCTGATCATTTTTTGTTCATTTTGAAAAATGGGTTTTAAATGGTTAATAAATACATCTGCTATTCCTTGATCTTGACTTATTATTTTGCCTTGGTCATTCTTTATAGAGGTAATACTATTCCTTTCTTTCTCTTTTCTTAAGACGTTAGCCAGAAGTTTCCCTGATTTGTCCATGTGAAAATACTTGAATTTTTTTTATGGTTTTATGTAATCTGCATGTTTCCTGATTAATCCTATTTTGTTTAAATTGTTGTTGTCTTTTGTATGATGCTCTATTCCCCCCCCTTGCCAATCCAGTCACCCAATCCAGTCACCCACTCCTTCGGGCAGCCAAGCCCCTTGCTGTCTCTTCTGCTCCCTCCTGGTTGCTGTCTGCTGCCCCACATCACACCTCCCCTGACTGACCCGACGTATCCCTTCATTGAGGGGGCCCCCTCTCGTGGTCACAACTGGGAAGGGAGATTGTCACTTGCCCAAAGGAACACTTACTACCATCCTCACCAGGGGTGGCAAGGGCTCAGCTCAGGGCTATCCCAGGCTTTGCAGTGATGGGGAGGTGGGCCACCATAATCCAGGCAACATAGGTGGACATCTTTTTCTGTTTTCTTGACCCTCCCACCTCCCAAGTAGAGCCTATCATGGACACCCTGGGGTGGAGATATATGGTGGTTCATGGAGGCAGCACACCACCTTGTACGTCTCCAATCCACCACCAGGTGCCAAGGGTCTGCCCAACCTGCCTGGTAGGGAAACATCCAATGGACAGTCTTCACTCCCTCCCTGCCGGTCTCCACTCCTAGTACCTAGGCTCGAGGCGATCCTGGGTTGCCAGCGTGCTGAGCAAATCCCTTCACTCTGCACCATGGAGCCAGCTGTTTCTTAAGTTTTAATGTATTCCACTCTGTAACCTATTTATTGTAGTCTTGAAGTATCAATTAATCTATTTTTTTTTAATTCCTGATCTAAAACTTCAGCTTCTTGTTTTTTTCTTTTATTTAGTTTGATCTGAAGAGTGAAAATTACCCCTCTTATGATTGCCTTGAAGGCATCCCATAGTTGAGAGATTGTGGTTTGCCCTGAGTAGTTGTAAAACCAAAATTCCTTTATTGCTTGTTTCATTTCTTATCAAAATCTTTGTTATTTAGCTGTTCATTTTTGAAGGATCAATTTTTTTGTATGAAGTCTATCTGGATTCTTAACCTTTAAAGTAGTATTAATTAAACCATGGTCTGATATTATAATTGATTGAATCTCTGTTTGTGTTATATTATGTATTATACCTTTTGATACTATGATGTAGTCAATTCTTGTAAAAATGCTGTTCTTTTTATTAAAATGGGAATATTCTCGCTTTACCTGATTTAAATATCTCCAGCTATCAGGTTTTCTTGTTGCAAAAAATTCTTCAATTTCCTCAATGTACTTAAATTGGACTGAGTAGGATTTGATGATATATCCAGTTTAGGATTCATTAAGGTCACCTTCTCCACCCCCCCAAAGCCCTAGAAAAATGGTGGCCATTCAAATCACGGAATATCTGACTAAGCATAACATCTTATGCCTGGAGCAGCATGGTTTCCATGCAGGTTACAGTACCGGCACTGCACTAGTTGAGTTCTTCAATTTCCTACACTCCTCCCTGGACACCAGCTCCGTAGCTGGTGCAGTGTTCGTTGATCTCTCAAAGGCCTTCAACACTGTCTCCCACCCTCTTCTGCTGGATGCCCTCTGCCACACTGGTTTCTGTGCTGACCCTCTCACCTGGTGCACAAGCTATCTATCCGCTCGCTCCCAATGTGTAAAAATCAATGTGACACTCTCCAAAACTCATCCCATCTGCTCAGGGGTACCCCACAGCTCCATCCTGGGCCCCCTACTCTTCTCACTCTATCTAAACACCCTGCCCAGTGCATGCTCTGGCAAAATTCTTATGTATGCAGACGATGCTGTCATTTTTGCCACCCACCACAATCCCATCTCCCCCCAGGACACCCTGCAACAATCCTACAATGATGCCGAAGCCTGGTTTAAAGAGCACAGACTCATCATTAATCTCAAAGAAAAACAAAACAGTGCTTTTTGCCCACCCCCAAAACAAAGCCTGCAACTTCCCACTCCCTATCCTCCCTAGTACCAAACAACCGCTTGAACAAGTCTGCTCCTACAAATACTTTGGGGTTACTTTCGATTCAGCCCTCACCTACCACACCCACATTAATGCCCTTGCATCTGCCACTAATACACGGCTTGGCATCCTCTACTGCTATAAAAACTGCCTCCCCCCTGATGCTCTCCGACTTGCGGTTACGTCTTCAGTACTGTCCCTTGTCGACTATGCCCTGCCAGTTTATGGTGCTGCTGACACTACCGCCCTCAACAAAATTCGCTTCACCCTAAATAAGGCCTGCAGGCTGATTACTGGTGCCCCCAGGCTCACACATACTTGTCAACTCTATGATGAGGCAAAACTGCTTAACCTAGATGAACGGCAATGCTATCAAACCTGCCTTCTCACAAAAAAAACTCTACTCGCTCTATCCCCTCCCGGGGTGACAGCTTCCATCCGCCACACCCAACCCACTATCGCAACCCGAACCTCCAACAAGACAACTCTACTGGTCCCTAGATCCAGGACCACCCATGGTCAGAGGTCCTTCTGCTACAGAGCTCCATCCTGGTTTAACTCTCTCCCTGCTCCCATCTCCAATGCCCCCACAATCTCCAACTTCAAAACCGCCCTTCAGAGCCAACTGTTTAACACTCGCAGCTGTTCCTGTCTCTAAATGTGGCCTCGATCTCTCCACGCTTGACAACGCCCACTGGGTGGCACTTCCACTTCACCCCCTCACTTCTCCCCTGTTGCATATTGCCGCTGTTATTACCAGCATGTGCTCAGCTGTATCATTGTAATTGCTACTAAATTGTATAAATGTATGAAACCATTCTGTGTAACTTTAAGTCAGTAGACTTTTATGCTGTAACCTAAATTTGTTTCTGTCTATCCTCAATGTAACTAGGTATCTTTGGAAATGAGCCTCTGGCTCAAAGGTTGTAAATAGATGTACAAATAAATAAAAATAAATAAAATAAAATCACATTAGTTGCTTGTAGTTTGGGGATTCCTTCAACAGTGGTTGCCAAAAACATTTTATACTGAGAAAAAGCTGCATAGACTGTTCCAATTATCATTTCTCTACCACACAAATCTACCTTAGAAATAATAATTCTTCCATAGCTGTCCATAAATTGGTTCACAATTTTTATATTCCTCCCCTTCTTGACAATTATTACCACTCCACAACTTTGTTTTGTACAGTACCAAAATTATATATTAAATGTGACATCCATTTAGTTTTACATTTGACTATTTCTTTTTTTTCTAAGTGAATTTCTTGAAGGCATATTACATTAGCGTTTTTTTTAAGATATTTTAAGATTCTGGTTCTTTTAATAGGAGAATTAATCCCGTTCACATTTAGTGTAATAAATGTGATTAACTCCTATTTAGCCATAATTGTACTTTATTTTTTCAATTGCTTGCTTTCCACAATATAATTGTTCACTATGGATGTCTACTTTTTTTAAAGTTGTGGTTCAGTAAGTAAAATGCTTGATTTGCCTTGTACGTTCATTAAGTTCTTCCCCTTCCAAAACAAAAATAAAAAGATTACATTAATTTTTTCCTGTCTTTTTCTATATTAATTTCTCAAAATAGCTAATCACTTTAATACATTTTTCTCTTATAATTCTTTCTTGGCCCCAACATGTTCCCTCTATTCTTCCTATCCCCTTCATTCATTCCTTTTTAAGTATTACATCATATAAACATTACAACCAAATGTAGTTCACCTGAACTGCCTGCAAAAACCTTTATTTTGCTGCTGTCTCTTGTTGTCATCCCCCCCCCCATTGGTTTTATTTATAAAATTATAATCTTCAGGTTTTCAGTGGAAGATTTGTGGCATTTTCTCTTGTAATCCTTTTAATGCTTCTTGAGATGATTCATATATTACATTTGTTCCATCAATGTTCACTAACAGTCTTGTGGGAAATATTGCAGTTACCCTTAAATTATTTTGCCATAGTTTCATTTTAATAAAGTTATAATTTTTTCTTTCTTGAACTAAGTCTGGTGATAAGTCGTTAAAGATTGTGATTGTGAATCCAATTTGTTTTATTTTATTCTTTTTGTAGATGGCAGACATAAAGGTCTTTTTTTCTTTTGGTCATAGAAACTTCATTACTATAGATCTAGGTGATGCAGTATTATCTTGCTTTGCTCTTAGACCCCTGTGTAGCCAGTCAATTTAAAATTTAACATTTAATGGGTCTGAGTCTAAACAGACTGCTTCTATTTGCAGTTCTTTATTCTTTAGCAATAATACCGAGAGGGTGGGCGGTGTGTGCTAATACGGACCAGCGGCTAATGAGGCCCGACGCCGCAGGCGGAGGGCCTTATAGCCCTGGAAGGTCCGGTATTGCCCATACCGCCCACCCTCGAGGGTATTATTGCGTTTAGAAAATGGGCAGTGTAAAAAACATAAGTTAAATAAAAAGAAAATTAATAAAAAAATAGTTTAAAGTAATTTTGTAAAAAAAATAGTTCCTCCGCCTGCATTAGAATGATGTTTTTTTGGTTTTTTGGGGCCCCTCTGAAGAGTGAGAAAACATGCAGTTTGATTGAAACTGTGCTTTTATTTAAATGTGTCACCCCCCCTCCCCACAGTGGACTCAGAAGACCGAGCATGTCAAAGCCCTGCCAGTCCGGTACAAAATACAGCCCGCAAGAAAACATGCAGTTTGATTTAAACTGTGCTTTTATTTAAATGTGTCACCCCAGTGGACTCAGAAGACCGAGCATGTCAAAGCCCTGCCAGTCCGGTAAAAAATACAGCCCGCAAAAGAAATGAAGAATACTTTTTAAAAGTTAACAGCCAGCATATTTACGGCTGGTAATGTGCTGCGCTCTCGCCATCCTGATGCCCAAGCCTTCAGTTTGTCTTCGGGGGTCGCGCGACATCCGTGTTGTAACTGAAGCAAGGAAAGTGAACGCTGCCAGCAGAAGGGAATGTGCTTGTGAGTGGGAAAGACAGAGATAGAGCAGCAGTGGCAAGCCGGCAAGTAAAACAAAAACGTTTTCTAAGCCACTGTGTGATGACAGGGGACAGGGGACAAAAGGACATGTGGGGGGGGCGGAGCAGTTGCAGATGAGATCGGGACACAGGAGAAGAAAGCGAGTCAGAAGCTGATCGGCTAACGGCTTTTTTTTATTGCTCGCTCAAGCCATGGCAGATGTGAGTACCGGGAGGTGTGGCGCGGGTTCATGTGGTAGCTGGCACTAAATTGGGCAGTGGAGGGTGCAGGATCTCTCGCTAAGCAAGAGAAAAAATGGTGGCAATTTCAAATTTCATATTATGATTCTAGCCAATTAGGAAGCATAGTGGGCACAGGAATAGTAGAACTGGTGAAGGGGCACTGTAGGCTGGCACTTTTTATTTGGTGGGCATCTATTGAAAGTTAATGTACCCCTGTGGAATGGGTACCAGCCAATCAGATGCCTCCAAATAAAAGGCCCATTTTCTAATCCTGGTTAAACAATGTTCCCATTCCCATTCCATTTGTTGAAAAGTCTCTTGTAGTGATTGAGTTTCATCCCAGCTTTTAGGCACCCCTAGTATTCTAATATTTTTTCTCCTTGCTCTGGTTTCAAAGTCAAATATTTTTGCTTTCATGTCTTTGTTAGATAATTCTATGGCATTTACTTGGCATTGTAAAGGCAATTGATCTCCCATTACCATATTTACTGATTTTTGTAATTGCAAAATGTTTTTATTAGACTCTTCATATTCTTTTATTAAGTTTTGTGTTAGGTTAAAATATTGTTCCAGTTTCTCCAGTTTTCCCATTAGTAAATCCATTTTTTTTGTGTTATGGCATTCATTTGGCTGATTAGACCAATTACCCAGTTCGGTGGCTCCTCTGGTTTCATTGGCGGTGGGCTGTCATTCAAACTGGCATTTGCACCGTTTCTCACTTTGCTTTCCGGTGAATTTGCTGGTGAATTAGCTGATACATTTAAGTCATTGTCATTTATAATTTGCCCACCATTTACATTTTGTACTTTAGGATTGTTTTTTTTGGGGGGGGGGGATATTCTCTATTATAATAGTGCGAGAGATTTTTAAAAAATCAGGGCTTACTGTAGTATTGCCTAAAATGGACCAAAAGTCTGAAAAGGCTGGTGACTGTTTTATTTTTTTTTTTTTTCAATTGTTTAACCAGGAGTGGCACACTAAGCTGAAAGCTTGTTTATAGATTATACATGGGAGCACAGGGAAGTTAAGTGTGACTTGCTTAGGGTCATACAGTATATGCAAGTAGGGGCTGTGGGATTCAAACCCAGATCACCAGATTTGCAGCTCAAGGCCTTAAACCACTGCATTATACTGCCTCCCTTTATATTCATAGTGTCCTTTCATTTATCGATTCCAAAGCCATATCATTTTCACCATAGTTTTTTTTTCTTCTCTGTTCATTGAAACCTGTGTTTTTGCTCTAGCTCTATCCATTATTGAATCGTCCATTTCCCCTCAGGCTGAAATATATGTAGATTCTCCTCCTCAAACACTTTGAATTTTAGACTTTCTGCCTTTGTAGAGGATCTGGTTGCTTTTGGTAAATTTGTATCCACTATGTCCTGTGTGTTCCTGAAGACTTTTAATGGTGGTCCTTTTCTGTCCTTCACAGGCTCCATTTCCACTTCTTGTTCCTCCTCAGGTGTGTCTTGGGTTTTTGGTTTATTAAACAGATTATGGCTTCTGTCTGATGCCAGTATCCATGGTGTCTTCATTAGGAGATTTAAACTTTCAGGATTTCATTTTTTATGTTCCTCTGTTACAGACCTCTGCTTGATCTGGGTTGTCTTTCCCATTTCTCTTTGTGACTCATCCAACTCGCTGTTTTTCTCCTGCTTCTCTAACTGCTGTGCTTCAGGTGTTTGATTTGGCAACTTCCCGTGTTGCATGAAGACCGGGAACAGGTGAGTTGTGTTGCTTGTCATTGGTATTTGATTATCTACCGAAATTACCATTGTGTTTTACTTGGTTATTGAAGAAGTTTTTCTTGCCTGCATTTTTCTGCTTGGTTTAAATTTTGGTTGGTTCATCGTGTTTTAATGTCTTTTTTGGGTGTCATTATTCTGAAGCTAAGTTTTTGTTGTTCTGTTGTGGTGCTTTTCATTCCACTGCTCTGGCAGCCCAGGCTTTGACACATATGCTCCCCTGTCTTGCCTTTTTGGACATCTCTCCATGTTTATCATGTCCAGCACTCTATCATGTGTTTGATATGTTTTCTGCATTCAGCACTCCATCATCTGTTGATTACATCTCCGGATTGCTCACTTTATTCTCCTCCCACTGCTGGCATTGCTGCTACAGTCCAGCGTTCCAAGGATTGCCAATTCCTCCCACCAAACTGAACATCTCTGGTCTAGCAACATCCTTAGACCTGCAAAGCATCTTGGAATCAGCAAGTATGGAAGCACCATTACCTACTGATAATCTCCACAGGATCATTCCTTGGCATCCCACTGGATCAGACTGTATAGAAGCTCTTACCTCTCAATCTGCTCCACAAGATGGTTCCTCAGGCATCTTATGGGATTCAGACTCTATGAAAGCCTCTTGTTTTACTCCTCAGTTTCCAGCTTTAGTGCAGTTCTCTTTGAACTGATCCTCTTGCAACATTAACATGAACTTACATTTATTGGGATACCTCATCTGCTCATTAACTGTAATTTTTAAGAGAAGTCCTTCACATCCTACCTATCAACACTGGCACCATCAGTTATTTGAACTGCACCATCATATCCAATATTGGCAGTGGCAGATCAGATTTTACCATGTCATCCCACTTGTATCTTCCTGGTATAGCTATCTAATGCTCTCCTAAGACTCTTCTTCCCTCTAACATCTCAGAACATGCACCAACGTATCTCCAACGCAAAGCTAACTTGCTATTTCACACAATCCTGAATCCTGTTCCTTAGCCTTAGGACATCATAATACTTCACAACGTCATCTACATCTCCTCTGCAAGATTTACCAGTCAAGCCAGTCACCTTCCTAGGGGTCTTCTGATCCCGTCAGACAGTATCAATCCTTCCTCATACTCATTCTAGCAAATACTATCACCAAGGGCAGTCTTCGTTCCATTCCAGCATGCCACCATGCTCAACTGACTTGTTTATCTCTTTATCACAGTTTGACACTGCAACCATTCATCATCAAGACTATCCAAGTATATGCAATTGACTCATTTGATGTGTTATGCTGCTCCTGATAGCAGACCTTTCTTTGCCCCATCAGTCAAGCTGACCAAGTCAAGACTCAATCAAGATGCCTCTCTTTTTCTTCGAATCCCCATAAGTGTTGGACTCTAATCACTAGCAAGTCAGTACCACATGAGCTCCTCTAGCTCCTGCCACCAAGCTATTTACACTACAGCAGGAAACATATCCAACTACCAGCCTATAGCTACCATATCAGCTGTCAGCAAGCTACTGGAGAAGGTAGTAGAGGTACAACCATCAGAGTATTTGCAAAAATATGATCTACTGTCTCCTGAGCAACATGGTTTTCATAAACGCCATAATACTGGTACTGCACTTGCTAAGGTTACTTCTGAAATTAGGTCAGCAGTGGATCATGGCATGTTGTCTGCAGCGATTTTCATCAACCTCTCCAAGGTCTTTGATTTAGTGGATCATACCCTTCTGTGCACAGTGCTTCACTCACTTACTTGCATGACCCATCCAGCCCTAGCATGGTTCTCCAACTATATTGATGGAAGGCAACAGCTTGTTAAGTATAACAGAGTTTTTTCAGAACCTATTCCTGTTAACGTTTGAGTTCCTCAGGGGTCTACCTTAGGTCCTATTTTATTCTCCTTATTTGTCAATGACTTCCTGGTGGTCCCCACCCATTGCAATACCACCCTATATGCTGAAGACCTGGTTCTCCTGTCCAGCTCAAGTGATATCAATGTCATTAACCTCCACCTACATGCTGACTTACAGAAGTCACAAACCTGGCCCCTGGCAAATAAGCTTGTTCTAAACCCAAAGAAAATGCAGACCATGCTCTTTGGCTCCATGGCAAAGCTTAAATTGTGTCCTTCCCCCCGAGTGTTATGAGTATTGATGGGTACCTGGTGGGCACAACATGCTCCTTCAAATACCTGGGTGTTACTCTTGACCCCCAATTAGACCTCTCCCTGCATATTCACAATGTATGTAAGGCAATAATTGTCAAATTGAGTCTAGCCTACATGGCTCAGGGGGCCCTTACAGTAGCTGCGTATCTTGCCCTGGCTAAAGGTATACTACTTTCTATACTCAGCTATGGGATTATTACCTTTCCCCTTGCCACAAAATCAAGCCTAGCCAAGTGGGATGTGGTCTATAATGACATCTGTCGCTTTGCCCTCACTGTCCCTTGGCTCACCCATCACTGTGAACTGTATGATAAATTTCACTGGCTGTCTTTGTGCAACTACCGCTTCTTTGTCCTGGGCTGTTTTATTCACAAGATAGTCCAAACTGTCACTCCCCCTGCCCCGTCTAAACTTCTGAAACCTGTCCAACCCCCATAAGTACTTAGATCTACTAACTCACAGTCTTTCCTCATCCCTAAATCCCGCACTCTGACTGGTGACTGGGCCTTTGCTGTTTGTGCCACAATATTCTTTAACTCCCTGCCAGTGCCTACTAGGTGTGCTGACACCCATTTCACTTTTAAGAGATCCTTATTTGTGCACCTAAAATCTGCTGCGGTCTGCAACTGTCCCTAAAATAATTGGCTTGGAGTACTATATTCCTGTATTAATTCTTGGCCTCTGCCCAGAACTAAGAGTGGTGCCTAAAAAGTTTGGTAACGCTCTGATACTCTAGCAGTTACTGTCTATTCACTTCACTATACCTTGTTTTTGCCGTAATGATTATGTATATTACACTTATTGTCAAAAGCTTTCTTACTGTACTGCAGCCTTAACCATGTAATCATGCCTTCAGGTTACTGTCTGTATATCCTTTCTTTGTTATATTGTTCTCTATATTTTTCCTTTGTAACCCCCCTGGTTCGTACCTGAAAATAGGTATTTTTTTGTCTAGTATGCTTACCGGATCAACAAAAGCTAAATAAATAAAATAAATCATCTTGCCCATTGTAGTCCTTCCCAAATATTTGCTCCTGTATACCATGTATTAGCATTTCTAACTCGTGATCAGGCCTCAGATTCACGCTGAACATTTTCGATATACATTTCCAGTTACTGTCTTCCAGCCTACTCCATCCTTACCTTCACTGCTTGTTCAGTTCTCCAGTTATGCTCTTCAACTAGGTATCCAAGAGCTTCATTTGTTTGGACTCCTTGTTGTCCCTCCAACATATACCTCCATAGTGAAACATAGTGAATTTACTGTATTCAGATCCATTCAACCCTATTTTGAACATCATGGTTTATACCGCAATTTGTCTAGCCTTCACTGGATTTCTGCATCCTGAGGATTTACTGTCTTACCATCCTTATGCAGTTCTGAGAACTTTGCCAGCATCCAAAAAATCACCAATCTACAAAAGAGCTGACCATTGTATCCTGCCTTACCTTTCTTTCAGGTCTGACAGATTACAGTAAGGAATTCTCATAACCTATTTCCCATCATATAATCACTGTACTGGAGCTTGGCAGCTCATCTAGACAATCTCTTGATTCCCTCATGCTCAGATCTCCACATCATCTATGTACCTCCGATACATTATTACCAATATCGAACTAAATCATGGACCTCATTCAAACCTTCCTTCAACAGCCCTGCTTAATACATATGCATCACCTGGACATCCACTGGGATTGGATCTGCTTCTTCAATCACAAGACATTGACCTTCCTGCACAAGTCATCAAAGACTCGGAAGATGGACTTCATCACACTATGAACACTACATCCTAATCCAGAATCAGAACTCAATTTAAGCATTCAGAATCATCTCCTGCTAGGTTGCCCTAGGATGGACAGATCAGTAGCCATGGGTCCTCAGAGGTTTCCTCCACGGGGAAGGTTGTCTGTCCTGCATGCTACTGGTCACACTGTCTGTCAGCTGGAGGAGGCAATCTTTTGAACTGCTAAATTATTCTCTTTGGGCCCTCTATTCCCTACTCGCTACTCAGTTTACCTACCAGGGGTGGGAATAGAGAAAGACCAAAGTTCAAAATCCGTAACTATACACAAGCACTATGTTATGTACCAAACATTGAATGAGAGGGCTGAAGCCTGAGGTTTAATGTGGGGGAATAGCTCCACCCACATTCCAAATAAAGGTCAGCCTCTCCCAGCAGCTTTCGCTTAGAGAATTGTGAAACACCCACCATTCTCCCCTGCCTCCTCCTCCTCCTCCTCCTCCTCTGGCACTCTGCTCACCCTTGGTGCTGGGCCCTCTATTCCCTTCTCACTACCTGACTTACCTACCTACCAAGGGTGAGAATAGAAAAGGCCAAAGTTTAAAATCCATAAGTATACACAAGCACTTTGTTTAATGTAAGATTATGGGGAGCTAGTCCAGTGCCACCTATTGACAGCATTGTTTAAAGACATTTCCCTGGGTTGCTGGAGGGTCAGTCAGGCAGAGGAGGATCGAGTGTCTGAGGGACAAGCTCCTTCTCTGGGGAGGGAGGGCTGCTGCTCCCACTGCAATACCGCCACCTGGGTGCACATGGGTGGAGGTGCAGCTGGGAGCGGCATGTGGGAGTATCAGATGTCGATAGGGGTCTAGAGTGGATCACGTCTCCCTGTACACCGTATCCGTGGACCTCATTGCACACCGACATCCTTGGAGAGGGGAATAACTTAAAAAAGTAAATTAATTAACCAAGAAAGGCACGCTAAGCCAAAGCTCATTTCCAGGTGCAACCTGGGAGCGCAAGGACATTAAGTGACTTGCTGTTGGTCACACAGTATGCAAGTGGGGGCTGTGGGATTCAAACTCAGGTCTTCAGGTTTGTAGCTCAGTGTCCTTAGCCACTACACTGTACTGCCTCCATAGTTCATACTCCAAAAGTCCAGACCACTCGGGATATTACATATATAATAACTACTTAGAGGACTGACTGAATGGACTACAAGTCTTTTCCCACTGTCACTTCTATGTATCTATGCATCTAGTCAGCCAGTTTAACTTCCTAGCTCACTGTCAGTTAATAGCAGTCTTCAGTGCACCTGGAAAGGAGGAGGAGCAGTCAGTATGTCATTCAGTGACGCTAAATAGGCAGACAGGTCAGTCTGTTTGGTTTTGTTTGTTTGTTTGTTGTCTTTTAGTAACTTGATAATTATCAATTACCCATTTTCGAGGACAACCAGGACATAAATAAGCATACATAATGTAATATAATAATAATACAATACAATACAATATGACACAATACAATACAAAAAAATTACTGAAAGCATTCAGATGAGTGACTGGACAGTAAACAATTTCTTTAACGTGTATTTAAAAGATTGACTTAAAACCAGGTTATGTACACTAAGGGGCAGTGAGCTGTAATTCTTGGTTGAACTCTATATCAGGGATCTTTGGCCTTGAGTGGGGAACATTCTAGGAACATTACAATATAGAGGACAATGACCGGGATGTGGTTAATAACCACACTGTAATAACCTCAAGTGGCTGTCAAGACAACACAGTAAACCTTGAGAGCACAGCTCGAGAACTTTACTGTTGTCCTGGCAACCACGAGAGGTGATTTCAGCGTGGTTATTAACCACATTCCAATCATTATCTTTTACGGTGTATGGGCAGAAACACACTAGTGACTTCCATCTAGTAATCTATTTACTGTTACATCTTACCTTAGCGAGTCAATGAGCAGGCAAGAAAAGCGATTCATAATGTTTATTTTTGTGAACAAATCTGGGCAGAGTCTTAACAAACTATGGTGACTATCTAACTGTACTACAAACCTACTATCGGTCATTAGTGACTAAAATAAAATAGCAGTAAAATACATTTTTAAAAACTAAATGTTGCTAGAAAAAAAAACAGGACTGGTTTCAAATTAAAATAGGGTGATTTGGTGAAAACAAACTGCACTATGGGAAGCGTCACCTCGTCGTCTGGAAGTGCATTCGACCCTGGTAGTGTGCAACAATCTGTATGGATGCCAGCTCTTGAAATAACTATGGAGATGGGAGAAAAACAAACAATACTGTCAGATTACTAATAATTTAGTA
Organism: Neoceratodus forsteri; assembly: GCA_016271365.2. Classification (NCBI taxonomy): domain Eukaryota; kingdom Metazoa; phylum Chordata; order Ceratodontiformes; family Ceratodontidae; genus Neoceratodus; species Neoceratodus forsteri. The sequence continues at coordinate 289,379,590 of CM057456.1, forward strand.
GGGAAATGATGACGGAAAGTGTACTTTTTCAGCAAACAATGAGAGACGTGCATGTGCGAAGGAGGCAATGCTGTTATGGCATCATTGTGACCAAGTCAAGAGGAGTCAACAGCCTCTTGATGTCACATCGATACCATAACAATGTTGTAAACTTAGTGATTTCAAGTAGTAATAAGCCTCTCCCATACATTATAAGAATGTAATAAGGACCTGGTTCTACCCACCCGACTATGTAACTGGTAAGTCCTCTGCACAGATTAAAGATACTTTGCCCACAAACCTCTTTTTCAAGAATAGGGCAGTGGAAAAATCATAGCATTTCTCAAAGGAGAGCCATTGCAAGGTGAAAAAAGAACACAGTGGTGTGTTTATGAGGGGAAGTTGGCTCCATAGAATAACAGGCCAAAATTCAATACAGGTACTGGGAAACCTGTTAATAGATTCCTGGTGTTAGGGAGAATCAGGGAATTCTGGTGGTAAAGGATACCCAGCCTTTGATGCACAGATCTAATGACCTAGGAAACATGGGGCTCAAAAGAAAACACACCAGCTATGGTAAAACCCAAGTACTTAAATGTGGTGACTCTTTCTATTGTCCCACCATCTAGAATCATAACTCTGAAAGACTCCATGACCGAGGGCTTCTTTCTAGGTCCACTAAAAAGCATTGCTTTAGTTTTGGAAATATTCATTATCAATCTGAGTTGTGAGCACCAATGTTTTAATCCATGACCACCCTTTTTGTAGTGGGAAATACTGGAACCACATGAAAAAATGACAGCATTGTCAGCATAAAGCAAGACCGCAATGATTTCATGCATGGACGGTAAGGAGTTTAAAAACAAGCTAAATAGAAGGGACTCCAGCAGTGAGCCTTGGAGAACTCCAGTGTTCAATGGGATGATGAATCAGTATTAGTAATCTTGATACATTTGCAATCTACCTGCAAAATAGTTGGGTATGTCTGGCTTGGGAGGGGGACATCCTTGAAAGACATTGACGGCAGCTGCCACCATGCCTGCTCCCCTTAATCTTTCAATAAACATTTAACTGTGTATTGGACGGCAGGGGTGTGGAAAGTAGGAGACCACTGTGGATTAGTCTTGAAACAAGATCTTGCCACCTGAGGAGAGCAAAAGGGAATTTTGTAATGCTTAGAAACCTTTTCCCCAGTTACCAGTATCACAACCAATGAACAAATAGTGGCACTGTTTATTGTTCAGTTCTGAGTAATGAATATTACATTTTCCATGGTATTTAGGGAAATACTATGTAACCCCCCTTCCCCATGTCTGGGGTATACCAGATGTTGCTAAAGGGGAAGGGGTCACAAAGCAGAAACACATACCAGGTCCATTGACTTCGGTCTTTACTGGCTGATGGGTTCATTAAAGTGAGTTCTTCAGTGCCAGGGGTGCCACTCTCTGGTGTCGGGCTGTGGGGGACTTAAAGAGGGGTTACCCAGTTTCCAAATTCATTGCTGCAGAATACTTCAAGAACAGAATGCCCACACAAAGAAATCCAGAAACAGGGGGGCCCATTTAATCAACATGCTGGCCAGTTAAAACATATTTACAGAGTTGATTCCTCCAGATCCAGGAGTCCACAATGGAGTTTCACCTTAATACATTGGGAGTTCGTACATGGTCATGAAGACTCTACCCCAGTTACAATAAATCCCCTGGGCCAGGAGGCCACTAAGTGGGTGAAGGCAGCAGCATTCTGCAAATAAATTGGGGCTGGAGCCTCATATTGTCAGCAGCAGCATATTCTCACTATTCTCCCTGATCTGAAGCAGTTCTCTTCTCACCCAACCTCTCACACATTTGAGAGGAGCAGCACCAGGAATCCTCACACATCTGGACTCTGACTGACCTTTCTCTCCTGGGCCAGGACTTAGCAAGCGACTTCCCCTATGGCCATCGGGGTAGACATCCCCACCGACCTACACCGTAATGCACATCTTCCATCAGACTGGCTCCTTCCATGAGACATAGCTGACTTTGGGCTGGGAGTTCAAATCCCACAGTGCCGCCTCCCTGGAGCATGGAAAAGTCTTCTACCGCACACTGTACCACCACCAATAAATTCAGGACCCGCCCAAACCGAAGCGGGCAAGTGATCCCGCTCCTGCAAACCATCCACCCAAACCTCAGTGCAGGACCCCCCAAAGGCACCAAAACCTCACATTTATAGCCCCCCACCCAGGCAGCGACCTCCAACCCACAGAGACCCCACCTGGAGGGCTGCAACCATAAATATTAAAATTGGAGGCTCCAAATGTGGAATAAGGGAAAGGAAAAACCTGGCCAATCCACCCATTGGGTGGGTTACACTTCCCCCCTCTCAAATGCTCACCCCCCCAATGAGCACCTATTGCAGCTACTGGATCCCGCCACTCAATGGAGTATGTGCACTCCCCACAGAGCAATGAGACTCCAGCCCACTGGGACACCGCCGAAACAATGGGAGCCAAAACTTATTGATCCGAACGCCAAACATTTACTTAGCTTTTGTTTACCGGGTGAGGTGCACTAGGCATACATATGCCTAATTTCAGGTATGCCCCGGGAGGATACAATACATTACAACACATAATCACATACGGTGTACAGCAAATTACAGTACAACGCATATCCAAGGAGGAGCAGAGATTCAACAAAGAATTGCAACAATACAATTTTGGCTATAGTGAGTTGAGTACTAGTAGTGAGCATTAGAGTACAGCACACTTTCATAATCTTAACATGGTGAACTCATTACAAAGTAGCACAGTTATCCTAAGGAAACACAAGTATAACAGGGATGTCAACATTACATTTAGTAGTAGTCATTAATTGTGTCAAGAATTGTGAACAAGGCCAAGCTAGGGGCAGAAGCACAAAGAGCTACACACTAAGGTTACGTACTAAGAATAACAGATGCACAGAAGGTCGTAGCCCATATAAGTACATCTTCAGACTCTGGATTTATTTATACCTTATTTAATAAAAACTTACCAAGATTAGTTTTAAAAGTTTCAATATTGTCTGTGTCCAACAGTGATTTGGGTAGGTCATTCCGTATGGGTATAATTCTTTGAGTAAAAAAAGAGTGTCTGATATCTAGCTTTGGATATGTTAAAGATAATCGGAATTTATGGCTTTTGAGATTACACTCTCTCATACTGAAGGTCAATCCCAGTTGTGTCATAAGCGCCTTGTCTTTTGCTATATTGAACATCGGGAGCAGGTCCCTCCCTAGTCCTTCTCAGCTCCAAGGAATTCAAATCCAGCTCCATAAGTCACTCTTCATAGCTTCTATCCTGTAAACCCCCTATCATCTTAGTAACCCTTTGCTGCACTCCCTCCAAGGCATTATTGTCAAGCCTTAGATAGGGACTCCATAGTGGAGAGCAATAGTCTAGGTGGGGACGCACATATGCTCTGTAAAGTGGTAGAATGCATTCTTTATTTCTAGAAACAAAGGATCTTTTTATATAACCTATTATTTTATTTGCTTGTTTTCTAATATGATTGAAATGTGAAGTGAAAGTGAGATCTGCATTAATAATTACTCCCAGGTCTTTTTCTTCTTTTATTGATATCAGTTGTGAACCGTTCAACATAAATTGTACATTAGGATTAGTATCTCCTAAATGCATGATAACATATTTGTGTTAAAAATCATGACATTCTGTTTGGCCCAGTATTCAAGTTCTTGGAGATCCTCAAAAAAAAAACGCTATTTCATCAGGTGAGCCCACTTTAGCTACAATTTATGTGTCATCTGCAAATTCTATGGCCATATTTTTTATATTATAATTAATCAACACAGAGTGTATCCCAAAATATGTCATTTTGTTTATCAGGGTTTGATGTGGCACTTTATCAAACATCTTACATAAGTCCAGGTATACTACATCCACTGGTACGTTTTCATGAAGGAAACTACTTATTCTTTCATAAAGCTACTCATTAGGAAAGTGCAAAAGTGCTTCTTGAAGGTTGAGGTTTCTCTGCAGGAACAAAGGGATGTAGGGAGGCTATTCCACTGGAAGGGGCAGAGGAGGAAAATGCAAGGGTGCCGTATTTGGACTGAAATCTTGGGATTGATAGTAGCTCTGAGCTGGTGGACTGGAGGGAGTAATTGTGCATACTAGGAACCAGAAGGGAGGCTAGCGAGATTGGTGTTTGCGACAAGAGTATGTTGTATACAAATTTACTGAGGGAGGCATCCAGTAGTTTAGATTGGGATGGCCAGCAAGCTTGCTATAAAGCAGGCAATAGTGGGTGAGACAGTTACAGGACAGTGCATATCTACAGATATTATTATAGCATATGGACCATTTGTGATGGAGAAGGCTGGAGGCATGTCCAACCACTGGGAATGCATTGGAGAGCTAGGGAAGTAGGAGGCTGTGGGCAATTGTTATGCGGGCCGAGGGAGATAGGCAATTTCTGGCTCGGTATGCAGCACCAAGGTGGATATTTACAGTCTTACAGACTGTTTGAATGTGAGAACAGAAATCTAGGGAAGGGTCAAGAGTGACACCTCGGTACTTGAACTCAGTTACTGTTTCCAGGGGGACATTATTTTTGGTTGCCACAAAGAAAGGGAGCAGAGGTGTGTTTTAGCTTATGTGGCATGCCTAACAACATGGCTCAAGATCATCGGTAAGGTTATGATTTAGTTCAGCAATGTTTAAGGCTTGACAAAAGAATACCAAATTGTCCACATACAGGAGAGGGGTGGTATCGTTGAAACAGTGAGTGATGGAGTTTATGTGCAGGGTGAACAGCAGAGGGATGAACATTGGGCCCTGTGGGATGCCAAGGGAGGTAGGAAGGTAGCTGGAGAGGGAGAAGACGATTTGGACCCGCAGTTGTCTACCAGTGAGATAGCTAGGGAACCAGGGAACGGCATGATCAGATACTCCGAGGTCTCTGCGTCTACTAATCAGAATGGGGTGGCTAACAGCGTCAAAAACCTTCATTAAGTTGATGAAAACTGCTCTTGTGAAGTTTCACACAAGGGGCATCTCTCCTCCCAAAACACTTACAGGGACCTAAAACAGGGCATCACTACCCATCCCGCTGGTGACCCACCAACCCAGGACCCAGGGCGGATCACCTGACACCAGAGTGGCAGTGTCCTAGACTGATTTTACCAAAACCTACACTACTCACTAGAAACCCAATGCTACCAAACCCTGCCAGATGCTGTGCCCCTCAAACATTCTCCACTTACAGTAACCACCAACAAATATCAAAAGCATGACAACAGTTAAACAGTCGAATATGCAAACCAGTGACGGCATCAGGCAGCACACTCTAAAAGGCAAAATATGTTATACTGTGAAACAGCACCAGAGTGCAAAGTCCTGAACTGCTAAAATTGAAGCATTGAAACAGTCTCTTATTAAATCCCAAGCTGACTAAACCGGAAACAGCCTGGCCCCCCCTCCCCCCAAAAGGCAAGCAGCACTGAGGTGCTTAGTCCCAATAAGTACACATGAACAAACTACAGCCAAATAATAAAGGTATACAGTTACAGGTTATTTGACTCAGCATAGCACAGTATAACTGAGGTAGAAAGAAAAGGGTTGATCTCACCCAAATACACTGCAGGCACAGTCTTATTCCAAGAGTCTCTGCAGCATCTTCGAGGGGAAGGTGAATCATTACTATCACAGGCATCTTCAGCTCTGGGCAAAATAATAGGCAGGTGGAAGCTTGGTTGTAGCTTGACTGAGAAAGTCCATGCCGGGCATGTAGGTCTTCATCCTCCTTCCCATCAGGTCCTGGATCAAGGCAAATGTCTTGAATAGAGTTAACCCTTCCCAGGTGTAGTTAACAAACTTTGATTTTGCCATGTTCTGGATGTGCTGAAAGACATAACTGATGCTGCCTGGGCCTAGACAGTGCTTCTTGTACAGCTTATCCAGGGTGCCCCAGTAGACCCAATTGTGATGATTTTCCTCAATAATATCCCAGTCTCTCAGGGAGATCTGGGTACAAATACTGCGGGTAATCACAGCAAATTTTCTTCTGGATAATCTGCTATGCCTGACTCCATTCTGGAAGCTGTCACGCTTTGTGCCGGGGGACCTGCCCATCCAGCAACCATACCCGTTTCCTGTATCTCCTCACATTGGGGTTACCGTTAGTCACAGTCTCATACTGTTCCCTGCGATGTCAACATTTGTCAGCTAGAGTACGCCTGTGCCTCCATGGCATAACATTCAGGGTCCCATGCTCAGTGGGTATGTGCTTCTCCAAGTCTCCATCACTGACATGGCTACACCCTTCAAACAGCAGCAGCCCACTAGAGACCTCCTTGATCCTCGCCAGGTGGATGATGGAGATAATGGCGCATCCAGAGGCTCCTCTCATGTCTCCTCAGGGGCAGATGTAGTACTGGCAGGCTCCACTGTTCCTGGCCGGGCTGGCTTTCAAAGTCCTTGGGGACCCACAATTTCAGTTGAACTCCATGAACCTGATCACATCCATGGCAGGGTGGTGGGGGATTTACTGATGATGCAGAAGCTTTCACTCAGTCGCCCCTTTCAGTCCCTTCACTCCACCTAGGGGCTTCACTACTGAAGGCATAGCAGCCAGAATGGATCTCTCTGCCTCACTGGGGGGGCTTCACTGCCTCAGGCTTCACCTCAGACACATATCTCTTAGCTTCACCCCATGGCTTCACTGCTGACGAAGATGAAACTCCAGCAGCAGAAATGGTGAAAGAAACATTCCTTATCTCATCCCAGTCATTGAGGGTAGAATCCATGGATGTGATGGATTCCCTGAGCCCACTCAGTCAGGGAAAATACTGGGGGATATAGACTCCTGGATGTTTCTGTTGGCAGGATGTACACACCAGCTGAAGAGTCACCCCTGGGCTTTACATCTGGCAGAAGATGCAGGTTTTTCCTGTGGCACGCTCAACTACGCTCCACAGCCATTTCAGAATGGCCCAGGGGACCATAACTTTGGGTGCTTCAGGTGCAGTTGCCATTGCTTCAGTTACACTGGGTACTAGAATTTCTAACTTTTCACTTGCTCTAAGACAGATCAATCCAGAACACGTTGCTCCCCGCCGTACTTGTCCTCTCCTGCCTTACTCTTCTAGTCCACAGACTCCAGTCTCCCCAGACAGCATTCTCTGTCCAATTAGATCTCGCCAACAGGGCAATTAGCATACATTCACATGGCCAGGACATGCTGCCAGCTGAACTCCCAGATATCAAGGCACCTCCAAGCTCCAAACAGAGCAAATTTTACCACTTTGCCATTCCATCCAGCAACAGTCCAGCACTTTCCCAACCACACAGTTCAATGCCCAGCAACTCTGTTGGGGTCACACAGTCCATGACAACCCACACTTTTGATCCTGGATGCCAGATGTTGCTAAAGGGGAGAGGGTCATAAAGCAGAAACACATACCATGTCCACTGGCTTCAGTCCTTACTGGCGGATGGCTTCAGGTATACACCTCCACAGCGATAAGTCAGCAGCAACCGACACTACAGTAACAACAGTGCCAGGTCACTGTAGTGTTGGTGCTTGACTCCCAGCACTGTTTTCTGGGGGTCTTGCGCCCCCTCTCCTAATCAGCTCTGACTCGGAGTTGATTATTTTAATTGGGGGGCACACCCCCACACTTGGGGGGTTCGGGTGCCACTCTCGGGTGTTGGGCTTTGGGGGACATGAAGAGGGATTACCCAGTCTCCAAATTCATAGTTGCAGAATACTTCAAGAACAGAATGCCCGCACAAAGAAATCCTGAAACAGGGGATCCCATTTAATCAACATGCTGGCCAGTTAAAACATATTTACAGAGTTGATTCCCCCAGAGCCGGTAGTCCACAATGGAGTTTCAGTTAAAACATTGATGGTTCATACATGGTTGTGAAGACCCTCCCCCCAGTTACAATAAATCCCTTGGGCTGGGTGGCCACTAAGTGGGTGAAGGCAGTAGCATTCCACAAATAAATTGAGGCCGGAACCTCATATTGTCAGCAACAGCATATTCTCACAATTCTCTCCAATGCAGTTCTCTCCTTGCCCAACCTCTCTCACATTTGAGAGGAGCAGCACTGGGAACCCTCACACATCTGGTCTCCGATCAACCTTCCCCTATGGCCATTAGGGCGGACGTCCCCACAGACCTATACCTTAATGCACAGGAGACATAGCTGACTTCTGGCAGGGTGTTCGAAACCTGAAGGCCCCCCCGGAGCATGAGAAATTCATCAGCCAACCACTGTACCATTGCTGACAAATCCAGGGACGGAGCTTAAACAAAACCACCCAAACAGAAATGGGCACGCGATCTCGCTCCTGCAGACCACCCGCACAAACCTCGGCACAGGACTGCCCCAAAGGTGCCAAAACCCAAATTTATAGCCCACTACCCAGGCAGTGACCTCCAACCTATGGAGATCCCACCTGGAGGGTTACAGTCATAAATATTAAAATTAGAGATTTCAAAAATGGAATGAGGGAAAGGAAACCCCAGCTAACGCATCCTCCAGTTGGGTTACAACTATATGCTACTTGCATGCTGCTAGTGTTTATTGACAGGAACTGATATATGATCAAGTACTGAATGAGGAGGGGCAGAATCTGATTCCAAATCAGGTGTGGAGGTGAGCAAGTCAGGATTGATCCACAATCGGCTCTGGAGTGGGAAGTGATAGGAACAGATCCAGACATAAGTATCTAGTACAGAAGAAAAAGGACTGATCCCAGATTGTATATAGTTTGGGAAAGGACAGGAACAGATCCAGAGTTATGTACAGAGTGGGCAGGTACAGTGATAACTCTAGGATCAAGTATAGAGCAAGAAGGGACAGAAACTGATCCCAGATCATGTAAACAGTGATGACATGAACTATTCCCAGATCATGTACCAGGTAGGAAAGGACAATGTAAGGCCCCCTTCCCAGTCTAGGAAATTTTTGAGCAGTGATATTTGGCTCTTGAGGAGGGGAAGCACACCATGAAGGCATTCATAGTTATATTTTCTCTCCATACTTAAAGTAGCAGTGTAAGTGTGTAGATGGAGGAAAGAGATTTTTAGTCAGAGTTTTGGGGTACTTCGAGTCTTTCTTTAGATTTGTTACAAGTAGTGTGGGGAACCTAGCTCAGAAAAATAATCTTGGAGGTGAGTAGATTAGGAAAGCCCTGTGAATCCACAGTGTGTGATTTGGGGGAGGAGCTGCCAGAGGCTTAGTGGGGACAGCAATCAGGGGCACCAGGAAGAAGGAAGAAAAGACAAAAGGAGTAACACCCAGCATGTTCTATCGCACTAATGCCCTGTCCCACTCAGGTTCCATCACGTGAGTTGGACAGAGCAGGAGTAGAGTATCTGCCTTGAAGGCATCCGTAGGATGACTGCAGTCAGCAGGACACTCTGCAGGGGGGACACCAGACCAAGGTAGGGAGGTAGCCCTTTACTGTATAATGTTTACAACAGCTAGGGGGAAAGTAACTACAGGTTGTAGCCATACTACAAGTGGGAAAGGAGTAGTACACGCCCAGAATAAGGTAGGTATAGTACATGTAGGAGGGTTAGAAAAAGAAAAATCAAGAGACACCCTCTCTAGGGTAGAGTAGCAAATTAGTTTCAGGGAAGCAAAAGGGAGAGGTAGGAGTTCAACAGGAGTATGAAGGAGGCACAAAGGAACAGAAAAGTTTGAATAGACACTAGGCAAAGGAAAGAAAGATCATGACAGTGGAGCAGTGCAATTGGTGTGGGGCCTCAGCCTTTCCAGACACCTTCTGGAGACTGAGGTGATGCCCCATTTGTACTCATCTCTCTGGATTGCAGGCAGAGGCTGCTGGACTCCAGGCTGAAATGGCAAGGATATAGAGGACCTTCTGCCCCACCTGGGGCCACCAAGTCTGTCATTGCTCCCCCAGAGGCAGAGCTGATGGACTTTGCTGAGCTCCAGGAGGGTGGGGGTGTTTGGAAGAGTACATGCTCCTCAGCCAATACCACTGTAGAATTCATTCTCTGTACTGGTGAGGTGGAGCAGCTGAGAGGATGCACCAAGTCACAGTGGGAAGGGAAGAAGTGGGGGTCCTCAGAAGTGAAGGCCTCAAGAAGGGAGGGAGGAAGGAATAGGCTCCTAACTGAGGACTAAGCTGCTGCTGTTGGGGGACTTTATTGTTAGGAGGTTAGACGTTGGAGCGGGGGAAGGAAGGGGGATGGAGGTGAAGTGCCTAAGAGGTGCTTTGGCTTGGAGAGAGATAGAGCACATCTAGAATATCACTAGCACAGCAGGAAATAGCAGGGAGCTAGACATCATTGTCTACCTGTGGACAAATGACCTGGCAAGGGACAAGGATGGAATATTGCAAAGTAACTTTAGGGAGTTGGGGAGGAGCCTTGAGCAGGTAGCACACACAGTAGCTTTTTCTGAAGTGTTACCTGTGTATGGCCAGGGAGATGAGGGTACTCTGCACAAGAGCATTTATTGATTAGTTGAAGGCACAATGCATGGAGGAGGACTTCGGCTACATCAGGGACTAGGGAGAAGATGGACCTCTATAAGGGAAATGCCCTGCATTTTTCTGGGAAGTGGACCCCAGTCCTTGGTAGGGGGGTAAATGCTAATTAGATGATCATTTAAACTAGCCGGGGGCAGGCAGTAAAACAAATGAAGGCAACAATTGCCATACTAGATGATTGAGCAGCAAGGAGGGAGAGTTTGGGGGAGTATTCTCCCATAGGACAGGGGCACAGAAAGGCAGGGATGGAGACAAGACAGAAGAGATGGGGGGACTCAGGTAAGAGAAGGTAGAGGATTGCAGAAGACAAGGAATGGGGAAATTAAAAAGGTAGGAGGAAAGTCAAGGGAAGCTTCAAGGAAAGAGACACTCAGGAATGGAAGGGGAAGCAGGGCAGCAAGCAGGGGGAAGGAAGATGTTCACCAATGCAAGCAATCTTGCAAACAAAATTCCAGACCTGGAAACTATCATGGTGGAAGTTGACCTGGATTTTGTGGCCATTATGGAGTTGTGGTGCACTGAGCACCATAACTGGGACATAGCCAGACCAGGCTACTCTATGTTCAGGAGTGAGAGAGGAGAGATGAGGGGTTGTTCTACATGTGAGAGATGAAATCAAGGCCATTGAGGCACAGGGGCACCAGGAGGAAAAAGAAGGGTGGAGGAGCTGTGGGTTACCCTGGAGACAGACTCCAGAGCCACTATCTGCACTGGGGTAGAGTACAGGCTTCGGCACAGGGAGAAAATAATATCTGGGATGAACGCAAGAAACTGTTTAAATAGAAGTCTAAGTTTTGTCCAAGAACATCAAATGTTAATGTTATGATAGTTGAAAAGAATGTGTCCCAAGAGGTTGATGCAGCACTAGAAAGTAAGAAAAGGAAAAAGGTCTGGGATACCTTAAACCGGCAACATAGAGCCGTGCCAAAACAGATACAAGGGTGGGACGATGTGGTTATTTAGCTGGCTGATAAAGGCGGCAATATCGTTTTAATGGATACACCAACATTTGTGAACATGGTAAATAATACATTAAGCAATAATTTAAGATATGGAAAACTACATGGGAACCCCTCTGATAAATTTAGAGCTGAACTACAGGAGCTATTAAGTGATGCAAGAACATCAGGGGACATACCAAATAATGAATTTGATTTCCTAATTCCCAGTAACCCCTCTGACTCCGTATTGTATTCATTGCCAAAAACTCATAAAGATAGTTTAATCTCCTGGTCATCCCATTGTGTTGGGGGTGGAATCGTTAACTGATAATTTATTGGTGTTTGTTGATTTGTCTTAAAAAAAGAGGTGTGCAAGTTGAGATCCCACCTCTGAGACACTGGGGACCTTTTGTCCAAGTTACAAAATTTTGATTGGGAAGCCAATTATACTTGGATTTTAGTTGATATTGAACATTTATATTTTTCTATACAATGCCATGATGGAATTACAGCATGCAAATATTTCTTAGAGCAAAGTGCTGTGCCAAATCCAACGAAATTTTTGGTTGAGAGTATTGATTTTATTTTAAAACATAACTCATTTGAATTTGGTGGTGAACTATTTTATCAATTCTTGGACACAATAGGGCCTGTCCCTTTTATGCAAACCTTACTCTGGGCATGTGGGAGCTGGAGGGGGTTTACTCTGAGGACTTCCCGTATGCAGATGACATCATCATATGGTTTCATTTTCATTGATGACATCATCTGTGTATGGGGAGGAGGTGAGGCAAGAATACCAGAATTCATTGAATGGTTAAATTTAAACAGATTGGGACTGAGGGTGACGTATAAGACTGGAAAAAAATACTATGCCTTTTTTGGATGTGATGTTAGAAAGTTTAGATGGACGGTGTGTCACTACTAGGAATTTTAGTAAAGAAACAGCTTGTAATTCATACCTGCACTTCAAAAGCTCACACGCCAAGAAATTGAAACATCTGATTCCATATAGTCAATTGCTGCGCCTTAGAAGAGATTGCAGCACAATGGAAGATTTCCAGTCACAGTCTGAACAAATGAACAGAAGTTTTCTAGAAAGAGGGTGTAATGTTGAGCTTCAAAAAATGCAAGGGAGAAATTAAAAAAATAAAGACAGAAAGGACCTTTTAAGTGTAAAAGAAAAATCAGCCAGACAACAGCAGGAACCTATCAAATTGAGTGTAGAACATAATGCGATTTCAGGCAAAATTGATTCCATCATTCACAAATACAATAGCAAATGATGAAAAATCAAGAGATGTGTGTTTGGGGAGAAACCATGCATCTCATTTAGAAGAGCTAGAAATTTAAAGGACTTTATTGTACATAGTAAATTTACTCAAAGTCCAGAATCCAGCAGCCATATGTGGTTACCTCTTCCACCAAAAGGTTTTAAATGATGTGGAACTTGCAACATATGCCAATATGAGAATGAAAATAATACATTCATTCATCCCATAACCACCAAAAGTTATGTGATTAATGAGTGTATAACATGCCGTACAACTTATGTAGTTTATGCATTGATATGTCCATGTGATTTACTGTACATAGGGATGACGAAGTGTCCCTTAAAAAAACACATGCAAGAGCATATTAGAAACATGATAAATGTGAATCTTAATAGTCTGCTGGATGGGTGGGGGAGCATTTTTTCAATAGTCATAACAGAGACCTTAAGGGTTTAATGTTTGTTGGACTATGATGTGCCAGAAATGGCAAAACAAAAAACATACCATTAAATGAAAAATTGCCACAGCTGGAAACAGCCTAGATATGGCGACTAGAAAGTCTTAAACATAAGGGTCTGAATGACATATTAGACTTGAAGCCATGTCTGTGATAGATAATAGCAATAAATAAATTGTGCTGATCGAGCTGATTGTGCATATATGTATATCTCTATGTATGTAAAGGTAGAAAATATTTTTCAAAATAGTGCTTTTCTGTACTGAAATAAAATGTTAGGATACACAGTAAGATTAATGGCTTAGTAACATCTAACTAAAAAGGGAGAAAAAAGTTTATGAGCTTGAATAATGTTATCATGGGATTGTGTATAAATTCTATTGTAAAAAAAGTTTATGGTGTGACATACAGTAGAGAATAGTTTGTTAAATGGCTTTTTCCTGTGTTTATGTTGCAGTAGAGAGTAAATACTGCAGATGGGATTTCTGGGCCCCTGTACAATGCCTGAAAGGTTTCCAAATGAGAACAGCTGAGAAAACCCCAATAGAAGCCAGCGAGAACAATTGTGAAATTAAGGTTGTGGTGAATTACAACACCGAAGAACACCACAAAGTAAATTTATTGGTGTAGAAGATAAATGGCAACTGATAACTGATACCACTATAAATTAGAGCATTGTTTATTTGTTGTCTTTTTTTACCACTGTATGTACTGTAGCAGTAGTGAGTTTGCCTTAATGTGTTATAAGTATTAAAATATGGACATTTATTTTAAAAAATATTAAATAACTAAAATAAGAATGAATTGAGGTTATCAAAATTTTCAGTTGAATACAGGGGCTGAAATGAGATTCTTTATATATGTATATATATATATATATATATATATATATATATATATATATATATATACACACAGTTATTTGGTTCCTGTTGCCTTCTCCCACCAACTTGGCGATGGGGACACATAGGTATTTTTTACAGTTTTTTTCTCCCAGACCCCCCAAGGCCCCAGCATACAGCCATGTGAGCATGTGGAGGCATGCCACGCAGCCCAAGGTGCCAGCTCAGCCCCTTCCACCTCCCGTAACTGTTTGTCACCCCCTTGCAGCCTATGCTACCCACCGGACCTCCACCCAGTGGGAGCGTAACTATGGGGGGGACACCAATCCACCCTCACCACCCTCAGCAGAGGAGAGCTGCCCATCGGCATGCTCGATCCTGCTCTGCCCCCCCCACGCTGGCACCCCGATGACCCCAGGTCATTCCAGAACCTGGGTCACCAGTGTAACGTGAGGTGTGGTGTCCAGTGCCTCAACTCTCAGCACCACTGGGCCGACTGAAATGAGATTCTGTAATAGCAGGAACTTTCTTTTAATAGATTGGTATATTGAATTAAGAATGCTCTATTTATTCAGTTAAAAATAAGAATGATACTAAATTGTCAATTTTAACTGGTATGTTGTATAAAACTATTACTGCTAGCGAGAGGCACATGTGGTGCCAATCCATAAAGGGGGGTTGAGGGAAGTACCAGGTAACTATAGACCCATCAGTTTGACCTCAGTGGTGGGAAAATGAATGGAAAGTATACTAAAGGAACGATTGGGGGTGTACTTGGAGGAGGTGGGAGGTCTGGATAGTCGGCAACAGGGGTTTGTGCCAGGTAGATCATGTCAAACCAATCTTGTGGAGTTCTACGAATGGGTAACATCAGATCTAGACAGGGGAAAGCCTTTGGATGTATTATTCTTGGACTTCAGCAAGGCGTTTGACTCTGTCCCCCACAATGGTCTGGTGGAGAAACTGATGGGGTTAGGAGTAGGCCCTTGATGGTCAGATGGATTGAAAACTGGCTAGCTGGACGCACCCAGAGAGTAGTGGTCTGTGGGGAGCTCTCGAACCCTAGAGAGGTTGTTAGTGGGGTACCTCAGGGCTCGGGCCTGGGTCCAATCCTGTTTAATGCATACATATCGGACATCAGGGAGGGTACAGGGTGTGAAATGAGTCTCTTCGTGGATGACTCCAAGATGGGAGCAGTAGTTGAGGGAGAAGAGGGAGGTTGGCCCTGCAGACTGACCTGGACACCCTGGAAAGCTGGGCTCACATGGAAATTAAATTCAATATCACTAAGTGCAAGGTGTTGCATCTTGGTCAGAGAAACCCTAAACACAGGTACACCCTGGGAGGGAGGTGCTGGAGGCCTCAATAGGGGAAAAAGACCTAGGGGTCATGGTGGATGCATGTATGAATAACTCTGAGCAGTGCAGGAGAGTGGCTAGCAAGGCAAACAGGATGTTGGGATGCATCGTGGGGATCACCTCTAGGAGCAAGGAAGTGATTCTGCAGCTGTACAATGGACTGGTTAGACCACACCTTGAGTACTGTGTACAGTACTGGAGACCACACTTGAAGAGGGACATACAGCTCCTGGAGAGGGTACAGAGGAGGGCAACTAAGATGATCACGAGCTAGGGATTGACGTATGAGGACAGACTTGAGGAGCTCTGCATGTTTTCATTGGAAGAGGGAAGAGAGGAAAGACAGGGGACATGATTGAGGTCTTCAAGTACCTCAAGGAATAAATAGGGTAAACATGGAGGGATCTTTAGACTAAAGCAGGAGGTATCACCAGAGGGCATGGTTTGAAGTTGGAAGGTGGAAGGGTGAGGGGAAAAGGAGGAGGTTTTCACTGAGAGGGTGGTGGACCCTTGGAATGCACTGCCTGGTGAGCTGGTTCAGAGATCCACAGTGGAGGGCTTCAGAGAGGGTGGGACAGACACAGAAAGTGGATGTATCAGATGATGGCCTGTCCCGGGGATGGATGATAGGGGTTTCTGGAGTACAAGGGATGGGAGGGCCTTGGCACCCAACTAAGGATCTAAGGTTCGAGCAGACTCAATAGACCGTAAGGCCTAATCTGCTGGCAAATAGTATGTTAGTATGCTATTTATCTATCTATTTAAAATATTAGGTATATGATCTGAATGGCTGTATCTAATTGATTTATTTTAGTCTTTATATGTATATATTTGATTGAACCGCTGTGATTTTCTATGGAAACAGGCATTTTATTCTTCAAGTAACAAATGGAGACTGAATGATTAATTTAGAGTTCATTTATTCTCACATGCACTTTATTGTATATAAAGTAAGGAACATTTGTTTAGGCCACACCCCTGAGGAAGGCATATGCCGAAGCACTAGGGTTCTTAGAGGTGGCTGTCTTGCTAATGGGTGTAGGGTAGGACTGTTTTAATGCCTTTTTTACCATCACAATATATCTACATATGGTGTTGCACGGTCACTGTGTATATACAATGAAGATGGTTTTGTATGGGCACTGACATATTTCTTAATACAAGAGAAATAAAAATAACAACTGAATTTATTTTCAGTTTAGCGTGCCTATTTTTCCAGATAAAATACCCGCTGCTCACCTTTTACTTGCGTAGTACACAGAGGAAACATATTGTAAAAAGTATGGAGCCTTGATCCAGGCCCGTTTAGGTTGAGCACCCTCTCTCTTTTTCCAGCACGCAGGTTTTTTCACTTCGTGGAACAATAACACCTCCATGTATAACACCTGCACCCATGCCTAAAAATTTGGGCCTATGTTGTATGTCTGTAGTGCAGCTTGGAGATACCGCCATTCCACCCTGTTGAACGCCTTCTCAGCATCTAGTGAGAGGAGAACAACAGGGGGCATGTTTTTTTTTGTTTTCCAAAGCAAGTTAACCAGTCCCCTGGTGTTATCTGTCTCCTTTTGATCCAAAAGAAACTCCACTTGGCCTCCCTCTATTAGGTCAGTGAGGCTTCATGTGATAATGGTGAATTAATAATGGTGAACATCAAAACGGTGAAACCGTAAAGGTGACTTCAATAACAGCACACATAATAAATGACGACCAGCATTTATAGAGACTTTTCAGCAATAAACAGTGGCACAGAGAAAAAGGGTGCAAATCCTACATCTGCAGGTGAAAATTGTATGCAAGTTCTCTCAGGTATTTGTACCAATCCTGGATGGCATACTCCTGCACCATTGCCATGAGACGTTCGCTGAGGTCACCATGCTCACCAGGTACATTGCCATCTTCCTACACTTGCACCTGTGTACCTGGTGGCCTTTTCTATGAGTGGGGGGCTTCACCCCCACACTCCCATGGGAGGCTGTGCCCCCCCCGGACTCCCTGCTATCTCTAGGATTCTCACTCTGTGATGCTCCTTGACATTGGGGTAGGTGAGCACCTCATAGTCCCTCATTTCAACCTTGTCACCGTTATTTAATGGTCACCGTTAATGCTGCTGCGGTTATTACTTATGTAGTTGCCAATATGCCTTCGCCTTATTGACGTGCTACTGGTCAGTGATGTATGTTTTCAATCTGTTTGCCATGGCTTTAGCCAATATCTTGCAGTCTGCTGTTATCAAGGAGATGGGCCTGTAGCTGCTGCAAAGAGTGGGGTCCTTCCCCGGCTTTGGCAACAGTGAGATCTGCACTGTCCTCATGGACGCTGGGAGTATGTCTTATGCTGTGTTTTCTTCCAGTGCATCCATAAGGAGAGGGAGGAGCACCTCTTGAAATGCGTTTAGGAACTCCACAGGGAGTCCATCCTCCCTCTGAGCTTTTCCAGACTGTCTGGATTTCAAGGCTTTGGCCAACTCCTCATGTTCCAGTGGTCTATCAAGCCAAACTAGACCATCTGGACTGAGCTTGGGCAAGTTCAATTTACCCAGGAAATCTTGCATACTTTACTCTGAGGGCTGAACCTCTGAGGAATACAGCAAGCTGTAAAAGGACAGAAATTCAGTGTTGATTTCTTCTTCTGCCCTGGTGATCTGGCCGTCCCCTTTCTTGACTGCCAAAATGTGGGAGTGCTCTTGTCTCTTTTTCAGCTGATATGCTAAGAGGCACCTGGGTTTCTCCCCAGATTCCCAAAAGGATTGTTTAAGATGGAATAGAGTGTATTCCACCTACTGGGTGAGGAAGGAGTTGATCTTATATCTGAGACCTGTGATGCTCATCTGTAGGTCCGCTGGAGGTGCCTTTATGGTATAGAGCTCTCTTTTCAGGGCCTTTACCTGGGTCCTATAGTCCCCCAGTTCCTTTTCCTCCCCCCCCCGCATGTGGGAGGTGTAACTAATGCATCTGCCCCTTATGTATGCCTTGAGAGTGTTATACTTAATGGCAGCAGATGTATCTCCTGGTTTGTTATCCTGGAAAAACCCTTTGATGTCTTTCCTCAACCCCTCACAGAAGCGAGTGTTGTTGAGCGTGGAGGTGTTGAACCGCAATCTTCCCCTCTGGGCTGCGCCACTAATGGGGGTATCTAAGCGAATGTGATGGGGGCATCGTCCAAGATTAGAATAGAGACAATGCTGGCATCTAGGATGTGGGGTTTCCATGCACAAGGTGTAAATCACATGTCTATTAGTGAGGAAGATTTGTGGGGGGGGTGGAGAAGAATAAGTAGTCCCTTCTGGTTGGATGGACCAATGTTCATATGTCCACCAGGTATAGCTCTTTTACCAGCATCTTGAGAGCACCCAAAGAGGGTGCCAGCTGGCCCCATTAAAATTTACTCCTGTCCAGGAGGTCATCCATTGTGGTATTCATGTCTCCCCCCATTATCAATCGGCTTTTGTGCAACCCTAGCAGGCGTTGGGAGAGGGTTCTGAAAAAGGAGACATCTGGATTGTTTGGGCCATACACATTACAGAGGGTCACCTCATGTTCCACCATCTCTCCTTGCAGTATGATGAACCTTCCCTCTGGGTCAGAGACCACTTTCCCTGCTTGAAATGGGTATTCTTATGTATGAGGATGGCCACCCCCTACTCTTGGTGCTATAGCTCGCACCATATACCTGGCATACCCATCCTGCCTTGAGTTTAGTAGTCTCAACTTTGTTTAGATAGGTTTCCTTTTTTTTCAATTCAATGAACTTTATTAGTAATGAGCCAACATATAACAAACAATATAAAAAGATAGTGCTATGACAAGTGCAACGGTATTGATAATAGGTAAAACTACCCCAAAACAAACAAACAATACAACAATACAGCCCCAGACAAGCCCCCCCAATCCACTCTCATCCCCCCCAGCAGAGATCCCTACCTAAAAATCTGAAATATGTAACCTGAGAGAGTAAAAATTTCAGTACATCACAGGAGACATAATACCAGCTAATAAGAAATGTGTCCTAATGAACAAGGAGAAAGGACCAAGAGAACATACCAGTAAAGATAAATCGAAAATGCCACAAATTGTGTAAGTAATAAAAAAGATGGGTTTCCTGCAGGAAAGCAACTCCTGCCCCTTCTTTCCTGAGGAAATCCATGATCTTCCACCTTTTAACTGGAGCGCTGATGCCCTTCACATTCCAGGACACCCACCTAAGCCCTTGTTGCAGCATTATAAGGTCGTATGTGAGAGCTGTTTTTAAAATGTAAATGTATAAAGGGACTGAATTCTCTCCTGGGCCCCTCTGTGTATGTAACCCCCCCTGCAAATGGGGATTCCCAAAAGTCTTCCAGGAGCTTGCCTGAATGCTCCAAGTCTGGGCGGTGTTCGGTGTCTGAGCTGTTTAAATGTGGTTCCAAGTGAGTGCTATTTGAGCCTCCACGTACTGTCTCTTTAAGAGCTGTCTGCTTGCAGACTTAATTAGTTTGTATGGGGGACTGTGTATTCTAATGCCCGAATCCCACCCAGGCTGCTGTCAATTCACTCTGTTTCTGCCGTTGCTACATGTGCACAGGAAGCCTTGTTGAAGGATATAACTGTTTGCCAGAAATCATTCAGTGTGACTGAGAAAATGTAGTTTGTCTAACCTGTCTTCATTTCAGCACGAACTGTTTCAGTGTAGCTTTTTTCATTTTGGTCCTGAATAGCTGACTTGGACCAATCAGGATGATAGGGAGACCCTAAAATGGAGCCTGTGGACGAATCGGAACTTGGACTCTAAATTTTGAGCCAGCCACAAGGGGATTGTATGGGCAATGACTCTGGGAAATGTAGTTTTAACCTTGGCACCTTTTTCCACCAACAGATGGAGTCTTATTGTGAGTGACAGCCAAACCAGCCAACAGAATGGTGTGGAGCTAAAGGAAATGCCCTCCTCTGTGACTGGAAAGATTAGATCAGTTGTGACAGTGAAGAGAGAAGGAGCGCTGTGCTTCTGCGGTGTATAGTTTCACGTGGGAAGCGCATGTGAGGCCCTGAGGTTTGGTCTGCAGCCGTTGTAAGTGCCAGTTCGGACTGAATCCGATTTGTGAGGAGAAAGAAGGAAGTCTGAAGAGTGGAAACCAGGTTCACCCTGTAGAAGACTGGAGAAATTGCTGAATCGCGCTCGGTCTGTCAGGAACTGAAGCTACTGTGTGTGCTCCCAGGTATTTTGCAGTAATTGCGATCAGGATCTAGGAACAGCCTGCCTGGTATAGTACTTTCCTTTTACATATGAATGTGCGTAGTGCTTGTGGGAATCGCTATTTCCAATCCCCTGTGCTGTGTGCTGTGTGTTGAAGCTGGAAGCAAACCCCAGCTTGTCTCGGACTAAAACCGTTTGCTATCTACTGCAGTGGGGTCCAGTCACAAGGACCTTGTCTCCATGCCCTGTTGTTCTGGCAACCCAGAAGAACATCCACCATCCGGTACTGAGCTTGGGTATTGTGAGTACAAATCAGGGTATTCCCCTGCAGCCTGTTTTCAGTTACAAGTGTGTCATCTAATCATTGTTGTTCCACTTCTTCATGGACTGAGCCATCCGGCTCCAGATTACGATTGGGTGTTGTGCATATATTTTCTTCTACAAGGCCCTCTCCATCTGCACCTGCTGGCCAACCCCGGGCAACGGACCTGGCTAGTCCCCCCCCCCCAACCTGGGTACCCAGAGTGTGACTTTTCAGATCCTGTATGTGTTCACAGTACTGTGATTTAATTCTGCCAATTAACCTGATTGCCCCCCTCCCGTGTTACTGTCCCCTAAATAAATCAGATTTGTTGTTGTTATACTATATACTGTCTGTGGTGTTGGCACTTATGGAAACAGTATTGTATTTTGCTGTGTATGTTGTTTAACCTTATTTTACAGGGGGTCCTCAGAGACGTACTGCAGAATCAGTCTCGAGGGTAAGTGGTACTTTATGAGTGAACAGTGTGTATACCTGGGGTATTGGGGCTGTAACTTCTGTGTACTGTGTGAGCCACTAGAGGGAATAAAAGGGGGTCTCAGTGTCCGAGGGCTGTGACCAAGCTAGTCTAACCACTACAAACCCTGACCTCTGGGTGGAGGCACCCGCCATAGAACCTAGGCCTCTCAACCCTTCAGTAGTCAAGCAGGCAGGGGTAGTAGCCCTTGGGACAGCGCCACCTGGGGGTTACATGTAGTTTCCCCATCCCCATGCTGGGACAGTTATATCCTGAGTTCTGGGTTTCCTCCTAGTCTGTGCAGTTCTGCTCTGAAACCTCTTGTGGGCCAGAGTGCTTGTTCGGGGAGCTGGAGTCTCTCACAGCTGTACCCCTTAGCCCTTGACAGTGCTATCTCAAACAGTAGTAGATCTTTGAATCCCCATAAGGAGGGGTATATTTTGCACAAAAGTCACCTTGGGTAGCTAAAGCAGGTACACTGGAAACTGTCTTGCTTAAGTTTAAACACATAATCATAACCATAACCATAACTTTAACTGCAATAAAGAATTGTGTTGATAACTGTCTGTACTGTTTCAAAACTGTTGGTATAACTCCTTCTGTGTCCTCAGGGGGGTCTCTGAGCGAGGCTGATACCCCTGGAATCAGCCCTTCGAGGGCATGGGCATGGTGAGCTAATTTGTCCATCAAATCGATAGATGGTTGCCAGCTTTATCCACTGTTCTACCAGCCTGGTGTTGGGGAGGGGATGAAAAGAAGGGGGATGGGGAGCCAGGATATTTGGGAAGGATAACATCAAAGGCACACGGTCTCCGCTACTCTTTGCATTGGGCTTGCACATTACAGTCTCCATGATTGCAGGGGGGTAAAAGGCATGGTGGGGAAGGGCAAATTGCATTTGGTATTCCCCCTCATAGGAGAGGGGAGGTGTTGAAGAAAGGATGTTGCAGGAAGGAGGAGGGGAGTGCTTGCCCTCATGTTATTCCTCCTTGCTTCACCTAGTGGGGAGGGGGGATGGAAGGTGCAGGTTAGCCCATGTTTGCCTTGTGCGTCCTAAGACACCTCTAAATTTGCCCCAAGTGGGGATAGCTTCCGTTCACTAGTTCGGCGTCTCCTCCTGCAGGTACAGTCATTACTGCCTTCTCCCTGCTCGTATACCGTATGTTGCAGTGTGCCCCTCCTGCTCTGTGGAGCCATATACTGTGCTCTTGTTGGAGTTTACCCATCATTCCCCATGGAAGGGAGGACTTTATGCCTGGAGGTTTCAGTTCAGGGGTGATGTGGTGGTGATAATACACTGCCAGGAGTAGAGGGGTAAGTATTTCCCCCTTTGTATTGCTGTGCTGTGCTAGCCTGTGAGAAAGCTTCCCTGTGGTGGCCCTTTAGGTTTTGCCTGGTACATGTCTGTGCTGCAGTTTGTGAGAGGAGGAGAAGTTTGCAAGAGGAGGAGAGGGGGAGGGCTGGGGATGTCATTTGAGGAGCTTGCCCTGTTTCCAGCTTGGCTGTGTGCAGGGATTCTTGCTGTGCTGGATCTGGAGCTGGCTGAGCTGTACCAGGGTTGCTGCAGCATTTTGACTACAATGTTGCCAATTTGGGACATTCTGCCCCCACCCTCGCTTTACCCTATGCTTTGAGCTTGCAATTGGCTCTCAACTGACACTTTTCTGGTAGTGCCCCCCATTCCCTCCCCCTCTCGCTACTCAAGGAATGTAAGATGTTGGCACTCTGGTAGTCAGAAGAGCAATGTAGATTTCTACCCATCCACGGGTGCCATTCTTGCCTTTGTTCGGGTCCATGGTACCTCACATCTAAGGACCCACTCAGGCTGGCAGTCCGATCCTGGTATCCCACTCCTGCATTCCTCATCCAAGTTTCTTCCTAATTGGGAGGAAGTAGCTGGACAGAGAGAGAGAGAGAGGAGAGAGAGGAGAGGAGAGTGTATGAGAGGGCCGGGGAGGCTGGTGGATTTGGCCATAATCTCACTACTGGACAGCCCATGTCTCCTAACCCATACTCTCGGTTGGACCCCGTACTCTACCCCTTAATCTTTAATAGATCTATTACCTTGGGGCTATATCCACTCACTCTCTCTACCTCTCGTTCAACCACCCATCCCGTGCCAGTATCTTTACATATATCAGGAGAAATTAAGCATGTATCCCTTGCAATCCGTTTCAAACCATTAGCCCTGTTGTACAAGCCTGCTTCACCCAAACCCCCACTGCCCTCCCAGTGGCCTTGTGGTATGCTATCTGGCCCCACTTACTTAATTTAATTTACTGTATTTTGGCCTGAAAAAAGGGGGGGGGACTGAGTAAATGGGGAGACCAGAGAGCAAGGATTATTAGACATCGTTCTTGAATAAGAAATAAGGAGGAGGGAGGTAAGGGAGGGGAGAAAACAGAAAACAAAGAGGGGGGGTCAACTAACATTGGGACCAGTCGGTGCCTTGGTACTTACATTAGTAATAAAATCATCTGTCTGGAGCTTGCTGTACTAAAGCTCGGCCTTAATCCGCAACTTAGGGAGTATAGAGAAAGAGTTTGGCTTCTAGTCCACATTCAAGTGACTGCTGTGGCATTTGTCTCTTGGCTCACTATGGCTGCTGGCCTCCAGGCAGAGTCTGTGTTCTCTGGCACTGGCCCTGCCCACTAATTATCCAAAATGTCTTGTAACACTGACTCTGCCCATGATGAAATAATCTCTTGCTGCTGCAGGTTGCTTGTGTACGCCATCAATTTGGGGTATCCTGGTGCAGCTTCAGCTTCATCTCTGTTCTCTGGGAGGTGGTGCAAATCCTATTCCTGCCTCTTTGGTGCTGGCTCTTCAAGGGACTCTGAACCCGTCGACAAGGATGTCTGGCTGTGGTTCTGGTGGGGGGGGGGTGCTCTGAGGTTTGAATGAGGTTGATTGCTTGTTCTTACCCCTTTGCTTCCTTTTGGCTTTCATGTAGTTCATGTCAATGTTTGCTAGCAGGGCAAATCTGTTCTTGGATTGTGGAGTCATTGGGCCGTGACCAGATGCTCTGTTTTGCGGTTGCTTTGGCTGGTTTCTCTCCCTGGAGGGGTGTGTTTTCCTGGCCAGTATTTATCGACAAATTCCCAGGTTTCCTCCAGGGATTCAAATGCATGAAAAACTCCATTCTGTGAGATTTGCAGTCTGAATGGATAGAGGATATGGTATTGCACCTGCACCTCCTGCAAAACCTTCCATATGCCAGTGTAGCCCTTAAGTTTGTTTGCAAGTTCCACTGAATAGTGATTAAAGATATAAATTCTGTGCCCCTTCCAGAGTGGGTGCCCCAACCCCCTTGCTAAACTCAATATCAGTTCTTTGTCTGGGTATGTCAGAAATTTGGCCATAACTACTGTAGCTGCGGCCTGTCTCCTTCTCTGGGCGGCAGACCCAGGGTACGATGAGCCCTCTCCACTTCCAGGAGTTGCCTCCATTTGTATTTTAATAGCCTTGGTAGCTCAGTTTGCAAAAATGTTATTGGGTCCCTTTGTTCGGATCTTTCTGGGAACCCCAGTAGCCAAAGATTATTCCTCCGACGTAGACATAGGAAAGAATCTCCAAAGGGATCATTAAGGGGATAAGACTTTCTTCAGACACATCAGTGAGAAGAGGAAGGCAAGGGAAGGGATAGTGACAATTAGAAGGATAGAGGGGGAGACCGCTCAGAAACATAAAAACATAGAAGTTGACGACAGAAAAGGACCACAGGGCCCTTCCAGTCTGCCCATTTTACCAATTTGCTCCCACTGCCTCTACTAGGTCAGCGGCCTCAGCTATGCCCCCCTCATGTGTATGATTCTCTTGTGCCTATCTCATGCCTTCTTGAATCCCGCCACTGTATTTGCTCCCTCTGCCTCCTGAGGCAGGGCATTCCATGCATCCACCACCCTTTCTGTAAAAAAGAACTTTCTCACGTTATGCCTTATGCAACCCCTTCCAATTTCATGTCATGCCCTCTAGTTCTACTGTACTTTTTATACTGGAAGATGCTGTCCCCTTCCACCTTATTTATGCCTTTACGATATTTGAAAGTCTCAGTCATGTTCCCCTCTCCTGTCTCTGTTCCAATGTGTACATATTGAGGTCCCTAAGTCTATCCACATATGCCTTGTTGTGCAGACCCTGCACCATCTTCGTTGCCTTCCTCTGCACTGTTTCCACCCTGTCAATATCCTTAAGCAGATGCAGCCTCCAGAACTGCACACAGTACTCTAGGTGAAACCTAACCAGCATCTTGTACAGTGGGATCACCGCCTCCCTCCTACGGCTTGTAATACCCCTCCTTGTACAATTTAACATCCCACTAGCCCTCCCAACTGCTTTTGCAGCCTGTTTGGTGGATTTCAGGTAATCTGATATAATGACCCCTAAATCCCTCTCTTCTCTGGTGACCGTCAACAACTCACTCACCAACATATAGCTCTCCTTGGGGCTTCTGTTCCCCACGTGCATGATCTTGCACTTCTTCATGTTAAACCTTAACTGCCATACCTCAGACCATTTCTTCAGCTTTTCTAATCTCTTTTCATTCTCTCTACTACCCCTGGAATATCTTCTATGTTGCAGATCTTGTCGTCATCTGCAAACAGGCATAGTTTTCCCTCTAGCCCTTTTGCTATGTCTGCTATGAAGACATTGAGGAGGACTGGTCTCAGGACTGACCCCTGTGGCACCCCCCTGGTGACTTCCATTTTTTCTGTGTGCCATTTACCACCACCCTCTGCCTTCTGTCCACTAACCCATTTCTGACCCAGTTCACCACCCTGTGTCCCACCCCTAGAATCCTCAGCTTGTTTAACAGCCTTCTGTGCTGCACTGTGTCGAAGGCCTTGCTAAAATCAAGGTAGGCAATATCCACCGCCCCTTCCCTGGTCCACCACCTTGGCCACCCAGTCAAAGAAATCTATCAGATTTGTTTGATAGGACCTTCCCTCCATGAACCCATGCTATCTTGGATCCTGCATTCCCATGGATACCAGGTGATCCACAATACGTTCCTTAATCAGAGTCTCTATGATATTACTCACTCCTGAGGTGAGATTCATTGGCCTGCGTTCCCTGCACCCTCCTTGCTTCCACTCTTGTGAAGAGGGACCTCATTTGCTCTTCTCTAATTCTGCAGTCCCGCTGAACAGGGCTGCCAAAGGTGCCGCCAGCTCCATCCTCAGTTCCTTTAGGATCCTTGGATGTAGTCTATCTGGCCCCATTGCTTTGTCCACCTTTAGTTTTGCAAGTTCCTCTAGGATCCTCTGTTCTATAAATGTTGTGAAGCTCAGTTCTTCCCCCTCTGCACATCTATTTTCCAGTTGTTTTCCCTGCCCCGCACCCTCTCTAGTAAAGACTGAGCAGAAGTACCTCTTAAGGATTGTAGTCTTCTCTAGGTCCTCTGCTACCCTCTCTTCATTGTCCGCTTTGAGTTTGACTATACCCCCTCTGGACTTCCTCCTCACAATGATGTACCTAAACAATGTCTTATCCCCTTTCCTCACTGATTGTGCTAGCCTTTTTCCTGCCTGTGCTTTAGCACTCCTCATCGCTGCCCCTGCCTTTCTCCAACATTTTTGGTACTCTTCTCTGTCCCATCCTCTTGTGTTCCCTTGTATTTTCAAAAGGCTAGCCTTTTGGCCCTGATTTTATCTGCCACCACCTTCGAAAGGCAGAGTGGCCTTCTCCTTCTCTTGCCCTTATTCTTCACCATCACACATTGATTGGTAACCCTGATAATAGATTCCTTAATGTGGGCTCATTGCCCCTCCATACCCCCCTCCTAACCACCCTTAGCCAGCATCTCTTTAGCACTCCTTTACTCCTTCGCATCTCTGCAAAGTCAGCTCCTTCAAAATCTAGGATTTTAGCTTTTGTGTGCATTGCCTGTATTCCTGTGTCCAACTTGAACCAAATCATGTGATGGTTGCTGGACCCCAGGTCCCCCTCCACTTGAAGATCCGTGATCCTGTCTCCATTAGTGAGCACTAGATCTAAGATATTCCTGTCCCTGGTGGGCTCCTGTATGAGTTGTCATAGGCCTGTTTCCTGTAGGGACTTCACAATGTCCCTGGTCCTGCTCAAGACCCCTGTTGGGATGGGCCAGTCTGCGTCAGGCATGTTGAATTCGCCCATAAGCAGAACCTCCCGTTTATCTGTCATGTTGTATATTGACTCCAGCATTAACTTGTCCACCTCTCCCTTGAGCTGGTGGCCCCTGGCAGACACTTTACCTCCCTCTCTGTATCCCTATGTATCCCAAACACCATCTCCTTAACAATCGAGTCCTCCAACAGGAGAAGCTTAATCCTCCTCTGGGGTCCTCTGGCTCCCATCGCTTTTCCCTCCCTCTGGTGGTCCTGCACCTCTTTCCTGGTCTCAGCCCTGGGCCCCCTCTTGGGGGTATCCCATTCCATGAGAACAGCAAATTTGTTCTCCAGCCAGACCGGTTGGGGAATATGCTCATGAGCAACCCTCCATGTGCCCCCTGAGCCCACTGTAGTCCACTCATGCCTGTGTCTTGGAATTTGCTGAGCCAATGGCTGGGGAAACTGTGGCCCCTGGGTGCGAACTAAGGTCTCCAGTGCTCCTGCCAGCTTGGCTCAGAGTCTGTCCACCTCCGCTCACAGCTCAGAGAGGTGCCTACACATGGAGCAGCACCTCAGTGTTCAGAAAGCCCTTCTAATCACTGCTGCACCACACATATTGCATTTCATCACTCCCTGCATCATGTCTACTGTTATTGGTACTGCCTCTTAGTACTCCTTTGTTTGCTTTGGTGCAGTAGTGGAATAGGTCAGGCAGTTAGGTAGACCATTATATAAAATTCACAAGTAGCATTTATTATGATCAATAACAATAAAATAGAAAAACTAAAATTGTACACGATAGCTGTTCATAAAGGCAGTACAAATAAAAAGATACTTCATCTTAATCTCTGTGGAACTACATTGATCATTTAAATCAATGTTTTTGCCTGGCAATTCAAACTCTGCATTCTGTTACTGTAAGTTACATATCCTGTTTTCTATAAAATGTATCAAAACTACTAGGTCAGCCTGAAGAGCACATCTAGTCTTAAGAGGTGCAACAAAATATTACATTTTGTCCCAGAGCTGGTTTCCTGTTGACCATTCTGTAAACAAGCTTGCGGAGATTGAAATGCGTTTCAAGGTTAACCTCCTGTGTTCCAGATTGCAATCTTTTCTAATAAACCCAAATAGCTGTCTGCAATCATTTCAAATGTATAAATATATACATTTGCAAACCAAGGGATCCCAGACAGTTTCACATAAAGATTCACATATATTTTTTTAACTATAGAGAAGCAAGGGGAGAAAGAAAGACTGGAAACAGCAAATGAAGGAAGGGTGATAACAGGGAAATTGTGGAACTATCTGAGTGAACAATTCCTAGGAGTCACAAGAAAAACTTAATTACATCATCAAACAGGCAAGAGACAGACAAGTGGCAGAATAGGAGAGGACAAACTAGATCCTTGCTTTTAACTCCCTCTCTACATAACAAATGGGTCAGGGTCTTACCCAACCCTGTCACAAAGAGAGCCAAGAAAAAGCAGACATCCTGAGCAGGTAAGTCTGTTTAGTCTTCTCAGTGGGGGCGGGGGGCAGAACACCAGGGAGTAGCAGGAACAGAGGGAGAGAAGAGGAGGTGGAAACAAGTCCATTTTCTCATGAAAGAGTCCGGAAGAGACTTGCAGCTCTGAAGGTGGACAAAGCTATGGGACCGGACGGGATAATCCAAGAGTTCTAAGGGAACTCAGGGAGCTGATATTTGTACCACTGACAGCCTTGTTCAACAGTTCACTGTTCAGATTTGATTCCAGAGGACTTGAAGAAGAGCTGATATTGTCCTCTTTATAAGAGTAGCAGCAGTGAGGAGGCTAGCAACTATATGCTGGTCAGTCTTACATCAGTGGAAGGGAAATCAATGGGAATCCTTCTACAGGTAATATGGGTTGAGAATCTTGAATCCAAAGGACTGTTAGACCACTGGCACCATGGATTCACGAGGGAGGGGGAGAATAATGCCAAATGAATCAGATGGATTTCTTTGGCTCAGTGACCAGGAAAATAGACCAGGGAAGGCTGTGGACATGACCTATCTGGACTTCAGCAAGGCCTTCAACAT
Organism: Neoceratodus forsteri; assembly: GCA_016271365.2. Taxonomy (NCBI): domain Eukaryota; kingdom Metazoa; phylum Chordata; order Ceratodontiformes; family Ceratodontidae; genus Neoceratodus; species Neoceratodus forsteri. The sequence goes on from CM057456.1 coordinate 289,409,060, forward strand.
TGTGCCGCACAGGAGGCTGATAAAGAAACTGTGCATCCTGGGGGTGGGATCCAAAGTGGTGAACTGGGTTAGAAACTGGTTAACAGACAGAAGACAGGTCATGGTGGTAGATGGCACTCACTTGAATGATGGAGGAGTGACCAGCAGGGTGCCACAGGGCTCAGTACTGGGTCGAGTTTGCTTCAATATTTTCATAAGTGACATAGCAGAGAAACTGGAAGGGAATGTATATCTTGTGTGGATTATACCAAAATCTACAATAGAGTGGCAATCAAGAGGGGTGGAGAGAAGGAACAATGATCTTGGGAAACTTGAGTAGTGATGGCAGTTGGGGCCAATGCCAAAAAGTGCAAAATTATGCAACCAGGGCATAGGAACCAGGCGCTAAGTATAGGATGGGTGTCGGTACTGACAGTCACTAACAGGAAAGAGACCTTGGGGTTATTATTCGTGTTTGACCTCAAGGTGGCAAAGAAGTGTGATATAGCAGTTGGCTGGGCGAGTGTGATGCTGGGGTGCATATGGAGTTGTATATCCAACAGAGGAAGGAGGGAGTGTTGCCCTGTATCACTCACCAAAGCTCATTTTTGGGTGGGAGATTGTGGCAATTGGCACACAGTTTTTAATTTTGACCCACCTTTTCTTCTACCTTGGGAACATTTTTCTCACTGTTATAGAGGTTTTAAACTGCTGTTTTATGAATCTGGGGCCAGTTGAACAATCTGACTCATAATTTTTTTCATTTGCCCCTTCCTTTTTATACTCAGTGGGTCAGTGTTCCACGTAGTTAAATATCCGAAATGAACCCTGACTCACTGTGAGGCCCCACCTGGAGTACTGTGCCCAGTTTTGGAGGCTGTACCTCAGAAAAGTCATAGACAGGGTGGAGGCAGTACAGAGAAGGGCAACTAGAATGATGTTGTGGTTGCACATGAAGTCCTGTAAGGAGAGACTGAGGGTTCTCAACATGCACAGCCTGGAAGAGAAGAAAGCGAGAGGTGACAAGATAGAGACCTACAAGTACCTCACAGGGGTGAATAGAGTGGGGAGTCTCTTTTAAATGAGAAAGAGCACACGGACAAGGGGGCATGCGATGAAGCTGGAGGGAGGCTGAGTTTGACAGATGTAAAGATATATTTCTTCACTGAAAGAGTGGTAGATGCCTGGAATAGCCAGCCAGCAGACGTGATGAAGGAAAATATAGTGGGGAGCTTCAAGCATGCATGGGATAGATATGGAGGTGTATAAGAAAACAGGCAGGAAGGAGGGAGGGTCGCTGGAGAGCAGTCAGGGTCTGCGGAGACAGATTAAGCAGTGAACATCTAGGCAAACGGTCCTTTTTCGCTGACAGATTCTGTGTTACTGTGTTTCTAGTTGTAACCCCTAGATGGCGCTATCCCAGGGGCTACTACCCCTGCCTGATTTGCCACTAACAGGTTGAGGGGCCTGGATCCAATGGCGGGTGCCTCCACCCAGAGGTCAGGGTTTGCAATAGTTAAACTAACTTGGTCACAGCCCTCTGGGACACTGCAACCCCCCTTTCTTCCCACTAGTGGCCCACACAATATATCAGAATTACCTTCACAGTATACACTTACCCCAGGTCTGGTTCCGGCACTGGGACCTCCTGTGAAATGAGATACAGTGCAACAATCACAGTACAGTACTTTAACATAGACAAATACCTCAGGCAGTATAACTTTGCTGAAACAAGCAGCTCTGATTTATTTAGGGGATATAACAAGGACAGGGGAAATCAGGTTAATTAGCTTATCACTCTAATAATCTACCTATGGCTCTGTGCACAGGCCTATCCCTATCAGTTACTGTCCCTGGGTACCCAAGCCTAGTGGCTAGTCCAAACCGTGGCAGCTGGTAGGGGCCCTTTCACACAGAAAAGGAGAATTAAACAGTCAGCAGTACAGTAATTCCATTTGGATTTAATGTGGCAATTCAACAGGAGCGACCCTGAATTAGTACTCCGACCTCCAAATAAGATAGGGTCCTTCAATGTCAGCAGGGCTCACTTGAGGTACACAAACCTCTTCACACATCCATATAAAAGAAAGCACTATACCAGGCAGGCTGCATCTGTATCCCGATCGCAATTACTGCACAATACCCAGGAGAACACACAGCAGATTCAGTTCCTGACAGACCGAGTGTAATTTTCAGCAATTCCTCCAGTCTTCTACAGGGTGAGCCTGGTTTCTACTCTTCAGAGATCCTTTGATTCTTTTACAGGACAGATTCAGTCCTAACAAGCTGCAGACGGAACTCTGGGCCTTACACACGTTTTTGACTAAAACTGCACACTGAAAAGCACAGGGCTCCTTCCTTCTTCACTGCCAAAGCTCAACTGAACTCCAACTGACAAAACCGGGCACTTCCTTTGAGTTCCTCCCAGTTCTTGACTGGATTGGCTGTCACTCACAATAGACTGCTGCTGTTGGTCCAAAAGGCACTGAAGTCTAAACTACATCTCCCAGAGTCACTGCCCATACAATCCTCTTGTGGCTGGCTCAGATTATGAGTCCAAGTTCTGATTCGTCCAAGGCACCATTTTAGAGCTAGCTTACCCCACACTGATTGGTCCAGTTCAGCAGTTCAAAACTAGAATGGGGAACTAGCAGACACAGTTCTGACTGCAAAGAAAGCAGGTTAGACAAACTGTAATTTCATTATTACTCTAAATAATTTCTGGCAAACAGTTACATCTTTCAGATAGGTTCCTTTGCACTCCTAGTGACTGCAAAATGAAGTGAATTGGCAGCAGCTCGAGTGGTACTCAGAAGCACACAGTCCCCCATACAAACTAATTATGTCTGCAAGCAGACAGCTCTTAAAGAGACAGTACCAGAGGCTCTAAAACACTCACTGATAAATGGCTTAAATGCCAAACACCATTCAGGCTTGGAGCATTCAAGCAAGCTCCTGGAAGTCTTTTGGGAACCCCCATTTGCAGGGGTTACACCTTCCTGGCCTGGGAAAGCTTGGCGTCAGCGTCAAGCAAGTACCCCATAGTTTCAACTGCAACCATATACATTTGCATTAGGCTCGCACATGTAATCATCAGTCAATATATCATTTTACCAAGAACACATTTCTGAAACATTGCAGTCGTCCTCTTTACACAGTATTACATACACATTGTACCATAACTCAAGTTATTACCTCTTGTACATGAAACCTGAAGAGAGGGCCCTTCCTATCAGTTACCTTGGGGCTGGATGGGGCAAGGCACCATATAGAGGGCAACACAAGTAACTTGGAGTTAGCACTGATGCTCAGTTTGGGCAATGAGCTCGGGGACACATACACTCCTTTATGGACAACATTGAGAGGCAAGTCCACAGGCCTCCCAAGTGAATCATAACTGAGGTGCACCACAGGCTTTACAGCTCGACCAGTCTTTCTAGGGGAACTGTTATAGTCTCTGCACTCTGAGCCTCATTTTCAGCATTGTCCTCACTTGTCAGGGAGTCTCCATGGGGGAGAGAGGCTAGAACCGGGGCACTTTCAGCTCCAGGAGTTACAGTTTCTGAGTCCACAACATTTGGCTCGCATGGAGAGCTTTCGGACACTGGCAGTGGACTGTCAGGGCACTCAAAATACTCTTCTTGTTGGGTGTATCACCAGTCTGCCCCAATCTATCATTTTCCTCCTGAAAGCTCAAACAGTTCAACCATGCACAATGATTCCATTTCATCTGATCTGATGCTTTGCACTTCACTTTCTGGGAGCATTGGCTCCAGGGATGAAGCTGGGGCTTAGACAGTCCAGAAGGCCCAGCTTTGTCTCCAGTATTGACTAGGGATTGCCCCAAACAATTGACTCAGTTCGTAAGAAGGATAGTATTCAAAGTCACTCTCACTTTCTTCCGATATGGACTGACAGTCATGCTCAACTGGGACTTGTGGAGGGAACACTTTAACTTTGCTTCTGTAGGTGCAGACTTTCTTGATCTTTTCTTAGCAGCAGCTCTAGTCACTGGTCCAGAGGGGCATCTTCTAGGGGCTCAGACTCAATTAAGATTTGTCCAATGGGCAGTAAATGATTTCTATGCATTGTTTTACATCTTTTGAATTATTCTCAGGCCTTACTTTGTACACTGGCAGATCATCTAGTTTGCCCACTACAATGTGAGGGAGATGGTGCCATCTGTCAGCAATCTTGTGCTTGCCATGCAGTCCCAGATTTCTTAGCAATACCCGATCTCCTCCTGGAGTTCCTGTGCTTTCACCTTTTATCATGCCTTTCTTTGTTGGCCAGATTTCTTTTGGCAGCCATGGTTTGAGCCAGTTGGTACGCATGAGTTAGCTGGGCCTTTAACTTTTGCACATACTGTAAATAGTTGTCAGCTTGAACCCCATCAGGAGAGACCCCAAAACACACATCTACTGGTAGTCGAGCTTCTCTTCCAAACATCAGGCGGTAGGGGGAGAATCCAGTGGCATCACTTTTGGTGCAGTTATAAGCATGTACCAGGGTGCTAATTTGTTGGCTCCATCTAGGCTTGTCCTTTGGGTGCAGGGTGCCTAGCATATCTAGCAAAGTGCGGTTGAAACGTTCAGGCTGTGGGTCCCCTGGGGTGGTAAGGAGTGGTTCTGGACTTCGCACTCCCCACAGAGAAAGCATCTCTTTGATCAGACGACTCTCAAAGTCTCTCCTTGATCAGAATGGATTCTTTGTGGAGCCCATAGTGAACAAAAAGTTTTCTACAAGTACTTTGGCCACAGTGGATGCTTTCTGGTCTTTGTGGGGAAAGCTTGGGCATATCTCGTGAAATGGTCAGTGACCACCAGCACATTACTGATATTTCTTTGATCTGACTCCAAACTCAGAAAATCAATACAGACCAGCTCCATGGGTGCACTGGTGGTGATGTTAACAAGGGGCAGCCCTCTGGGCAAAAGCTTTCCTCTGTAAGCAGCGACTACAAGTTGAATGTGTTGCTCCACATCAGCCCCATCTTAGGCCAATAGAATCTGGATCTCACCAAGTCAAGTGTTCTGTCTATACCAAGGTGCCCCATGTGGTTGTGCAAGGACCTCAGTACTGAGTCTCGAAGGCAGTGGGCAGCACTAGTTGTTGTTTGTCTACTTGTCCCCTCTGTCTACTGTTTCTCTGTATAACAGTTTATTGATCAGTTTCAACTTAGGACCTTCTTTGTATAACAGTGCAGTTCTCAAATCAGTGGGCGTAATTTGGACACATCTTTTCCTGCATAGAGGGCTTCTAAAGCTGCTTTGATCATAGGATCGCGGGATTGAGCCCGCGAATACTGTCATTGTCCAGCTGAGGCAGTGCACCAATGTCTATTGCAGAAAAGTGGCAATAAGCAGCAGGTATGCAATTCTCAGAGGGTCCCAAGCAATCCACCATGCAGTCCACTCGTCCGTGGACATTTGTTCCTCCCTGTCAAACTTCCGGCAGAGTGCCCGAATGTCAGGTTCTGCCAATCGGACCCAATCATTCTGGGGAACAGGCCTCCGGAGAGAGCATCAGCATCTATGTGGTTCAGACCTGCTCGGTATTGAGAGCATAGTCATATGTAGATAATGCAGAAAGCCACCTATGGCCAGTGGCATCCAACTTAGCTGAGGTCTGCACATAGGTCAAAGGATTATTGTCAGTTTTTACTAGTATTTTAGCCCCATACAAGTACTCATGGAATTGGTCAACAATAGCCCACTTCAAAGCTAGGAACTCTAACTTATGTACAGGATAGTTCTTTTCGGATGGGGTCAGGCTTCTACTGGCAAAGGCCACTGGTCTCAGGCCATTCTCGTGCTCTTGGTACAACACAGCCCCAACCCTTGCAAGCTAGCATCAGTGTGCAGGACGTAGGTTTTCTTGGATCGGCATAGGCCAGCACTGGAGCATGGGTAAGTTGATATATGATCTCATGAAAAGCAGTCTCACAATCAGGAGTCCAAGGGCCCCAAATACTTCACTCGGATGAAAATACACTCTTTCAGTCTTGAGGGCGCTGACTTTTGGTATTTTTGTGGGTTGGGGATACCCTTGAGTAAGGTTAAGTAAAGGGCGGATCACTCTTGAATAGTCCTTGATGAGGCCGATAATAACCACAGAATCCCAGGAATCTTTGCAGTTCTTTTAGATTTTGGGCTGTGGCCAGGTGGTCAAGGCCTCAACTTTACTTGGGTCGGTCTCTATTCCTCGGTGGATACTATGTGTCCCACATACTTTACTGATGTTTGAAAGAATTGACACTTATCAATGGACAGTTTAAGGCCAAAGTCCTCCAGTCGGTCCAATACCTTAAATAATCTGCTCTCATGTTCCTCCAGTGAGCTGCCAAACACAATAACATCATCTAGGTATACCAGGCACTCTAGTAAGTTCATGTCCCCACTGCACGCTCCATCAATCGTTGAAAAGTGGCTGGGGCACCTGAAATCCCTTGAGGCATCCTCATGAATTCATAGAAATAAGCGGACAGATAAAGGCCGTCTTCTCACGGTCCTCTGGGCCATCGGGATCTGGTAGTACCCACTGCGGAGATCCAGCACAGAGAACCACTTGCTCCCGTTTAGGCAGTCCAAAGCATCCTGAATGCGGGGCATTGTGTACTGATCAGGGATAGTCCGCCCGGTTTAAGGTGCGATAATCCACACACATCCTTACTGTTCCATTCTTTTCCTCACTACCACAATGGGAAGCATAAGGGCTTCTGGATTCTTGTATTACACCAGCAGCTAACATCTCTTGCAGATGCCGTCTCACATCATATGTCAGCAGGTGCCAGGCGTCGAGACCTCTCACGAAATGGTCTTTCGTCATGCAGCCGGATATTGTGCTCAGCTCCTTCGCATCCTACATCCCATTCCTTTAAAGAAAACACCTGGTCTCTCTGGGCAAGCTTCTCACTGATCCTCACTTTCCATTCAGCTGGCAGCGAGTCGCCGAAATCAAACAAGTCAGGCGTTACTCTGTCATTCTTCCTTGAACTCTTGCTGCTGGGTAGCACTGCAGTGTCTGCACAATGCACATTAGCCAGGATGCAACCTCTGTTTACTCGAATGTCTCTTTCAGACACATTATGAACTTGGACCATTACCCTTCTGGCATAAGCATGGGCTCTAGCGGGCAAAATACTGAGGCTTGACCAGCAGTCCCTCTGGCAATTTTCCATCGCCTGGTGCATCCAACATTAATATTTTATTCTTAACATCCTTTCTGATACGGACCTCTCCTGTAAGGTACACTGGGCATTTGGCGCCAGGATCAGAGACTCAGGATCCTTCTTCCATACAATTCCGACGGTTCCTCTGGTTCTGTTTTTCAGCATCTCTCTGTGCCTCATAGGCCTTCTTAATTAAAGCGGAACTCTTAAAGCTCTACTAGTCTTTGACCCCTGTTTTCATAACACAACTGTGCCAGCCTTCCGAACATATGAGCATTTGTTCCAATCAACAAAGGGACACCATCATACAGTCCAGTGGGGGACACACTAAGGCTAGGGTCTCTACTTGTTCGGCCACTCCAGCCACGGAGGTGGGGAAAGACAGCCAAATTCGGATATACCAGAAAGGGTGAGCCTTCTCACTTAACCCCCATACATGCAGTCCTTCTAATGGTTGTAAGGGTACGTCTGACAAATGCTTCTGATACCAATCCTGGAACATAATTGTCACTTGGGAGCCACTGTCTAATACAGCTCTTGTAGACACTCCATTCACCTTTACAGTGGTCTCCATGGAGGGACCCACTATTCTGGACCAGTCTGGAGAGGCGGTAGTGGGGGCCTGGGCAACTGACCTTGCCACAAGGACGTGAATTAGCATTTTGGTGCCCTCACTGGGATCATGTCGTGCACCTCTTAACCACTGATTTCTTCTCCAAGCTCTCCTTGTAGCCTATATGCAACTTTGTCAGTGTCTTTTGGGGACTGGCATTCCCTTTCATGTGCCCATCTTTCCCACAATTATAGCAAAACATACTTTCTGGAGTTTGAGCTGGCCGAGGCGCCACACTGGGAGCCAGGGCGGGGTATTACTAACTGGAAACCTGGGTGCCATCTCTGTCTGCGGCGTGATAAGCATTTGGAGACATCTCGTCAGTTTCTCCACTTCCATGGTCAAGGAATTGAGTTTGGAGCTGTTATCAGCAGGAGATACATGGGTGGGTACCCCACCCCCACATGGTCTGATCGGATATAGGTCAGGGCCCGTACTTGCAGGCGTGGCCTTCATAAAGGACTGTTTTGAATTCCCGGATCTCTCTCAACAGTTCGCCCCATTGTGGCATATCTTTTCCTTGTCAGAGCACTCATTGACTGTCAACCTCTGCCCTGAACTTCACTTGATGGGTCACCCTCAGTCACTCGGTCGTAGCCACAGCTGTTGGTGCAGGTACCTCCGAGTCGCCTTTTCTCAACTCCTCGAATTTCTCTCATTAACTCATCATGAGGAGGTGGGATTCAGTCGATTTGCCAGGCGTAACTGAAGCAACAGCAGTTCTGAGAAGGGCAGACTTAAGGATTCTGTCCAGTCTGGTTCGGTCCAGTTCAATCGCTGGCAAACTACCCTTTCTGAGGCATTCTTGCAACAATTTTCCAGCGAGAGACATACACAGACAACAACTCCCCTTGGTACTGTTGTGCATTTCTTACTCTCCACCATAGGTCCTCATCAGAATCTGGGCTCCATACACATTCTCCAAGGCCTCAAGATAGGCCTGTGCAGTCGCTTCAGGGTTACTGGCCCGTTTAGCACGGATGGTAGCCAGGGCAGGACCTCGGAGGCTCTCACTAACCCTCTTCGCCACCTTCCGAGCATTGCCATTCTAGCACTTGGGGCAACATAGTCTATCCAGGTCTCCCAGTCATCCTCCCCTTGGGGGTGGGAGGTGCCAGAGAAGATCCTCAACCTCGGTAAGAGTCGTGACTAATGGCAGGTGCAGAAATAGGAGTCTGCATTGGTTCAGCCACCATTACGGGCACTGGAGCAGGAGAGGGTGTTGGGGGAGGAACACCCCCAGGTGGCAAGAATAGTTTCTTCAAGTCCTCCACAGTTTTCCCCTCTCCCAGCAACCATTCAGCAAATTTCTCCTCAAAAGTTTCAGATAGTGGTGGGGGCTGATTCCCCCCCGGGTCTTTACTGTCCTTAGTTATCACTCTCCAAGCAGTGAGGGCTCCCTCTGGGGTAATGGTCTGTGGCACTTTGGAGCTATCTATGGGATCCTTAAACTCTACTAGGGCCAGGAAAGTGTGGGTGAGCAGATTAGCATGCGACCCACCACCACAGGGTTTGTAAACCTTCCACCTTGGAAAGTACTCCCTGCACAGTGTCCGTATTGATCCCAGGGGATGTCCAGGATAAGCATAGCATTTTGGGGTCGATCTCCTCCCAGTACACCACTCCACCAGCCGGTGCACAGCCACTTCTGTCGGGTACCCATTTTTTCTTAACAGTGGTTCGTAAATATGGCCACTAGAGGACACACAATCCCAGCGGTGAGCCTCCAAGATGTAACCCCTAGATGGCGCTATCCCAGGGGCTACTACCCCTGCCTGATTTGCCACTAACAGGTTGAGGGCCTGGATCCAATGGGGTGCCTCCACCCAGAGGTCAGGGTTTGCAATAGTTAAACTAACTTGGTCACAGCCCTCTGGGACACTGCACCCCCTTTCTTCCACTAGTGGCCCACACAATATCAAATTACCTTCACAGTATACACTTACCCCCAGGTCTGGTTCGGCACTGGGACCTCCTGTGAAATGAGATACAGTGCAAAATCACAGTACAGTACTTTAACATAGACAAATACCTCAGGCAGTATAACTTTGCTGAAACAAGCAGCTCTGATTTATTTGGGGATATAACAAGGACAGGGAAATCAGGTTAATTAGCTTATCACTCTAATAATCTACCTATGGCTCTGTGCACAGGCCTATCCCTATCAGTTACTGTCCCTGGGTACCCAAGCCCTAGTGGCTAGTCCAAACCGTGGCAGCTGGTGGGCCCTTTCACACAGAGAAAGGAGAATTAAACAGTCAGCAGTACAGTAATTCCATTTGGATTTAATGTGGCAATTCAACAGGGCGACCTGAATTAGTACTCACGACCTCCAAATAAGATAGGGTCCTTCAATGTCAGCAGGGCTCACTTGAGGTACACAAACCTCTTCACATCCATATAAAAGAAAGCACTATACCAGGCAGGCTGCATCTGTATCCCGATCGCAATTACTGCACAATCCAGGAGAACACACAGCAGATTCAGTTCCTGACAGACCCAGTGTAATTTTCAGCAATTCCTCCAGTCTTCTACAGGGTGAGCCTGGTTTCTACTCTTCAGAGATCCTTTGATTCTTTTCACAGGACGGATTCAGTCCTAACAAGCTGCAGACCGGAACTCTGGGCTCATACACGTTTTTTGACTAAAACTGCACACTGAAAAAGTACAGGGCTCTTCCTTCTTCACTGCCAAAGCTCAACTGAACTCCAACCGACAAAACGGGCACTTCCTTTGAGTTCCTCCCAGTTCTTGACTGGATTGGCTGTCACTCACAATAGACTGCTGCTGTTGGTCCAAAAAGGCACTGAAGTCTAAACTACATCTCCCAGAGTCACTGCCCATACAATCCTCTTGTGGCTGGCTCAGATTATGAGTCAAGTTCTGATTCGTCCAAGGCACCATTTTAGAGCTAGCTTACCCCACACTGATTGGTCCAGTTCAGCAGTTCAAAACTAGAATGGGGAACTAGCAGACACAGTTCTGACTGCAAAAGCAGGTTAGACAAACTGTAATTTCATTATTACTCTAAATAATTTCTGGCAAACAGTTACATCTTTCAGATAGGTTCCTTTGCACTCCTAGTGACTGCAAAAATGAAGTGAATTGGCAGCAGCTCAGTGGTACTCAGAGAAGCACACAGTCCCCCCATACAACTAATTATGTCTGCAAGCAGACAGCTCTTAAAGAGACAGTACCAGAGGCTCTAAAAACACTCACTGATAAATGGCTTAAATGCCAAACACCATTCAGGCTTGGAGCATTCAAGCAAGCTCCTGGAAGTCTTTTGGGAACCCCCATTTGCAGGGGGGTTACATAGTTATATTAGGTTAAGATGGAATCCTGGGTCTGAGAAACTGGAACTAGCAGAGGTACTGTACATTAATGGCGTGACATGAGAATTGAAATGAGTAGTTTGCTTCTATTAGTTTTCAAATATACAGAAACCATATGAAGTAATACTTGGTTCCAAGTATAGGATGATATCATAAAACATCATATAATAAGAATACACACTTGTCCTTTGTTACCACAATGGGAAGTCATATAGAGTTATGTCACCAGACATTATCTAAATATATTGTTAATGACCATTGCAGCAATGACAACTGGCTGATTACTAAATATGTCCAAAACATTTATACTGTACTCTTGGCACAATATGACATCACTTTCATGATGTTAGAGTCCATATAGCTGTTGAAACAAAAATTTGTTCTTTTTCTTTTTTTTTTTTTACACTTCTTTTTCCCTCCTGTCATGGCCTGCAGATCCTCTCTCAGGCATCCTGCCTGTTCCTGCCTGCCTGAGGTTCTCTCAGCCCTAAGCCTCCCCCCCCACAGCCAGTACCCCTAGCTTAACCCCTCCTGGGTGGGCAAGACAAATCCAGCGGTGGGCATGGGGTCAGGTGCCATCTCCTACCCCACAGAGCAGGCTTTTCCATATTCTGTGTGCCTCCCGCCCCCGCATGCAGGGCACTTGACGCCATGGCGATGGCACCCTGCCGACGCCAGTCACTCTGATTTGACATGCTGTCTTGCGTACTGCAGCACCCCCGATCTCCACCGGGAGCCGCTGATACACCGAAAAAACCCCAACCCTTCCCCCGGGGAGGAGAGCAGCCCTGTTCAATTCTCACCCCGTCCCTGCCGACCCCCGGAGCCTGAGCTCGCTCCCGAACTCAGGTCTCCTGTGTGATGCAAGGTGTGGCATCCAGCACCTCAACCCTCAATGCCACAGGGCTGGCTAAAAATTAATTCTTTAACTGGTTAAATAGAAATGTGCATAATGAAGTACTCCTTCACATCCAAACTGCATATGACCATGAAAAATCATTATTTCCACAAGCATAAGCTGGAAACTATTTTAACCCTTCTAATAACAATCAGAGTATAACCTTTAGGCTTTACAACATCAGAGTTCCAGAAAGCATATATCATTGATAAAGAGGTAATTCATGCTGAACTCTACAGTTTGTCCATAAGGCAGTGGCCATTTTGTTGCACTTGGTTCCCCTTGTGCATCAAATGTCCCTTACAGAGTCCTGCCTAATGTTTGTTTTAATAATGAAAAAGGATTTAATATTTGGCTTTCTGGCACCATAACCAACAGCACTTAAATTTATAACAACCATCTGCTGCAGTACAATAAAAAACAATAATGAAACATCATATTGTAGGTTATTCATACAGTATATCTGCTATAAACTGTATAAGTAAACTCAATCAATACCTGTTGTAATCAGTCCTCTCCCTCAGAGGATCCCTCTTGCTGAACAAATTCCTGTTTATTTACATCAGGTTTCTTACCTGCCTCCGAGGGATCGATAGGCAGGTAATGTTTTGTCAGCATAATTAATTTGCAGGTGGGTGTGAAACTGCATTGCATGAGAAACCCTATAGTCCTCCAGCCTACCCATACTGCTTCAATTTTTTTGTACATTGCCAAGTACAAACATCAATTGTAAAACCTTCTACAGTATATATTTGTCCTTTCTTCCTAGCTTCACCTTTAATTTGAGGTGCCACCCTCATTATCAGGATGGTCCAAGGCTGCTCTGGTGCTGTGGGTTTCCTGTGCAGTTATGTGGCAAGTTTTTAACATCTGTTCTACAAGGCTGAGTCTCAAACATTGTTTCAACACAGTCTTAGTATAACTGAGAACTTCTGTCCCCTCTGCTCCATCCTGGACACCCAAAAGTCTCACATGTCCCATTCTGGCTCCATTCTCAAGATCCTCCATTCAGAGTTGCAGAATTTAATTTTTTGGGAGATGGTACTGTACCAGTCACTGCTGTCTCCACCTTGCTTGCAATCACAGTTGCTACTTTTGCCTCTTTAGACACCAGATAAAGCTTGCCCTCCATTAAAGAGAAGCTGGTGGTCAGAATCTCCATTCTTTTGTCCTCTGATTTCCTGTAGTAAGACAATAGGGTGTCTGCTGCTCCTGGCCTGTTGATGCAGGACATTCATCCCAGCTTGTTCAGGCAGTTTTGTCTGCTTGCTTCTCCTGATGTCTTGCCTAGAGGCCTGCTGAGGTTTAACCATTTTTGTTTAACTTAAAAATGTATTCAGTCAACACAGGCTGATGTGCCTTATCAAAAGGAACCCTTCAATTCTACTTTACTTGTTGAAAAATAAAAGCTTTTGTGAGTTAGTTAATGTATAGCATGAGCTTCTTTTAGAGCATTGGTTGTTGGCCGTGCCCCAGGTGTTTGGTTTTGTATAGTACATCAGCTTGACCCTACAAACATGCATCTGAAATTTACAGTTCATTAATATATGGAGACCAGGGGCTGGATTCACAAACATTTTTGGGACTAAATCCCACACTGTAACTCCAGTTGCGGATGGAAATCTCTGCAGCTGCTGAGATTGCTATGCAAAGCCGCAGCTGTTGCTGAAGATGTTACGGCTGGTCCCACCAGCTGAACAGTCTTCCACAGTGCGGGGGCTTTCCCTGACAACACCACCCACAAGCTGCCGTAAATCATGAAGCCAGTTGTAATCTGGCTCCACCTTTGTGAATGCCCACAGCTATGGGAAAACTGCAGAAAACTGCAGCTCCACAAGTGGCAACCCATTTGCATCAGGTTTTTCCCCGCAGCTGTGGGAATTTCAAGAGTTTTGTGAACCCTGCCCCATTTCTTTTTAGGATCTGCAGATTAGGAAAAATGGTATGGGACAGAATAATCACAGATATATATAGGAAACCTGCTAATAGGCACTGGCTGCTTTTGACTAGTAGTTGCCACTCATACCACACCACTGATAATATCCCAAGGGGTCAATTCCTGTGAGTTAGATGCAACTGTAGTGCACGTGATATATCTGGATGGTGGGCTGATGAACTCATTAATTGTTTTTTGGAGAGACATTATGAAATGTGTTGGAGGCTCTGATGTGTGTGTGTGTGTGTGGGGGGGGGTGTGTGCACCTGCACGGCACTGTGTTTGCGAATCCACCATTAGTGGAACTCTCTCAATACCATGGATATGTGGAATGGACTTCATGTTTTGTTTGCTGTGTTGCACAAATAATAATCAATCAATCAATCAATCAATATCTTTATTTTGACAGGCGGAACACCATTGAGACAAGCTCATTTACAAGATGGACCTGGGAACAATACAGTAGCCAGACGGGCCATAACCTAAGCATATAGTGAGCATGTATCATGACAATATAATCATACAAGGCATACACAAGGCAAGGAAGTACATGTAATATGCGGTAGGCTAAGAGTCACTAGCAAGCTAGTTACATAAGCACTTAAGAAGGTCAATAACTCAGTGCATTTAGACACATTTTAAACACATTAAGTAAAGATTACATGGTTTCAGTTTAGAGAAGTACTCAATTTGTGTAACTGTAGAATGACAGGGTCTATATGACCTAAGTGTAGCATGCTGGAAAGTGCAGCCTACTCGTGATTGAGTTAGGAAGACCGAGTGACCAGGCATGCTGGAGCACTGAAGAAGAAGGATAGGGTATGGAGACAAGTATGAGCAGTCCAGATGTGGTAGTGAAAAGACAGAGTAGAAGAGGAAAAAGAAAAAAGGGGGAATGGGTAGATCAGGGCAGGTAAGGACAGTACAGAGGTAGGAAGAGGGAGGGCTGTAAGGAATGTAGCAGATGGGGGATGAAGGTTGTCAGTAGGTGGTGTACTATTCAGAAACTGTGTCTCCTAGGTTGAATAAGAATCACCCCGATCAGGTAAGCCCTGTTTAGATTAATTATTGATATGAGCAACTACTGTGTTGGCCTCACTGGTGCCAGCTTTCTCTGCTTTGTGTGTTTTCAGTGGAGTCCTACTTTTGCTAATTTCCACATCTGATTGGACAGAAGCAATAAGAGGTTAAACCCATGTCATATAGACCCAACCCAGCTCTTAGTCCAGGGTACCCTCTCACATGACCCCTCCACCATAGCCTATACCCTAAACACCACCTTCTCTGACCTCAGTCAAGTCCTCCCCAAAAACTTCTTTGATCCCATCTCCCACACACCTACTACTTCCCCCTGTTCCCCTACACACCCTCCTTTCAGGCTGTGTGTTATTTCGTGCAATCAGGCTAAAGCTACCTCTCCAAAGCACTGCATAACTTCGCGTTACAGCAGTGACTCCTCAACCTTAAAATCCTTCGGCTCACCCTTAATGAGACTCTCCCACATCTCACCAAACTCCTCAACCACTCACTGTGTCATGGCCAATTCCTACACTATGGAAGAGGTATTATCACACCTATCCTGAAAAGGGTGATCCAACTACCCCTGCTAACTATAGGCCCATTACGATCCTTCCTCCCTTTCAAAGCTCTTGAAAAAATTGTGTCTGACCAACTCACAGAATACCTTGACAAGTATGGTCTCCTCTGCCATGAGCAACATGGTTTCAGAAAAAGGCACAGTACTACCACAGCACTACTAGAATTTACATCTTACATTCATGAAGCCCTTGAACAGGGGTCAGCAGTTGGTACAATCTATATTGATTTGACCAAAGCATTTGACCGTCAATCATGAACTTCTTCTTCATACCCTGGCAGCCCTCCATATTGCTCCTGAAGCTATCTCCTGGTTCAAGAACTATCTGACTGACAGAGCATGAGAGTAAAATTAGTCATACACTCTCCTCCAAACTACCAGTTCTGGCTGGTGTCCCCAAGGTCAATACTTGGCCGCTCTTGTTCACTCTTTTCTGAACTCACTCCCTCAGCATGTAGTGGAAAGCTATTACTATATCGGGGCGATGCCGTGCTATACTGGAAACACACCAACCTCATACATCTCCAAAACACCCTTCAAGGCTGTTTTAGGGAGCTTGAATACTGGTTCACTGACCACCGTCTAATACTTAACTATGACAAGACAAAATCCATGATGTTTGCCCATCGTCAAAACCCCCTCTATAACTCCCTGCTCTCAATCTCAAACCTACAGGGTAACCACATTGAACAGGTCACCCACTTTAAATATCTAGGTATCACCCTGGACACATCCCTTACCTACCACCAGCACATTAAACTTCTCTCCTCCTCAGTTAATACCCGACTTGGCATTCTTTACAGGCACAAACACTGCCTTCCTCCTCAGGCTCTACGTTTAGCGTTACTAGCTCGGTCCTCTCATTGGTCGATTATGGAATAACTTATGCGGCGGCTGCTGACAAATCAGCCCTACACAGCATCAATATAGCACTAAACAAAGCCTGCCGCATGGTCACCAGCAGCAGTAGACAAACACATACCTGTCAGCTCTATTATCAAGCGGACTGGCTAACTTTGAAGGAGGCTTAAATACCATACCTGCCTCCAAGCCAAGAAGATCCTTCATGAAACTCGCACCCATCTGTCTGCATCGCCTCATCCAACCCAGCCCCCAATAGGGGCACCCATAGACGATTGGCAGGGACCTCCACGCAGTTCCCACTGCAGAACCTCTCTGGGGCAAAGATCTTTCCGTTACCGTGCTCCACTTTGGCTAAACAATCTACCATCTTCCATCTTGCTTGCCCCAGTCTAAGACTATTCAAAACAGAGTGCAAGTATCTGCTCAACATGGAGACCTGTAGCTGTTTTTCCATCTTTTCGCATAGATTGTCAGGCACCTGGGCCACCACACGTTAGGAACACTCGCAACTCACAGATATTATCTCAGTCTTGGCAATACCCTATACTGGATTGTATAAACTCTTGTAATGTCCTGGCAATTTTCTGTACAAACCTTGTCTCTATGTAAAATTCAATATTACAACTGACGGTAGCCTTTGACTTAAGCTATGATTTTAAATCGTTTGTCGAAATGTAATTTCTCTGTTTTGAGAACATTGTCCATACTGTCTTGTTGTAATTGTACTGTCATGACTGACGTGGAGCCTTTGCAAAGGAGTCCTTGACTCAAAGGTTGTAATTCCGAAATTTTCAATAAATAAAATAAATAAATAAATTGCATGCCCAGGGTCATCATATACCTAATCACGGTATGTTTTTTCCCTGTTGTTTAGTTCTTATTGTAATTTGCCTTAACCCTTTGACTCACTATGCCTAGTACACTCTTACCTGTTTGTACAGTGTTCATGTTGGTACTGACTGTACTTTACCACTATGTATGTTTTTGCCTCCCTCTACCCCTCCCCCAGGTCACACCTGGAATCGAGCCTTGGCTCAGTGTGCTTTTCCCAGTTATTATTTTGCAATAAATGCAGTGTGAAAGTGACTGGTGGAATTTGAACCTGGGTCTCTGGTTCCAGAACTAGTAATCAGCAACATACAATACCCCAAACTATTTGGGATGGGGGGGTGGGGGTGGGGAAAGGTCATTTTATTACTTTTGTAAATTAATTTTCACAGTATTTGCAGAATCAAAACAGCAAAGGGTTTGGGTACATGCTAACTGCAGTGAGAATAAAGAGCCTCACATACAGTGAGTGTACAGAAACGTTATCGTGCATGTTATAAAGATGAAAACATACCTTTATAGGCATGAAATAGAAATAGTGTTGAGTTGCAGTGGGTTGTGGTGGCTGGCATTTATGGCTATTCTCAGGTCTGTTATGTTTTTTTCTTTGCAACATGCAAAATAACGTTTTAGTAGACACTGTATAGACGAGATCTTTCATTGTCCCTGTGGTTGGTGTGTGCCAAAATCCATTGCCTGTTTTTTATTTATTTATTTTAACAGGATGAGACTGCATTGAGTAAAGCTCATTTTTAAGGAGGTCCTGAAAGAGCAAGGCAATTGCATAATAAGACAAGGATAATTAAACTGCTCAAGGATACAATATGAGCAGTTGCACAAGGACACAATATGAGCAATGCAATGAGGAAAGAGCTATTACGATGAAGGAAGAGCCAACACACAGGGTGTACTGAGCACCAAAATAAAACTGCACTGCAAAAAACTCAAAATTAGAATAGAGGATGGAGGGTTGGTAGTGGAGGACCACACATTGGAGGGAAAGGATCTGGGGGTAATAGTCAAGGAAACGTTGAAGGCAGCAGCACAGTGCAACAAAGTGGTGGGAAAGGCAAACATGATGTTGGGATGCATAAGTAAGGGGGATCACTCGCAGGAGGAGGGAGGTGATAATGCCCATGTATAGGTTGCTGGTCTGACTATATTTGGAGTACTGGGTGCAGCTTTGGAGTCTGCACCTAAAGAAAGATAGGGACAAACTAGAGGTGGGATAGAATTGGGCCACCAAAATGACCGCTGGGGAGCAGGAGAAGATGTACTAGGGATGCTTGGAAGATCTGAACATGAATAGTCTGGATGACAGGAGACAGTAAGGGGACATGACTGAGATGTTCAAGTTTCTCCCTGGAATTACTAGAGTAGAGACTAGTGTTTTGGTCACATTAACAGGTAATACTTCCAACAGAAGAAACTCCATGAAACTGACAGGAGGGAGGGTCAAAAAAATGTCAGAAATTACTATTTTATTATAAGGTAGTGGCAGATTGGAACTAACTTTCAGAAGTTATATAGTACAATATGTGCTGAGATGATGATGGAGGGGTCAAGAGGGGATGGGACAAGTATATGTGTACCTACTTTCTTTATCTGTCTCCCCCTATTCTCCCCTACCCCCCACCCTCACTCATTCCCCATTGTATCCCCATTATCCTCTCCCCCTTCTCTTTCCTACCCCTTCTTTCTCCTCTCTTCCCCTTCACCAACCGGCCACCCTATCTCCCTAATCCCCACTTACCCTATCCACCCTAGCCTTCTTCCTGCCCCCTCCTCACACCTCAAATTCCTTCACCACTCCCATAACTGCTACTCTCCTGCCCTCTTTCCCCATGTCCACAAAAAGCATCAAACACCATCCATTCTAACCCTACTCCTTTTTCTCCTGCTGGTGATGTGGAACCTAATCCTGGCCCCTCCAACCCTCACTCTTCTCTGTGCCCAGAGGTCTTAGTTTTTTTTTTCACTTCAACACATGAAACCTCCTCCCAAAGTTATTCTCCTTCAAGGTTTGGGGCTTGCAACATTCCCTAAACATCCTTTGTATATCTGAAACCTGGCTCTCTTCTAGAGTCCTGGATTCATTTCTTGCCCTCCTTGAATCTCACCTTTTCCACCAGGACAGAGGTAAACATGGTGGTGGTATTGCTATATACCCACCACAACATTTCCTGCTCTATCACCCTCAGAGAGACCTCTCATAAGGTTTTGCAGCTCAAACTCTCTCTCTCTTCCAACCTCCCTATCTTTGTCGGTGTCCTTTATGCCTCCCCAGATTGAATCCTTGAACCTCATCTAATTAATCTCTGAACCAACCAAGCTTAACCTCCACTCCTCAAACCACTACCTCCTGAACTGGGTACTATGCTGTCACCCCCAACGAGTCTTGTCTGCTGGTGTGCTCCTAAATGTATTCAGTGATCACTGTCTCACTTTTTGTATTAGGAAAACTGGCCCCCATTCTGCCCCAAGATACATCTGGCACAGACCGCTTAGGTCTCTCAACACTGATGCTCTCTTGAGTGACCTCGCCTCTGCTAACTGGTCCCTGGTCTACTCTGCCCAAGATATCGACACAGCCCTGTCACATTTCACTGTCATCCTCACTTACTCCTGGAACACCCATGGCCCCCTCAAAAGAACCAGAGTGAAGTGCTCCCACCACCCCTGGATTACACCTGTCCTCCTTGAGCTATGCAAATCTAGGGACCATGCTCGGGCCCGTTTTAAGATCTCCCACTCTGACTCTGACCACCAGCACTACAAGTCCCTTAGAAACTCCTGTACCAAGGCTATCTATGTAGCCAAGGCCCACTATTTCAACTCAGACGTACAATTCTACCTAAACTCCCCCTCCAACTTCTGGAAAGTAATTCACTCCCTTTTTGACTCACTGCCCCAGCCTGCCCCTCCACCCTTTTTCCAAGTAGATGGCCCACTGATCTCTGACCACCTTGCTGTTGCTTCCCTGTTCAACAATTTCTTCACAACCTGCGCTGCTGCCCTCTCAATCCTCGACCCCCCCACCCCAACCCACCTCTCTCTGCTGTTTTTCACTTCCCTCTCATTGCCCCTCAGGAAGTTTTACTTGCCCTCAAATCTCTCAGCCCCTCAAAATACAGCCCTGATAGCTTAAAACCTCTGCATATCAGCCCCTACTATTCTCTTTCTGCTCACCCACCATTTGAACCTCTCTTTCTCTCTGTGTACCATCCCTCTCACCTGAAAAGCTGCCAAAGTACTCCCCCTCCACAAAGGGGATGATTCATCATCTCCTGGAAACTACAGACATACCTCTCTTCTTCCTTCCCTTGCTAAACTACAGGAGTCACTAGTCCACTCCAGACTAGTCAACTTCCTTGACTCCTCTCCCTTCCTATCCTCTTTCCAGTCTGGTTTCAGGAAAAAACACTCCACAATCACATTCCTTCTCTGTGTTACTGACTCAGTCCTTACAGGAATGGACCAGGGTCTCATCACAGCAACTATTTTTATAAATCTTGCAAAGGTCTTTGATTCGGTATCCCACCCTCTCCTTTTAAACAAGCTGGCTGCAGCTGTTCTCTGCACTTCTGCAGTTAAGTGGTTCTACTCTTACCTGACTAACTGCCAGCAATCAGTGCAGGTGGGTGGTGCACTATCTCCCCATCCTCACAGGAGTCCCCCAGGTCTCTATCCTGGGCCCCATACTATTCTCTACCTTTTCAAATGACCTCCGTTTGGTCTGTGTCTCCTCCTGTATTCATATGTATGCTGATGACATAGTCATCTATGCATTCGGTCCCTCGACATCTGTGGTTGATTCCTCACTCCAATGCGACTTCCATAATGTACTACGCTGGTTTCAAGCCAACCAGCTCAAAGTAAATACCAAGAAGATGGTGTCCATGACCTTTGGCACCAGCCAAAAGCTAGCTAGGCTCTCGCCTCTTCCTGTCTTCTCTACCCTTGATGGTACCCAGCTGGAGGTAGTCCACACTTACAAATACCTCAGCGTGTGGCTCAATAGTAACCTAGACTTCTCAGCACACATCAATGCTATAGACTCTAAGCTTCCCTCCAAAATAGGCATCCTTTGCCATAACAAGGACAGTCTCCACTTTGAAGTCCGTAAAGACCTGCTTGTCAAAATGATCCTTCCTATTTTTGACTATGCAAATGTGGTCTATAGTATAGCCCCTCCTTCCACCTTCACTAGACTGGACACCTTCTGTAATGCCTTCTGTCCCTTTGCTACTAATGCTGTTCCCCATGCACATCACTGTTCCTGTTATTCCACCTTTTTCTATTGCCCCCCTACCCTCGTGTCGCCTTTCCCACTGCTCCTCCCTTATTGGAAAATACTGATTTACCTTCCTTCCCTCCTATGTATCCTCTCTCCTCTCCCCCTCTGCTCCCTCCTTCTACTCTCTTTGCTCTACAGACTCCTGTTCCTGCTCAATTTCTCAACCTCAATCTAGTGCTGGTATGACTGCCTTCTCTTACCCTCTCCCCTCCCTATGGAACTGGCTCCCTTCTCTTCTTCACCATGCCTCCTCCCTACTATCCTTAAAGCGGCTGCTAAAGCAGCCTTCCCCATTTGTTCCTGTCTCTCTCCCCTCTAACTCTCCTGCCTCCCACTTCTCTCCCTGCTGCCCCATCTATGCCCATATGCCTCTCTCCCTCCCTCTCTCCATCATATGAGGGCCTTGCATCACTCAAATTTAAACCTGCCTGATCCCACCTGCATACCTTTGTAAATCCTTAAATGACACTTATGTACAGTAATGCTGCCATTTTTACCTCAGTGTATTCCTCCCACTATTTTGCCCACTGTATTGCACTTTAATACTGTTGTTCTTGCACTTCAGTTGTTTGTAACTGCTGCTTGTTTTCTTCTCCTTTCCCCTTCCCCTGGGTCTCACCTGGAAACAAGCCTGAGCGCAGTGTGCATTTTCTGGTCACCCAACTTTTAAATCAACCAATCAATCAATTGTTTGGAGGGGGACTGACAGAGGCTCAGTCTGCTAGATAAGCAGGCAAGAGCAGACTCGATGGGCCACTGGACTTTTTTTTTTGCCTACACATTCTATGTTTCTAAGGAAGGGCAAGGTTAGCCATTAACAGTGCTGTTATGTTATTGCAATTATTTGCAGGTTTTCGATTACCGGAGTTTCAACATGCTGATTCTTTAACATCCAGTACATCTATAGCAAGTCAGCAAAGACCCAGATTTAGAAAAAAAAAAACACTGGTGTATTGAGTTTGAACTCCCACTGGCTCAGTGGGAATATCTTGTTCCTGTTTTCTTTCTTCAAGGCATTTATCTAGTTTAATTGGGAAGGAGGAAACACTGTTAACTAGCACCTTTTTGTTCTGGATATCTGCTCTAAGTGTCTACCACTCACTGTATGAATCAGTTCCTCCTGAGATTCCTTGGAATCTTCCTTCCTTCAATAACATATAGTTTCCCCATGTTCTTTCATCCTTGTACATATTGAAGAGTTGCACCTGATTGAATGATATCATCTTGTTCATATATTGACTGTTGTGATCTTGTCATCCCATCCCTGCATCTTCTCTTTTCTACAGAGGATAGCCAGAGTTCTGCCATTCGGTTCTCACAGTACCTCATAGCCAATGTTTCCCAAGGCTTCAGCAGATCACCTTATTCACTGATCTCTGCACCTTCTTATTCCTTTTCAGGCTGCTTCTTAGCTGGGCCCTTCCTTTGTAGCAGATGGTCTTTAACTGCACTGCCTCATGGAACCTCAGACCTTCCTTGTTTTTAACCCCTTCCTGAGTGCTGTACTGCCTCCAGACCTTCAACTCTTCCATGTTTTGGTGTCCCATGATCATAGCACATTCTTGTAGTCTATATGTGTCAGTAGATTGAGCTCAGAGCACCTTCCTGTAGTCTACAGGGGCCTGTCATTCAAGCTCATAGCACCTTTATGTAGCCCATACATAAGCAGGAATTAATTAACACATTCACAACTGTAAAAATACAAGGATGACTGCATACATATGCAAAAATGAGTTTAATTGTCCTGTTGGCACAAAACTACAAATGGAGGCTGCCCCCTGATGAAGACTGTGCTCACTGAGGTGCCGGGGCTTTTGTTGGAATTCTCATTTGTCATTCTGTATCAACAAGAGAATTGCAATTATTTTGGCATATGTATGCAATTGTCCTTGTATTTTTAGAATCACAAGAGCATTAATTTGTTCCGTCCTATACTTTGGACTAGCCATTTGTTTTTGCACCAGATCATTTTTTCTGACCATGCTGCTTTTTTGGTTTTTGTCTGCAGTCTATACATGCCATAATAAAATGGGTAGAACATTTCCTGCATTTTGATTGGCTGAGAGGTACCATTTGCTGTGTCCTTATCAGGACATGTACTAACAACTGGTACTATTTATGCCAACCAAAATGATGCACACTCTGAAATCAGTGCCTACCACAGCTCTCCCACTGCAGCTCCACAACTGGCATCAGATGGAACCACAAAAGCTACACCGGGGGAGCTCGGCCACCATAACAGGAGCCACACTGTGTCCAAGGTCCCCTGTTCCTGTACCACAGACATTGAATACTGATCACCCCCATAAGAAGCAACACTTCACATTTTAAAATGTAATTTCCTGGAATAACTGACTAGCTTTGCGGTTACTCCATGTGATCCTTGCTCTAACTGTAGTATTGCAGGAGCTCAGCCTGCCTGCTTGGCCATCCGTCAGCTCAGGCATCACATTTCATGGCCATATAACTCAGGTTTTAGTGTTTTGTTTTAGGCATATAAAAAACCTACACACATAGAATCAGGTGATATTGAACGTCCTGACAAAACTGCAGTGATCGGGAAGTCGTGCTGGAGAAGTGTGAAGCACAAACCGGTCAGAAAGGCACCTGCAGAGGGACACGCTCGCCCCAGCCTCACATCAAACAAGTCACTGGCTTGCAGTCACAGGCGGCAACGCTCATCTATACAACCGTTAAAGCTACAATAAAACAACATCCATGCAAAAAACAAAATTAAAAGTAAACCAGTTCATCCTTCTGTCTGTGTCTAAGCACTGACTAGGCAGCTAACATGGGGTGCGCTCGCTCCTGCTCCTCTGAATAAAACTCAGTGGGCATTTCTTCAGTTGTCATGAAACACAACCAAAATAAAGATATGAAAAAAGAAAGAAAATAAAAATCATGTTCAGAAGCTTGTTGTGTGTGGGGGGGAGGCATACAACCCTCTAATGGATTTTAAACATGTCAATTACAATACACTGATAAGGACTATCTTTTTTTGTTTGTCTTCTATGATATCATATTTTTACTCTTTTTTTATGTAAACATTTTATGTGCATTTTTTACTTAACTTTTTTTACTGAGGGACCCATTTTATAAGTAGAATAAGACACTCTGAGGTGTGGCTTATGGCCTGATAAAAACACATCCCAGGTGCTAAAGGCACTTGGTGCAAGCGCTTCGTGCTTCATTATACACCTGGGGCATGCTCTTATCAGGGGCCATAAACCACACCTTGTAGTGTTTTATTCCTTACATAACCCATGTTTGTTCATAGCACCTTCTTAAAGTCCATATGCTCTTGTAGCCTGTATGAACTCATATTAGCTTCCTGTAGCCTGTATGTATCTAGTCCATACATGCCAAAAGTCTGAGCCCATAGCACCTTTTATAGTCCTTATGTGCCTGTAGTTTGCATGTGCCTATAGCACCCTTCTGTAATTCATACATGCCTACACACCTTGCTGTAGTTCATCCAGGCATGTAGTCCAGGCTACTTCCTAGCACCTTCCTCTAGCCCATACATACCCATACCTGTGCACATGGCAACTTTCTGTAGTCCATAGAAACATAGACTGTGATGGCAGAAAAAGATCGTCCAGCTCATCCAGTTTGCTCAGCCCTACCTAATGCTCTTGCCATCACCCTAATGACATCTTCCTCCCTTATTTTCTGCCCATTATCCTGTCTTAATCAGGCTCTTGTGCCTTCCCACCCATGTGTGAATCCATCCACTGTTTTGGCACAGCTCACCTCCTCTGGCAGGCAACTCCTCTTATTCACCACACTTTCTGTGACAAGTACTTGCAGATATCCCTTCTTAACTTTCCCTCAACCAGCTTTACTGGATCCCTCTTGTATTTGTGTTTGTACTTAGGGTAAACAAGTAATTGCATTTCACCCTGTTTATCTGATGGAGATAGTTTGTACATTTCAGTAATGCCTCTCCCCCTCCCCCGTCTCCAGGATGTACTGTACATATTAGAATCACTCAATCTTTCCTTATATACTTTCTCCTAGAACTCCTGGATCAGCTTGGTCACCCATTTCTGTACAACTTCCTCAATTTCACAGTCCCTCCGTAGATGTGGGGTTCAGAACCTCACATAGTACTCAAGGTGAGGGTGAACCTGAAACTTCTACAAGGGAAGGATCACCTCCCTGCTTCTACTGCTGATGCCCCTTCCTACGCACCCCAGCATCCTGTCTGCCTTCCTGACTGCCATTTGCACATTGCACTGTTGATTTTAGGCTTTCTGATATTATCACCCCCAGGTCCCTTTCCTCCTTCTATCACTACTCCCTCATCAGGTATTGTGTTTTTGAATTCTTTTTCCCAGTGTGCATTACCTTGCATTTCTTGGCATTGAATCTCAGCTGCCATATCCTGGACTACATTTCTTGTGCTTCCAGGTCCTTCTTCATTGCTCTGTTTCCCATCCTCACTGCCCACCCTCATGCATATCTTGGTGTCATCGAAAATTAATGCCTACCCCTAATTGCAAATAAATATGTCAAAAAGGACAGACACCAAGACTGAGCCCTGTGGTACCCCCTACGTTACCTCCTTAACCTCAAAGTACTCCCTTTTACTATCACTTTGTGTCTGCCCTTTAGCTAGTTTTCCATGCATGTTGCTATACTTTCCTCCCTCTCTAGATCCCTCTTAGTTTCTTGGCTAGTCTCCTGAGGAAGACTGAGACAAAAGCCCTAATGAAGTCCAGGTAAAGTATGTCTACTGCTCTAGTAACCCAGTCCAAGAACTGGATTAGGTTTGTCTTGTAATTACCTCCATCGTGTGAACCCATGTTACTTATTGTCCTGTAGACTGTTTACCTTGAGAAAGCCAACCAATCATTCTCTTAGTATAGCCTCCAGTAATTTCTGCACTGTGTATGTCAAGATGACAGTTGTTTACTGACCTGGATTGTCCTTAGTGCTACTTTTGTACAGGGGCACGACATTATCTATCCTTCAGTCTGTACTCCCCACTCCAATGTTCAGTGAACTGTTGAAAATATCTGCTAGCAGTGCTGCAAGCACCTACACCATTTCCTTTAATATTCTTGAGTACATTCCAGTCAGACCCATCAATTTGTCCACTCTTAGTGCTCTTGGCTCCTCCAGCACCCTTTCTTCTGTGATGAGAGTGGTGGGCTAACCACAAAGTCCAGCAGTGGGTCTTCTTCCTCCTTAGTGAATGATGAACAATATATTGATTTAGTATCTTGGCCTTACCTCTGTCTCTTTCCACCCATCCTTCCACCTTCCTCAACCTCACATTTCCTGCTCAATCTTGTGCTTATCCCACAAATATCAGAAGAACACCTTATCCCCCTGCGGTGCTCACTCTGAATTTCTCAGTTCTATCTTGACCTTTGAATGTTTACTAACTTGCTGGTTCCCCTAGTTACCCTCAAGCATGATTCTCTATCCTCATCCCTTTGACTTACCTTACATTTCCTAAAGGCCTTACTTTTCCATCTCATTGTTTCCCTTACATCGGTTGTGAGACAGAAAGGTTTCTTTGCCTTCCTGCATTTACTTACCTGCCCAGTGAACCATGCTGCCACTTCTTCCACTCTGACTTAAATGCTTCCCATTTCTCTCAACCGCCAATTCAATCCATGCTGTTCCCTCCATACTGTCCACTAATAATCTGTGCCTCCTCCCAAAGTCTGCTCAAAGTGTCATATGTTCATTTGGCTTTTCTTCCTGCTGGTTTCCAATTGGACTGCCATTCACACTGTCCTGTGATCACCTGGTCCATGCTATTCCCAGTCTGTGACATTGTGGACCCTTTCTCCATTGGTGAGAATCAAGTTCAGCATGGCTTCCTCCCTTGTGGGGGCCAGAACAAATTGTGCAATGAAAGCTTCCTGGCAAACCTCCACCAGAAGATGATTCTATGTAATAGCCATGATTGGGACCCTTCAATCCATGTCCAGCGTATTAAAATACCCTAACACCCCAGCACCTCCCAGAATCATGCTGCCCTCTTGATATCCTACCCTAATCATTATTTTTTTATTTTATTCTTTCTGGTAACCACCTAAGGCCCACTAGGCACAAGTGCCTGTTTTCAGTGGTGACCTGGGAGCACTGGGGTGGTTAAGTGACTTGCTCAGAGTTACACAGTATGCTACTAGAGGTTGTGGGAATCAAACCCAGGTCTGCTGGATGTACCAAGCTCATTCACAGCTCATTACTCTAACCTCTAGGCTATACTGCCAGTGTCAATTAACTGTCCACCTGCTGGCCCTGGGATGGCAGTCTGTACACTGCTCCTATTTTTATTCATTTATCGTTACCCATGGTTACCAGCACCCAAAGAATTGATAATCCATTGGTTCTCCCAGTTTATTCAACTTCATGGGTTCTATAACCTCCTTTATATACAATGCCACTCCCGCACCACACTCCTCTTTTCCATAGCCCAAATGAATAATGTGAAGCCTGGAATGGTCATGTCAAAGATGTGGTTCAGTGTAGCACACAGTACTACGACAGACACTATATCCAGATGTGCTTCTGTCATTAGAGCCTGCAACTTTGGTAGCTTGTTCCTTAGACTTTTTGCACTGGCACACACTACCCCCAACCCCAACAGTGTGTTCCCCCTTTGCCCATACTTTTCGCATTCATTTACAATTTCAGGTTTTGCATTTGGTCAGAGGAGGGCAATAGGGTCTCCTGAGTCATGTTGGTGTCCCTGCACACAACTACTGCCCACTGGCTAGGTTAAACTTTCCCTGATGTGCTGTGTGAATCTTCTCCCCAGCACCAGCTTGTCCTCCTGATTAGGATGCACACCATCTCCTTTGAACAGCTTCCATTCCCTCTAGGTTGGGCCACAGTCCTTGAGAAAATGAAATCCCTCCTTCCTGCATCACCCTTTACCCATGCATTGAACTGCAACAAGAAAACATGTTCTCGGTCTCATTCAGGTGAGGCTCTGGTAGTACCTCTGAGCAGGTTACCAACCTGCCCTTTCTTTAACTACCTGCCCTAGAGCATGAAAGCTTGCTTTTACCTCATCTCTGCTCATCGTGCTCAGATTATCTGGGCCTACATGCAGGATCAGATCTGGATTCCTTCTTTCCTCTCCCATGAGTTCTACCATCCTGGACCTAAATCTGTCCACTGTTACACCGGGTAACAGCGTATCACTTCTCTCCTATCCAGTGTGAGACCCATTTCTCTTCCCAACCCCCTCACTATTGAATTCCCCAGTACTAATATCTTCCCCTACCTTCTTTGGGGTCCTTCATCCTTGGCATGTCCCCATTTGATGATGCTTGCCTAGTGGCTGTGCTGGTCCCTTTCCCCCACTGTGTGAGCTTCCTGGGACTCTCTGTCAGCAATGGCAAATACCTATTGCTCACGTACAGCCCTGGTTCCAAAGGTTTCTACTCTTCTTTACCTTCTTCCCCCCTATTACTGTCCAGTCACTAGATTTGACCTGAATGGGCCTTTGGGTGCCTGAAGCATTAGCATCCTAAGTGGTTGAATGGCTGCAGCCCTCAAGCAGCATATCCCAGCCCTTGCTGCCTCCATTGCTACTCACAGTTCCTAAAACCTCCTATAGTTCAGGCAGTGGCCAAATCCTCAGAGCACCCTCTGGGACACCACTATCCCATACCATCTGCACTCCTCTCACATGCTCCTCCAGTGTTCCTCCAAATGTCTGTGTATACTTTATAGACGCAGAAGAGATATTTTCACTTTTTCACATACCTTTCACAGTTATCACAGTCACCCTCAACTTACTAATTTGTGGTGATACCCCAGTTAAGATTTGTTCACACCTTTGAAATGTAGCCCCTTTTCCTACTTCAGTGGGCTAGCACATATACTCAGGTTATCTTACCTTAGTTCTGTGTGTACCCCTTTACTGGCATCTGTATCTCACCTTCCTGCTGCCTCCCTTTTGTTCCACTAGCAGACAGAGCCCACTGTACACTTTCTGTGGACAGCCCTGCAGATGCTATCCTCCTACTACAGGGCACCCAAAAGCACTTACGTTTGCCTACTCACTGACACTGCCTTTTTTAAGTATTAAATTAAATAAATTACCTTTTCTGTTGTAAGCTGTCTGTGTCTCCTCCCTCTGAGCTCTCCCAGCACATGGCCCCCTAGCTAATTCCCCGTTATTCTCCCCTCTCCTCAAGCCTACTGCAGCTTCTCTTCCAATTAGACATTTGTTTCAAAGGTCATAGCTTACCACTCAATCCACAAGAGACTGCAATATTTTCTGAACTATTGCCTGTAGTCCATACGGATCATTGCACTTCCCTGTAGTCCATACACACCTGCAGTTCAGGCTCATACTATACATGTCTGTAGTCTGGAAAATGCATAGCACCTTCCTGTAGTCCATGTGTACTTACAGCATGTTCCTATACCCTACACATGTCTGTAATCTATACATGCTTATAATAATTTCCTATAGGCATCTCTGGGGTTAAAGTCATCAATGAGTTGGGAATTTCTTCCAAGAAACTAGTGCTGTTAGCCCACAGATATAAATGAACCCATGAACATTATGGGATTATGGCCTACAAACATAATGATCCCAGCACCCAAGGATCTTGCTGCCTCTTAACTTGTGATTTCTTTAACTGTTCCATACCCCTACTGTTGGGCATGTAATTAAATTAACATTCTAAAATGGCTATGGAAAATCAATCAATCTGATTGGCTATCCACATTTCAAGACCCATGTTTTTACTTTGCTTGACTGTTCTACTGGGAAATACACCCTCATTACCTTATAAACAAGCATTTGTCAATACTGAGCATTTGTTTCTTGTTAAACATTTTTTTTTGCAATTCTGAGCCCAAATTTAGAAAATTTCAACTCCTGCCCGAAAGGTGATTTCGGACTACGAAATCACCTTTAGGGATTCAAAAAGAAAACATTTTGGTCAGGATCTGAAAAATGACAGCTGTGAAATTCATGAAGTGCTGTGAAGAAATGGCTATGTTAAAATTTGGGGTCAAAATATTCAAAATTGCTGAAGTTATGAGCTTGCGTTCACAAATTTCAACGCAGGCTCATAACTTTGTTGTTTGTGAATATTTTTGCCCCAAATTTTCAACATACCCTTCTTATGACCCACTTCATGACAAGTTAGAGAAAATTTTCAACACCAGCCTGAAAGGTGATTTCATGCAGCAACCACAAAATCACCTTTCAGGATGAAAAAATATATATATATAT
The DNA here is from genome assembly GCA_016271365.2 of Neoceratodus forsteri. Lineage (NCBI taxonomy): Eukaryota > Metazoa > Chordata > Ceratodontiformes > Ceratodontidae > Neoceratodus > Neoceratodus forsteri. Next base: position 289,439,801 of record CM057456.1, read on the forward strand.
ATATATATATATATATATATATATATATATATATATATATATATATATATATATACCAGGATCTAAAAAATAGGCAGCTGCCACATTCATGAGGGGTTGTGAAAAAATGGCTATGTTGAAAATTTGGGGTCAAAATTTTGAAAATTGCTGAAGGTACAAGCATGTGTTCACAAATTTCAACGCAGGCTCATAACTTTGTTGTTTGTAAATACTTTTGCCCCAAATTTTCAATATACCCTTCTTATGACCCCAATTCATGAACAAGTGCAGAGAAAAGTTTCAACACATGCCCGAAAGGTGATTTCACGCAGCAACCACAAAATCATCTTTCAGGGTGCAAAAAAAAAAAAAAATTGGCCAGGATCTAAAAAATGACAGCGATCACATTCATGAGGTGTTGTGAAGAAATGGCTACGTTGAAAATTTGGGGTCAAGTCTGGCCTGGTGGCACTGAGGGTTGAGGCACTGGACACTACACCTCGCACCACGTTGGTGACCTGTGTTCAGGAACAAGCACGGGCCATCGGGGGTCAGCAGGGGAGGGAGAGGATAGAGCATCTGAAGGACAGCTCTCCTCTTCTGAAGAGGGAAGACTGGCACTCTCGCCAAACAACTGCCCCCAGGTGGAGGCCAGAGGGCAGTGTGGGTCTGGGACCAGAGGAAGGGAGGGTGCTGCGGGACTTCCACAGATGAACGTATGCCTCCACGCATGCTGTCGGGCTGTGTGCACCCCAGCAGGGAATGGGAGAAAAACCAGTGGAAACACCCTCCGGCTACAGGATGATGATCGACCCTTGATAGGCCCCGCATCCGGACCGGGCAGGAAGGTAAGACCTGGTGATTCTGGGGTGATGGGGCTGGGAGGGCCGGTCAGAAGGGGGCAGCCAGAGACATAGAAAGCATAAATTGTATATAAAAAAAAAGAAAAAGAAAATTTGGGGTCAAAATATTAACAATTGCCAAAGTTACAAGCCTGCATTCACAAATTTCAATGCAGGCTCTTAGCCGGCCGGTGGCGCTGAGGTTGACACCACACCTCGCACCGTACTGAAGACCCAAGTTCGGGAGCGAGCTCAGGGTCCGGGGGTCAGCAGGAGGCACAGATTGGCCCTCAGGCAGCTCTCCTCTCCGGTGGGAGGGTTGGGAAGCCCGGTGCTCTGGCAACCCCCGGTGGAGACTGGAGGTACCATTGGGTCACCGGGCTGCATGTAAGAGCATGGCTGGCATAGGCAGGGTTGCCATGTGCCGGAGTCAGACGTGCCCATGCAGGGGTGAGGGGGAATCTTGGGTTCACTACAAGAAAATACCCCTCCAGCCTTGGATAGGCGATGGCCCTGCCAGTGCCACTGCCACATGCCCAATGCTGGTTCCCCCCGCCACTGCCCCCACGGTCTCTCCGGGGTTGCCCTCCCCAACCCGGGGAACTGTAACGTACTTGAAGATGACAGGGGGAACACAGTGGGTGGTAGAGCAAGTGATGAGAGCAGTGGCCTGAGAGAGTTCCAGGCTGGGGGGCTAGAAATAGAGTTAAAAAGAAAATACAAATTTCAGTGCAGACTCATAACTTTGTTGTTTGTGAATATTTTTGCTCCAAATTTTCAACATACCCTTCTTATAACCCCACCTCATGAACAAGTGCAGAGAAAACTTTCAACACCTGCCCAAAAAGTGATTTCACACAGTAAATGAGAAATCACCTTTCGGGATGCAAAAAAACATTTTGGCCAGGATCTGAAAAATGACAGCTGTCACAGTCATGAGGTAATGTGAAGAAATGGCTATGTTGAAAATTTGGGGTCGCAATATTGAAAATTGCCAAAGTTATGAGCCTGTCTTCGCAGATTTCAATGCAGGCTCATAACTTTGTGATATATTTTGCCAGCCTGTTCTTGTCCTCTGCACACACACACACAGTCACATTGGGACAAAGAATAACATTTATATGTGAGTTCTGTGACTATAACATTTCTCTTTGGCCCCCAGTATTCTCTCTCTTTTTCTCCTCTGGATTGTGGCACAAGTCAAAGATTTATTTTGCCAGCCTGCTCTTGTCTTGTGCACACACACACACACACACTGGGGCAAAGAATAAACTATATTTGTGATTTCTGTGACTATAACATTTTTCTTTGGTTCCCATCTCCTGAGTCAGTATCCGAACCCGGGATGTAGGCACAGCAAGCAGACGCTTGTATGTTGCCTTGATAACGTTGTAATTTTTTCACATTTTGACCCCAAATGTTCAACATTGTCTTCTTATCACCTTAACTCATAAACCGCATAGGTGAAAATGTCTTAATCTATGGCAAAACACCATTCCATGCCACAGATGCGGAAAGTCATTTTGGGCAGAATGTGAGAAATGACAGCTGTAGTGTTCATGAGGTGGTGTGAAAAAATGGCTATATTGAAAATTGGGAGTGAAAATATGAGAAATAGGCAAAGTTACACACATGCATAGGAAAATATCAACGATCGTGCGTAACCCAGGCATTTTTTGTATTTTTGCTCCAAATTTTCAACATGGCCTTTTTACGACCCCGCCTCATGAACAGTGGCACTGGCATTTCATTACTCAGCCAAGAAAGGTGATTTCATGCAAGGACTACGCCATTCTATGCCAGAGGTGCACAAACACATTTCGGGCAGGATGTGAGAAATGACAGCTGTACTGTTCATGAGGTGGTGTGAAAATATCTGTATGTTGACAATGTGGAGTGAAAATATTAAAACTTCGTAAAGTTATGTGTCTGCATAGAAACTGCACAACCCATGCTCATAACGCAGCCATTTTTGGGAATTTTTTCACCAAATTTTCAACATGGGCTTTTTGGGACCCCACCTCATGAACAGTGGCACTATTATTTTGTTACTTTGTCCTGAAAGGTGATTTCACACAGGGACCACAAAATCACCTTTTGGGATGGAGTAACGAAATGACAGTGACAGTGTATATGAGGTGGGGTCCCAAAAACTCATATTGAAAATTTGATGCAAAAAGACCTAAAATTATAAGTTCAAAATGCCATTGACTGCTATTATACTGGCACTTACCTTGATTCTTCAGTTCGCCATTTGGCTTTGAAGAGTGCAGTCATGTCCTGATCCACAGAAGATGCCAGCCGCTGACCTCCAGAGGTAAGTATGGGGTAAAGAGGGGTGCAGGGAGGTGGGTGTGCAGAGGAGGGAGGGTCGGGATAGGGAAGGGTGATGCAGAGACAATGAGGGACGGTTTACTTCTTTACAGGTTTAATTAAAAAAAAGACATTGGGGGACTGTTTCCTTTTTTTCAGGGGTAAAAATGTTTGGGGACACTGAGGGTGAGCTCCCCAGTGTTCCAGAGTGGTGGTGGGGTAGTAACATAACTGGGGACACTGGGGTGTGTTCCCCAGTGTCCCACAGTACAGGGGGGATTGCGGACAAGGGGATTGGGCATCCTGATGTTGGACAGTGCTGGGGGGATCACTGACACAGGGATTGGGCACCCCGATGTCAGGCAGTGCTGGGGGGGTTGCCGACATGGGGATTGGGCACCCCGATGTCAGACACTATGGGGGGAGGGGGATCACCAACATGGGGACTGGGCACACCGGGTGGGCTGAACAGTCATACAAATCAAAGGGCTGAATCCCTCTCAGACTAGAGCGGCTTCAGTCCTTTAAAGTGCATGACCATTCAGCCCACCCAGCAGAGAATTGCGTTAGGACCACACCTAGTGGTCATTGGGGTAGACTGCTGAGCCCCTGGTTCAGTGAACTGCAATGGGCTCAGCAGTGGCACACCTCCAAAATCCCATATTGCCACAATACATTGGTTTGTGCAAGCACAACCAATGTAGAAAAGTTACACCATTTCAGAACACACTCCAGGGTGTATGGTCATTGCAAAATAAATGCAATTCTCAAATGGTTTAATGCCACTTGGCTATACTTCATGCCAGAAACAACTAGAGGCATGTGTTTATTCCACATGACTGCACACTCTGTCATGGGTTTTCACTGTCTTAGTGTTATGCCTGGAAGGAAGCTGACCTAAGGGGTTGGTTTCTTAGAGGTTTCCTCCACAGAAGATTTTTCCTCACCCACATGCTAAGGGTCATAAATTCCACAGTGAGGGGAGGTTCATTCTTCTCTCCTGGCTTATTTGGGGGTGTCCATTCATCTATCTTCTCTCATTTCATTTAGCCAGTTGGGTTGTGTCCCTCTGGCACCTACCATGAGGATGGAAAGATCTCAGTTGTAAGACCAAAACAGACTTTCGCTAAAGTATCATGTTCTGTACTCATAAACCCTTAAATCCATCTGCTTGCTGTCCCAGTGAATCTCAAGATGGGAGTCCAACCCATGATCTGTACAGGGGCCTAACAGTATCTCTTGACCTGCTTGTGAAGTTACTCTTGATGCATACCATGATTTTATTTGCTTTGCTAGTTGCTGCTCTACACTGATGCTCCGTTTAAAGTTGTTGCTGGTCATTTTCTGTAGGCCCTTTTCCTGCTGAATTTCAACAATTTCTGTGTTATTTAGGTAGTATTTTGCTTTTATATTCCTCTTACCTAAATGCATCATGTTACAATGTTTAACAACTCATTTTTACTAAGAAAAAAGTTTAAATTAAGTTGCAGTAAGCAAAGTAAGAGAGAAAAACAACGAATATCGAGTTGTCAACATTAGGTAGAGCCAAGATCGGAAGAATAAAAATAATTTCACTGACCTACGCAGCCAGTATAGTGTTATGCTTGTGCAACTGTGTTAGTTTGGTTTTGGCCATTCGCACTCTGTTCCAGAGGAATTACCACCTTGTACGGGTATGAAGGCAAGGAACCCTTGGAGAGGATTCCACCCTAGAGGTGCAACGGGATGGTTCCTGTGGCTAAAGGTACCTTAGGAATCCCCCTAAGGAGAGAGTGCTGCTGCTGGAGGAGGAGGGGAGGATGGTGGTTCACAGTGAGACTTAGAGGAACTGCTTATATAGCTCAGGAAATGGGAGTGGCTGGCTGCTTTGTCACCGAACTACAGGCAGGCCTTTAATTTCACTGACCTATGCAGCCAGTGCACGTGTTAGTTTGGTTTTGGCTGTTCGCACTCTCTATTTCAGAGAAATTACCACCCTGTAGGGGTATGAAGGCAAGGAACCCTCAGAGAGGGTTCCACCCCTAGAGGTGCAACGGGACAGTTCCCATGGCTAAAGGTAGCTTAGGAATCCCCCCCCAAATGTAGTATCATCCCCAAAAGGAGGCAACAAGAGCGTATGAGCAGGCAGTAACTGTAACATAGGAGCAGTAACTGTAACGTAGCAGTAGAAAGCAGAGGCAGTTGATAGCAGAGGCAGTTGATAATGCAATGAGATGCTCAGTTGGATAACGTAATGACTGCCCAGGTTTGCGTAGCATAATAGTAATGGTTTGCCTTGAGATGAGGCTGAGGGATCCCCTAAGGAGAGAGGGAATGGCAGGACATACTCCACCTCCATCCAACAATGGAACCTACCTAAAGAAACTAGGGGAAACAACTATACTAACTGTTATGACCTGAGGCAATGGAGGAGATAAAAAAAAATCCTATGAGGAGGAAATCTCTGGGGATCCAAGGCCTAGGTCGACTTCCCTCCAGGCTTGGGACAGTTTATTTAGTGACGGCTCTGCAGCTGCAATTTGGAAAAAACAATTAAGGGAGGTGGAAAATATTCCAATTTGGAGTAAGGCCCTCACTCAAACCCTCTAGCGGGAACGTTGTGGAAGGTTGCCAGAAAACTCCGCAACAATACGTGCATCCAAAGCGCAGGAGGAGAGCAACAACTGCTGAAGCACTCACCTGGCCTACTCACCCTAAATCAAACCAGGTGAACCAGAGGCATTCATAGGGAGAATGCGGTGAAGGTGCCTTGCTAGGGAAACCACTAAAGTCAATGGCCAACTGTTATAGTGGAACACTAGAGCCAAAGGAGTTCATCGTAACCACCCTTCGCCGCTAGTTTTAAATTCTACACCAGGAGCTGCTATCACATAGCAGGCAGCTAAAGCCAAGCCCGTGGCGAGGACTTTCCCAGCTATGGGCCAGGTGAGAAGGATCCCACCCCAAGTTGGACACACTTGAGATGTGGACTAAATGCAGAGAGAGAGACCGTTTGCTGCAGAAACCCTGGCCTGAATAGAATGGCTGGCATGTCCCAGAAATTAACTGAGAGCTGAAAAGTTGGTGAGCTGAATGAGCATGGTGTGCTGTGATCGTAATGAGCATTGAGTGCTGAGACCTTGCTAGGTCGAATGCAGATTGAGTGCAGCAGAATCCCAGGCTGAAGTCGAGGGGATGGCAGTAGGCATGAAGCAATGGTTTGCACAAGCAAGGAGCAATGGTTGCATAAGCAAGTGGACCTGATAGGACAGTAAGCAATAGTAGCGATAGGCGAACCTGCATAACATGTCATATAGCAATAAACAGCACTGAATTGGGGACAAGCCAGCCAGACAGTTCAAAGCCAAATCAAGGTGACAAACTCTGAGGATTTTCGTCGGTGAAGACAGAATTTCAATATCAAGCTATATTAACAGCCTCAGCAGGTGTTAGTTGGCTGACCTCAGAGTTGTAAGTGCAGTAAAACAGGGAGACAATGCTTGAAAGCAGGTGTAGCCAGGCAGTGCAGTGAAGCTGCAAGTAAAATAAGAAGCACAGGTAGGGTCAGAGTAAACTGTGTCAGGTGAAAAGAACTAAGTATGCAACAAGAAGCAGCTATGGCTGAGCTGAAACACACAGGTAATGATTACAATTGCATTGCAGTAGTTTGAGCGTGGTAAGCACAGTGTTAAAACACAGGCACTGGGTACAATAGTAATTAAGTAAACAGTCAGCAGCAGTGGCTGTAGTTGTAGGTAACTGAAAGCAGTAGCATAAGCTCTGTGTAGAAGAATGCTAGGAGTTGCTGTGCAAGTAATTTGAGTTGTGAGTAAGTAAAAGCAAGCAGTATGAGCTCCGGAGTAGCAGTATGCTAAGAGCTGAGAAACAAAGCCCCCACCCAAAAAAAAGGAAGGAAGCACACACAGCCGAAGGCAAAATACAAATCAGAAGTAGAAAAATAAGCACAGAAGCCCAGCACAGACAAGCAGCAGCGGGGGGGGGGGCAGGCCCCAGCCAGCCAGGGAGACCTAACCAGCTCAGAGGACAAACTGACAGAGCCTTCAGCTGCAAAGAAAAAATGCTTCACAGTGAGGCTTAGAGGAACTGTTTATACAGCTCAGGAAGTGGGAGTGGCTGGCTGCTTGGTCACCAAACTACAGGCAGGCCTTTCATTTCCCATCAATTTAGTTCCTAAGTTAATCACAATACAGGGACTGCAGTGCTGCAATTCTCAAATATTTACATGCTGTTTCTGTTGCTATATAGTACCAGGTGTAAATGGAGGACTAAGGACCCTCACGCAGAGTGTTCCTGAATTGGAACTTATGCGAGTTACACTACAGTGGCCATGGCAATGGTGGGATTGGAGCAGGATTAAAACAACTGTTCACTTTTGTGTAGCCCCCTCCCCAACATAAACATAAAAAACTAGGTTGACAAGTTCTGCACAATGCGCACACTGCTTGCAGTCCCCTCACTACTCTAACTTTGGCCCTGCCCATGCCAACGTTAAGCTTTGAGGAGGGTCTGTAGTCCTTTACCTACACCCAGCACCATATACAGAAGGCATAAAGTTTAGATCATCTAAAGAAAAAATAAGATTATCGTATTTATAAAATACATCAAATTTACTTATATTCAATGTTCATTCTATTTAAATCATGTTGTTGAGGCATAGGTCAGGAAGCACAGGAAAACCAGGAGCAGTTATTAAATTCGCAAGTAGAGTTTTATTATTTCCAATAACAGTAAAATTAAATTAAAAAAAATTTTCAGAATGGTTTATAAACATAGGCAATTCAAACAAAGTCTTTCCTCTGAGGGTATCTCTTTAAGTTTCAGTCTCTCTAACAAACATTGCTGCTTTTTTTGTAAGACATCTTTGCCTGGCAATTCATTTCTATATCCTGAGCTTGTTAAGAGACATCCTGTTTTCATACAAAATGTATCAGAGGTCTTGTCAGTTTCTTTCCTTGAAGGTGAACAAAATAGAATATGATATCCTAAAACTAATCCCCTGCTGACAACTCTGCAGAAGAGTTTGTGGAGGTCAAACTGCATCTCATAACTAACTCCTTGAGTTTCAAATAGCTTTTTGCAACCATTTCAATAATATAACTATATATTTGCAAACCAGGGAACCCAGTTTCACACAACGACTCACATATAACTACAGATACGCAGGAGGGAAGAAAAGATAAGAACAGCAAGAAACAGCAAGTGAAGGCAGGGAGATAGGTTTTTTTTTTGTGGTTGCACTCTTGTCCCCCGCCGTCCCGACTTTGGTCACACTCGCATGCAATCCCCAACCCCCCAGCATTCTCCCCCTGCTGCCTTGTGCCGCCCCCTTTGAGTAGCCACCATCCTGTGTTTTCCCCTGTCCCCCATTGTCATCCCCCCCGGTGGTGATTATATTTTTAGTGGGGGGAGTGTGTGTGTGGGGGGGCATAGCCCCCTGCAGAAAAAGTTGCTACAGATTGTGCCCATAATGAAAGTAAGAAGCCATTGCTGTTTTGGCTCTTCGTTGTACTGCTTATCGCCGTTTCGGTTTTCGCCAATAAGGAGTAGCTGTTTTTGTCTGTGTCCTTCTTCTTTGGCTGTTATCATATAGAACTATTCCAATAATTTCCCCACCACTGAAGTCATGTTGACTGGTCTGTAGTTGCCAGCCTCCTCTTTACAACTACTTTTGTGAAGTGGGACTACATCTGCCCTCCTCCAGTGTCCCAGAATCACACCCATCTCCAGTGAAAGGTTGAACAGGAATGTCAGAGGTACAGCCAGCACCTCCCTCAGTATCCTTGGATGGACCCAGTCTGGCTCCATTGCCTTATTCACTTTCAGATTTGTGAGTTCCTTCAGGATTCTCTCCTCTGTAAATGAACTAGTGTCCACTTTCCTTCCTTCGATGCTCCTGTCACTTTTCTGTGGCCCCTCTCCTTCCCCTTTTTATGTGAACACTGAACAAACGTATTTGTTCAAGATGTCTGCTTTTTCTTGGTCCCCCTCCACACAATCCTCCTTCCTTTCTTAGTCTTACTATCTCTCCCCTGGTCTTTCTCTTTTCACATCTATACATACCTAACAATGTCTTGTCTCCTTTCTTTACTTCTTAGGTTATTTTCTCCTCTGTTTGTGCCTTTGCACTGCTAACTGATTTCCCTGCCTCCCTCTGTTTCTCCAGATACAGCTCCCTATCCTTCTCTTTCTGTGACTTTTTATACCTCCTGAATGCTAACTTTTTGCCCTGACCTTCCCAGCCAGCTCCTTACAGAACTATAGCAGTCTCTTTTTCTTCTTGCCTTTGCTTACTAGCCTGACACAGAAGTTTGTTGCCATCTCTATGCCCCCTTTTAATTTCACCCAAAGTTCTTCCATTCCACCCAAGTCCTGCCACCTGCCAGGGCATCCCTGAGGCATTCCCCCATCTTTTTAAAATTGGCCATCTTGAAGTCCAGGACCCTCATCCTTGTGTGGTTTGATTCTGCCCCAGTACTTATACTGACCACACAGTAAGGTGATCACTGGTCCCCAGGTGGCCACCAACCATGATGTCTGCAACACTGCCCCTATTAGTTAGTACAAGGTCCAGTACTGCCCCCTCGCAAGTGGGCTCCCTAACTAGTTGCCTGAGGAATGCCTCCTACAGGGAGTTCTGGATGTCCTTGCTCCTAGTTGAAGCTGCAGCTACATCTGTCAGCTTGAAGTCCCCCACCAGCAGCATCTCCCCCTTATTTGCCATCTTTAGGATGGCTTCTCCCAGAACCTTATCCAACCTCCCCATGCTGGAGGTCTGTAGATCACAGCAGTGCAATTAGTGGCTCCATTCCCCATCTCTAGGGTGACCCACAGTACATCTGCCCCTCCCTGTATTCCCTGTATCTCTGTCGCTTTTATGCTATCTCTCACATAAAGAAAAACTCCTCCCCCTTTTTCCCCCACCTTGTCCTTCCTGAGCAATATATAGCCTGGTATGGCTATATCCCAGTCATGGTTCTCAATGCACCATGATTCTGTAATGGTGACAATGTCCAGGTCAGCCTCTGCCATTATGGCCTCTAAGTCCGGAATTTCATTTCCTAGACTTCGAGCGTTGGCACACATGGCCTTCCATCTTCTAGTGCCATCCTGCTCATCAGTCCATATTTTCTCTTTTGCCCTCTCTCTCTTACCACCTCTGTCCTCATTCCCATCTCTCTTCATTACTACTAACTTATTTTTGTTTCTATCAGGTACCTTTGAGGATTTGTCTCCCTTTGGTTTCTCCCTGCTGACTACTCCAGTTTGGGGGGGAAGGATAGTTTACGTCTCCCCGCATCCTTCTGCCACCTCCTTGACTAGTTTAAATGCACAGCAAAGTAACATTTAAACCATTCACAGAGGACAGTGGTCCCCCTCCTGGATGGATGCAGGCCATCTCCCCTGTATAGGCCTTTATCCCTTTAGGTGTGACCCCAGTCCCCAATGTAGCCAAAACACTCCTCTCAGCACCATTCTCTCAACTACTGGTTGAAGCTCCTTGTACCGAGTACCCTATCCTCACCTCGTCATAGACAGGCAGCACCTCAGAAAAGGTCACTAAGCTTGCTACCTGCCTAAGACCCCCTCCCCCACTCCCTGAACCCCCCCTGTACTATCCCCTCCCCATCCCTAGCCAGGTAATTTGTCCCCAGGTGGACAATGGCATCCAGCTCTCACTCCTGTCCTGCTGCCCTAGCGATCCTCAGGATCTGCTTTCCATCCCTCCAAACCATGGTATTCGGTAGGCACCTAACCTCCCTCTCCCCCTCTCTTCCTGTCTCCAAATCTATCCCTCTCACAATGGAATCTCCAGCCAGGAGTTGCTTCCCTCTCCTCTGGGGTCCTCTGCCACCCTCCTTGGGGTCTCCACTATGAAGGACCCCCACATCCTCTCTGGTTTGCCTCCATGGGACAGTCCCAACCCATCACAGTGGCATAGGAGTTGTGTAGTTTTACTGGATGGAGGATGTGCCTCTGTCCCACCACCCTCACCCTTTCCAAGCCTACCATAGTCCAGCCACTCCAAGATCAGGGAGATTTGGTCAAACATGTTTAATCCAATCCAACAGGTAAGGCAAATGCCTGGAGGATGCCAGCAGAGGTGGTGTGAATAAAAACAGTGGGGGGGGCTTTAAACATGCATAGGATAGGCATAATGGAATATTGGTAGATAGGAGGGAGGAGGGGGAAGGCTGACGGAGACCAGGAAGAGTCTGCGGAGACAGAATAGGCAGGGAAAATCTGGGCAGACTGGGTGGCCAAATGGTCTTTTTATGCTGACAATTTCTATATTTCAGTGTGCTGCACATCCAGTATAGTGTTATGCTTGTGCAACTGTGTTAGTTTGGTTTTGGCCATTTGCACTCTCTATTCCAGAGGAATTACCACCCTGTAGGGGTACCAAAGGCAAGGAACCCTCAGAGAGGGTTCCACCCCTAGAGGTGCCACAGCATGATTCCCGTGGCTAATAGTACCTTAGGAATGATTCTAAGGAGAGAAGTGCTGCCGCTGGAGGAGGAGGAAAGGATGGAGGGGCAAAGAAAAAATGCTTCACAATGAGGCTGAGAGGAACTGCTTATATAGCTCAGGAAGTGGGAGTGGCTGGCTACTTGGCCATCAAACTCCAGGCAAAGCCTTTCCAATTCAATGTCCTGCGCAGCCACTATAGTGTTATGCTTGTGCAACTGTGTTAGTTTGGTTTTGGCCATTCGCACTCTCTATTCCAGAGGAATTACCACTCTGTAGGGGTATCAAAGGCAAGGAACCCTCAGAGAGGGTTCCACTCCTGGAGGTGCCATGGGATGATTCCCATGGCTAAAAGTATCTTAGGAATCCCCAAAAAAGAAATGTAGTACAAGCATATCCCAAAAGAATGAGGTGACATGAAGCATATAAGTAAGCAGTAACTGTGACGTAGTAGCAGTAACTGGGATATAGCAGTAGAGATGCATAGACAGTTTGATAATGTAATTAGTTGCTCAGTTTGATAACATAATGAAATGCCCAGGTTGCATAGCATGATACTGAAGGTTTACATTGAGAATTAGGGGGATCCTCTAAGGAGAGAGGGAATGGCAGGGGACACCATCCACCTCCATCCAACAGCGGAACCTACCTAAAGAAACTAGGGACACTACCATGCTAACTAACAGTTATAACCTGAGGCAATGGAGGAGAGAAAAAAAACCCTTTGAGGAGGAAATCTCTGGGGATCAAATGCCTAGGTTGCCTTCTCTCCAGGCTTGGCACATTTTATTTAGTGATAGCTCTGCAGCTGCAATTTGAAAAACCCAATTAAAGGGAGGTGGAAAATGTTCCAATTTGGAGGAAGGCTCTCACTCAAAACCTCTAGTGGGAATGCCATGGAAGGTTGTGAGAAAACTCTCCAACAATATGTGCAACCAAGGCGGGAGGAGGACAGCAATGACTGCTGAGGCACTCACCGGGCCTACCCGCCCTAAACTCAAACCAGGTGAACCAGAGGCAGTCGCAGGGAGAATGCGGTGAAGGTGCCTTGCTAGGGAAACCTCGAAAGCCAATGGATAACCATTATAGTGGAACACTAGAGCCAAAGGAGGTAACTTTTTTCACCCTTCACTGCTAGTCTTAAATTCTACACCAGGAGCTGCTGTCGTGTAGCAGGCAGCTAAAGTGAAGCCTGGGGCGAGAACATTCCCAGCTATGGGCCAGGCGAGAAGGCTCTCGCCCCAAGTTGGAAATGCTCAAGATGTGGACTAAATGCAGAGCGAGACCAATGGCTGCAGGAACCCTGCACCAGAATAGAATAGATTGAGAGCTGAAAAGCTGGCAAGCTGATTGAGCACTGGTGTGCTGAGATCGTAATGAGTATTGAGTGCTGAGACCTTGCAAGGTCAAATACAGAATTGAGTGCAGCAGAATCCCAGAGGCTGAGGCCAAGGGGATGGCAGTAGGCATGAAGCAATGATTTGTGTAAGCAATGAGCAATGGTTGCATAAGCAAGCGTGGACATGCATGTAGGTCAATAAACAGAGTAGTGATAATTGGATTTGCACGTAGGTCTGCATAACACAGTAGCAATGAAATAGCACTGAATAGTGGGGCAAGCCAGTTGGGCATTTAAAAGCCAAATCAAGGTGACAAATACTCTGAGGATTTTTGCTGGTGAAGGCAGGATGTAAAACAAAAGAATTAGCCACATGGGGCCATGACTTCCCAAACACTTCCCAGTCCTCGCCATAGGACCAACAAGAATGTGATGGAAGGGCCGAGAACCACATGCAGATATTAAAGCTAGTTTAACAGCCTCAGCAGGAACTTTAGCTGACCTCAGAGTGAAACAGGAGTGTACCAGCAGGGAATAGCATGACTGAACTGCATAGCAAGGTTCAGAGCTTGAATCAGGTGAAAACAATCAGACTTGATAGCATGGGGAGCTAGTAATTCTGTAGCAGGGGAAGCAGTAATACTTGGAAGCAGAGTGAAAACAATTGCTTATGCAACATGGAACAGCGATGGTTGAGCTGAAACACACAGATAGCGATTGCATTTGCATTCCAGTAGGTTGAGAGTTGTGAGCAACAGTGCAATAGGTTGAGAGCTGTGAGCAACAGTGCAGTAGTAGGAGCTCACGAGCGATATGCTAGGAGCTTGGAATCAAAGGCCCCCCACAAAAAACAAACCAAAAACACACAAACAGGAAAACAGGGAACAACGACAGGAGAAGCACACACAGCCAAAGGCAAAATACAAACCAGAAGCAGGAAAGAAACACAGAATCCAACAGACAAGCAGGAGCAGCAAGGCCGGGGGGGGGGGATAGGCCCCAAGCAGCTCAGAGGACAGACGGACAGAGCCTTCGGCTGCAAAGAAAAAGTGCTTCACAATGATGCTGACAGAAACTGCTTATATAGGTCAGGAAGTCGGAGTGACTGGCTGCTTGGTCATCGAACTCCAGGCAAAGCCTTTCCAAGTCTGTGATTCCTTCTTTTTATATAGACTGCTCTTTTGGAGAGTTAGAAGATATCAGAAAGCTGTCATCTGCAGTCTTGGTAGGACAGCTAACTATAACACATCTGCTTAGCCATCATCATCTTGGATCTCTGAAAATGGATCCAGGAATTTAACTAGATTCCATCCTGTAGAAATAATGATTGGAGACGGATCTATAGGGGTTGGGCTATAAACAAGCTGGTAGAACCATTCAGTATAATGTTCTACTATATATGGGTAACACCCCGCAAATATATGGTCACTATGGGGCCCTCATCTAAGTGTGGTGACTCAGCATTTTTTTTTTAATCTGAATGTTTGTAACTTTTACAGACTAACGTCACATACAGCCATGACTGCTTTCAGATAACGGGGTTACATACATGGGAAATCTGGACCAAGCAATACAATCATACTATATGGTATAAGAGCACAATCAAGAACTGGCAGCACAATACCTCAAAAACTACAGACATCCCAGATATGCTACAATGATAGGGAACAACCAGAATTATATTCATTAGATGATGTTAAAGTCCATTCTTACACTGGCTACAGTTTAACTGTAAATCAGAAACGTGGGGTTCATCTGTTGCCAGATTGCCTCCCCATGCTAATCCCTAGTGTCCTCTCCTTCTCATAGAACTACTGCATGTCCTGTCTGGAGGTCACAACCACAAACTCCATTTATTTTGCTTCTTACAGCTATCACTCTGCAAGTTAGCTGTTATTTCCTCCATTGCATAGGTTTCCAAAATAGTGTTTTCCAATTGTGTAATGGTAGGAGGCAATATAGCGCAGTAGTTTAAGGCTCTGAGCTGCTAACCTGGAGACCTGGGTTTGAATCCCACAGTTCTGACTTGCATACTGTGTGACCCTAAGCAAGTCACTTAACTTCCTTATGCTCCCATGTCACAACTGTAAACAAGCTTCAGCTTAGTGTATCTCTCCTGGTTAAAAAAAAAGGATGGTTGGTCATGGCCATAGTCTAGAAATGACCTTTTTGGCAGCAGTCAGCATAATACTTAATAAACATATGTGGATTTTATTTTTAACATGTCTTGGATATAATAATAACAAGGTAGTCTGAGGAGTTAGCTTTCCAGAACTCTAAACTATAGCACTAAGTTATATCTCTACGTGTATCCCCAACATTGCTAATTTAGGACATACCCAAACTACATGGGTGTGGGTTGTGACTTCATGTCCCCAGCCCCTGCAACAGGCTGTGTTGTGGGTCCGAGAGTATCCTGCTGTAATATGTGGTGCTTTAAAAAATCAAAAAGCAATTTTCCAGCCATTTTCCCTCCACGATTATGACTCTGTAACTTTATGCTGTCTACACCACACCATTTTTTTTCTCTCCCATCCTGGTCAGTCATCCTTCCTGTCTATCCTCCCAGCCTCGTTACCCTGGCTTCCCCCAGGGATTACCTCACCCGTAGTCCCTCATGGCCTGCCCTCTGTGGTACAGTGACAGGGAGTCCCTCGACCTGCAGGACAGTATCCAGATTTCTGAGAGGAGCCTAAGTTGCTGGGTGTGGGACCTGCAGAGTCTGGCAGTCATCTTGCATGGCTGTGTTTTTTTTTTTCATGCTCATCCCCTGTAGGAGACGTGATGTGTAATGATGCCATGGTGTACATGCCTACGTCCGCCCTATCTCCCCAACCTTGCCAGCTTGGGTTGCTTTACCCCCGGCATCCGCCAGGGGACAGTCAAGCACTGGATTGTTCCCCACCCTCCCCCTCCAGAGGAGGAAGAGAGCAGCCCTACGGATGCTCGATACTCCTCCCCCTAGCTGGCCCTCTGACTCCTTGGGCTTGCTTTCAAACCCACATCGCATTGCAAGTGGTAGCTCTACCGCTGTGCCAGCGGGCCGGCTTACACCACACCATTTTCCAGCCCCCCTCTGAAATTGCTACTGAGAGCTCTGCCTCCCATATTTGTTTGGTATTTTCCATATTAACCTATTGTGATCTTGCAAAAGCCTGATAAATTATAGAAATAATGCGGGCTGGTCTAAATTCTGTGAAGGCCTCTTCAATTAATCTAATTACTAGTCAGAGAGAGATGAGGCCTACCTCAGTTCCACTACATCTCAGCGCCGCATTTAGAGCGCCACTTCAAGGCAGCACCAGATTGGCAGCAGTGTACTGGCAGCGTGGTATATTGCTGCATTGTAATGTCTTGTGACATTATGATCCCATGCCTTCAAGGTCGCCTCCCCTTCCAAAGGTACATGATATGTATTTATTCCACTGCCTAAAATCCTTCTGAGCTGCTGCTATCAGAAGGCATTGGAACAGATATAAGAACCTCAGCAGACTGCTCATTCTGACTAAGTCTACCCTATTAAGAAGGTTGCTGCTGCCAGCTCTGCAGATCTACCTGAACTGCTTGTGTCAAAGATGTGTAATTTAATTTACTCAAGTCCCTGAGGTTTGCCACAGTCCTGATACTCAGGTGCTTTATTGCAGGTTCACCCCATTGAAATGGGTATTGAGATTTTGTACTTTGACATCTGGAGAATAAGACAGCTGCAAAACCTCTGTCTTACTTTCATGAATTCGGTAGCCCAATATATGGTCTACTTGTTCTAAACACTATCAGTTATGGGAGGGATTGTTGTGGATTAGTGACATATCAGAGCAAATCATCCATGTAGAAGGCCATTTTGTGGTTGTAGCCCCCTATTCGGAATCCCATTATACCCTGCTGTTGCTGTAGGCATACCTCCCAACTGTACCACATTATGAGGAATGTTCCTTATTTTACTTCACAAAAGCTCCCCGTTCCACATCATGAGGACTTGTCCCACATTCAGTGTTAACATTTTAAAGCACAAATCTGTAGTAAATGATGCAAAAAATATATCATTCAATTAATAACAGACTTTCTGAACATAAATGCAAACATTTTAACAGTGTTCTGAGCTTCTTAGGTAAAGATTTGATTAAGTTTTCCACATTTTGAGAGGCAATGTTCCACATTTGGGGGACAAAAGGTTGAGAGGTATGGCTGTAGGGCCTGAGCCTACAGGTCAATGCAGATAGCAAACAGGTAGGGAAACATACTATAGGGAAGATCTGTCCAGTCGCACATGTGAGTGGGAATCTGTCTGACAGGGTACCACTGGTCATTACCATCACTTATGGTGAGGAGTGTAGGTTATCAACTAGTACTAAAATGGCGGGAGGAAGAAAAACTGGGCAGATCCCCCTGCAGGAATCTCCATGAGAGCCTGCTGAATGCCTTCTGGGCATCAATGATTAGGACTACTGCTGGAGTGTCCAATGCTATGACTTACTTAATTATAAGCAGGGTCTGTGCCACTTTGTCCAATGTGCCTATGCCAAATGAAGCTGGCCTAATCATTTCTCTTTAGGAATTTTGGGTGATAGCAGGTTCCTGCATGCAGTAATATCTAATTCTCTGAATGTGATTTGAACTTACACAGTTTTGGATCCTGGGGGGCCCAGTGCCGTATTATTACATTCTGAAGCCAGTTTATCCCTTACTCCATTTAGCTCCATGAGTTGTCATCCAGGTTCCTTATCCTTCACTCCTAATTTATTCCCCTGCAGGGCAACAAAGTGTTAAAGGCCTCTGCCACTTCAGCTGGGTGTTTCATGCTTTATAATAATCAAGGTAATTTTTCTAGAATCAGGCTGGGCACCACAAGGTGTCCATCCAAGGGTCTATCTCAGAAGAGCTCTGTCCATTTTTGTTTGTATGTTCTGTTTGTATCTAAATGTGACTCACCTTTTTACCCATTCTACCTGCCAATCAATGCCCCCCTCAGGGAATGACTGGCACTACAAGTTCCAGTGAATCTTTCTGTAGAGTGCACAGGGATTCTTTCTAGGAACCCCAAGGGGTTACATACTTCTCCCACTGAAATTATCGCTGTCCACAGAAAGGAAATTGATCATCAGCTTACCACCTTAAAGAGTCTCAGGAGACACAAACTCTCTTCTTACTTGCAGGCTGCACAAAGAAAACCCCATAGAGACAATGGTAGTTACTTTGTGAGAACCTGTTGTGAGAACCTGCATTGACAGGGAATAACTTAATGGGGATCCCCTCTCAAAATGATTTGTATAGGGATATTGGCAACCCTGGACTGAGGCCTTCATCCATTGCCACAGACCTTAGCCAGGAGTCCTTCACCCAGGGAATAAATACTGGCATCTCCTTCTCAAGGTAGGACTGCAACCCCTCACCCATATTCAAAACACATAGCAGTCTATTTGGATCCCTACCAAGCTGAAAGATCTTTCTGTGCCTGCCTGCAAATAAACACGTTAGTTCACTAATAAGACATTTTTAGAATCATTGGCTCCTTTTTAGATGCACCTGAAAGAAAATTCATAATGCACCATACTGTTAAATGTTTTAATAAAAAGAGGTGAAATAAACCTTAATTGCCCACCTAATAAGAAAGGAATAATAGTAATCATGGAGGCAAAGCCTCAAGTCTTGATTTCTGTGCTGTACCAGCAGGTGTTGCATCCTGTTAGATCAGCCGGAGCCCCAGAGTGCTGAAAAGTAATTGAAATGAAAATGAGCAGCGACAGCACTTCACCTTGATTGGAGAACTGGGCAGTTGGGTGGAGGTGGTGGCTTACATCTGATAGCGTTACGGAGTATGAAACCACAAGGCACCACTTGTGTGAGGAAACCAGCATTCAGGGCCAGCAATGATGCTGAATGGATAAGGATTGTCATGCAGCTTTGGACTGACTATGATTGTAATTTTTTAATACAGGGTGTCTTGAGAGGTCTACTGAGGGCTGGGCGGGAAGGGTGATGGGGTGGGTTTTATTCAAATTAAAAATGGGAGCAGACATAGTGGAGGTTGGGGTAGATGGTACTTAACCATCTGTGGGAGGGAGGGGAGAAACAACCATGCTCCTAGTGGGACTTCAAGGTGGGCATGGGGGGTCCATACTCCAGGAGACGAAGGGATGGCCCACAATCCAGGGGGGAGAGAGAATGTGGCTGCCATTAGGGCAACAGGAGGGCAGAGGGGAAGCACTGCGCAATTCAATGAATGAGTGGAGGGAGAACTTCGCAGCCATAACTCCATGCCCTTGGAGAGTACTAACTTGAATAATCCAGGTGAGGGAGGGAGAGCTGCAGAAGAGAGAGAGTCATAGAGATATCCTGGGGTGTGGGAATGGTCTGCTGCTGGAGCACAGAGGCAAGGATTTTGGTGGCAGGATTTGAAGGAGGCCACGTGAAGACTGACATTGGTGTCAGTGTAGGAGTCAGTGAGAGGGGCTAAAGGTAAGTGTGATCTGGTCTGGGATAAAAAGAAAATTTAACTGAAGCTAGCCATGCTAGCTCCAAGGCCCCAGGCAGCAAGCAGCGGTCTGACATGCTGGTGGCCCAGATTCTCATCTCAAGCCTGGGATGTCAGTAGCAGATTGGCAGAGGATTGCTTAGTCTATACAAGGACACTTACCTCCGCTAGGGAGGGAAGGAAGCAGATCTTGCTGCCTGACAGTCCCCTTGTGGCTAACCATAACTGTAGTTTGTCTGCAAGAGGCCAAACACATAGGGGAGAAGTGCTGTTGGGTGCCTGCATGTTGGGAGTAGCATGCAGACTCATCCAATTGATAGCACTGTCTAAAGGGAGAAAATGTTGAAAAGAGATGGAGGAAGGTCTCCAAGTCCAATGGGCTGCCCTGCACATTTCCAGCTCATCCATTTACCTTGCTCACCTGACATGATTTAGTGCTAGGCTGGTACCAGGGGACATGCTGGTCAGGCCCTCTTCAGGGGGTGAGTTGAATGACTTCAGACAACTGACTGCAGTTACCAGAAGGGGCAAGAAGGTAGTGCAGTGGTAGGAGGTCCTGCCCTGACCATCAGAGATATAGGAGTAAAACTTTGACATACATAAGCTAATCAGGCTGCCCTGATAGCCTAGTGGCAGCACAGCAAGCAATCTTTTGCCAAACAGGGTTTAGAAGCAATCCCAATATCACCATATCACCCGCTGTATGACAGTCCATAGTCAGGGGTGCTGCAGAGGGAAGGTTTCTTAGCCTGGGGAGGGAAACACAGATTACACAGTGACTCCCATGGTGGGGCAATGAGACCTCTTTCTCCTTCACAGGGATGATCCAGACCTTGGGTGATTACTGCGGCGCCAGAGGGAGGTTGGAGGATGGAGGACAAAATTGAGGAATTCCAATCCCAGATACAGTATCAGTATGCTGTCCACCAGTACTCTTGGGCTCTGTTTTACACCGTTAGTAGCTGTACAAAGCAGCAAAAGGGGGGGAGAATGTTACTGTCATTATAGGTGTGTGGGGGGCACTTTTTATTCCAAAGCACTGCACAATCTAGAAGAGGACTGAAAAAATACAAATTATTCAAATGAAAGATTTTGAAAAGAAAAATTCTCAAGACAAGTGCTAAAACAGCATAGGGAGAAGCAGTACTGTATTGAGAAAGTAAAAAGGACAGCTAAATAAAGTTGTTCCAGCAAGAAGAGAGCTAAGGAGACTGAAGAAAAGATGAATCAGGGTAAGAAAGGTGAAAAGCAAAAGCTAAAGATGATTTATGGCTGGTCCATCGGTGCAGTGGTTGGATTTCCACTTGTGACGCTGGCGACCTGGGTTCTGGAATGGACTCGGGTCGCTGGAGGGCCAGGCAGGGGAGAAGACTTGAGTGTCCGACAACTGCTCGCCTTCTCCAGGGAGGAAGGTGGGGATGTGGTCTGGCGCCTGCTGACCCCCGCTGGAGACCGAGGGTATAACAGTGCACTGTACAACTAACTAGGGGCATTGAAGACGTCGGCGTATGCCTTGATGTCATGGCACGCCACGCCCCCAGGGAAGAAAAGGAAAAATTATCCTCTGCTCAACTGGATGATGGCCATCCGGTCTCTCTGCCACCACGAGTGCCCTGGTCAGGTCCCAGAGACCACCTCAGCAGCACCTGAAAGGCCAAGTATTGTGCTGGGTGGCCCCAACCGGCGCCTTTCTCCTCGGAGGAGGAGAACCCATCCAGTGAAGGGTTACACCGGATTACCCAGAGGGTGACTGCCATTTGAGGTGGAAGATGGTGGCAATGGGCAGGAGTGTGAGCGAGCGGTAGGGCAACAAGACCATTGATGGCCTGAAGGAGAGGCTGATGGGGTAGACGTGGGGAGGATAAAGAAATAACACACAAAAAAGATGATTTATGAGAAATGTGGTAAACAGGAAACAGAGAAAAAAGAAATACAGTACAATCTCGATTATCCAAAATGCTTGGGAGACATGAAATTAGTTCAGATAATCAGGAGTTTGTAAAACTGGGATTAAAACGTTCAGAGTGCATTCACTTGGGAGACATGCTACTAGTTCATTAGATAAGAATGTCTATATAATGGGGGTTCATTAGATCGAGGTTGTACTGTAATTACATTGACCCTGCAGATGTTTCCATTTTTTGTATTTTTAATATTTATATGATGCTCCCAGACAATATTACAGTATAAATACTGGTGACCCCATTTATCAACCTGAATATGAGTGCGCTCAAAAGCCATAATAACCTGAAAATGGGTCATTACGGTGTTTTGTAAAACTTCCTGTTACTGGTAGTGTCACTCATTTCTACTGTGGCACATGATTGGCTCTTAGACTGCATGGCCCGCCCGAATGCCAAAAACAAATGGTGACTGCATTTCCGAGGATGTTAACTGATCGGCCCGGTCCTCACAAGTAACTTTTTTTTTTTTTTTTACTATTTGTCTAATTCATGCAGCCTTTACATGAAAACACTGTATCTGGTTGATCCTGCTCTTGTTTTATTTCTGTCACAGTTTCAAGAGACCATGACTCTAATCACCGACAGACCGCAGTGACTACTTTCACCGTGGTTCCTGGGGCACTTCCACAGTGCGAGAGAATAAAAAAAGAAAGAAAAAAAATATCTCAAATGGAGACAGAGAGCCTGATTCTGAAAGCACCTAGAGTGATGCAAGGTGCTTGCATCACACATCAATGACGCAATTTACACCTTGAGTCAGAAACTGCAGCAATCCCGATTCAGAAATGAGGTCTGCATTGGAATGGCAAGCCACTGTGGCAAATAAGCACTGCACCATCCTTGCAACCTACATCAAGCTACGCCAATTCACAAGGGGACTTGCACCACGGTAGGGCTGCCATATCTCCTTACTGGGGAATCCAAAAGCCCTGCCGTGGCCATAGCAAGGGGCTCAACTTAGACCAGCCATGAGGTAGTCTAAGCTCCTTGTGCCATTGTATGACCATGTGGCGAGTTAGGAGGGAGAGCAACATGTGAGTTCAGGGGGCAGGAAGGGCACAGAGTGAGACGGGGAGACAGCAGGGAAGTAATGGATTACTTTGGCACCAGTCTGGGTGCATATTCCACTGTAATTATTATACAGAGGCATATGCACCCCGTGGGGTGCTAAAGCAATCCCTACTTCCCCTGTTTCTCCAATCAACCTCCCCCTCACCTACATCCCCCTGACCCTCCTGGCAAGCGGATCCCCACCACCACCACCACCAATGCTGGCCCTTCTTGTGTTGCACTGGGAGGGGGGAGCCAGATCCCTGTGGCATTTGCCGCAGCTGTGCAGATGGTTGGACGCTGTTGTACACTTGTGGCAAACCTGGGGATTTTGGCGCTGGGACCCTGATATTTGCAGAATCTGGCACAGGATCTCTAGTGCACCCAGGGTTTGCTGCATCCCTGGAGTGGTCGCAACTTTAATTGCTTTAAGGGATCTTTCGGAATTGGGCCCAGAGTGTGTGTGTGTGTGTGTGTGTGTGTGTGCACGTGCGCATGCGCGCCTATATCTCTGTCTCTCACTTGAATACTTCTGCTCTGACAAAAAAGAGAAAAAACCTGCACCACTAATTATGAAAATCAATGGATAGGCAAGTGTGAGTTAAGGAATTTTGTTACACACTCTTGGTGTGTGTGAACTCATAAACCTCTTGAACTTCGTTCTCGAGGTTTATGGGTCATCACACACCTCAGGTATATAAAGAAAATGCCATAACACACACTTTCCTATCCATTATTCTCTATATATCACACACTTTCCCATCCTTTATTCTATATATATTGGCAATAGCTGAACATGGAAGGGCAAGTGAATGGTATTTGTGGGTGAAACAAAGTTCAACCTAACTGCCTCTGAAATACTAAATGTTGTAGGGAGATGATTAGATAAACAGCCTTAATAAAGCATTAATTAAAAAACACACACACTCACAAGTAGCATTGCCTCGGACTGTAGCAGCCAGGTAATCAAATGATTTTATTCAGGACAGCACTTTTGGAAGGTAAGGGATCATATTTTGGCTCCATGGAGTCTGCAGTCCAGTCCTTTCCACTTTCCAAATCTGATGCCCTGTCCTTGGCCATCAATATTTTGTGATGAAGTATTTTGGAGAGTGCTGCAGATACCATCACTTTTCTTCCAAAAGAACTACCCTAAAAAATAATTTGATTACCCTGGCTGCTGCAGTGGGAGATAAGGCTACATGGTCCTTTTTGGGGGGGGGATTTTTTAAGTTTTGAAAACTGTTGGTGCTCTTGCCAGGCCCCTGCGCACACCGTAGAGATTTTAAGTACATTAAGCCAATAAAGGAGGTTTCTACTTGGGAATTAATGAATGGTTGGGGGTCTGCCTCGTGCCTACAACCACTCAACCATGCATTAATTCCCCAGCAGAAGCCTCCTTCAGAGTGGCTCAATGCGCTTGTAACATGGCAACTGTTGAGTTTGTGTCATGTCGCTGTTCAGTGTTGAATTACTGAAAACAGACACAAACAATGGCTGAATTATTTGAACTAGTGTACTGTATCTCAGTGAGGTTGGTCATTACTGAAATAATATTTATATACTGATGTTCAAAACACAACAGAACATTTGGTTTAATAATCAGTACTACTATAACATATTTCTCTCTCCACTGACTGTTAGAAAAAAAAGAAAAGAAAGGGAAAACAAGCACATTTTCTAATTGTATTATTTTGTAATAGTTTTCAGGCAAGCAGGACCTGAAAAAATGTTGCAGTATAATATTCTGAAACTAGAACAGCTGTATCTGAAATGAAACAGAAGGAATTTTGGAGGCTGCTGGATGCCCTATTGTTAACTGGCTAATCGTGTACAGTCCTTTTATAATTTTCCTTTGCTCTACTGAGACTGAGTTCCTGTAGGATGTTGTCCTTATGGTCAGTTTTTTATCTATAAACAAAGGAGTCTATACACTGCTTACGTGCCACATATACATGATGTGTAGGCATCCCTAAGATGGACTGCTGTATATTGGGGGTCCAGCTGGACCCCCATAGCACTCACAGAAGGGGCGCAGTCCCTTCCACACCTGATCCCCTGTCTGCCTGTGGATCTGCACATGTGGACAGACCAAATGAGCGTCGGGGGGTGCAGAGTGCTGGTGGAGGGGATGCAGGCTGCATGGGCAGGGACCCTGCCATTGGTGCTATGTGCCCCCCCTCTGATAAGCAACAGCTGGCCATGGTGGGACCAGCTACAACACTTGCCATGCTGCTCCAGCCATTTAGACTTGCAGGGCAGGCTGGGGGCAGCCGTTGGGGCACTCACCTGGTCCGGTAATGATTTTGGGACCTGCTGTGTCCTACAATAACATGTTCCATGCAGTGCAGGGGATCCAGTCTGCTGGCAGGGTAGGCAGCTGACTGGATGCTCGCATGTGCCCACCATTTTGTCCCCTGCACCAAGGCACTGGTGGGGCAGGGCTGTAGACAGGTGCCTGATGTTGGTGAATGGGGCACTGTGTGTCCCTGTCGGGGGTGAGTTGGGCCAGGTACATGCCTGTCATGCATACCAGCCTGCATTAGAGCATAGGCCCCAAAATGGCTATTAATAAGCCATGGATGAATGTTTTGTATAGCTCCAGAAATAGTTCCATTAGAAAAAAATAGCATGATAGCAAAGTCCTTCTGAGAACATAGAAGTTTAAAAGACCACTGTGTTCCACTGATTTTCAAGAGTAAAAAAAGAGATAAAAAATATAGATTTAAAAGAATAAATTAAAGCAGCATGTAAATCCAGAATGTTGGGAGTACATGTATTGTAGTCTGTGTTCCAGTGCTTTGTATTTTGTTGCATTCCATCTGATCCGCACACAGCTGACATAGTGTACACTAACTGGGAAGTGATTACTGGACACTCGGCAACCTTCATGAATAATAGGAAAAACTCAGGCAATAAACATATGACCAGGCAGTGGAATTTTCCCATAGCAAAGCTCTTCTGTTCAGCACAATACTTATACAGACCATCTCTCCTCTACCCACTTTGATTTTGGGTATCATCAGATCTATACTCATTTTCTCTCACACTGCCAAAAACAGGAAATGCTGCTGCTGCATGCCAGCATATGGTTTTGGCCCAGCTGTATTCCTGAAACAGTAGTCTGTACAGTGGAGATTATGTTTTGGGAGAGAAGGAGATTTTGTGAACCGGATAGATAACATAATGCAGTGTTTTCTTTTTGTATACGTTAATGTTCCTATGAGTGAAAAGCCGACTACAAGTTCCACCTATACAGGGCACTGGTGGCAGTGCGCCCGGTCATTAGGGTGCCATGTCACAATGTTTCTGTCTCCTCTTTTTGCAGGGGGCTGTGCCCCCTGCACCCCCCCATTTCTAAATATTCTTATCCGGGGGGGCAGACCTCAGGGAGGGGGTGGCAAATTCCACTATGTGACACCCTAATGATGGGTGCACACATCTGGCCGCTCCACCATGTTGGTGTTAACCACACAGACGTGCTTGTTTACAGTCCTTACTTCCATTGCATCATTTCTTAAACTTAGGAACACTCCTGCTGTTTCTAGCCACTCATGAGGTTGCTGGAGGCCACTACTTCATTATGAATGGCTGGACTGTTTGGGGGTGTTCAGGATCAGGAAGTATAGTGAATCAGAAAGAGGAAAATAAGGACTAAGCAAAACCACTTGTGGGGTGATTACTCCAACAGCAAGCTTTTCACTTGTACTAAAACAGGAAGCAAAACAATCTGTTATATAAACAGATTCTACAGTAGGTGAGCAATCATAAAATGTAATTTTTTCAACCAGTAGTGTAACCCTGGCGCTGTCCATCAGAGGGGTACACTACCCCTGCCTTAGCTGGCAATGCCAAGGTTGAGGGGCCATACTTTACTTCTTTCCCAAGATAACATAAATGTGCAGTGCCTCCATTCAGAGTATACTTTATGTGGGCTAGGATGATACCTGGTACAACTGCCTGGGATGCTGTACCAACCCACATTACCATTAAGTCACCCCAAACATGCCCCAATAAACATTTCCCCACATTTCAGACATTTTTGAATTAAGGACTCACTCTAATAATATGTTCAAGGCAACAGATTTATGCAAAAATTGTGAACAATTTATTTACAAGGGGGAGGGTTAGGAGAGGGAAGCTGGATGCAGAGGTCAAGCTATTTACAACTGATTTGAATTTGGATTGGCCTATGATTTAGATTGGTATAGAATCAAAATAATCATTTGGCATTTAAAAGCAAACATTAATCACAGTGGCCACCCACCAACCTTCTGTTAGCATATCTGATCTTGCTATCTAGCTAGCTGCATTCATTGACAGAAACATTGTATTAAAAGCCCACACAATACCAATCCCCAAAGCAGTATTAGAACCCCACAATTCCACTGCCTATAGCTGGGTACCCAGTACTAGAGTCTTAAAGGTGCAGGCCTGTTATATGGTGCAGCTGTGGTGGCCAGCTGAGTTGGGATCCTTAGAAGGACATTTAGATTAGTGTTATTTTTTGGAAACACATAATTCTGACTGCACTTGGCAGGGACATTCTCAGTCTTAATCATGCTGGCTCAAACTTTAGATAACTGAACTTGGCAAAAGTCTGAACAACTATTTACAGTTCCTTTCATGGGCAGGCCAGGGTCTGCTTACTCATGGTTTTGAAGTCACATCTGGTGTTGTGAAGCTTGGCTGAGGATAAAGGCAGGAGCTGTGGATGACCTGGACAACAGGGTTTGCAGCTTGCAATTCTGGAAACTTCTCTCAGCTTTAGATTACGCCCCTTCTCTCTGGGCTTTGGAGTCCTAAACAGTACAGACTGGTCTGGGACTGGGACTGGCACGCTTTAGACACCCACGACTGGCTATACCCCTCAGGGGGAAGTGCATATGGTAGTGCCCTAGGTGGCACACTACCAGGCTGTCTCCCAGGCCAATCTGAAAAGTCATGTTGCATTCAGTACATTTATATCAGCACGTTTATATGTTAGCTCTAGTTCGTTGTTCTTTCAACCAAGTGCACACAGGGCCAACAAGGTTCTTTAGCTTGTAGGAGCTATCTCTACTGGTGGGTGCTTCTCCCCTAAGGCTAGGGCAACCTAGACTCTTGTAGTCCATGCAAAGATAACACAGAAGCTTGATTTGAATCTTTAGTACTGGACAGAGCTTGAGGCATGTTTCCCTACCAATCAACGGCTTTACCTGATAAATTACTGGTCACTGCAGCCTCTCTTGAGCTTAAGACACAATCATCACAGTCCCTTATGGCTTTGTGGGCATTTGCAGCTCCAACTTGGACATTCAAGACTTTCGCTGGCCTCCTAGGCACTGTCAGGACAGTTCCACGTGGCTAAGGTACTTCCCTCCAGCCCTGTAGGTACTATTCACAGTCACAATTCAGCACACACAAATTACTGGACCCTTTCTTGGTCACTTTGAAAACAGATGTCCACCCATTCCTTTTGTGCTGGTTAGACGCAGGGTACAGACAGACAGTCACAACTCTAAGCTTTTCTGGGCTTCTCTGCCCCTTATTGATCTCTTGCTAAACTTGTGCTTGTAAGTAGAAGTTTACTCACTCAGACTGATTATACTTTCCTTTTCTGGAAGTTACTGACTTTCATCAGCACTCTCACTGCGAGGCAGAAGCATTTCTTGCAGCTGTCTCACAACTGCAGGCAGATGCTTGCTTCTTTTCCACATTTTCCTAATGTGGCAAGGAACTGTTAGCCCTGGAGGACAATTTCTGGCAACCCCCAGGCTGATGACTTCTGTTTCTGGAAGCCACTCTTTCTTTCTGGCACAGGCAGACTCTCCCTTCCCTGTGCACGGGGTTTCACTAAGCATATTAGGCCCATATTGTTTAGCTGGGGGCCTGGGGCTCCCACTTGAACAGAGCACATCCTCAGAATCCCTGGGTTTTATGGAGTCCTTCTGGGGCTCTCAGTTGGCTGAGTCCACTTGTGAGTCCCAAAATGATTTGCTGAAATCCCTTGTCAGTCTCAAAAATAATTATTCATTAGCCTCCCTCCACGCTTGATAAGCGCCTGTTTTGGGGCCTGAAATAGGGCCCTGCTTTTCCCCCACAAGCCATCTGCAAAGTCCCACAAGTCTCTGGCACTGTCCCAACAAACCTTGCTCTGAAATCTTGGCTCTCCGATTGGCTGCTGGCTGCAAAATATGGCTGCTCCTATATACAATCCCTATGCAGGTTAACACAGTCCCAATGATAAAGTTGTGGTGCAGCCATGCAAAGCACTTAATTTTAATTATAGCCCCACTGTTTAGTACCCACAACTGTGCCCTCTTGAATGCTGCCACTCTTGAGCACATTAATGCAGTCTCTAGCCTGTCGCTGCTGCTGAAATACAATGTCCCTAGACAGCAGACAGGCAGTTCATTGGAGTCTCAACATTAACAATCTGGAGCAGCCAACATATATATTTTTATTTCCATAGCCCCCATTATTTGTTAGCCCCTTTAGTGTCCTTTTATTGGCTATCTGCATAATACATCTATTTATAATTTTAATCCTACAACAACTGCCGAAACTTGCAGCCGCCTCATTAATATTCATGGAGCCCGGTTATGTCCCAAACAGTACGCACGGTACCTTTCATTTAATTTAGATGGCGGCTTCCTCCGGTCCAACCGAGTTGACAGCCCCAGCCCTGCACCTTTTGGGGACTGGAACTATCGGAGAAGCCATTCCTTTGACTGTAATTGCGATCGGAGATTAGAGTGCTTTTCGTGTATGTGCAAGCTCGCCGGCCAGCCGTGAAGCATTCGGGAAATAGCTGGTGGCTCCGCAGTGATCTTTTAGCCCCACCAGGGCAAAAACAAATGTGGGCCTACTCAGGGACTCTGGGAACATAATGACTTGGGCCACAGCGGCGGTGAAGAACGGGGACAATTTGGGGAGATCTGCAGACATCGGGAGGTACTCTAGGAGCAAAGGGGAGAACGAGCAATAAGGTAAACCTCCATTTGGGGAGGGGGCATTACAGTAGCAATATGAGACCAAAAGAGTTAACAATGACCCACTAAAATGTGCAAAGTGAAATGTGAATGTTGTGGCATGCTAACAAATGCATACATTGCATGTACTGTAGTAAAGATGCTGGAATGTTATATGCTGTGTTGATTTTGTAATAGATAAATTTGATTAGTTTATACAATGGTATGTTATTTAATTTATTTTAAAGGGGAACATTAATTGTAAAAAAGTTCCACACATAAGTATGGGGCTCCCACTGGTTAACCTCTCGAGTGCTAATGCATAATTTGTTTGGTAGACATTGTGTTAAAAATGTAAAAGCTATCCAGTTCATCCTGCAGTGATAAGGAAGCTAATAATAGCTCTGTTTTGTGGGCCACCATTCCTGCAGCCATACTGAGACGAATGGCCAAATACATAGAGAGATACATACCTATGGAGGGATGCCCACATGGGATTGCGTTACGCAGAGATCTTGCTCCATGCATGTGATGATCTCAGCGCATTTACAGCTCTGGCAGTGCACCACCGTGCCCCCAATCCCATGCTGCCGGTGCACCTACACGAGACTGGGTCAAGAGTGGGCATGGGGTGGGTAAGTGTAAGCATCTGCTTCTGGACAAGACCGCCACAATATGGAGGACCAGCAGAGGGGGTGCTGGCTATGTAGAGCAGGAACCTAGTTGTGGCTATATGTCCCCTTTGTGGTTGCAGAACATCTCTGTAAGCCAGAATGGCTTCCCCTCCACCAGCCTTCGGTCATCTGAGCTAGTAAGGAAGGCTAAGGGCTTCTCGGCACAGTCCAGTTTTATCTTGTTTCTAGCAGTTGACTACTATGGTTATATGGAATTCAATGGAGGACTGCCATATCACATGGTCCCTCACTCTGTCTGGAGCAAGAGATCCTCTGCAGTGCCATCCCAGGCATTCAGTCGGAAGAATGGTGTCCAGCAGAGCTCTGCTCCCCCAGGATGCTCCCTACCCATGTGAAGCTCCACACTCATGGGCAGTGGCAGGCAGGGGGTTGTAGATGCCATCTTATGTGGACAAGCATTGGGGTGCAGAGCAATGTGGCTGGGATATGTGCAAATTGCATGTATCATGTGCCACTTTGTGGATCATGCCCTCATTTTCCTTATGGCAGCAGGTCCGCCAGCCAGCAAAACAGAGCTATTAACTCCCTTAAAGGGAGACTGTCAATCTTTTTTACTTCATATTATTTCTAGCTGAAACCTCGCATTTTATGACTGTTAATATTTTTTAAAGTTCGCTGATGTTGCTGGTTGTTTTATTTGCCTCTTTGCTTAGTAGAACTAAAAAACTGAAATGCCTGCGAATGTATAGTTATAACCAATCTTGTTTTGTTTCATATCTTAGATCTATTCTTATTGCATACTTCCTAAACATTAGATGCATCCACAAACAATGCAGCCACTCATGATGAAATAGTCTCCTCTGCTGCCACTGCATCATTCAGAGGTAGCCATCGCCATTTTCAAAGATTTTGTGCCATGGCTCTAGGCATCACACTCATGGTATTGTTGTTTTTTTATCCATTTCGTTCAAATATTGGAATTTTTTAGGACACAGAAGTTCCTGCAGTGACGTGCAGATGTTGATATTAAGCATTTATACTACGCATGTGTCACCTTAGAGGATGGTATGGGGACCGCAGTGCAGAGGCACACAAGTTATAGGTGCTCTAGGGCATAAACACTTTAATACACACCTTGTAACACTTTTTATAAAATGGGCTAGAGAAATCAAGCATCCTGATTGGCTGAAAGCCTTTTTCAGCCGTGTTCTTATCAGGATGCATCATGCCAACCGGCACTAATTGTGCCACCCAAACCCCACCACATCACAAAATCCATCCATGCCACCACTCTCTTCCTGGCCAGTACAGCTCCTCAGCACTTAACTATGATCCTCGCTGGACAGAAACACACCAGCAGCACTGAGACACACGATGGAACCAACATAGAACCCACGGCTACCAGTGACTGTCCATAATATCTTAACGCAGAAAATTATATACTTACTGCTTCTTGGCTTCACAGATCTCAGTCCCACTGCTCAGAAAGTTATACAGTACATACAACGTCGAACTCGCTTTCCCGGCCGAAACTCCTCTTACTCCTTCAACACCTGCAACAGCCCATAAGTTCCTATGTAAAAACTAGGGCAATACTGTAACCGAAAAAAATATATATTAATAAAAAAAAAGACTTTCTGTATCTTCGTCATGCTTACACGAACCAGGAAACTGCAACCTACGACAGCTGCTGAGGGACACTCTTGCTACCAGCTACCCACCAGCCAGTCCTTGAAAAACGTTACTATAACAGCACAAGGCTGTAAAAAAAGTAAGTCGACGCCAAAAAGTTTTCTGTTTGTTGGAGAGGGGAACAAAAATCCCATTACTTGTCTTCAGCTACTATATGGATATGCTAATTTCCAGATACGCCTGCGCTTACTGAAACGGGGAGTGGAGCAAACTATGAAATATTTGAGAAAAAAAAGGTTTTCATAGTTTTTTTTTTATGAATGGGGTTGCTGTGGACTAAAGATACATTACAGACACCAATGTTCTGTAGTAAGTTTTAATTAAACAGCTCCATACTAAAACAGTGAGTGGAACTACTTTTCCTTTTTTTGTAATACATAATCAAATTTTTTACTCTTTTTATCTACTTCTTATATGCATTTTTTAATTAACTTATTTACCGGAGCAGCCCATTTTATAAGCACAATAACACACTCCGAGGTGTGGGTTAGGCACCTGGGCGTGCTCTTATCAGGAGATAACCCACACCTCCTCGTGTGTTATTGCTTGCTGAATACACAGGAGGATGGTGTGGTGTCCTTTGCAAACACTGTGTGCCATTCCCATCTGAATACTAATGATTCTGCAGGCCAGTGGATGCAGCTTCGACTGAGGGGAGGTGCACACCTCTCAACTTTTGTCACTCAATATGAGGTACAATATAATAAGGGAATCTTCCTCTTATCATTGAGGAAAGGGGGCCCTTGGAAACACTCTGTCACATTCCCAGCTGAGCGTACTACAGTAAGGATCATACTAAGGATGGATAAGGAGCAAGAAGGCAGGCAACGCCTATAAACACTCCTGGTGATCAATAAGTAGAGTAATTCAAAGAACCACCGGACAGTATATAATTATCTAATCAGTCTTGCTTACAATTATTTCTATAGATAACTTGTTCCAAGGGTTAATCACTCTAAGAGTGAAAAAATGCTTTATTTTTTCATGCTTAAATTGTTGACCTATTAATTGTAATGTATGACCTCTAGTATTCTAGGTCAGATCTTTAAACTGGAGACCTAGTTCGTACATTAGGTAAGGATCTTTAATAACATCATATGATAGCAGTAAGTCACCCCTTAATCTACGGGTTTGTAGGGACATTAGGTTCAGAATCTCTAATCTGTTTTCATAGGAAATGTCGTGAAAACCATAGATATGCTTAGTGAAATTGTGTTGAACCTTTTCAAGCTGATGGCAGCTAGATTTTTTGTATGGGCACCATAGTTGTGAGGCGTATTCCAAATGCGGTCTGACACAGGCCCTAAAAAATGGCATCAGAACTGTCTTATCCTTTGATTGGATATTGCGACAAACTGGCCAAATAACTTTGTTAGATTTACTAGTAGCCATAGAAATATGCTTAGAATGATCAAAATCTTCAGAAATAATTACGCCCAGATCTTTCTCATCAGTTGTGGATAGAAGAGGAGAACCATTAAGTATATACAGAATACATGGATTATGTCTACCAATATACATGATTTTACATTTATTTAAGTTGAGTATCACCCTCCATGTATTAACCCATTCAGTGATTTTATCTAGGTAATTTTGGAAAATTGCAGTCTGCTCTAAACAGGAACTGACATTACTGAGTTTCACACAATCTGCATATTTTACAGTAAAGGGCTCTAAGTTAGAGGTCATGTCAGAAAAAAAATGCTTGGAACAGAACAGGGCCCAAGACAGAGCCCTGGGGCACCCCACTTGTAACATTGCCAAAACCAGATAGTTGGCCATTTATCATAACATGTTGCATTCTTAGGAATAACCAGTTATTAACCCATAAAATAGTGTTTTTATGAATTGCCATTTTTGATAGTTTTTTTATTAAGGCCCAATGTGGCATGGTATCGAAAGCCTTACTAAAGTCTATGAAAATGATGTCACAGGATAAATTGTTATCCAAATTATAGCTGATTTTTTTCATAAAAACTAATCAAGTTAGTGAGGCAACTTCTACCCTGTTTAAACCCATGCTGTTCAGTTTCGGAAATGTTGAGTACAGGAGTAACAATGTCTTTGATGAGACTTTCAAGGATTTTGCAGATAGAGGAAGTGAGACTAATTGGCCTGTAATTTTCCTAGTTTGTTTTAGGCCCCTTCTTATATAGCGGTATGACATTTGCCGTTTTCCATTCATATGGGACAACATTTTCAGACACCCCTGAAAATTATTTTTAGTGGAAGAGCGAGACTATCAGCTAGCAGATATAACATACTGCATGCCCAGATATGTTCTCAGGTCCTAGAGATGTTTTACCCTTTTGATCAAGTAGTTTGGAAAGAACCATATTGGCATCAAGATTTGGGGCATTAATATCATTTTGTATGTTAAGGCAAGGGGTCTGATATTGTGGGCTGAAAATACTACAGAATCTAGTGTTGAAAATGTTTGCCAATTTCATATGGTCATGAACTAGATCATTGTGTTCAAGTAAAGGGCCAACTTGACATGCTGGTTTCTTTAATGATATTTATTTATTTATTTAAGAGTTTCACCAGGAAGGCATACTGAGCAGAATACCGCTCAATTCCAGATGCGTCTTGGGGGGAGGGGGAAAAGATTTATACAGCATTGAAAAATACACAGTAAGTACAGTACATTACAGCATCAACACAGGTTTTAAATAGATACAAGTAGCAACACAAGAACTATTACTTAGATGACGAGGCATCCAGTTGGTACTCAGAGTGCAGTAGTTTAAGTTAACTAACTAGCAAGATCAGTGATTCAGCAACTCATCTAAGCCGTAAAGTGCCTATATAAACTTGGCGGTCACACCCTATTTATACAGGAGGATTACAGGAGAATACTATGGCAGTGGAGTGAGTGCAGGCATGCGTATTCAAGGGAGGACACTGGAGGCCTGGGACAGACACAGAGGCATCAGGTGTGGCCAATGGGGTATTAGGTATTGTGTTGGGACATATGAGTAAAAATATTTACTATTATGTTTGTTAGCATGATTTGCTTGATGTAACTCCCATTTCTGTTTAGCTTTTTTGATTTTATCTTTACACTTTTTTTGCATAATCACACATTTAGATAGATTTTCACTGGTCCAATATTTTAAGAAATTACAATATTTTTTGTTCTTACTATTCACCATCTTTTTAAAAGATTTGTTAAACCATTTAGGATGGCGTCTATTATTGTGTTTGAGTTTAGTCGGAATATATGTATCCCGTAGATCACCGAGTACCTTGCTGAAAAAATTCCGACTTTCAGAGATAGACCATTTGCTAAATTCATTCTCCCAGTTAATTCTGGAAAGATATTCCTTTATTGATGGTAAATTAGCTACGTCATAAAGATATATTTTGCTAAACCCTGTATGATATAGAATATTCCTAGAATGACAAATTTTTCTGCATTGTGATCGCTACTTCCCACAGGACAAGTAGCAATGCAACTGTTTATATTCAAATGGTCAGTGCGTAACACTAGGTCAAGAATACAATTGCCTCTGGCTGGAGTGGTAACATGTTGAGACAGATGAAGCTGATTACATATACAGTAGATAGTAACCTAATACCCTTAGTGGTAGGTGCTGTATTAGTTGCCCAGTTTATATCACTTAATGAAGTCATCAAGGGAAATTAAATCACCCATGGCACTTGCAGTTTCTAACTCTGATAATAATGCCTCAGACATATCAGTAGAACAATCCGGTGAACGATAGCAAGTGCCTATTACAAGAAACTCAAATGGTTTCTGTATGAATCGTATGCATTTTTATCTTAGCAGTAATATTAACACAGGAAATATTACTGTTGACTAGCAAAGCAACACCGCCACCCTTCCTTGTTGAGTGGTTACATTTAAATACATCATACCCTGGAACACGAAATTCCCACGACGACTTGTCATCCCAGCAGGTTTCAGTGACTGGAATAATATCAATATTATCTTAAAACACTCTTAATTTAAGTTCATCAGTTTTATTATTAACAGAGCTTGCATTAAACATAAAAAATCTAAATTCTTTGTTAGAAGGAGAAATATTACTAGGAACTTAATTTTTAGAGAAGTGGGTGCACACCCATTCTCCCCCTGGTTTACAGGTTTAAATATTTATCTATGGTGTTAAAAATGTGTTTACCTAGCAATGTACAACCTCTACGAATTAAGTGTAGTCCGTCCCAACAAAATAACTCTTTTTGTAAATGAATTCTTCCCAGTGTGTAATGCACATTATATTTTGTTTATAACACCATTTACAGACCCACTCATTAACGGATTTGATTTTCTTCATAGTGTAATAGAAACATAGAAACATAGAATTAGACTGCAGATAAGGACCGCTTGGCCCACCTAGTCTGCCCATTTCTCTACCTAACGGATAAGCTGCAGATCCTAGTTAACCAACAGCCTACTTCCTCCCTACCCCCCACTAGAATTGCCTTATGTCTGTCCCATGCATTCTTGAATTCCCCCATTGTTTTTGACTCTACGACCTCCTCAGGAAGGTTGTTCCATGCATCTACAACCCTCTCTGTGAAGAAATACTTCCTCACATTACCTCTGAGCTATCCTCCCCATCTTCAGATTATACCCCCTTGTTCTTGCACATCTGTTTTTTTGAAAGATGCTACCCTCTTGGACTTTGTTGATTCCCTTGAGGTATTTGAAAGTTTCTATCATGTCCCCCCTCCTCTCCCTCCTTTCCTCGAGGCTATACATCTTAAGCTCCTTTAGTCTTTCTTCATATGTCTTCTGTTGCAGACCCTGCACCATTTTGGTTACCCTCCTCTGGACAGCCTCCACCCTATCTATGTCTTTACGGAGATAGGGTCTCCAGAACTGTATACAGTACTCCAGATGTGGTCTTACCAACTGTCTGTACAGAGGGCCAACAACTTCTTGTTTTCTACTGGTGATGCCTCTCCCTGTGCATCCCAGTATCCCCCCAGCCCTCCTTACTGCCTTCTCACATTGCTGGCCCACATTTAGGGTGTCTGATATGACTACCCACAGGTCCCTTTCCACTTTTGTTGTTGTCAGTATCTCACCCCCCACTGTGTACTCTTGCCCTGGGTTTTTGTTTCCCAGGTGCATTACTTTGCACTTCTTTGCATTGAATCTAAGCTGCCATACATTTGACCATTCCTCCAACCTTGCCAAGTCCCTTTTCATCCTTTCTACCCCACCTTGTGTATCAACCCTGTTGCAGATCTTTGTGTCATCTGCAAAGAGACATACCTTCCCCTCCAGTCCCTCTTCAATGTCACTTATAAAGACATTAAAAAGGACTGGCCCCAGTACTGAACCCTGCAGTACCCCATTAGTAACCCTCCTTTCTTTATTGTGGACTCCATTTACTATTACCCACTGTGTCCTGTTGTCCAGCCAGTGTTTTACCCTAGCTACCACCCTGGGACCCACTCCCAGGCTGGCTAATTTGTTTATTAATCTTTTGTGTGGGACTATGTCAAATGCCTTGCTAAAGTCTAGGTAGGCCATGTCCACAGCCCTTCCCTGGTCTACTACTTTGGTCACCCAATCATTGGCTGTCAGAACAGGAAGGATTTCAGAAAATCCAATGTCTTAGTTTAATTCAACAAGAATATTATTTAAAGTACTGAAATCTTATTTAATAGAATCAACAGATTTGTGGTTAACATCATTGGTGCTGGCGTGAATAATGACTAACAGTTTATCACTGCTATTGTATAAAATATTTCTAGTCATAGATGAAATCTCAGTAATGGTTGCACCATGAAAACTTGAGCAAGTTCTCTTTGCTTTATTGGGATTGCAAATTGCTCTGTCAATATGTTTGATCATGGATTCTCCAAGAACATAAATTTGTCTTAAATCAGGGATGGGGGCGGGGACATTAGCTGAACATTTAAATTAGCATCTCTAATGTTCTGAGCCATAATAGAAGTATCCATCAGAATTAAAGGAGCATTGGAGAAGGTCGAAGAAGTACTAGCGGAGTTAATACTATTTGGCAAGATCAGGTGGGTGGCGTTAGATTGGGTGAGAACCAGAATGTTATTAGTGGTAACTGGATGTGGTCCTGGCAGACAGTGACCAGATTGGGGGCCTGGAGGTAAGGGACCCATTGGCGGGGAGTGATCATGCCACGGTCTGGTTCTGCCTGGACCTAGGAGGGGTAGAAGGCTGCACAAAGACGGAAGTAACACCAGG
Organism: Neoceratodus forsteri; assembly: GCA_016271365.2. Taxonomy (NCBI): domain Eukaryota; kingdom Metazoa; phylum Chordata; order Ceratodontiformes; family Ceratodontidae; genus Neoceratodus; species Neoceratodus forsteri. The sequence goes on from CM057456.1 coordinate 289,477,708, forward strand.
GGGCGATTTTAAGGAAATGGGAAGGATCCTTATGAGCATTTGATGGGATTGGGCCGACATGGACGCTGATAGTAGGTGGGAAATCATCAGGAGAGGGGCAGGATGCCACCAGCACCTGTGCAAGAGAAGACGAAATGCGGGGCCCAAAATCCCTGTTGGTGGACCAGGGAGGTCCAGGAGGTGGTGCAGGGAAAGAAAGCAGCCTATAAGAAATTCAAGTGCTCAAGGAGTGAAAGGGATCGAGGGAGTACGAGCTGATGGCTAGAAGGGCCACTAGAGTGGTGAGGTGGTTAAGGCAAGGAAGGAGCAGAACCTGGCCAGGGAAATTAGGAGAGGGAAAAGGGTTCTTTAGATACATTGGGGAAAGATGAAGGGTGAAGGGCAGATTAGCAGGATTAAATCAGGGAGAGATGGGCACAAGACCCGGGGAGCAGGCTGAGGTACTAAATGAGTACTTCACCTCAGTTTCACCAGGGAAAATGGGGATGCTGCATCATACATGGGAGGAGACAGAGATAATGAGGAGGGGGACCCTCACGTCGGCAGGTCTGGGGAGAGGGGCATCACTGGCAGGTGGGGGGGGCTAAGCAGGAGAAGAGGTACCAGAAGTGGAAATCACAGCAGAGAGTGAGGGAAGCCTCAGCTCCCTTAAGACGGAGAAAGCACCGGGCTGGATAAATTACATCCTAGAGTGCTGAAGGAACTTGCAGATGTCCTGGCGAAACCCCTGGCAGAGCTTTTCACCATCTCTCTGAGGACAGGGTGGGTGCCCCAAGACTGGAAGGTGGCGCATGGTGCCTATCACAAGGGGGATCAAGGGAGCTGGCAGGGAACTACAGGCCTGTCAGCCTGACATCGGTGGGGCAAGGTGATGGAGGGCATTGTCAAGGAGAGGCTGGGGGACCTGGATAAGTCAGGGTGCCTGGATGATAGACAGCATGGATTCATCCCGGGGAAATCATGTCAGACAAACTTGGTGGAGCTCTATGACTGGGTGACAAGTGCCTTGGACCTGGGTAGACCAGTGGATGTCCTCTTTCTAGACTTCAGCAAGGCATTTGACTCTGTTCCTCACGTGGGCCTGTTGGATAAGCTAGGAGAAATGGGGGTGGGAAACCAGATGATCAGATGGATAAGCAATTGGCTCCAGGACCGGACAGAGGGTCGTAGTTGGTGGGATAGTCTCATCCCCAAGGAGGGTCATTAGTGGGTCCCACAGGAGCAGTCCTGGGCCCCTTCTGTTCAACGCCACGTATCTGACATAAGGACAGGAATCAGGGAGGAGATGAGTCTCTTTGCAGATGACTCGAAACTGGGGGTGGTGGTGGATGGGGAGGAGGGAGGGTGGCTCTGCAGGGGACCTGGAGGCTCTGGAAAGATGGTCTAGAAAGTGGAAGCTGAGGTTCAATGCAGGGAAATGCAAGGTACTCCACCTGGGGCCAGAAACCCAGACCAAGTGTACACCTTGGGGGAAATACTACAAGTCTCAATGGCTGAGAGGGACCTGGGGTGGTGGTGGATGTCAAGATGAACAACTCTGAGACTTGTAGGAGGGCAGCAGCCAAGGCCAACAGGATGCTGGGATGCATCGCTAGGGGGATCACCTCCAGAAGGAGGGAAGTGATACTTCCTCTGTATAACTGCTTGGTGAGGCTGCACCTGGAGTACTGCGTGCAGTTTTGGAGGCCACACTTAAAGAGGGACATTAACCTCCTGGAGAGTTACCAGAGGAGGGCAACCAAAATGATTTGGGGCTTGGGGGACAGGACCTATGAGGAGAGGCTCGAAGAGCTAAATATGTACACATTGGAAGAGAGAAGGGACCGGGGGGACATGATAGAGGTCTTCAGGTACATGAAGAGGGTAAATAGGGGAGGAACAGTCAGGGTGCTTCGAAGGAAGGAGGAGGGCCACTAGAGGACATGGGTGGAAGCTGGAGGGGGGAAGATTCAGGGGAGAAAGGAGGAGGTGCTACTTCACTGAGAGGGTGGTGGAGCCATGGAATGCACTACCTTGGGGGCTGGTGGAGGCAGAGACAGTGGAGGGGTTCAAGAGGGGGTGGGACAGGTACAGGGGAAGGGTTCAGGAAGCAAAATCCAATGCAGCAAGAATATCTGGAACTGGGAAGGGAGAAGCCAGAGAAGGCGAGGGAGACAGCAAGGTCAGCACCCAGGGTGGGGGCTGACCAAACGAGCAGACACGACAGACCGTTAGGCCTATTCTGCTGGCATTTTAGTATGTTAGTATGTTAGTAACATTACTGTTATTTGAAACATCTATGTTAGATTCATTATTAACTAGGATTGAAGATACATTGGGTACGTTAATAGCATAATTGACATGTGTTGAATTATAGTCATTCCCAGAAATAGGATCAAATCTGTTAGACTGGGGAATAGCAAAGTGCTGAGCTCTACAACCTTTATTGGAAGCTCTAGTATTTTGAGCGAGTAACCACTCATCATCTGAATTATTATCCGATTTCTCATCCCTATTCCATTTTCTGTTTCCATTGCTAGGGTGCACAGTGTTGGAAGTGCCTGGGGTAGCTACCGCAGGCGTACTAGATTCCTGACTATGATTAATCACTTGCATAGAAACATTACTCGTAATCTCCCTTATATTCATATTAGTTTAGTTTATTAGATGATTCTCAATTATGGGAGTACGTAAATTATGGAATCTCTGAGTCATATCTTTCTGACTTGATTCGAGAACAGCCAGCCTGCTGTTGAAAGTAGAGATGGGCGAAGTGGCCCCAATTCGCTCCGCGAAGTGATTCGCGGAGTGATGGCGAATTCGCGGAGTGCTCCGCAATGTGAAGCGGAGTACTGCAGGATGGGTAAATCAAGTCCATTGAAGACAATGGCTTTGCATTACTCCGCCTTCCCAAACCACTACTTCACCAATTATTAAGGCGAAGTACATTGAAAACAATGAAAACAATGTACTTCACCTCACTTCGCCTTGTTTTTAAGCTCCAAAGGCGAATTTTGCAGTGATTCTTGGGATGTCAGGTCACATGGGCTCTAGATTGTTCTACGCAGCCTCAGTTTGGGGTAGTGTGTGTAGGAAGCTGTAGTAGACAATATGCTGTGAGAGCTCTCTACGATTCAAACCTTCTAAAAGCTGTTAAAAAAGCCTTTTTGAGTCATTTTTTTTGCTGAAACTTTAGTTAATCGATTATAGGAAACCCTCCTGTGCTCATATCATTGAGCATTTATTGTTTGTGTATGGGTTTTGAAAGTTATTGTAAAACACTCAGTCTGTGTACTGAGAGATAGTGGAAGTGTGCTTTGGGGGAGGGGTGTTTCTGTGGTGTAGGTAGATTAACTTGGAGAAAAAGACAGTGCTTTCTGTTTTGGTGATATTTTTCTTGTATAACTGTGTTAATGTACACACAGTAATATTTTCAATAATTCTTGCCATTTTTTTGCTGATTGTTGTGGTGCAGCAGTGCATAATTTTAGTTTGTTTAAAATATGTGGTTATATTACTGAAGTTTTCAATTTGCTATGCATTACTCCGTGTGTGTGTAAGTATGTGTGTGACGCGTGTCATCAAATCAGACACCTTTTATTGTGCCACATAATAATTTCAGCAATGTGAACCTGCTATCCACTGCAGCTGTGTGATTTTTGTACTTCTTTTTGGTATCTTTACTGGTACTAGTACTAGTGACTGTGGGCTGGATATTGAAACTGTGCTATTTTGTGGCGCAAGCCCTTGCGCTGCACAAAATAGTTGCGAAGGGGTGTGGCCCGGGCGATATTCAAAGGAGTTGCGCTATTGAGCAACTCCTTTGAATATCACTCCCCGGCCATAACCACTGTGCATGGCGCAGTGGAACTTGCGCCACCGCAAGTGGTCAGAGTGGAGCATTTAAGTTGCGGTGGCTAGTACCATTGCGCCATGCGCAAATTTCCAATATTCAAAAGGTGACATGCAAATGGGCCATAATTCATGCAAGGTGCAGGGGACATTTGCATCTATTTATAGCCCCATTTGCATGCCATTAGCACGCAGGTGCGCCAATCCCGAGGACTGCGCCTGGCGCCTGCCAGGCAGCAGCAGTCGGGGACCGACGCCCCTGCAGCCCGATCGTGGGCAAAAGTGTGAAAAGGTCATGGGTGGGTGGGTGGGGGACACTAGATCACAGGGACGGTCTGGGGGGTGATTCATCACTTTGATGCCCGTGATCGGGCTTAGCGTCCACTGGACCACCAGGGATCAGTTCTGGGGTGGACACTGTGCTGCCCGCGATCGGGCTGGTGGGGGGTTATTTAGCTTATGCCCGCGATCGGGCCAGCAGGGGTGGGGGATTTTTGACTTTGCCCATGATCGGCTGCAGGGGGGCACAGGGAGTAGGTTGAGGCCAGCCACAGGTGACAGCTGCTGTGTTGCACCCTGTAATGTGGCAGCTCACCTGTGGGTGGCCCTCGACTTACTCCTTTTTTTGGCTCAAAGTTGTGCAGGCGCAGGTTGGGGGTTGCGCCTGCACAACTCTGCACAGCCCGCTGAATATTGGGCTGTGCAGTTTATGCATGGTTCCTCCCCCTCCAGTTCAGCATGCATTCATTTGCATTGTGCTGTTGCTCAGCTTGCCTTGGGGGCGCAACTGCCTCCTGCTGAATATGGCAGAATGGCACAATTTCGGACTTGCGCAGGTGCAACCCTATTGCGCATGGCGCAACCCTTTTGAATATCCAGCCCTGTTACTGCAGCAGTGCAGTACACTGCCCCCCCACCATGGCCCGCCCCAACCAGCAAAGGTATTCTTTTCCAGATTTGAATTTCTGATGGTGAGCACTGTTTAGGTATTGTGCCTTTGTGTCAGCATCTCTTCATTGTGCAGCGCAATCTTAATCTGTCTGTGCATTTGCATCTCTTTAGGGCCCAATCTCCATCTGTAACTTAAGTCACAGTTGTTTCTTTGGCTTCCCTTCAGAGTACTGGACAGGTGTGGTGTTTAATTCTGCATGAACATTGTACTCATTAATATGCATTTTTGAGTCAGGACCATCATCACGAGTCACTCGTGATACAAATCACGTTCTTCATCATCACGGTCACAAATGCAGTCACAAATCACGATTCACAATCAGGTCATGAATCACAACATTAATTTTTTTAATAGTTACTTGGATGTACTGTAAGTCTGTTTTGCAGTATCTCTCTAGGCTTCACCACCCCACCATTGTACTCATTAATACATGTTTTTAAGTTGGGGAGTTTTGTGCTGCAGCTCATTGGGGAAGTACAGCCACAGGCATTCGTGTTTCTTCCTGTATAGCATGTGAGTTACAGTACTACAAGTAGTGGTGAGCGAAGTGGCCCCAATTCGCTCCATGAAGTGATTCACAGAGTAACGCGGAACCCGCGGAGTACTCCACAATGTGAAGTGGAGTACTTTGCTTCATAATGAGGAACATGAAGTCCATTGAAACCAATGACTTTGCGTTATTCCACCTTCCCCAAACCACTTCTCCACCAATTTTAAGGTGAAGTACATTTAAATCAATGTAATTTGCCTCACTTCTCCTTGTAATTGAGCTCCAAATGAAATTCTGCCGTGATTCATGGGATTGCAGGTCACATGGACTCTAGATTGTTCTGCATAGCCTCAGTTCTGGCTTGGGTAGTGTGTGTGTAGTGGTAGCTGGAGACAGTTTGCTCTCAGAGCTCTGAGATTCAAAACCTCTAAAAGTTGTTTAAAATGCCTTTTGCTCAAAATTTACAACATCGATTGTAGGAAACTCTTCTGTGCACATATCATCAAGTGATTATTGTTGTGTGTGGATTTTGAATCTTAATTTAGAACAGTCAGTCTGTGTACTGTGAAGTGTGCTTTGGGGGAGGGGCGTATTTGTGGTGTAGGTACATTAACTGGGAGAAAAAGGCAGTCTTTCTGTTTTGGTTATATTTTTATTGCATAACAGTAATATTTTCAGTAATTCTTGACATTGTTTTGATGATTGTTGTGGTGCAGCAGTGTATAATGTGTCTGTTTAAAACATTTGGTTATATTACTAAAGATTTTAAATTTGCTATGCATTACTTGTAGTGTGTGTGTGTGAGTGTGTGTGCGATGCATGCCATTAAATCAGACACCTTTTATTGTGCTAAAGAGTAATTGCAGCAGTGTGAACCTGCTGTCCACCGCACCTGCATGAATTTTTATACTGCTTTGTGGTATCTTTACTGGTAGTGGATTGTTACTGCCGTGCACTAATCCCCAAAGTGGCAAAATGTATTCCTTTCCAGATTTGGATTTGTGACTTGTGTGCACTAGTTAGGTGTTGTTGTGCCTTTTCGTATGTATATCTTGAGTGCACAACGCAATCTTAATCTGTCTGTGAGTTTGCAGTGCACCATTAACTCTGGGAGACTGCATTTCTTGTTATGCTCTCATTTCACTTCGTCAGCACTGGGGAATTTTCTGGACACAAGACAGTAGCATTTCATCAGCACTAGGGAATTTTCTGGACACAAGACAGTAGCATTTTGGGGATGCACATTAATTCTGTGACTGTGTGTGACCACTGTGCGCATGACTGAGTGCACCATTAATTCTGGGAGACTTTGCATTTCTTGTTATGCTCTCATTTCACTTCATCAGCACTGGAGAGTTTTCTGGACACAAGACAGTAGCACTTTGGGGATGCACATTAATTCTGGTGACTGTGTGGGTTGAGTGCTGCCAATATTGTTGTCACTCTGCCTTACTTCGCGTTTAAAATGGAATGACAACGCAAAGTAATCATAACAAGGTGAAGTGAGCCTTTCCTATGGGGCACTCCACGTAGCGATGTGCCAACATGAAGTGGCCACTTTGTGTTCACTTCGCAGGTGGATTTTAAATTCGCTGCATCTCTATTGAAAAGAGCTATGTCCTTGACCAACTCAATATTCTCTAAACATTTACAGCAAGTATAAGTATGTTCTGGTATAGTACCAGATATAATTAAATACATAGAACAACTTGAACAGTGAATTCCAACTTCCCCATCAAGTGTCATAATTGTACATCCATGGTTATAAATAATGAAGTGCAACCACAAAGAACAATAGATGTTGCCTAAAATAAATCAATATTATACCTCAAAATAGAAATATACCTGTGAGCTTAGAGATATAGATGTAGCCACTAGCACGCTAGTCACGTGACAAATGCGTACTCGCTCCACTTGCTTGGGGCCTTGCCGATATACTCTGTGAACCGAAACTAGTTTCTGGGTCACGTGACCAACCCCAAGAGCTAGTGTTGCTCAAAACAATGTTAAATATCCCCTAAAATAAACCCTTACAAGGGCTATTTAAACACTGCTGCAGAAATAAGCAGCTAAAAACTAAAACAAACTGCTCAGCAGCTGAACTTGAAGTTCCACTTCATGCAGTGGAAACTACAATACCCAGGTACTTCCTGTTAGTGGTCTGTCCCTTCTAACACATATATACTTTCAGTCTAAAAATGCAAATAGTTATATCAGGCAACACAAAACACCACTGCTAGAGCTGTCTCACTGCACAAGGCAGTCGCACAGCATGTGGACAGGGACACAATGTGCTAAATAACCTGCTGCTCGCTCGGGGCCTTGCTGATAAATAAGCATGCAAGGGGAATCACTTAGGAGAGGGTCACTTGGAAACACTCTATCACACTCCCAGCTGAACACTTAACAAATAAGTATGCCAAGGGTTTCACTTAGGAGATGGGGCCCTAGGAAACACTCTGTCACACTCCCAGCTGAACACTTAACAAATAAGTATGCCAAGGGTTTCACTTAGGAGAGGAGGCCCTTGGAAATACTCTGTCACACTCCCAGCTGAGCAGTTAATGAATAAGCATGCCAGAGGATTCACTTGGGGAGGGGGACATTCTGTCACATTCCCAGCTGAGTACATAATGAATAAGTATGAAAGAGGATTCACTTAGGAGAGGGAGCCCTTGGAAAAACTCTGTCACACTCTCAGCTGAGCACTTAACGAAGAAGCATGCCAGGGGATTCACTTAGGAGAGGGGGCCCTTGGAAACACTCTGTCACACTCCCAGCTGAGCACTTACTGAATAAGCATGCCAGGGGATTCACTTAAGAGAGTAGGGCCCTTGGAAACACTCTGTCACTCCGAGCTGAGCACTTAATGAAAAAGCATGCCAGGAGATTCACTTAGGAGATGGGGGCCCTTGGAAACACTCTGTCACACTCCCAGCTGAGCACATAACAAATAAGCATGCCAGGGGATTCACTTAGGAGAGGAGGCCCTTGGAAACATTCTCACATTCCCAGCTGAACACTTAATGAATCAGCAAGCCAGACATTTCACTTAGGAGAGGGGGCCATTGGAAACACCATGTCACATTCCCAGCTGAGTACTTAATGAATCATCATGCCAGAGGTTTTACTTAAGAGAGGGGGCCTTGCAAACACTCTGTCACATTCCCAGCTGAGTACTTAATGAATCGGCATGCAAGGGGTTTCACCTAAGAGAAAGGGTCCTTGGAAACACTCTGTCACTCTCCTAGCTGAACAACTAATGAATAAGCATGCCAGGGGTTTCACTTAGGAGAGGAGGCCCTTGGAAACACTCTGTCACATTCTCAGATTAGGAGAGGGGCCCATGGAAACACTCTGTCTCATTCTCAGTTTAGGAGAGGGGCCCATAGAAACACTCTGTCTCATTCTCTGTTTAGGAGAGGGGCCCATGGAAACACTCTGTCACATTCTCAGTTTAGGAGAGGGTCCCTTGGAAACAATCTGTCACATTCTTGTTTAGGAGAGGGTCCCTTGGAAATACTCTGTCACATTCTCAATTTTTCAATTTATTTGATTAACCATAATAGGTGAGTATCATGATTATTTCACAAAACACATACAAAAACACACATTAAAATCTTGTTTGCATTACATAAAATAAATAATACCACTAATAATACATATTCATAGTGAATACGCATCAATATTAAAACATTTTAAGATCATGTTGAGAATGCGCAGAGCCCATATGTGAGACATATGGAATCCATTACTTATTCAAATTTCTATAGGCTTTCTTCTTACTTTTAATAACAGAAGCAAAACAATTAGCAGTAGTCATAGCTTCTTCATAAGTTCTTGGATGTAGTATAACAAATACTGCATCATAGTTCATGATAGCATACTTGGTTAATGTCTGAGCAAGGTATTGATTTCTTGGTCTAGTATATAATGGACAGTTAGTAATTATGTTTCTGATCTTCCTGAAAACCAGTTACATGGGCAATTATATTTGTCTTGTGTGTTTATATTTTCTGTTTTGTTTATTAATATATATATATATATATATATATATATATATATATATATATATATATATATATATATATATATTAGCAGTAATTAGTTCAAATGTTGCCCATGTTATAATTTTTTTTGTTTATTTGGAATTGGAATTACAGATATTCTTCCAGAGAATGTCCCATTTTGTTTTGCCTATACCAAGATGCACATTTAAATTTTTTTAGTATTAACATGTCCTTTTCTTGTTCATACATAATGCATTTCTTTTTTTATTAGATCTCTATACTGCATAGCTATTGTTTTTTTTTTCTACATTCTGAAAAAGATGTTGTAATTTATGTTTTGATAGTATTTTCTGTAGGCAGGACAATCAATTAATATTTATCTGGTTAACTTTCCATTTCTTTTTTTCCTCAAGTCATAATAGTGGAAATTTATTTTCTGGATTATTTATTATTTTTAACCAACAACTTATTGCACACATTTCTTTGATGGATCTTATTTTAATTTTACCCAACTCTGCCCTAACCATTACATTCACTGTTGAATTTGGCACTTTTAACAAAACTTTATAATAATACGTAAGAGGGTTTTCCAGCATATCACATACTCTTGCTTCAGATCCCCACACCTCTACCTTGTAAAGTAAAACCAGATTTATTTTAGCTTCACCAGCTTTAAGGACTGGTACAATGATATTCCCTCCAAATTGGTAATTAAATTTGAGCAATGCTTTAGCAATAACTTTAGCTTTAGTACATTGCTTTTTTAGATGTTCAGTCCGTTTGGCACTGAATGTAATTTTAATACCTAGATATATTTATTCTTTTACTTCTTCTACCACTTGATTATTTATATGTACTTTGGTTTTATAGATACTTGTAGTTTTAGGTCCCATGACCATTATTTTTGTTTTATTAAGATTTATTTTTAGTTCCAAGTGTCTACATTTTTGGGTAAATATATCAATTTTCTTTTGTAATTCCGATCTTGCTAATAAAAACAAAATAATATCGCTGGTGTACACCAGTGAGTGTATTGTTTAATTGTTTATGCTTGGGGAATCTAAATTATATATTTCCTTAACCAGGTATGGCGAACTGCACACCATGCTGGAAGAGAGCTGTTCCCTGCAGTAGCTACGTTTAGTGCCTTTTCTGAATTCGAATTTGTGCCTGCATTTTCGGTCATCACAACAGTGGAAATTTTTAACTGCAGAATTACTATGTACTTTTAGGGTGTTTTGCTACTTTAGACCTGGTACCTTAAGGAGTAGCTATGTACTTTTATATTTTTAGATCTCTCTGCATGGTACCTTAATTATCAACTACTTCTAGCCTTCAGTTTCTCCTGGGGGGCTGCATTTCTAAGTATAAATAATAATTGTTCTAGATGTCACCGAAGTCTCTAAACCTCACTCGGTTGGCTGTTTTAATCCCAAAATAAATAAATAAATAAATAAAACGAAAACCTGTTTCTTGTGCTTCTGCTAATTCTGCTCCACAGTCAGGAAACGCGTTTATACTCGGCTACAGTCTGACATGGAATGTATTTCTTGTGCTGAAATCAGACTGAACCTCTTATGAGTAAAATTAATGAACTGCAGGAGAAATCTTATTTCCAGCTCCACAGTCAGGATACACTTTTATACGGGGCTACAGTCCAACATGGAGGGAGTAAAACTAAGATCTAGAGTAGAAATTTAATTCTATTTTAAAAACTACAGGGTTACTCTAGTATGCAATTGCACTTATGCTAATGATTCCATGAGGCTTTTATAAGAATCCTACCTCTTCTTTCTCCACAGACTGATGAGGATCTGCCGTGGGTCCAGGTTGTGAGGGCACAGTAGGAACAGCCCTCCCCCACCCCCCGAAATTTAACCATGTATGGCGAACTGCACACCACGCTGGAAGAGAGCTGCTCCCTGCAGTAGCTATCTCCCCGCAGTTGCTTCACGACTGCTCCCCATCTACCCCCAAACACTTAGCTGGTGTTACTTTTATGTAGGTGCCCCTCGTGTTACTGGAGCCTATCGCGTGACTGCTGTGTTTTTGTTTTTTCTCTAACTCCCTGGTTTCTCATCTGCACTTTATATTTTCTGACCACTAGAGGTCGCCTTCATCTACGGAAACATGGTCATCCTTATCTGAAAGTAGTTTATTTGGGACATCCCCTTACCTTTACCCTACGCTCCTCTCCATCTTCATTGCCCACTCTCTCCTCCCAATTGTCTCCCTGCTCTTACTACTATTTTATCATGGACTCAAGGTCTACATACACCCCTTTCTCATTAACATTTCTGCTATGGTTTCTAACAGTTCTCACTGCTCCTGCAGTGATTACTTTGGCTACCTCTGGTTACCCCATGGACAACTTCTGCTTCTCCAACCTCCTCTCTGACACCACCCCTAACTGATCTCCTTCATCTGGGCTTAATTACAAGCACCTGGGGTTACTAATTAGATATATCCAGCTAAGGTTTTCTATCTCCCCTGAACGTGCCACTTGGGCTTTTGTCATTGCCTCAATATGGATATTCACCCTATCCCTTGTCCTTGCTGGGGACATTGAGACCAACCCAGGTCCTGCCCTGGCCACAGTTTCTACCCAGTCTCACTCTCTGGCCTGTCTGCCCCAGTCATCTGACCTCACCTTTGCACACCTTAATATTAGGATTCTCCTGGCTAACCTTCCTGACCCTGAGGCATGGATATGCGCTAACAACGCTGATATCCTAGCCATATCTGAATAATGGCTGAAGCCTTCCATTACTGATTTCCAGTGCACCCTCCTGGGATATAATTTGCTTCAGGCAAATCGCTCCAGTGCCAAAAGAGGTGGAGGACTGGCACTTTACTACAAGGCTCACCTAAATGTCACTATAATACATGATACCTCTCTCTCCAACTGTGAGGTTCTCCATTCCCTCCTACTGCTCGGGGGTGTCAAAAAACTCCATATTTTCTGCATTTATATACCTCCCAGACACTCCAGGATTGGGCTCAAGGAGTTCATGGAACATATGCTATCGGTGACTGGGAAAAATGATATAATCTGCCTAGGGGAATTTAACCTTGACTGGGTCAGTCCTAGCTCCTTCCTCCTATCCTCCTTGGTAAGCAAGGCCAGTCTCTCTCAGCTTATTCAGGATTCCACTAGGATTTCCAGCAGTGGAGCCTGCAAAACTCTCTTAGACTGGATCCTGACAAATAGGAAATAGTTCTTCCCCTCGGCTGGTGTACTCCCGGATACTATAAGTGCTCATTCTTCGGTTTACTGCATATGGGACACCTCCTCCCCCTCCTTCCCCTCGAAAGTTTTAATTTTTTCCAACTTCTCTAATCTTAACACGGAAGCTTTCCTTCAGGATCTAATCCTAGTTGACTGGTCTCCCCTCTACTATGCAGATGATATAAACATTGCAATGGGCTATTTCAATTCTTCCCTACTCTCGCTGCAAAATAAATACATTCTAGTCACCAAGAGAAGGATAAAAGGGAAAGTCACCAAGTGGCTCAAGTGTCCTCTGCTCCATCTTCTAAAGCTTAGGGACAAACTTTGGTCTATTTGGAAGACCTCCTCCCTACTAACTGACTTTGAAGCCTACAGAGCATTATGGAACACCTGCAAAAAGGAGATTTGACTTGCAAAAAGTACTTATTATAGGAATCTCCTTAGTTCCTCCGCCTCCAACCCGAAATGGTACTGGTCGCAAATTAAGGAAATTCTTGGGAACAATAAACCTCTGACCCTGAAAGATATGTATGTAAATGATATCCACCGTAACAACCCACTCAGCATCGCTAATGCTTTCAACTCCCTCTTTTCTACTTTACCTACCCCTACCCCCTTCTTGCTCCCCTTTTCTTGGGTTGCCACTTCTCCCTGTGCCCCCACTCCCCCTACTCTTCAGCTGGCTCCAGTCATGTACCATGATGTACTAAAGCTGCTCAATACAATTCCAGCTAGTGGTAGCATAGGCCTTGATGATATTCATCCTGGGATTCTTAGGCAGTTTGTTGCTTGGCTTACAGTGCCCATAACCAGACTCTTCAACCTCTCTATCTGCTCTTCCTCAGTCCCTTTGGTATGAAAAATGACCAGAACTATACCTGTATTTAAGAAAGGGGATGCCAAGCTCCTGTCCAACTACCACCCCATCTCACTTCTCCCCACTCTCAGCAAGCTACTTGAGAAACTAGTCCATCATCAGGTCTCTGAGTGCCTTCTAATTTTAAATATTCAATCCCCAATTCAACATGGCTTTAGGGCTGGGCACAGCACAACCACTACTCTGACCCAGTTTACAAGTGATGTCAAAGGTAACATGGATAAGGGCTTACTCCCTGGAGCGATTTTTATTAATCTCTCTAAAGCATTTAACATGGTTCATCACCCACTTCTACTAGCTAGGCTGCAATCTCTAGGTGCCTCTGATTCTACCCTATCCTGGTTTGGTAGTTATCTGGATGACTGCTCTCAGGCTGTCTCCTTCTGCAAGGTTCTCTCCTCCCCCATCCCTATCACCAGTGGTGTTCTGCAGGGATCTATACTTGGTCCACTACTCTTTTCTCTCTTCCTAAACAATATCTCCAGTCCTTCTCCTCACAGTAGCATACGCATGTACGCTGATGACCTAGTGCTTTATTATGCTTCCAAGTCTATTGTCAACATAAACCAAAATCTTTCACATGACTTTCAATCCCTTCAATCTTGGTTTTTGGCTAACCATCAAATACTCAATATTGGTAAGACTCAGGCCATGCTCTTTGGGTCCTCTAAAAAAGTGCCCTTCAAGTCCCCTAAGCTCCTTGTCCACTGCTGTGATGGCACTACTGTCACTAACACCTCTACTTTCAAATACTTAGGGGTTAAGCTTGACCCGGCGCTGGAATTTTTGGTGCATATCACTGAAGTTTGTCATTCAGTCAATGCAAAAATTGATGCAGCCTATCGAATGCACCATTCACTCACCCTGACTGCCAGGATCTCAGTAGCAAGAGGCGCACTACTCCCTCAACTCTTTTATGCCCTCCCAGTTTTCTGCCATGCCAATGCTCGTGTGCTCAGTAAGTGGGACACTTCTTATAACAACATCTGTAGGTTCGCCTTATCAGCCCCTTGTCTAACTCATCACTGCCTACTCTATTCTGGCTTAAACTGGTTGGCTCCCAAAGCCCTCTGGTTATACTCTCTAGGGTGTTTCGTTGACTCCCTTACTAGAACTCCTCATCCGGCATCTCTGGGTGATATGCTTACTCCGGTCTCTCACTCCCGCTCCCTCAGGTCCTCCTCTGTCCCATTACTCACTGTTCGGCCCTGTGCTACCAAAATGGGAGAACAGGCTTTTTCCTATTTTGCTCCAAAGTTCTGGAACTAGCTCCTCCTTCACGTTAAAAACTCCTCCTCCCACCTTTCTTTTAAGCATTCACTGTTCTCTTACCTCTATGCTCTTGGTAACTGCTACTGCACTTAACTGGGGAGTTGCTACCTTTGTCATCATGCTATTAGCTGTAAATATGTCTAAATTATATTACTGTGCTTTTTTGTGTTTCATTTTCCCACCCAACTAGGCTAGATGACTGGTACAAGACTGCTCCGCTCAAGCCTATCCTACCCTGAATTGTTGATATTATTGTTACTATTATCTTTGCTTTGTATTAATGTCTGTGAACTCAGCCTCTGATTTATTCGTAACACTGACTGTAATTATTGTACCTAAGTTGTTGTTTTTGTACTGTACTGTTGACATTTCTGTATTCTCAATTTTGTACTCTCCCAGGTCGTGCCTGAAAATAGACAGGTTTGCTGCCTAGCGCATTTACCCGGTTACCAAAAGCTAATAAATAAATAAATATTGAATAGGGACAGTGCCAGAAGGCAACCTTGTTTAACCCGTCTGCTAGTTGAAAAAAATTCAGTTAACTCACCTTTATTATTGTGTCTGACTGCTGTATGTGTATCAGTGTACAACAGATAAATGGGAATCAGGACTGATGGAGGAAGATTCTTTTTTATAAGGATTTCCCAAAGGGTATTTTTATTAATAGAATCAAATGCATGGGAAAAAAATCTACGAATAGAATATATAATCTCATTTCTCTTATATGTATATATTTTTGTATTAAATGGTTGAAACAGAAAATATTATCAATGGTTGAGAAGTTCTCTCTAAAGCCAGCTTGAAAAGGTTATAAAGTAGAATTAACTTTTATCCACCACGTAAGTTTGTCCAAAATGATTCTGGCAAAACTTTTGGAAGAAATATCCAAAAGACTAATAGATCTGAAATTACTGGGATCATAAACAGATGCTTTTTATGTATAGGTACTATTATGTGATGTGTCCAATCTTTGGGAACGTATCTATGGCATAAGCATGAATTGAAAAAATTTGTCAAGATGGGAATCCAAAATTCACTATGTTTTTTTATAGATTTCTGGGGGTATAGAGTCATGACCAGGGGCCTTGTTATTCTTTAATTTTAAAATTGCATTTTTCTACATCTTGCTCATACAAAATTAATGATTCATATATGTCCTCCACTAGTTAAATAGTGGGGCATGTTGCTCCTACTACATCCACTCTATTAAGAATTTCACTGAAATGTATGATCCAGTCCTCTCTGGAAACAAATATGGCAGGCAATAGAGAACAAGAGTTACAGCCTTTTGACACTAAGTCCCAAACTTTTTAATTATCATTCATTTGGGTTGCCTTAAACATTTCATCCCACTGTTTGTTTAAGGCTTCTAATCTCTTGCATTGTGGGCATCTATTTCAGAGACTATATTTTCCCCCTCATTTAATTCAACCATTAGCTCCAGAGAGGCATGATCAATTTCAGCTCTAGTTGTAACAACCAATTTATGGAAAAATGTATAATTTTCAGGATTACAGAGAATGTAGTCAATTAAACTTTGACCATTGTGAGAAAAAAAAGTTGTATTTCCAGCCATATCTCCTGGCAGTCTTCTATTAAGGATTAGTAAACCATTTCTCTGTATTAAATTCTGTAATTCCAGTCCATTGTCATGTTTATTTCAATCCATACTATTTCATTCACTCAAATTAACCTCTGTTTCCAGTATTCTGAGATTGTCATAAGTGGCTATTCTGGAATTAAAGCCCCCTGTAGCAATCATGATTCCTTGTGGATATTTTTTGAAAACAGAGAGATTTGTCCACAACCTTTTTATGTCCATTTTTACATTAGATGGTGGGATATATACATTTATAATATTATATAAAATCCCTTCCCCAAGTAATCACTAATTATATAATTTTATTCTTTATAAAGACTTCCTTGATTGAGATTTTTCTTTCAGTTGTAACATAGGTTATTAGACCTCCACTTAATCTTC
The DNA here is from genome assembly GCA_016271365.2 of Neoceratodus forsteri. Taxonomy (NCBI): domain Eukaryota; kingdom Metazoa; phylum Chordata; order Ceratodontiformes; family Ceratodontidae; genus Neoceratodus; species Neoceratodus forsteri. Next base: position 289,494,353 of record CM057456.1, read on the forward strand.
CAAAATTTTTTGTTTCAGCTGTGGGGGAATGAAATGCCAGGTAGCCATTTAGGTTTACAGATTCTTTTGCCCAAGTTTCCTGGAAAAGAATAACATCAAATCCATTTCTAAATTGCATCCATTCATTGGGCCCTATTCGCTATGGTGTGGAATGGTTATGCGCTGCATACCCATCCCTCATAACCACTTTGCACCCATTGCACCCCCACATGGCCAGCTGTGGGATTCTCTCATGGGGTGTGCAGCCCCATCACCAAACTGCGTGGAAGACAACGTGGGTGGGGTGGGTCAGGGGCATGCCCGCACTCCACACCATTCCCAGAGGTGTGGAATGCTGGGCACAGGGGGTGCACAGTATGCAAAAGTCATCCCTGCCATAATGGGTGCATTCCCCCCCAACTGCAAGTCCTCCACTGGCCACCCTGAGTTAGGCAGGGCATGTATGCACCCACCGTCATACCACCCAGGCCACGGTGGCCGAATGTCGATCTTGGGCCTGGCCAACTGGGCACATGCCTGCCTCTGGGCTGCCATGTACAGTGCACCGGCAGCCATTCATCTGCACCTGTAGGCACTAGTGATCCATTTGCGGACCTGGGCAGCCATCCCATTGGAAGTGAGCCTGGTCCACATATCTGTCCTCCATGCTCCCTCATGCTGAGGTGGTAGGGCCATGGATAGGTGCAAACCAGTGGTGCATACCCCTGGATGTGCACCTGTCCGCAGGTGCGTCCCTTCTCAAGAGGGATACGCACCTCCAGTGTGTACATCCCAACCGTATGTGCATAGGGCCCCGTTATCTGCTAATTTTCCAGCTATGCCTGCAATATTCCATGATTGCAAATTTGTCTTACCCTTGTCCGTTATATTTCAGTTTTGACTCTGCATGTTACTGTCATTTTTCTGTAGTCACATATTTTGAGAATTTTGCTTCATCCTTTGTTGTTCTTTCTTTAGAATATTCATGTCAATTAATAAGAAACCTGCCTTATCCAGTTTTTCTGCCCATTGTAATAATCTCTCTGTAATTTGCTTTGACATGCATGTTAGGTTAATCTGGGTGCCTGTCCCTGTAGGGTTCACTCTCTCAGCCCTCTGAATTTGGGGCTCAATGTGATAATGGTGAAAGCCAAGAAGCGATCACTGTTATCAAGTCAAGAGTCCCGAAAATGTTTTTGGCACTCTGACACCCCGGCACACAGCAAAACAGCACCGGGGACTTACTTTTTTAATGTTTTATGTGGGGGCTGTGCTTCCCCACCCCTACTAAAGGATTCTCAACTCCAGGGGTGCATGCTGGGGAGGTGAAAACATTAAAAATAAAGGTTCGGCATGGCTCATCAAAATGCACCAGCCGCCTGATCCGAACCCCATATCCCTGCCAACCAGTGCCAGCAACCCACCCACTCCACTCCCACCACGGGTGGGCTTGGCAACCCACCATGGCACAACCTCTTACATCCTCTAGCTGTGCGTGCTTGCTCCCCCGCATACATATAGCAACATCCTGTCATTATATTCGCTGCCCCCCCCAATCTGGCTGCCGTACCCTACCATAGCCCTCGGGGGATGCGCTGGAGAGCGGGGATGCCGTTATTGTCGGTGCTGCTAAAAGTGCTGTAACAAATTACTTTAAAACATCCTCATTTTCCCCATGCAACTCATTAATAGCAGATAGTGGCAGAGTATGTGTTTCCTCAATCTTGTTTTGTTCCTCTGTTTTATTTTTTGAAAAATTCCATTTTAAGTGTGCACGTATTTCAGCAAAGTTTTCACATGAAATCTTCACAACCCTATATTCATCCTTTTTATTTATATCTTGTATTGTTTTCCAAGTTATAGGCGATTTGATCTCACCCTGCGGTGTGAAGCCTTTGTTGTTGATGCCAATGTTTTTTTGCCATCTCCATATCTGCTAACATAATATAAACTGGGCTTTCCTCATCTGATTCGTCTCTGTATAAAAAGATGATGTTTTCTGAATCAATTTTCACCCCTAGTTCAGCATTAAAAAGATATTCCATTAGGTCTTTTAGGGTTTCCTGAGATTCATGATGTTTTTGGTGTATTCCTTTTAACCTAATAATAGCTTCTTTTCCAGTTAGTTTTCTATTGCTGTGTGGGTTAACCCCTGTGTTATTTGCCTTAATTTTATTAAATGTTTTGTCTACAAGGTTTTGTGATGTTTCTTGTGTCTCTTTACTTTTCTCCCTTAGATCTTCTTTCTTTTTTTTTTTCAATCACTATTTTGGGTTCCATGGGGGGGGGGGAGATCATCATACAAACAGGGACTTGAGATCCTTCATCCCTATTTGTAGAAGAAGTATGTTTTACCCCTTTTCCCCCCTTATTGTTATTTTTTTCTTACTTTTGCCCTTTGACCTTTTTCTTGCTTTTTGTTCATTATTACTTACTTTCGGTGTATTCGCTATTAGCACTGTCGAGAAGAACCGCCTCTGTTTACTTATGGACTACCTTACGATGTGATCTACAGTATATTGATTTTAGCAAGGCTTTTGATCTTCTTCCTCACTGGGCATTGTTGCAAAAACGTTATTCTTATGAGATCAACCCCAATGTCATAAATTGGATAGCCAATTGGCTGACAGACAAATCGCAGCAAGTTCTGATTAATGAACTATGTTCCAATATTGGTGCTGTCACCAGTGGTGTACCACAGGGTTCTGTCCTGGGCCCCTGATTATTCCAGCTATTGATTGCTGATATCACAAGATACTGCAGTTCCAACATTATTAAATAAGCAGATGATATTAAAATCAGTAGACTATGCTCCAACTTAGATCAAATAAATGCTCTTTAGAATGATTTAGACCTAGTGTCTACATGGATTACCACATGGGGCATGAAAGTGAACCATAATAAATGCAGGACTATGCATTTCGGAGACAGCAATCCTGCTCATGTTTACACATTAGATGATATCGCATTAACCAGCACTGACACAGAGAAGGATTTGGGTGTCCTGGTATCTGAGGATTTTCTCCCCAACTCTGAGATAAATGAGGTAATCCTTAGGGCGAATAGGATTATTTGGTCCATTAAGAGGAACATCAGATCTAGGGACAGAAATGTCCTTATGCCACTTTACAGAGCCTACGTATGCTCCCACTTAGATTTTAGCTGTCAACTTTGGTGCCCTTACAAGAAGCAGGATATTACTTTACTGGAAAGGGTACAAAGAGGGTATACTAAATTGGTGAGAAAGTTGCGAAATACCCGGTATGAAAATAGACTAGTTTCCTTGAATCTGATGCCCCTTTCCACCAGATGTTTAAGAGGGGGCTAGCCTTTTTTTTTTAACTCTTTCTTTATCCTACTACTGCTGCCACTGATCGCTCTCTCAGAGCTCCCCTTGTAGGTCCCAATCTGCAGCCCCCCCCAAGGAGTCTGCCCCTAGAGTGCTAACACTACCCACGTACCTTCAGGGCCTCAGATTACCCTCTGAGCAGGGTGGTGGAGATCCCCCATATCTCCCCCTGAGCATTGTTTGGGAGCGCACACAGCAGAGTCTGCTTCTTGGGTGCTGCCTTGGAAACAACACTGAGGCTCGTCGCCTAGACCAGGGCAGGGTATTTCCTGGTTTTTCTGGTGGATCCCCTTCCCTAACATTGGCGTGCAATGGGGACAAAGCTGCCGGTGTGCATAGAGATGCACATCGAAGCCGGTCCCCTCCCAACATCGACCCTTGCGTAGAGCGTCTCCCCAGCTGCATCGACCACCCTGAGGTTCCCCTAACAGGTGGCAGTATCATAGCGGAGAGTATGCTTCCCCCTTCCCAGAGAAGGAGAGCTGCCATTGAGTGCTCAATCCTTCTCCCTTCTGGCTGACCCCCCATCGACCCGAGTCCGCTCCCGAACCTGGGTCACTGGTGTGGTACGAGGTGTGGCATCCAGCGCCTCAACCCTCAGTGCCACCTGGCCGGCTGGGGGCTCTCTTTTTGTTATATGACATCATGAATGATCCTTATTTGACTATTAAGTTTAGAGAGGACATTTATGATCTTAGTGGTCACCCCCTCCAGTTACAATCAAGAAGATTTAATTGTTTGCCTCATAAGTATTACTACACATTACGTGTTACCAAGCCCTGGAACGCATTACCGCTTGAGGTGATTATTAGCAGTTCCAAGGCAATGTTTAAGTCCCAGTTGGACAACTTAATCCTTTGAGGTTTTTGCCCTTGTTGTATTAGTAAACAGGAGAAATTATGGGCCTCTCGGCTCTCTGGCTCCTTCCAGTTCTTAGTATGAATCTTAGTAGTATGAATCTAGATGGTGCTCTAAATCACTAATTTTGTTCTTTAATGTTTCCAAGCGATCCATAATTAAATGAGTGAGTCTATGGAGTTTTCCTTTTACATCATTCACTGCTTTAAGAAGAACTATATTAGCCATCACTGAATGGGCTAAAGCTTTTATAGTGTATTTGTATAATGTGTCTGGACATTGTGCCAGAAATTGAGAATCCAAAGCTATTTGTTCTACCTCCTTATTCAAGTTTTGGAAAACAGTGATTGGTGATCCAGCTAGAATATAATTATTCTTGTCAAGGTTCCCAGATACATCTAAGATTACTGAATTCCCTGACAAATCTAGCGGACTTAAGTGATCCATTCCAGTAGTTCTCTGTTTACTAAGACATTCTTTTCTTGATCTACTTCTTCTTGTGCTAGAGTGTCATTGCCTTCATTTTCCTTTATGTTTTTTTTTCTTTATTTTTTTATTCTTGCTCTCTGTCTGTCTGGTTTTAGTGGTCTTTATGTCCATTGTTTTGGGAAAAAATCGTGCATAATTTCTTGAGAGGTTCTGTTTTTAACATTGTTGTGTAATTTTAATTGCTTGTTTTCCCCATTTTCATCGCTACCTTCTTTGATTACTTTTATATGTAATTCCCTTCCTTTAGTTAGTGTGTTCTGTATGTTATGTTCTTTGGAGCATCTCGCTCCTGTATTACTAACCTTACTTATTTCCCTCATCGCCTTATTTTTTTCCCTCATTCTTTACTTGCACATTCTGTTTTTTTAATTGTTCTGTTTTGTTTTCCTTTGTCAATTGGGTATTGTCCCTTTTTTTGTGGAGTTTTGGTTTTAAACTCCAGCTTATAATCTACCTGTTTTTTTTTACTGCTAGGGTGGAGGTAGTAATTTCCAAGTCTCCCTTAAAAACACACCCCGTTTTAGGTTTATCCATTTTTTTATCACTTTCTGTGGAATCTGTACTATTTTACTACTTCTTACATTTAGTAGTAGGTAGTAAGGGTACACAGACAGAAAACAATGCAATTAAACACAATGCTAACACAATATCAGTACTAACATATACACAACTAGCCTCCTCAGAGGAGTACACACGGAGCAACCCACTTTTGCCCTCAGTCCAGTTTCTTTACTTTCTAATATTCCTTCTCCAATTCCACCATGAAGAGGAGCAGAAAGCAGGAAAAAAAAGAGGAAAAAAGTTCACCAGATGTGATGCCCAACTCTGGCCGTCGATATACTCTTTGTGAATGTAGGTTAATACAAGTTCTTTCTTTTTACTCCCCTGTTTCTCTCCTTCTTCCTTTCCCTCTTCTCTTTTGAAATGCCAGCAACTGTCTTTTGTTTTCTAATGTCCTTGGCAGTACGGTCACTTTCGGTGAAGTTTCCATTACGATCTTTGTTCCATTTGCCTCCTACTGCATTTATTCATTTTAGCTGCAATTTACAAGAAAGAGTACAAGAAGAGGTGACACTGTAGACATAAGGGAACACACACCCACCCGCTACCCACTACCTATTAGCCACTACTTAACCGAAAGAAAAGCCTACATTCAGTCATTTTAATTGTATATCCAGAAAGCCTGACAAGTGCCTTATAAGTACCTTGTAAATCTTATTAACTTAAATTTTAACTGAATTTTAAACAGAGCCAGATTATTCTCATATCTTAGATAGTAGTAGGCGAAGTGACCCCAATCCGTCTTTGTAGAAGTGATTCATGGAGTGAAGCAAATTTATGAGTCCTTTTACAACGAAGTGGAGTATCTGGTTATAATGGTAACGCAAAGTCCATTGAAAAAATGGCTTCACATTACTCTGCCTTCCCAAACCACTACTCCACCAATTCTTAGGGTGAAGTACATTGAAAACAATGTATTCCACCTCACTTTGCCTTGTTTTTAAGTTCCAAAGGTGAAATTTGCAGTGATTCATGGGATTTCAGCTCACATGGGCTCTAGATTGTTCTGCACAGCCTCAGTTTGGGGTAGTGCGTGTATGAAACTGTAGGAGACAATCTGCTGTGAGAGCTCCTTGTGATTCAAACCTTCTAAAAGCTGTTAAAAAAGCCTTTTTGGGTCATTTGTTTTGCTGAAACTTTAGATCATCGATTATAGGAAACCCTGCTCATATCATTGAGCGTTTATTGTTTGTGTGTGGATTTTGAATGTTAATGTACAATGTTTAGTCTGTGTACTGAGAGACAGTGGAAGTGTGCTTTGGGGGAGGTGCGTATCTGTGGTGTAGGTAGATTAACTTGGAGAAAAAGACAGTGCTTTCTGTTTTGGTGATATTTTTCTTGTACAACTGTGTTAATGTACACACAGTAATATTTTCAATAATTCTTGCCATTTTTTTGCTGATTGTTGTGGTGCAGCAGTGCATAATTTTAGTTTGTTTAAAATATGTGGTTATATTACTGATGTTTTCAATTTGCTATGCATTACTTCGTGTGTGTGTGAGTATGTGTGTGACGTGTGTCATCAAATCAGACACCTTTTATTGTGCCACATAATTTCAGCAATGTGAACCTGCTATCCACTGCAGCTGTGTAATTTTTGTACTTCTTTTTGGTATCTTTACTGGTACTAGTACTAGTGACTGTTACTGCAGCAGTGCAGTACACTGCGCCCCCCCCCGAAGCCTGCCCCAACCGGCAAAGAAATTCTTTTCCAGATTTGAATTTCTGACGGTGAGCACTGGTTAAGTGTTGTGCCTTTGCATCTGCATCTCTTCAGTGCACAGCACAATCTTAATCTGTCTGTGCATTTGCATCTCTTTAGGGCCCAATCTCCATCTCCAACTTAAGTCACAGTTGTTTCTTTGGCTTCCCTTCAGAGTACTGGACAGGTGTGGTGCATAATTCTGCACGAACATTGCACTCATTAATATGCTTTTTTAAGTCAGGACCATCATCACGAGTCACTCGTGATATAAATCACGTTCTTTATCATCATGGTCACAAATGCAGTCACAAATCACGATTTACGATCACATCATGAATCACAACATAAATCTTTTTTAATAGTTACATGGATGTATTGTAAGCCTGTTTTGTAGTATCTCTCCATGCTTCACTACCCCACCATTGTACTCATTAATGAGTGTTTTTAAGTTGGGGAGTGTTGTGCCACACCTCATTGGGGCCCGTTGAAGTACAGCTGTAGGCATTCACATTTCTTCATCATCACAGTCACAAATGCAGTCACAAATCATGGTTTACGATCACGTCATGAATCACAACATTAATTTTTTTTAATAGTTACTTAGAATACTGACTGCACACATGCAGTTTAGCACAGTATGCCTGCACTGCTCAGAATACAAAGTGTCACGCATACGGAAGACAACACAAATGGGCATAATTACATACAAGGTCCGGGGATGGTGGAGGAATACATTTTATGACACAGCAAGGAAGGTGTTGGGGGGGCACATGGTGTGAGGAAAAAAAACTAATGTGGGATCCCGTGGTGATCCAGAAGCAGTTCAAGCATGGACATAATTTGCAAACTGACATCCTCTATGATCCAGCTTCTGCTCCCACAGCACTCACCCTCTTGTTGTTATCCTCACAGCACTCCAGAGAACTGCCAAGTCAGCCTGTGTTACACACAGTTCTCTGGGGTCTACATATTCTACAGGCTGACCTGCTGGTGGTGGTGGTGGTGGTGGGGGTGCTGGTGGAGCAGCAGGTGCTGCTGTGGCCCTCCTCTTCTTAGGGATGCTGCCATGCACAGCTGCACCCTCTGCCACAGAATGGCCAGCAGAAGCAGGCATGATCCATTCTGTGGCAGCCTGCCACTCCAACTGGTGGTGATTGAGCATATGGGTGTGCTGGCCCCCAGTCCCCAGGTGAGTCCCCCGGGGAACAAGGTGCACCTCCACCTCATATAGGCAGCACTTGACCACACTGCTGTCCTCCCCCGACACAGTCAAACAACTGCCAAACAATGGAGGTGCAGGGAGGACCAGGCACAGGCAGGGAAGGGCCAGATGAACTGGCACCCGACTGGTCACGGTGCTGAACAGGGATGGGATCCACACCTGGGCCCGGAGGAACAGGCATATCCTGCTCCAGAGGACCTGGTGCTGGACTTGGTGGTGGTGGTGGTTCAACTGCCTCAGAGTCAGGACAGGAGGCGGTGCTGGTCGACAAACAACTAACTACTTATACAGGTAAGAAAAATAAAATTTACAGAAAGAACAAATTAAGTAAAAAAGAGTACAGAAAAGACAAAAAGATGTAGCTTTTAAAAAAGCTGTTGGGTCTAAATCAAAGTTTAAATCTCCTCCTCGCTCTGATCTCAAAGTATTAGCAGTCACAAAACACACTTCTCTCTCTCCGTCTGCACAGGAGAAAGTAAAAGTGTCTGCTTGTATGACTCACTTCCTTCCTGCCTAGCTAAACAGCATGTGACTTACAGTACTGTAAGCCTTGTGATGTGTGAGGGGGCTGCCAAATCTGAAACACCAAGTGGATCGCTTAGAATCATAATGAGGAACGCGAAGTCCATGAAAAACAATGACTTCGCCTTACTTCGCATTGCCAGTCCGCCTTAATACCGAGTGAAAGGAAATGCCCACTGCGATTCACTGGGCCAGTGAATTTAAATTCACGCATTCTAATTCTAGAGCAGAAAACCACGCACCTGCATTTGTCATTTCTGTTTTTCAAATTAATTCTTGCTCCAATGCTCAGATCTAATCCAAACAAATTGCAGCCAGTACTTCTTCCTTGTTTGAATCTGACAAATCCGTTTTTTTTTTTTGGTTTAGCCAAATTACAGCCACTTTTATTTCCCTGTTTTTAGAATATACTTTAAAATACTTCAGGGACAGATGCAAGTGGTCACCAGCTTTAACCTTCCATCTGCGTCAGTTGAGTCTTTTAGGCTATATCACCCACAGAGATATCAGCCCGAAAGAACTTGTCAGTCTCAAAAATTTTAGCTCTCTAAACTGAATGTTAATTTAAGAACTCCCTTTGTATAATCACAGCTAGCCCAGCAATGTATAATCCCCTAAATCCCGGTGTCCCAACATTTCCTGTGCATATTTAAACAATGTTTCTTATAATATTTCTGTGTTATAGTAGTGTATATGAATATGTTCACAATCAGTTAAAATCAGTTAAAAAATGTACACTAACAACAAATGTTTTAACAATAAATCAGTTTCAAAATTTATTTAATTTAAAATTTATGCTGAATTATTCTAAGTATAAAATGTGCTTTCAGTACTCATAAGCTATAGACTTTATCATTTATGACTTGGCAAAGAGAATAGGTGGCTAGATGGGATAAAAAGTCTCAAGCCTCATAGAGAATGTATTACATTATTGTTACAGTCACTGAGGTTTGTATGTCCATGATTTACACCGGTGACTGGCTCCTCTGAAGGCCGCCCTCATTTCTCCCCTATCGCATGGGCTTGATTGCCGTTCCAACTCCAGGTGCAAAGGGAACCAGGATTTCAGCACAGTTATCTTCTAGCAGCACAAGAAAAACTAGTAAACACTCTGAAAAAGTAAGCAAGCTGGTTAAAAACAAACCAGCAATGAACCCTCTGTTCCATAATTCAGGCAACTGTGCTACACCTTTTATAGCGAACAGGTTAGCCTCTCAGAACTCCTGCCCCTTCCATGACCAGCAACCATCAACACTCTGCTCTGCATCTGGGTGAGCGTGCAGCTGTGCAATCTACCTCCTGCCACCTCATCACATTCTCAGTTTAGGAGAGGGAGCCATTGCACACACTATGTCACATTCTCAGTTTAGGAGAGGATCCATTGGAAACAATCTGTCACATTCTCAATTTAGGAGAGGGGGCCCTCAGAACCACTCAGTCACATTCTCAGTTTAGGAGAGGGGGCCCTTGAAAACTCTCTGCCACATTCTCAGTTTAGCAAAGTAGGCCCTTGAAAACAATCTGACACATTCTTAGTTTAGGAGAGGGTCCTTTGAAACAATCTGTCACATTCTCAGTTTAGGACAGGGGGCCCTTGGAAACACTGTTTCACATTCTCAGTTTAGGAGGGGTGCCCATGGAAGCACTATGTCACATACTCAGTTTAGGAGAGGGAGCCCTTGGAAACATTCTGTCACATTCTCAGTTTAGGAGAGCGAGCCTTTGGAAACACTGTCACATACTCCGTTTAGCAGAGTAGGCCTTTGGAAACACCATGTCACATTTTCAGTTTAGGAGAGGGGCCCTTGGAAACAATCTGTCACATTCTCAGTTTAGGAGAGCGAGCCTTTGGAAACACTGTCACATACTCAATTTAGCAGAGTAGGCCTTTGGAAACACCATGTCACATTTTCAGTTTAGTAGAGGAGGCCCTTGGAAACACTGTGTCACATTTTCAGTCTAGGAGAGGGGGCCCTTGGAAACACTGTCACATTCTCAGTTTAGGAGAGGGGGGCCTTGGAAACAATCTGTCACACTCTCAGTTTAGGAGAGGGAGCCATTAGAAACATTGTGTCACATTCTAAGTTTAGTAGAGGGAGCCATTGGAAACACTATGTCACATTCTCAGTTTAGAATGATCTGTGATGTACCGTCCCATAAGTTTATTGGATATATTAGGCAACATGTTTGCCAAATTATTACTGGTTAGATTTAGGGATGAGATAAAATCATTAGGGGAGTTTGCCTTGGCTCAAGCGGGAATTCGTGAAGGTTATGGAGTCCACTCTGAAGAAAGGGGGGTTACTAGTGGGGTACTGCAGGGTTCAGTATTAGGACCGGTCCTCTTCGATGTCTTTATAAGCGACATTGCAGAGGGACTGGAAGGAAAAGTATGTCTCTTTGCAGATGACACAAAGATCTGCAACAGAGTTGATGTACAAGGTTGGGTGGAAAGGATGAGAAGGGACTTGGCAAGGTTAGAGGAATGGTCAAATGTATGGCAGCTTAGATTCAATGCTAAGAAGTGCAAGGTAATGCACCTGGTAAACAAAAACCCAGGGGAAGGGTACACAATGGGGGTGAGATGCTAACAACAACAAAATGGAAAGGGACCTGGGGTAGTCATATCAGATGACCTAAAGGTGCAAGCAATGTGAGAGGGCAGCAAGGAGGGGCTGGGGGATACTGGGTTGCATAGGGAGAGGCATCACCAGTAGAAAACAGGAAGTTATTATCCCTCTGTACAGACAGCTGGTGAGACCCCATCTGGAGTACTGCATGCAGTTCTGGAGACACAATCTCCACAAAGACATAGACAGGATGGAAGCTGTCCAGAGGAGGGCAACTAAAATGGTGCAGGGTCTGCACTGGAAGACATATGAAGAGAGACTAAAGGAGCTTAATATGTATAGCCTCGAGGAAAGGAGGAGGGGGACATGATAGAAACTTTCAGTACCTCAAGGAATCAACAAAGTCCAAGAGGCAGCATCTTTCAAAAAAGAGGTGTGCAAGAACAAGGGGCACATTTGAAGATGGGGGCAGCCTCAGAGGTAATTTAAGGGAAGCATTTTTTCACAGAGAGGGTTGTGGATGCATGGAACGGCCTTCCGGAGGAGGTTGTGGAGTCAAAAACAGTGGTGGAATTCAAGCATGCATGGGGCAGTCATAAGGCCATTCTAGGGGGTTGGGGTAGGAAGAAGTAGGCTGCTGGTTAACTAGGATCTTCAGCTTATCCAGTAGGTAGGGAAATGGGCAGACTGGGTGGGCCAAGCGGTCCTTATCTGCCATCAAATTCTATGTTTCTATGTTTCTATTCAACACTTGTTAATTGCTTCATACTTTCACATCTGATTGAAAAGTACGTAAACTTAATGAAACAAAAACTGTATCTAGTCTTTGTGGACTACAGCTCAGCATTTGAAACAATTAATAGAGCAACATTATGGGGAATAATGTTAACATGTGGTATTTCCCCTGTATTGGTTAATAGTATTAGAAACCTTTATTCTAACATGTGGGCTCAGATACGTTCTGGGAGAATCTCTGGCTATCCTGTTTAGCCGATCACTGGAAACAGGGGAGGTACCAAAAGACTGGAGGACAGCAGATGTAGTCCCGTTATACAAAAGTGGGAACAAAGAGGAAGCAGGGAACTACAGACCAGTCATCCTCACCTCGGTAGTGGGGAAGATCATGGAAGCACTACTGAAGGAGAGATTGGTGGAACATCTGGTTGTCAATGGACCACTGGACCCAAGGCAGCATGGTTTCACCAGGGGGAGGTCATGTCAGACCAACCTCATTGAATTTTTTGACTGGGTGACTAGAGAGGTGGATCAGGGGAGGGCAGTGGACATGGCCTATCTGGACTTCAGCAAGGCCTTTGACACTGTGCCACATAGAAGACTATTACACAAACTGGGAATATGGGTGTGGGCAGGACAGTAGTGTGGTGGGTAGGTAACTGGCTGGGTGGCAGGACACAGAGGGTGGTGGTAAATGACTGTCACTCCACAGAGGGAAGAGTGACCAGTGGGTACCACAGGGATCAGTGCTGGGACCGGTCCTATTCAACATCTTCATCAGTGACATGGCGAGGACCTGGAAGGCAGAATTTCACTGTTCGCTGATGACACAAAGCTCTGTAACAGAGTAGACACACCAGAGGGTGTAGACAGAATGAGAAGCGACCTGCAGAAACTTGAAGAATGGTCAGGTGTTTGGCAGTTGAAATTCAGTGCAAAGAAGTGCAAGATAATGCATATGGGGCACAAAACCATGGCACAATATATCAGTTGTGGGGTGAGGATATAGCATGCAGCAAGCAGGAAAGGGATCTTGGGGTTATCATCTCTGATGACCTCAAGGTAGGGAAACTGTGTGACAAGGCAGCAGGTAAAGCAAATAGGATGCTGGGATGTATAGGCAGGGGCATCACCAGCAGGAAAAGGGAGGTCATAATTCCGCTATACAAGACACTAGTGAGGCCCCACCTGGAGTACAGTGTACAGTTCTGGAGACCATACCTACGTAAGGACATAGACAGGGTAGAGAAGGTTCAGAGGAGAGCAACAAAGATGGTGCATGGATTGCATCACAAGTCCTATGAAGACAGGTTGAAGGAACTGAACATGTACTCCCTGGAGGAGAGGAGGAGGGGATATGATAGAGACATACAAGTATCTTACAGGGAGGAACAGGGTGCAGGAAAACACTATTTTTAAGTGAAAAGATGTTCCAGGACTAGAGGCATGGGATGAAGTTGGAGGAGGACAATTCAGAGGAAACATGAGAAAGAATTTCTTCACAGAACGGGTGGTGGACAGGTGGAACACCCTGCCAGAGGAAGTGGTGGGGGCTGAAACAATCACGGGATTTAAGAATGCATGGGATAGACATAAAGGAATTCTGAAGGTCAGGGGTAAGGTGCAACAGACTTCTAGGAAAACAAACTGAACTTACAAGCTCAAATGGGCAGACTGGGTGGGCCATAGGCCCTTATCTGCCGACACTGTCTATGTATCTATGTATCTATGAGTGTATTATCGGGCAGAATAAAAACAAACAAAGGTGTCAGACAGGGATGCATTTTGGCACCCACTTTTTTTCTATTTATTTGGATGATTTATTAATTCAGTTACAGTCATTACAATCAGATTCTCCTAAAATTGGTACAAATGTCTGTTCTGCACTTGCTTATGCTGACGACCTTGTATTGTGATCTCTTTCAATTTCAGGGCTTCAGAAGAAGCTAGACCTTTTGTCAACTGTGTCTGAGTCCCTATCTTTTAAAATCAATCTCAGTAAAACAAAAGTAATGGTGTTTGGTGCCAGAAACAATAGATATAGGTGGAAATTGGTGGATGATTATTTGGAAACAGTTTCATCATATATGTATTTGAGTTTACTGCATTCCAATAATGGATCTTGGTGTAAACATCATGATCATATACTTTCTAAAACAAATAAAACAATAGGGGCTTTAACTAAATTTAACCATGCCTGTGGTGGATATTCACTTAGACCTCTTTTATTCACCTTACAAGCAAAGTATAGTGCACAATCCCTGTACGGGGTAGAAATTTGGGGGTTAAAACATTAGACCATTTAGAAATACCAGCCAACAAACGTTTGAGGAAAGTTACTGGTTGTCAAAGATCCACTCTGGCCTATTTTCTAATAGCAGAATTGGGTATTCCCAACTTACAAGCATTGGCTGATTCTAGATTATTACATTTTTGGATCAGGCTTTTAAGATTGCCCAAGGAAAGATGGGCTAAATTATGGTTAATGGAGAAAGAGGTCTGGGCACAGCGCCAACATAAGCAGTCGATCTGGCTTTCCTACTTGTATAATTCCCTTGATAAATCTTTGTTGTCTTTTTTGATGAAATATAGACACCAGTGTGAATATCAGCGAGAAGTATAAAGTTTATGTAAAAAACAAAATGATACAATTCCATAGAGAGTTGGATTTGGCATGTATTGCTGCTTCAAAATATTCTAAATGGTACTCTCACAGTATTGACAATCATGCATATAAATTTGATCTTGATGCTTTGGAGAATCCAGATATTCGTAAAACATATACAAGATTCAAGCTTGAACTGTTTGAATCCAATGTCAGAAATGCCTTATATAAGAACTCTAGTAATCCTGAGGATACCCTCTATGGCTGTGATCAGGGAGAAAGGGCGGATTTGGCCCATGTTTTCCTGAGGTACACTAAAATTAGGCACACGTGGCTATTTCCATTGATCTTTTCAACAGCGACGTCCAGTGACACAGAGCTCATTAAGGTTTTTCTTTCCTCTGAGGATCAAACTATCATATCTTCCATGGGGAAATTTGCATTCCTGACAAGGAAAATTAGGAGAAAAAAATGTGAGTGCCATTAAGGGATCAATCCACTAGTGGTTCCTTGGTTCCTCACAGTGGTGCACCCTGGATTCATCCACCTGATCCCCTGCTGCTATTTTTGCACATAAACTGTACACTTCGTAGCTATTTGCTCTTCTGGTCATTTTTGTATTAATTGCTGTGTTTTATTGTATATTTTTGTTTTGTGACACTGCTTTTGTATGTATGTATGTTGATGTCATAAAACATTTTTGTATTTTGTGATAATCTTTTTAAGATTGAACAAATAAAACACTCTGTCACATTCTTAGTTTAGGAGAGGGGTCCCTTGGAAACACCATGTCCCATTTTCAGTTTAGGAGAGGGAACCCTTGGGAACACTGTGTCACATTCTCAGTTTAGGAGAGGGGGGCCTTGGAAACACTTTGTCACATTCTCAGTTTAGGAGAGGGTCCCTTTGAAACACTCTGTCACATTCCCAGCTGAATTCTTTACAAATCAGCATGCCAGAGGTTCCACCGAGGGCCTCCTGGTGATTCCCAGGTCCCATCTGAAGACCTCTGCAGATCGATCATTTGAAGTGGTGGGATCTGTCTTGTGGAACTCACTTCCCAGATCCTTGAGGGAGGCCTAATTGGTGGAGGTAATTAAGTAGGATCGGAAGGTACATATTGTCAGACAGGCATTTATGAACTGTTCATGAGTTTGGTAGCAATGAACTGCTGAATTATTCATGTAAGTAAGGATTCTATTAAGGTAATATTTATTGTTTGTTGTTCTCATTTTTGATATTTGTTTTAAAATTGATGTATGTTATTATTTTTACCTTACCTGCCAATATAGTGCCCAGAGTCTCCATGATGGGGTGCTTGATAAATACATTTTTACTTACTTACTTACTTAAGAGAGGAGGCCCTTGGAAACACTGTGTCATGTTCCCAGATTAGGAGAGGGGCCCTTAGAAACACTCTGTCACATTCCCAATTGAATACATAATGAATCAGCATGCCAGATGTTTCACTTAGGAGAGGAGGCCCTTGGAAACACTGTGTCACATTCCTAGTTGAATACATAATGAATCAGCATGCCAGATGTTTCACTTAGGAGAGGAGACCCTTGGAAACACTGTGTCACATTCCCAGTTGAGGAGAGGGGGCTGCTTGAAAATAAAATACACTGTCACCTTCCCAGCTGAAACCAGCATGGCAGACCCAGCAGGAGGCTTGTCATCACCTGCTGGAATAAAAATGATACAGATGTAGTACAATAGATACATATTTATTTTTATAAAACAAAATAAACTGTGTCCCATCAACCAACAGAGAAAATACAGCAGGACAGGTCACTGGGGTCCTAGTCCTCTTCCTCTTGTGAATCTTCACTGGATCCCTTGAGGGTGTGTACCCATCTCAGCCAATGCCATCCTTTATACAGGAATATGACAGCACTGAAATGAGAACACAAATGACAGTCATGAACTGGGTGCACATGCAAGACTGCAGCTGTATACAGCTGGCACATGGTACCCTCCACTATGCATATAGATTTGATGGCTTCTGCAGGGCTCACAACTCCCCCACATCATCTTTATAGTGGATGTCTTGGCTGCCCATCCTCCAGGATGGGAAGTCTGGAATGAACAGTGGCCCCGGTCATTGGTTCCTCTGTGCCACCACCACCGATGTTGCCCCATCATGTTGGCCCTGACACTCAAAGACTATCCGACCCGGACATTCATGGAAATTCTGTGGAGACATAAAGATAGAGACAACATCAGTAACAATGCATACTTTCACAAACAAGAAAGGCATGCAGCATCAACCCATGACAAGGGTATACAGTACTTACCTCTGCAGGCTGAGTCACCTGCCAGATCAATCCCCTCTCCAGGGAGTCCTGGTAAGAGGAGAGGGACACCCTCCACAACTTTCTGGGGTATACTCCAAGCCTCTCCACACTCGGCGCCAACACACCACACACTTGCATAGCCATTCTGATGCAAAGTACTGGATCAAACTGGGGCAGCATGAATTTTTCTTGTCCTGTCTATGTAAAACCACACTATTTTATGGACAGAGAACAGTTCCTGAGAAAAGCCTGTATTGACAGAGGCTTATATGCAGAAGGTATAACATTTCTTGCCTATCCAGATTCCGACACTGAAACTCTTCAATCTAGAAAAGCATTCAATAAAATTAAAGACATTCTAAGGATGAAGGGTGTCACAATCTCGCTCAGCCGGTCAACCCTGTACTCCCAAAGTGCCAACCTCTGAGCGTATGATTTGTGTACAGTGAACAGACAAGGTAACCCTCTTGTCTGTTTTGTGGGTTCAAGTCACCTTAGTCTCAGGCTCTGGAAGGATTCAAACTGATAATCTCTTGTTAGCGTACCCAGTTATCAGGCTCAGATAATTCTGTCTTCGGGGGGCCAGATATCTTTGCCTACAGCACCCAACCAGGTCTTTCAAATGAACCCTTAGAACTCAATGCAAGACTTTTAGAGAACTCTTTCCATTTCCCAGTTTGGTATACAATAAGCCCATACACAGTGTACTTATAACCTTTAAAAGCTCCACTTAAAAAAAAAGAATTGTCAAGGCACTCCAGCAGTTTTGTTAGTAAAAAATATCTTTACTTTACAAATATCAAAACAGAACAATAATTACAGAACAACATATATATATATATATATATATATATATATCCCAACACATACAGCCTTAAAACACACAGGAAAAAGTACAGTTCCTACAATACATACATTTAGACTGGTCTAATCTTACTCTTTTTCAGTGCTGTTATGATTCTCCCTCAGTCAGATAATATTCTCTTGTGTCAGTCAGAAATATTTTCTTGTGTCCCTCTGTCACGTTCATTCAACACTTAAACACACTTCTGAGCCAGCCTTCTCATGAGGTCACTAACTCCGCCTTGGTGAATCAAACTCTGTATTTTACAATATAGGGTCTCCAAATAAAATATTTAAAAAAAAACATGTGAGATGACCTCACTGACTTTCCTCTCCACAGGTTAACTGATCAGAACTGGTTTGTGCTCTGCTACACACACACACAGAAACAGTCTTTTGATGTAAGTCACTGTATTCAAATCAGAAGTGTATTTGACTCCTAAACCTCATCTGAGCCCTGGGTATCTACACATCAAAGGGTATTCATGTAATTCAAGGGTTCCCTGGAAATATATATTGGACCTTCCAGAATCGTCTGGGTCCTCCCTGGCTCAGACATCAAACCTCTTCAATGTCCATTCTGGCCTGTCTTTGACACCCCTCCCCACAAGTCCTTCCCTGGCAACTATGCAAGTCAAAGGATATCCCTGAGGGCATTATAAATGGCTAATCTTATTTCCTGGAATGAAAGCAAATTGACAAGGTAATTGCACCCCAGATCTCAGCAGTTTAAAATACCTCCTGTCCTTTGAACTTATCCCTGGGGGGTCTTGATGTGCCAGTTCCAGTAAAACAGCCTTTTCCTTGAACTGACCCTTCTCTTCACATATTTTATATGTAATAACAAAAATTAATACAGCACTCAAGGACTCAGAGCTGGCTGTCTACGTTACACTCCTCCCCATCTAGACTGAATTTGGGGGATCCATCCCCTACATGGGATGAGCTGCCCAAATCAGTTCAGTCCTCATAGACCCTAGACAGTCCATCTGAGTTCTTATTTTTGGCTCGGCCCTATGTACGATTTTCAAATCATACCCTTGTAAAGCAAGACGCCATCTGAGCAGTCTGCCATTGTTTTTCCCCATCTGTGACAACCAAACCAGGGGTTTGTGGTCAGTCTGCACCACAAAAGGCTGCCCATACAAGTATGGCTCCAATTTCTTTAGTGCCCACACTAGGGCAAGACACTCTTTTTCCACCGTGGAGTATGCTTGTTCCCTTGGGAGAAGCTTTCGGCTCAGGTAGGTTATCGGGTGGTCCCTCCCTTCACTGGAATTCTGGCTTAGTACTGCCCCAAAACCCACATCTGAGGCATCTGTCTGAACTATAAAAGTTTTGTTATAGTCCGGACATGTCAAAACAGGAGCACTGTGCAGTGCCTCCTTCAGTTTGGTAAAGGCTTCCTCACAGGCTGGACCCCAGGTAATTTTCCTTGGCATTTTTTTCTTTGTCAGGTCAGATAGGGGAGCAGCCAGGGCACTGTAATTAGGTACAAACTTTCTGTAGTACCCTGCTGTCCCGAGAAAACTCCTGACCTGCTTCTGCATTTCTGGTCTGGGCCATGCCTGTATTACCTCTATTTTTATCTGGTTAGGATGGATCTGTCCCCAGCCTACCACATGCCCAAGGTATGCCACTTCTCCCATGGCCACTTGGCACTTCTTAGCTTTGACAGTGAGCCCGGCCCTCTGTATTCTGCCCATCACTTCCCTAAGGTGTGACAGGTGTTCCTCCCAGCTGGTACTGAAGATGGCAATGTCGTCCAGGTACACCATGGCGTAATCCTCAGCACCATTTAACACCTGGTTCACCAATGTTTGGAAAGTGGCTGGGGAGTTCTTCATTCCGAAAGGCATTACTTTGAACTCAAATAAGCCTGTTGGAGTGATGAAGGCTGACCTCTCCATAGCTCTGTCCGTCAACTCTACCTGCCAATACCCCTTTGTCAGGTCAATGGTCGTAAGGTAGGTCGCCCCCCCAACTTGTCCAGGAGTTCGTCCATCCGGGTTATCGGGTGGGCATCTGACTTCATGACTGCATTCAGTCCACAATAGTCTACACAGAAATGAGTCGAACCATCTGGCTTGGGTACAAGGACTACGGGTGAGGCCCAGGGACTGTGGGACCAATGGATTACCCCTAAATCCAGCATCTCCTCCACTTCCCTCCTAATGTCCTTTTGGACAGCCTCTGACACCCGATATGCTGTCTGCCGTATGGGCATCTGTGTCCCTGTCTCTACATCGTCTGTTGCTAAGGGGGTTAGTCCAGGCTTGGCGATAAACAAGGGGGCAAAGTCTGCTAAAACCTCCCTCACTTTCTGGATCTAGCCTGGGGTCAGCTGGGGAGACAATTTTACTGCCTCCACAGAGGACTCCTGCTTACTCTCTTCCAGCAAGTCCAGAAGGGAGTCTCCTTCATCCATCCCCTCCCCATGACTACACGCTGCAAACACCATGTCAGCCCTATTTGCATATGGCTTCATCATGTTGACATGGTACATCCTTGCTGTCTGTCTACGGTCAGGTAACTCTGCAATGTAGTTTATGTCATTTACCATCCTAACCACTTTGTATGGTCCTGCCCACTCAGCTTGCAGCTTGTCTTTCCGGACCAGAATAAGGACCATGACTTCCTGACCCACCATGTACGAGCGAGCTCCGGCCCTGCAGTCGTACCATACATTTTGTTTCTGCTGGGCAGCTGCCAGGTTGCTCTGAGCTGTCCCCATAAGCTCCTTCAGCCTTCCCTAAACCGTAGGACATAATCCACAATAGGAGTTCCCTGGGTGGCATGCTTGCCTTCCCAGTCCTTCTGGATCAAGTCTAGGGGCCCATGTACCCAGTGTCCATACAAGAGCTCAAAGGGGGAAAATCCTGTCGACTCTTGGGGCACCTCCCTGTATGTGAACAACAGGTGGGAAAGGTATTTCTCCCAGTCCCTCCCATGCTGTTCTGCAAACACCCGGAGCATTGACTTTAGGGTACCATTGAAGTGTTCCACAAGCCCATTGGCTTGTGGGTGATACGGTGTCGTGCATCTCTGCTCCACCCCACACTTCTTCCATAGACATTTCATTAGGTCCGACATGAAGGAACCCCCTCGATTGGCGATTACCTCCTGCAGAAACCCAACACGTGAGAAAATCCAAAGCAAGGCATCTGCCACTTTGTCTGTCCTCAGTGAGGAAAGGGCAACTGCCTCTGGGTACCGGGTGGCATAATCCACCACAGTCAGGATGAACCTTTTCCCTGAGGAGCTGGGGGTATTTAAAGGCCCCACAATATCCATTCCCACCCTCTGGAATGGCTCCTCCACGATGAGCAGAGGGATCAGGGCGGCTAGGGTTTTCTTGCCCGCCTTCCCTATTTCCTGGCACCGGTGACAAGACCTGCAGTAATCCTTCACCTGCTGGGTGAAGTTTGGCCAGTAGAAATTCTGGACCAACTGCTGCATAGTTCGTGTGATTCCCAGATGACCAGATAAGGGAATATCATGGGCAACCTTGAGCAACTGCTCACGATATCCCTGGAGAATGACAAGGTGCCTGCCTAGCATCCCTCCCTCTGTCTGTACAGCCTGTGTATACATAAGTCCATTTTCCCAGTACACCCTATGTCTGCTGTCACCTCCCTGTGCACCGTCCGAGTCTGTCCAAGCCCTCAGCTTCTCTAAACTAGGGTCACTTCTGTGAGCAGCTGCGAACCCCTCACACCTTCCCAAGGCATGGGACAGGTCCCCTTCAGTTGCTAAACTAGGGTCCCTAGCACTAATGTCAGGGCCCTCAGGATCACTGTCAATCCCTACCCTCTGACAATGGGTCACCCCTTCCTCTTTGGAGTAACCCTCTGTAGCTATGTGGTTATTTGCTACTGGGGAAATGTCCACCCTCTTTTTATCAGTCTCCCCCTCTGGAGACACAGGCTGGGGAACCAGCCTCTCAGTATCTTTCCCAATGGCTTCTGGGGGGCTCAGGGAACTACAATTTTCCCTGGCCACTTGGCTAAAGGTAACTGCACATACCACCCCATGCTGGAGATTGTTACTCAGGATCACATCCACTGCTAATGTGTTAGCTACAGCCACTGTTGCACAGTTCCCCCTGTTTCACCCCAGTCCAGGAGAACACTGGCCAATGGCAATGTTTTCTCAGCACCCGCAAAGTCCTGTACAGTCACATATTTATGGGGTATAAGCTGACCAGGCTGTACCAGATCCCCTTTTACCAATGTCAGGGATGCCTCTGTGTCCCTTAACCCCCGCGTCTGTACGCCATTTACCATGACTGGGTGCATGTGTTCCCTCATGTTCACTGGCATGCTTCCAAGGACACACAAACAACCCACTTCCTTTCTGGTACTACTTTGCATATTACTGCTTGCCCTTCTTGGACACTGTCTGGCAATGTGCACAGTTTCTTTACATAACCAACAAACATTTCTTACTTCAGAGAAATCTTTTCTTTGAAAAATGGGGCTAACTGGTTTTCGGCGGAGGCAGTGAGGATTTTAGCTGCCCTGAAGGTGTGCTTTTCCCTTTCTGCACTGCCAGACTAGCTCCATTCGCTCTCAGAGCAGGTCTGCTCTTGGCATAGCGGTACGAGAGTTCAACAGCCTCTTGTACTGTTTTTGGATCTCGGTCCCCTAGCCAGGTTTTTAACTCTGTTGGGCATGCCCAATAAAACTGTTCTAATAAAATCACATTTTCAATTTTATCAACAGTGTTTGCCTCAATTTTTTCCCACCAATGTTTTAAAAACTGATGTTGTTTTGTGGCTAGCTTCTCATAGCTCATATTGGCTTCTCCTGAGCTTACGGAATTTAGCTCTGTATGATTCAGCAGTTAATTCAAACTTTTTTAGTAGTGCTGCTTTTAACTTTGCTGTAATCACCATTGTCTTTATTGTTCATGTGACCCAATGCATCCCGAGCTTTTCCAGTAAGTAGCAGGGAAAGCTAAAAGCTCCAGGACTGTCTAGGAATTTTAGCCTGAATACAAACTTTTTCAAAAGAATTTAAAAAGGCGTCTATGTCCTCCCTGTCTTTAAACTCAGGTATTAATTTAAAGTACAATTTGTAACCCAGTCCTGCAGTCCCAGTTAAACCCAAGCCACTTACCTGCCCTGGTGCTGCTGGTTGGGAGTCGTACCTTCTATGCAAGTCAAAGGATCTCCCTGAGGGCATTATGAATGGCTAATCTTATTTCCTGGGATGAAAGCAAATTGACAGGGTAATTGCACCCCAGATCTCTGCAGTTTAAAATACCTCCTGTCCTTTGACCTTATCCCTGGGGGATCTTGATGTGTCAGTTCCAGTAAGACAGCCTTTTCCTTGAACTGACCCTTCCCTTCACATATTTTATATGCAATAACAAAAATTAATACAGCACTCGAGCACTCAGAGCTGGCTGTCTACATCACAAAGGGTATCAAATTTGCGTTACTCCCCTGGCAAAATTCTGTTTTTTTCTGCACGTCAAAATGCAATACTTCACAGACCCCTTAAAAGCTGAACTCTTCCTGTTGTTGAACCTTAAAATCAGCTGGTCTGATAATGTCTCAGATATCCATTTGGACAACCCTTTATCCGCTCCCAAAACTAACACTAAGACTCCAGGCAATTCAGGTGGTTATTCTGATCTTAGTAAGAACTGGACTGATGCATCTATGATACACAACAACAGCATGATCAAAACTGCCATAAGTACTGAACTTCAGTGTATGAACTAATGCATTTGCTTCTTATACTGTATATAGTACAGTTTCATTTTGTATAGCTTTTTCCTCTTTGTAACCCTAGGATTTCACCAACAATTGTAAATTATGTGTTGTACTTGACTATGTCTGTACCGTATGTTTTTTATTCTGTATGTACCTTACCTGGCATGAAACCTTTGTAGAAGAGCTTTTAGCTCAAAGGTGTAACTCTGAGATGACAAATAAATAAATAAATAAACAAACAACACCCATGAACCTCCACATTTACTTTCAACTGCAAGAGAAGGGATACTGTCAAACAAAGACATAGGCACCGAACCCACTGAGCTGGCTAACTCATCCCTTTTACCTATGGAAACTGACATATTATCAAATATAGATACATTAGTGGGAAAAGGGGGAGCAATTGCACTGCTAGTTGAGGGGCAGAGTAATAGAGGAGCATGGGCAAAAGGCCGCTGTCGTGAATGACTACTTTTGCTCAGTATTCACTAAGGAGGAATGTGGGTCCAATCCAGACAGCAGCATCAAAGCAGCCCCAAAGGGAGTCCCAGAAATGAGTCAGTCATGTTTACTAGTGAAAGGCTCCTGAAAGGGCTGACAGCCCATAAGATAGATAAGGACTAGATGGGTTGCGTCAGAGGATACTTAAAGAATTAGCAGTGGAGCTGGCTGAGCCACTGACTGGGTTGTTCAACCGCTCTTTCAGGTCTGGGGAAGTTCCAGGGGACTGAAAGAAGTCAGATGTTATGCAGTACATGGGGGGGGAGGAGCAACCAGGGAATTACAGTCTGTCAGTCTAACCTCTACTGTGGGGAAGCTGATGAAATCTCTGATCAAAGAGGACCTTGTAGACTACCTGGAGAGTAAGGGACTCCAGGATAGCAAAGAACACAGTTTTGTGGCAGGAATGTCTTGTCAGATCAACATGACAGCTTTCTCTGACTGGGTGACAAAGGAGACAGACAAGGACCACACAGTGGACCTACTGTACTTTGACTTCAGTAAGGCCTTTGATTTGATGCAACACAAGAAGTTACTTTAAAAGATGGAAGACCTGGGTGCAGCTAAAAGTCTAGTAAACTGGGTGGGTAATTGGCTAGAGGGGAGGCAACAGAGGATGGTGGTCAAAGGGGTTATATCAGAGGAGGGGGAGGTGCAAGCAGGGTTCCACAGGGATCTGTCCAGGGTCCGTTCCACTTCAACATGTTCATTAGTGACATTGGTGAAGGAATCCAGGGCAGGTTGTGTCTCTTCACAGATGACACAGAACTATGTGGGATGGTGGACAATGATGAGGGAGTAAGGGATATGCAGAAGGACCTACCAAAGCTTGAGGGGTGGTAAAAGGTCTGGCAGTTAAAATTCAGTGCTAAAAAGTGCAAGGTAATGCACCTAGGGAAAAAGAACCCCAAGACAGAGTACTGGATGAGAGGGGTGAGAGTTAGCACTACAGATGAGGAAAGGGATTTAGGATTTATCATCAATAACTCCATTAAACAAATGAGCCAGTGCAACAAGGCCCATAGCAAGGCTAACAGGATGCTGGGATGCATCGGGAGGGGGATTGACAGCAGAATAGAAGAGAAGAGGTAATACTTCCCCTCTACAGATCTCTCTGGTGAGACTTCACCTTGAGTATTGTGTCCAGTTTTGGAGTCCTCACCTCAGAAAAGACAATGACAGGTTGGAGACAGTGCAGTGCAGAGTGACCAAAATGATTCAGGGACAGAACTGCAGATTCTATGAGGAGCGTCTCAAGGCACTAAATATGTACTCACTGGAAAACAAAAAGAGGGGGGATATAATTGAGACCTTCAAATTCCTCAAAGGCATTAATAAAGTGGAAAACTAGGTTTGCTGGCCAAGGCACCTAGCTTCACCTGAGCTCTTTTCTTCTAGGTTGCTAGAAAGGGCAGAGCAAATAACCTTACCAGAGCAAGGATAAGGATTATGGCTTCTTTTGGCTAGGCAGATTTACTGTGTGTTGTTATTCTTATTTTGTACTCACAGGGATCGTTACTGTTTGTTGCTAACATTTTATTGCTTTATTTTCTCTGATTCAAATTGTTGTTGCTGGGTATACCTTCTGCTGCATTATCACAGGGTGTGTCTACAGGTGTGTGCTTACAGATTACTGCTGTAGTCTTCTGATTCAACTTGTCTTTTGCAAGGTATATCTTCTGTTACTGCTTTATTTTTCTCTGTAGCAAAGTATTTCTTACAGGGTATATCTTCTGTGAAATTATTACAGGTGGTGCTTTGCAGTTTTATCTATCACTAGGATAAGCTTTCAGGGCTATTGCATTTGTTGCTGGCTGATTGTTTTTGCTCTTACCTCCTTATTTCTTTCGTCCGTGGTTCTTCTTTTTCAGCAGGGGAAGGGCCCAGCCACCCACCCCCATCCCCAGCCACCCCACACTACACTCCTTTTATAGGTTAGCACAGTCGTGACATTTCCTGTAGCAAAGCAGAAAGGGGTGGATCTGAGGGGTATGCACACAGTGACCTCATTTACAGGGGCACTAGTACTTTAACTTGTTATAACAAGTTATACAAAAACAAACAAACAAAACTCAAAATCAAACTTTTTCTTTCATTTTCTTTCTTCTTATTACTCTGACCAGATTATAAACCCAGCAACTTAGCTGGAATGGATATTATTAACTGCAGGTACTGCGGAACACTGTTCAGAAGGGCAGTTTTACAGGATTTAGGACACTGTCCTACATGCTGGGCCATTGGAGATCTAAGGGCTCAGTGCCAGGCAACATGGGCAGAGATTGCATGCCTCAAATTGCATATTCAAGAGGAAATGTATTATAAGAACTACCCGCCATTTCCCCAACATCCAACAGAAGCACCTCGACCACAGAGGGTAGTTGGTCCAGGAGGCTGGCAGGTGGTTAGGAGGGGCAAATCGGGTGCCCCATCACTCAGTGCCCTTCAACATATCACCTTCCCAAACCACATAAAACTACAAACAGGTATATGCCTCTTTCTCTGAAATCAAACAAAGGGGAAAAGGACACTGCAGAGCAGGACACTGCAGCACAGGAGCTAGCAAAACAAAACTCACCCAAAACAGGAACCAAAACAAAAAAAAGCAAAAAGGAAATCCAAAAAACTTTTGATCATAGGAGACTCCATGATTCGGGGAGTTGATACATATCTCCAGCCAAGAGTAATGGTCAGATGTCTCTCAAGTACATCAGCGTGGAGAGACACTGACCGCATTGCTAAAATTGTTCAGGAAGCAGGAGAAAACATGGATGTTCTGGTACACGTAGAGACTAATGATCCCGCCAGCTGGTCAGTTGTGGAGACCAAGGAACTCCTGACCAGGCTGGGTGACAAACTATCATCCATTTTATCCGGCATCTACTTCTCTGAGATCCTGCCAGTCAGCGAGAGGGGGACAGATGGACGGAAGGTCAGAGAAGGGGAGACAGGGGAGCTAAACAAGTGGCTCAAGGGCTGGTGTCAGGAAAAAGGACACACATTTGTAGGGAACTGGCAACAGTTTTGGGAGCAAAAGTTCTTTAAATTTGATGGACTGCATCTGACTAAGGAGGGAGTCAGTGCATTGGGGCAGAAGTTTGACATCTTTGCAGAATATTTAAACTAGCAAATGGGGAGAAGGGTGCAGCACCCCATACGTCGAATGGAAAGAACATCCCTCCCCCCTCAGCTAGTGGTCAAACAGGAGTTCAGCATTTTTGTAGTTCATATGCATCGCCAGGTACGGGAAGAACACCCCTCCCCCCTCAGCTAGTGGTCAAACAGGAGATCAGCATGTTTGTAGATAATTTGCATCACCAGGTAAAGAAAAAGGTCCAGCTCCCCATACAGCGCACAGGGGATATGCCAGACCTTTCCCAACAACAAACACACCGAAATCTGGCCAATGGAAAATCATGTACACAAATGCTCGCTGTCAGGGAAACAAAATCCCAGACCTGCAGGCAATAATGATAGAGGACAAACTGGATATACAGTAGTAGCCATTAGCGAGACATGGTTTACCAGTAACTACACTTGGGAGACTTCAGTACCTGGCTATGTACTGTTCAGAAGAGACCGAGGGAGGTGCAAAAAGAGGGGAAGAAGTGGCCCTTTATGTCAATGAAAATATCAAAGCTACAGAAATTCAGAATACACTTAAGGAGCCGAAAGAACTGTGGGTCACCCTGGAAACAGGAAATGGGATAGCCATACAAACTGGGGTTGTGTACAGGCCTCCAGACCAATGGGAGGACATAGATACATTTCTGTTAGAAGATATACAAAACATGACAGCTAAAGATGAGGTTCTGATAATGGGAGACTTCAACATGCCAGATACAGATCGGTCAATACCAGCAGGGACATCTGCCAGAACTAGACACATGGTGGATTCCCTGAAGGGAGAGGGCCTTAAACAAGTGGTACAACAACCCACAAGAGACAGGACTATCCTAGATCTAGTACTGACTAACAGGGAAAGGATCACAGATTTCCAGGTAGAAGGTCACCTGGGTGCCAGTGACCATCACATGGTATGGTTCAGTTTGGCCACTAGAACAAAATCATCCCATTCCAAGGCAAAAATATGGGACTTCAGAGGAGCTGACTTTGATAAGATGGCCAACAGAGTTAAGTTAGCCCTGGCAAAACGAAATACAGGTGAGGGGGTACAGGCAAAGTGGGCAAGCATTAACGATGCAATACTTGAAGCAACATCCCTTTGTGTTAGTGAGAAAAGGAAGTGCAAAAGGAGAAGGAAACCACTTGGGTTCTCAAACACAATAGCAGAAAAAGTCAGAGCCAAAAGGCTGGCCTTCAGGAAATATAAGGGAACGCAGCAGGATGAAGATAGGGAGGCATACCAAACTTCCCTGTGGGAAGCAGGGAAGGTAGTAAGGCAGGCAAAGGCCCTAACTGAGGAAACACTAGCACGAACAGTAAAAGAAGGTGACAAGGCTTTCTATAGCTATATTAGTGAAAGGAGAAAGTCCAGAAGGGGTATTGCTAAGATCAAAGGGGATAAGGAGGAGTGTGAGGAGGAGGACCATGTAAAAGCATCTATCCTAAATAGATGCTTCTGCTCAGTATTTACTGAAAAGAAGGTAGGGTGGGGCCCACAGCTCAGCACCATGGATGCAGGAGGGAGGGAGGTGTGCACTAGTCCCTTCACAAAAGAAAGGGTCCTACAAGAGCTTGATAAGCTCAGGTTGGACAAGGCAATGGGACCTGATAGCATACATCTCAGGGTACTAAAGGAGCTAAGGATGGAACTAGCAGAGCCATTATCAGAAGTGTTTAGTGAGTCTCTGAGCACAGGAGAGGTCCCAGAAGACTGGTGAGGGGCTCATGTGATCCGCTCCACAAGAGTGGTAACAGGGAGGCTGCAGGGAACTACAGACCAGTCAGTCTTACCTCAGTAGTGGGCAAGATTATGGAGGCACTACTTAAGGAAAGGATAGTACAACACCTGGAATCCATAGGAGCACAGGATCCAAGACAGCATGGGTTTACAAAAGGAAGGTCCTGTCAAACTAATCTCATAGATTTCTTTGACTGGGTAACCAGAGTGGTGGACCAAGGGGGAGCAGTTGATGTTGCCTACCTTGACTTCAGCAAAGCTTTTGATACTGTTCCACATAGAAGATTGATTAATAAGCTGGGTAGGCTCGGGGTAGGACAGACGTTGGTCAACTGGGAGGCAAACTGGTTGATGGGCAGAAAACAGAGAGTGGTGGTAAATGGTATTCAGTCAGAAAAGATGCAAGTCACGAGTGGGGTACCTCAGGGATCAGTTCTGGGGCCAGTCCTCTTCATCAGTGACATTACAAATGGACTGGAGGGCAAGGTTTGTCTGTTTGCAGATGACACCAAGATCTGCAACAGAGTAGATGATCCAGATGGGGTGGGCAGAATGAGAAGAGATCTGGATGAACTAGCAAAATGGCTGGAAGGGTGGCAACTGGGGTTTAATGCAAAGAAGTGCAAGATCATGCACATAGGAAAGAGAAACCCTGAAGTCACCTATAGGCTGGGAGGGGAGTTGCTGGCAGTCACAAAGGAAGAAAGAGACTTGGGCGTCATCATCACTGGTGACCTGAAATCATCCAAGCAGATCACTAAAGCAGTAAGTAAGGCTACAGGGATGTTGGGGTGCATTAGTAGGGGTATCACAAGTCAGAAGAGGGAGGTAATAATCCCTCTTTACAAGAAACTGGTTAGGCCCCATCTAGAGTACTGCATGCAGTACTGGAGGCCACACCTTCACAAGGACATTAACCAAATTGAGGCAGTCCAGAGAAGGGCAACCAAAATGGTGCAGGGACTGCATCAGAAAACATATGAGGACAGATTAACTGAACTCAATATGTATACCCTAGAGCAAAGGAAGGAGAGAGGTGATATGATTGAAACATTCAAACACCTTAACGGCATTAACAAGGTGAAAGAGTCTAACATGTTTCAATATAAGAAAAATAGCAGGACAAGAGGACACAGCATGAGATTAGAGGGAGGCTGATTAAGGGGTAATGCGAGGAAGTTCTTTTTCACAGAAAGGGTGGTGGATGCATGGAACGGCTACCTCAGGAAGTGGTGAATATGAATACAGTGCAGGGCTTCAGACAAGCATGGGATAGGCATAAGGGAGCAATACAGATGAGTATGAATAGATAGGCCATTGACAGACCAAAGGGCAATTCAGGGCATTCATAAGGTAGAAAAAGAAATGGGCGGACTGGACGGGCCTTGTGGTCCTTATCTGCCATCAACTTCTGTATTTCTATGTTTCTACATTTCTGTGTTTCTAAAGTGAACTGCGGGGTATTATTTAGTCTGAATACCAATTCACGGTCATGTGGACATGAGTGGAAATTAGCAGGTGGGAGGTTCAGGAGGGACGTGAGGAAGTACTGTTTTACAGAAAGGGTGGTATAGCCTTGGAACAGTCTGCCAGTTGAGGTGGTGGGAGTGAACTAATTCAGGGGATTCAAGCAGACCTGGGAAAGAATGAAGGGAATAGTGGTTGCCCAGGGCAACAGGTCCAGTAAAGAGTAGGGGAAAAGGACTAGTAGAGTTAATACCCTCTAGGAGCATTAGGTTCCATGGAAGGTTTCAGGAATTTAGGGAACTTGGGCAGACTTGATTGACCTTTGGTCTTTTTCTGCCATCATTGTCTATGTTTCCATGTTTCTGTGTTTTAAATACTGAATCTTTGGCTCGTTCTGAAGATTAAGGTGCTCTGCCTCAAGAGACTAGCAATACATGTTGGGACATGAGTATCGCTCTATCATGTGGAGTTGAATTACTGCAGACACAAATAAACTTGAAATCTATGTTCCTGTGTGGCTGTAAGTTATGCATACCTCTCAACTGTCCCTGATTTTCAGGGATGTTCCTGATTTTGCCTCAAAATTTTCCTCTGTCCCTCATAAAATTTGTGTTTTTGTAACAGAACAGTGGTGATTAAAAACACAAAATAATGTCAAACATTAAAGTTCCAGACTTTGTTTTCTTCAGAAAATGCATCTTAGCTACTTAAACAGGGTGGAGGGAGGGGGATTTTTATGGGTTGGTTCAAGGATGTCTTGTTTCATCTGAATTCTGTGGGGGGATCGACTGCATATAAAAAATGAAGAACTGCAAGGTACTAATTATGTGCAGCTTTAGTGAACCTTTTTGTGATGTATAGAATCTTTGAGACAAAGTGTTTCAGGTTATGTAGGCTAATATATATCGACCCATTTGTTCTCAGGGATGATGGCTAATACAATTAGAGTTCGTACATGGAAGGTTAAGGGGATGAGAGACAAAAACAAAACAGAATAATATTTAACTATGTTGATAAAAAAATCAGCAAACTGTTTAATGTATGTTTTCCTGTATAATTGCAACCTGTAAATTGTAACCTGCACTAATTTACTCTGCTACCTGTTGCTGCTTCCTTCTTGCCTTCAGGAGTGTGTGCTGTAATGCTATGGATTGTAGCCACAAATGTTTAGACCTATGGATTGACTTTGATTGTACCTAAAAACTTGTCTTGTAGTCACAAGAATTTAGACCTCTGGACTTAACATGTTTGTACCCAAAACCTGTCTTGTACCACCTAAATGTTCTGAACCCAGTAGGATTATATGTAACGAATTCTGGGTTGCCCCTAGAAAAAGGGACCTTGTGGGCTCAGTGGGCTTACCCGGTTAACAAAATGAAATAAATAAATTATTCAAGAAACACATTTGCTGAATGATGATTTTGAATATTTGAGTAAAAAGTGGGGATCGGGGTAAACGCCCCATATAAACCTAATTCTGGGGGGGTAATATTTTGTTTTAAGAATTCAGGTATTACTATTCCATGATCCATAAGAGATCAGAATGGATGATATCGTATTAGTTTTTTTTTTTATATTTAATGTTTATTATACAATGGCAAGAAAGAATGGTGGCCTCTGATTGGTCAGTCTGGGACAAGACCCATGATGTTATCCCAGTACAACATCACAGGGTCTAGTCCCAGCACAGAAATGACCACATCAAGTCTTAACAGAATTACTCCACACACCCCTGTGTACTGATCCCTGGTCAGAAACCTACTTTACTAATTCCCGATCCCAAGCTGCCTTCAGCGTCCTAGCTCCTTCACTATTATATACAAGTGAAAACCTCCCTCCCAGCAAGTCTCACTTTTCCACAGCACTAAAAATAAAATCTTTACAGTGTACAACCCCTTTTCTTCCCTGAACCCAATGGCTTCAGTGGACCACAGAGGCCAAAACTGCTGGTCGTGCTATTCACAGAAGCTGCTCAGTTCATGACAAAAAAAAACAGCTGTTCAACCACAAGAACTACACAAAGCAGCTGACTATAAAAAAATATTTCAGATGACTGACAGAAACACAAATAAAATGTTTTGCTGCTGGCAATGGATTCAAACAGCAACACAGGGTTCCACGTGACCATGCACTTCATGGAGGCATGCCCTCGGCTTTCATCATGGTAATTTCCACTACTTCTTTCCTGACTCAAAAAAAAAAAAGTCAAACATATTTTAACAGCCCCAGTGTAGGTGGAGCTGAAGAAACCAGCACCTTTTTTTTCAGTTTACATCAATCTTGATCGCAATTGGCATAACACAAAAGGGCAGATGAGATGGATGACTGACTCACTCAGTATTGTTCAACAAACCATATTTCTCCCGCTCCTGATCAATGTTACAACTGCCACCCTTGAAGCGTCACAAAGTATTGGTCACAAACTAGAACACCTGTCCCTGCAAACAGGAAAAGGAAAGTGTGTATCTGTGTGTGTGTTGGGCCGGGGAGAAGAAAAGACTTGCCTGCTCCTGTTGGAAGCTGAGAAACTTGCTATACTGCAGAGAACAAACTAGAACGCATTTGAGGAACTGGGAACTTGGTAAAACATAATATTGTAGGGGACTAGGAAGGTAAGCTATACTTTCTAAAGAAAGTTTCATTATTTTCTTACTGGCATTAAGAATTGCAGGATTCCATTAAAGTGTAGTAATTTTATAACCAGAGGGGTTAAAATACAACTGAAGTTGCTTGATTTCTGTGCTAGACACATAGGATTTGGAAGGATATCTGTGCAATATTTTAGAAGTGTCCTTCTGGCTAAGCAGTGAGTTTATCCCTGGTTTCAGATAAAGGGTTTGTGTGTGTATTAGAAGCAGACATAGCAACTTGTCTTCACTGAAAGGCCTGCTTACATCACAGGTGTCACTAGACAATCAATTGATTCTGGGTGGGGCTTTTATCACTGGTGTCTTAATCAAACTACACAGAGAAAAGCCAGTCAGAAAAGACTTGCCTGCTCCTGTTGGAAGCTGAGAAACTTGCTATACTGCAGAGAACAAACTAGAATGCATCTGAGGAACTGGGAACTTGGTAAAACATAATATCGTAGGGGACTAGGAATGTAAGCTACACTTTCTACAGAAAGTTTCATTATTTTCTTATTGGCATTAAGAATTGCACATAGGATTTGGAAGGATATTTGTGCAATATTTTAGATGTGTCCTGCTGGCTGAACAGTGAGTTCGTTTTTATCCCTGGACTCAGTAGAGTGGTTTGTGTAGGAGCAGTGGTCTAGTACATTGTGGTGTTGGTTGACTTACTATAAAGGGCAGTGCTCGCCAGGGTGGTGGAGCAGTGGTGTATTTGATTGTTTCTAACAGTCACCAGTGGTTGTGGCCTACCCACCCACCCTTCCACTCACCCCGCCCAACCCAGGTGTGGCATTTCCTTTATAGCCAAGGTTCTGACATCACTTCCTCAACAGGTCTTGGAGCAGAACTGTCATATTCTTAATTACCCAGCACAGTGCATATAGGGTAAGTACACACACACACACACAAAAAAAATTATATATTACTCATTGTATATTATAAAGGAAGAGGGACATGTGGGGAGTGGTGCAATGCACTGGCTGTGGGGCAGCAATTTTCCAGGAGACATTCTGGAACCTGCATTGCTGCCCTATTTTCAGGCAACTGTCAGCTCTGAGGGAGGAGGCTGACCACCTCCAGGCTGAACTGGCAAGGACTAAGGAGGCCTCCCCCACCCAAAGAGCACCAGTTCCACAACCACTGCCTCAGAGGTTGCCATGTGTGAAGAGCAGATGGACCACAGTAGGTTCAGGGAGGGTGAGGGTGGTGGAACAGAGGTGTAGCCCCTGAGTTGTATCTCTACACAAATCATATGTCAGCCTGGCAAATCAAGGTTCCTCTATGATGACACCCTCATTGGAGACCAAGAAAAATGCTGGGGACATCCACAAGGGAGACCCACAAAAGAGTGGCAAGGGACACCACAGGGGAAAGAAACAGCTTCTGATAGGGGACTCAATTGTTAGGGTGTAGACCTGGGGAAGGGAGAGAGAGGGAAGGGTGCCTGCCTGGTGCCATGGCTTGGAGGGACAGGAGCGAGATCCTCAGGATTGCAGAAGCGGCATCACAGGAGAGGAAACTAGATATCATTGTCCACCTCGGGACAAATGACCTAGCTAGGCATGAGATCGGTGCAGTGCAGGATGAATTTGTGGAGTTGGGGAGGGGCCTCAGACAGGTATCAAGCACGGTATCCTTCTCAGCGATGCTGCCAGTCTATGGCAGGGATGAGGCTAGGGTACTGCACACCATGCAGTTTAATGAATGGTTGCAAAACTGCTGCAGAGCACAGGGCTTTGGCTTCATTGGGGACTGGAGTCCACCTGGAGAGATGAAGGTCTATCCTGGCATGATGGTCTGCATCTGTCCAGGAAGGGAAACACGCTCCTAGGTGACAGGTTTAAAGGCTTCCTAGGCAAGCTTTTAAACTAGCCAAGGGGGAGGTGCTGATAGGAAACAGGAAAGTTCAAGCCTCCCCCCACAAAACATGGCAGGTAGTAGGGTAAACACTGAGGTACAGAACTTGACAGAAGGCAGGACAGGGGCAAATGGAAAAATAGACATGGGCAATAAGAGCAGGGATGGGGTAAAAAAGGATAAAGCCAAGATTAAATGGAGGGCAGTGAGCACCAATGCCCGTAGTCTGGGAAACAAGCTTCTACAGCTAGTAGCCCTGATGGAAGAGGAACACTTGGATATTGTGGCAGTCACAGAAACATGGTACACAGAGAACCATGACTGGGATATCAACATACCAGGGTACACAATCTACAGAAGGGACAGGGAGAGTAAAAGAGGAGGTGGAGTAGCTCTCTACATAAGGGAAGGGATCAATGCTACAGAACTAAAAAGTAAAGGGGGAGGACAAGAGGAACTCTGGGTCACCTTGGAGACAGGGAATGGCATCACAATCTGCACAGGGGTTATATACAGACCCCCATCTCAAGGGGAAGAAATGGACAAGAAAATGATAGAGGGCATTCTCAAAATGGCTGAAAAGGGGATACTGTTGATGGGGGACCTGAATATGCCAGATGTTAACTGGGCAACATGGACTGCAGCCACATCCAAGAGCAGGGTAATTCTCAATGTCCTACAGGGAGCATGCCTTAGACAGCTAGTGGTGGAACCCACTCGAGAGGGAGCAATATTAGACCTGGTACTCTCAAATGGAGAGAGGATCACAAACTTAGAAGACAGTAGACATCTGGGAACAAGTGACCACTGCACAGTGTGCTTCACAACAAACAAACCATGGAGACAAGCCATACACAGACAAGGATACTGGACTTTAGAAGGGCTGACTTTGGCATAATGGGTGAATACCTGAGGAATGCATTAGCAAATGGCCAGAAAGGAGGGGTGGAAGAACAATGGAGAAAAATCAAAACTGTCATCATGGAGGCAACAAGCCTTTGTGCGAAACAAATATAGAAAACAAAGTGGAATAAAAAACCACTATGGCTCTCAAAAGAGGTGTCAGGGAAGGTTAAGGAGAAAAAGGCTGCATTCAAAAAGTATAAGGAATCACAGACGGAGCACGACAGGGAACTGTATCAATTAAAACAGAAAGAAGTGGGAAGGTAGTCAGAAAAGCAAAGGCCCAAACCGAGGAAAAGATAGCCAACTCAGTTAAGAAGGGGGATAAAACCTTTTATAGGTACATTAGGAGCATAGAAAGGTTAAGGAGATAGTGAAGATTAATAAAGGAGAGGAGGTGGGCAGAGGAGACAGTGAAAAGGCAGAGATACTGAATGAATACTTTGCTCAGTATTCACAAAAGAAGAAGAGGAGGAGTTACCTAAACCAAACAGTAGAAGCACTCTGGATAGTGGGGTTGACACCAGTCCATTTACAGAAGAAAGAGTACTGAAAGAACTCCTAAAACTCAAGGTGGACAAAGCAATGGGGCCTGATGGGATTCACCCTAGAATCCTAAAAGAGCTAAGGGAGGACCTAGTAACACCACTAACCACACTTTTTAACAAATCACGGAAGATGGGGTGGTACCTGAGGACTGGAGGACGGCAGATGTGATTCCCCTTCACAAAAGTGGGAGCAAGGCAAAAGCAGGAAACCACAGACCTGTTAGTTTGACCTCAGTGATGGGGAAAATGATGGAATCACTTCTGAAAGAAAGAATTGTTGAGTACCTAGAGGCCAGCGGGGCACAGGACCCAAAGCAGCATGGATTCACAGCAGGAAGGTCATGTCAGATGAATCTAATTGATTTCTTTGACTGGGTGACCAAAGTAATAGACCAGGGAGGGGCTGTGGATATGGCCTACCTAGACTTTAGCAAGGCATTTGACACAGTCCTGCACAAAAGATTAATAATCAAGTTAGCCAGCCTGTGAGTGGGTCCCAGGGTGGTAGCCTGGGTAACAAACTGGCTGCACAACAGGACACAGAAGGTAATAGTGAATGGAACACATTCTGAAGAAAGGGGGGTTAACAGTGGAGTACCTCAGGGCTCAGTACTGGGTCCAGTCCTCTTTAACGTCTTTATAGGTGACATTGCGGAGGGTCTGGAAGGAAAGGTAGGCCTCTTTGCGGATGACACAAAGATCTGTAACAGAGTTGATACACAAGAGGGGGTAGAACGGATGAGAAGGGACTTGGCAAGGTTGGAGGAATGGTCAGACATATGGCAACTTAGATTCAATGCAAAGAAGTGCAAAGTAATGCACCTGGGAAATAAAAATCCAGGAGAAGAGTACACAATAGCAGGGGAGGTACTAACGACAACAATAATGGAAAGGGATCTGGGTGTAGTCATATCAGATGGCCTAAAGGTGGGTAAGCAATGTGAGAAGTCAGTAAGGAGAGCCAGGGGGATACTGGGATGCATAGGGAGGGGCATCACATGTAGAAAAAGGGAAGTGGTTATCCCTCTGTACAGACAGTTGGTGAGACCCCATCTGGAGTACTGCATGCAGTTTTGGAGACCTCATCTATGCAAGGACATAGACAGGATGGAAGCAGTCCAGAGGAGGGCAACTAAAATGGTGCAGGGTCTACATCAGAAACCATATGAAGAGAGACTGAAAGAGCTTAATATGTATACCCTTGATGAAAGGAGGGATGGGGGGCAAGATAGAAACTTTTAAGTACCTCAAGGGAATCAACAAAGTCCAGGAGGGTAGCATATTTCAGAAAAAGAGATGTGTAAGAACAAGGGGGCACAATTTAAAGTTAGAGGGGGGACGGCTCAGGGGTAATGTGAGGACATTCTTTTTCACGGAGAGAGTGGTGGACGCATGGAACCGCCTTCCTGGAGAGGTTGTGGGGTCTAAAACAGTGGGGGAATTCAAACATGCATGGGACAGACATAAGGCAATTATAGTGGGGGGTTGCAGGAAGTAGGCTGTTGGTTAATTAGAATCTGCAGCTTATCCAATAGGTAGGGAAATGGGCAGACTGGGTGGGCCAAGTGGTCCTTATCTGCCGTCAAAATCTATGTTTCTATCTTTCTATATTTGCACATACACAGTCACTCACTTACCAGCAGCACCACCTACAGGCCAAAACAGAACTACTTTTTCCTTGGTATACCTCCACATTGATAAATAAAGTGAAAATCTTTTTAAAAATACTTTTTTATCATCTTTCTGTTTTTTCAATATAAACGAGCTATTGTATAATATCAGTAATGCACTCCAGGGTGTGTGTTGCACTGGGATAACGTCACTTTTGGGGTCACTGGATGCACTCGTCCAACCACCCCAGTCATAATGTTATCCCAGCACCCGGTCATCCATTATTGCTTAATTAGCACACTAGGGCACATCAGAGAATATACTGAGAACAGAATACATAACAAAACCATCTGTAACCGAGTATTAACATGGTTACACTGCTTATTAGAGGCATTCTGTAAAAGAGGAAAAAGGAAGATAAAATAAGGGAGACTAAGGTAACATTATGTGTAAGGTGTGAAAAACGTTATTTACTGATGGAGGTGGGCTTCCTGGCACAGGGCAGACTTCGACAACAACTAAAGGAAAGCTATGGGCATTAAACAAATACCCAGAGTTTCAATCTGTTACAGAATTGAAGAAAGAAGGAAGGGTGGGGCCACAGCAGTTCATTACAGGATTCAATGCTAATCTAAAGATGGATAGCAGAATACCCATGGCTGCCAACATAATTCAAATTTCTCCAAACTTTTCTGTTGCATGGCTGTTCATTTTTCTATGTCAGATATTTCTAAGTACCAACCTAAGAGAATGCCACAACCCCAGCGCAAGTGGAGCAGATTTCATTCATAACTGAGTTATCACATTTTTAGCTGTCAAGATGTAAATTCAGCCTGCCTGGTGGCACTGAGGGTTGAGGCGCTGGATGCCACACCTTGTACCATGCCGGCAACCCAAGTTCGGGAGCGAGCTCGGGTGCCAGGTGTCGGCAGGGCTGGGGAGAGGATTGAGCACCCACTAGGCTGCTCCCCTCCCCTTGGGGAGGGAAGGGGATAGCCCAGCACACCAGCGACTCCCGGTGGAGATCGGGGGTGCTGCAGTGCATGGGCTGCACATAGTACAGCGTGACTGACACATGCAGAGTTGCTGTGCACCACAGCATCAGGGAGGGGGGAGGAGGCCACCAGAACAGGGAAACTACTGGCTCCGTGGGGTAGGTAATGGCACCTGTCCCCCATGCCCTCTGCCAGGTCCACCTCGACTGATCTTCCAGTTCCTCCACCTAGGCCCTCACCTACAGCCAGAGACTGACATGTAAGAGCGCCCAAAGAGGAGGGGTGGCCCCACCATGGAGGGATTAAGCTGGGGGTGCTGGCTGCAGGGAGGTGGAAAAGAAGAGGCATAGGTCAAGGGGGCCTCAGGCGGGCTGGATACAGGCAGGATGCCTGACAGAGGCTCCGTGGGACCATGACAGGAGGGAAATAAAGTTAACAAAAAAAAAAGGATGTAAATTCAGATCAATGACTTATGAGGAAAGTCTCAGTTAATTAGGGGTAGTGACATTAAAATTAATTCTGGGGTCACTTTGAAGGAGTTACCAGTCAGTACGTCAATCTGAGTCACAACAGTCATCCAAAACGTCTGCAGTATCACACAAAAATAAAAATATGACCCTGATCAGTCAGGTTGAACCCACAACCCTGCCAGCAATCCCTGAAATGATGTGGTAGAAATTGCTGAAGAGTAGCAGGGGTGCAAAAGTATTGAGAATGGCACTTCCATGGCTGGCCCAGTGGCATGGAGGGCTGAGACATCATGCCTTACCTCCTGCCATGCTGGCGACCCATGTTCGTGGTGTGAGCAGGTCACCGGGGGTCTGCCAGGGAGGGAGAGGTTCGAGCATCCAGAAGACAGCACTCCTCTCCCGGTGAAGGGTAGTGAAGGAGTCCGCTGCATGACTGGCCCCTAGCGGTGGCTGGGGGCTGGCACAACAGATCCACACAAGGGGGCAGAGCTGAACAAGATGCCCGGCGTGCCACATACGGAAGTGTGCATGGCTCAGCCATTGGTGTCATTGCATGCCTTGGCTCTGGGCTCAGGGGCGGGACACAAAAATGGAGGAGAAAAAAGAAGCTAACCGGTAGGATGAAGCCGGTCACCCCACTGCACCAGGCCAGCTGGTGCCTCAGATTTGTGAGAGAGAGGAGACTGCCAGCTGAGTTGCCTGGTGGTGTCGATGGGGGAGCGCCGGTGGAAGGGGGCCAGTCAGCGAGGGACAAACAGATTAGGAAATAAAAAGAGAATGCCACTTCCACTCAAACTCATGCAATAAGGTTGAAGAAGTGATTTCTAACATGGGTATTAGATTTCTCCCAGTAACAGTAATCTATACAGACTTGAAGTTCTTGATTCCATTTATCAGATGTAGAATGGCTCTATTCTATCTTTATTTTCTGCAATCCCTTATATGCGTTGTCAGTCACATGCCCGCAAGTGTGGTCTTTTTGTAAATCCATGATCATATCTAAGAGTAGAGGAAATTTAGTGTATTCTTTATGTTTATTAAGTAAGTGTGTACTTGCAAGTACCCAAAATGTTCTCTACCAGTGAGTCCATAATTACTTTGAGGAACAATACCATGCTCATCCAAGAACTGGTAAATCTAAATAGGGCCATTATGTCTCCATCTTCAAAGAGTGAGATCCAAAGCCAGGAGAGGAAATCTGTCATTTTTGGCAAAACTCTTCAAAAGAAAGAAATTAGCACAAAACTGGGAGGCATTTATCTTATACCATATCTTAAGAGTCTGGGCAGTGAAACAGGTAATATGAGTAAGGGAGGGTGTAACAGCTCGGGCCGAGAAAAGTATAGGACTCAAATCAAGAAAAAAGCTAATGGTCATTTCAATATGTTTCTAGGCAGGGGTGGCTGGGGAAAGAAGCCAAGTAAAAATTATATTCAACTGTGTAGCCCGTGCATAGTTTCAATGATTTTGGCGATCCATGCCCACTTTTGCCAATGGAAATTGTAGGCTAGAATATAGAAATCGAGGGTGTTTCTCCACCCACATAAATCAAGAGATCCACTAATCCACGATGAAAAATAAAGAGGTTCTGGGAGGATAGGAAAGGTCTGATATAAATATAGTAAACTGGGGAGAATAATCATGTGGACAGTTTCTATTTTACATGAAGAAGAAAGGACCAGTTTGCCCCAAGAATCCAAATCTTCCATAATCTGCTCTGTATATGGTTCAAAGTTTAAAAGGCCAAGATTGCGTAAGTCATGTGGGATGATAATCCCTAGATATTTAAGCTTAATATTATGTCAGCACCATGGAGAGGCCGCTCTCACTTGAGGGGAAGGAGAATAATTATAAAGTAAATGTTCAGTTTTATTTAAGTTAAGCTTAAACCCAGAGAGGTCTCCAAAAGTTCACATAAAGGACCAAGTGACTGGTCTAGAATGATCAGGGTCCAATAATGTCAAAAGAGATGATATGTTATTTGTGAAATCATGATCCAAGGGCAACCGTTAACCTTAGCCAACATCTATGGTCCCAATGAAAACTCCAATGTTTTTCAATTAGTTTTTTTTTTGGTTTTGAACCTTACAACTTATAGATCCCCACTGATCACAGGTGGGGACTTTAACCTCACTCAGAATAACAACTTGGATAAATCTAATATTCACCCTAGTAAAATCCAAATTGCTACTACCAAGCTTCTACAATTTATGACAGATTTAAAATTAATAGATCAGTGGAGGTTAGCATACCCCATGATAGGCAATACTCATATTTTTCACCTGCACATCATAGTTCAATCCATCAATCAATCAATCAATCAATCAATCTTTACTTTACCAGGTTAAACATCTTTGAGATAACTCATTTTCAAGATGGACCTGGACAAAACACAAGGCAATACAGTAACCACATATACAGCATGAATATACAAGGATAAGGCAAAACATAGTACAATAATTAGGCAAAGCTTGAATACAGCAATGTGCATTTCTTGTGACAACAAATGGGTAATGACATAAGGTTATAAACAGTAAATATAACCAGAGGTTTGCCAAGGAGTAAGATGGAAAAGAAAGGTGAAGCAGAAGGGTTAGTGAAGGAGCATAGTGGAAGGAAGCATGGGAGCCTTGAGTATGGACCAT
This sequence comes from Neoceratodus forsteri, assembly GCA_016271365.2. Taxonomy (NCBI): domain Eukaryota; kingdom Metazoa; phylum Chordata; order Ceratodontiformes; family Ceratodontidae; genus Neoceratodus; species Neoceratodus forsteri. The sequence continues at coordinate 289,536,301 of CM057456.1, forward strand.
TAGGAAGTACAGGTACAGGATTCAGAGGAAGGCCTGTCCAAATAAGATTTTAAAGGTCAGAAATTTTACATAGTAGGCTAATGTCAAAGTTTTTTTGAGGTTGTTCCATAGGGAGGGTAAGGAGAAGCTTATAGCTGCCCTACCAAAACGGGTTCTAACTTTTGGAATGATGAGGGAGATATAGGAAAGGCTCCTTAGAGCATAGTTTCCTGGGGGGCAAACAGGAAGACAGTCCAAGGTATAGTTGGGGAGATTTTTGATAAGTGCGTGGTATGTCCAGAGGGCAGCATTTCTTTGTTGTCTGAATTTGAGTGATGACCATCCTACCAGGGCGTATAGGGTGCAATGGTGGGTGGAGTAGGGTGCCCCTGTTTTGACTCTTATAGCCCTATGATACAGAGTATGTAGTATGGATAGGGATGAGTTAGTGCTTTCTCCATGAAGAATATCCCCATAGTCCAAAAGTGGAAGGAAGGTCGCTTGCACAAGTCTAGTTTTTGCATCTGTGGTGGGTAAGTGCTTAATATGAAAGAAAATGGCAAGTTTCTGTTTGAGTTTTATGGACAGTTCCTCTATATGGTCTGTAAAGGATAGTTTCTGGTCCACCCATACACCCAAGTATTTAAATTTGGGTACAAACTCAAGCGTTTCACCTAGAAGAGTAACAATTTGGGGCAAGTCTCCCAGAGTTGGGAATTTGGAGGGCTTTGAAAAGGAAGAAAAGAGCATTGCCTTCATTTTCTTTGTATTTAAGAGAAGTTTTAGGTGAAGCACATTTTGTTGCAGCTGGTTAAACTCTAGTTGGAGGTCTAAACAGACTGATTTAGGGCTGAAAATGTAAAGGACAGTATCATCCACGAACAGGTGAATGTTGGCTGCTTTAATGCTGGAGTGTAAGTTGTTTTTGTAGATTATGAAAAGGACAGGGCCTAATATGGAGCCTTGAGGCACAAATCTTGGGAGGATTTTCAGCGGTGAGAAGTCACCATCAACTTTGACCTGCTGTAGATGGCCAGTGAGGTAGTTGTTGAAACATTTTAAGGCCACGGAGTCAAAGCTAATGTTACGGAGGATGTCCAGGAGTAGAGAATGGTCCACGGTATCGAATGCCTTACTTAGGTTTAGGAATAAGGCACATACATAATTTTTGGAGTCCAGAGCATTTTGCCAGTTGTTGGAGACTTTGGTGAGTGTGTAGATAGTACTATCGCGTGGTCTGAAGCCAGATTGGAAAGGTGAGAGCACATTACATAAGTCAAGATGGTCTCTAACCTTCCAATTTACAATTTTTTCTAGCATTTTGGAGAGGGTGGGGAGTAAGGAGATGGGTCTGTTGTTGTCAAGATCACTTGGATCTCCTAATTTGAAAAGCGGTATTACATGTGCCATTTTCCAGATAGATGAAAGGGTTCCCTGGGTCAGAGACAGATCGAAAAGATGAGTAAGAGGTGGAGCAATTATGCGGTAGCTGATTTTTAGGAAGAAGGAGTAAATCAGATCTGCTCTTGCACTTTTTTGAGTATCTAGGCCTAGGAGCAGATCTTCCACCTGCTTAAGAGTGACCAGAGAGAAGGAAAAGTGGGTTGCGGATTGAGAAGGGGCAGAAAATACAGGGTCCTGGTTCTGTCTACAGAGCTAGTCTCATAAGTTCTGAGCAGGAGAGGAATCAAATGTCAAGGCAGCCATGGCAAAATGGTTGTTTAAAAGATCTAAGATAGAGGGTTTATCAGTGAAGGTCACTCATCCAGAGGACAGTTTAGTTGGGAGAGGATTTGTGGGCTTGTGGCCTTGAACCTCCTTCAAGGTTTTCCAAAACTGGGTGGGACATTTGTTAAAATTATCCAGTTTGTTGCAAAAATAGCTGGCTTTGGCAGCACAGATACACTTTGTGCACTGGTTTCTGACAGCTCTAAAGGCCGTCCAGTCATCTGGAAGTTTCGTGTTGCATACTTTTTTCCATAGCTTATCCCTATGGAGAAAGGCAGACTTGAGACTGGATGTAAACCATGGGCAAGAAGCTTTTTTTGTTCTTAATTTGAGTAGGGGCGCGTTCTGATTGATAGCACCAAGGAGAATATTATGGAAAATCTTGTAAGCTTCGGACACAGTAGAGGCCAGGTAGAAATCCTGCCAGCAGGAGTATTGAAGATCTGAGAGGACTGCCGAATGTTGAGGTTGCGGTAATTCCTTCTGGAAATACATTTAGATGTAGAGGTACATTTCTGAGTGGACCTGATACAGGCGATGGTGCAGTGATCACTAAGGTCCATGAAAAAGACTCCTAAATACGCGTATCCAGTAGGTGGGGTTTATTCACAAGGATTATATCAAGGAGAAAACTGTGCACTGGGTTTTTAGTGTTTAGTTGGGTGACTTCCATGACATAAAATGTTTGTTACTGTAGCCAGAAATTACTCAATAATTGATTTCTTTCTTGTATCAGACTGTTTGTTGTACACTATCAAGGACACTGACTACAAAGGGATATTTATTTCTGATCACTGTCATGTTCTAACTGTGTTGGAAATCAACAAAACACCAAACCAGTACACTCTTCGACTATACCCTACTCTTCTTAAAGATTCTACTTATCAAGAGAAAATCTGTAAGGAAATACCTGCTTTTCATGGTAAATTATAATACTGATACATCACTATTTATGTTGTGGAATGCATTTAAATCCTACATTGGGGGGTAATGATGGCACATAATTCCCAGTGCAAAAGAGACAGGCAAATAAAAATGAACCAAATAGAGACACTCATTAGTCAAAAGGATAGGATGCATAATACAACTCATGACTCCTCTTTGTTACAAGAACTGCCAGCTCTGTGAAATCAGCACCACAGTATGACAATATTGCAAGCTGAAAGACAGATTCTTTGGACCCGGTCCAAAATCTACGCACTCGGTGACAAGCTAGCTAATATTCTTGCCTGGTAACTTAAAAAAGAACAGGAAGAGAATAACATAATTAATATTAAAACAGACTCAGGCAGATATTCCAATCTTCCCCAGGAACCAAACCAAGAATGGACTAAATATTACAATAAACTCTATACATCTGAACGAAATGGGGACAACTCAGATATTGATTCCTTTATGCAAAATATTTCAATTTTAACTTTAAATCCTGTACAAATTGCACAGTTAGATGCTGAGATATCCACAGAAGAAATAGATCTTGCCATCAAGACACTTTCCAGTGGTAAGGCCCTGGGCCCAGACAGGGTCCCTATAGATTTCTATAAATCATTTTCTCAGCTAATTATTCCACATTTAAAAAAAACTGTTTGATTATATCTTCATACATCAGTTATTTCCCCTTTCATTTAATGAAGCTATTATTTAACTTTACTTTTCTTTTTTTTTTTGAGAGCTGGCTCTACTATTGGCTTGTTGTCCCTGCCACCTCACCCCATTCCCCTGGACTTACCTACTGCCTTCCCCATAGTGCACCCTGAATTGCTCCCTAGGGCATGGCTGTTGGGGAGCCCCCTCTGCTACTCCCTGAATGGTGCCACGTGGTGATCCGGTGGCAGAGTGCTTCAGTCAGCTGTGTTGGGCTCGGTGGGGAGGAGGGCGGATGTCCTCTATGTCACAGCTGATCAATTTTTCCTCCTGTTGTCAGGAGGTGTAGTGTGCAATGACGTAAGGCACATTCATGCCAATGTCTGGTATACCTCTCTGAAGCCTGCAAGCCTGAGCTGTGACACCCCCAGACCCCACCAGGGGTCAGCAAGCACCTTGCCCTAACCCCCCAAAGGAGGAGGAGAGCAATTCATCGAACATTTGATCCTCTTCCCCCTGGCTGGCCCTCTCAGTCCCAGGCTCACATCCAAACCCAGGTTTTGTGGTGCCACAGGCGGAAATCCAACGACTGTGCCCGCAGGCCGACACTTATTATACTTTAATAAAAAGGATAAAGACCCAATGAACCAGTGGTCTTATGCCCCAATTTCCTTAATTAATTCCAATGCCAAAATTTTGGTTAATGTCCTAGCTAACAGAACAGATAAGATGCTACCTGATACCATCCATCAAAATCAGAATGGGTTCATAAAGGGGAGACATCTCAGAGCCAATATTAGATATACAGTAAATCTTGTGGATAAGTTTAAAACATTGGAATTCTCTATGCTTTCTATACATGTAGAGAAAGCATTTGATAGGGTTGAGTGGAACTATATTAAAGCAGTACTAAGATTCTTTAAGTCGGGACTTAAATTTAGAACATGGATCAACATTCTGAATTCAAACCCCACTGCAGAAGTGAGGACTAACGAGAATATTTCCAGTTCTTTTCGGCTTAAGCATGGGACCCGTCGAGGATGCCCCCGTCCCCCCTTATGTTTTTTCTAGTTGTGGAGCCTCGCAGAATAGTGATTAAAACCAACCAAAACATTAAAGGATTAATGGCAGATAACACAGAACATAAGATCAGCCTTTATGTGGATGATACTTTAATATTCACTAAATCTGAATCAAATCTTCCTAGAGTTAAATAAGTCGCTGACTAATTTTGGTTCCATATCAGGTTATAAAATCAACTGGGGAAAATCTGAAATAATGGAATCAAAAGTTCTTACAATCCCATTTAAACCACCCCATCAACTTAATATTCAAAAAGTTACACAATTAAAATATCCCAGTGTGTTTATTGCTAATGATCTTTCAATAATATTTCATTTAAATTTTAAACATTTAGTTTCAAAAGTGAAAAACAATCTGGACCATTGGGAAACCCTTCCCCTTACTTTAAGAGGTTGCTTGAATGCTATCAAGATTAACATTTTGCCGAAGTTCTTATTTCTATTTCAGACATTACCTATTCAGATTAAAGATAAATTTTTTGCCGATATGGGAAAAATAATTTAAAAATTGCTTCGGAAAAGCCGGTCTGGTGGTGCTGACAGTTGAGGCACTGGATGCCACACCTCGTGTCATGCTGGTGATCCAGGTTCGGGAACAAGCCTGGGCCATCGTGGTCGGCAGGCGAGAGAGAGAGGTTTGAGCATCCAGACTGCTCTTCTCTCTTTTGGAGAAGGAGGGATAGCTGTCCTGCCTGCTGATTGCTCTCTAGCGATGGCTAGGGGGAGATATGGGTTGGGAAGCTCGAGCTGACATACGAGTCAGTGGGGAGGGGGGAGGGAGAAAACCAGGAAAATGGAGCTGGCAGACTCCATGATGGCTCTGCCAGTGCCCATCCCAACACTAGAATCTGGATTTGTGTTCCCGGGTGGGGGGAAGCCGGCACTCCTTGCCGCGGCCCTGTCACGGGAGGGCAACCTGTGGGGGATCACTGGGGAGAGTCAGGATGGGAAAATGTAGGACCTGAGTCCAAGCCCCTCCAAGGGAGAAACCGGAGCCACCTGCCAGGCTCCTCGGAGGATAAAATGTATATAGAAAAAAAAATAGCTTTGGGAAAAAAAAAAAACAAGACAAACTTAAAAAATGATATGCTCTAAAATCAGAGGGTGGTCTTTCACTACTGAATTTCTATTGGTATTACTTGGCTACTAATTGAGCCCCTGTGCGTTCCTGGTTTCATAATATTGATTGGCTCCCATGTCAAACTGAGTCAGTCTCATGACCATATGACACCATTAAGCATGTGTAATATGCTGGATTGTATAGGAAGAAAATTAAAATTTTGTGTCAGAGCACCATTATGGGCTGTACAACTTGGGACAAAGTATTACAGTTAACTTATATTTCACAAAATATCTCTGTGCATTCTGCCATTTATTTAAAAGGAAACATTGGCCCCTCGGTAGATGATCCCTCTTTCAATAACTGGCACGCTAAAGGTATGGTAGAAATAAGTAATTTATTTACTAATAATGGACTTCGGGAGTTTGCCTCATTATAAAATCTATATAATTTACCATATTCAGACTTTAGATGTCTTCAAATTTGCGATCATATTGCTAAAAATTTGGATGTCTCATCAGCTCCTAAATAAAGCAAATTAGAGGATATATTTATTAATCCTATTAGGCCTAACTTTATTTCAAAATTTACTAACTTCTGGTGCATAACTGCATGAATAACCTTGACACTTTAAAATCTAAATGGGAAGAAAAATTGGCATGTAAATTGTCAGCAAAGGAATGGGCTCATATAACTGACATCTCAAACCTTTGGCTTCAATTTCAGTTTATTATGTATACTGGAAAGGCATATGAGCAAAATTGTTCATTTTCACAAGTGTATAGTTAAGGAAAACATATTAAAGGGTTACAGTGCAATAACAAGGGTACATTAAGTATGGACAGTACGCATAAAATCATAATGATAAAAATAAATATAGCAAGTTGTAAGGGTTATGGTGCAAAACATGGGTAGAAAAGAGAAAGACACTACACATAAGGAAGTATAAAAAACACAAATACAAGGACAAAGCCTAGGAGGCGGTATCGCTGGTCAAATGATCAGAGGCTAGTACTAAGGTCAGGCATGGTGCAAATAAGTGCAAGGGTAGGCCTGGTAGTTGCAAAAAGGTAGGCTTACTACTGAGGAGCCATGGCACCAACCTATCAGAGTTAGTGGGAGAGATGGTGAAGTAAAAGGGCAGAGGCATTAAAGGGTGGGGGCACAGGGACAGGTGCTTCTAAAGATAATATTTAGATGGCTATGAAAAAGGGACACAGGAAGAGTGAGAGCCCTGATCTTCAGGGTTGGCAAGAGAGAGAGAGAGAGAGAGAGAGTGGGTAGTGCATAGGTGTGAATATTAGGGAGGGAGGCACCTGCATGAAGAGGCCAGAAACGTGCTTCCTAACGTTATATTTAAAGGATGGGGTAGAGGTGCACTGGATGATAGCAGGGGGAGGTTGTTGAAAAATTAAGCACCCATGCAAGAGAGGGTGTTTTGGCCCTTGGTGGTGCGGCAGAACAGGATGGAGAAGGAAAGGGTGGAGGACCGTCTTGTGGTCCGAGAGTGGGCTGACTTAGGGAAGAGGGAACAAATACTATCAGGAAGGTGCTTTGGAGTCGATCTCCAAGGGAGGGCCAGCCAGAGAGTTTGTAGAGGTCACAGTGGTGGGTGTGGCTGGGTAGGCCGGAGACAAAATGGATAATGTTGTGGTAGGTGCTCCAGAGTCTGTGAAAGTTTTTCTAGGAAAGGGGAGGGAAGTAGACCAGACCATCATTGTCAAATAAAGGGAGAAGGAAGCTGCAGGTTAGGAGAGTCTTTGACTCCTTAGTAAGGAAAGGTTTCACCCTGTAGAGCATGCCAAGCCTTTGGTGTGCTTTCTTTATTATTTGATTGATGTGTGATTCAAAGTTAAGGTGACAGTGTAGAAGCAGGCCAAGGTATTTGAATTCATAGACTCTCAACCGGGTTGCGGTTGTTGTCAAACAAAGAGAAATCAAAGGCTAGATGGTTTCCTGGAGCCAGAGAATACAATGGCCTTTGTTTTTTTAGCATTAAGTAGAAGTCCTTTTGACAAGAACCAGGAATGGAGTCTATGAAAGTTGAGTTGAAGCTTGTTAAGAAGGCAAGAGATTTTTTTTCCTTACAGAAGACAGCAGCATCATCTGCATACAGAATGAGCTCAGTATTAGAGCAGATTTTGGGGAGAGAGTTAATGACAAAGGAAAAAAGAAGGGGACCAAGGATAGACCCTGTTGTACTCCATATTTGATGGGGCTTGAGTTTGAAAGAACGCCGTCAATTATAGTCTGATGTGACCTGTGACTAAGGTAGTTTTGAAACCAGTTTGTGACGTCAGATGAGAAATGCAGAACTGCTAAGGTGGAGAGAAGGACATTATGGTGGACAAGGTCGAATGCTTTAATGAGGTACACAAAAACAGAATCAGTTTATAAGCCTTAGTCGTTGGTTTTGTTGATGTAGCTGGTAAATTTTATCAGGGCAGTCTCAGTGTTATGACCAGCCCGAAAACCATGTTGTGCCACTCAGAAGATTATATTTTGTGAGGAAATCAATGGTTTGTTTGTGGACTATTTTGTCAATGATTTTGGAAGGGTGGGGGCAAAAAGGAGATGGGCCTGTAATTGGAAACTTCGTCTTTAGGTCCGGATTTGTGGAGGGGTTTAATGATAGCGCATTTCCATTTAAGAGGAATAGATCTGGTGTAGAGGGAGTGGTTGAAAATGTTGATGAATGGAGTGGCTAAGTATTCACAAACACGTTTAAGGACCCTGTAGTCTATGTTGTTGAGGCCTATGAATGGTCTGGGATCATTAGTTTTAAAAAGTTTGACCACTTTTGGTGGGGAAAGCCACCGGAAATGGAAGCTTGGGTGAGGGTTTGGGAGGGGAGGAGGGGGACAGGGGACAGGTGTATGTGTGTTTTGGCTTGTATATATCCAGATCACCACATTAGTGATTGAAGAGGGAGGATATTTCCTGGGGATCCATGATAGTCGTTCCACCTGTGGAGAGGCTGATCTGCTCTTCGTTTAGTCCTCTATCGATGAAGTTGTTAAGGTTGTTCCAGGTCTGCTTTGGTTTGCCCATGGAGCGTCACTGTTTATCAGTGAGGAAAGAGATTTTTGCAGACTGGACCGCAGATTTGTATCTGTTATGACGGGTTTTCTACTGTTGAGGTAGGTGAGGACATTTTTGTTTCCTGTATTTGGACCAAGCCTGGTCTCTTTCTCCCATAAGTTTAAGGAGATCAGGGGAGAGCCATTTGTGATTATTGCCCTTAACCCTAATTTATTTCAAGGGGATTAGGGAGTCACAAAGAGCGAGGAATTTGTTGCTAAATGTTTCGAGGGCTAAGTCAATGTCCTGAATGGATTCAGCAAAGGACCAGTCTGTGGCAAGGACATTATTTCCAAACTCAGTTGGATCGACTTTATTTATTTGTCTTGTGTGAAAGAACTTGTGTTCACAATGAAGAGTTTTTGTTGACCAGCAGCAGTAGACTGCACAATGGTCCCTAATGGAATCAGGGAGAACCTCAGAGGAGGAGATGTGGTGGTGGTGGTGGAGAACTAGAATCCAGTCGAGTAGAGATTCATAATCAGACCTATAGTTAGTCCAAGTATGAGAGGTGATGAGCTGGTGAAGGCCGACGCTGATAACGGATTCCTTTGCCACATCAGACTGCTGGGACAGTCAATTAAGGTCAAAATCACTGAGGATTATCCATTCCCTTCCAGGAGGAAGGGAGTTCTTGAGGTTAAGGAAAATGTCCATTTTATCCGAGGGGGTGCCGGGGGGGAGATAGGCAATGCTGATGGTTATAGTCTTATTGATCCCCAGCAGGAGATTAATAGATAGCGTTCAAGGTTGGTGGTTTCTGGGGTTGAGTCCAGAGTAGTGGCGGAGAGGTGATTTGCTAACCAGCAGAGGCAACTGCCCCCTCTTTTACCAAGTCTGTCCTTCCTAAATAGGGAATAACCATCCAGGTTTATTTCATTGGAAGGGATCATATTTGTGAGCCATGTTTGTGAGAGGGCAATAATCTCAAAAGAGTTGGCTGATAACTAGGATTCAAGCACTGTTTTCTTTGCCAACAGACTTTGGACGTTCAGATGTACAAACTTGAGCTGGCTGGAGTGATTGGAGGGAGTAGAGGGGTTCTTGTCCACTGCAAGTGAAGGACAGGGGTTGGGGTAGATGGACCTTGTGATGAGGAGGAGAAGAAGGAGGAGCCTCTTGTGTCTGTTGTAGGCAAGAATAGAAAGCTTATGGTGTCTGGGTCTAGGGCAGAGTCATGAAAAAGCAGGTCAAAAGTTGAATAATGGGGAGAATTCATGAGGAAGGCAGAGTTTGTTTGAGAAATGTCCCGGGGAAGGTGTGGTGAGGATTGGGACAGAGTGAGTTGGAATAGGGGGTGGGGGAGAGCTATGGAGTGTTAGGGAAATGTGGTGGAGTGCGAAGGGTGGGAATTGAAAGCAGGGCTGGGGAGAAGTGGCATGGGGGTGCTAGGCACAGATAAGGGGTGGTGAAGGATAGGCTAGGGCAAGGGGGAGAGAGAGAGAGGAGAGTAGGTGGTTATTCCTGATAAAGCTGGATAGAGAAAAAAGAGTAGGAAGTTTTACAGTCAGGAGTGCAAGTTCATAGTAATACACTGCTTTAGGAGGGTGATACATTCCAGAAAGAAGATTAAATATGTAGTTCTGTTTCTTTGTGCATGTACAAGTTTGGGTGTGGGGTGGGGGGGAGACAGGATATGATGGAGGAGAAAACAGAGAGGGGGGCCTGGGATAGGTGAGGAAGAGGAGAGGTAGATGTAAGGGGCAGAGGAAAAGGTGGCTGAAGAAAGGAGTCACAGTAGTTTTACTATGTACATTGGTGTCAGGCCCTTTAAGAAGGGCAGGCTGCCTACAGATTCTCCTTAGGATGAGTGGAAAAAAGGGGCAGGGCATGCGGTGCATTTAAAGAGTGTTGGGGCAGGGGTGGGTAGGTGGGAGAAAATTCACACAGAACTTGCACACTAAACTCTACGTGCCTTATGCAAACAATAAACTGTAAGTACTCTATCCTAATTTAAATAGGATTCAAAGAAAATAACTGTAGGCTTCAGAGAAAATAAATGTAACAGTGCAGCCTAAAATTCTGTAGTACTATTTTAGCAGAGCAAGCTGTAACAATGCAGTTCAAGAAAAAGGCAGTTTAGTATAACATTTAGTCCTTAGGAGAAAGAATTCTGCTTTCCAAGGTGATTGTAGTAGGGCTAAGAGGCGCAGCTAATAGGGAGCTCCAGCAGGGCAAAGAGACCCAATCGGTTTACAGCAGGAGAAGCGCCAAAGAAAAAATGCAGCTGCAAGGCTTCACCAGGTGCTTTAGCATACCTTAAGAAGTGGGCAGGTGGGCAAGCAGTGCACAGGCGATGGCTGAATCAAGGAAGCCTTCCTACAGTCCACCAAGCAGAGAGAGGGTCTGGGCAGTGGGAGCACCCATTTAGGGTCCTCCTGCTGGAAGAAGTGAGAGAAGAAATGAGGATTAAGTTAAAAGCCGGGCAATCAGTGGGTGGGGAGCAGACAGGGTAAAGAGACAGAGGAATAGCAGGGGCAAGGAGAGAAGGGGATTAGTTAAATCAAGGAGAGGGCACAGAAAGCAAGATGGGGGGAGGATATCAGATAGAAGAGAGATTGCAAAGGGGGGGGCCCTCATGGGTCAGCACAGTCTGCAAAGAAAATGGTAGCCCAAAACTAGATGACAACAGGGAGCGACTAGCAAGAGGCAAGGTTAGAGAAAGCAAGGGAGGCAGTTAAGAAGATTAGAAATAGAGTTCGAGAAGGCGGAGGAGGCAGGATAGAAAAATTTAAACAGAACTTGCACACTAAACACTAGGCACCTTATGCAAACAATAAACTGTAAGTACTCTATCCTAAATTTAAATAGGTTTCAAAGAAAATAACTGTAGGTTTCAGAGAAAATAACTGTAACAGTGCAGTCTAAAATTCTGTAGTTCAATCTTAGCAGAGCAAGCTGTAACAATGCAGTTCAAGAAAAAGGCATTTTACTATAAAATTCAGTCCTTTAGAGAAAGAAACATAGCAGTTGATGGCAGATTAGGACTGCAAGGCCCATCCAGTCTGTCCATTTTCTCTACCTTATGAAAGTGCCATTGGCCTGTACTCTATCAATGGCCTATCTATTCATACTCATCTGTATTGCTCCCTTATGCCTATCCCATACCTGTTTGAAGCCCTGCACTGTATTCATATCCACCACTTCTTGAGGCTGGCCATTCCATGCATCCACCACCCTTTCTGTGAAAAAGAACTTCCTCACATTACCCCTTAATTGGCCTCCCTCTAATCTCATGCTGTGTCCTCTTGTCCTGCTATTTTTCCTATATCGAAACATGCAAGACTCTTTCACCTTGTTAATGCCCTTAAGATGTTTGAATGTTTCAGTCATATCACCTCTCTCCCTCCTTTGCTCTAGGGCAGTGATACTCACTCCAACTTGGCACAGGAGCCACATATGCGACTTCACTTGGCTCAGGAGCCACAACCCACATACACAGCATTCCCACTTCCGAAATAAAGCATGCGCACAAAACATATTCATTTAAAATAAATTTATTGCAATTAAATAAACATAAATTAACAAACAACAGCATAAATAAAATCAGAAATAGAATTGTTACACATTTAAATAGCAGTCAGTTAGAGACATGGCACTCCTTCTTTGAAACAAGTGCTCTGAAGTCTGGCTGTGAGCATGATACTGCACTTCGAAGACATTCTTTTGTGTGCTGGATCCTGAGCCAATTTCTCTTTGTGTTTTTAATGTGAGACATACCAGAGAAGGCTGCTTCACATCTGTATGTGGATGGGAACATTGAGATTAGCCACAGAGCAAGTTTTGAAATATGAGGATGATGGCTTACCAATTTCCAAAAATACTGAACATCATTGTTCTTTCAAAATTCTCTGTTAAGCTCTTCAGGGCTTTTTAGTTCCACAAATTCCATAATGAGATCAGTGGAATTAGACATTCCAACAACGTCTTCCATTTCACTAACCTCCATGAGGAATGGGTTGTGCACCAAATTCAAACGTTTTTCAGATTTCTTAAAATCTACAAATCTGTTAGCATGGTTTTCTGACAGCTCAGAGAGCACACTGCTGAACATTTCATGATTTGGAACAGTATCAGGCTGTTTTTCAATTATTCTTTGGACATGATTAAACAAGTTGTATTTTCCACTGATAACATTGCTTTGCAATACCTGCAGCTTGCATGAAAACAATGTCACTGCTGAATACAAGTCATACACAGTTTTATTGTTTCCCTGCAACCTCAGATTTAAGTCATATAACTGTAGACTAATGTCACAAAGAAAGGCAAGAGACAACAACCACTCCATGTCATCAGGGAACATGAATCGTGAAGTTTCACCACATCCAAATAAAAACTGCTTCAGTGGTGAAAACAAATCAATTACACGGGCTAGTATGTGACCACGAGATAGCCACCTGACTTCTGTATGGAGCACTAAGTCACCATAATGACTTTCAAAGTCATCACACATCATTTAAATTGCTGATGATTCATTGCTCTTGCTCTGATAAAATTAACCAAATCAATTACATCCCTCATAACATCACAAAGTGTTTTGAATTTGCAAAATAATACCTGTTGGTGTATAATGCAGTGATAAGACATAATATCAGGCATAGTACTTTCAGAATTACACATCAGCTCCTCTTTTAGTAATGTTACAGCACCACTTCTCTTACCAACCATTGCAGGTGCCCCATCTGTAGTTATGGCTGCAATTTTATATGCTGGCACAGCAAACTTTTTTTAGTGCAATCAGGACTTCATTTTTTACGTCTGCACTTGTTGTGCCTGACTGCAATTGCATTGTATCTAACAGGTCCTCAATTACAACGTCAGCAGTTGTTGATCTCACAAAAATTAACAATTGTGGGATGTCATTAATGTCAAGACTTTCATCAATTGCTATGCTAACAAATTCTGAGGCTAACAATTTTTCTTTCAGTATGCTTTCAATATTCTCTGCAATATATGTTGCCTGCCTAGCTACAGTAGAATCTGACAATTGTATTTTACATAGCTCTTTTTGCAGCTCAGCCTTATCAGGGAATAGTGTTGAACAAGCTATTAAAATGCACACACACACACACACACACACACACACACACACACCACACTTCACAATCCACACCAAGTGAAATCAAATTAATTTTTAAAACTCCACACCATTTTATAAGTGAACAGCAGTGAACACTTCACAATCCACACCAAGTGAAATCAAATTAATTTTTAAAGCACCACACCATTTTACAAGTGAACAGCAGTGAACACTTCACAATCCACACCAAGTGAAATCAAATTAATTTTTAAAACACCACACCACTTTACAAGTGAACAGCAGTGAACACCAGCCCCCCAAAAACACTAAATCTCTTCCATTACCTGCTTCATTATTTTGAACCTTGTTGATGAAGTCAGAGAACACTACAGTGAGGGAAAAAAATAACAATAAGTGACCTTTGTGAGACCCTTGTATTTATTTCAAAAATAATATGCCCCTATATTAGATAACAACCTAATAAACATTATGTACCTGTACTTTGTGATAAGTTGCTGTCCTTCTCACCACTAATAGTCCATGGAATACTCAGTGCAGATGAGGCATAACGAGACTACCGAGAGAACCTCAGGGCATTCCACCATGAAGGACTGACACCAGCGAGATAACCGTGAAAAAGACCAACTTTCGTGAAACACCGTGACCAAAAAAACAAATGTCCAGTTAGCTCTGTGGTGCTGTTTTAAAACCGTGAAGAGGACCAAGGAGAATATTTTAAACATCAAAAACGCAAAGCACAAGTGAAATCATGAACCACCTTGACCAAAAATACAAACGTCCAGTTAGCTATTTGATGCTGTATTTATTGGGTCACAATCATTCCTCACATTTACACTCGTGGATGCTGGCTACCTCATTAATTAAATAAAATTTACAGCCCATGAGTGAAACGTGCTTTATTTGAATGGAAATGAATGAAATGCTATTAAAAGCTAACCGATGAATGAGACATTTATCAATTGGCTTTTAATAGCATTTCATTCATTTTGAGCCAAATAAAGCATGCTTCACTCATGGTAGATAACACACTTGATGAAATGTAACTGACAGATAAATGAAATTAACAGCTCTTATTCAGCAGTCTGCTGTTAATTTCATTTCATTCAATTCCAGGATTCAATTTCATTCCGAATGAACACACGGATGCTGGTAACGTTACCCTGCTCCCCCACAGTAGATTTCTCCAAAATACTGTCCACTTTATTCTTTTAAATACACCATTTAAGTCATGAACCTGAATGTCTCAGCCACGTCTTAGCTTTCTTCCAACTCAATTCTTGAATTTTTCAGTTGCCCGATTTAGACTGGAGCGGGGGCAAATAAAGAGCTCGCTCACTCTCAAGAAGGAAACAAAACCAGTGCCTCAAATTCTCTGGGGAGCTCCCAAAACAGTCTCTGTGTACCCAAAAGAAATGAAATGAAAGGTGTCCAACCCAGTCCCCCCAATCTTGCAGCTGCAGTCTGAACTGGGACTGTTATGAAGAGGCAATGTAGAGGGAGGCAGTAGCTGTGCTCCAGTGGGGAATTAAAGCTAAGCCACATTTAAGAGGTAAGTACATATTGTAAAATGCAATTTTTGTTTATTATTGTGCAGTCCCATCTTCTAGCTTTGTCTTACCCTGAAATAAGCAAATAAAGAGCCTCTGAATTTTACAGTTGCTGGATTCAGACTGGAGTGGGAGAGGGAGTGGGAGCGGGGGCTGGGGCAAATAGAGAGCTTGCTCTCAAGTATGAAACAAAACATCGTGGTTATTTTAATTTTCATTTTCCTGACTCAGATGAGAATGGGGGCAAATAAAGAGCCACATGGTAGGGATATGGCACTGTCATTATGGGAGCCACAAGAGTAGAGTTAAAGAGCTGCATGTGGCTTGCAAGCTGTGGTGTGAGTACCGCTGCTCTAGGGTATACATATTGAACTCTGTTAATCTGTCCTCATATGTTTTCTGATGCAGTCCCTGCACCATTTTGGTTGCCCTTCTCTGGCCTGCCTCCATTTTGTTAATGTCTTTGTGCATGTGCGGCCTCCAGTACTGCATGCAGTACTCCAGATGGGTCCGAACCAGTGTATTGTAAATAGGGATTATTACCTCCATCTTACAATTTGCGATACCCCTACTAATACACTCGAACATCTCTCTAGCCTTACCTACTGCTTTAGTGGTCTGCTTGGATGATTTTAGGTCATCTGTGATGATGAAGCCCAAGTCTCTTTCTTCCCTTGTGATTGCCAGCAACTTTCCTCCCAATCTATAGGTGGCTTCAGTGTTTCTCTTGCCTATGTATATGATCTTGCACTTCTTTGTGTTAAACCCCAGTTGCCACTCTTCCTACCATTTTGCCAGTTTGTCCAGATTTCTTCTCATTCTGCCCACCCCATCTGGATCATCTACTGTGTTGCAGATCTTGGTGTCATCTGCAAACAGACAAACTTTACCCTCCAGTCCATCTGCAATGTCACTGATGAAGATATTGAAGAGGACTGGCTGCAGGATTGATCCCTGAGGTACCCCACTTGTGACTTGCATCTCTTCTGACTGTATACCATTTACCACCACTCTGTTTTCTGCCCGCCAACCAGTTTGCCACCCAGTTGACCAACTTCTGACCCACTTCAAGACTGCCCAGCTTATTAATCAGTCTTCTATGTGGAACAGTATCGAAAGCTTTGCTGAAGTCAAGGTAGGAGACATAATCTGCACCCCCTTGGTCTGTGACTGTGGTTACCCAGTCAAAGAAATCTATGAGATTAGTTTGACAGGACCCTCTTGTTGTAAACCCAAGCTGTCTTGGATCCTGTGCTCCTATGGATTCCAGGTGTTGCACTATCCTTTCCTTAAGGAGTGCCTCCGTAATCTTGTCCACTACTGAGGTAAGACTGACTGGTCTGTAGTTCCCTGCCTCGTCCCTGCTACCACTCTTGTGGAGCGGGATCACATGAGCCCTTCTCCAGTCTTCTGGGACCTCTCCTGTGCTCAGAGATTCACTAAACAGTTCTATTTATTATGCTTTTTTTGTGCCACCTGCTGCCATTCCTCAGCCTCAGTCATGGCCCCCTCTTCTCCCACTCCCACATTAGCCACAACTCCCTGATACCCCTGGCTTGCCCCCAGGGCAGGTGGGTTGCAGCACCGCCCGCGCCGCAGTTGGGATAGGTCAGGAGCTGGCCTGGGCTCATCTCGGAGTGGAGGGGCAGGCTTCATCTGGGCAGCAGCAGGCAGCTGAATCTTCTCCCCTGTATGCAAGGGACAGGGACGTGCTATGATGGCCAGTGTCCACCCTGCCCCTCAAACTACATTCTGATGCCAGCTGCTGTGGTGCCCCCAGCCTCTGCCAGGGGTCCATCAAGCACCGGTCACCTCCCTCCCTCCCTCCCCCCAGAAGAAGGAGAGCAGTCCTTGGGAAGCTCAGTCCTTCTCCCCTGGCTGGTCCTCCAATCACTAAACATTTTTTTATTTGTACTTTTTGGACACTATCCAGTGCCAGTACCTCAGCCTGGGTCACAGTCCTCGCTGTTCCTTGCTACCCACCAGGTCAGTACTCTCCTCAATACCCCTGACACCCCCCAGAGCAGGGCTGCGGCACCAACTCTTAAGTGCCGCTTCGTCAGGATAGGTCAAGGGGAGTCAGTCTGGGAGCAATTTTTGGGAGTGGCGAGGCAGACGCCACCAAGGTGCTGATTGAGGCATTTTTCTTTCCCCTGTAAGCGAGGGGCAGGAACGTGCAATGACGCCTGTGTCTGTCCCACCCTTCAGAATCTGGCTGACACTGGCTGCTGTGGCACCCCCAACCTCCACCAGGGGTCCTTCTAGCAGCAGTCGTGCACTGCACCCTCCCCCCAGAGAGGGAGAGTGGTCCATGGGATGCTTGATGTTTCTCCCCCGGCTGGCCCTCCGATGACCCAGGTCCATTCCCGAACCTGGGTTGCCGGCATCACAAGTGGAAATCCAACTGCTGTGCCGATGGGCTGGCATATCACTAAACAGTTCTGATAATGTCTCTGCTAGTTCTACCCTTAGCTCCTTTAGTACCCTGGAATGTATGCCATCAGGTCCTATTGCCTTGTCCATCCTGAGCTTAGCGAGGTCTTGTAGGACCCTTTCTTTTATGAAAGAACTTGTGCACACCTCCCTCCCCCCTGTGTCCATGGTGCTGAGCTGTGGGCCCTGGCCTACCTTCTCCTCAGTAAATACTGAGCAGAAATATCTATTTAGGATAGATGCTTTTACTTGGTCCTCCTCCACACACTCCCCCTTATCCCCTTTGATCTGAGCAATACCCTCTCTGGACTTTCTCCTTTCACTAATGTATCTATAAAAAGTCTTGTCCCCTTCTTTTTCTGTTTGTGCTAGTATTTCCTCGGTTTGGGAATTTGCCTGCCTTACTGCCTTCCCTGCTTCCCTTAGGGAAGTTTGGTGTGCCTCCCTATCTTCATCCCACTGCGTTCCCTTATATTTCCTGAAGACCAGCCTTTTGGCTCTGACCTTTTCTGCTACTGTTTTTGAGAACCAAAGTGGTTTCCTCCTTCTTTTGTGCTTGCTTTTCTCCCTAACACGATGGGATGTTGCTTCAAGTATTGCATCCTTAATGCTTGCCCACTTTGCCTGTACCCCCTCACATGTATTTCTTTTTGCCAGGGCTAGCTTAACTCTGTTGGCCATCTTATCAAAATCAGCTCCTCTGAAGTCCCATATTTTTGCCTTGGAATGGGATGATTTAGTTCTAGTGGCCAAATTGAACCATACCTTGTGATGGTCAATGGCCCCCAGGTGATCTTCTACCTGGAGATCTGTTTTCCTTTCCCTTTTAGTTAGTACTAGATCTAGGATAGCCCTGTCTCTTGTGGGTTGTTGTATCAGTTGTCCGAGGCCCTCCCCCCTGCAGAGAATCCACTATGTGTCTAGTTCTGGCGGATGTTCCTGCTGGTATTGACCAATCTGTGTCTGGCATGTTGAAGTCTCCCATTATCAGAACCTCCCCTTTAGCTGTCATGTTTTGTGTATCTTCTAACAGTAATGTGTCTATGTCCTCCCCCTAGTCTGGAGGCCTGTACACAACCCCAGTTCGTATGGCTGTCCCATTTCCTGTTTCCAGGTTGACCCACAGATCTTCTGGCTCCTTATGTGTATTCTGAATGTTTGTAGCTTTGATATTTTCATTGACATAATGGGCCACTCCCACCCTCTTTTTTGCACCTCGGTGTCTTCTGAACAGTACATAGCCGGGTACTGAAGTCTCCCAAGTGTGGTTACTGGTGAACCATGTCTTGCTAATGGCTACTATGTCTAGTTTAGCCTCTGTCATTGTTGCCTGCAAGTCTGGAATCTTGTTTCCCAAACTGTGGGCATTTGGGTACATGATTTTCCATTGGCCAGATTTCGGTGTTAGTTGTTGGGTGAGGTCCGGTGTTTCCCCTGCGTGTTGTATGGAGAGCTAGACCTTTTTTCTTACCTACTGATGCAAATGAACTACAAACATGTTGAACTCCTATTTGAGCACTAGCTGAGGGGGGAGGGGCATTTTTCCCGTTCTATGTATCGGGTGCTGCACCCTCTCCCCATTTGCTAGTTTAAGTATTCTGCAAAGACATCAAATATCGGTCCCAATGCATTGATTCCCTCCTTAGTCAGATGCAGTCCATTGAATTTAAAGAACTTTTGCTCCCAAAGCTGTTGCCAGCTACTTATGAATTTGTGTCCTTTTTCCTGGCACCAGCCCCTGAGCCACATGTTTAGCTCCCCTATCTCCCCTTCTCTGACATTCTGTCCATCTGCCCCCCTCTCCCAGACTGGCAGAATCTCAGAGAAGGAGATGCCAGACAAAATGGATGAGAGTTTGTCTGCCAGCCTGGTCAGGTGTTCCTTGGTCTCCACAACTGACTGGTTGGCAAGATTGTTAGTCCCTATGTGTACCCGGATGTTGATGTTTTCTCCTGCTTCCTGCACGATTTTAGCAATGCGGTCAGTTTCTCTCCAGGCTGATGTACCTGGGAGACATCTGACCACTACCCCCAGCTGGAGGTAAGTGTCAACTCCCCAAATCATGGAGTCTCCTATGATCAGAAGTGTTTTGGATTTCCTTTTTGCTTTTCTTGTTTTGGTTCCTGTTTTGGGTGAGTTTTGTTGCACTAGCTTCTATGTTACAGTGTTCTCTGCCCCTTTGATTTCGGAGATAGAGGCAGATACCTGTTTGTAGTTTTTATATGATTTGTGGAGGTGATACGTTGGAGAGCACTGAGTGATGGGGCACCTGATTTGCCCCTTCTAACCACCTGCCAGCCTCCCAGACCAACTACGCTCTTCGGTCAACGTGCTTCTTTTGGATGTTGGGGAAATGGCAGGTGGTTCTTATAATATATTTCCTCCTGAATATGTGATTTGAGGAGTGCAGTCTCTGCCCATGCTGCCTGGAGCTGAGCTCTTAGATCTCCAATGGTCCAGCATGTAGGACAGCATCCTAAATCCTGAATAACTGCCCTTTTGAAAAGTGTCCTGCAGTACCTGCTGCTAATAATATCCATTCCAGTTGAGTTGCCAGGTTTATAACCTGGTGCGAGTAATTAGAAGGAGGAAAATGAAAGCAAAAGTTTGATTTTCTGTTTTGTTTGTTTGTTTGTTTTTATATAACTTGTTATAACAAGTTAAATTACATGTGCTCCTGTAAGTGAGGTCACTGTGTGGATACCCCTCTGATCCTCCCCTTCCTACTTTGCTACAGGAAATGTCACGACTGTGCTAGTCTATAAAAGGAGTGTAGCATGGGGTGGTTGGGGATGGGGGTGGGTGGCTGGGCCCTTCCCCTGCTGAAAAAGAAGACCCACAGAGGAAAGAAACAAGGAGGTAACAGCAGAAACAACCAACCAACAGCAAATGCAGTAGCCCTGAAAGCTTAGTCTAATGATAGATAAAACTGTAAAATCTGTAAAGCACCACTAGTAATAATTTCACAGAAGATATACCCTGCAAAAAACACTTTGCTACAGAGAAAAATAAAGCAGTAACAGAAGATATACCTTGCAAAAAACAATTTGAATCAGAGAATATTACTGCAGTAATCTGTAAGCACAAAACAGTAAAAAACCTGTAGGCACACCCTGTAATAATGCAGCAGAAAGTATACCCTGCAACAGCAATTTGACTCAGAGAACAGTTAAGCAGTAAAATGTTAGCAAAAAACAGTAACAATACCTGTTAGCACAAAAGGAAATAGTAACACGCAGTAAATCTACCTAGCCAAAAGAAGCCTTAATCTTTGTCCTTGCTTTGATAATGTTTCTTACTCTGTCCTTACAAGTAAACCTAGAAGAAAAGAGCTCAGGTGAAGCTAGGTGCCTTTGCCAGCAAGCCTAGTCTTTGGCTTTCTGAGATGATTGTAGTAGGGCTAACAGGCGCAACCAATAGGGAGCTCCAGAAGGGCAAAGCGACCCAATCGGTTTACAGCAGGAGATGTGCCTGAGAAAATGCAGTGGCAAGGCTTCACCAGGTAATTTAGTGTACCTTAAGAAGTGGGCAGGTGGGCAAGCAGTGCGCAAGTGGCAGCTGAATCAAAGAAGCCATCCTGTGGTCCACCAAGAAGAGACCAGATCTAGGCGGTGGGAGCACCTGGTCAGGGTCCTCCTGCTTAAGAAGTGAGCAGGTATGTAAGCAGTGCATGTGCGGCACCTGAATCAAGGAAGCTGTCCTGTGGTCCACCAAGCCGAGAGCGGGTCTAGGCAGTGGGAGTGGCCTCCTGCTTAAGAAGTGGGCAGGCAGGCAAGCAGTGCATAGGCGGTGGCTGAAGGAAGTTGTCCCACAGTCCACCAAGCAGAGAGTGGGTCTAGGCGGTGGGAGTGCCTGGTCAGGGGCCTCCTTAAGAAGTGGGCAGGTGGGCAAGCAGTGCGTAGGTGGTGGCTGAATCAAGGAAGCCATCCCGTGGTCCACCAAGGAAAGAGAAGGTCTAGGTGGTGGGTATGCCTGGTCAGGAGCCTCCTGCTTAAGAAGTGGGGAGATGAGCAAGCAGTGTGTGGGTGGCGACTGAATCAAGAAAGCCGTCCCATGGTCCACCAAGCAGAGAGAGGGTCCAGGCAGTGGGAGCACCAGATCAAGGGCCTTCTGCTGGAAGAACCTTGGAATTCTCTCTACAAAATTGCAAAAAATTTATTTTAATGATGCATAGAACTTATTACACACCTCACAGACTAAATTTAATGAATCAAGGGCATCTTATTCTGTACCCCAGGTGTACCTTTTCAGTCGGCACCCTTGAACACATACTGGTGACATGTCCAAAGCTGGATACCTTTTGGTACAAAGTCCTGAAAAACATTCACTTTAGTATCCTCTCTCAAAGAGCTAGTGTACTGCCTAAAACTAATATTAGTTTTTAAAAGCAGTCAACCATTACCTTTTATATCTGAGGTACTTTTTTATTCCCCTTTGTTTAATTAGAAGATACTTTACCTGATGTTAGTACAGTATGTGTGATGTGCGGGACTGCACTCTGCCTGGTAGCTGACATATCTACTGTATCTCCATTCCCCCATTACATCATCAGCGTTGTGACCTCACTAACTGTGGCATCACTGCTGCTTAGGAACAACCACTCAGTGGCTGCTAGATCAGTCGCCTATGATGCCACAGTCAGTGAAATCACAATACTGATGATGTAGTAGGGGGAGATAGGGATAGGAAGAGTGCAACAGTAGTACCACTCCACAAGAGTGGAAGCAAGGAACAGCCAGGTAACTACCGTCCAGTTAGTCTAACGTCAGTCATAGGAAAACTGATGGAGTCCCTGCTGAAGGAAAGAATAATAGCTTTTTAGAGCAAACTGGTCAGCTCAACAAAAATAAACACTGTTTCACAGCAGGGAGGTCCTGCCAGACAAATCTGGTTGATTTTTTTCAATTTGATCACCAAAACAGTGCATCTGGGTGGGGCAGTGAATGTGGTTACCTGGACTTCAGCAAAGCTTTTGACTCCGTTCTGCACAGGAGACTAGTCAAAAAACTGGAGAACATGGGTATTGGGCCCAAGGTTACAAACTGGGTCAGAAACTGGTTACATGGAAGAACTCAGAGAGTATTAGTAAATGGCACTCTGTCTGTGGAGAGGAGGGTGACAAACCGGGTCCTGCAGGGCTCAGTTCTGGGACCTGTCCTCTTCAACATATTCATCGGTGACATTGTGGATGAACTGGAGGGAAAGGTGTGCCTGTTTGCAGATGACACCAAAATTGGCAACAGGGTAGACACAACAGAGGGCCAGCAAAGCATGGAAACTGATCTCTGAAAACTGAAGGAGTTGTCCAAGACCTGACAATTGAAATTCAATGCCAAAAAATGCAAGGTCATGCACCTGAGAAAGCGTTACCCAGGGAAACTGTACTCAATGGGAGGGGAGCAGCTGGTGGCTACCAGGGAGGAGTGAGACCTAGGGGTGATCATATCAGATGACCTCAAGGTCAGTAGACAATGTGAAAAAGGCAGCACTAAAGGCTAGTGGTATCCTGGTATGCATAGGGAGGGGCATCATGAGCAGAAGGCATGAAGTAATCATGCCCCTGTATCGGTCCCTGGTCAGGCCTCACCTGGAGTACTGTGTCCAGTTCTGGAGACCACACCTCGGGAAGGACATAGATAGGCAGGAGATGGTACAGAGAAGAGCAGTAAAGATTGTGCAGGGCTTGCATCAGGAACCATACAAGGCAAGACTGGAAGACCTCAAATTATACTCCCTAGAACAACACAGGAATTGTGGGGACATGATAGAAACATTCAAATACCTTAAAGGCAACAACAGGGTGCACGTGCAGAACCTCTTTCAGGTAAAGGAGTACAGCAGGACTAGAGAGCACAACCTTTGACTTAAGAGAGAAAAAGTTCAGAAGCAATACAAGGAAATTCTTCTTCACTGAGCATGTTGTGGAGCCATGGAATATCCTGCTGGAGAGGGTGGTGGGAGCCAAGACAGTGGGGGAATTCAAGAGGGCATGGGACAGACACTGTGGGATACACAAGCAGGCAGCTAAGTAGGGGGTTAGGAAGCCAAGGGAAGACTTGATGGATCGTATGGTCCCCACCTGCCGACAACTTCTATGTTTCTATGTTTCTAGATCTGTCAGCTGCCAGACTAAGAGCTGTTCCACACATCCAGTACAACATTATCACATAAAACACCTTCTAACGAGCAAAAGGAAAATGGAAAATACTTCATGAATAAAAAGTTACAACTGATTATTTCTTTAAGTTTGTATAATTTTCCTGTCTGTCTGTTTTGGCTTCACTAGCTCCTTAAATTTGTTAAAAGGGTGGAATGGATTCTGCTCAGTATTGGCCTTACTTATGCAATCACTACATCGTACCAATGCCAGGCAGTTCTCCAAGACTTAATCAATGCTTTTAAATGCATTCTTCTCAAATGGAAAGACTCAGCACCACCAGAATTCATTACATGGATGATAAAGTTTGCCAACTGTTTAGTCAGATCATCAGTTCTAATGTGGTTCTTAGATTTTTGAATTTGTTCCATAATATTAGTGGATATTGTTCTTTTTCCTTCTATTTTTTACTTTCATGATTTTATTAATGTCTTTCTTACCCCCCTTAGGTACCTGAATCCAACAAGCAAGGTAAGGGCCATATGACAGCTCTTATTAAATAGGAAGATTTTCTTTTGGTCACTTTCTCTCGAGTAGCCTATTCTAGCTGTTTTATGTTATGTATTTTGTGGTACATCTTGAATGTCTGTAAATGGTTGCATTCATTTTTTGTTCCTTGCATTATCTATCAAATAAAATAAAATATTCAAAAAGAAAAAAAAGCCTGTTTTAGCCACTTATACCTGTTAGCTTCATGAATGAGAGGGCATATACTGTTAGAAAAGGGTCATCAATATCTTTCTCTTTTGAGGGACTGTACAGTACATTAGCTGCGGTATATACAGTACAACACATAAATCCTTACTCAGTACATTAGCAAAAGATGAAGAGCTTAAAGAAACAGGCAGGCTTTCAATTGCTTTTGTGGCATACACAACCCAGAAAAAACAATTACATACGTACATGCAGTGGTCAGAGCACTGCACTTACCATGTTCTGCGATAACTCCATCCATTTTGGTGTTGCAGTCATCTAACTGATGATTCTGATACTGAGTGCCGCCATTCTGCCAGTTTCTGACAGACCTCTACTGCAGCACCGACTGGTGAGGGAGACAGTGGAACATCTAAATGCAGGGAAACTCCATCTGCAGGCAATGATTCAAGACCTGAAAAGGGGAATGAAGGAGATGCTGCAGCAAATGACAGTGCCATGGACTTCAACACCAATGGAGAGGAACAGTACAGCTAGTCTTTTAGAAGAAACTATTAATATAGAAGTGGAGGAAATGAAAGATGGCACAGTGCTGGAAGCAATGGCAGATGAAAGGGTACATGTGTCGATTTCACTGAGAGTAGTCCATGGTCACATCATGGATACAATGAACTTTCTGCCAGATATGGACATTGTGCCTCTCTCAAGCAAAAAAAAAAAGGGATCTCAGGTGCTGGAGCTCAAACAAATCCAAACGTTTTGCAACACTGATTTTTCGTGCACTTGTGCTGCACAACATGTACAGTAAGTGAATGGGCAAATAAAGTAAACTATGTCAGCACAAGGGACAAAAAGGGGCTGCCCAGAAACCTGATCAAAGTTATCTTGACCCATGTCAGATGGCACTTTGATTTAACACCACCAATTCTTGTGAAATATTGGACAGCATAAATAAACAGCTATGAATGGTGTGGAAAGGTGGAAGACACCTACTAACATAGTACTACACCATCTGCCCATGAAATGACTATTTTTATATTACTGAATTCTAAATACCTTGTGTAAAGCATGTTGTGCTATTGGTTACTCTGTGAGCAAAAAGTTTTTTTTAAGATAATAATGGACTGACACACCACGACTTAAAAGGGGTTGGGGATAGAAATATAGCAATAGTGTCAATACTTCCATAGTGGGGAAATTACTAGAGACTATCCTGAAGGAAATGTTGGTGAATTTCCTGGAAGTAAACAGCCTTCAGGACGCCCGGCAACATGGATTCATCAAGGGGAGATCTTGTCAAACTAATCTGGTCAAATTATTTGACTGGGTGACAAGATTTCTAGATGGATGCTGGTTGGTGGATGTCCTGTATCTGGACTTTAGTAAGGTGTTTAACTCGGTGCTATATGGGAGATTGCTGGGCAAGCTGAGGAACTTGGGGGTTGGGGTTAAGATGGTCAAGTGGGTTGGGAAATGGTTGAGTAACAGGCAGCAGAGGGTGGTGGTAGTGGGGGAGCTCTCGACACCTAGGAGGGTCACAAATGGAGTCCTGCAGGGATCTGTTTTAGGTCCACTGCTATTTAATGCTTTTACAGCAGACATTGTGGTAGGAGTTGTGAGTAAAATGAGCCTGTCTGACGACGACTCCAAACTAGGAGCGATTTGTAGACAGTGAGGAGGGGAGGAGGAGAATACTCCAGGAAGATCTAGAAAGACTGAAACAATGGTCAAAAACATGGCAGCTGGGGTTCAACGCTAGGAAGTGTAGTGTACTAGGAGCTAGGAATCCAGGATATAGCTACCATTTTGGTGGGGGGGGGGGCAGTTATCCACCTCTGAGGAGGAGAAGGATCTGGGGGTGATGATCACAGGTAAAATGAACCACTCAGAACCATGTAGGAAAGCAGTGGCAAAAGCAAACAGAATGCTGGGTTGCATTGCTAGAGGGATCACTTTGAGGAGGGAAGGAGGAGGTTATACTGCTACTGTACAGGTCCTTGGTGAGGCCTCACTTGGAGTACTGTGTGCAGTTTTGGTGCCCATACTTAAAGAGGGAAGTCATGCTCCTGGAGAGAGTCGAGAGGAGGGCATCTAAGATGATCTGCGGAATGGGGAAGAAGCCTTATGAGGAGAGACTGAGGGAGCTCAACATGTACTCCCTGGAGTGAAGAAGGGACAGAGGGGATATGATTGAGACCTTTAAGTACATGAAAGGTATGAACAGAGCTAACACTGATGGTCTGTTTAGATTGAAGGGGGAAGGGACCACGAGGGCACATAGCCTGAAACTGGTGGGGGGAAGTACAGAAGAGAAATGAGGTATCACTACTTCATGGAAAGGGTGGTGGCACCATGGAATGCACTACCTGAGGAGGTGATCACACTGAAATCAGTGGGGAGTTTTAAGAAAGGATGGGATAGGTTCATGGGCAAGGTACATGTTAGGAGGGAAGTGAACAGAGTTGGGACTTGGGGAGGCAACCTATGGAAGGAGGGAGGGAGGGAAAAGGAGAGGGGGCAGCTGCAGTGACTTAACTGTGACTTGCATTTGAGCAGACGGGATAGACCTTATGGCCAAAATTTGCTGGCATTGTCGTATGTTGATTGTATATGTTCGTATATTTGTAATATCAAAAACAGGGATGGCATAACATGGGCTAATGTTAATTAAAGAGCAGGGGATTGATTTTCAAAGCCCCTGATTGCTGCAAGCCCCGGGTGCACTAAAAATATGGTGCACGGGGCTTGTGGCAATCATCCGGCCAGCAACTGGGAGTTTCAACCTGTGCATCAGATGCCACAAGTTAGACCAACTTTTTCCGGTCTATCTTGCGGCATTCCCAGGGGCTGTTTTTACGGAACTTGCACCAGATATTTGGCATAAGCTGCCATAAAACATAGAAACTGTAACAACTGTGCCCAAGATTTGAGAATCAGACACAGTTACAGCAAAAGGATTCAGCACACTGCCAGAACCTAAGTGTCATGGCACTGGGCTCGGCACAAGCCCTGCACCACACTTTAAAAACTGAGCCCCATGTGTTTACTTCTAAAAAATAGACAACTGACTATTTTGTTTATTGTATTTTGATGTGTTTGTAGTTACTTTTTTACATTTTATAATATCAGTGCAATGAAACAAAGCAGTTTTCACCTTTGCTTTTAACAATGTTAGTAAACCAAATTCTTATTAATCTTTTGCTCTTTAATGTAGCTGTTGATTTTTGGCTTGGTGTTCTACCTGTAGCTAAATGCAGGGAGGGGGAAGGGAGAGGGTAGGAAGGTTGCAAGGGTGACCTTACACAAAGTAGAAAAATGAGGGCTATCAGACACAAATGTATATTAGTTAGTAGGTGTTGCATCTTAAATGTGTACTCTGCATTGTAATTGGCTTCACAACTATGCCAAACTGAGCAATGGATCACTAGACACCTAGTGATAGGCTAAAGATTAAAAAAATTCAGCATTTGCTCCTCCGACACTGGATGGCATGTTGACAGAGCGATAGTGCACTGTCATGCACTATAATATACAATAACTTTGGAAGTGGGGATGGCTACCACTGTAAGTGGCTGTACTGTGTTGGGGTATTCCTAAATCCTGGATAGATGCAGTGGGAGTTGATTAAGGAATGTAAACAACTGTGTTTGTATGGCACCACCAGTATGATGGGCAGTCTTTTTTTCACTTTTTAAAAGTAAAAAGGAACCAGAATTAAAAAACCAGCCATATGAACAGTCTTTACAGAATGTGAACAATCATAACATGTTGTTTAAACTAGGGACACTTTGTGGCCTAAGAGGGGTTGACAGTGATCCTTAATCAGCAGCAGTTTTTAAATCTCCTGTAGATGATTCTTGCCAGTGTCATTATCTGCAGGGGATTCTGGCATGCTACCTGGACTTGTGGCTTCATAACCTATCAGTCGAGGGGGAATGGCAGAATCAACCAGATAAGATTTTAATTTTTAATACAGTACCTGACAAACAAAAATATTTCTTTAGCACTCAAAGTACTAATTGGGGGGAGCCCCACACCGAAGTGTGGGACTTTATACAGTAGACTTTTTCCTTCAAGAGCTAAACATGTTTATGAAAAAAGTCTACTTTCAAGGGTTTGTTTTTAAGTGAATTGCAAAAGAAAAGCAAGACACATACACTTTTAACCTTTGTATTTATTAGGCATGTCCAAGATCGTAGCCTGCTGGTTTAATATGTTCTCTGCAGTACCATAGTAATCACAGTTCAAAAGAACAAGTTGCAAACCATTAACAAAAATAGGGTGCATCTTATTTCAGCTTTTCACCTTACTTTGGAGTATATATGTACAAGTAGAAAGACATTCATTGATGAGAGTCAGAGCTAAGAATGAAACAGATACATGGGAACTTATTTTACAATTCAAAGATCTTATGGCTTTGGTTTCAAAATATTCTCTGTAGATTCTCATAAATCTGATGTGCAAATGCACTGAGTGTCAAAGGAATGGGTTCAGAACAGCTAAAAGAAAGAGAAAAATGTGAAACAGACCCATTAACCCTAGTTTTAAGGTCAAGGGTTAAATCCATTTGGCGTCATGATAGTTTGGGTAGACTCATATGATGTAAAATAGTGATCATCTTGCTCACAGTTGTTACTGAAGATCTGCTCCGGTGATGAAATGCTGTCAGTCTTCTGTGGCTACCCCTAATTTGCCCCATTCAAGTGCCATTTCTACAGGGCCAAAGAACATTACCCCAGGCACCTATGCTGGTCTGAAACTGAATAATTATAGGGTGCTTGATAGACAGATTGTATCAAAAAGTGGAATCTATTTAAAGTGTCCACACTCTGAAAAATATGGCTAATCCTTCCAAAAGTGAAAAGAAACAATTCTTTTACCATTGGTCTCACCTCTGTCCCTTCGTGGGTGGTCTGGGCAATGTGTCTTTGATACTGAAGCTATTAATATATTTTTTCATCACATCCTTTGAGACTACATCAAGGAATCTAGAGAGTAACTTATCCCTGGACTAAAGAATCAGCTTTTAGTAGCTACTGTGTATACACATCTGCCTACTGGCACTAGCATCATACAATATGATTTGAATAAAATGTCTGTCACACTATCTCAGAGTGCTTTACTTAAGGAAAGTAGCTGCTTCTGAAAACTATGGAACTAAAAGGATAAATACAACATCTGAGACCAAACAGCATGCAAGAATCTTTGACATGGTTAGGAGTGCATGCAGTTATGAACTGTTAAGGTCCCTAAGGTAAGAGGAAACAAGGACAAATTATATAGGAATTTTTAAATTAGTACAATGCCTGTTCAGCAGTGAATATAAAGTTGCTAGGATTGGGGATAAGGTGAAAAGTAAAGACCCTGATCCTGGTTTCCCCACTCTGGGCTGGCGGAGCCTGAGAATGATGCAGAGGGTTCAAAATCTGTCCAGAGAGAGGCAGCAAGCCATCCCATGGCAACAGGTGATGATTTACTGTGCTATGTAGTATGTCTTTATATTATATTTTTTAACATGGGTGTAACCCCCCCCCCCTACAAAAAGGGGTTCCTATAATGTCTTCCTGGGCTTGCCCAATGCCTATTGTCAGGATGGTGTCTTGTGTCTGCAGTAGTTTAGTGTGTCTGCATGAGAGCGCTAAAGTAAAGCCTCCATGCCTGTCTCTTTAAGAGATTCATTATGCTGTGTTGGAAATTAGTCTGGGCTGGGTCCAAGTGGTTTAAGGCTCGTGACCAGTCAGACGAGTGGTATTTCTGCTCTATTCTGCCGTCGCTATATGTGCAGAGGGAGCCCTTTTAGGAGCTGTAATTATTTGTTGATTACCTGCTTTAATAATAATAATATAGGAGTTTGTCTAACTTGTCTTCCATTACAGTTTGAACTTTTGCATAGGAGCCACCGTTTTGGTTCTGGACTGCCATAGTTGGACCAATCGAACTTCAGGGGGACTTAAAATGGAGACTGTCCCCAGAGGTCTTGTGGGACTGAATTTCTGTAGGAATTGTAGTTTTTAATGTTTGGTGCCTAAATGGACCTGGAGGGGGAGCCCTTTCTGTGATAGACAGTTTGATCAGCCAACCGAACCTTTTAGATCACTGGGAAAGCCCAGAGCTGCCTGCAGCAGTGAGTCAGTTGAGAGTTGGAGTGAGGAGAGGGAACAGCTCAAGTAATTTGAGCAGCTGCTCCTGCATAGTAGCACGGGAAATCAGCGGGAAGGCTGTGTTTGGTCTGCCTGCCCCCCATCTTCCAGTGTGAAGAAGTCTGAGAGAGTAAAATCGGACTTAAATTACTATAGCTGGTATTGAGACCTGAAACCTGAAGAGAAAGTGAGTGATTGTTGCCTGTGTGTGGACCGAAGTCTTGTTCCAGAAGCGATCGGCCTGTCAGGTACCGAAGTGAGCCTCAGGATGAAAGGTTTGCACAGAAACCCTGCTAAATTGCAAACGGACTTTATCCGATCTGTGGCTGACAGCTGTGCTGCTTGTAAGTGCACTGAATGTGTAGTGTGGGTTGCGATTTGGTTCCCCACTATTGTTTATGTTATGCTAGCTGGAAGCTGCTCCAGCACTCGCTATGGACTAAATCCGAACTGTTTGTTCTGTCTGGGCCCTGCCATCTTGGCCTAGACTGCTGCTCCCATCGCAGAGACTTATCTGACGAAAGACCCGCTTAGGGATTTGGCTCCCTGCTCAACACCATCGAACAGGTAGCGACCACCACGGTGAGTCATGTAGGCCCTGCTTCCCCTGGCAATTCAGTACAAGATCTAGAGGTCTTCATCTCATCAGTCCTGCCTCCTGGTCTGGGTAGCATGAGTACTAAACAGGGTAGCTCCCTGCAACAAAGCTGCAATCATTGGGTGTCATCTGATTATTTGTTTGGGTTTATTACAATGAACTGAACCATCCAGCTCTGGAGTACAAACTCTGGGTTGATGTGCATGCTAATTGTTTTCTTTCCTAAGGGCCCCAACAACAGCTGCAACGCTGGGTACCCAGGGTGTGTGACTGTAACAAAGGAACTCCCTGTACATGCATGTTCAGCTTCAATTAATCAGATCTAATAATCATCTGCTAGATTTCCACCCCACCCTTGTACAAATTCTGCTGAATAAATCAGATTGTGGTTTTTCTAGTTAACCTGGCTAGTGTGTACCTTCTTGGTGGTAATAGTGTACTGCCACTGAATTGCTGCATCACTGGTCTTGTTTTACAGGGGGTCTTCAGGGCACGTACAGTGAATCCAGCCCTGGCGGTAAGTGCAGAGAGTGTGGGTTCAGTATTGCTATCATATGGTATATGTGATTGTTTATCTGTTGATCTGTTTAGGCCACTAGAAGGGTTGTTGCATGGTTATAGCATCTCGTAGGGCCATGCCAACAGCAGTTAAGCTACCCCCAAACCATTCCTCCAGGCGGAGGCACCCGTTCACCGAGCTCAGGCCCCTCAACCTGTGCCTAGTCATGCATGCAAGGGTAGTTGCCCATAGGATAGCACCACCTAGGGGTTACATGGGGCATTCTGTAAATGAGACTTATGTCTCATAGAACTCATTCTGTAATCAAACTTTAAATAAACAACAAATAAATAACAGTGACTCCTACAGTGTCTTTAGTGATGGTCTTGCAGCAAGGGCTTTTGCTGTTCTGATTGGGTGGTGGGAGAGTCTTAGCTCACCAAGTGAAAATACCCATCCAGTGTCTGTGACTCACTAGGTTTTATGCTCACCTCTGAGGTTGGGAGATTGGATGGTTGTGTGTTCTAGTCCTACAACAGGATCTTGGGATAATACAAATTACTGACACTGCAGTGCAGTATTATGGGGTACTGCACTACAGAGGTGCTGTCCTTCAAATGAGACTAAACCGAGACCCTATCTGCTCATCTCTGTTACTGTCCAGGTGGAAGTTAGATTCCAAGGCACTTATTGTAAGAGTAGGGGAAATTTTAGAAAACCAAACAAATACTCAAAGCCATCTCCTACTAACCCAAAACAGACCCCCCCCCCAGAAAAACACCCACCAAAATACACGGAATCAGTAGTAATTCAAAAATACAGGAGTACGAAGAAAATTCCATTCAAAAGTGATCTACTGTCATACATGGTTCAATGCATATGGTCACTACCGTGGAACAAAATCCTAACAAACTGCCCTGTTTATACCCTGAATGTTTTATCTGGGAACAGTTTTTATATCACTTGTACCTTCGAGACTGACAAAGCAGCCATATCCTTCCTGGTACTGCATATATAGAGTTAAACAAGTCCTTGTATGTTACTACTTCCTGCTGTAATGAAAAAGCACACTGAGTTTGCCAACTATACTATTTCAGAACTGTAAATAATATGCTTATTGTATCAGCATTTAGATGGCCTAATCTAGTGGGCAGAACCCCATAGATTAGGCATTCATAGTGAATACATGCAGCTGGTAGCCACTGCCACTTGTCCGTCAAGAAGCTCCAAAAGCCTGTGGCATAAGGACACCATGTATACTGATGGTTTTGCATCTGTAGGACCTTGTTACACTAAGCGCACAGACAGTAGCGTTCATCCATGCTTTTGTGTTTCAAAGAGTCCTTCACACCCACGTGACCATGAACACAGAGCCACATCTGGGGATGTATCTTCTATTATTAAGTAACTTCAAAGTGCTGTCTACCTTGTCAGCTGGATAACTTGGGAAATCGGGGGTTACAAAAGCTATGTTGCTCATGATGGTCTCTTACACCCCTTCTCTGGTAGCAGATTCAACCAAAGTCAGAGTCAATGCCACTGCCTCACTTCAATGAGTGCTAATGTGACATAATTAGAGTACCTGAGTCTTGTGTTTTTACTGGAAAAATGTATCTAGCCCATTTACCAATTTACAAGGAAAGGTGATGACCATTCTTGCACCAATGAGATCCAAAGCCTGTCCTCTGCTTTTAAAACTTTCTGGAAATTAAAACAGAAAAAGAGACTATGAAAATGCAACAGGATTGATAATCCCCACACCACCATTGTTAATGGGCAAATAAGTAATACTCCTCTTAACTGGGTTCAAATAGCTACCCCAAAAGAACAAGAACAAAATACTGTATAACACTGCCTCAAACACAACTGCAGTGGGGAAAATATTAGAAGAAACACCTGTTTCTAATCAGACAACTTCCACACCTTCCATTGATGTACCAGGGCAGGAGCTGAGTTTTTTTTTTCTCTACTTATTGTTTATACTACCCCCTACCCCGCAGCTCCCCCACTCTTCGGGAGACACCTAGGGCCTTGTAGTCTCCACCTTCTTACCTGGAGCCTGGTGCAGTCCATTCCCCATATAGCTGTGGCTATATCCCCCACGGGGTGTGGGCATCCCCCGAAGTCCTTCTTGGTCTCGTTGGGATGCTGGTGCCAGGTCAGGTAGGGACATTGAAGATCAGGGCCTGGTGATCTGTCTATCAGGAGTGCTGCAGGGTCTTTTGTCTGATGTTCCTAGGGAAGTGGCCTACGCCCCGACATCAAGGCGTCTCCGCCGATGTCCGCCACTCCCAACCCTCTCTGTACATTCAGGTGCCTGCTATGCCTCTGGCTTTTGCCAGAGGCCAGTCAGGCACTGAGTTGGTGCCCCCTTCCCTCCCAGGAGAGGAGATCTGTTCTCTGATGCTCTATCCTCTCCCTTCCCTGCCGAACCCAGATGCCCCGGGCTCGTTCCCGAACCCAGGTCACCACCGTGGAGCGAGGTGTGGCATCCAGCGCCTCAACCCTCAGTGCCACTGGGCCAGCTGAGCTGAGTTTAATTGGGATTCCCAATTATAACAGGTCATATCCTCTGTGCCAAATCGAATACCCAACATATCGATATGAGAACCCTTGATACTAAAGTTAGCTGTCATGATGTCTGTATTTTGTAAGGCACCGATCCCAGTTCCATGCTTTTGGCTGGGTTTATCTTGGAACCAAACACCCTACCAAAATCTCTTAAGACTTCCTCCAAAGTGGGGCCCGACATGACATAACTGAGGAATAGACTTATGTTGCTAGCATATGCCAGCCCCTTCAATGGAGTGGTCCCCACTTTCAACTGAATACCTAGGATAGCCCCATTCTCCTGCAAGTGACATAGTAAAGGGTCCATTCCAAATACGTCAAATAGAGGACTGTGGGGCCATCCAGGATGCACACTTCTAAAAACTCTTAAAGAAACCACTGACCACCCATTTATTATGTGACGCACATATGCCTGCTCATATAAACTTCTAACCCAATCTTTAAACACCGGTGGTATGCCACAATGGTATAAAACCTGGAACAGATATTCATGAACCAATCTGTCGAATGCCTTCTCTTATCCATTCACAACTCCCATATTACCCCTTTCAAAACTCTCCCTGATTAGTATCAAATTACCTTGGATGGTTCTATTGGGAACCAAGCAAGCATAGTGGGGAGAAATGATACATACAGCTGCTTGCTCCAGAAGTTTAGTCAAAATCTTTGACAATATTTTTTGGTCCACATTTAAAAGACAAATGGGCCATCAGTTGTGCAAACTGGACCAGTGCTCTTTTTATGCAGAACATTTATAAAACTGTGGACATGGACTCAGGCAAAGCCCTTGATTTCAAAATGAAGTTATACAACTCTACGAAGAGTAGGCCTAAAAGGTGTGGAAAAGTCTTATAAAATTCTAACAAACCATCACTGTGGAATTTCCACATAAAGCGTGAACTGCTTCTGATACTTTTGTAAGGGAAATAGGATTAGTCAGAGACTCCTTAATGGCTTCTCTTGACAGATAATTTAAATGGCTGGGCCATAAAATATGCGAATGACGCACAAATTGGAGGGCCATGTAGTACTCAGGTACAGTAGAAACAATGTATATTCAGCAAGATTTAGACAGCGTTACTTGTTGGGTAAAGAAATGGGGTATGATCTTTAACATGGATAAGTGTAGGGTGATGTATCTAGGAAAACATAACAGAAGAGTAACATATACACTATGTGGACAGTCATTACATTCTTGTTCATCTGAGAAGGATTTAGGATATTATGTATCTGAAAAATTAGACACAAATGATCAAACTCAAGAGGCTATTAAAAAATGTAATAACATCATATGGTCAATTAAGAGAAACATAATCAGCAAGGATAGTAATATTATGATTTCCCCTGTTTCGGGCATATGTGAGCCCACAGTTGGAATATGCATCTAATATATGGTTTCCAGCGTCAAAATTAGAAAGACAAAAATGAGAACAAGTACAAAGGAAATTTACTAAAAGTATCGACGGTATGGAAAGTTCTGATTATCAAGAGAGATTATGCAAGCTAAATTTAAAGTCTACTGAGACCAGAAGGGTAAGAGCAGATCTTCCTTTCATGTTTAACATTATGCAGGATTACAGGTTACTAAATGATTTTGGGATAGCCTTCTAGAGGACATCCTTTACAGTTAAAAGGTCAAAGGTATCAAACAAATAAAAGGAAATATTTTTATACTACAAGAGTTATTAACCCTTGGAATGCATTGCCTGAGAATATAATTATTAGTGAAAATAAGGTTATGTTTAAATCAAGACTTGATCAGTATCTGCTGAAAGGGAATATACCCAAATATTACCATTATTAGATGTATGCAATAGGAGCATATATGGGCTGATGCCTACTGGCTCCAAGTCATCCTCAATTATGAACCTCCATTATGAACCTTAGGGGAGGCACCTGTCTAGTTTGGAGAAACTGAGGTCCAGATATGGAGGTGGCTAGGGCAAAGAGTTCTGAAACACACTCTTCAGCAATCTGAAGTATTTCTTTAATCTGTGATGTCTGGGAATCATCAGAGCTGGTCATCTTAGAGAAAACTTGGGGCCAAACTCACAGAACTTTGCCCCAGCGCAAACCAGGTTTTGTACCAAGCTGGTATTCACAAAAGCCTGGTTTGCACCTTCAAACCAGGTCTGTGCCGGGGCAAAGTGTGGAGGGGCTGCAATGTAAATGAGGGGGAAGGGACATGAATATTGGATCTGTCCGATTCACAAAGTATTTGCTTCACACAAGGGCCACTTGCTCAGTCTCCTTGTGTGGAGCACATACTGCTGGCTGAGACCTTGCTTTAAATCCCTTGCAACCCCAGTGGTTGGCAGAGGTATTGCAGCACCCCCCACCCCTGCTGCCACTCGCTGGCCTGAGAATAAGATAATATTTGTTCCTAGTGTCTAGTGGTCCCCTCTCACCAATCACTGGCCCATTCAAAGATATAAAATTTATTTAAATTTTCCCTGGTGGTTAGTGTATCCCCTTGCTGATCGCCATCCTGTATAAAAATACAGTGGTTTCCCTGGCATCTATTGGTACCCCCCCCACACACACATCTCTGGCCAAACATAAATAAATATGTTTTCCTTGGTGTCCAGCGGACCTCCCCCCAATGCCTGCCTGATGAAAAGAAAATAGTTTCCCTGGTGTCTAGTGGTACCTATCCTCCCTGATCCCCCATACTGTATATTGTAACCCCTTCCCTGGTGGTTAGTGGTCCCTCCCCCGCTGATTGCCAGCCCGAGTAAGATAAAATAGTACCCCTAGTGGCTAGCGGTCCTGCCTTCCCAACCACACCCACACCTGCTCTAGGACCAATATTTTCCTGGTGCTATTGTCCCCCCGACTGCTGGCCCACTGAGAAAAAATTCTCTGGTTGTCTAGTGGAACCCCCGCCAGGCAGGTAGTAACCCACCGTGCTCCCCCAACCCTAACCTGGGCAGCGACCAGCACAGCCTCTTCTCACCACGTGACTGTCACCAATTGAGCTGTCACTGACAGCGCACTGTATACAGTACATGCTCATTGAATGACAGCTCACTCTGAGCTGTCAGTCAATGTCAATGAGCTTGTACTGTATACAGTATGCGCTCACTGACAGCTCAGTCAGCAGCAAGTGGTGGTGGTGAAAGGATTGCTGTGCTGGTCACTGGCTCAGGTTCAGGATGGGGGGAGCAGGGTGGTGGGTCACCACCTGCTTGGGTGGGAGAGGCGGGGGTCTTCTAGACCACCAGGGAAATCATATTTTTCTCAGTGGGCTGGCAATCGCAGGGGGGAGGGGGACCACTAGCACCAGGGAAATCTTGGTTCTAGAGAAGGCATGGGTGTGGGTGCGGGGAAGGACCACTAATCACCAGGGATACTATTTTGTCTTACTTGGGCCGGTGATCGGCAGGGGGAGGGATCACTAACCACCCAGGAGATATATTTTTTTCTCAATGGGCCAGTGATCAGCAGGGGAGGGACCACTAACCACCAGGGAAGGGGTTACAGTATACAGTATGGGGGATTGGGGAAGGGAGGACCACTGGCCACCAGGGAAGGGGTTACATTATACAGTATGGGGGATCAGGGGAAGGGACTGCTAGACACCAGGGAAACCATTTCCTTTTCATCAAGCAGGCATCGGGAGGTGGGGAGGGACCACTGGATACTAGGGGAAAGCATATTTATTCATCCTCGGGCTGGCAATCAGCGGGGGGAAGGGTACCACTAGATGCCAGGGAAACCATTATATTTATATTCAAGCCAGTGATCATTGGGGGGGCACTAGCCACCAGGGACTGCAGCTGCATATAGGGTAGGGGCTGGGGAGGCATGCTGCTCCCCCAGCCTATACAAATGACCCATAATGGGCATGCAAATGGCCTCTAAGTGCCTTGCATGCCCAATGGACTCATATGCATGGCTGCCTTTGAGAATAGGGAATAGCACCCCTGTGCTATTCCTTGCAGGCTCTTTCTCCTGGCTGCATGTTGGGTGGCGCTACTAGGGTAGCACTGGTGGTACTGGGGTTACCACTGCCTCGGACAGCCCCTATTCACAGTCGGATAATGGGGAGTGCTATATGACTGTGAATAGCAATTCTGGATGTCCAGGCAACCACAAAGTGCAATGCAAAATTTTGCATTGGTTTTACAGTTTTTAGTGAGTCAGAGCCCTGGTTCTCAATCTGCTTTGGAAAACCCTTAAAGGCATTGAAGGTTTGCTGAGTACCTTGAGTCCCAGAACGTAGCTCCCACTGTAAAGAGGTGGCTCTGTCATATTGAAAGGACCGCATGGCCTCTTTTACCTGATGGATTTGAGATGAATAATCCCCCAGATGTCTGCTCAATAAATCTATCAGTTTGTATAACAGGGAACATAACCCCAGATATTTCTTGCATAACATATGTAGATTGCTGCAATGCTATATGGGAAACAAACTTTTTAAAATCTTTTTTGGAGTCTTCCCACCAATCTGCAAGGTAGTTGTAGGTCCACCGGACAGACAACCATGTCTAGCAAAGTGGATCCACTTATCCTACACCTTTTCATCTGTTAAAAGTAAGGAATACAACAGTCAGGCTCCCTTTTCTATTGGAGAGGAGACTGTAGCACAGCAGGTGCTCTGTGACATCATATAAACTGAAGTTTCTCTTGCCTCAGTCTTTACTTCCAAAAGTAGAAGGGATCGTGACAGAAAAATATAGCCAATTTGTGTCATGATGAAGCCTTTAGTAAAAGTATGAGTTCCAACTCTGTAATTTGTGGTACACATCACTTAACCCCCCCCACCCCCCAGTGGTGACCATATCAACAAAAAATCTGGTGTCACAGTAATCCTTTGTAACCGGATCACCATGTAACTTATGGTTACTACCCCTGCCTTGCTAGCCCAGATAAGGTTGAGGGGCCTGGGCTCTTGTTCTGGTGGAAAACGGGTTCTTTCCCAAGTTAGAATTAAATAGTGCGGTGCCTCCACCCAGAGTAAATCTATAGTGGGCCAGCTGGTAAATGGGTACAACCCCCTGGAATGCTGTACCTACCCACCTCCCCTCACAGTCACCCCACACATGGATTATCTGAAACCAAAACTAAATTTCGGTACACGTGCAATTAAAGACTAATAATATGCTAATAAACTATAGCTAATAATATGCTCACTTATAACATGCTGATGAGACACTTTGAAAAAGGTTAACCAATGATTTATTTACACAGGGTAGGATTAGGAAAAAGGGAAGAAGGATGTAGAGGATAAGCAACTTTAAGCATTTTGTAAACACCTATCACTTTGCCTGAGAACTCAGAAACGTTCCCAGTGCCCTCCTCCCAACAGCACTGTGCAATACTGGTGCCCATTCCTGAAGAGAACATCAGGTTGTTGGAGGGGGTGCAGCATAGGGTGACAAAGATGATCCAGGGATTGGAGGGAAAATCCTATGGGGATAGGCTGGGCGAACCGAAAATGTTTTCCCTGTAGGAGAGGAGGGATGGGGGGGATATGATTGAAACCTTTAAATACCTAAAGGGGATAAACAAGATGAATATGGAAGGAATTTTCAAGATTTGGAGGGGGAGAGACAAGAGACGGCATCAGCTGAGATTGGAGGGGGGAAGATTTAGGAGAGAGAGAGAGAGATCAGGAGACATTTTTTTCACGAAACGGGTGGTGGACAAGTGGAATGCTCTGCCTGAGGAGGTGGTGTCAAGTAGAATGGCAAGCGGTTTCAAGAGGGGATGGGACAGACTGAGGGGAGGAGTAAATATGAGTAGGGGAAGGGAGGGTGGGGCAACTGCAAGATGAGGATCTAGCTGCACAATTGAGCAGACTCGATAAACTGTAAGGCCTGTTTCTGCTGGCACTTTCGTATGTTCCTATGTTCGTATATGCATTACAAAAGGTAATAGCCCACTTGTTCTAAACATTAGCCAATCTCCAACTGGTACCAGTCTCCCCTAGTGTCTAACTTTGGAGCTCACACAGTCTGTCTGGGTACCCAGTTGGAGCAGTAGCAGGCCTGATGCAGTGCAGCTGATTGGCCCGTGTTGGTGCACTTTAACAACACTTTAGTCAAACCTCTTTTAATGGTGGTTACAACTAATTGGTGAAACATTTGCTAACTTTGGGCCAGATGACCAAACACAGTAACTGGCAGAACTTGTGTACAATGTCCTCCCAGACACAGGGCACCCTTAATTACTCACAGTTCTGTAGAACAGTCTCTGGCTTGTCGAACTGATGGTTTTCAGACTGTGGATCTGGGGTGCTTGATACCAGAAGAAACCTGGAAATTTGAATGGTTGAGATGAGCAGCAGGCTCTTGTCGCTTGGACCTTCTGTCTGTATCTCTTGCAGCTTGGGCCTTCTTAGCAGCAGGCTCTTGCGGCTTTAACAGGCTGGATACCTCTCAGCTTCTCTTGCAGCTTGTCATCTTCTTTCCGCATCATCACAGAACTGGAACAGGGCAGCACCCGGGACCAGGGCCACATGCCTCACCCCCTCACATTCAGGCACCTAGGGGGAGATGATGGGTAATGCCTAGTGGTGACACTACCTGGCTAATTCCCCAGACTGTCCTTGGGTGGCAATTATTCTCTTTCTGGTATTCAGGAAACTCTGGCTGTAGTTGGCTTCAGCCACACTGCCATCCAGCAGCTGTAGCTTTCTCTCAATTGGAACATAGTTTTTGGATTTCCCACTGAATGTTAGCAGGAAACAGTCTTTTAGCTCCAGCTTTAGATGCTCAGACTTAAACAGGAGATGGCGTTTGTCTTCTCACTAACATTCCAGCAATTGGAATGCTTAGACTTGACATGGATAGCTTTCATTTTCAACCTTTAAATGCTAAGATTTGAACAGAAGACGGATTTTCAAGCTTTAAGGGCTCAGGCTTGAACAGAAGATTGGTTGCATCTTCTCACTAACTTTCCAGCTATTGGAAACATTAGCCAGGCTTCCCTTGGTTGTTTGGCCATGCAGGCCCCAAGTAGGTCTCCAATGTTCTTTCAGAAATTGCAGCAGAGTTTCATCTCCCTCTGGAAACTCTCTGACAATTGCCTTGACACTGGTCAGCAAACACCACTTTCATTCTGGTAACAGCTCCTTCCAGCCATTGGAAGGCAACACACAGCATCTCTTGGGCTGGTGGCTGTGCAAGCCCCCAGGCAGGCCTTCTTCATCTCTCCTGGAACAAGGGCCAGAGCCCCCTTCCTTAGGAGGGGCTCCAGCTGAACTGACGCAAGCTGAATCTGTCCACTGGGTTTCAGGGGATCATGTCAGCATCCCATTACTCAAACAGGCCGTCCAACTATAAAATTAATATGCATTTGGTTTCCTTCGACACCTGATTGGTTACTTGTACTAGCACCAAAATATTGTCTTTGCCTCTTTCCAGAAGTTCCTTTGTTGTAACCTTTTGGGTTCCTGGCTCTCTCACTGGCTGCTTGGCAGGACAAAGGTGGCAAATATGGCCACTGTAATTCAGTCTATGTAACGTCCCAACTTTAACATTGGTTTGCAGACAAACTTACAGCCTTAAATAAATACCTTAGAATTTAGCCCCTCTGCCCTGGTATCCGGTGGCAGAGAGGGGCATGGCAGAGTCTCCCCTTCCTGTCACTAGTGCCGTAACATTGTCCCACCAGGTGGCAGGTGGGGCTAATCATATTCATGGCATCCTCGGCTGTTCTTAAAGTTGTAATGCCCTTACACTAATAGCGCTTAGGAGCACTTTTCCAAAAATTTTATTTCTATATTTTTCTCCCTCCCCAATGTGCTTCCAGACCCCTATCATGGCAGCTTTCATCCCTGGGGCTGGAGCACATGAAGGGGAAACATTACAAGAGACACCAGAGTGGCTTTCACAGTAAGCACCACAGCACTGCTGGACAGCTGAGCTGGCAGACGCCAGCTCGCATATTTGAGCAGGTTTCCTACTTGAACACTTGCACACTTTACTGTGCTGCATTCAAACAAACCACTGCACGGGTGTTTTTTTTTACCTTCACTTTGTTCCTCCAGTCCACCAACAGGATACAAGCACACGGTGGCCAGCAGGAGCCTAACAAGGGATCCATGACTTCACCGGGACTGGCAAGAGGGCAGAATGGTGCACAGGGAGATGGCAAGGTGTGCTCCCACCTGTGTGTGTGTGTGTGTGTGTGGGGTTACAGTTTTTTATTCTGCATCATATCAGCTGCCTGGGGAATAGAACAATTAACCTCCCCAACACCACCACCATTCATGATATGAACAAATCCAGGCTTATCTCTTGAAACAAGTCAGTACTTCAGGCTTTAGTTTGTGGTGTGTACAAACTGAGCACTCTAAACTCTGGTCTCCATGTGTTATAGCAACCACCAGAATCCTTCCAGGATGTATATCATGCAACTTAGAAAGGTGACAGTTGGGACACCGAAACAAAATACTCACCCCGTCACATGTCCTCCCCAGGGACCAAAAAGAAGGAAGATGAAGAAGAATCAGTATTTACAGAGTGCTTTTCATACACAATGTATCCCAAAGCACATTACAAACAATACTAGACTGGTATTTAAGAAACTGAATGTGTAGTGGCAGCCATTTTGCACATTAACACCAACACACAGCCTTGGACAACTGCATGAACTGGCTTTATGGGAAGGGAATGTTGGCCAGGACACTGGGGAAAAAATACTTAGTCTTATGAAAAATGCCTTCGGTTCTTTTACTTCCACCTGGACACCTACCAGGACAGCCCACAGATGGGCAGAAGGGACATTGGTTTAATGTCTCATCTGAAGGATGGCACATCCTGGTGGCATTCACTACAGGGGTGTGCACCCTTTCCATGCCAGATCCCCTGGCTGTTCATGCTGCTACATGCCTGGATGGTCCAGGGGGGTGTCAGGGGGCATATCACACTCTGACCCATTCACAAAGGTACAGAATGCTGGGCAAGGGGGTGCAGGATATGCAGGTAGAGACCCTGCCATATCCTTTGAGAACTCCCCCAATTGCTACTGTCAGCTGTGGTGGAACAATCCACCCCCCCCCAACATACTGCCCCAGCCCTCTGGGCAGGTAGGAAGGGCTGGGGGCAGCCATTCAGGCACTCACCTGTAAATTTTAATTTTTTTCCCTCCTGGAATCCTTGAATCCCCCGCTTGCATGGAGCAGGGGATCCACATCTGGATCTTGGATGGGCATCCAATTGGATTCCTGCCTGTGTCCTCCGATCCGCATCCATGCAGCAGAACGCTGGGGAGGTAGGGCTGCAGACAGGTACCCGGCAGTGGCTGACGATCATGAATGCCGGCCACTGCATTCATATCCATGGCTGCAGAGTTGTACGGGCTGGTTACATGCCTGTCATGCATTCCCAGCCCAGAATAGTACATAGCCCCCATTAAGAGAGACAACTCTAAAGGCATCCATACTACAGAAGAGAAGTACAGTAAGAGACCCCAAACATGTCTCATAGTTAATTCCCTCTGATTCGAAACAACTGAGATCTTGTTCTAATCCTCTTTTTCTTAGAGGCAGAGGTTTCAGCCTGTGAATTCTCTTGATCAGAGGAGTGGTCCTTCTGGGAAGTCACTGAGGACACCTTGGAGTCCTCATTCTCCTCCTCAGCATCCCCCCACATTTTCTTACTCCGTAGCATTGCAAACCTGTTCTCCACTGTTACCGGTGGGTTCTTTACAGATTTTTTTGGTTACGACACCTCTTTTTCCAGGGTACTGGAAGCATCTCAACATCTCACTGAGGAAGTCAAAATCTCTGCCTGGAGGGGTGGCAGTGGGGAAGGCACCTCAGATCTAACTTCACTTGTGTCTGCCTCTATCTCTGGAACCATAGGACCCTAGAGGTATTCTACAGCAGATGGTAAGGTCTGCTGTGGCACCTGTTCTAGGGGTTCCACCCTATCAAACTTCTTAGCCAGTTCTACCAAAGGGGTTGCATCTTCTTTCAGACTTGGGGGGGAGTGACCTCTACTGAGGTTCAAAACTGACAGAGGACCCAAAGAAGAATCTGGTGCTGACTGTGTTGGAAAACAGGTAGTCGAATCAGCAGGTTGCTATGGCGGCATCAACTGCTTCGACTTTCCAATCAAATGATCCTGGTCATACCCCTCTTCTCTAGTGTGTGAAGCCCAGGAACAATTCTGAAATGAATGTCCGTGCAGCTCACAAAGATTACACGTAAAAGGGTTTGGACAGGAGGAGGAGTTGCTGTGCCCATAAGCAAGGCATAAACCACCCTTCTGTTGGTCACAGGCATTACTATAGTAAGTGATCAAACAACATTTAAAACAAGCCCGAGTCTGATCCTAATAAAAACAAATACCCCATGTCTTGCTTAAAATGAAGCTACTGGGAAGGTGG
This sequence comes from Neoceratodus forsteri, assembly GCA_016271365.2. Taxonomy (NCBI): domain Eukaryota; kingdom Metazoa; phylum Chordata; order Ceratodontiformes; family Ceratodontidae; genus Neoceratodus; species Neoceratodus forsteri. Next base: position 289,580,796 of record CM057456.1, read on the forward strand.
AGTAAGCCTGAGCTCCCACACTTAAGTTTTACTCTGAACTTCCACCCTTCTGTCCAGACTTTTTCTCCATCCATAATCAGAGCTGGGACATCTAAAAACCTCACACATTTGACAGAGCCAGTGTGAGATGCCAGATACACAGACCCTTTTGTTACGAAATAGAACTGTTTTCAACTTGACAGCTGGTTTATTCAGGGGTATCGCAATAAAAGGAGACCAAAGGGTGGTATTTTGAGTGTGGAGTACTGGGCCCAAAAACAGTCCAAAGATTTGGCTATTTTGAAGCTTACTGTACATAATAGAGCTCCTCACTTGACACATGAATAAATGCGTATAATTCAGATGCTAAGAATTGCATAGACTTTTTTTTAACAAAGTCCGAATCACATAGGTTCTGTCTGAGTGGGGTATTCCTCCCCCATAATGCAGTTGCATTGCGTTATGTCTCTGGGCTAGCTCATTATTTGCAGAAAATAAATCTGAAAACTTGGGGAGTCGGTCTTCTGGACCTCCTGGGTCGTCTGCAGTCAGCTGTTGCCACCCTTGTCTTCCTTGACTCTATTGAGGGGCCAATGGGGCAGACAGATAATTCTGACTGCAAGATCAGAAACATCTCCAGAAGGACATAGACAGAGTGGAAGTGGTCCAGAGGAGGGCAACTAAAATGGAGCAGGGTCTACATCAAAAGCCCTATGAGGAGAGACTTAATGATCTCAATATATACACCCTGGAACAGAGGAGAGGGGAGATATGGCAGAGACCTTTAAATACTTTACCGGGTAAATATGGTACAGGAGGGGAGTATTTTTCAGAAGAAAACGTGCTCAAGAACACGGGGACATGCTATGAAGCTGGAGGGGGGGGTAGATTCAGGAGAGATGTGAGGAGGTACTTTTTCACAGAAAGAGTGGTGGATTCCTGGAACAGCCTTCCGGTGGAGGTGGTAGGGGCAAAAACGGTAGGGTTCAAGAATGCATGGGATACACACAAAGGAATCATAGTGGAAGGTAAGGAGGGGGAGGGAGAAAGAGCTGTAGATTGGGCACAGTCTGATGTAACAGTGTAGGTAGGGAGAAATGGGCAGACTGGATGGGCCAAGTGATCCTTATCTGCCGTCAAATTCAATGTTTCTAAGATGGTCAGTATGTAGTGTATCCCTTGCATTAGATTGGAGTCTTTGTGCTGAAGGCCCCAGAGCTGGGTCTTCCCTTTGGTTTCTAGGGCTCATGTTCCCCAATCTGCACTGCTGGCTTGAAACCACTTCATGGGAAACTGAGATGGGGGTTGTCACTGTTCCCTGTAAATTATCTGGTTGTGATGGCAGACTGACATGGTCCATTTCTACACTCTCCTGTGGAACAAAGTTAGTGGAAACAACAGACATTTCAGCAGGCATGTGGCTAAGGTCCCAAATCTGCCTATCAGGGACCAGAATTTGCTGAGAGTTCATACTCATACATTGAGGAACTGCTGAATTCAGGTCCATGATAGGGGTATTCCATTCAGGAGTAGCACCGTCTCTAGATCGGTGAATCATCACCAAGTGTACTAGTGTTGTGCACTCAGGTCTCGACACAGTAAGACCTATCCACTTGGAAAACTATCCAATCTCATGTTAGCAAGGGCTTCCAAGTGAAAGAACATGGGCTTACCTTCTTGCCTGTTGCTATCATATTTGCAGCTCTGGGCAGTTTCCCCACCATCCATTGACTGTTCACGGCTCTAACCCAACAAGCCACTTCTAGCATTTGCTCCACTGAAAGTGACATTCCTTCAGGCAAGAGCAGAGCTGGGTGTCCCCCTCCTGAGCCTGAGCTGCTGACCTGCATCTGGAACCCCATGTCCTGTTGGCTTGATTGACACTGTCAGTCCGGAGTCTGACAGTGGCTGTGGTGTTACAGTTTTATCAGTTGCTGCTGTTACTATCGGTGGCTTAGCTACCAGCTCTCCTCTCTCTGTGCAAACACTGGCTGCCATCAGCACTGCATCCTCTTCTGCCAGACGTCTTAGTAGCAGGGCACATGATTCTGTTATGCCTGGAAGCAACAACTTGTCAGCAGAGCTAGTACTTTCAACCAAATCCTCCTGAACACTATCCATATTTTCCACTGGTGCATCTGCATATCTGTATCTGGTGTTACAGTTTAGTCAGTTTGCTGAACAACTTCATTACTGCCTTCTTTCTCTACCAATTGTTGATTCTGCATTATAACATCAGAAACGGGCTCTCAGGTCTCCAAAGACTCAATTGTAAAGGAATGGTCAGTTACTGCAGGTCCACCACCTCCTTCTCCTCCAACTCCAGGTTTGGCCATCTTGCATGTACAAGAGAACCACAGCGCCCCCTCTGAAGAGTAAGGTAGGTTCCCTTGTGTCCAGGCCAATGTTCACCCTGTCAGTAAAACAGATTCATATATCCACCCACCAGGACAAACCTGGAAATGAGATATCACAGCTCAGTCTTTCCTTTCTAGTAAAATAAATTATACCTAACTAACTAACTAACTAACTACATACATAAATTAGGTTAGCTAGGTACCAGGCCTCTAATCTCATATTTTCCAAATACTTCAGGTTCCTCCACCATGCCTTCCATCTGGATTTATTTCCTTCTAATAAGCCACCAGCATATGCCCAGCACAATTGAGGCACCGTCGCAGGGTGAGGGGGGTAGTAAGCCATTGGGGCTCGCAGGGTATGGAAGGTCTGGTTAGGAGACCCCAGAAACCAGTATTAGATGTATTCAGAAGCCCTGAAAGGCAAAGGATCAGTTAATGTCCTGAAAGGCTTCATCTGTAAATGTTCACCAAAGATAGTGCCTAGCGTAAGGAAAGCTAAGTTTTGCATTTCTGTCTAATAATTTTTTTTCCTTTTGCATGCATTTTTTTCCTGTAAGCACTTTGCTTTTGCTCTTGCCAATGCTTAATACATTGCACAAATAAAGTAACCTTTTATTTATCATAGAATACTGACCGGTGGTGCATTTTGAAGAAGGTATTTTGAACCTCTGCTGTAGCAGTCATTCTGGGGGGACATGCTCTCCTAATTTAAGTAATTGTAGAAACAGAATCCTTCCTGATACATGAAGTGATTTGGATAAAGTGTAATAAGACAAACCCACACTCCACCTGGAGTTTGAGAAGTACACATTGGCTTGCTATAGAGGACAGGTGTCAAGGCTCAAGGTTCCAGGTATCCAGGACGTGCCACCTTCACAGAGAGCTGAACGTGGTGGTGAACCAGGGTGGCAGTCCGCAGCAGACAGGGGTGAGAGAGACACTGGCTGGTTTACAGGCAAGGGGTTGTCACAGTTTGCTTCACTATGTTCCTTCGTGTATGTCCGAAACACCCCCTTTTCCTCCTTGCCCATCTAACCATATGGGTTTCCTATAATGTTTAGATGTTCTTTTGGTCCGGACATAGCTATGAATTGTCTCCAGAACAGCCTAATTTTACACTGCCCACTTCTCCCCACCTCCTTGATTTTATGGAAGTTCTTGAATCATTCCTACATTTTGATCCCCAATCTTGAAATCAGATTTCTTGAAGTCTGGCACCTGTGTACTGGGGTTACTTGTAGTGACTCTAGCTTCATGCTGAATTTCACCATGCAATAGTCCATCTGGCCAACACTTTAATGTTCTTAATAATGTTCAGATTGGACATCATCAGATCTAATACTGTTCCCACCTTGTACCCTCATTCACCCACTGTACGAGGAAGCACTCCTGAATGACAAACATAAATTATTTCCACTTGTGGCTCCTAGCCACCTGTGTCTCTCTGTCCATGTTAGGAAGGTTGAGGACTCCAATTAACACTATTTCTCCCAGTCATGTTGCTTTCCCTTTCTCCCTCTCCAGTGTTTCATCCTTCACCACTGTTTGATCTAGTGGTCTGTACACCACCCCTAACCTGTGCTTCCTCCTCCCTTCCATCACCTGAAGCCACAGTGACTGTACCTCTTCCTCATCCTTGATTACCATATCATCTATAATCCTATGGTACTGAATGTTCAGAAAACCAAGCTTATGGTCTTCTCTAACAAACCCAGTGTCGAGGATCCTCTCCCCCTTGTTGATTTAAATGGTTCTCCAATTGAGCTTGTCGATCATTTCAAATATTTGGGATTAATTCTAGATTCAAAATTATCTTTTGAAAAACATGTTGCTTTCATTAGGAAGGCTATTCACCAGCATCTTGGTGCGTTATATCGTGTCAAGGCATGCCTTACCAATGAATCCTGGAGTTTGCTAGCTCATAGTTTTTTGTTTAGCAAACTGGATTATGGTTTATTAGTTTATTCATCTGCTTGTAAAAATATGCTGGAGTCACTCAAGGTCATGCATAATTCCATCCTTAGGTTTATGTTGCAGGCACCATATCGCACTCACCACTGTCTTCTCTTTCAGGAGTCCAATTGTTTATCTTTCGATTACCGTATACAGTTTAAACATTGTATAATGCTGTTTAAAATTATTTTGTGTCTTCTACCCCTCTCTGTCTCCAAATTGTTTCCCAGGTTTCCCAATGGTTTTGACACTCGTTCTCAGGATAAATTTCTTTCAGATACCTCATTTCCGCAAGCCAATTGGCAGAGATCAACTTATAGGCCCCTAACGCTTAACTCCCCCCCGACCTTGAATATTTTCATTTTAAGTCCAATGGTAATTTTAAACAATTATTTTCATTTTTTCGTAGTTCTCAGGAATGTATTTGTTATAGGTACCTGTATTTGTTTATTGATATATTGAATAAGATGTATTGTAATTTATTGTCAATGTTATCTATTGTCTTTTGTATTTATTTGTTCTTTGTAATGCTTGTCAACTGTGAAAACGGGCAGTTTGCTCATGAGGCTCTCAAGGATAAAATAAAATAAAAAATCCAACAACCTAGCTTCCCTCTTGTACACTGCCACCCCTCCCCTTTTGTTTTCCTTGTCCCTAATGATGACCTTGTACCCTGGCATATTTAGGTCCCGTCAGTTGTTCAGATTAGCCTGTATTTTGATAATGGTCACTATGTCCATTTCCTCTGCAGCCATCCCCACCTGCACGTCATCCATCTAGTTGCCCAGACTTCTGGCATTTACATACGACACCTTCAGTTTGTCATCCCTCTCCATTCTAGCATTCCTTTCCTTTGCCCCTTTGATTTATTTCTTGCCTTACCCCTTTTTTCCCTTCCGCTAATATTCCCCACAACCCTGATTGTTTGGTGTGGGGGATCAACTAGGTTCCTACAGTTCTTGTTCCAGTGCTCTATTGTAGCCCTCCTACTTATTTAGTTTAAGCTCCTTCCAATGAAGACATCTAACTTTTGCCCCTGCTCAGATGCAGATAGAACCTCATGAACAGCTGGACATTATCTCAAAGAATCTCCAGTCCCCCACAAACCTGAACCTTTCCTCTCCCCACCAAGCCTCTAGGTATGTGTTAAACTAAGAATCCTGCATTTTCTTCTCTTTCCTACATCTGACACAAGCAGTACTTCTGAGAAGCTACTACACATGCAAATTTTTGCTTATTACCTAGCTCTCTAAATGTTTCCTTAACCTTATAAATCAGGGCCAGGATTCACAAAGGGAACACAAAGTGGGCGCAAACGTTTGCGCTGCCCTTCCTGACTGTGCTGGTGGGCAATGGAGCTATTCACAGTCAGATAGCACAGTGGGCTATCCCACCGTGAATAGGGGTTGGAGGGGGGCAGCACTAACTCAGAAAAAGCAGTGAAATACTTGGTAGCACTGCCCCCACAACCAGCCAGGAAAATGGCCCTGCAGCCAATAGCACTTAGGCGCTAAAGTGCAATTCACGAAAAGAGGCATGCAAATGAGCCCTTTGGGCATGCCAGTCGCTAGAGACCATTACCATGCCCATTATGGGCTAATTTGCATTCCATTAGTGTGTGATTGCTCCTCCCCCCAGCAGCCCAAGCCTCACATTGCAGCACTCCCTGGGAGTCTAGTGTCCTCCTGTCCCACACTGCTCCTCCATCCCCGATCACCCATCCGGTAATGACAGAACACTTTTTCCATAGGTAGTGGTCCCACCCCAGTCCCTGATCTTCTGATCACCCACCCGGTATAAATGTAATTATTTTCTGTAGTATAGTGGTCCCACCCCAGTCCCCAATCATCCGATCACCCATCCGGTATTAATGCAATTATTTTCTGCAGTATAGTGGTCCCATCCCAGTCCCCGATCATCCGATCACCCACCTAGTATTAATGTAATTATTTTCCATAGTATAGTGGTCCCACTCCAGTTCCCAATATTCTGATCACCCACCTGATATCAATGTAATTATTTCCATAGTATAGTGGTCCCACCCCAGTCCCCGATTGTCCAATCACCCACCCAATATTAATGTAATTATTTTTCATAGTATAGTGGTCTCACCCCAGTCCCTGATCATCTGATCATCCATTTGATAATAATGTACATTATTTTCCATAGTGTAGGGTCCCACCCCATTGCCCGATCTCCCACCCGATATGAACATTACTATATTTCCATAGTGTAGTGGTTCCCCCCAACATCCCGCCCACTCTGGTAATGACATACCACCCCACTCCCCCCCCCGCCTAAGACGTGGCCACCAGTCGGTGAGCAGCACAGCCCTCCACACACCTGCATGACTGCCCACTGACCGAACTATGAATGACAGTTTACAGTATATACTACAAGCCCATTGGCCTAGAGGTTAGAGGAACAAGGTGTGAACAAGCTTGGTACATCCAGCAGACCAGACCTGAGTTTGATTCTCACAACCTCCACTTGCATACTGTGTGACTCTGAGCAAGTCACGTAACCACCCAGTGCTCCCAGGTCGCCCCCAAAAACAGGCACTTGTGCCTAGTGGGCCTTACCCCGTTACCAAAGACTAAAATAAAATAAAAAAATAAATAAATAAATAAAAATTCAGGGGCCTATGCACAAGTGGGTGGGAAATATGCACCCAAGGCACATACCCTGTCCATGTAGCTCCGCACCCATGGACAGGTATGCACAGGCTGGTATTCATAACCGGCGGCCACCTGTCCATGGCTCCGTCCTCCCAGTGTGCAGCACTCCATGGGGTGGCCAGGGGCGGAGTTGAGATCCCAGGCAGGCATCCAATTGGATGCCTGTCCTGGGACAGAAGTGGATCACTTGTGCAGTGAGGCACTGGTCTGGGTGTGTGAATACCCTCACAGGCACCCAGACCTGCATGGCCATGCTCCACCAAGCAAAGGACCCTGCAGCTGAGCTTCTGCTGCACAGCAGCCACCCACCACACTGCTGAACCACGCCCTAACACAGGGTGGCCCTGGCACCCTGCAAGTACTGCCCCCCTACCTCATGTCTGCACCCGTCCCTGTAGTGCCAGAGCAGCCTCACCCCTACTGGCAGCACCCTTGCCATGTTGTGGAGGCATACCCTCCTCACCACCCATGGCAGCCCCTCTCTGGACAGCAGTGCATGTCACCCCCCCAGCCGTGCCCTAGCCCCACTATAGCAGTACCTTTGGCACAGCCATGCTCTGTCCCTGTTGTGGCTGTACCGTCCCACACAACTGTGCCCCATCCAGATGCAGGGCAACCCCCCCCCACACACACACATAACAGTGCCCAGTCCCAATGCAACTGCCCCCCATCCCCTCAAGAGCCCTGTTGTGCATGGCCATCAAAATGCAGCATTGCCTGATCCCCCCTGACCCCGATGCCATAGCACCTGCCCCTCATTGGTGCCCACTGAAACCACTGCCACACCCCTGCAGCACCAGCAGCAACACCTCCGGCCCTGTACTGTCCCGTCGGTGCCCTGGCTCATGACAGCCAGTGGCAGAGCCCTCTGCATACCTCTGTGGCCTCCGACCATCCAAGTGATGCTGGGAATGCAATGCCTACATATAGGGGTGTGCTGTTGGCATCACTTAGATGGCAGGCAGCCGAGGACGTGTGTGGAGGGCTGTGCTGCTGGCTGTCCCAAGCACCGGTACCATCTGGAAGGTACTGGGACCATGGGGGTGGGTGTTGTTAGTGCCACAGGAGGTGGGGGTGGGCACTGGCCAGCAAAGGTGATACCGGGGTTGGGGTTGTGTGGCCATCCCGGACGCCACTGGGTGTACAGGGGGGCGGACATGCATTCTGCAATGGTGTTTGGCATACATTGTGTGGGGGTATGTCTGGTACTACATATTCGGGGCTGCCCCATTATGGGGGGGTGGTGGTCGTGGAGTGGCACTGCCGGTATAGGACCCAGTTCTACAGTATCCAGGCAGTCACCCCTTCAAATGCCCCAGCCCTCACCAGCAGCCTAGTGGGCTGGGGCATTACAGGGGTCAGATTCCTTCTTTCACTGGGACCAGTGGGCCATGTCCTTGGGGGCACACAGTGAGATATGGCAGGGTCCTGGCTGCTGGAATCTGCTTTGGCATGTGCCCCCCTGTGGAGAGCACTATGTGCCTTGGTGCATGGTGTGCAGTGCTGGCACACCCCTGTCTGCCCCCGGTGCGTTGCTGTCCACATGGCTGGGGGATCGGGTGCGTAGGGGTTGCATGCCCCATTTCTTGCATCTCGCGTGGGGGTGCAATGATTGTGGAGTGGCTATGTGCTATGGATACATGGTGCATAGGCTCTCCACACATTCATGCATAGGCCTCCCAGTTTGCAGGGGCAAACTGGGCTTTGTGAATATCAACTATTCACAAAGCCCCGTTTGCCCCGGGGAAAACTGGGTTTGTGCCTGGGCAAAGCTTTATGAATCCTGCCCCAGACATTAGGATTATTGTATAGAAATTGTAAATATTTAACTAGAAAGGGAAGAGTGACTGCCTCTAAACAGATACTGTTGCCTATGTTTGATTATTGCAATGTACGATTATAAAAAGTCTCAGAGTACATTAGATGAAGATGTAGCACTGCGACTAATAACATACTGTATATTGCTTTGCACTTGTAGCTCCATTCAGTACCCAGGTAGGATGGCAATTTATATAGGCATTTACAAAGAATTCCCTGAGAACTGAATAAAAGCTAATGATTGAAGATTTGCACATAATGTTTACTGAAATTGCACACCCTGTATTTAAAGTGATAAATTACAAACAGCAAATACTTGTAGATTGACCCGTGAAATCAATCTTTGCTTGTTCCATGAAAAACTGGTAAAGCCTAACTTTTTTTCACCAGATTCATCAAAATGTTCTTAACAATAATCTCACTCTGAATAGCGTCATGTGCTCTTGTCTTTGTATTGTACACTGTAATTCATGACTGTTTCATGTTGTACAGTACCGTTTGTCAGGTATATTATGCTGTTTTGTACAATACGTCAGGCATGTATGAATAAGGTTAATTTATTCTACCTAATCTGACTCCTGGAAAAAATCAAAACAACATACAAAGATTGTAACATTATACTTAGAAAGGCTCATAGTGCTGTACAGATCCAAGTTCCTGATATATACTGGATTATCCATTGGTGGTTTATATTTTCAGACTTATTTGCTAATATGAATCTGTGTTTTCTGTTCAAAAGTTCAAATAAATCTGTGTCCATGTTTGCTGGGAAATGAACTGCAGTGTATAGCACTAGTCCTTCATGCAGAGCATTGGCTGTACACATACAAAATACTATCCGTTACTAACGAGTACAGCAGATAAACGTTCATGACTTGTCAAAGTCAGCCAGGCCTGTAGACTTACAGTTTATGCCAAGCAAACTGCACGTACAAACAGAATCATTGTAGTGCAGTATTTTAAAACATAAAGATTAAAGTACAGCAATTGCCATCAGTGCCCCCCATAAGAAAAGCTAAACTGTAAGCCCATATTCCTGAGACTAGAGCTCCTGACTACCTCACCTTATTACCTTCACGCCTGGAGCTTTTTACTAATCTGGGGCAAAATATTCAAAAGTTAGTGTTGGCGCAGATGGGGTCTATATTCAGAGGCCCCTGTAGCATGTCCTAAACCTATTAGCACCCAGGTGATAACACAATGCTGTGCCCATGCAAATGAGGGGGTTCCCTCCTGCAAACGGGCGTGGTGGCATTTTCAACAATTTGTGACAGTGATGAGTGGCACCCAAAGTGATGCTATTTACTGCAACCAAAAACCTTGTCTTAACCAGTTGCTTAACCCATGCCCCCACCCCACTGATGGTGAGATGGCTGTACTGCAGCCACCCATCCATGATTGCTGGTACGCAGCAATGTTGCAGACCCTGATGTCCAGTGTCACTCCTCCACCTTGACCACCCATTCTGTATATGATGCACCACTCCCTGGTGTCTAGTGGCACCCCTCACTCTCGATCACCCATCCTGCAGTAAAACACATATGCCTGGTGTCTAGTGGCACCCACCACCTACTCACTGATCACCAATCCTGTATGATAAACACTGCTCCCTAGTATCTAGTGGCACCCCCTTCCCCCAATCACCCATTTTGTATATCCTTCACCAGTCCCTGGTATCTAGTGGCACTGCAACTCCCCAATCCCTCATTCCATATATCAGTCACTACTTCCTGGTGTCTAGTGGCACCCCAACCCCCTGATCTCCTGGTCCTTATATCAGTCACAACTCCGTGATGCCTAGTGGCACCCCCCCACCCCCTATCTCCTGGCCTATTTAACCTACAATATCCCTGGCATCTAGTGGTACCACCGCCCCATCCCCTCTATACTGATCAACAAACAGACTGGTGAACAGTGGCAGTTCAGTGGCCCTCACCCACTCCACCCAGAACACAACCCATCCACCCCCCGCACCTTACCAGTGAGTCCAGGGATGTGTACTGAACCCCAATACAGTGACCGGCACTGCCCTCCTCTCACCTCCTTGGCTGGCCACTGTATGAGCTGACAGGGAGCGTGCGTACACACTCCCTGTCAGCTCATACGATGGCCAGCCAAGGAAGTGAGAGAAGGGCTGTGCTGGTCACAGTATCAGGATTCATTGCACATCCCTGGACACACTGGTAAGGAGGGGTTGGGTGGCTGATGTCCTGGGTTGGGGGGTGAGTAGGGGGGCCACTGGACTGCCACTGTTCACTGGTCCATTTGTCAACTGGCATTCAGAGAGTGGGTTGGGGACACCACTGGATGCCATGGATATTGTGGGGTACATGGGCTGGGTAATTGGGGGTGGGTGATGCCTCTAGACATCAGGCAGTGGTGACCGATATATGGACCAGGAGATTGGGGGTGGGATTGCCAGTTTCCCCCTGCTGAGCCACTGCAAGAGGACAGGGTGCCCACTGACAAAAATTTTAAACAGTCAAACAAAGTCACGGCACTCACCCTCCAAATAAAATAATCGGGAGCCATTCATGTGTAATATCAAAACTTCCCATTTTTTTGGTGCATCAGAATAAAAATTTACAGTGGGAAAGGACAGAAAAACACCTGACGTTTCACTTATTTCAGGCTTTATGAAAGGTGGTGCCATCCAGAGTCGAACCCTTTTATAGCAGGTACGTGAATCTGTGATAACACATTAAGACATATTTAAAGCGACAGCGTAAAAACACACCAATGGCAGAGGGAGAGGCTATGACTGAGCATCAGCGCCAAAAGCTAAAGGCCCTTAAAAGCCTGATGTGGTCCCCGGGGGGGGGCAGTGGTCAACAAATGGACCCTGAAGACTGACCTGACACTGAGTACGACAGAGAAGCCTGATGTAGAAATAGAGGAGGTAATGTCTGTTGATGGATCCACCATGGGGGGGGGCGAGACTCTAGAAGAGACATGTGTCATGGCGGCTGATCCAGGTGTCACACCGACCTCCCTGATCTATGAGGACCCAGTCATAGAATGAGACATCCAAAAGTTTTACTGGTTCCGCATATTCCAGTACCCTGATATGGTCCCGTCCTTGGACGACTACCGCAGGAAGCAGCACAAAGAGATGGACAACCTCAGACTCTCCAACCCCCAGGTCTTGAAATACAACTCTGGAAGTTGGTTGCTGCAAGGGAAGGTGCCTAGCAGTATCCCTGACTAGTCCCAGGCTGAACATTGGGTCCGCAGCAGGATAAGGAAGGAATACCCTGGAGAGGTTTATCCCTACCTTTGCGATGCCTCTGGGACATTATTGAGGACCAGTGAGAGTACTGAGTATATCGAGGTGCCCTAGACAAAGTGAGGCTGCACTTGAAGGTGAGCCCTTCATATCAATCATCACATCAAGAAAAGTATGGGAAGCCGTTCAATTCAAAATTACAGTTTTCAGAATATAATTAATAGTTAAATGTCTACAACTAATAACAAAATGTTTACAGCATAATATTATCAGAATGACAAACATGAAAATTAGTATATCACACACCAAAATGGTTACGAGATCTTCTGAAATGGGGATGAACTATACCAAAATGTGTATGACACATACCAAACTGCATATGACATACACCAAAATGGATATGACATACAGCAAGACAGAAACAACACTTATTAAAATAAGTAGGACACATACTGAAACAGGTAAGATGCATACCAAAATAGATATGACGCATACCAAAATGGGTATGATACACACCAAAATGAGTGTGGCACAAAATGAAAAGGATATGCTGTACCAAAAAGGGTATGATGCATAAAGAAATAATTATAACACATTTTGAAATGGATATGGCCTATATTGAAATGGATATGACACATAGTAAAATGGGTATGACATACCAAAATGAGTGTGAGACAAACTGGACTGGATATGGCACACACAGAAATTGGTTTGACACACACTGAAGTATTTATGACACATATTGAAATGGATATGGCCTATACTGAAAAGGTTATGACACATACTAAAATGGGTATGACATAAGGAAATGGGTATGACACACCCCAAAATGGGTTTGACACAAACTGAAATGGTATAACACATGCTGAAATAATAATGACACATGTCAAAATGGATATGACCTATACTAGAATGGCTATAAAACATGGCAAAATGGGTATGACATAACGAAATGGGTATGACACACCCCAAAATGGGTTTGACACAAACTGAAATGGATATGACACACATCGAAAATGGTATGATTCATGCTGAAATAATAATGACACATATTGAAATGGATATGACCTATACTGGAATGGTTATAGCACATAGCAAAATGGGTATTATATATTGAAATGGGTATGAGACACACTAAAATGGGTTTGCTACTAACCGAAATTAATATGACACAAAATGGTATTATATACCACAATAGGTATGAGATAAACTTGATTGGATATGGCACACTCTAAAATTGTTGCGATGCACACTGAAATAGTTATGACACACAGATAAATGGATATGACCCATACTGAAATGGATATGACACATAGCAAAATGGGTATGACATACTGAAATGGTTATGACATACACCACAATGGTTATAGCACAAACTGACATGGATATGACACACACCGACATGGGTATAACAGATACTGAATTAATTATGACAAATACCAAAATGGACATGTCACATCTTGAAATGGGTATGACATTTATCAAAATGGGTAAGATACACAACAAAATGCGTATGACAAAAAACAAAATGCATGCAACATGCACCAATATAGATATGACACATGCTGAAACAATTATGACATACACCAAAATGGATATGATACAAACTGAAATGGTTATGACACATACTGAAATAATTATGACATACACTAAAATGCATATGACACACACTGAAATGGTTATGACACATACTGAAATAATTATGACACATGCTGAAATGGATATGACATACTGAAATGGTTATGACACATACTGAGATAATTATGGCACATGGTGAAATGGATATGACTTATACTGAAATGGATATGACACATAATAGAATGTGTATAAGACATACTGAAATGATTATGACATTTGCCAAAATATGACATATGCCCAAATACAATACCAAAATTCCTGCAGCAGCTGGTCAGGGAGCCCGGTAGTGGGGTAACATACTTGACGTGGCCCTTATAAATGGGGATAGTGTTGCAGGAGTGGGGGTGAGGTCAGCTTAGGAGAAAGTGACTATAACACAGTGGGCTACAGGGTTAGAGAAGGGTATAAAGCGAGTCAAACCATCAAGAAGATGATAGACTTCAGGCAAGCAGATTTTCCCAAGATGAGGGAGGTATTCCGGATTGAAATGAAGGGGATGGAGGACATGGGGGTGAGGAACTATAGAATAAGATCAAGGGGGGGCTACTTAAAGCCACAGAGAGCTGTATGAGAAGAAGAGAAAGAGCAAAAGAAGGAGGAGGAGGCCACTGTGGTTCAACAGGGAAGTGAAAGGGGCAATAGGGGAGAAGCAAAGGGTTTTCAGAGAATATAAGAGGACACAGGGAAGGAAGATATGGAAACTTACACAGAGAAACTGAGGGTGGCAGGGCAGAGGATTAGGAAGGCAAAAGCAGAAATAGAGGAGAAAATTGTTATGCAGGCCAAAAGGGGGGGACAGGACATTCTTTCAAAACATAGGGGAAAAGAGGAAAGCAAGGTAGGGAATATTAAGGGTAAATGGTGAGGGGGGATTACTGATGGAAGGGAATTTTGAGAAGGCTGAAGTGCTCAATACATACGTCATCTCAGTCTTCACAATAGAGGGCGAAGGAAGGGGAACAGTGTTAAGGGGAAGGAGGGATGTAGGAGTGGAACCTAGTCCAATCAGTGAGGGCAAGGTAAGGGAGGAATTGGGTGAGTTGAGGGTAGACAAGGCTATGGGCCCAGACGCCCTGAACCCTTGGGTGCTCCGGGAGCTAAGGGAGCAACTGGTGTCACCACTAGCAAGATTATTTAACTTGTCCTTGGATACAGTACAGGGTGGGTGGCAGAGGACTGGAAGAGGGCTGACGTGGTGCCACTTCATAAAAGTGGCAGCAGGGAGGAAGCTGGCAATTAGTGCCCAGTCAGCCTCACATCAGTAGTGGGTAAGGTGATGGAGACGATATTGAAAAATAGGGTGGTTAATTACTTGGACGATCAGGGGCTGCAGGATATCCATCAGCATGGCTTCAGTCGAGGGTGGTCATGTCAGACAAACCTGATCGAGTTCTACAATGGGGTGACGAGGGTGATTGATCAGTGGGGGGCAGTGGACGTGGTCTCACTGGACTTTGGTAAGGCCTTTGACACTGTGCCCCACAGAAGACTGGTTGATAAGCTGGAGACTTTGGGAGTGGGACATAAAATAACAAGGTGGGTGGAGAGCTGGCTGACGGGTAGAAGCCAGAAGGTGGTGGTCAATGGGGTGCATTCTGGAGAAGTAGAGGTGATGAGTAGGATCCCCCAGGGTTCAGTGATGGGGCCTGTTCTGTTTAACATCCACATCAGTGATATAGCAGAGGGGCTACAGGGGGCTGTCTGCCTTTTTGCAGATGACATGAAAATCTGCAATGGGGTGCACAACCCAGAGGGAGTGGAAGTTATGAAGAAAGAGCTAAGGATTCTGAAGGGTTGGTCGGAAACATGACAACTGAAATTCAGTGCCAAAAAATGCACAGTGATGCACTTGGGACAGAAGAATCCATAAACCACATCCACAATGGAGGGTGTGGAAATGGTTGCATTTGAGCCAGCAATGGATTTAGAGATTATAATCACTGACAACATTAAGGTAGGGACCCAATGCAGGAAAGTGGTGGGCAAAGTGAACAGAACGCTGGCGTACATAGGGAGGGGAATAACTAGTAGAAAAAGGGAGGTGCTAATGCCACTCTACAGTTCCATGGTGAGGCCACACCATAAGTATGTAGATCAATTCTGGAGACCCTACTTATGCAAGGACATAGATGGCATGGAAAGGGTACAGAGAAGGCCATTAAAATGGGGCATGGGCTAAGTGGGAAGTCATACAAGCAGAGGTTGAGGTTGTTGAATTTGTACCCACTGAAGACCAGAAAGGAGAGGGGGATAAGATAGAAAATTCAAATATATGAAGGGGGTCAATAAAGTGGGGGACAGCTTATTCTTGGGGAAGGTAGATGCAGAGACTAGAGAACATAGACTGAGGGTGGAGGAGGGTAGATTTTAGGGAAACATTAGGGGGCATTACTTCACCGAGAGGGTGATGGCACACTGGAACAGTCTGCTGGAGGAGGTGGTGCAGGCCAAACATACAGGTCATAATGCTCACACTTAATAGTGTATGGCAGTGGTGAAACAGGACCTGCAAGGCCTCGAAAGTTAGACCCCCAGAGTTGAGAATCATTAGTGGGGAGATCCTGGGGCACAGCCCATAGCGAGGGTGTGGGGTGGAGCCCCACAGAACAAAGACATGATGTCTCATGGCATAAATCGCGTAGTACGATAGTGCCATGTGCCATTATGTCTTGCGACATAATGACCCCGTGCCTAGGCCAAAACAGTGGAGGGATTCAAGATGGCATGGGACAAACACAAGGGGGTGACAAGGGGGAGGAGTGTCGAATCTGTGGGGGGGGGCAAGTAAAAAGGGAGTATGACTCATTTTAATATGAATTTGGAACTTTCTGAAATAGATACGACCCATGCAGAAATGCATATGACACATACCAAAAATCGATAAGAAAATACTACAATGTATATAATATATACCAGAATGAATAAAACACACAGTGAAATGGATATGACCCATACTAAAATGGACAAGACTCATACCAAAATGGTTATCACATGTACCTAAATCATTAAGATACTTAAATTATTATAATGTATACCAAAATGAATATGACGCATACTGAATTGTAGGTTACATTTATTTACTATATTGATACTCTTGCTGAATGAGTACTGTAGTAAATAAATAAAATGGTTATGAAGCACTGAAAACAAAATTATATATTAAAATGTGTATGTTGCACACTGAAATGAGCATACAGCAAACTGAATTATTGCTAAACCTCCAAGGCATAGACTGAATAGAGTGTAACATGTGCCAAGGTGTCGATATAGCAAACTGAAATGTTGTGATACACCAAGATGTGTATAACACATACTGAACTGAGTGTAACACACGGTGAAAAGCACATGACTTGTGTAACCAATCAGAGTGCAGCAAACCAAGGGGATGACAAGGGGGAGGAGTGTGGAATCTGTGGGGGGGGGCAAGTAAAGAGGGAGGGTACGACACATTTTAATATGAATATGGAACTTTCTGAAATAGACACGACCCATGCAGAAATGCATATAACACATACCAAAAATCGATAAGAAAATACTACAATGCATATAACATATACCGGAATGAATAAAACACACACTGAAATGGTTAAGACTCATACCAAAATGGTTATCGCATGTACCTAAATCATTAAGATATTTAAATTATTATAACGTATACCAAAATGAATATGATGCATACTGAATTGTAAATTATAGTAATTTACTATTTTGATATTCATGCTGAATGTGTGCTGTAGTAAATAAAATGGTCATGAAGTACTGAAAACAAAATGATATATTAAAATGTGCATGTTGTACACTGAAATGAGCATACAGCAGACCGAACTGTTGACAAACTTGCAGGGCATAGACTGAATAGAGTGTAACATGTGCCAAGGTGTCGATACAGCAAACTGAAATGTTGTGATACACCAAGATGAGTATAACACATACTGAACTGAGTGTGACACACACTGAAAAGCACATGACTTGTGTAACCAATCAGAGGGCAGCATCACCCCCTGAAATTCTGTAGGAGTCCAGCAGTTCCTGTTCAGCTTTACTACAGGTAAGAGCTCCTTAAATTGTGTGACTCAGGAAGGAATATGCACAATGTGTATTATTAAATTATTAGTTTGCTACTGTACCTGTTTTAGTTTTTGTTTTTTAGTTGTTGTTTTTTTAAGATCTTTGTTTTCAAAAGTTTTATTTGGCTTTTAACAAAACATAGTGTTATATGTGTTCTTTGTGTAAGCCACTTAACACCAAATAAACCCATCCTGTACTTGTCTTCTTCAAGTGTTTTGCAAAGTTATACAGTATGTTGTGTTGTGTAATATTTTTATTTGCCCACTAAAAGAGGGGGCATTACCAAAAAAATAAAATCTGTAGCTCCAGGATTACCCTATTCTTGTATATTTTAACTGAATTTCACACGCTTACTGAAGGTTAGAGGTTTCTCTTTGCTGCCTTCTGAAAACTAATGTCAGTATTTTACCAATTTAAGAACAGTAAAGGAAATTAGTCAGCCATTTATTCTATAATAATAAGTGCTAGAAACACATGTTATATCACTGGAAAGCTGTGAATCTCATCTTTCTAATACTATAAACCAGTTGTTTGTAGCTTATGACATTATGTACCAAATAACCCCAATATTAATGTTTAAGGTTTAAAAAAAAATGGCAGTTTGTCCGGAGCTGGCCCATCTCTGTTCTTTGAATGTAGCACTTGGGCACATCTCTGAGATGCGCTGAACGCATCTGTCGTGAAAATGTCATCCAGGCTCAGTAACCTGGGTGTGGCTGCTGCCCAAGCCTTTAATGACTCAGTAGTTCAGCATACTGAAGCCTGTAAACATGCAACACTCCTCTTACAAAAAGTCAGGGAACCTGGGAACAAAATACAGTGAAATAAATCATTTGATGGATAACTAGATTCACAAACTGCCATTAAAAAAACCCAACTAGAACTTTAAAGGAAAACTGAGCAAAACAGTGCCTGCAATCACCAGGGCTGCAGAAATGCCCGATTAACATACCCTGTACAGTTTACAATGACTGCGGCTAACCTTTGAAAAGTTATCTTGTTGTTTGTAAGGTGGTCCTGGGTGCACAATTTCTAAGGTGCCGCCACACCGGAAGACAGAGTATGACCTTACTACCTCCCAGATCATCCTGTCTTTTGCCGGAATGCTCGTTCATGACTAGCGAGGCACACTTACACGGAGTAAAAATAAACCATGTCCCATGTAGAGGTCTTTGAGCTGTACCGCTACAAGCAATTCTCGTTGAAATTGGAGCAGTGTAAGGTGGTTAAATTTGTTATTAAAGTTCCAGCTTCCATAAGGTGGTTAAATTTGTTATTAAAGTTCCAGCTCCGAGTTTGGGCATGCGTAGTAGTGCATCCAGGACCACCTTACAAACAAAAAATAACTTTTCAAAGGTTAGCCGCAGTCATTGCAATCTTTATAGGGTATGTTAATCGGGCATTTATGCAGCCCTGGTGATTGCAGGCACTGTTTTGCTCAGTTTTCCTTTAATAATAGGGCTATTTGCTACATAATGTCATAAGCTACAAACAACGGTTTATGGTATTAGAAAGCGGAGATTCACAGTTTTACAGTGATATAACATATGTGTTTCTAGCACTTATTATTACAGAATAAATGGCTGATTAATTTCCTTTACTGTTCTTAAACTGGTAAAATACTGACATTTGTTTTCAGAAGGCAGCAAAGAAAAACTCTAACCTTCAGTAAGCGTGTGAAATTCAGTTAAAACATACTGGAATGAGCTAATCCTGGAGCTAGATTTTTTTTTTGGTAATGCCCCCTCTTTCAGCGGGCACATAAAATATTACACAACACAACATACTATATAACTTTACAAAGCACTGGAAGAAGATAAGTACAGGATGGGTTTATCTGGTGTTGAGTATAACTTTACAAAAAAGAACACATATAACAGTATGTTTTGTTGAAAGCCAAATAAAACTTTTGAAAACAAAGATCTTAAAAAAAAACAACAACTAAAAAACAAAAACTAAAACAGGTACAGTAGCAAACTAACAATTTAATAATACGCATTGTGCATATTCCTTCCTGAGTCCCCTAAGTGGGAGCGACCACAATACTATCTGGTTTCAAATAAGCATGGGGGGAGGGGATCTAGGACACTGGCAGTGGACTTCAGGGGAGCAGACTTTGTGGGCATGGGAAATATTCTCAAGGATCACTTGAAGGGGATTACATCAATGACAAATGTGGAAAAGAGATGGGAGGTCATAAAACGGGGACTTCATGAGGCAGTCAGGATCTGTGCTAAGGTGAAACGTAAGGGAACAAGGTCACATAAACCATGCTGGTAGTCCAGTGAGGTTCAGGTAGAGGTCAGAGAAAAGAAGGCAGCCTACAAAAAATATAAAACAAGAGGGGATAGGGAAAAGGAAATGTACCATCTTGCATCTAGAAAAGTCACCTGGATGGTGAGGTGGGCAAAGTCCAGTAAAGAGCAACGGCTGGCCCAGGGGAAACATGGAGGGGAAAAAGGGTTCTTCCGGTACATTGGGGAGCAGAGAAAAACTAAGGGCCATCTTGGCAGATTGAGATCAGAAGGAGGGTGTGTGGAAGAGTCGAGGGACCAGGCAGAGGTATTAAACGAGTATGTTGCCTCTGTGTTCACTAGGGAGGGGGATGGGATATCTACAGAGCAAGGCACAATGGGGATAGAAGCGGTAGTGAGTGGGATCAGGGGAGCAACAGAAATGGAGCAAGAGGGAGGGAGAGGTACCCCAGGGGTGTCACATCAGGATAAGGATAAAAAGGCCAGTAAGGTGGATGGGACGGATGATGCTATCTCCACCGAAAGTGTGTAGTTAGCCCTCAAGTCCCTAAAGAAAGATAAATCTCCTGGGCCGGATGGCATTCATCCGAGAGTACTATGGGAATTGGCGGACATATTGGCTGCAGTACTGGCAGAGCTCTTCAACAGGTCACTTGAGACAGAGAGGGTACCTAGGTATTGGCGAGAGGTACATGTGGTGCCAATCCATAAAGGGGGGTTGAGGGAAGTACCAGGTATCTATAGACCCATCAGTTTGACCTCAGTGGTTGGAAAATTAATGGAGAGTATACTAAAGGAACAATTGGGGGTGTACTTGGAGGAGGTGGGAGGTCTGGATAGTCAGCAACATGGGTTTGTGCCAGGTAGATCATGTCAAACCAATCTTGTGGAGTTCTACGAATGGGTAATATCAGAACTGGACAGGGGAAAGCCTGTGGATGTATTATTCTTGGACTTCAGCAAGGCGTTTGACTCTGTCCCCCACAATGGTCTGGTGGAGAAACTGACGGGGTTGGGAGTAGGCCCTTTGATGGTCAGATGGATTGAATGCTGGCTAGCTGGATGCACCCAAAGAGTAGTGGTTGGTGGAGAGCTCTCGAACCCTAGAGAGGTTGGTAGAGGGGCACCGCAGGGCTTGGTCCTGGGTCCGATCCTGTTTAATGCATACTTATAGGACATCAGGAAGGGTATAGGGTTTGAAATGAGTCTCTTCACTGATGACTGCAAGATGGGAGCAGTAGTTGAGGGGAAAGAGGGGGAGGCTGGCACTGCAAGGGGACCTGGGCACCCTGAAAAGCTGGGCTTACACATGGAAATTAAATTTCAATATCACCAAGTGCAAGGTGTTACATCTTGGGGTGGGGAAACCCTAAACACAGGTACACCCTGGGAGGGGAGGGGAGGTGCTGGAGGCCTCAACAGGGGAAAAAGACCTAGGGGTCATGGTGGATGCATGTATGAATAGCTGAGCAGTGCAGGAGAGCGGCTAGCAAGGCAAACAGGATGCTGGGATGCATCATAAGGGGGATCACCTCTAGGAGCAGGGGAAGTGATTCTGCCGCTGTACAATGGACTGGTTAGACCACACCTTGAATACTGTGTACAGTACTGGAGACCACACTTGAAGAGGGACATACAGCTCCTGGAGAGGGTACAGAGGAGGGCAACTAAGATGATACGAGGACTAGGAGATTTGACGTATGAGGACAGACTTGAGGAGCTCTGCCTGTTTTCATTGGAGGAGAGGAGAGATGGGGGACATGATTAAGGTCTTCAAGTACCTCAAGGGAATAAATAAGGTAAACATGGAGGGATCTTTAGACTAAGCAGGGAGAGTATCACCAGAGGGCATGGTTTGAAGTTGGAAGGTGGAAGGGTGAGGGAAAAGAGGAGGTTTTCACTGAGAGGGTGGTGGACCCTTGGAATGCTGCCTGGCGAGCTGGTTCAGAGATCCATAGTGGAGGGCTTCAAGAGGGTGGGACAGACACAGAAAGTGGATGTATCAGATGATGGCCTGGCCCAGGGGGGTTGGGGATGGATGATAGAGGTTTCTGGAACACAAGGGGGGGAGGGCCTCGGCACCCAACTAGGGATCTGAGGTTCGAGCAGACTCAATAGACTGTAAGGCCTAATCTGCTGGCAATTAGTATGTTAGTCACACAATTTAAGGAGCTCTTACCTGCAGTGAAGCTGAACAGGAGCTGCTGGAGTCCTACAGAATCTCAGGGAGTGATGCTGCCCTCTGTTTGGTTACACAAGGCATGTGCTTTTCAGTGTGTGTTACACTCAGTTCAGTATGTGTTATGTAAGCAATAAGACATGATGGGGTGTGCATTAGACAGTTCTAATGCACGGCTTGGGGGACATAGTGAGGCACGAGGCCACAGGCCAAGTGCGTCCCAGTCTCTAGCTGTGCAAATAGGAACCGTCTAATGCGTACATCCCCCGAGTAGCTTATTGTGCTTATAAATGGCCTATGTATTCTAAATGGGGGTTCTAGTTTTAGTTGTGCATTAGACACATCTAATGCACGGCTAACAACCAATCAGATTGCTTGTAATCCTTTGTCCATTTTATAAACTCATCTTGGTGTACCACAACATTTCAGTTTGCTGTATCGACACCTTGGCACATGTTACACTCTATTCAGTCTATGCCTTGCAAGTTTGTCAACAGTTCGGTCTGCTGTATGCTCATTTCAGTGTACAACATATACATTTTAATAAATCATTTTGTTTTCAGTACTTCATAACAATTTTATTTATTTACTACAGTACACATTCAGCAAGAATATCAAAATAGTAAATTAATATAATTTACAATTCAGTATGCGTCATATTCATTTTGGTATACGTTATAATAATTTAAGTATCTTAATGATTTAGGTACATGCGATAACCATTTTTGTATGAGTCTTAACCATTTCAGTGTGTGTTTTATTAATTCTAGCATATATCATATGCATTGTAATATTTTCTTATTGATTTTTGCTGTATGTTATATGCATTTCTGCATGGGTTGTATCTATTTCAGAAAGCTCCATATTCATACTAAAATGTGTCGTACCCTCCCTCTTTATGTGCCCCCCACACAGATTCCACACTCCTCCCCCTTGTCACCCCTTGTGTTTGTCCCATGCCATCTTGAATCCCTCCACTGTTTTGGCCTGCACCACCTCCACCAGCAGACCGTTCCAGGGTGCCACCACCCTCTCAGTGAAGTAATGCCACCTAATGTTTCTCCTAAACCTACCCCCTCCACCCTCAGTCCATGTCCTCTAGTCTCTGCATCTACCTTCCCCTGGAATAAGCTCTCCCCCACATCATTGACCCCCTTCATATATTTTATTTATTTAAAAGTTTTACCAGGCAGGCGTACTGAGCAGACTACCACTCGATTCCAGATGCGTCCTGGTGGGTGTAGGGGAAGGGAGGATACATACAAAATTCAAAGTACAGACATTTCCCAAAATAAATACAAATAAAAGTTAACTATAGATATAGCTATGTACAATATAAATACAGAATGCAACACAGCAGGCAACCAGAACAATCTGGGTAATTCACTGCAGCTAAAATACTATGTGGTGCAAATGATACAATCACCAGAGTCGGAGATAGTTATTGGGAGTACCCATAGTAGGAGCCAGTTGGAGGGCTAGTACCTGGACTAGTATGAGTTTAGTCCACATGGGCAGTTTGCTGAGAAGTGTCCTTTGAGGAGTGAGTTGATTTGCCGAGAGGAGGGATATTTGAATGTTTCTATCTTATCCCCCTCTCCTTTCTGGTGTTCAGTGGGTAAAAATTCAACACCCTCAACCTCTTCTCGTATGACTTCCCACTAACCCATGCCCCATTTTAATGGCCCTTCTCTGTACCCTTTCCATGCCATCTATGTCCTTGCATAGGTGGGGTCTCCAGACCTGATCGACATGCTCATGGTGTGGCCTCACCATGGAACTGCAGAGTGGCATTAGCACCTCCCTTTTTCTACTAGTTTTCCCCTTCCTATGTATTCCAACATTCTGTTCACTTTGCCCAACACCTTGCTGCATTGGGTCCCTACCTTAATGTTGTCAGTGATTATGATTCCTAAATCCTTTGCCAGCTCACATGCAACCATTTCTGCACCTCCCAGTGTGTATGTGGTTTATGGATTATTCTGTCCCACGTGCATCACTGTGTTTTCGACCAACCCTTCAGCAACCTTAGATCTTTCTTTATAACTTCCACTCCCTCTGGGATGTCCACCCCACTGCAGATTTTCGTGTCATCTGCAAAAAGGTAGACCATCACCTTCAGCCCCGATGTTAAACAGAATGGGCCTCAGCACTAAACCCTGGGGGACCCTGCTCATCACCTCTACTTCCCCAGAATGCACCCCATTGACCACCACCCTCTGGCTTCTACCTGTAAGACAGCTCTCCACCCACCTTGTTATTTTATGCCCCGCTCCCAAAGTCTCCAGCTTATTAACCAGTCCTCTGTGGGGCACCGTGTCAAAGGCCTTACCAAAGTCCAGTAAGACCATGTCCACTGCCTCCCACTGATCAATCACCCTTGTCACCCCATTGAAGAACTCAATCAGGTTTGTCTGACATGACTACCCCCAACTGAAGCCATGCTGATGGATATCCTGCAGCCCTTGGATCTTCCAAGTAATTAACCACCCTTTTTTTTAATATCGTCTCCATCACCTTACCCACTACTGATGTGAGGCTGACTGGGCAATAATTGCCAGCCTCCTCCCTGCTGCCACTTTTATGAAGTGGCACCACGTCAGCCCTCTTCCAGTCCTCTGGCACTCACCCTGTACTGTATCTAAGGACAAGTTAAATGATCTTGCTACTAGTGACACCAGTTGCTCCCTTAGCTCCCAGAGCACCCAAGGGTGCAGGGTGTTTGGGCCCATAGCCTTGTCTACCCTCAATGCACCCAATTCCTCCCTTACCCTGCCCTCACTGTTTGGACTAGGTTCCACCCTTTCATCTCCCCTTCCCCCTAACACTGGTCGCCTTCCTTCACCCTCTATTGTGAAGACTGAGATGATGTATGCATTGAGCACTTCGGCCTTCTCACAGTCCCTTTCCACCAGTAATCCCCCCCTCACCATTTACCCTTAATATTCCCTACCTTGCTTTCCTCTTTTCCCCTATGTATCGAAAGAAAGTCTTGTCCCACCTTTTGTCCTGCCTAACAATTTTCTCCTCTGTTTCTGCTTTTGCCTTCCTAATCCTCTGCCCTGCCATCCTCAGTTTCTCCTTGTAAATTTCCATATTCTCCTTCCCCTGTGTCCGCTTATATTCTCTGAAAGCCCTTTTCTTCTCCCCTGTTGCCCCTCTCACTTCCCTGTTGAATCACAGTGGCTCCTCCTTCTTTTGCTGTTTCTCACCTCCCTCCTACAGCTCTCTGTGGCTTTAAGTAGGCCCCCTTGATCTTATTCCATTGTTCCTCACCCTCCATCTCCTCCATCCCCTTCATTTCAATCCGGAATACCTTCCGCATCTTGGGAAAATCTGCTTGTCTGAAGTCCATAACTTTCATAATGGTTTGACTCACTTCATACCCTGCTGTAACCCTGAAGCCCACTGTGTTATAGTCACTTTCTCCTAGGCAGCCCCCCACCCCCACTCCCTCAACAATATCCCCATTTATGAGGACCATGTCAAGTATGTTCAATCAATCAATCAATCAATCAAAATCTTTATTTATTCAGGCAAACATCATTGAGCATAGCTCATTTACAAGATGGACCTGAGTGGTCATAACAAAAAGGTTACAGATTGTATACAAAAACATGATATTGAATAAGCACAAATACAACCATTTATGAGTGAGATAGATGTACAAATATTTACAAATATACAAGGCAAAGGACAATAAACCTAAAACCTAATAAAGGAGAAAAACAAACAGTCTAATAGGGATAAGGCATGGATAATGGTACATGGGTGGGCATATATGTATGAGGTTTGATGGGAAAGGACCAGATGAATGATAGAAGAATAGGAAGGAGCTTTAAAAGAGGGGTGGAGGAGAGAGGGTGTGGGAGGGGTTGGGGTGTGGGAGGACTAGGCCTTGTGGAAGCAAGTGCGGATCTGGGATTAGGCTGGTATACAGTTTTTTGAAGGATGTAAGAGGAATCAGTGTATCCATTTTCAATGACTTTTGGATAGAATTCCAGATAAGTGCCAGGGAATAACTGATTGCAGCTCTTCCATACCGGGTGCAGGTGATAGGAATCTTCAGCAGGATCAGTTTGTTGATCCTCAAGGTGTAGGGCCTGGATGTGATCCGGTTGAAGCAGTCTGAGATGTAGGAAGGGAGTTTGTTTGTCAGAGCTTTGTAGATCCAGATGGCAGCATTTTTTTTCTTCTATGTTGCAGGGATGTCCAACTGACTGCATTGTAGAGAGAGCAATGATGGGTGCTAGAGGGAAGGTCAGTAATGAATCTAATAGATCTATGATACAGGTGTCTAATTTGTTTAGATGGGAGAGGAGCAATGACCATAGAGGAAGTCAGCATAATCAATGAGGGACAGGAATGATGCTAGGATTAATCTTTGTTTGGAATCTTTGGTCAGGTAGTGTTTGATCCTATAGAATAGACCAAGTCTTTGTCTTAGCTTTTTTAGGAGCTCTTCAACGTGGGTAGTATAGTCTAGTTTATTGTCTATCCACACTCCTAGGTATTTAAATTTGTCAACATATTCCAGATTTTCACCAAGGATGGTAGAGAGTTGTGGGAGGGTGAATGATGGGATAGTGGAAGAACAGTTCTTGGTGGCAAAGAACATAGCTTTGGTTTTCTTGGCATTTAGTAATAATTTCTTTTCTAATAGGTTGTGCTGAAGGAGAATTCAGACTGTAGGAGCTCACAGGCTTTTGATGGTGAGGATTGCTCACATATAGTACAGTGTCATCTGCAAAAGGTGGATATTAGAAAGTGAGAGATTGGAATCAATATTGTTGATATAAATGGTAAAAGGATGGGACCCAGGATGGAGCCTTGCGGTACACCTCTTAGGAGTGGTTTAGAGGTAGATAGATCACCTTCATTTTTACCAGTTGTAATCTTCCGGAGAGATAGCATCTGAACCATTTAAGAGAGAGTGAGTCAAGGCCTATGGAGTTCAGAGGAGATTAGAAGATCATGATCCACAGTGTCAAAGGCTTTGCTTAGATCCAGAAACACAGCACAGGTATTATTATTTTTGTCTAGGGCAGTCTGCCAGTCATTTGTGACTTTTGCTAGTGCAGAGATGGTGCTATGCATAGATCTGAACAGATTGAGCTGGATTTAGGAGATTGTTGGTATCAAGGTAGGCAGTTAACTGAGAGTTTACCAGCTTCTCAAGCATCTTGGATAGTACTGGTAAGATGGAGATGGGCCTATAATTATTGAGGTCCATGGGATCACCTGCCTTAAGTAATGGAAACACTTGAGCTGTTTTCCATATTGAGGATAGAACCAGTGGCAAGTGATAGATTGAAGAGGTGGGTGAGGGCGGTTAAGGCATGCAGAGCTACTTTTAGAAAGTAGGGGTCCAGGAGTCTGCACCTGCACTTTTGGTGGTATCTAGTTGGAGTAGAAGGTCTTCTACTTCTTTGAAGAATATTGGTTTGAATGAGAATGTGGAAGCAACCATTTGACCCTCAGTAGATTGTAGGTTTAGAGATGATCTTAATAGGTTTGCAGGAGGTGGAAAGCCAGGCCAGCTGTAGTGAAATGATCGTTAAAGGCATTCAAGATATTTTGCTTATCGGTGATTTCAATACTATTTAATTGAATTTTGGGTGGTAAGACAGGGGTAGAAGTTTGACCTAGGATGCCCTTTATGGTACCCCAGAACCTGGAAGGGTTGTTATAGGAGCATCTAGTTCAGCTGTGTAGAAAGGCTGCCTTGGCTTTTCTTACTTGTTTTGTGCAGGAGTTTCTGGCTTTTCTGAATTGAAGCCAGTCATTTGAGTCCTTTGTCTTTCTTGCCCTTTTCAGAGTTTGTCTCTGGCAAACGAGTCTTGGTTAAGGTTGGCAGAGAACCAGCGACAGGATTTGAGTTTGGTTCTGACACTGGTGAAGGTGCATGTGAATTGAGGCACTTGTGATTATATCATTTAAGATTTGAAGAGCTGTCTCTGTTGAGGCTGTGAGATAGAATTCTTAGCCACGTGTGGTGTGGCACAGATCATGGAGATATCCTGAAATATTAAAGTTCTTTTGACCTTCATGGGAGAATTTTGCAGGATTGGGTGGCTTGATTGTTGATCTAATGGCAGCTATGGGACAGTGGTCACTTATGTCACTGAATAGTACTCCTGCACAGGGATAAAGATGAGGTTTGTTACCAATATAATATCAGGAGTGTGCTGTTGAGAATATTCTTTGGGTTGATCCTTGTTGGTTCTTTGATTAATTGAGAGAATCCATAGGTGTCACAGAAGGTTACCAGGGTGCAGATGCATTAGTCAGCCAATTCAAGTTCATGTCTCCTAAGATGATGGTGTCTTCAGGGCCCAGATTAAGTATAGATCCTAGGTGGGATAGGAGTTTGAGGCCTGCAGAGGGGCCTATAGCAACCAATCAGTTGAAAGGATGATGTGTTGGGAAGGGTTATTTTAATTGACAAGCATTGAATTCCTTTGGTTGTGATGTAGAATTGAGGCAGGATGCAGAGATGTTTGCTTTGACATAGATGGCTACCCACCGCCCCTGGAGAGCGGTCAGATCTGAAGAGCTGGTAGTTGGGAAGGTTTATTTCACTATCTTTTGTTGCTGATTTGAGCCATGTTTCAGATATAACCAGAAAGTCAGGTAGGGTGTGTACAACCCAGGCCTGTATTGATGAGAACTTTTAGGAGGCTGCAGGCATTGATGTGAAGAAAACTCAATCCATTTATGGAGGTTAGGTCAGTTGGAGAGATCGAGCTTTCAGTGGGGCCAGGGTTGATTTCCACAGTGCCAACACAGACCAGCAGAAAGAAGATTAGCTTGATGAGGGCACCAAGCGATAGGAGTAGTGAGCAGTCAGGCAGTTTTTTCTTCTTTCTTGGGATCCAATATATAGTGGGTGATGATCCTGCTGCATGGCTATCGATTTTATCATAGATTACCAGCTTAATGGACAGGCGTGAGGAGTAATGTAATGCCAGTATGGTAGCAAGGGGATAGAGGAGTTCCAAACTGGTTGTGAGCCTTTTTTGGGATTCCCCAGGATTAGATATGCAGAGCGGTACTATATGTATGTAGAGTTTAGGGGCAACCACTGGGGACAGTAGAGGGGACAGTGTTGAGTGGTAGCCCTAAGCACCTCGGTATGGGTTCCAACAGTTATCTCTTCTGGATCCAAGGAAGGTGAGAGCAAAGCAGCAGTATTAGGCGCAGTAGCATGGTGGAGGGTAGGAAGGGTTAAATAAACTAAGGAGATGTGAAGAAATGAGCTCAGGAATTGGCTAGGAGAATAGCTATGGGCGGGGATGAGATTTGGCGGGAAGGTGTGTATAAAAGAAACACCCTGAAGGGGGGTGGGGGGGCTGGCAAAAATTTTGCGGCTTTCCCGTACCTTTCTGGCTTTCTCCCCTGGCCTCCTGGTTCCCTTCTCGGCTGTGCGGTGGCCGCCTGCCCGCTGGTGGCTCGGAGCCCCTCCGGTCTGTGTGTCCTCAAGGGCAGGCCGGCTAGAAGGGAGGGGACAGAGGAGAGGGCAATCAGAAGAAGCACTTGCAGGCAGTGGCTTGCAAGAGGTGCTAAATTGTAAAATTTGCACAACAAAAGACTGGGAGGGTGGGGGGTTAGGCGCCTGGCGTCTAGTCCAACACAAAATTGACCCAAAAGACTGTAATCACTAGTTAAACAGGTAAGTAGGCATTTCACAGAAGTACACAAATAAAACAGCAAAAACAGCTCTTTTTAGAGAAATTAAACTTTTCAATAAAAGACAAGTAATCTCGACCAGTTTTGGTGGTGCAAAGATACAGCAAAAGTCAATGGGAGAAGGCACACCAATCAGAGGCTTGCAAAGTCGGCGGTCGCCTTCCGATTGGCTGTGCAGCTATCCCGTACCTTTCTGGCTTTCTCCCCCGGCCTCCTGGTTCCCTTCTCGGCTGTGCGGTGGCCGCCCGCCCGCTGGCGGCTCGGAGCCCCTCCGGTCTGTGTGTCCTCGAGGGCAGGCCGGCTAGAAGGGAGGGGACAGAGGAGAGGGCAATCAGAAGAAGCACTTGCAGGCAGTGGCTTGCAAGAGGTGCTAAATGTAAAATTTGCACAACAAAGACTGGGAGGGTGGGGGGTTAGGCGCCTGGCGTCTAGCCCAACACAAAATGTTGACCCAAAGACTGTAATCACTAGTTAAACAGGTAAGTAGGCATTTCACAGAAGTACACAAATAAAACAGCAAAAACAGCTCTTTTTAGAGAAATTAAACTTTTCAATAAAAGACAAGTAATCTCGACCAGTTTTGGTGGTGCAAAGATACAGCAAAAGTCAATGGGAGAAGGCGCACCAATCAGAGGCTTGCAAAGTCGGCGGTCGCCTTCCGATTGGCTGTACAGCTATCCCGTACCTTTCTGGCTTTCTCCCCCGGCCTCCTGGTTCCCTTCTCGGCTGTGCGGTGGCCGCCCGCCGCTGGCGGCTCGGAGCCCCTCGGTCTGTGTGTCCTCGAGGGCAGGCCGGCTAGAAGGGAAGGGACAGAGGAGAGGACAATCAGAAGAAGCACTTGCAGGCAGTGGCTTGCAAGAGGTGCTAAGTGTAAAAATTTGCACAACAAAGACTGGGAGGAGGGGGGTTGAGCCTGGCGTCTAGCCCAACACAAAATTGACCCAAAAGACTGTAATCACTAGTTAAACAGGTAAGTAGGCATTTCACAGAAGTACACAAATAAAACAGCAAAAACAGCTCTTTTTAGAGAAATTAAACTTTTCAATAAAAGACAAGTAATCTCGACCAGTTTTGGTGGTGCAAAGATACAGCAAAAGTCAATGGGAGAAGGCGCACCAATCAGAGGCTTGCAAAGTCGGTGGTCGCCTTCCGATTGGCTGTGCAGCTATCCCGTACCTTTCTGGCTTTCTCCCCCGGCCTCCTGGTTCCCTTCTCAGCTGTGCGGTGGCCGCCCGCCCGCTGGCGGCTCGGAGCCCCTCCGGTCTGTGTGTCCTCGAGGGCAGGCCGGCTTTCTGACTTTCTCCCCCGGCCTTCTGGTTCCCTTCTCGGCTGTGCGGTGGCCGCCCGCCCGCTGGCGGCTCGGAGCCCCACTACTGGACTCCCTGACCAGTTGCTACAGGAATTTGGGCATTGTATTTGGGCATATGTCATATTTTGGCAAGTGTCATAATTTTTTCATTATGTGTTATACACATTTTATCATGTGTCATATCCATTTCAGTATAAGTCATATCCATTTTGGCATGTGTCATAATTATCTCAGTATGTGTCTAACCATTTCAGTATAAGTCATATCCATTTCAGCATGTCATAATTGTTTCAGTATGTGTCATAACTAGTTCACTTTGTGTCATATGCATTTTGGTGTATGTCATAATTATTTCTGTATGTGTCATACCTATATTGGTGCATGTTGCATACTTTTTTTTGGCATACCCATTTTGTTATGTGTTTTACCCATTTTGATAAATGTCATACCCATTTCAAGATGTGACATGTCCATTTTGATATTTGTCCTAATTAATTCGGTATCTGTTATACCCATGTCGGTGTGTGTCATATCCATGTCAGTTTGTGCTATAACCATTGTGGTGTATGTCATAACCATTTCAGTATGTCATACCCATTTTACTATGTGTCATATCCATTTCAGTATGGGTCATATCCATTTATCTGTGTGTCATAACTATTTCAGTGTGCATCCCAACAATTTTAGAGTGTGCCATATCAAATTAAGTTTGTCTCTTACCTATTTCGGTATATAATACCTATTTTGTTATGTCCTATAGCCATTCCAGTATAGGTCATATCCATTTCGATATGTGTCGTTATGATTTCAGCATGTGTCATACCATTTTCGATGTGTGTCATATCCATTTTGGTTAGTATTAAAGCCATTTTGGTGTGTCTCATGCCCATTTCGGTATATAATACCCATTTTGCTATGTGTTACAGCCATTCCAGTATAGGTCATATCCATTTCAATATCTGTCATTATGATTTCAGCATGTGTCATACCATTTTCAGTGTGTGTCATATCCATTTTGGTTAGTATCAAACCCATTTTCATGTGTCTCATACCCATTTCGGTATATAATACCCATTTTACTATATGCTATAGCCATTCCAGTATAGGTCATATACATTTCGATATGTGTCATTATTATTTCAGCATGTGTCATATCCATTTTCGGGTGTGTCAAACACATTTCGTTATATCATACCCATTTTACTATGTGTCATAACCATTTCAGTATAGGCCATATCCATTTCAATATGTGTTATAATTATTTCTTTATGCATCATACCCTTTTTGGTACAGCATATCCTTTTCATTTTGTGCCATACTTATTTTGGTGTGTGTCATACCCATTTTGATATGTGTCATATCCATTTTAGTATGCATCTTACCTGTTTCAGTATGTGTCCTACTTATTTTAATAAGTGTTGTTTCTGTCTTGGTGTATGTCGTATCCATTTTGGTGTATGTCATATGCAGTTTGGTATGTGTCAAACACATTTTGGTATAGTTCATCCCCATTTCAGAAGATCTCATAATCGTTTCAGTGTGTGATATACTAATTTTCATGTTTATCATTCTGATAATGATATTATGCTGTAAACATTTTGTTATTAGTCGTAGACATTTCTCTATTAATTATATTCTGAAAACTGAAATTTTGAATTGAATGGCTTCCCATAGAAAAGGCCATGAGGCAAGTCAAGTCTATGTGTGCTTCCATGGTATGGACTGGTGTTACCCTGTTCAAGGCTTTCACCCTGGTACAGGATGTGGAAGGCCTCAGAACCAAGTATTATGTCATCAGCGAAGATTCGTTTGGAGAGGAGATCAGAAAACTTGACCCCAAGTACTATTTTGCCAGCAACCACACCCAGAAGTCAGGTTTCCTTCACTGGTGCTCTAGTAAGGGTAACCAGGAATTAGTGGGTATCAAGGCAAAGGCCACAAAAGTAGTTTTGATTGGAAGCTTCTGAGTCCTTTTGCAGATAGACTCAGTGAAGCATAGCATTATGGTGAGGAGGAGGAGGAGGAGGAACTAGACCTCTAATTTGCCCTTAAAAAAGTGTTCTGAGACCTCTCATGGAGGTTAGCAGTGCTGCCAGCCCTCGGCCTATTTCTTGTTTAGCTCTTTTTATAAAATAAGTTATTAGATGCTTACTTCTAATTATAACAGTCCCAGAATTTGTTGTCATTTTCTTCTGTCCCTGCTTCTCTCTGACCTTTGTCTGTCTGCAATTAGTATCCACAGAAAATCCTGTCAGGGAGAGTGGGGATCACCATTACCCTGACCCTTCCTTGTCAGGATGCACTCCTACTTCAGGAAAAAAAAAAACATGATTGACCTGGTTGGGTCTGATATAGCCCCTTTCATATACACTGATGTATCCTAAAGTGATTTACAAGCTATGAACACTTGCATTGGCTACTAGGCAAGCACAAGGGGGCTAATAAAGCTAGAGGGAGGTAAAGTAAAGCTCAGGCAGCTGGTTAAACAGAGAGAAAATGAAAGGGAGGATGGCGTATACAGCATAGATTCTGTACATTTTAACAACTAAACCAACATTTATTTAGAATTGTATAATGCTAGTCACTGTCATGCACGCTTATGCTGTTTTAATTGTGTTTTATAGTTTTAAACTGTAATGGACTGCTGCTTTAATTTGAAAACAATTGACATATTTTGTGCCTGGAAACAACATAAGGAGCTTTCTAATCAGCTACGGTCCTCTGTCATTACTCCATGGGCTCCCAATACAGAAGTGACTGGAAGTAAAATTGTCCTACTCTAGATAGGTACTACAGAGTCAGACTGGCCCACCACCAGGACACCTGGAAATTTCCAGGTGAGCTCCCCTCAGTTGGATACTTGGCCACCTTCAAAACTCTGAAAATCTTTGCATCATCATATTTTCTTTCTAATTAAATGGGGTATCTGGGGCACAGTATGTAAGATGCAAAAACAAAGCTAGTTCATCACATTGAAGTGGAATACTGATATGAGTGCATCACTCTCGGCGCTCCCCAGTGGATTTTCCAGGTGGGCCCCTGCATCCACTTTCCAGGTGGGCCCCCTGTGCCACAGTCTGACCCTGAGGTACTGTAGGTAGCATGTGCTTTACAGGTTCCATGTCATAAGAGCAAATATTTTTTGGCAACCGCAAAACAACGAGTACACCCTGCCAAAACTCAATTCGGCACATCACAATAAACACCGAACACCAAGTCGGCGCACATGTAAAATAATGTTTAATGCAGGGGGCCACACCCCCATCCCCTTTGCTGGGGGCGAGCCCCTCGCATACCCCATACTTCTATAATCATTTTCCGGGGGGGGGAGCGGACACTGGAGGAAAGAAGAGGGACTGATCACAGTAATAAGATAAAAAAAAAAAAACTCCAAAAGAAAAATAAATTATCTGTATGCAGTCCTGAACCCGGGACCACCAGCACTGCAGACAGTGTCCCTACCCACTATGCTAGGTTGCTAGATGGGTAGCTTGGTGGCATCACACTCCACGTCCCCATTTAGCCCATCCCTCTTCCTTCCCCCTTCTATTGCTATTCCCTCCCCCTTGCTATCCATTCCTCATCGCCAATCCTGAAAGCAACCAAATTGAAGCGCTTATTTCTGAGTTGCTCAGTTTGGTTCACTATATTGATGTACTACCTGCTTTACAAATTAGTACACTGGAGAATAGTAAATACAAATGATGGACTCTTCTTTAAAGAGATTATGCAGGGTACATGTATCTCAACACAGACCTATGAACAAGGAGATCCCAGTCTCAAATCACACTAGAGCTAGTAGCTCATTGGGTGATCATCAAACCAGTCTTATGACCTCCCTGTGTTTCAGTCTGTGAAATATTTATTTATTTATTTATTGAAATGTTTCACCAGGAAGGCACGCTGAGCAACAAGTTGCTTGCCTCCCGGTGCGACCTGGGGGGTAGGGGAACATGAGGATAGTATATATAGTATGGGCTGGCAGTATAGCCTAGAGGTTAGAGGAACGAGGTGTGAACGAGCTTGGTACATCCAGCAGACCAGACCCGAGTTTGATTCTCACAACCTCCACTTGCATACTATGTGACTATGAGCAAGTCACTTAACCGCCCAGTGCTCCCAGGTCACCCCTGAAAACAGGCACTTGTGCCTAGTGGGCCTTACCCAGTTACCAAAGACTAAATAAAATATAAATAAATAAAATACAGAGATTTGATACACAATATAGATATACAATTTGATTACATTCAATAAAGTGATCAGACTATACAGAAGTAATGATAAGGAGGAATGCTAACAGATATGAACTAGATGGATACAATGCTAACAATCTTGAACTAGATAGATATGATAGCACAAATATCTTTGGCAAACACTTGGTGAGACATGGCTTGTAGTTAGAAAATGGATGGATAGCATACAAGGAGGTTGAACTAGGGCAAGATTGCGAGGAGAGACACAGATAGAACAACATTTGCAAGGTGTAACAAAAGTGCAAGGTTGACTATAAGTGCATGAGAGATTAGGGGTTAGCCAATAACTTTGCTAGAAAGAGGGGCAGGTGGGTGGGTGGGCGCATATAGGCAGAGAACAGGAGGGTGGGAAGGGGGATTTGGAGGAGGGAAGGCAAGGGTGAAGGAGAAGGGTCTGCCAGGGCCTGACCCTCCAGAATGCTGGCGACCATGCCTGCACCTGGTGGAGGTCAAGCACAAACAGGAGGACAGCAGGCTGTAGGCAGTGGGAGTTAAAGTATGTCAGGAAGAAAGAAGAGAGGGGGAAGAGAAGGGTCTGGCAGGGCCTGTCCCCTACAGTATGCTGTAAACACTGCCTGCACAAGGCAGAGATAAAGCACAACAGGAGGGAAGTAGGCAGCCATGGGGAGTAGGATTCAGAAGGACCAAAAAAGAGGGAGGTGGGAGAGAAAAGGGGCCAAGACCCAGCCCTTTCAGGAAAGAATGGGGTGGGAGTAGGAGGCAAGGAAGGTGTTTGCCTAGGTTCTGGACCCCTCCAGGATGCAGAGAACCCTGCCAGAGGCCTAGGCCAAGCAATGGTGAGTGGGTAGTGAGGGTAAGCTGTTGTACAGAGGAGGGAACAAGGGGTGGGAGTAAGAAGGGGTGCTGGGGGGAGGATACAGGGGAAAGGGTTTTGCAGAAAAGAGGTGGGTGTGAAGCTGAAGCAGGCTCATAAGGGAACAAGTTAAGGAGGATTGTAGCAGGAGCAGCTAGCAGAGAGACAGTTATGTAAGGCAGAGGCAAGGGAGTGGGAGGAGAAGGAGTGTTGTATTTGAGGTGGGAGGGAGTTCCAGATTTTGGGGAAGCGATGGGAGAAGCCTGATTGGCAGATGAGGGTGGTATGATGGGGGACTAGCAGGGTGCGAATGTTAATATGAAGGAATATGAGACACTACAGTGTGTGAAAAACAGAGCAATCAAAATGCGTGCTGCTGTAAATACTGTAGCAGAGTCCCAACATGCTGAGCAATTTTAATTGCAAATAGGAGATATCTCCAGCTGATTGTTGAGACTGCAAAGTATAAAGTCAAAGGAGCACTCTACGTTTCCTGCTAGAGGTAGAGCTGCTGCCTCTCAGGACTCAGGTCTCAGGTTTGATTCCTTGAAAAGCAACTTTCAAGACCCTGGCAGGAGGGCTGCTGTTGGCCGGACTGACTGCCCCAGCCTTTTATCTCACAATGTGAGGCTTCAGCACGAGATGCTAGTGGGCAGTGAATGAGCTATTTGAATAGCTTAAAAACCATGTGAATGTTCACCGCAAAATTAATGAAAAACTATGTGGCTAGGCAAATTCAATTATCAATACCACATTAATCAGGTAATTAATATTAATATTAAACGTACATTGAGGAATCTTATCTCAAGACACACTAAATTAGAAAACTGAGATTACAATAAACAGCATGAGTAATTTGATTTTCAAAAAGTGCTGTCATGATGAGAGAATCCATTCATGACTTCAATGTACACAGGGTCTCTCCACAGCTGTGAGATTTATTTTTTATTTATTTGTTTAGTGATTCAGAAAAGAGCTTTGAGCACAAGCTCTTTTACAAAGATTCCACGTCACAGATTGCAAAACAAAGTACAATAGGAGAAAGCAAAGGTACATCACAATGAGCGCTTGGATTCAGAACTTACAGAATTACTCAAAACATAGGTACAAGTTAAAATAACAAGAAAAACACTTTATGAGGGTGGGGGGTAAGAAAGCAGCCACAAAAGTGCCTTGTCAGTAGTTCAGAGGATGGGGATAGCTGGCAGTGGGGTGAAGAAAGGAGGTACAAGAGAGGTGGGTACTGCAGTTGAGGTGAAGGGTGGGGGAAGAAAGGCAATAAGGTATAGGGAGAAATGGGGGGGTGAGAGGAGGCTGAGTGGAGAAGACATGCTAGAGTAAATGGCGGAGTGCGAAGGGGCATGGTCAGGCAGTTTACATTAGTAGTGACTGTTAGGGAAACTCTTGGGACTGGGAGTTGGGGGAGGGCGGAAGGTGGGGTGGCGGGTGCCGAAGGAGCATTTTCCGGATTAATCTATTAAATGAGCAATTAATATTTATATGCGTACACAATAAATGTAATGACCATATTATCATACAACATCCAAGATCCAGTGATATATAATAAATATTCAGGCATCTAGTCTTCTCTGTTTAAAAATTTTAAAACAGAATAGGCATGTACAGAGGACCCCAATTACAATTCTAATACAAAGATTATATGATCGTACATACAGGTAGTGATGAAAAATATAAATGCAAAAAAATACAGTTCTGTAGACAGACAATCCATCCATGCTATTATTATTTATAAAAAAAAGGTTTAAAATCAAAATGTCATTCAGTCCACATTATTTAAGACTGTTAAGACTGTAACTTCAACAGGATTCATTTTGTTGCAAACATGTCGAATGATCAACCCCAGGATTTTGCTTCATATGTTGTAAAACTCTAATTCTTACAGTGTCTGGATTGTAGCCATGCTGGTGGTTGTGTGAACCACAAAATAAAAAGAATTGCATTTCAACATATTTTTTTTATTTTTAATTTTAGAAAAGTTTCATCAGGAAAGACAACATGAGCTGAGAACAGCTCACTTCCAGATGCATCCTGGGGGGAAGGGGTTACATGGGAGGGGGTGCAAATTAATAACATTACAATAAGTAGTAGTACAAACACGCATATCCATACAGGCAGTACAATACAGAACATAGGCAATATCAGATGGAGCAGTACAGTGAATGGGAAAACTTAGTGCAAGCATAATACGTTTGGGACAAGGCATGTGCGTCAACTAAATTAATAAAAATACAGCAAAGCTGCAGCAAAAGTGAAGTACCGGTAGTTACAGTGCTAAGTACATGAGGATACAAGCAGGTGGGCAGGTAGAATTTGCATATGGCTATCAAGTGCTAGAGTGCAGGTGAGTAGGATAATAAGAACTTTAATGAAAAGTGAGAGGAACTGTGGGAGGTAGGAAGGAGAGGAGGACAAGTGGTAGTGTAAGTGGTATAGATATAGGAAGCCAATACCCTGAATCCCCCCCCCCCCGGATGCTGAGAACTCTGCAAGGGGACAGGAAACCTGGCAAGAAGAAGGAGAGATGAGAAAAAGAAAGGTAGCAAAAACCTACACCTCCTCAGGATGCGAGATAACCTGCAAGGAGTTGAGTTGGCAAGGTGAGGGACCCTGAATCCCATTCAGGATGCTGAGAACCCTGCAATGGGACAGGGGACCTGGCAAGAAGAAGGAGAGAGGAGAAGGAGAGAGATAGCCAAAACCCACACCCCCTCAGGATACATAGACCCCTACAAGGAGTTAGGGAGCCAACAGGATGAGGGAGTGGGGAGAAGAAAGGCAGCCAAGAAGCTAGGAAACCTGAGCCCCCACAGGATGCTGAGAACCCCACAAGGGGAAGGGGGACTGGCACGGTGATGGAGAGGGCAGAAAAAGAAAGGCTAAGTGATTAAGGGGGGAAGGGCAGGGAGGGGTAGGTAGGTAGGTAGGAAGAAGAAGAAGCAGTGGAGTAATGGAAGAATTGGGGACAGCGGTAGCAGGGGTGGGACATTGGATAGGGGAAGTGGATGATGGGTGTAGTAGGGAGGTTGATAGGATAGGTGGGCTAGTGAAGGGGGGGCAGCTTAGGGGGGCATGTGGTGGAGGGATTAGAGGGGAGTGGAATGGGGCCAGAAAACAAGAGAGAGGAGTGTGATTGTTAAGAGGGGGACTAGGGAGGCTGTACAGCTAGGATGCAGGGGCTGCTATGGAATTTGTATGAGAATGTGGCATAACCAGTAGATGTACACCAGGTAGGGAGGGCAAGCATTCTGTGTGTGGAGAAGCATAGGGAATAGCAGGAGGACGTGGGTATGGAATGGTTAGTGGGGGTTAATTGCAGCTGCAGCAGTGAACTGTGTGTCTCCAAAGGAGGGAAGCAAGGGAAAGGCGAGAAGTGGCAGAGTGGATAACGAGGGGGAGAGAGTTCCAGATGTTAGGGAATTTTATGAGAATGTGGCATGACCAGATGATGTACACCAAGGTGGGAGGGCAAGTGTTCTGTGTGTAGAGGAACGCAGGGTATAGCAGAAGGGAGGAGGAACCGACAAGAGGGAGGACAAGCAGGTAGGTAGTGAGCCGAGCCAGTACTTATCTACTAGATTAGCAGTGTTCGACAGGCATCTGCAGAGAGGGAAGGGAAGGAGAGTGAGATATTAAGATTGCAGTGGTGGGAGAGAGGGGGCCAGCCAAGTATATAGCGACAGAAGGCGTTAAATTGTGTCTAGTCTGGATAGGGTGGTCTTGGGGGCCAAATTGTATACAATGTCTCCAAAGTCAAAGATAGGGAGAATCATCTTTTGGACAAAATAAATTCCTGCAGCCCCCCTCTCTGTCAGTTTAAAGGTTGGGTTACATATGGATCAAATTTCTGGACCAGCCCCTTTGTACCTTCAACTGTAGAATGGAAGCCATAACCTTTGTAAAACCTCCTTATCACTCTAAACTTAAA
Organism: Neoceratodus forsteri; assembly: GCA_016271365.2. NCBI lineage: Eukaryota > Metazoa > Chordata > Ceratodontiformes > Ceratodontidae > Neoceratodus > Neoceratodus forsteri. The sequence continues at coordinate 289,620,961 of CM057456.1, forward strand.
CCCATTCCCATACCCATCATCCCACTAGACCAAATCACTCCTCCTTGCACTACTTTTGCAACCTGTAATTGACCTGAATGATCCGAAGAATTCTAGTCTTTCCTTTACCCCAGGCTGGGAGAACCTAAGAAAATTTAACTAAGGTAGCTGCCAAATGATGTCTCCTGCCCAGCTTCCTGAATCTGTACTGGTATTGCTAGCTAGATTATTTGTCCCTATGTGGATGGTTACATCTAGCACCTCTCACCTGCATCTCTCACAATTTTTTCTATTCTTCCTGCATTCTTTCCCACTGACCCCCCTCCCCCAGTAGGCATCTGACAGCCCGGTCACCCTTGTTCCTATTGCAGAACATCCCCTCTGTCCCCATAACTGTGGAGTCCTCAGTATATTCCAGGAAGGAAAATGCATCTCCCATGTGGTGGCAGGTTCAAAAGGAGCCCGTGTAAGAGCCACAAGAACCAGGTTAAAATTGCACACTGGAACCAGCCTAGGGACCGAAGGATGCAGATGTAGCAGCCCTTTGAGGTACCTGTGAGACACTTCTAATGGGGCCATAGTTTTACCTCCTGAGGGAGCATGAAAGGTCAAAATGGTCAAAAGGTGTACCTTTACAGAAGAGCACTGGAGGCCTGAGTCTGATAGGGATAAAATGTAGTCAAAAACGTGCTGCACCAGAAATGAAAAAGGATCCAGACAGGGGAAGGCAGACCAAATACTGAAATGTTTCCATTCCAGCAAGTCAGTCTGCAGCATAGAAGGCTTATGAGCTGCTAGTAAAATATCTATAGCCACGCGGGAGACCTGGGGGACAGTTCTTTGTCCTCAGGAGCCAGGTGTGAAGTTGCACAGACTGATGGTCCAGGTGCAACGGACTGTCATAGTTCTGCTATAGCAGTCCCACACGTAGACCAGAGGTCCCACAGCAATGTGGCAGAACAGGGGAAACCAAATCTTTCTGACCCAGCTTAACCAACATCTCCTGAATTAGAGGCATCAGAGGAAAAGCATACAGAAACCTACCCTTTCGGGAGAGGGACAATTCATCTTACCAAAGAACTCCAGGCTCTGAAGCAAGCAAGCAGAAACGTGGCAGTTTTGCATTGTGTGGGGACACAAAAAGATCCAACTCTGGATGACCTCAACAAGTGATGAGGTCTGTGAGCACATTCTCCAGAAGTTCCCACTCATGGGACTGAGCAACCAGTTTACCAAGATAATCTGTCACAGTGTTCAGAGTGCTAAATGTAAAGTTGGTAGTGCCAGCTTTCCAAAAGGATGCAGAGATACTGTCGATGGCTACAATGAATCTTGACGTGCTGATATGCCTCCTGAATGTCCAGATTGCAAAGCCAATCCCCCTGCAAGAGCAGAGGAAGGAGGGACCGAAGAGAGAGCATGCAAAACTTTTTGTACGCAATGTATTAATTCAGGCCCCCAAGGTCCAAGACAGGATATAGATCACCTGTCTTCTTTGAAACTAGGAGTCATTTCAGCCAGGAGTATAGGCTGAATTGCCATCTTGTCCACAAGAGTACATACTTCAAGCAGCAAGACCAATACTGTAAGTGCTCTAGAGGGCAGTGACAAGGGCTGGCAGGATGACCAGGTGGGGGCGCTGTTACTTCCATTGCATGACCTTCAACATCGCATTGAGGACCCACTTGTCTGACTTGATCTCTAGTTATGTTTTTGGAAGCAAGGAGATCCTGCTACCTACCTCAACACCTGAGGGAATGGGGTAGGGGAATGAAAGGGAGTCATAAGATGGGGAGGGGTGGTGGAGGTTTCGTTGGCACCTAGGCCTTCAGTGGTCTTAAAATGGGTACCTGAGGACTGTGGCTTGGGGGTGGAGGCCCCAGTGGCAGACCAAGCAGGACCACATGCATGAAGGAGTGGGAGCCTCTGTGAAAATTATCACGCCCATGCCCACGTGAAGGCTGGGAAGCAAGGAACTTCTAGCAGTGAAGAGTCATATCTGGAGGCTGTAACTCATTCAAAGTGGGCTGCACATTGTGTCCAAATAATTTCTGGACAAAAAAGGTGAGTTACAGTCTAATTGTTGAACACTGGTAACACAACCAGCACCACATACAGTAGCTATGAATATCGGCAAAGGCAGATGTCAGAAGCAGTGGAATTAGCAGACACATCAGAAGTATTGTATGCAGAATGAAGTTAACGGTTCCTGACCTCTAATCCATATGCAGTACATTACCAGACTTCAGTCTTAGCAGTGCTATCTGGCAATTTACCACAGCAGATAAAAACTTCTACAAAATGTTTTAATATTTAATCATGTAAGCCTGGTGACTGGCAATACCAAGGCCCAATGAGGCAGATGTATAAGTGCATTTGCCCATAACATCCAATTTTGTGAATTATTTGTCAGGGGAAAACAAGCTCATGAGACAGGGAGCCTTGGTCTGATCATGAGCGGTCATAACAATCACTAAGTCAGTTTCAGGCTGGGTGGTATAAAAGAGCCTTGGCAGAGGGGACAGGATATTGTCTATCCGCCTTGCGGGTGGTAGCCAGTATTGTACTGGATCTATGCCAGGCAGCCACTGTTGCATCCTCTAAAGCAGCGTAAATGGGAGGAATGATCACAGAAGGAAATGGGGTGGACCTACAGGAATTCATACAGATTCCTTAGTGGAGTCCTTGTCTTCAGTAGCGAAGCCTAAAATGTCATTCATGAGGCACAGCAAAACCTGAAATGAGGCATCCTCTGTGGGAGACCTGGGTGTATAGACCACAGTGTCTTCTTTACAGGAGGACACAGTGAAACTAGAGTCAAGCCCACAAATGGGTTGCTCTTCCTCTACATCCAGGAGGTCAGAATTATATTTATTCTCCTCATCCTCATCCTCAGGCTAAGAAAGAGGCTCAGAAACAATACCAGGACCTCGGATGCTGCAGGCTGCTGAGGAAGTGGTGGGATGGCATACTGGCAGGGACTGTAGTCCCACAGTCACCTACAGCTGATGTCAACAGGAGTGACAGAAATGGTTGAGCATTTGACAGAGTAACTGTCAATAGTAGGGATGGCAAAAGTCATTGAAATAACTCAAACAGTAGCCAAACACAAAAATGCTAGTGTTGATGGCATCAAACAGCAAAGCTGATAAAAAAATGCTGGAGTGGTTCAAGTGCCTTTAATGTGGGGAAGCCAAAAATCTTTTACAAATGGTGAGGAATCTGGAAGCTTCCTATGCCCCCAGAAAATGTTTTCATATGTATTTTTATGCATTTTTGTGGTCTTTCAGAGTATTTTTTTATAAACTGCAAGCCAGGTTAGGGGTTAAATTTTATTTAAAGGAAAAAAAAAAATACTCTGGAAGAACACAAAAATGTACCAAAGCAGATCTGAAAACAAAATCTTCTAGGCCCATATGAAGCAGTTGTGACTCCGCCACCACCGGGCATTTACTAATTATTTTTTTTGCAGTATCATTAGTGTTAATCAAGTCTTGTTGTACCATTAGTACCAAAAAGGACCTGCACAGAATAAATATTTCTAGGTGAGGAGGAAAATACTGCTGCAAAGCCAAGGCACTCACCACCATGATTCCTCCTTTCTCTAGCTGTGGACCTTTTCACGGCAACTAGAGCCCCCAATCCAAGCACCAAAACAATAAAATTCTGACTTGCACAGAATAAATATTTCAGGGAGAGGAGGAAAGGCTGTTAGACTCAGCGGCAAATGAAGGATGGAGCAAGAAGGTATTGTGACTTTTGTATAAAGAAAATAGATGACCCTGGTCCCAGAGGGTACACCTAAAAACTGAGAGGTCATACCCAGGGTTCTATCTTGAAAAGGACCTGTGATAGGGTTCACAGGCCACACACGTGTTACCCATTGGTTCATAGATCTTATACAAGTTCAGTGAGCTGAAACCCTTTAATGAACTTGCCTCCCTATTCATGGGTGGAATGCACATTTTTTATTTTCCATTTAGTTGTCCAGTTTTTGTATAAATAGTGTCATGTTTTTACTCTCAACTACTTCTTTTGGTAATGAGTTTTAGCTTGTTATCACTCTTTGTGTAAAGAATTTACTCCTTTTGACTGCTAGGTTATTCGTCCCAAGCAGTTTCTGTGTATGTGACCTGGTGGATTCTTTGCCAGTATATTTCCTTAGAGCAAGGGTTTCCATCATGTAAGGATCTTTTATGTATTTGTAGATGAGACAATGGTCCCCTCTTTGTCTTCTGCATTGTGGTGAGTACAAATTTAATTTAGTTAACCTATCTGTGTAGCCCAGATGTTAAATTACTTGTATTTCTTTTGGGTATTCTCCTTTAGACTCTTTCCACAAGTTGTTGAGTCCTTAAGTTCTGTGGCGCGCAAAACTGCTCACAGTACTCCAAAAGAGGTCTCTTCAGGGCAGTATACAAGGGGACAATAACCTGGCTATCTCTGCTTTTTATATTAATATGCAGCCTATTATTTTTTGACACTTCCTGACAGTTTCATACGTATGACTATCAGATGAGAAATTATTGCTAATGAGAACTCCCAGATCTTTTTCCTCTGTGCTACTTTATAGTATAGTATTATTTATGTTATATTCAAACATGGGGTTGTTTTTGTCCATGTGCATTGTCTTACATTTTTCCCAGTTAAATTTCATTTTGTTGTTATCTACCCAAATGGCAAGGTCATGCAAATTGCTCTGAATAACTTTTGCATCATTTATTGAGTGTACCAATCCCCCCAGTTTACAGTCGTCGGCGTATTTGCAGATCCATACTTTCCCTGATGTCTGTAGGGTAGAGACCATGGGCCTGATTCCAAAAGAGTTACGCCTAGTGTAACAGCACTTGCGCCAAGTAGAATGGCGCAAGTAACAACTTACACCAGCAGTTGCGACCTGCGGGATTCTACAATGTGGCCTGCGACATGACGCAGGCCACTTGCACCAAAGAGCAGTTACACCAGCAGTTGCACCATAAACCTCCTGCGACATGATGCTAGGGGGTTTATGGCAGCCGTTATGCCCTATTCCAGTAGGGCAGCAACAAAGTCCCCAATGTCAGGATTCTACAAGAACCCCCGGAGTAGAACTGGAAACGTAAGTTACACCATTTAGCTGGTGTAACTGTACATACATCCTCTGGGGGTTATAGAGACCTGCTGCACCCACTCCAGGATTTTCCCCATGCCCAGAACACCCCCATCGGTGCCCCACAGGGTGGCCCACAACTCCCCAGCCCCCGATCCCCCACAGCAGATGTGCCTAGCTGGGCATCTCACACCCCCAGCCCCCAGAACCCTGAAACCCTCAATGCCCTGCAGGGCAGCCCACACACATCATGCCCCTGACCCCACAATGCTAGCGCCCTGCAGGGCAACTGTTTCCCCCCATCCGTGCCCCAACCCGATATGTTGCCACAACTGTGTAAATATTAGACCCTGAGATCCCTGGTAGTCCATTGGCCCCCCACTCATCCCACCCAGCAGTGCCAGTCACCCCCCACCCATCCCCAGCTGGTGACTGGCACAGCCCACTCATTACATGGCCATACAACTGGCCGATTGACTCTCCGCATGAGTACTTACTGTATAGACATGCCTAGAAATGAATGAGTATTCATTCACTTCTGAGCGCATCTATACAGTAAGCGCCCTGCGAGCTCAGTCAGCGGCCGGGCCGTGGAGGTGTGAGGTGGGCTGTGCCAATCACCGGCTGGGATGGTGGGGATGACTGGCACTGCTGGGTGGGGTGGGTGGGGGCCACTGGACTACCAGGGATCTCAGGGTTCTAATATTTACACAGTTGTGGCAACATATCAGGTCGGGGCATGGATGGGGGGATACAGCTGCCCTGCGGGGCATTGGGGGCACTTACGCTTGCTGGGGGAGTGACTTGCATCATATCCCTTGGGTACACCCTTGGGTTGGCATACCTGTCCGCATGTCACAAGTCACGAGACTTAGCCATGGAGACCCTGCCCCTTCTAGAATAGGGTGCAGGGTCCATGTCCCAACGGCATTTGACGCAAGTCGCCTTTGGAGGTGACTTGTGCCAAGCTTCTAGAATCGGGCCCCATGATGTTAAATAGAGTTGGTCCTAACATGGACCCCTGTGGGACTCCGCTAGTAACTGGGCCCAAGTCTGAAAAAATATCCCTTTACGGCCACCTTCTGAGTTCTATTGTCCAACCATGTTTCTATCCATTTTATAATATTGATGTGAAGTTTAATTTTGGAGAGTTGATCCAGCAATATGGCATGTGATATCTTATCAAAGGCTTTTGAATAGTCAAGAAATATAATATCTACTAGAATGTTTTGATCGAGTGCCTCACTAACTGGTTCAAAGAAATTGATTAAATTAGTTAATCAAGATCTCCCTGCTGTAAAACCATGTTGTGATGTATCCATTTTACCTAATGACTGTAAATGTTTCAGTATATGTTTCTGTAATAACCTCTCCATTATTTTACCAACCACAGATGTTAGAATAATGGGTCTATAATTGTTCACCTCGGCCCTATTGCCCTTTTTATAAATTGGAGTAACTATGGATTTTCTCAATTCTCTTGGTGTATTGCCTTCTTGAATTGAAATATTAAAACTGCCATAACCACTTACCTCAAATGTATCTGACCCAAGATTGGACACAATCATAGTGAAGGCCAGGGCATTCCAACAGGAGCTCCATGCTGACCTGGGTAAAGTGGAGGCAGTATAGCGCAATGGTTTAAGGCTCTGAGCTGCAAATCTGGAAGCCTGGGTTTGAACTCCACAGCCCCTACTTGCATACTGTGTCGCTTAACTTCCCTGTGCTCCCAGGTTGCACCTGTAAACAAGCTTTCAGCTTAGTGTGTCTCACCTGGTTAAACAATTGGAAACAAAAAAAAAGTGGAAGTTCAGGTCTGAAAATGAAAAAATTTGCCTTTTCTGGCTACTAGGGCAGACTGAATTCAACATACAGTATGCTAGTTCACTTTCATTATATAAAAGTAAAAACAGCTTGAGGAGAAATGAGGGAAGTTGGAGACTGAAGGGAACAATATTCTCCTATGCAGAGTATCTGGGGCTGCAGAGGCCCCCTCCATGGTTGAGTTCGTATATGAAAACCTATTCTTATTTTTAAAACTGCCGCAAGATTTTTTCTTATTTGCCATCAAAATAGTCAGCCCATCAAGACCTATTCTCAAACCCAGCAGACCCAGCATCGAGGCCACGCTCCACTATCTTCCTCTTGCTGCTAATCTATAAAAGGACAAGCAGACAATTGTAAATATTATGCCATGGGCAGAAAAAGACATTTATGCTGACGTACGTAAGGTACGGTATACGTAGACAAGCTGGCAATATAAAGCCTCGATTGTCAGGCATACAGAATGAAATAACATGCTTATCTTCTTTCACTGAAGACTGTCTCCCTCAGCCCCAACACCAACAACCACATAGCAGTGCACAGAATAATTCCCTCTACTCCCCGAGATATTTATTCAGAAAATAAATATCTTGGGGAAAGGAGGGAAAGGTTTATGCAATGCTAAAGCACTCACCACTACCCCCACCACCACCATAATCCTGCAGCCCTTTCTCTTGTAGGTGCAACTGGCAGCTGAATGGGAGGCAGGGATAGAAACTTTCAGGAAATGCTCACAGCTTGTCTTGATTGTGTCCTGAGCTGCAGCTGAACAGTCCTGCACTCCTAATTCAACAAAGTGACAACCACATTGTGCTGGTCCATCCACCCCACATGGCATTAGTACAGTAGGAGCAAACGGATCCACACCTGAACAAGATGACCCCTTTTTTTTAGTTGTATTCTCATGCACCTTGTGGGTCATATTGTACAAAACAGCATGAAATGCCAAGAAATCCCAGGCAACATAAGGCTTTGTGCTACTGGGAAAAATAACAATGGGGGAGAGGAAATGAATGGAGCAACAACCCGTCTCCGACTGTATGTACATTACTAGCTAAGTAGCACCCAATACACCACTTTATTGTTAAAAACAAACAAAATGACAGCTAGAAAAAAGGTCAGATAAAGTGGGTGAGAGGTAAAAGTTAATATGGCCAACCCTGATTTCACAATGGGGGGCCATGGTCGGTCTGGCCACCCTGGTTTAGCTGCCCTATTATGTGGCAGTGCCAGTGGACAGTGCACTGCGATTGGGTTGCATGTTGTTGACAGCTGGAGAGACAGAGCCTGTGCCTGACCTGGGTGTCTAAATGGTGGTCAAATCAGTGACAGAGGCTGATGAAGCGGACTGAGACTTTCCCCTTGGAGATTTAGTGGTGACCAGGACCAGGAAGGAGACTTTGAATGCCTGTGGTGACTCATTGTTAAAAGACCTTTTTTGACTTCTCCTTCAATAAATGAATTTTTTTTGCATCTGGACAACAGAATGGCCACCTGATAAAGATACCCAGAAACAGATCCAGTGAGCCAAAGACCATAGGGTAGGTGTTGTAGATCCTGATGCTGTCCGTTTGGCAGCCTCCATTTTCGGAAGACAATTTTGGCATCTCCTCATGGCTTGGTTGCAGCCTTGACAAATGTTAATATTTCACTTCATGAAAAAGGCTCAGGCCACAACCAAGAAGTGTATGAGCATCATCTCTAAATATTTTTACACTGCACAAATAGAAGTGAAAGGGGGAGGCTTCTTCGGTGTAGCAGATGATAGCGTGCAATAACAATAAAAGTAAGTAAAGGAGAAAGCTTCAATAGACTGAAAAAGACAAAGGCATTTTTGATGATCAGATGTGCGGTTGACAGCTGGAGAAAAACTTGAGGAAGAATGAATCTACCCACATCATGCAGTGGAGCCAGCCAAGATGCAATACAATACTGCAGTATACTGCAGTAGAGTTACTGCAGTAAACAAAACAATTTCAATAATGGTTAATCCTTTTTGTCATGCAGTAACTCACACTGCAATGTGTCCTTGCTGGCTGCATGCAATAACTCAAGACACTGCATTGCATTCTAGCCGGCTCCACTGTATAGGCAGATCCGACTTATGGCTACATGGGCAGCCCCAGTTAAGCAAACATTTCTGAGTGGTCCTGATGCCTATGACTTGCAGTTTCAAAGGTGTGGCATTATTTTGTTTATTTATTTCAAATGTTTTATGAGGAAAGACATACTGAAATGGTAACAGCTCAATTCCAGATGTGCCCTGGGGCAGGAGGGAGTGAGAGGAGACAATAAAATAAGGTGCAATAAGTATAATTAATTAATTAATTTATGTGAAAATGAGTGACTGGGAAAGGTACATTGAGCCAAGGCCCATTTTCAGGTGCAAGCCAGGGGAAAGAAACGGTAGGGAATTATATAACATGGACACTGTACACTGTTAAATGCAATTATATAGCAAGCACTGGCACAGTTCACAGTTACAGCAAAGTGGAATAGAGTACATGATTAAAACAGGAGTAAGTACACTAACAGCAAGCAGCAAACAAAAAAAAAATCAAGCAATTCAGCCACACCTACACCGGGGTAGGAGGCAAATGTAATGAGGCAGTCAGGTAGTGGAAAACAGGAACGATGGTGGAGGGATGGAGTTTCAGCTGGTACCTGAAGGAAACAGGGGCTGTAGTGAAATGGAGGGAGGATGGGAGGAGGTTCCAGAGCTAAGGGAGATGGTAGGAAAAGGCTGATTGCCCAGGAGAGGTGTGGTGATGAGGAATGGCGAAAGTGCGAGGATTCCTGGAGTGAACGGAGAAGGAGGCAAAGGGAATGGAAGAGGAGTGTGGAGAGGTAAGAGGGAAGGGACTCAAAGAGTATTTTAATATGAATGAGGCACAGTGGTTCTGGCCACATGAAGGTAGAGAAAGAATGGATAAGTAGGAATAGAGTGAACAATGGTGGCTACGAGGGGGGGGGTTGGCAACAAAATTAAATTTTTTTGATTAAATTTATTTTATTTTTAAAAAGGCACTATTCCAAAAGATCATAGAGCCTGTACATTAAAATCAGTAAATAAATAATGAGCCATAAAATCCATAAACAGAAACTTAATCAAGCAGTGCAATCAGAAAAGGCAAGAGCAGTTTTAAAGCCCTTCACAGTCTGGCATTCTCGTATCCAGTAAGGTAGAGAGTTCCACAGGGTAGAAGCCACATATTCAAATGCACGAGCCCCAAATGACTTCAACTGGACCCTGGGAACCTCTAGCAATCCCTAATCAGTGGAGTGGAGCAGTTGGGGAGGGCAGTAGGGATGAAGGAGGTCTTGCAGGTAGCTTGGACCCTGTCTGAGCTACCTGCAAAATGACAGAAGGCATTGCAGAGGATGTCTGGTCTGGCCAGGAAGGTCAAGGGAGCAGTGCCATAGACCATGTCCACATAGTCAAAAACCAGGAGCACCATTTTGGTGACAAGCAAGACAGACAGTGTTTATTGTGGTACAGGCACCAAGTTTAGGGTTGAGCTTGGTGTGGATGGTGTTAGTGTGGGCAGAGAAGTCAAGTCTGCTGTCTAGCCACACACCAAGGAATTTGAATGAATGAACCACTTCAAGAGGGGTGCCATCCAATGCGGAGAAGCTAGTTAGAGTTGGGAGTCTGGCCAATTTTTGGCTGGTGCCAAAGGTCATGGACATATTTTTTTTTTTGTTGACCCAAAGTTGGTAAGATTGAAGACAGTGCAGAACATTGTGGAGCAGAACTTCCACAGCTGTAGTGGAGGACCAGAGATGTAAATGACTGTGTCATCTGTATACGTGGATATGCAAGTTGGCACAAGCTCTGTGGAGGTTATTGAGGAAGATGGAGAGCAGGGTGGCCTGCAGGATGGAGCTCTGTGGGGCCCCGGCCTGTATGGGACGTGGAGGTGACAGGGCACTACCAACCTATACTGACTGCATGTGTCCAGACAGGTAAGAACTGAATAAGTCTACAGCACCTTATGGGTTCCTTACCATCACTCACATTGAAAAGTCCTGTCTGTCTAAATGGGACATAGCTTATAATAATGTCTGCTGATTTTCCCTATCAGCAGCCTGCCTCACACACCACTGTGAACTTTATGAAAGCTAGGATGATTGTACTTAGTGAATAGTCGTGTATTTGCCTTAGGTTGTTTTGTTGATAAAGTGATTAGAACTGCCACTACTCCTACCCCGGCTGAGCAGTTAAAGGTTGCCTATTTGTGTTACCCTCTTAGGTCTAGTGATATATCCCTGCTTGCTGTCCTAAAACCCCATACAGTTATGGGAGACTAGGCCTTCACTATTTGTGCACTCAGGCTCTGGAACTCCCTCCCACTACCTGTTCATACTGCTTCCTCTCACTGTTGCTATAAAAGGTCCTTGTGGGACTACCTGAAGGTCAACTCAGCCTGCAATTGCACTTAGCTGTTGGTACCTCCTGTTATGTGTAGTGCAGCTTTAAGAAATGTTAGACAGTGCAGTTTTAAGAAATGCACTTCTTGTGAGTCTTCCTGTGTGTGTGTGTGTGTTTGAGATCAGTTGTCCTCTTATGTGTGAGCTGAACAGAAGTAAACAGAGAAGGCTTAGATTTCTGTGTGGCACTTACAGGAACAGACTGGGATACATGGTCCAGATGGTTTGATCAGTGGTTATTACTTAATCCTGCCATAAAATCTGTAAATATTGAGCGACAGGATATACTTATTCGAGCTGCTTTTTGTGCTTTCTTGGGAAGTGAAACCTTCAAACTTTTATGCAGTCTGTGTGCACCAGACTGGCTGGAGGATTTTTCATATCAAGAGCTAAAGGCTAAATTGAATGCACAATACAGTTTAACAACTTTCCCAAGGGCTGAATGTGATAAATTCTACAGTTATCGTCAGAAACCAAGTCAGTCATTACAATCTTATTTGGCTGAGATTAAACGCTTAGCTCTCACATGTGAATGGAGCAGGGATCATTTTGAATCTAATTTAGCTGATAAGTTTGTTATGGGGTTAAATAATGAACATCGTATTCAGCAGTTACTTTCTGTAAGTGTCAAGAAATCTGCTGAGGAACTTTTACAGTTGGCACAAATGTATGAGGCTGCAGAAAATGAAACGCATGCTAAGATGAACACTAAAAATGAGGTACAAGTAACTGCAGTAAACACCAAATTGAAACAGCTCAAACCTAAGTCTAAACCACTGTTTTCAAAGAAAAATTCAACCACTCCACCCAAACTGCATGGCCAGTACAAATGTGCATCATGTGGGTCTTCTCAGCATAGCAGGGACCAGTGCAAATTCAGAGAAGTTCAGTGTCATGCATGTAAACGTCAGGGTCATATTGCTAAGGTTTGCAGAAGCAGGAGAACTGCAGTGGTCAGTTCGGAGAGCACAAACAGTGCATTGGTTCCTATTGCATCACAAATGCAGAGTAAAGATGTTCCTCCTTTCTATGTGTTACTTTAATTGCCACAACTGAGGCGTCAGTTGTGTTTAATGGTAGACTCTGCTTCCCCATTTACTTTTATTAACCATCAAACATGGTCTGATCTGGATAAGTAATCATTGTCTCCTTGTAATATGTTGCTGCATGCATTTGAAGGGCAACCAATTCAGCCACTGGGCTTGTTCACCACTTTAGTATGCAGGACTGATTCTCCTGGTCTACCTTTAACTTCTCTGGTTTCAAGAAAGAGTCTCAACATTTTGGGCAGAGACGCTCAGGTCCTTCTAAACATTCATATTGATCCAGCAGATTTTGGCCTACTTGCTGCTGTCCAGGTACCACAAAGCGGTAACCCGCCGAAGCTTGGGGAGATTTTAGATGTGTATCCAGAGCTGTGGAAAGAGTTGGGATGTTGCACAACAGCTAAAGCCAAGCTAGTTACAAAGCCTAATGCAGTTCCTAAGTTTTGTAAACCACTGAATCTTCCTTTTGCCTTAAAACTGGTGGTTGGGGCAGAATTGGACAGACTGGAAAAAGCGGGTGTGCTGGAAAAGGTTTCAAGTTCAGATTGGGCTACTCCAGTTGTAGTGGTATCTAAACCAGGTGGTAAGTTCGAATATGTGGAGGTTTTAAGGTGACACTTAATCCAATACTTAACACAGATGTATTTCCTTTACCCTTACCAGAGGAACTTTTTCATAGACTGAATGGTGGTGTGGGGTTCTCTAAACTCGACCTTGCTGATGCATACCTTCAAGTAGAGCTGGACACAGACTCTCAGAAATTGGTAGTGATTAATACACACCAAGGACTGTACAAGTACAAACGGTTATGTTTTGGCCTTAGTTCCGCACCAGCTATTTTTCGAAAAGTGATTGAGCAAACGGTGGGTGATATACCAGGTGTTCTTGTTATTTGGATGACATCACTGTCACAAGCAAGACAGAAGCAGAACATTTACTTAACTTACAAAAGACTTTAGAGAGACTGCAACAGAGTGGATTCAGACTCAGGAGAGAAAAATGCCAGTTTTGTCAACCAAGTATCACTATTGACAAAGATGGAATTCGTTCAAATGATGAAAAAGTGGAAGCCATTGTACACATGCCTGAACCACAGAATGTTTCAGAATTGCACTCATTCTTGGGTACAGTGCACTACTATGACCATTTCATACCTGACTTAGCCACTAAATGTGCTATCCTAAATGAATTGTTACATAAAGTTACTCTGTAGCAGTGGACCAAGGGCCACAGTAAGGAAGTTCAAGTCATCAAACTCTCTCTAACCAATGTGCATAATTTAACTCATTATGACCTTAACTTACCTATCACATTGGCTTGTGATGCTAGTCCTGTGGGTATAGGAGCTGTCCTTTTCTATACAGATCCAGAAGGAGTGGAGAAGCCGATAGTCCATTCTTCACGCAAACTCACCGCAGCTGAAAGGAATTATGCCCAAATTCAGACAGAGAGGCATTACCAATTGTGTTTGGGAGTCCAGAAATTTCACCAATACTTGCTAGGTCGCAACTTTCACCTGAAGACAGATCACAAGCCACTAGTGACAATTTTCATTCCAGAAAAAGGAATTCCAGAGACAGACACTAGCTGACTTCAACAATGGACATTCATTTTGTCTACCTATAATTTCGAGGTTACATACCAACCAACAGACCAGCATAGAAATTTGGATGCCTTGTCGAGGTTACCAATATCCAGAGAAATGGAGTTTGATGTGGGACTTAAAGAGGAGCCATTAGTATTCCAGGTGGGGCCAGATAGTTTTCCAGTGCAATTCAAAGATATGGAGGACTCTACTGTTGTGTGTGCTATGGAGTTACAACAGTTAAATCAGCTTCCAGTACTAGCCAAGGACACAGCAAAAGTGACTAGTCAAGATGTAATTCTGAAACAAGTGTATCAGTATACGCTTGAGGGTTGGCCACAAGGCACTACTTGTTCGACTGCACTACAACCGTACTATACAAAGAGACAGCAGTTGTCCATTGCTGAGGGGGTGTCTTCTATGGGGATTGCGTGCCATAGTACCCCAATGTTATCACTCAAGTGTGCTGACTCTTGCATGTGGGCCACCCGGGCATTGCTAAAATGAAATCTCTGGCCAGACTTCATGTATGGTGGCCTTCCATTGACAGAGACATATACCAGGTTGTGCAAAGATGCAATGGTTGTGCTGTATTGATGGGAAATCCGGCAAGAGCTCCAGTTCACCATTGGGAACAACCTGACAAACCCTGGCAAAGGTTGCATATTGATTTTGCAGGACCCTATTTAAATCCCACGTGGTTACTCTTAACTGATGCTTATAGTAAATGGCCAGAAATTCATCAAATGTCTTCGACAACTACTGAGAGTACCATTAAAGTGTTGAAATCTATCTTTGCTACCCATGGTTTTCCGCAGGTGATTGTCTCGGATAACGGACCTCAGTTCACATCTATTGAATTCCAAGCATTTTGCCAGCAACGTGGTATCTGCCATATTTTCTCACCTCCCTACCATCCAAGTTCAAATAGTGAAGCGGAATGCCTGGTTCAGAATTTTAAAAAGAGTATGGATAAAGCTAATCCTACTACTCCGACAGCAATAGCTCTTTTGGACTTTGGACTTTCTTGCGATGTATCGAACAACACCACATTGTGTCACGAGAATATCCCCTGCAGAATTGTTGTGTGGACATCAGATTCAAACTCAATTGGACCTTCTTCACCCTCTAGGCTATAAGTCAGTAACTGAAATGCTTCCTAAGACCAGACCTGCAAACCCAATGATCTTGTGTGGGTCAGGATGTATGCAGGCCCGAAGAGATGGATAGAAGGCGTGGTGGAAAAAAAATTTGGAAATGTTGTTTATAGTGTTCGACTGACTAAGTAGAGGAGAGTGAAAAAACATGTGGACCAGTTACTTACTATGATTGAGACAGAACAAAAAAGATACACCCAGAGTCGGGGTAGTTATCCAGCATCATTTCTTCCAGAACAAGAACAGGACATGATAGTGGAACCACAGCAATTCAGACAAGATGTGGCTGATGCTAATCAGATTCCAAAGCAACAGCCTCCAGTCCTACTACGTCCGTCAGGACGTATAAGAATGTCCACCAAAGAGAATGCACTTGTAGAGATATAGTCTAATGACATAGACTAACTAAAGGGACATTGCAGTAATAACTTTAATAGTTTCATACTATTTTCTGAATTATTGACTTAAGTACTTTCTAGCTAAGTCAGGAGGAATTGTTATGTGTAGTGCAGCTTTAAGAAATGTTAGACAGTACAGCTTTAAGAAATGCATTTCCTGTGAGTCTTCCTGTGTGTGTGTGTTTGAGATCAGTTGTCCCCTTATGTCTGAGCTGAATAGAAGTAAACAGAGAAGGCCTAGATTTCTGTGTGGCATGTTTTCTCTTATTACCAAGACCCTGATGTGTTTAAAGAGCTAGTGTACTGCCTGGAAACTGCCTGCAATTAATTGTAACTTTCAGATGTAGTCAGCTATCACTTCTTATATCTCAAGTATTTTTTTCTTTTCTGTTTGCTAATTAGAAGATTTTTCACCTGGCAGTACTGGGGTGATGTGTGGAGCAGCACTCTGTCTGGAGTAAAAAAAAGTTACTTCTGTTCCTCCCACTACATCAACATTGAGACCACACTGATTATGACATCACTAGTAACCAATGAGAACCATTTCTCACTGCCAGGTTTCACTTTCACATGGAGCAGCAGGGACTGGATCTCCCTGGTTACTAATGATGTCACAGTTTCCTGCATTTTGATTGGTAGCTTGTGAGAGACGCTGCTCAGACTGCAAGGATTGTGGTGTCTCAGGGGGTTTGGTCTAATTTCTGACGATGTAGTGGGAGGAACAGAACTGACTTTTTTTCTTCCAGACAGAGTGCTGCTCTACATAGCACCCCAGTACTGCCAGGTGGAAAATCTTCTAATTAACAATCAGAAAAGAAAAAAATACTTGCGATATAAGAAATGATAGCTGACTGCATCTGAAATGTACTATTAATCCCAAGCAGTACACTAGCTCTTTAAGGTACTTATTTTCAGCCACCAAATACAACACCTACTCCTCTTATTGATTGTAGATTCTTGTCTTACCCTGTTTTTTTAGGATTGTGCTTGTGTACATTGTGTTACATGCCTCTAATGTACTGTACCCCCTGACTGTATTGTTACTGTATTTCAAAGTTCCTGTTTCTCTGATGTTCTTTAGTAATTTGTTTACTTCTTTACTGTAACCTCCCGGGTCGTACTTGAAAATAGGCATCGAACTGTGTAGTATGCTTACTTGGTCAATAAAATAATTGCATAAAAAGTTGCACAAACAACAAATATTCAGTGCAGAGAAGATGTCCTCAAAAAAAGATTGTACTACTCTCAGTGACTACTGATCTGACAATCTGCAGTAGCTACAGTATCTGGCTCTCTGAACGTTATTTGCAGCTAAATTGAAAAGTATGTAGCAAATGTTATTGACTAGTGGCAGCTTATGTATTGATACTGGAGATGATTGATTTGGAACAGAGCTATTTAGTGAGCTGTACCAAATACCCCTTCAGGGGAATCACTCCCATGACAGTGGTCTGGCCACCAGTCACAGCTTATTCTTGGAAGAGTTGTATAACACTAGTACGTACAATATTTCAGATATTTCACCAGAAGTGGAGCTGGCCCCAGTCCCCTCATGGCCTCTAGGGAAAATGTAAGAATGGTCACATACTTAAGCAGGTACAAAGGATCCAGACTCGACAGATGTATTGACTGACTTCCAGAATCTCCATCTTTGAGGTATGCTTTTTCCCAGTGCATGATGATCCCTGAGCTGCTGTCTGGTATAATGCATCAAAATTTCTATTATGATTCTCACAACCTCAAAAAGCCAAATGTTTTTGAGCCCCTCTGGACTCTTTCTCAGAAAGAATCCAGTGGGGCTCAACTTGACCCCTACAGTGTTAGCTCCTGTGATCTTGAATAAAGTAACTTTTTCGAGCCCCACTGGCATATGCCTTGAGAAAGAGTCCAGTGGGGCTTGAAGACAATTTGCCTTTTTTACGGTGTTGGCTCCTGTGATCTTGAATAAAGTAACTTTTTGAATCAGACTTTCAAGAGTCTGGAATGTGTTTCCTCTGTGCTGGCCTGAGCACTACTTCTTTTGTTCATGTAGTAAATGGTCACCATTTGCAGCTCGGCCCATTGTCCGGTAGCCTGTCTTTTTTGCAAGTTGAATCTTACAGCTACCACTTGCGTGCTGTGTGACCATGAACAATTCACTTAACTTCCCTGTGCTCCCAGGGTACACCTGGAAACAGGCCTCAGCTTAATGGGTCTTTCCTGGCCAAAAATTGTAAAATAAATACAATAAGAATAAAAATATGAAGATGCCAGCCATTAGAGATTGTAGAGAAGAAGGCAGTTCTTAGATTCCATGGAACTCTAACAGCAAGGGCTGTTACCTTCCCTTCAGCCTGGACATTTTCAGATGATATCTGATTTGGTTCTCTCGGCCACAGAGCCACAGACTGTAGAGGCCTGGCTCCTGTGAGGGCACTACTTTGAAAATGAAGCTATTCTAGACATTTCTATGATTCCTTGGCTCAACTCCTGTAGATCTCTAACACATTTTATTTGCCTGTGGGGGTGTTTTGGGCTTGCTACCACAATTAGAACTTTCTTACCACATCCTAACAGTGCTGTGCTTTACCATTCAGTAGGAGAGTGCAACCAAATCTCAGCATTATTTACCACAAAATGCAGGTGGCCACCCTGTCCTTCCTTAAGAAGTGAGATTGCTCTGTAGGTCATTACTCTGAGGCCACTAAATTCCTTAAAGCCTATTCTCTCTTACAGCTGATTAGCTGCCAAAGTGCACTGCCTTGGTAGCTGACCTCAGTACTTGAGGCACTCATTCTACTGCCATTTGTGCCACTCTCTGACAGTTCCACCCACTTAAGGTGGTTTTCTTAGTAGTAATGTGTTCAATGAGGCATATTACTAAGCTTAAAGCTTCATGCATCTAAAGATCCTCATGAACTTTCCTCAGGATAAGGAGGTAAGATACTTCTTTTATGCCTCTTGTGATAACCCCTTTCCATTTCAATCCAGATATCTTCCTACCATCCTTCTGCCCATACCTATCCTATGACAAGGAGTGCTGCTTGCATTCACTGAATGTCTCTAGAGTGCTCCAAATTTCTCTTGACTGGACAGTAGGTTTCCATGTCAGGCCATGAACTTGCCATCATTTGTCTTTTATTGTAGAGTGGTGGCAGCTTCCACGCAAACGGTAACTCACTGGATGAAATCCTACATTGCAAAAGCATACTTCACTTCTCTTTTCCTATTCATAAGCGAGTCAGAGTCCTAAATGAGTTATGGCCAGTGCTTGGGCAGAGGCATAAGGCCTCCTTGGTGGATGTGTGCAAGGCTGGTACAGTATATGTAAAATTATACATATCCCCATAAAGCAAAGCATTTTGGGAAGTATATGCACATTACCACAAAAGAGTTTAGACTGGTTCCACTTTAAGCAAGAGTGTGTGGTGTCAAATGGCCTCTCACACACTGTGCAAAGGCTGAAAACAGAAAACACAGACATGTACAGTATTTTGTCATACACAGGACTTGTCAGTGTGCCTCATCCGTAACAGCCCAGGGGAAGGATGAACCAGTCTTAATTTGGTCTTACTGGTCTAGGTCATGGTGGAGCCCAAAATAGGAAAGCAATTTAAAAGTCAAAGAAACTCAGCACAAAAGCAGTGAGACAAGGGTTACCCAGCGAGGACATTGGCAATAAAGCCAGGTTTCAAGGAAATGTAAAATTACACATATCAGCATAATGCAAAGCATCATGGGAACTATATGCCAATCACCACGAAAGAGTTTAGACTGGTTCCACTTTAAGAAAGAGTGGCTGGTGCCAAATGGCCTCTCACACACTCTGCAAAGGCTGAAAACAGAAGATACAGACACGTGTTTCATCCTATGCAGGACTAATCAGTGTGCCTCCTCTGCAACAACCCAGCGGAAGAATGAACCAGTCATATACTTCCCATGATGCTTTGCATTATGGGGATATGTGTAATTTTACATTTCCTCAAAACTAGGCTTTATTGCCAATGTTCTTTCTTGGTAACCTTTGCCTCTTTTCGTGCTGAGGTTCTAGATTACTTTCCTATTTTGGGCTCCACCATAACCTAGACCAGTAAGACCAAACTAGGACTGGTTCATACTTCCCCAGGGCTGTTATAGATCAGACACACTGATGAGTTTCATGTAGGATGTAATATGTGTCTATAGTTCCTATTTTTAGCCTTTGCAGTGTGTGAGAGGCCATTTGGCACCACACACTCTTGCTTAAAGTTGAACCAAATGGAGCTCTTCTATGGGTGATTTTCATATACTTACCACAATGCTTTGCATTATGGGGATATGTGTAATTTTACTTTTCCTTGAAACCTGGCTTTATTGCCAATGCCTTTTCAGGGTAACCCTTGTCTCAGTGTTTTTGTGCTGAGGTTCTCTGACTTTTAGATTACTAGAGTGTATGGTGTTCTTCTCGTACATTCACCAAGCACTGCAGGCTGGATGTACTAAACTCAGCTGATGCAGCATTCAGCAGAAAAGCTTTGCAGGCTGTTGTTCAATACTGAGTCCTCTACCCTATTTTGCAGGCTGTTCTTCTCGACAGCTTGGACAAGTGAAGAGCTGCTGCAGAAAGGGAGTTTTATTCATTACCATTAATTTGGTTCTGCACAGCTTGTAAACTCATTTGGACACCCTCCCTAATTTACAGTTTGCTGTACTCACTACCTTGTCTCATGCAATGGTTTTGGGGGAGAAAACCAGTGACATTCAGCCCCAATTAGATGCATTCTGTAGTACCTACACTGTTACTGTACTTGTACGTTGTGGCTTTTTGTTTGAAGATTTAACAGATTTTGATTTTAGCTGTTGGCTTCAGTGATACACTAGGTAATATTCAGGGCAATGTTGATGTCATCAGCATTGTGAAAGCTGCTTTCTGAAGGGTTCGGTATTCTATTGTGATGATAAGAAACATCAATATATCGATTAAGATAACACTTACAGCAACATATTTATGATATCTTGCTGTTAGTGTTGTCATCAATCAAGAAGTCACTTTTATTGAATGGCTATGCCTGTAGTTCACTGGGATGAGCAACCAGCCATGCCCCCTTCCTGAGCTACTGTATGAAAGCAGTTTCTCCCAGCCTCCAACGCATTTTTTCTTTGCTGGCTGGAGGCTCTGTCAGTCTGCCTTCTCCCTTGGGGCCTGCTGGGGCTTTGCCCTCTCCCCCAGCTTTGCTTGCACTTTGGGCTCTGCTGCTTTGTTTGTGCCAGACTTCCGTTTCTTTTTTTTTGTATTCTCCTGCTTTTGGTTTGTATTGCTTTGCTTCCGGCTGCTAGGTATTTCCTTGTGTGCTTGTTTTCTTCCTGCTCCTGTACTTGTGCTTGCCTTGTTTGTTTCTTTTGGGCTTTCTTAATTCTTTAGCACCCTGTGTATACATTGTTTATTTGTGCTTCAGGTTACATATTGTTGTTTCCTTACCTTAAGATGCCCAGAGCCTGTGCTCTAAGGCTCCCATTTACTCACCAGATTTCGCAAGCCCTTAGTCAACTGCATTAATATTGTATGTTTCAGCACCCACTGCTTTTTTCCTGCCTGCTGTCTCCTGTGCTTTCCACCTTTATTACTTGCACCTGGTCCAGGCTTCACCCTGCCACTCCCTGTTGTGCTATGTGTGTTCAACAGAGCTGCCCTTACTTCATTCAGTGCCAGCTCAGTTCATTCAGTATTGGAGTTCAGTATGCTCTGCTCAATTTCTTCAGTGTTTGTTCAGCCAGGCAGCTTCTACTCCCCCATTCACATTACTCTGTCAGCTTGCTATCCTATGGCTCCATCCTTAACTAGGACCTTGTCAGAAGAGGTGCCTCTTTTGGGGGTTCCTACCCTACCAACATTACAGTTGCTGTTTAGTCTCATGGTGCCCAGTTTGTGGCTTTCCAGTTATTCCCATGGCGGGGGACTGCAGTGTCATGGTGTGGCATCATGGCTCCAATTAGCAGGAGCATGCTTTTATGTAAGCTAAATGATTTTGCCCTGCTCCTTTGCCTACATGGCTTTTCAGCTATCCATGCATAAATACATTAACCTTGCAGCCTACATGGCTTTCACGATATTCATTGCATTCCATTACTGTGTTGCAAATGCTCCTTACTGGAATAACCTACCTCTGCTTTAAAGGCATTTCAGGTATTCACGCCAATCACATCAATTCACTATTCATGCTGAAACCATAGCAATCATCTGCTAAACTCATCAATTCAATTACACTAAATCTCATTGATTCAATCACTGGCATCACAGCCTCTCTGGGCCTAAAACGTCTCGCTGCCTAAACACCTACCTTCTATGTCACAATCAATTTGGCTTCTGTAATGGAACTGATTGGCTTGTTTTCCGCTGGTTGTGACAACCATCAAACTACCAAACATGAACTTCAGGAAGGCTGACTTTCATGGAATGAGGAAGGTAGTTAGGGAAGAAATGTTGAGGATAGGGGATATGCAGGGGGTGTAAGAATTATGGGCAGCCATCAAGAGAGGGGTATTTAAAGCCATGGACTCATGTATAAGAAGGGTAAGAAAGAATAGAAGACAGAAAAGACCTCTATGGTTCACTAGAGAGGTGGCTTTAGGGGTCAAGGAGAAGACTAGAGCATTCAAGCAGTACAGGAGGACACAAAAGGATGAGGACAGGGAAACCTACAGGGAAACAAAAAAGGAGACAGGGCAAAAGATAAGGAGGGCTAAGGAGGCCACTGAGGAGAGGACAGCGAAGCAGGCAAGGAGGGGGGAGCAAAACCTTCTTTAGGTACATTGGAGAAAGGAGGAGGGCGCAGAATGGGATTGGGAGGATAAGGGGGGAAAGTGGAACATTACTGGAAGGGGATTTCAAAAAAGCAGAGGCATTAAATAGCTATTTCGCCTCAGTCTTCACGGAGGAAATAGAGGGCAGGGGAAACAGGCCGGGCTGGGGAGGGTGACAGCTACAGGCAGGTGGGTGTGGTAGAATTCACAGCTGAAGGAGTAAGGGAAAAGCTGGGTACACTTAGGGTAGACAAGGCAATGGGGCCTGATGGAATACACCCAAGGGTTCTCATTCACTCTTCTGGTGGATAGTGGTTCCTCTATGGAGGCACCTGCAGTGGAGACCAAGGAGGATGCTGGAAACCTTCACAAAGGAGACCCACAGGAGGGTAGCATGAGACCCCACAGGGGAAGGAAACAACTCCTGGTGGGGGACTCAATCATTAGGGGGCTAGAAATGGGGGAGGAAGGGGAGAGGGAGGTAAGGTGCCTGCCTGGCGCCATGGCTTGGAGGGACAGAAAGCGAATCCTCAGGATCGAGGGAGCAGCTGCATGAGGGAGGGAGCTGGATGTCATTGTCCACCTAGGGACAAATGACCTGGCTAGGAATGGGATCAGAGCAGTGCAAGACAAGTTTGTAGAGTTGGGGATGGGCCTTAGACAAGTAGAGCATACAGTAACCTTCTCAGAGGTGCTGCCTGTCTATGGCAAGGGTGATGCTAGGGTACTCCTCACCAGGGAATTCAATGAATGGTTGAAAAACTGGTGTGGAGCTCAGGGTTTTGGCTTCATTGGGGACTGGGGAGCCACCTGGAGGGATGCAGACCTATACTGGTGCGATGGACTGCATCTGTCCAGGAGGAGAACCAGGATCCTAGGTGAGAGGTTTAAATGCTTCACTGGCAAGCATTTAAACTAGACAAGGGGGGAGGCACTGAAAAGGAGTAGGGAAATCCCAGCCTCCCCCCACAAAACATGGTAATTAGTGAGGTACACACCAAGGTAGAGAAGTCATTAGGGAGCAGGACAGAGGTAAATGTAAAAAAAGGCAAAGGCAGTAAGGACAGGAATGGGCTAAAAGGGTAAGGACATCAAAAGTGGAGGGTGAAGAGTACCAATGCCCGTAGTCTGTGTAACAAGCTCCCTGAACTAGTGGCCTTGGTGGAAGAGGGTTGCCTGGATATTGTGGCAGTCACAGAAACATGGTACACAGAGAACCATGACTGGGATGTCAACATACCAGGATACACAATCTACAGGAGGGATAGGGAGGGTAAAAGAGGAGGAGGAGTAGCTCTCTATGTAAAGGAAGGGATCAAAGCAACAGAACTAAAGAGTAAACAGGGAGCAGATGAGATACTCTGGGTCACCCTGGAGACAGGAAATGGCACCACAATCCGCATGGGGGTTGTATACAGATCCCCATCTCAGGGGGAGGGAATGGACAAGGAAATGATAGAAGGCTTACTTAGAATGGCAGAAAAAGGGGAGATATTGTTGATGGGGGACCTGAATATGCCAGATGTTAACTGGAGCACCTTTGCTGCAGGCACATCCAAGAGCAGGGTCATTCTTGATGCCCTACAGGGGGCATGCCTCAGACAGCTAGTATTGGAACCCACTCGGGAGAGAGCAATCTTAGACCTGGTACTCTCAAATGGGGACGGAGAAAGAATCTCAGATTTAGAAGTGGGTAACCATCTGGAACAAGCGACCACCAAACAGTGTGGTTCACGATAAACACAGCCATACAATCAAGCTACAAAGCAAGAGTATTGGACTTTGGAGGGCTGACTTTGGGAAAATGAGAGAGTGCCTCAGAAAAGCACTAGCAAACAGGCAAGAAGGAGGGGTGGAGGAACAATGGGGAGTAATCAAAACAGCCATCACAGAGGTAACAAGCCTTTGTGTAAAGCAAATCAACAAAACACAACGAAGGAAAAAACACTATGGTTCTCAAAAGAGGTGGCAGGGAAGGTTAAGGAGAAAAGGACAGCATTCAGGAAATATAAGGAAACACAGAAGGAGCAGGACAGAGAAATTTATCAGTTAAAGCAGAAAGAGGCTGGGAAGGCAGTCAGAATAGCAAAGGCCCAAACCGAGGAAAGGGTAGCCAACTCTGTTAAGAAGGAGGATAAGACTTTTTATAGGTACATTAGAGAGTGAAGAAAGACCAAAGGAGGGATACTGAGGCTTAATAAAGGGGAGAGAATGTGGGTAGAGGGTGACAGTGAAAAAGCAGGGATACTGAATGAATATTTCTGCTCAGTATTCACAAAGGAAGAGGAGGGAGGTACCTAAACCAAACAAGAGAAACACTCTGAAGATGGGGTCGATACCATTCCATTTACAGAAGAAAGGGTTCTGAAGAACTAATAAAATTGAAGGTGGACAAAGCAATGGGGCCTGATGGGATTCACCCAAGAATTCTAAAAGAACTAAGGGTAGAACTAGTGACACCGCTGACTACTCTCTTTAACAAATCATGTCAGGATGGGGTGGTACCTGAGGACTGGAGGAGGGCGGATGTGTTTTCTTTTCACAAAAGTGGGAGCAGGACAGAGGCAGGAAACCACAGACCAGTTAGTTTGACCTCAGTGGTAGGGAAAATGATGGAATCACTTCTGAAGGAAAGAATTGTTGAGTACCTAGAGGCCAGTGGGGCCCAGGACCCAAGGCAGCATGGATTCACGATGGGAAGGTCGTGTCAGATGAATCTAATAGATTTCTTTGACTGGGTGAGCAAAGTAGTAGATCAGGGAGGGGCTGTAGACATGGCTTACCTAGATTTTAGCAAGGCATTTGATACAGTCCCACACAAAAGATTAATACACAAGTTAGCTAGCCTTGGAGTGGGTCCCAAGGTGGTAGCCTGGATAAAAAATTGGCTAGTCAACAGGATGCAAAGGGTAGTAGTAAATGGAGTCCACAGTGAAGAAAGGAGGGTTACTAGTGGGGTACCGCAGGGTTCAGTACTGGGACAGGTCCTTTTTAATGTCTTTATAAATGACATTGCAGAGGAACTGGAAGGAAAAGTATGTCTCTTTGCAGACGACACAAAGATCTGCAAAAGGGTTGATACACCAGATGGAGTAGAAAGGATGAGAAGGGACTTGGCAAGGTTGGAGGAATGGTCAAATGTATGGCAGCTCAGATTCAATGCAAAGAAGTGCTTTGGTTATGAGAAAAGCGCCTTTTAAAAATAAAGAATGAAATGAAATTAAATGAAAAGATAATGCACCTGGGAAACAAAAACCCAGGGGAAGAGTACACAATGGGGGGTGAGATACTGACAACAGTAAAAATGGAAAGAGACCTGGGGGTAATTATATCAGATGACCTAAAGGTGGGCAAGCAATGTGAGAAGGCAGTAAGGAAGGCTGGAGGGATACTGGGATGCACAGGGAGAGGCATCAATAGTAGAAAACAGGAAGTTGTTATCCCTCTGTACAGACAGTTGGTGAGACCCCATCTGGAGTACTGTGTGCAGTTCTGGAGACTCTGGAGACCCCATCTCTGCAAAGACATAGACAGAGTGGAGGCTGTCCAGAGGAGGGCAACCAATATGGTGCAGGGTCTGCACCAGAAGACATACAAAGAAAGACTAAAGGTGCTTAATATGTATACCCTTGAGGAAAGGAGGGAGAGAGGGGACATGATAGAAACTTTCAAGTACCTCAAGGGAATCAACAAAGTCCAGGAGGGTGGCATCTTTCAGAAAAAGAGATATGCAAGAACAAGGGGGCACAATTTGAAGATAGAGGGCGGCTCAGAGGTAATGTGAGAGTATTTTTTCACAGAGAGGGTTGTGGATGCATGAAACAGCCTCCCTGAGGAGGTAGTGGAATCAAGAACAGTGGGGGAATTCAAGAATGCATGGGACAGACATAAGGCAGTCCTAGTGGGGGGGTAGGAGCAAGTAAGCTATTGGTTAACTAGGATCTGCAGCTTATCTGTTAGGTAGGAAAATGGGCAGACTAGGTGGGCCAAGCAGTCCTTATCTGCCGTCAAATTCTATGTTTCTATGTTTCTATGTAAGGAGGTGAAGGATGAACTGGAGCCGCATCTGGCGAGGCTGTTTAACTTGTCCTTGGTCACATGGGTGGTGCCAATGGACTGGAAGAGGGCAGAGGTTGTCACACTACATGGGGGGGGGCGGAAGGACGAGGTCAAAAACTACCATCCTATTAGTCTTACCTCGGTGGTGGGGAAGGTAATGGAACTACTTAAGATCAGGTTGATAGAATACTTGGAGATGAACGGCTTGCAGGATGACAGACAGCATGACTTCACCAAGGGAAGGTCCTGTCAGACTAACCTGTTAGAGTTTTTCGATGGGGTGACACAGATAGTGGACCAGGGAGGAGCGGTGGACATGGCCTATCTGGATTTCAATAAGGCCTTCAACACCGTTCCACATGATGGAATGGTGCATAAGCTGGACAGACTAAGGGTGGATCTCAGGATCACCAGGTGGGTGGAAAACTGGTTGAAGGGAAGGAGTCAGATGGTAGTGGTAAATGGGACACATTCCAGGGAACAGGCAGTGACCAGTGGGGTGCCACAAGGGTCAGTGGTAGGACCAATACTTTTTAACATCTATTTTAGTGACCTAGCGGAGGGTCTGGAGGGATGGGTGTGCCTGTTCGCAGACAATACAAAGGTCTGCAATAGGGTGGATTCACCTAGTGGGGTGCAAGCCATGAGGCGGGACCTGGAGAGGCTGCAGAGGTGGTCTGACACCTGGAAATTGAAGTTTAATGCACAAAAGTGTTCACTGATGCACCAGGGGAGGAGAAATAGGAGGGAAACTTACTCCCTTGGGGGGGTGGTGATTAAGGAGAAGGAAACAGAAAGGGACCTGGGGATCATGGTATCGCATGACCTCAAAGTGGGCAGCCAGTGTAGTAGGGCGGTGGGAAAGGCAAATGGAATGTTGGCTTGCATTGTGAGGGGTTTTAATAGCAGGAAGAGGGAGGTGCTAATGCTGTTATACAGAACCACGGTCAGGCCGCATCTGGAGTATGGGGTGCAGTTCTGGAGGCCTCACCTATGAAGAGATGTTGAGTTGATGGAAAGGATACAGAGAAGGGCAACCAAAATGGTACGAGGGATGCAGGATGTACCCTATGAGAGAAGATTGAGAGGGCTGAATTTGTACCCTCTGGAGACTAGGAGGGAGGGGAGGACATGATTGAGACTTTTAAGTATCTGAAGGGAATAAATAAGGTGGAGGGTGATAGCTTGTTCAAATTGAAGAAGGGAGCGAACACGAGGGGTCATAGCCTCTAACTAGAAGGTGGGCAATACAGAGGTAATGTCAGGGGTCAGTTTTTCATGGAGAGGGTGGTGGAGGCCTGGAACAAGCTGCTGGAGGAGGTGGTGGCAGCTAGCTTCTCCCAACCTCCTCCTATCTAGCACTTGAAGTTAATTCATGCTCTCATTCATAAATCAGAGGCATGCCAACTATGTCCATTACCTTTTCTGGCTCTGGGCTTGCCCTCTAAGCTGATGGTCTTACTCTGCATTCACGAAGTCTGCATCTTGAGCATGTGAACCTCAGGGTGGGGTCCTTCTTATCTGGTCCATAGTGGGAATGTCCTCACTCTTGGCAAAGCTTTAGCATGCAGTCATACGGCACACCTCTTGATGCAGAACTTAAGACTTCAGCTGCTGAGGGTTGGGGCCTTCACAGCCCAAGAGCACTCCTTTGGCCATAGATATGATGTGGCACCTTCAAAAGCTATTCTCCCTATGACCACCTCTGGTTCACTCGGTTTGTTTTAGTCAGTAGGACGAATGAGTGCCTCAGCGGTCATTTCTCTCCTCCTCCTGCCTTGGGGGTTCACTCTCGCTTCAGTGTACCCATTGTTGCAGAGGCCTCTCACAACCCTTCATGGCCTTCCCGTTAGAGGTATCATGACAGCTTTCCACCAAAATTGGAATATTTCCTCTCCTTGATTTGGTTTCTGGATTGCAGCAGCAGAGCCATCATTAAATAAACTACCCCCAGTCTGGAGGGAAGGTGATCTAGGCCTTGGATCCCCAGAGGATTCCTCCTCTTAAAAAGGTTTTTTTTCCTCTCCTCCATGCCAAAGGTCATAATACTGTACATAGTTAGTTGTTTATAGTATATTCCCTAGTTTCCTTAGCCAAGTTTCTGCTGTTGGATGGAGATGGATGGTGGTCCTACTCACCGTTCCCTCTCTCTCTCTTTAGGAAGCCCCCTGATGTCATCAGTGCAATCCATTTTATCAGTGCCCTGACAAAATGTTCATCCCATTTGTGTTTCATTGCTGTCAATCTGCTTCTCTACCTCATAGTCAACATTTACTGCTTAATGTTCTTTTTGGGGCTCCTTCCTAAGGTACCTTTAGCCAAGGGAATCTTCCCATGGCACCTCTAGGGGTGGAACCCTCTTCTAGGGTTCCTTGCCTTTGGTACCCCTACAGGGTGGTAATTTCCCATGGAAAAGAGAATGAGAATGGCCAAACAGTTATCACAGTTGCACAAGCATAGCACTACTCTGGTTGCACAGACCCATTGAATTGAAAGGCTATACCTGTAGTTCAGTGAGCAACCAGCCACACCCCCTTCCTGAGCTATAGTATATAATCAGTTCCTCCCAGCCTTCTTCTGAAGCATTTTTTCTTTGCTCCACCATACTCCCCTCCATCTTTAGCAGGATGCCTCTCTCCTCAGGGGGCTTCTTTCTAAGGTACCTTTAGCCAAGGGAATCTTCCCATGGCACCGCTAGGGGTGTAACCCACATTGAGGGGTTCTTGCCTTTAGTTCCCCCACCGGGTGGTAATTTTCTGTGGAATAGAGAGTGGAAACGGCCAAACAGTTATCACAGTTGCACAAGCATAACACTACCCTGGTTGCGTAGGCACAGAAAATATAATGTATGTTTTGTCTTATTTATTTAAAAATTTGGAAGACCGAGGGACAAAGCCTGTTTTAATGGGTGACCAGAATCACAATCATACATAAATATGGTTACCTTTCTCTCAAATATAGGACAAACAATACATCTTTCAGAACAACAAAATTAAAACATTTACACTGACTTATAGACAATAGATACTTTTTCAAAAGGTAAACCTTACAGATAAGTGATTTATTGTAGCCAACGTGAAGACAAATCATCTATTCTCACTTTGGTTATTTATCCTCACTTTAGAGAGACAACAAAGGAACCTTAAACCAATGGGAGAGCAGCGTGAAAAAAATGCCTGATGACATCACCATGGCCTTTGTTGCACTCAAAACAGATTGATGAAATTGAATAGATCAGTTACATCTTCATAGAACACTATAATTTAAAAGGTTTACAGTTATAATACACAGTATAAATTGGACACACAATGACCTGATTCAGAATAGGCCATTTATCATCACTTGAGAAGGGGCAGGACTTACATAACTCACTCATGACTGCCACTCATGAGTTATTGTCCTGCCCCCTCACATGGGAAGATACTGTGAATGGTATATTCTAAGCCCATGGCGTATCCCATATTCATGTCATTTTAACCTCCGCTCATATTGTTTAAAAATTCCTTCAGGAACTGTACTACAGTACAAAAGTGATTCATACAGTGCCTCTTGCATCACAGGGTGCTTCAGAAACCAGAGCACATTAAAATTAAATCAAGTCGCTGTTGTATAACAATGTTTACAAACATGTAAAAATGAGTCTTGAATCCTAATTTTCCAGATTTATTGGAAGGGCATTCTGAAAAGAGGGTGCTCTTTGTTTAAAAACAAAGTTCTCCCTTCTGGCAATTGAAGGAAACCTGTTGGCACAGTTAGAAAACTAGACCCTAATGTCTGTAAATGGTGCCTTGAAATATACGGAGTAGTAAACAAGGCTAAATTGGATGGAGTCAGGTCATGAAGGCACTTGTAAACCAATAAAAAACATCTTAGGCCCTGTTCATGCTACAGCACGGTAACTCAAAATGGTTTAAAAAATTGATTAATTACCATGCTGCAGTGTCTGTGCTGTAGCATCCGCACTAGTGCCAGCATTTTGTAAACTCTTCTTAAAGACAGTTTACAGCATCTGCACTACTGCCTCAAGCTCGATTTAACTTGAAACTGGTTCCCATGTACTGACATGAAGGAGAACCACGTCTTTGCATCTGTGCTGGAAGTAAGTCCGATTTAGTGGTTGTAACATTTTTAAAACCATGTTTAATCCTAATTCTTATCAGGGTTTTGGGCACGGTTTTTAAAAAGTGTTACAGTCCGTGATAGGTGTGGATGCAAACCGTGCTACTGTGATCTAAAATGGTTTCAGATCCTTAAACCATTTAAAATACCATAGTGTGAACAGGGCCTTAAAATCAACCCCATAGGAACCAGAAAGCCAGCGTGGGCTGGCCAGCACCATTGTAACTTCGGTCATATTCAACAGCAACCCTAATCCCAAACGGCTGACGGTGGATCTCCAAAAAGGGTTCTCAGCTGCTGAAAAATGGGTTTATGAATCACAGACTAGTCATGAATTGCAACAAAACTAAGACTATGATGTTCACCAGCACACAGAGCAAGAGTAAGACCTCCACCCTTGCAATCAGGAATGCCAGTGGGGACCCAATGGAACACGTCCCGCAGTTCAGGTACCTGGGCATCACACTCGACTCTACACTTTCGTACACCCAAGACATTGACAACACAGCAAGGGTGATTAATACAAGAATAAGGATCCCATACAGGCATAGACACTGCCTAACACATGAGGCATTGAACCTGGCCATCAACAGATTGATAGTCTCCTTCGTTGACTATGGCCCGGCAATCTACGGGTTGGCGACAGACACAGCCCTAAACCGCATCACCACTGCACTAAACAAGGTAGACTGACTGCTCACAGGTGCAGAAAGACTAACACACACCTGTGAGCAGTTTGGCTATAACTGAAGGACAGAATAAACTACCAAACCTGCCTCATCGCCAAGAAATGCTCCTCAACCAGCTACCCACAGGGGTCCAGAACCTCCTAACTCCACACTCAAGCAGCCAACCCACAAGGAACTCCTCCACTCAGACCTACAAAGTTCCCAGATGTTGCACAGCCCTGGCACAATGTGCCTTTTACTATCATGCTCCACTATGGACCAATGCCTTACCTCCTGATGTTATCAATGCCACATCTATTGGATCGTTCAAATGCAGACTCCAGCAGCACCTAGTAAATCTAGTAAATGTGACCGCTACCATTAGCACTCTCCTGGAGCATCAACCAACTACCTGCACTTACCTCCTGACAACTCATTGGGTTGAGGGACCCCAATCCCAGCACTTTAGGTTACACCTACCCGTACAATCATGACATTGCTTCCATTTCCCTACCCCCTCAGATGCTCCCAACTACCTTACTCCTTCCACCCATGTTTGCAGCCCCTCCTTCTTCTCACCTCGGTGAGCTTCCAAGTAGGGTGTTAACCTCTTATGCTGGCTAGCTGCTATACTGCCTAAGCTGTTTAATGCTTTGTATCCTGTAACTTACCTGTACCATATGTAACCCTGTCATCTGTATTGTACTGTCTATATAACTGACGTGGAACCTATAAATGCGCATCTGCTCACTGGTGTAATCCATGACCTAAATAAATAAAACTCTGAATTCTCAGTGCAGACTTTAGCCGTAGCTCTACTGTAATCTTGAAAAGGTGCATTTGGGGAACTAGAAACAAGGCCTTCCACAAATAATAAAATAGAACCATGAGGTAAACCAGCATGTTTTTTTAAACCGAGTAACATGAGCACATAGGTACATTTCTAAGCTGGTAACTGCAGATTTACATATCTCCCAAACATGCAAATCAAATGATAGTTGGGAATGAAAGACAACATTTAGGTCCTCATAATATATTGGTTAAGTGAAACTTGGTGGTAGAAATATATTGGTCAAATCAAAAAATTGAAAATTAGCTGGTTGTGGTAGGGATGCATTTATTTACACAATTTATTAGAAAGAAGATACTGAAACATATAATACATACTGTATAATTCTTGAATTTATGGTCAGTAGGGTGTAATATGATTGTATTGTATTTTTGATATATTACATCAAATGTTTTTACTTGCATATGTAAAAACAATGAAAATTGTTAAAAAAACATGTAGGTCCTCATGCATAATCTACTAGTAAAAGGCAACTCATTAACAGGCTGAGTAAATAATGCCCCCTTAAGAAGATGCTCTAATAGGTTGGTCTGGCAGCACAGTGGTACTAGTGCCACATACTGTGTTGGTGACTGCAGTTCAGAAGTGAGTTTGAGACATCAGTGTCAGTCAGGGGAAGGAAGACTGAGCATCCCAAAGACAGCACTCTTTAGTAGGAGGCAGTATAGTGCAGTGGTTTAAGACTCTGAGCTGCAAACCTGGAGACCTGGGTTTGAATCCCACAGCCCCCACTTACATACTGTGTGACCCTGAGCAAGTCACTTAACTTTCTTGTGCTTCCAGGTTGCACCTGTAAAATAAGCTTTCAGCTTAGTGTGTGTCTCTCCTGGTTTTAAAAAAAAAGCACTCCCTGTCACAAATGCACTCAGCAGGTCAGGCCCTCTGCTCCCACAGTGCCAACCTCCGAGCACAGTAATGTGAATGGGTAACCCTCCTTTCTGCTTTTGGGTCCGAATCACCTTTAGTCTCAAGTTCTGGAGGGATTCAAACTGTGAACCTTATGGTAGCGTACCCAATGTACAGGCTCAGATACGTACTCTCTTCGGGGGATTGTGGTACAATCATTCTCCAGGGACACCAAGCCAGGCTTCCAAAATGAACCCTTAAAACTCTATAAAAGACCTTAGTTATATTCTTACCTTTTCCAAGTTTGGTAACACCATCAAGCTTTTGAACAGTTTTTGTCAGTCTTAACCCTCTATACATCACATGCAAAAAGAACTGACAGACACACCCAGGCAGTATCTTTTAAATAAAGATTTTACTAAAAGATGATAAAAATATGAAAAATGTAAACACAGAACAATATATCAAAGAGCTCACAATCACATAAAAGAACAAGGGAAGATTACAAAACAAAAAAACTCCTACCACAATACATTTAGACTTTTTCTGTCTAATGTATTACCTTTATAAGTGCCTTGAAAGTTAGAGAACTGTCTTTCTTGAGTCCCAAAATGATATTGTAACCCCCAAGGGGTGCTATCCCAAGGGCTACTACCCCTGCCTGATTTGCCACTAACAAGTTGAGGGGCCTGGATCCGATGGCGGTTGCCTCCACCCAGAGGTCAGGGTTAAGACAGTCTGATATGACTTGGTCACAGCCCTCCAGGTCACTGCAACCCCCCTTTCTTCCCACTAGTGGCCCACACAAATCAATCACAGTACCCTTGCAATATACACTTACCCCCAGGATTGGTTCAATCAGCTTGACTCTGGGGACCCCCTGTAAAGTAAGATGCAGTTATACAATAACCACTGTACAGTAATTCAGCATAGACACACAGTTCAAATAGTGTAACTTTGCTAAACAACCAAATCTGATTTATTTAGGGGATAGTAACAAGGACAGGGGGAAATCAGGTTAATTGATTTAGTCACATTAATAATCATAGTACTGTGCACATATTTCAGAGTCCCAAATGTCACTCTTATTGGGTACCCAGGCAATAAGAGGCTAGCCTATTTGGTGCAGCTGGTTGGGGCCCTGAGGATGGAAAATGCATGCACAATACCCACTTTGTAATCCGGAGCCGGTAGGCTCAGTTCGTGAAGAAAGAAAGGAAAAGTAATCAGATGGAAAACTTGCAATTAGATGCTGGCAGTGAGCTACCCTGCTTTGTACTCACAAACTCAATGCTGGGAACTGGATGGAAGGCAGATTGTCCTGGATTGCCAGGAGGAGCAGACCATGTGGACAAGGTCCTTGTGACTGGACTCCACGGCAGTTCAGAGTAAATGGATGTAGTCTGGATTAAGCTGGGGTTTACTTCCAGCTTCAGGCACTCAATTCACTGTACAGGGGATTTGAAATGTGATTCCCCACAAGCACTACACACATTTATATGTAAAAGGAAAGTACTATACCAGGCAGGCTGCTTCTCTATTCTGATCTCAATTACTGCACAATACCTGGGAGAACACACAGCAGATTCAGTTCCTGACAGACCGAGCGCGATTCAACAATTTCTCCAGTCTTCTACAGGGTGAGCCTGGTTTCCTCACTTCTGGTGCTTCTTTCTCCTTACAACTCTGATTCAGTCCACACTGGCACTCACAAACAGTTGTAGGCTGAACTTCAGGACCCCACACGAGCTTCCCATGTGAAAACTCAACAGCGCAGGAGCCCGGAGCTCCTTCCCCTTCACAGTCACAACTCATCTGATCTTTCCAGTAGACAGAGCGGGGCATTTCCTTTGAGTTCCTCCCAGTTCAGTTGGCTGATTTGGCTGTCACTCACAGTAAACTTCCCCTGTTGGTGGAAAAAAGGCGCCGAAGTCCAAACTACAATTTCCAGAAGCATTGCTTTACAAGTACATAGGTGGCTGGCTCCACAATGAGAGCCCAAGTTCTGATTTGCCAGCAGCAGGCTCCATTTCAAAGGTTCCCCCACACTGATTGGTCCAGTTCAGCAGTTCAAAACCAGAATGGGGGACTAGGCAAACACAGTTCTGACTGCAAAGAAAAGTAGGTTAGGCAAACTGTATTTTCGTTATTACTCTAAATGATTTCTGGCAAACAGTTACATCTTTGAAAAGTGCTCACTCTGCCCACTTAGTGACAGCAGAAACGGAGCGATTTGGCAGCAGCTCAAGTGGGACTCAAGCAGGGAAACACATACAGACCCCTTTCCAAATTAATTATGTCTGCAGGCAGACAGCTCTTAAAGAGACAGTACCAGAGGCTCTGAAAGCACTCACAGATAAACGGCTTAGACACCGAACACCATCCAGGCTTGGAGCATTCAAGCAAGCTCCTGGAAGACATTTGGGAACTCCCATTTGCAGGGGGGTTACACCCTTCCCGGCCTGGAAAAAGCTTGGCATCCGCATCAAGCAAGCACCCCCATAAGTTTCAATTGCAACCATACACATTTGCATCAGGATCACATTAGGCTCATACATGTGATCAACAGTCAATATATCACTTTACCAGGAACACATTTCTGAAACTTTGCAGTACGTCACTCTTTACACAGTATTACACACACATATTGTACCATAACTCAGGTTATTACCTCTTGTACATGAAACCTGAAGAGAGGGGGGCCCTCCCTCTCAGCTACCTTGGGGCTGGATGGGGCAGGGGCACCATACCTAGAGGCAACACAAGTAACCTGGAGTTAGCACTGATGTTCAGTTTGCACAAGGAGCTCGGGGACACATGCACTCCTATATGGACAACACTGAGAGGTAAGTCCACAGGCCTCCCAGGGGAATCATAACTGAGATGCACCACAGGCTTTACAGCTTGACCAGTCTTTCTAGGGGGAACTGTTACAGTCTCTGCACTCTGAGCCTCATTTTCAGCATTGTCCTCACTTGTCGGGGGAGTCTCCATTGGGGTAGAGAGGCTAGAACTTGGGGCACTTTCAGCTCCAGAAGTTTATTTATTTTATTTATTGAGTACAATCGGAATTACAAACCTTTGAGTCACAGACTCTTTTGCAAAGGCTCCACATCAGGTTACAGGGCATGGAGGGTAGACAAATACAGTAAAAGACATACATGAACAGGCAGTATTTACAGTTTCAGTACTGATGCAGCAATTTTTTGCATAGTCTCCACGTCGGTTACAGGGGGTGGAGGGTAAACAGATACAGTAAAAGACTAACATAGACAGGCAGGATTAAAAGTTACAGTACTGACAGAGCAGTCCAGGCTAGAAACTTATTTAGCAGGTGAGGTAATTAGGCTAGAAACTTATTTAGCAGGTGAGGTAATTTGGTAGCATTCCTGGGGTCCCTAGACAGAGATTTGTAGGATGCATTTTCGTAGGGTCTAGGGAGTCCCTGTGTCAGGAGAAGTGGAGGATTTGGGAGCAAGAAGGGTGGGCAGAATTAGCCACAGTCACATTTAGCACTCTCCTTCAGTTGGGTTTTAAGGCCTGATTTGAATAGTGAGATGCTATGGGACTGGAGGGGGGGGGTAGTGAGTTGAGCCAGAGAGGAGCACGGTAGCGGAAAGATCTTTGCCCTAGTGCTGTTCTACAGAGGGGAACCAAAAAAGATGGGTGGGCTGTGAGTCTTGTATTGCGCCTGATGGGGGCTGTGCTGATAGTGGGGAGTAGGCCGACTGGGGCAAGCTGAAGGTGTATCTTTTTTGCGAGAATGCAGGTGTGGTATTTTAGTCTTTGTTGGAAGTTTAACCAACCAGTCAGTGTATAAAGATTGCAGGTATAGGTTAGTCTGTCACTGCCTGTAACTAGGTGGCAGGCTTTATTCAGTGCAGTGTTTATACTGCTTAGCGTGGTGGGTTCCGCTGAGCCGTATAAAACTATCCCACAGTCAGCTAGGGAGAGGATGGAGGAGGTGACTGCAAGTTACATGGCCTGTGCAGGTAGGCAGTTCTTGAGTCTGTAGAGGATGCCCACTCTAGTGTTGACAGCGGAAGAGAGAAGATGGGTGTGACTATGGTAGGAGAGGGAGGTATCCAGAGTGATACCCAGGTATTTAAAGTTTGTAACGTGTTCCAGTTGGGTGCCTAGTGAGTTCTTAATTAGGAGTGCCATCTGACTATGGGCTTTGGCGATGCTAAAGATCATGGACTTAGTTTTGTTATAGTTGATGATCAGGCGGTGATCACTGAACCAGTTCTCTAGCTCCGGAAAAACCCTGAAGGGCCAGTTGGAGGGCGCTTGGTTGAGGGTGTTTCCAGTACAGGACAGCGTCATCAGCATAGAGTAGTAGATGACCACTGCATGCTTTAGGGAGAGAGTTTAAAAAGAGGGTGAAGAGCAATGGGCCAAGTATAGACCCCTGCGGGACCCCTGAACAAACTGTTTTGGAGGTGGAGATGGTGGTGTTTATCCTGACATGCTGTGATCGTCCAGAGAGGTAATCCTTGAACCAGGCAGCGGCCTCAGGGACCACGTTTAGTTGAGGAAGGACACAAAGCAGTAGTTCGTGACTGACTGTGTCAAATGCCTTGGTCAGATCCACAAAGATTGCCCCTGCAATTGAGCCTTGGTCAAGGGCCTCGTGGATGAACGTGGTGAGTTCAGTAAGTGCAGTGACTGTACTATGGCCAGTCCGGAAACCATGCTGTTCCTGGCTGAGAAGGTTGTGTTTAGTTAGATGTTCTGTTAGCTGGTCCGAAACTATTTTTTCCAGTGCTTTGGAGAAAGGAGGAAGAATGGAGATAGATCTATAGTTGCTGGTGTTAGTGGGGTCACCGTTCTTCAGAATGGGAGTGATTATGGCTTTCTTCCAGGTTGAGGGGAACTGGCCGAGGCTTAGCGAAAGGTTGAGAATTTTTGTAAGATGAGGTAGTATGACATTGAGGGTAAGCCTACTGAGTTTAAGATCTAGGGAGTCATTGCTGTAATGGGTATTGGTGATAGCTTTGGTAATATAGCGTTTTGCCTCACTGCAGGGGATGACTCGAAGCCTGAAAGGAGGCGAGTTGACATTACCCAGGGTTTCGGGGGGGGGGAGTTGTGGTAGGGTGGGAGAAATTAGTAGGAGGATATGGGAGAGGTCAGAGAAGGCGGAGTTAAGGGCTTCTGCAACAGTGGCGGTATCTTGTGTGACGTCCCCGTTTAGATTGAGTTGGGTAGGGGTGGGGGACCATGTCTTCTCTGCCACTTGCTGCAGCTTCCTCCTACCACAGATTTTCCCCTGTAGGTTGGGGTTAGTGGCAGCTGGCTGAACTTCCCCGAATTATATGATTCCTGGAGGTGGTGATCTGTCTACCCTTCAGGGCCAGAGAGT
Source organism: Neoceratodus forsteri (assembly GCA_016271365.2). Classification (NCBI taxonomy): domain Eukaryota; kingdom Metazoa; phylum Chordata; order Ceratodontiformes; family Ceratodontidae; genus Neoceratodus; species Neoceratodus forsteri. The sequence continues at coordinate 289,659,136 of CM057456.1, forward strand.
ACCATGCAGCTTCGTCCTGCATGCCTGCGGGGTATGTCCAGGTTTGCTCCCCTGTCCCCAGAGACAACCTAGTCAGAGATTGTTAACATGTGTGAGTACTAACACATGGCTGCACCCATCAGAGTCAATTGGCATCCTTTCTCCCAATGTGAAGCTCCAGGATGCACTGCCACCTGTGTTAACCCAGGTGGCAAGGTTTCAGCGGAGTCTGGAGCCCGCCCACTCCCAAGTAGGAGAGAATCCTCTTGGATGATTGATCCTCCCACCGCCCATCCTGAGATGACTTGGGCTTGTTCCCTAATCCAGATCACTGGTGTTACAAGCAGTAGAGCTACTGCTGTGCAGACATTCTACCAAAGCCTTGATTTTATTAAAGTGCCACTGTAAACATTTTCTGTAGCTTAGTGCTGCATTTATGTAAGATATCTATTAGTGTTGCTGTTGACTACTTCTATTCATTTTATGACATGACTGTGGCTTTTGCACTGCAGTGAGTGAATGCCTCTTGATCCTCCCAGTATCAGGGGTTTGCAAATCCCATTGACCCCTGTCTGGGGCAAGTATATTTCATTGAAGGGCAAGCACCAAAACAGAGCTAATTTCATTGTAATTAATAGGGGCAAGTGAAAATTCAGCCATAGTCATGGCTGGGCAAGTAATAAAAGTTTTGATTTGAACACCCCTGCCCAGGATACATCTGTAAACAAAATGTATCACCTCAGTGACCTTTTCCTGTAATTTTTTTTTTCACAAATTAACAACTAAAATGTGCAGCTGCATCCAGGTCTCTCATCCATGAGACAATATAACATAAAAACATAGAATTTGTCTGCCGATAAGGACCACTTGGCCCACCTAGTCTGCCCATCTTTTCCCTGCCTATTCTGCCACCGCAGACCTTGCCTGGTCTCCATCCAACTCCTTCCCACCCCACTTTGATACCAGTTTTCCTTTATACCTATTCCATGCTTGCTTGAAGCCCACCACTGTTTTCACCACCACCACCCCTGCCGGAAGATTGTTCCAGGCATCCACCACCCTCTCAGTGAAGAAATACTTCCTCACATTCTTCCTAAACTCCCCCCCCAGGTTCATTCCATGCCCCCTACTTCTTGTACACCTTTCTTTCTGAAAAAGGCTCCCTTCCTGTATCATATTTACCTCTGTGAGGTATTTACTGGTCTCTATCATGTCCCCCCTTTCCCTCATCTTTTCCAGGGTGTAAATGTTTAGATCCCTCAGTCTCTTGTCATAGGACATTTAGTGCTGCTCCTGGACCATTTGTGTTGCTCTTCTTTGGATGGCCTCTGCCCTGTATATGTCTTTTCTTAAGTGCGGTCTCCAGAACTGGACACAGTACACCAGGTGTGGTCTCTCCAGTGACTGATACAGTGGCAACACCATCTCACCCCTTCTGCTGGTGATTCCCCTCCCTATGCATCCCAGCACCCCACTGGCTTTACCTGCTGCTTTATCGCATTGCCTTGCCACTTAAGGTCATCCAGTCACTGAAATACCACTAATTGCTTAATCTGTTTCAAGGTCAATTGGCATTCATCTGTACCTCCCCCGATCGTGCCTGAAAATAGGCAAGAGTTTGTCTAGTGCACTTACCCGGTCAACAAAAACTAAATAAATGATTACCCCAGGTCCCCTTCCTATTTAGTGACTGTCATTACCTCTCCCCCATTCTGTACTCTGCCTCTGGGTATCTGCACCAAAGGAGTATAGAAATACAGAAACATAGAATTTGACAGCAGATAAGGACCGCTTGGCCCACCTAGTCTGCTCATTTCCCTACCTGGTGGATAAGCTGCAGATTCTAGTTAATCTACAGCTTACTTACTCCTACCCCCCACTAGAATTGCCTAATGCCTGTCCCATGCATTCTTGAATTTTCCCACTGTTCCTGACTCCACAACCTCCTCAGGAAGGCTGTTCCATGCATCCACAACCCTCTTAGTGGAAAAATACTTTCTAACATTACCTCTGAGCTGTCCCCCCCATCTTCAAATTGTGTCCCCTTGTTCTTGCACATCTCTTCTTCTGAAATATACTACCCTCTTGTACTTTGTTAATTCCCTTGAGATACTTGAAAGTTTCTATCATGTCCCCCCTCTCCCTTCTTTCCTCAAGGGTATACATATTAAGCTGCTTTAGTCTCTCCTCGTATGTCTTCAGGTGCAGGCCCTGCACCATTTTGGTTGCCCTTCTCTGAACAGCCTCCACTCTGTCTATGTCTTTGCAGAGATGAGGTCTCCAGAATTACACGCAGTACTCCAGATGGGGTCTCACTAACTGTCTGTACAGAGGGATAATAACTTCCTGTTTTCTACTGTTGCTGTCTCTCCCTATGCATCCCAGTATTCCCCCAGCCCTCTTTACTGCCTTCTCACATTGCTTGCCGACCTTTAGGTCATCTGATATAATTAATCCTAGGTCTCTTTCAATTTTTGTTGTTGTTATTAACTTACCCCCAATTGTGTGCTCTTCCCCTGGGTTTTTGTTTTCCCAGATGCATTACCTTGCACTTCTTTGCATTGAATCAGAGCTGCCACATATTTGACCATTCCTCTAACCTTGCCAAGTCCCTTTTCATTCTTTCCACCCCGCCTTGTGTATCAACCCTGTTGCAGATCTTTGTGTCATCTGCAAAGGGACATACTTTTCCTTCCAGGTGCTCTCCAATGTCACTTATAAAGACATTAAAGAGGACTGGTCCCAGTACCGAACCCTGCGGTACCCCACTAGTTACCCTCCTTTCTTCACTATGGACTCTATTTACTATTACCCTTTGTGTCCTGTTGTCCAGCCAGTTTTTTATCCAGGCTACCACCTTGGGACCCACTCTAAGGCTGGCTAGCTTGTATATTAATCTTTTGTGTGAGACTGTGTCAAATGCCTTTCTAAAATCTAGGTAGGCCATATCCACAGCCCCTCCCTGGTCTACTACTTTGGTCACCCAGTCAAAGAAATCTATTAGGTTCATCTGACATGACCTTCCTGCTGTGAAACCATGCTGCCTTGGGTGCTGTGCCCCACTGGCCTCTAGGTACTCAACAGTTCTTTCCTTCAGAAGTAATTCCATCATTTTCCCTACCACTGAAGTCAAATTAACTGGTCTATAGTTTCCTGCCTGTGCCCTGCTCCTACTTTTGTAAAGTGGAATCACATTTGCCCTCCTCCAGTCCTCAGGTACCACTCCATCCTCCCACGATTTGTTAAAGACAGTAGTCCGTGGTGTTACTAGTTCTACCCTTAGTTCTTTTAGAATTCTTGGGTGAATCCCATCAGGACCCATTTCTTTGACCACCCTCAGTATCAAGAGTTCTTTCAAAACCCTTTCTTCTGTGAATGGACTGGTATCGACCCCCCCTATTCAGAGTTTCTCCCTTGTTTGGTTTAGGTACCTCCCCCTCCTCCTCTGTTGTGAATACTGAGCAGAAATATTCATTCAGTATCCCTGCTTTTTCACTGTCACCCTCTGCCCACATTCCTCCCTTTATTAAGTCTCTGTATCCTCCCCTTGGTCTTTCTTTGCTCCCTAATGTACCTATAAAAGGTTTTATCCCCCTTCTTAACAGAGTTGGCTATCTTTTCCTTGGTTTGTGCCTTTGCTATTCTGACTGCCTTTCCTGCCTCCTTCTGCTTTAACTGATAAAGTTCTCTGTCCTGCTCCTTCTGTGTTTCCTTATAGTTCCTGAATACTATCCTTTTCTCCTTAACCGTCCCTGCCACCTCTTTTGAGAACCATAGTGTTTTTTTCCTTTGTGTTTTTTTTTGTTATTTGCTTCACACAAAGGCTCGTTGCCTCTGCGATGGCTGTTTTGATTATTCCCCATTGTTCCTCCACCCTTCCTTCTTGCCCATTTGCTAGTGCTTTTCTGAGGCACTCTCTCATTTTCCCAAAGTCAGCCTTCCTGAAGTCCAATACTCTTGTTTTTGTATGGCTTGATTGTATGGCTGTGTTTATTGTGAACCACACTGTTTAGTGGTCACTTGTTCCCAGATGGCTACCCACTTCTAAATCTGAGATCCTTTCTCCTTCCACATTTGAGAGTACCAGGTCTAAGATTGCTCCCTCCCGAATGGGTTCCAACACTAGCTGTCTGAGGCATGCCCCCTGTAGGCATCAAGAATGACCCTACTCTTGGATGTGCCTGCAGCAAAGGTACTCCAGTTAACATCTGGCATATTCAGGTCTCCCATCAACAATATCTCCTCTTTTTCTGCCATTCTAAGTAAGCCTTCGATCATTTCCTTGTCCATTTCCTCCCCCTGAGATAGGGGTCTGTACACAACCCCCATGTGGATTGTGGTGCCATTTCCTGTCTCCAGGGTGACCCATAGTGACTCATCAACTTCCTGTTTACTCTTTAGTTCTGTTGCTTTAATCCCTTCCCTTATACAGTGAGCTACTCCTCCTCCTCTTTTACCCACCCTGTCCCTCCTGTAGACTGTGTATCCTGGTATGTTGACATCCCAATTATGGTTCCCCTGTGTACCATGTTTCAGTGACTGCCACAATATCCAAGCATCCCTCTTCCATCAAGGCCACTAGTTCAGGGAGCTTGTTGCACAGACTGCAGGCATTGGTACTCATCACCTTCCATTTATTTTTTATGGCCTTACCCCTTTTAGCCCCATCCCTGTCCTTACCATCTTTTTCTGCATTTATCCCTGTCCTGCTTCCTACTGACTTCTCTACCTTAGTGTTTACCTCCTTAACTGCTGTGTTTTGTGGGTGTAGGCTGGGATTTCCCTACTCCTTTTCAGTGCCTCTCCCCTTGGCTAGTTTAAATGCTTGCCAATGAAGCATTTAAACCTGTTACCTAGGATCCTGGTTCCCCCCCCAGATAGATGCAGACCATCACACCAATATAAGTCTGCATCCCTCCAGGTGGCTCCCCAGTCCCTAATGAAGCCAAAACCCTGAGCTCCACACCAGTTTTTCAACCATTCATTGAATCCCATGGTGTGGAATACCCTAGCATCATCCTTGCCATAGACAAGAAGCACCTCTAAGAAGGTTACCGTACATGCTACTTGTCTAAGGCCCCTTCCCAACTCCACAAACTCCCCTTGCACTGCTCTGATCCCATTCACAGCCAGGTCATTTGTTCCTAGGTGGACAATGACATCCAGCTCCCTCCCTCGTGCAGCTGCTCCCGCAATCCTGAGGATTCACTTCCTGTCCCTCCGAGCCGTGGCACCAGGCAGGCACCTTACCTCCCTATCCCCTTCCTCCCCCTCTTCTACCCCCTAATGATCGAGTCCCCCACCAGGAGTTGTTTCCTTCCCCTGTGGGGTCTTGTGCCACCCTCCTGTGGGTCTCCTTTGTGGAGGTTTCCAGCATCCTCCTTGGTCTCCACTGCAGGTGCCTCCATAGCAGAACCACTCCTTGCCAGAGCAGCATATGAATTGTGGAGAGGTACAACTGGAGGGATGCACCTCTGTTCCACCACCCTCTCCCTCTCTGAGTCCACCTTGGTCCAACCGCTCCTCTTTCTTGGTAACCTCTGAGGTAACGGTGGTGGCCCTGGTGGTCCCTGGGTGGGGGAAGAGGTTTCACGAATCCTAGTCAGGTCAGCCTGGAGATGGGCAGCCTCCTCCCTCAGACCAGAGAGGTGCATGCAAACAGGGCAGCATCGCAGCCTCCGGAATGTCTCCCGGAACACTGCTGCCCCACAGCCATTGCACTGCACCACTCCCATCTTGACTTATTTTGTGTCCCCTCTCCTGTTGCTTTGTATGCTTACTGTCTCCTCCATCTATGTATTTTTACACTTACTTTCCTACTGCCTATGTGCCCTTACAACTTTTGCCCTTCCTGTTCTGGGACAGGAACTTCCTGTAGTTTTCAATAGTTTCCTTCTTCCGTGCTTGGATTCAGACCTCCAGCAGCTGGTGAGGGGGGAGGGAGGAGTTATTTTTTATGTTCCTTCAAGGTTGATGAAACTAATGTGTCTCAGTGATCCTTCCTTTCCTACTGCCAAACAGGAAGTTCCTGTCGTCAGTCAAATCCAGTGGCTATAAAACTAGAACTGGCTTTGGGTGGGAAGGAGGGCAATTAGTAAATAATCTGTAGTTCTAGACTGCTTTCTTTTTCTGAAACCAAAGTTCTCTTCTGTCAAAAACAGCAGGAAGCTGTAATTGGAGACAGCTGCTTTTGTATTCCTAAGCTGCTAAGCCGCAACCCCAATTAGATTCACCCTCTGCTCTGACTCAGTAAATTAAGCTGATACAGCTGCCTTCCTCAGAGAAACACACAGTGACTTCTTTTTTTTTTTTTTACTTAAATGAGACCCCCTTCTTCTAATAGTGTATCTGTTTGCTTAATCCAAACAGGTACTACCTCCTGCTGAGATAGAAGTGATTCATCAGTAAAAAAAATCTGTAGTTCTAGACTGCTGTCTTGCGCTGAAACCAAAGTTCTCTTCTGTCAAAAACAGCAGTGTGATTTTGCACTTTTTGTCATTGAAACCCAGCTGCCATACCCTTAACCATTCCTCAAGCGTTTTTAGGTTGTGTTCAATCTCTTCACTCCCTCCAGAGTGTCCACCCTATTGCATATCTTGGTGTCATCTGCCAAGAGGCACACCTTCTCTTCCAGTTCTTCTGCAATGTCACAGATAAAGACATTAAAGAGGTCTGGACCCAGCACTGAGCCCTGAGGAACCCCGCCGGTCACTCTCCCTTCCCCCAAGTGATTGCCATTAACCTCAACCCTCTGTTGCCTATCTGTCAGCCAATTACTGTATGTACCTAGTGTACCAGCTTGGTTCCCGTGGACAAGCTTCCCAGTTTTTTTGTTAGCCTCCTATGTGGCATGGTGTCGAAGGGCTTACTGAAGTCTAAGCAGGCTATGTCCACCGCTCCACCCAATCTATTTGTCTGGTCACCCGGGCAAAGAAATCTATCAGGTTTGCCGGACATGATCTTCCTCTCATGAATCGGGCTTACTGAAGTCTAAGCAGGCTATGTCCACCGCTCTACCCAATCTATTTGTCTGGTCACCCGGGCAAAGAAATCTATCAGGTTTGCTGGACATGATCTTCCTCTCATGAATCCATGCTGGTTTGGGTCCTGTAACCCACCAGATATAACGTAAACTACCAGTCTTTCCTTTAGGAGTGACTCCATTCATTCCCCTACTACTGATATACACTGATTGACATGTAGTTGTCAGCCTCATCACTGCTGCCACTCTTATAGAGCAGGATGGCATCTGCTCTGCTCCAGTCCTCTGGGACCACCCCTGTATCTGGAGAGTTATTGAACAGAGCTGTCAAGGTGCAACCACTACCTCCTTGAGCTCCTTCAATACCCTTGGATGGACCACATCTGGTCCCATAGTCTTGTCCACTCTCAGATTTGCAAGTCCCTTCAGGACTCTTTCCTTTTTGAATGGACTTGTGTCTACTTCCCACCCTGTACTGGTTCTGTAACCTATATCGGGCCCATCCCCTTCCTCTTTCACTGTGAAGACAGAACAAAAGTATTTATTCAGGATATCTGTTTTTTCTTTATCATCTTCTGCACAGTCTCCCTCTGCACCTCTCAGCCTCACAATTCTTCCCCTTGTCTTTCTTTTTTCACTTATATACCTAAAAAAGGTCTTGTCCTCCTTTGTCACCCCCTGGCTATTCTTTCCTCAGTATGTGCTTTAGTTCCCCTCACTGCCTTCCCTGCTTCCCTCTATTTTTGCTTGCACGACTCTTTGTCCTCTTCCCTCTGCATTTCCTTGTATCTCATGAACTCTGCCCATTTTACCCTTACCCTTGGTGCCAACTCCCTTGTGAACCATATTGGTCTTGTTTGCTTCCTGCTTTTGCTCGCCTCTTTTGCACAGAGATTTGTTGCCTTCACTATTCCATCCCTTAATCTGGACCACTGTCCCTCCACACCATCAGGTTAATCCTCTCCTACCAGTCCATCTCTGAAGCATTCACCCATTTTTTTTAAAAACCTGCCCTCCTGAAGTCCAGAACCCTCATTCTTGTGTAGTTCACCTCTACTGCCATCTTAATGTTAAATCACACTGTCTGGTGATCACTGGTCTCTAGGTGGCATCCCACACTAACATCTGCAATGCTGTCCATGTTTGTAAACACCAGGTCCAGTATTGCCTCATCATGAGTGGGTTCTTTGACTAGTTGCCTCAGAAAGGCCCCCCTGCAGGGAAGCTAGGATAATCCTGCTTCTAGCCGAGGCTGTGGCCAGGAGGCTGCAATCAGTATCTGGAGAACTGATGTCCCCCATCAGTAGTACCTCTCCTTATCTACCATCTTGCTAATGGCTTCCCTCATTTCCTTGTCTAGATCCTCCCTCAGTGCTGGAAGTCTGTAAATCACCCCAGTGTAAATGGCAGCTCCAGCTGCTGTCTCCAGGGTGACCTACAGTACCTCCAGCCCCTCCTTACCCCCTTGCATTTCTGTTGCCATAATATCTTTCCTGACATATAACACAGCCCCGTCCCCCACCATTCCTCCCCTCACTATCCTTCCTGAACTGCGTGTATCCAGGTATAGCCACATCCCAGTCATGGTTTCCTGCACCATGACTTAGTGATGACCACTGTGCCCAAGTCTGCCTCCACCATGATAGTCACAAGATCTGGAATTTCATTTCCAAGACTTCTTGTATTTGCACACATGACTTTCCACACCTTTCTCCCATCCTGCTTGCAACTTCCCTTCCTTCCTTCCTTCCTTCCTTCCTTCCTTCCTTCCTTCCTTCCTTCCTTCCTTCCTTCCTTCCTTCCTTCCTTCCTTCCTTCCTTCCTTCCTTCCTTCCTTCCTTCCTTCCTCCTTGTCTCATTTTCCCCTCTGGTATTACTATATTTATTCCTTGCTAGTTTGTCTCCAGTTCCCTTTCTTTTGCCTTGAACCTGTTCCTTGGTGGAGTTTTCTCCCCTCAAGTTCTTCTTCCTTTCTGCTTCATTTTGTGGAGGCTGGGGGGGGTAGTATATGTCTCCCTCTGTCCTTCCGCCATCACCCTCAGCTACTTTAAATGTTTGTCAGAGTAACATTAAAACAGCCCACTGAGGACTGCAGTTCCTCTCCTAGATGGATGCAGACTATCACCTTTGTACAGGCCCACATCCTCCCAGGTTTATCCTCAGTCCCCAGTGTAGTCAAACCCCTCCTTTCTCCACTATTCCTTCAGCCATGAACTGAAGCTCCTGATGCAGAGTTTCCTATCCTCCCCTTGACTGTAAACAGGTAGCACCTTGGTGAAGGCCATTATATGTGCTACCTGTTTTAGGCCTTTTCCCAGATCCTTAAACTCCTCCTGAACAATCCCAGCTGCATCCCTAGCTTGGTCATAGGTTCACAGGTGGACAATGACATCCAGTGCCCTCCCCCACCCTGCCACTCCAGTGATCCTTAGGATCCATTGACCATCCCTCCAAGCTGTGGCATCAGATAGGCACCTTACCACCTTTTCTACCCCCTCCTTGTTCCCAAATCTATGCCCCTAATGACTGAGTCCCCCCACAAGCTGCTTCTTCTGCTGGGGTCCTCTGTTACCTACCATGAGTTCCCCCTTCAGGGGACCCCCACATTCTCCCTTTCCGCTACTACTGGTGCCACTTCCAGGCAGTCCTGTCCTGCCAGAATGGTGAAGGAATTGTGTAGTGGTACAGGTGGAGAATGTGACCCTGCCTGCCAACCCAACCCTCCCAGAGCCCACCACTGTCCAGCCGACCCTCCTTCCCCTAGGCATCCTCTGGGGCGGTGGAGGTGGATTTGGTGGCCCCTGAGTGAGGGGCAAGGTCATATGGATCCTGGTTGGCTCAGCCTGGAGTATAGTGACCTCCTGCCTCAACCCAGAGAGGTGTGTACCTATGGAGCAGCACCTCAGTTTCCAAAAATGAAGACTGCTGCTCCACACCCACTGCACTGCACCACTCCCATTTCTGGCTATATGTTCTTCCTCCTGCTCCTTACTATGCCCTGCCCTTCTGTTTTGTTCTGCCCCTTGAACCACCTAGCAGTCTTTCCTATGTTACCCTACCCCATATAGTGTGTCCCCTGACTTTCCCTTTTTCCCTTGCTTTCTTGTTTACTACCTTCTTTAAATTCCTCCCTGCTCCCCCTCTGCCTTTTTACTACTTTCCTGTTAGTGCCCCACTAGAAACCTTATTTCATCTTACCCTAGATAGGGTGTTCTTCCTATTCCCACTAGTAGACTGCCTTCTGCCCTTTCACTGCAGTAACTGTAAGAACATAAGTGACCAGGTACCTCACCTCAGCTCACTGGCAGAGCCCACTACTTTCCTGTGGCCTTCTGTGGATGCCTACTGATGCCTAAGATGGTGGTACTTCTTTCAGTCCTTCGCTGTTCAACTCACTTGCTGGGATACAGGCATGCTGGGCACACATGACAACTGAAGTAAAGTTCAATTTGAGATATTTGACAAGTATAGTTCTGTGTCATTAGTGTAATAAAAAAAAATGACATCTACTTTTCCCAGTAAGGAACCCCTGTAGCAAATGTTAACTCTAATGTCTATGTTTCTATTAGCTTTGACAAAATGAAAGGCTTAAAGGAAAACTACACCCTCATATCTTGTAAATTTTATTTGTTTCCATGTCAACTGATAACTCTTTTGGTGTAACTGTTACAAATATATGCAATTGCTTTAGTTTGTTTTCACATTTCATACTAGGCCCTGTAACTATCCTGGGGTTCTCCATTTGTTGGTTGTTGAAATCTCATTGCCACTGCAGGGCTTGCCTTTGACATGTCACCTATCAGCAAACTTAGCCTGGCAAGAGACTACACTGTTGGCTTCACTAATAATCACAACCATAACCAACCACATCCCACCCCCTTCAGCTTCCTCACAATTACGTTCAAGCAAGTGGAGGACCTCCTCCTTTCTCTGGATACAAAAAAGAGTGCGGATGCAGATAATATTGAACCTTACTTCCTAAAACTTGCCCATACCTATCTGACCGCCCCTATTACACACTTATTCAACACCTCTCTGATTCAAGGTGAGCTACCTGTCTTGTGGAAAACTGCCCACATCCTACCATTATTCAAGACTGGGGATCCGAGTGATCTGAACAATTACCGGCCTATTTCTATACTATCCGTCTTCTCTAAATTACTTGAAAAAATTGTCAACATCCAACTTAGAGAACAATTGGATTCACAAAAGTTGCTAAACCCGGCTCAGTCTGGCTAGAGAGCCAAATACAGTACAATATCGGCTCTTGCCAAAGTAACTACAGACTGGCAAATGGCCTTGGACTCTAAGAAGCATATATTTTCCCTCTTCCTTGATCTAAGTAAGGCCTTCGATACTGTGGATCATACCATCATGCTTACTGCACTGAGCAACATCGGACTTGATAGTTCTGCCATTAAATGGTTCACCAGCTACCTAACCAATAGGTTACAACAAGTCAAAGCCATAGGAGATCTGTCCCCACAAAAATCCTTGTTGAGGAGTCCCATGAGGCTCCATCCTGGACCCTATCCTCTTTGCAATATACATCAATAATCTGGACTACGCAGCTGGGCACAGCCAATGTGCACTTATTAGCAGATGATACTGTACTTTATACCACAAATTCATCCTTGGATCTGGCCTATAGAGTACTACAGAAAGACTTTCACTCTCCAATACAACCTTCTCACTCATAAGCTCCTCCTCAACGCCAAAAAGACTAAAGCAATGATTTCTCACCAAAGTCTACTACGGATGTCCACATATCACACAGATCCGAACACTCTTAGATGAACCCCTTGAAGTAGTTGATACCTTTAAATACCTAGGGTTCTGGCTGGATAACAAGCTCAACTTTCTGTGCCACTTAAATGAAACCTTGAAGAAACTAAGACAGCGATTAGGTTTATTCTATCGCATTAAACACCTACTCACGTTAGAAGTCAGAATGAGACTAGTACAAACTACATTCCTACTTATACTGGACTACGCTGACTTCCTTTACAGTCATTGCCCATCAACGATGCTAAACAAACTGGACACCCTTTACCACCAGGCTTTAAGATTTATCTTAAATCTACCCCGTAGTACACATCACTGTCATCTATACCAGGTTTGGGATGGACCTCACTCTCAACTAGAAGAAAAGGAATGCTCTCCTCTGGTTTTAGAGCATTATCTGATAACCTCCTGCATACATCTCGAACATCTTCAAATGGGCTAAAGGTTCCATGGCCTGAGACGCTCTCCTTAATCTGCTTCCAGATTCCTAGAGTGAAAACTACCCTTGGCTCAGCAGCAATTAACTTCTCACTTCCATCACTTTGGAACACTATGCAAGACTCATTAAAATTATCCTCACTTCCAAGCATTTTCACATTCAAAACTCTATTAACGGATTATCTGAAGCAATCATGAAACTGTTTCAGATGCCGATGACCCCTAAGCCTCGGGTGCCACTCTCAAATCCTACTCCTAAGTATCTCATCCACCCCACATTCCTAACAACAGAAACCTAGGACCTACAAGCCTAGTTCCCTTAATCCAAGATGACCCTGCCTATTCTCTGCCTTTTACCTATTCTGGCCTCCCTTTTGGCTGCCTACTCTTTCACCCCAATTTCTACCCTATTCCTTAATACCTCCTTATTTTTTATCATTTAGGTATGAGCTCTTACTCAGCTGGAGACTATATGGGATTGTTGTCTCTTCTCATTTCAGTAAAGCTTATCATTATGTACCTTTGCATGTTAATTATGTTGACTGGTATGTATAGGCCCATATTGACCGGCACCTTCATAATATATTTTTTTTTTTTTGCACCGTTGTCCACCGTAATTGTAATCTTATGAAGTGTACTGTATTGTATTTATGCCCAGGACCACCTTGAAAATGAACTTGCTCAATGGTGTTTATGCCTGGTTAAATAAAGTGATTGATTGAATGTCCCTGTGAGCTGCATTAGCACATGAGAACATGGACCCCAATTTTCAGAGACCCTAGAGTGACGCAAGTTCTGTCATTCTAGGGCTGCAGTAATCTCCAGGTGCATCAGGGACCCTATGCCCAATTTTATAATGGGGAGGGTCCCTGCGCCAAAAACCCAGGAGTTACCGCAGCTGCAGGCTAATGCCCAACATATGGAGCAACTGCGGGAATTGCCGCAAGGATCTAGCCTTGCCCCTCCACCTGGCGCAACACTAGAGGGGCTAGGATGGTTGGCTGTGTGTGATTGTACATGCCAGGAGGGGGCCGGGGGCAGACAGTGCACCAAGACGGGGGGCAGTCTCCAGTACCCCTAGGCAGGGCTAGCACATTTTTATGATTTACAATTCTTGCTTGTAAGCACTAACGGGGGTGCAACTCTCCTCAGCTAGACTACTTCAGGCTTCCCATCCAATTCTATGATTACAGTTCACCACTTACGAGCAGGGAAAGGCAACAGAAATGGCTGCGAAGCATGGGCACTAAATTTAGGCACATGCATGCCAACTTGGCAACAGCCATCAGCCTCCAAGCAAACACCTCAGCTGGGGTATGCCAACGTAAGCACACATCTCAAACTTGTCTGATGCCAGAAACTTCCTGAAAACAAAACTCCAGGTATTCTCTAGGGCTTCACAGGTTAATTTACAACTTTTCAAAAGTTGAAGTCTATCAGATAATATAAAATTAAGCATACTGGAGGAACAGGGAGAAGGGTGGAGCAGCCTAGAACCATTTTTCTGCTCTTGCCCTCCTCTTCACATGGTGCAGTCTATGGTATACCATAAAAGTATATATGTGGTACACCATATACATCTCAAAGAATAACTGGATGCACATGGAAACGCTACTGTTGTTCTAATAGCCAGTTTGATCATATACAATACCTCTGAACCCTTTTGTGAATAAATCAAGTATTCCAAACACATTCCAATACCAGTGTCTCAATGTGCAGAACTAACCTGTCCATCCAGAGAATGAAAATTATTCCAAACAAGTTTACCACATATTCTCCAGAACATTAGGTTGCAAACTCATGGTTATCTTATAAAAGTATCAGCAGGGTCCTTTTTATAATTGGGAGAATAACAGTGAAAGTACCAAATATGATGTCCCCCTGGAGAAGCCATAATGAGTAGCAAAAGGTTGGGGAGTGTTTAAATAAAGGAAGATCCCCTAGGGGGCATAAGGGAGATGGAGAACATGCAGGGTGGTGATCTTGCTCCCCCCCGCCAGGTGATTTAGCTCCCTGCCAGTGTGCATTGTGCTATGCCAGGCAGTTGCTGGGTGCCACATCACCACCCTGCACTTTTTATGTCTCTCTCATGCCCCCAGGGCACCCCCTGTGCTTTGTCTGCCCCCAGCCACTCCTAGCGGGTCTGCTGCACTGGCAACATCATCCTGCATTGGTGCAGGACTCTTAGACCACCTCCTGGCTGGTCTAACTTGAACTCCTATTGCATCCACAGTGGGGCTTGCAAAATCCTCAAAAATGGGATGGTGCAGCCCCACCATGGTGCCAGCCCCCTTGCCACCTATTGCTGCAAGGATGACACAGGGTGGGTTTGGTGAAAGGCATCCCAATTTTGATGCAGTCTGTGTATAAAAATCTGAACTGCCACAAAGTTTGACGCCATTTGCAGCATACTGATTTGGTGCAGGCACCTTTCGTCAAACTTCACCATTTTAAAACTGGGCCCATGATGTGTAATCACCCTTTAGACTCCACAGTATGCCTGTCTGCTTAATTAGACTTCAAAAACAAGTTGCAGGAAGCTGTGAAATATTCTGTTTATCTTCAATTAGGTTTGCAAACTTTCTGAGTTGTAGTGCAGGGGTTTTCCCTTTAAACTGCATTCAATTTATGTGTTTCTATACAGTTTTTGCAGGGATTTTGTTCTTTCAGCATAGAGATACATGGTATAAATAGGTGATGTGACATCATGTTCTCATGTGCTAATGCAGCTCTCGTGGAAAATGAGATTTCAAGAACCATAAAATGGAGATCCCCAGAGTAGTCACAGGGGGATACCATGAGCAGTGAAAACAAACTAAAGAAAACACATGTAGCCCTAACAGCTACAGGAAAAGAGTTGCCTGTTGACATAGAAACAAATAAAATTTACGTGATATGAGGGTGTAGCTTTCCTTTAATAGGATAAGATAGGAATATTGGCCCCTATGCACTATTGGGTGGGAAGGATATGTGTCTGTGTAGCTCTGCACCTATGAATAGGTGCTCACCGGCCATATGCATCAACGGCTGCCATCTGTCCGTGGGCATGCCCCCTGCTGTGCAGGTCTGCACAGGGAGGCCAGGGGAGGAGTTGTGGTCTCAGTTTAGCATCCAATGGGATGCATGGCATGGGTCCCACAGTGGATCCCTTGCCCGGTACGATGCGGGTCCAGGTACGTGAACAGCCTCCGAAGGCACCTGGACCAGTGTGCCTGTGCCCAGTGGACCAGAGGACCTGTTCCCAAGCCCAAACTGCACCATGGGTGCATGGGTGAACCGGCACACATCCACCTGCTGCCGCAACCCTGAATGCCGGATAACCCCTGCCAACACATGCCAGCCTTGTCCCCTTTCAGGAAATACCCCCCTTGCTGTGCCCTGGTCCAATCACCCCAACCCCGAGTCCATCATCTCCTGCAGCACTGGTGGACAGGGAACCCCTCCCACCCACTCATGGCACCGATCCCCCACCTGATACTCTGTACCTGACCGGTGATGCTGCAGTCAGTGATGGCCATTGGCACAGCCCTCCACACACCTCCATGGCTGCTATCTGGACTTCAGCAAGGCCTTTGACACTGTGCCACATAGAAGACTATTGCACAAACTGGGGAATATGGGTGTGGGCAGGACAGTAGTGCGGTGGGTAGGTAACTGGCTGGGCAGCAGGACACAGAGGGTGGTGGTAAATGGCTGTCACTCCACAGAGGGAAGAGTGACCAGTGGGGTACCACAGGGATCAGTGCTGGGACCGGTACTATTCAATATCTTCATCAGTGACATTGTGCAGGACCTAGAAGGCAGAATTTCACTGTTCGCTGATGACACAAAGCTCTGTAACAGAGTAGACACACCAGAGGATGTAGACAGAATGAGAAGCGACCTGCAGAAACTTGAAGAATGGTCAGGGGTTTGGCAGTTGAAATTCAATGCAAGGAAGTGCAAGATAGTGCATATGGGGCACAAAAACCCTGGCACAATATATCAGTTGTGTGGTGAGGATATAGCATGCACCAAGCAGGAAAGGGATCTTGGAGTTATCATCTCTGATGACCTCAAGGCAGGGAAACAGTGTGACAAGGCAGCAGGTAAAGCAAATAGGATGCTGGGATGCATAGGCAGGGCATCACCAGCAGGAAAAGGGAGGTCATAATTCCACTATACAAGACACTAGTGAGGCCGCACCTGGAGTACACTGTGCAGTTCTGGAGACCTTACCTACGTAAGGACATAGACAGGGTAGAGAAGGTTCAGAGGAGGGCAACAAAGATGGTGCATGGATTGCATCACAAGTCCTATGAGGACAGGTTGAAGGCACTGAACATGTACTCCCTGGAGGAGAGAGGAGAGAGGATATGATAGAGACATACAAGTATCTTACAGGGAGGAACAGGGTGCAGGAATGCACTATTTTAAGCAAAAAGATGTTCCAGGACTAGAGGGCATGGGATGAAGTTGGAGGAGGACGATTCAGAGGAAACGTGAGGAAGAATTTCTTCACAGAACGGGTGGTGGACAAGTGGAACACCCTGCCAGAGGAAGTGGTGGGGGCTGAAACAATCATGGGATTTAAGAATGCATGGGATAGACATAAAGGAATTCTGGAGGTCAGGGGTAAGGGGCAGCAGACTTCCTGGAAAACATAAACTGAACTTACAAACTTAAATGGGCAGACTGGGTGGGCCATAGGCCCTTATCTGCTGACACTGTCTATGTATCTATGTATCTATGCTGGCCATCTGACATACAGTATGCAAGGGTGCACCACCGATGCACTCCTGCGTATGTCAGATGGCTGGCTGTCATGGAGGTGTGTGGAGGGCTGCGCCACTGGCCATCACTGCCCACTGCACCACTGGCCAGGAATGGGGTATTGGGTGGGGGGGTCTGTGCCTCCAGTGGGTGGGGGTTCACTGGTACCTGGGCTTTGGGACAGGGGTGGGGTTCACCTGGCTCATCTGTGTGCGTGTGTGGGGGGGTTCCTCCTGTGTTATCCAGGACTGGTGCCCTCTTGTGCAGGGGGGAGCTGTCCTGTGTGGTGTGGGGAGGTATGCAGTGCCACTCCGGGGGGGTCACTGACCATGTGTGGGGCAGCAGACTGCATGGGCACTGCAGGGCAGCACTGAGTTGGTGGGGGGTTTACTGTATTGGGGATGGGGCATAACAGAGTGGGTGGGGTTCTGCATTGGGGATATGGGGTAGGAGCTGGTCTGTGCCACGTGTGTCAGGGCCCACCTACTGCATCAGGGGCCAACTGCCTCAGGGGTGCAGTGTGCACCTCAGTGCATGGTGCGTAGTGCTGGCATGCCCTTCGCCAGCCCTGGTGTATTGCTGTCCGCATAGCTGGAGGATCTAGTGCTTAGGGGCTGCACATCCCTGTTGGTGCATCCCACATCGGGGGCACAATGGGTGTGGAGTGGCTATGCATCACACATACATGGTGCGTAGCCACTCTGTGGGTTCATGCATAGGGCCCATTATTTGTATAGCACCTTTCCAGAACGCAAAGCATTTAACAGTACAGATACAAAGTCAAATTATAAGTAGTACATATTAGCCAGTAATAGATCCTAATACAAATACAGGAGGTTAAATTAAGGTCATGCATATTTCTCTAGAGTCAGCAGAACTATCGGTCTCCTGAAATGGCCTGTCTAAACAGCCAGGTCTTTGGTTGTAATTTAAAGCTTTCCACTGAAGAGACAGAATGGATGGATTTCGGGATAATGTCCCAGAGTCTCGTTGCAGGTATGGAAAGTGCTTGGTCTCCAGCAGATCTGAATCTTGCTGCTGGGACTAGAACAAAAGCCACTTGGTATTTGAGCGGAGGATGCTGTTGCTCCATTAGTCCTCCTGACAGTCTGCCAGTAGTTCACGAATGTAGAAGGGGTCCAATCCATTTCTGGCCTTGTAAACTAGCCGAAGAATTTTAAATTTAGAATGCCATCTATTTGGCAATGAGTTCAACTCTTGCAATGCAACTCTTGCAGTCAATCAAGTAATATGATTGACTCTGGATATATTGGTTCACAATCTGGCTGCCAAATTCTGCAGTAACTGAAGGAGGTGAAGCAGAGTAGCTGGGAGGCAATAACAGAGTGCACTGCAGTAGTCAATTCGTGAGTTAACGAACGCTTGCACTAGTGTGCACAGATCACTGTGCTCATGGAAGTGATGCAATCTGGCTACTTTCTTCAAGTGGTAAAAACTGCTGCTAATGACAATAGAGATTTGAGATGTAAGATCTAATCTACTGTCAAAAAATTTATCCCAGATTGCAAAATTCCTCCCTAATCTGCAGTATTGCCCATCACATACAGGGAGAACAAGATTTTCCTTTACGGCAGACACCAAGCGGTCTGAATCCACCAGAAACAACTTGGTTTTGCTGGGATTGAGCCTCAACCAGCTTGTGTTCATCCAGTGCTTGATCTCTGTGATGGTCTTCTTGACCCCACACATCAGATCCACCAGATCGGGTCTAAACAAAAGGTACACCTGAGTATTATCTGCATAGCAGTGAAAGCTCAAACAATTCCTTCAGATCACTTCACCCAGTGGAAGCACATATACTGTGAAGAGCAGCAGGAAAAGTATGGAGCCCTGATGGATGCCATGTACGATCAGTGAAGGGGCAGATTGACAGATGCCCAACACTGCAGTCTTGTGGTCCTTTTCCAAGAAAAATCTGAACTGGTGTAACACTGCCAGCCAGTCCACAGAAACACCTCAGGTGGTCAACTAACTCCTCGTCATCCACAGCTTCAAATGCTGATGACAGGTCAAGGAGAACCAAATAGACAGGTCTCCTCAATCCTTCACCAGGAACAGATAATTCATGACCCAGGCCAAAGTGGTCTCTGTGCTGTGGCATGAATAGAAATCAGATTGGAAGGGCTTGTAGAGTTCAAATTTCTCCAGGTGTTCCGTCAGATGACCTGCCAACACTTTCTCTATAATGTTCCCTATAAAAAGAAAGTTAGAGCTAGGCCTGTAGTTTTTGAGATCAGCCAGATCAAATGTAGCTTCTTGAGGAGGGGTTTCATAATGGCCCGTTTAAGAGGGTCAAGGAAAGCACCCTGTCTCAAAGAAAAGTTCACAGTCTCTGCAAGCACAGGCACTAGCATCTGCCAGCCTGCCTTAACCAAACAGGAGGGGGCGGATTCTACAATGCAAGTGGCTTAGCATATTGCTGACAGCACCTGGCAGATTTCTGACTAATCAGCTGACTAAAAGTTCATCTGCAGCACCCAAGATTCAGTTACTTCAACTCTACGAGCACTGCCCTGGTGAGTAGCACCAGTGGAAGAGATATTGCACCTCATCTCCCCAATCTTGACTGCAAAGAAATCAGAAAACCACTCACATCTCTCCACTGAACTTGGCACTGTTCAAGAGCCAGGACAGTCTGGATTAAGAATCTTATCAACCAGTCAGAAGAGAGCTGCAGGTCTGTTTTTCCCAGATGCAGTGAAGGAGGAATAAAACTGTTTCCTCACACCAGTCATTACCTCCTGATACCTCTGATAATGACAGATCAGGACAAGTTTTTTTGGAAGCAGACCAGATCTCCTCCAACACTTCTCAAGCCTTCATCCACATCTTTAAAGTTCCTTCAGCTCATCGTTTCACCAAGAAGAGCTATGACTTTCGATATGTGGGCAGAGATGCAGGGGCATGAAGTAATCAGCTGCAGCAAGGACGGCTACATTATAACCCTCAATTGCTGCACTGCCTCCCCCCATTGGAGGCAGCCAATATCCCTGTAATGTCCACATAACCCCCCCCCCAAAAAAAAGGTTAACAACGTCTCCAACTGTGACAGTGGATCATTTCTTTTGGGGGTGGGGGAAGTAATTACCTTGCTCATCATTTCAAACCACTGAATGTAATGGTCAGACCAAACAATTGGTTCTGTATAAATTTTAGATATTCCTATGCCAGAAGTAAAGATTAAATCAATAGTGTGGTCAGCCACATGTGTAGTGGTCCTTACATTTTGGTGGCACTCGATCAGTTCCATTTAACTAAGAAAATCTCCTGCAAATGCAGATGAGGAAAAATCCACCATGGCATTGAAGTCCCCCAAGTCTTGGTGACTCCAAGACCAGGGATGATACCAACTCAGAGAACTCCTCAAGAAAATCATCATCCAGACCTGGTGGATGGCAAACCAACACATAATCTACAGTCCACAACCCCCAAACAAGTGAAAGACACAGTTTCAAATGGGTTTTACGATTCCATGGGGAACCTGATACATTTCATATTTGCTCCTGAGATGACAGCCACTCCACCCCCCCCCGTGTCTTACACAAGGGCGATGGATCATGGAGTGCCCTGGTGGAGTCAGACCTGATAAAGTAGGACTGACATGGTCATCCACCAGGTCTTCATGATAAAAACCAGATCAGCCTTCTCTAAATCAATTAAATCATGTAAAATCATAGTTTTATTAATACTAACCTGGTATTTATCAACATTGTCCTCACAAGCCTGCCTGCCAGTGCAGTGGTAGCGCTACAACCTGCGGCATGGATGACCCATGTTTGGGAGTGAGGGCTGGGCATCAGAGGGACAGCCATGGGGAGGTATGATGAGCTTCCCACGGATGGCTCTCCTCCTCTGGGGGGGGGTTCATGCATCCCCAGCAAGCCAGCAACACTCAGTGGAGGCTGTGTGTGCAACAGCCAGGCCACTCTTCAGTGGGGAGGCAAATGGCAGATGTCTATAGGTTGGGTGCGACAGCATGCCCGACCTGTACTGATGTCATTTCACATCCGCGCCTTTGGGGAGACAGTCAAGGAAAATTCCTCTGGGCTGGCAGCACCATGACACTTCCAGACCTCCACCCAAATGATGCCCCAGGCGCTAGCCTCAGCTGGGGCCTCTGGTTGGATCTTGGTTTCTCCCCTTTCCCCCTTGGGGAGCCCTGCCACAGGGAGAAAGCTATGGGGCCTCCCCAGTCCAGGGCAGACTGATGGGGGATGCTGGGTGTGAGGTCCAGGTGCTGAGAGGGGACAAATTTCCCACCCGTCCCCAGGGTGCAGAAAAAGAATTGGGGAAAAAAAATTGCCCTCGCAGAAACAGGTTGGTCACCTTGTGCACCCCCAACAGTCGGACTAGAGATGGAGACATGAATCTCAAAGTGACAGGGAGGACCCCTGTCCATACGATACCTTCTTTTCTCCTTCCTCTTTGATGCCCCAGCTCTGTCTCTCCTTCTTCTCTTTTGTATACTGAACTGTTTGCATAACTTAAAAACCTCTTCTGCATATCCAGCAGATGGTCTCGAAATGGACACAGGTGCCTCAGTCTTTTGGGAGACCTAATAAAATGAGTACCTAAACACATTGTAACATTTTCACACTCCAGTTTCACATAAAACCACTACTAAACCTCAACACCACACTCAACACTCACAAATACTCAAAAGCACTACATATTCAATGGTCTCAAAAAAGAAATCCTCCAACAGGAGAGAAAGTGTACATAAAGAACTCCCCCCCCCCACACACACACACACAGTTCACTTATGGCCAGTTCTGATAGGGGAAACCCCTATCCCACCTCTCTCAAGCAGCCAGACAGAAGAACTCTGAAAGATGTACTGAATATCAGATGCACACATACTTCAATCAGCATAACACACACACACACACAACCATTCAATCACTAAACAGTAAAAAAAAAATCAAAATTACACAGAACAATTGTGTCTTGTATATAAGTAACAATCTCTAGGTCACTGAATGTGGCACCAACGTCCAAAAACGTCCACTTTTTGCTTTTTCAAACTGTCCATACAAGTTCTATTGGTAATTGGAACCCCCCCCGAAAAATTTATGAATTTTAACTTTACTCTCACCAGAGCTATACAGTATAATTTCAGCAGAATTAAGCATTTTAGGCAGACCTCTCACTTCTGTCTTCCACACAAAATAAACCCAAGAAGAATTAAATGAAGGTTTTGATCAAGCAGGGTCTCTCACCACCTGCTGTCCACCGTCCCGGTATTGTTGTCTAACCTTGGGAGGACTTGATGGCATAAACTGCAACCAGCATCAGAGCCTTTGTCAGCAGACATTCAGCCTTGGGCACAAACACATACACCTGGGTCAAACAGGTAACCAACTGTTAGGTTGCCGCATTTAGGGCACCGCATTAAGACAGCACCAGATTTTGGCGACTGTCATTAGAGTGCCTGCACTGTGCCCCCTTCCCCGTGGTGCGGCTCTCCAGGAGTTAGTATATTTAGTTAGGGGCAGTGTGGGGGTGCAGCCCCCACAGCAAAAAGACAGGTCACCCTAAATGACAGTCGCTGATAACCAGCACTGTCTTGACACGGTGCTCAGGAAGTTCACCCCGCACCCCATGCAGGACTTGTAGCAAGTCTATGTGTGTATGAGGGACACTTGATTTGCCAACATTTTTATTTAGTCAGTATATTATTTGTTTTATTTATTTATTTTGGGGGGTACTGGTAGTGAGAGTGTCAAGTCAAGTCAACTTTATTTATACAATGCCCAGTCCCTGGGGCTCTAGGCACTTTACACATAGACGACAATGGGAAAAAATACAGTTAAAATTTAAATCAGAAGTTCAACCAACATACATAATATAAAATCCCCTCTTAAGATGTTGAAAAACTCTGTATAGCATAATAAAAATGAGTGGATGTCAAACGTCAAATTCATCAAAAACGTCAGTGTCAGTGGCTCAGTAGGTAGCACACTCGCCACTGAGGCCAGGAGATCAGAAGGCTGTGGGTTCAGTTCCCACATCTGGCACTTGGATTAATATCCCAGTACTGACACTGTAGTGCAGCATGCGAGGGGTGCTGTACTTCTGAGGTGCCGTCTTTCGGATGAGATGTTTAATCAAGGTCCCATGGCACTTATCGAAAAGAGTAGGGGAATTTTTTATTTAAATAACATCAAAAAATAAATCATTGACAGTGTTAAGTCACACGAAATCATATACAATTAGCAGACATAAAAAAAAAAAAAAATTGTTACAATCCTACAATATCAAGACAATATGTGGAAGGGACTTCATAACAGCATCCCTCCTCCCATAAAACGGAAAAAGATTTTCCTAACATCAACAATAATCATCCTGGCAGTGTTATTTCTCACATACCTGTAATAATAAAAAATAAATTAAATATAAAATCTAACAAACTATAAGGTATTAAATCAACATCAAAGTACCTAAATTAGCATCCGACATTAAATATCTAATGCCACCTAAGGAAAAAGCCTGCACAATCCCCTCTGATATATTTTTATACTTTAACAGAGTCGGGTTTTTCCAGATCATCCTATTTATATTTAATAAACATTGTAAATCCCTTCCACTAATTAATCACCTTCCAAGCAATAGCCCTTTCACAATCCTTAAGATAAATCCTTTCCATTGCCCCTTGCACTAACAATCCCACAGTATCATAAGCCATCATTTTTTGATATAATTCCCACTGGCATCTAGCCTGCCACAAATAATAGGTTAAACAGCAACAAAAAATTTGACAAGTCTCTATATCACACCCCCCCCAACCGAGGATAAGTCCCACATCTGGCACTTGGGTTAATATCCCAGTACTGACACTGTAGTGCAGCATGCGAGGGGTGCTGTACTTCTGAGGTGCCGTCTTTCGGATGAGATGTTTAATCAAGGTCCCATGGCACTTATCGAAAAGAGTAGGGGAATTTTTTATTTAAATAACATCAAAAAATAAATCATTGACAGTGTTAAGTCACACGAAATCATATACAATTAGCAGACATAAAAAAAAAAAAAAATTGTTACAATCCTACAATATCAAGACAATATGTGGAAGGGACTTCATAACAGCATCCCTCCCCCTCCCATAAAACGGAAAAAAGATTTTCCCTAACATCAACAATAATCATCCTGGCAGTGTTATTTCTCACATACCTGTAATAATAGAAAAATAAATTAAATATAAAATCCTAACAAACTATAAGGTATTAAATCAACATCAGAGTACCTAAATTAGCATCCGACATTAAATATCTAATGCCACCTAAGGAAAAAGCCTGCACAATCCCCTCTGATATATTTTTATACCTTAACAGAGTCGGGTTTTTCCAGATTGTCCTATTTATATTTAATAAACATTGTAAATCCCTTCCACTAATTAATCACCTTCCAAGCAATAGTCCTTTCACAATCCTTAAGATAAATCCTTTCCATTGCCCCTTGCACTAACAATCCCACAGTATCATAAGCCATCATTTTTTGATATAATACCCACTGGCATCTAGCCTGCCACAAATAATAGGTTAAACAGCAACAAAAAATTTGACAAGTCTCTATATCATACCCCCCCCCCCAACCGAGGATAAGTACCCAAAATCAGTATGTTATAATCTAAATATAATAACCATGTCATATTCCACTTTTTGGCCAGGAATTTCCACAAGAATTAGCATAAGAACAAAAAAATTAAAAATGTTCCATCATCTCCTGAGCTATACACTCAGGATAGGGACAAAATCTATCAGTCAATGCTTTATGCTTTGCATTCCCTCTGACACTTATTCGACCATAAAGTGATAGCCAAACAAATTCCCACATATATTCAGGTAACCTAAGATTATTCAGTCTCTTAAGAACCCTCTTTATATCAATCGAGGGGCAGTTTTTAAAGGCCGGTTCAGTTTGATATAATAAGGACATCACTATTTTATATAATTGAGGACCGGTACTATTTCTTACCACTTGAGCTGTTAAGCCCATTTAAAAAGTGTTTTTGCCACTGACAAAAAATAATGTGGTAAAATCAATTTCTGAACGGGCTTCGGAGGTGTTACCTTCCAAGCTAAATAATAATGCACCAAAACCTGTTTTGTTAATAACCCATACAACGTCGTAATTGGTGATAATCCCATGCGGATGTTTTGTGATATGAATAATGTAATGAAAAAAATTACCGGATCCACCATCCCAAGGCCCCCCTTGTTTTTTTCTAGGTATGTATATTGCCGTTTAGTAGGGTTGAGCCTATTACCCCATAACAGTTGAAAAAACAAACTGTAAATTCGTGTTTCCAAATGCATGGGTAAGGGAAATACCATAGCAGTATACAATAAACTAGGGATAATAATTTTTTTCAATATCGGTACCCTTTTCAATTTGGATAATTTCCAACGTTTCCACATATTAATTTTTCCCTCATTCGAGGCCAATGCATTTTCCCAGTTTAACTCAGGCAAATTTTGTGGCCCATATAGCAAACCTAATATTTTTACTGGATCAGATGAAATTTGAAGTCCCTGAATAATACTATCAGATGTACCACTAATCCCTATAAACAATCCCTGACTTTTTTTTTTGAATTTTTGAATTAGACACCTTAGAGTAATAGCTCATATATTCCAAAAACACAGCTACTTGCTCATAATTAGAAAAAAATACACAAAGATCATCAGCATAAGCCTGTATGTAAAGATCTTTCGACAAGGGAGGGCCTAACACCCCTTCCCATTTAGGTAGTTGTGACACTGATTGAATCAATGTGTCTATAATAAAGGCATATAATAAAGGGCTCAAGGGACATCCTTGACAAACCCCAATAGGCACATGGAACCCCTTCCCACTAATGCATTTCACAATCGGGTGAAAAACAGGCACAGCATAGAGTAATTTTATCCAATATATAATTACATTGGGAACTCCATAATGCTGTAAGGTCATAAATAAAAATGGGTGATATACTCTGTCAAAAGCCTTCTTTTGGTCTACTGATACAATACAACCTAGTTTTTGTTTTAAACCAGCATACTCAATCAGATCTCGAAGGATCATATGGGCATGTTGGATTTTCCTTCCCGGAAGTCCACAGTATTGATAAGGTGAGAGTACTGTTACTGCATAATGTTTTAGCCTATTATTCCAAATTCCCGTAAAAAGTTTATAATCTGTATTTAAAATTGTAATAGGTCTCCAATTTTCAATTAGTGTTTTATTCCCTGATTTATAAAGAAAAATCACTAGTCTTTCAGAGAACCAAACAGGAAAAGCCACTTCGGATAAGAAAAAAATAAAAACTAATTCTAAGCATTGAGAAAACTCGAAGGGAAAGGCTTTATACAGCTCGGAAGTTAATCCATCTTGCCCAGGTGAAATATCGGATTTTTGAGATTTAATGGCTGCTTCAATCTCTGATCTCATAATTTTTCCAGTTAACAAGGATTTATCAAAATGAGAATCCGAAATTTTTATTGTATTCAAAAATTGCTTCATATCCTCAACACTAGGGGGCACTGTAGGTGCATGAGACAATAGAAAGGCCTTAATAATCCTCTGTAAACCATCAGAGTCCTCCACTAATCTCCCTCCTGATTTGTCAATGCAACTAAGAGGTATTAGTTTTGTATTTTTTAAAAGCTTCATAAGGATCACCATGGGGCTGTTTTTTTAAGCCATATTGGAGAAGGACTTGTGAAGTTTTTGCTCTATTATATTGTACCTGTTGTAGTTGCTGCTTTAAAGTCTGAATTTGAATAGAGTAATCAAATTTGGAGGTATTAGTTACAGAAAATAAATAATACAGTTGTTGCCTGAGTTTTAAATAGCTGAGAAATCTAAAATTTTCCTCGGACCTCCCCTGATTTTTTTAATAACTTGCATAAATCATTTTTTGTATCCCCCCACCATTGTCCCAAATCCACATACAAAAAGGAACCTGACAGACGTGCTGCAAGTAATGTACCAATCTTATGAAGGACTCCAGGGGACTGTAATAAAGGAGCACTCAGCTTCCACCGGGGTTTCTGCCACTGAGAGAATGGGCCAGGAGAAAAATTACATTGAAGTAATAAATGGTCCGAAAAGGAAACTGGAATTGTATAAAATGAAAAGGGTAGATTATTTGATAGAAAAATGTGATCTATGGTGGATGTGTATGTCTTTTATAAGAAAATTTTGCCTCTGCTGGTGACTACTACCATGAACTAACCCAGATGAATGTATTAGAGACCTTAATGCATGAGTGTCACAGTAAATTTTTTTCCCAAATCCCTTGGGGTCTTCCCATCCGATTTAAGCTCACAATTGAAATCACCACAAAGGAAAATTTCAAACGAGGTTACTAAATAAGGTTTTATCATTTGAAACAGTGCCACCCGTTCAGCCTTGATTTGTGAACAGTACACATTAATGAATCTACAAGTCATAGACCTCCATACCCCATCTAAAATCATTAGCCTCCGTGGAACCAGAGCCATCAATTTCATCAAGGAAAATGTATAACAATTGAAAAGGAACCCCAAACCATCGGCTGATTGTTGTCCAAAAGACCAATATGAAGGGCTCCAACACCATTCTTTTTGAAAACTCCTGGCCTGATCAACAGTATATACCCAAGTTTCTTGTAACAAACAGATATCCAAAAAATTGTTATGTACATAATCAAAAATGACCTGCCTTCTTTTAAAGTTTAATAAACTATGGACGTTTACTGAACCCAAATTAAAACTAGCCAGTTGAAAAATTGAAGTAGCTAACTATCTTTTTTCCATCTCTTTTTCTTTTTACTTTTATATCCTTCCTGTACCACACAAAGGGAAGGAGGGCTATCCCGTACGGGTTGAGAGTCTAGCTCTTGACACTCCTTAACTGAATCACCCCATTGAGTCGATAAAACCTCGAAAGGATTACTGGTTTCCATTTCCACAGAAGAAGGGGCCACTAAAGGAGGTTTTAGATTCCTGGAGGACCTTCTCACCTGAGTCAATATCAAAGTAACCGACTCCTGAAGTAAATTCTCCTGTTGTTCAGTGTAACAAACTGGAGATGTAATGGGAAATTTATCTACTGGAGCATCCACAGAATGAACTTCAGATTTCTCCATCAAAGGTTGCGAAGCAGGGACGTCTATTCCACCACCCGAAACCTGACTTACAGGAACAACACCCGAGGCCAAATCTTGGGCTTTTTGAATGAAAAGATCAGGGCTGCTAATAGAGGCTTTATTTTTTGCAGCCCACTCGCATTCCGAGAAAACATGGCCTGTGTCTTCACAAAGATCACATTTTGTGTAATTCATGCATTGAAAGGTTATATGTCCAGTCTCCCCACAATTATCGCAACAAGGTTTGTCACATGAGCTAGATAAATGCATCCAGGAACCGCATTTATAGCAGGCCCTAGGTTGCCCAGCATAAAAACAAACACCCCTATCACGATCTAACAAAAAGGAGTTTGGAATATGTAGAATCCCAATATCAGTCTCTCTGAGCTTTACCTTAAATCGCCAACCCCCAGTCCAAAACTGTTCAGCATCTAAAATGGCTTCTGGAGAACTCAAAACATCACATTTTTGAGACAACCAATACAAGATATCATCAACATGCACTCCTTCATTTCTGAACATTATAGTGACAAACTTGATTAATGGTTTCATTAAAGGAATTACTAGAAATGGGGTCCACAAGGGGGAAAATTTTACTTGATTATACCGTTACCAAAATAAATCTAGGGCATAGACTGAGCGAAAGCTCACATCAAAATTATCCTCACCAGGAATATTAATAAATGCGAAAACCTCCCGGGGAGAGAAATGAAGAGATTCTTTCAATAGACATTTCCCAACATAATGCCTATTGGGCCTTACTTCCAAACCTCCCTTATACCTTAACCTTACTGCATTTCTATGTGGAGCTGCTTCTTTTTTTATTTTTGAAAATAAATCAGACATTAATGGTTTATCTGATTCAGAAGCATTTTGTGCTATATGATTGTCTTTCTCAGGACTCAAGTCAATCAAAACATCAGAAGGCTTAATTTGAACACTCTCCTGAGAAGGCTCAGGTTACCTTTTTTCCACCTCTGGGTTATCAGGGGTATCAGGTAATTCAGGCAACCTTGGCGCCATGAAGGCTCGTTTTGTGAAAAATTTAGTTTCGAGTCCCAGTCAGGCGTAGGTCGCCATGAGCCATTATTTAAGTCCAACCTACAGCACTCAAGGCATGCTGAGGAGTCCAATTGTCCTCAGTTAAAGGCTGTAATAGGGGAACAACCTGTGCAGCTGTAGAGGCAGAGGTATCTCTCAGGGGCCCCGAGACAGTCTGCATCCCTGGTATTATCCCCAAGTTCCTTTTTGCAGAAAATACTGCTGCTCATCTCTCTTTCCCTTCCTCACCCACTTTTTCACAATGGGCAGTAGATCATTTAAGAAATGAAAATTCAGACACGCCTGTCTGGTTACAAGGTTCTGTTTGGAAAATACAGCTTACCTCGGACTGTTGAGGCTCTGTGAAGGCACTGAGATGAGGAGCTTTAAAAACAAATCCAGCGTCTTTTTTGCGTATGCACCTGTTCGATGCAAATGGAGCCCCCACTCTCTGCGGTAGGCACTTCCGGGTTTCCCAAAGTCTCCGTAGCAACCGGAGACACCATGGCAGTAACTTTAGCCAATTGGCCTCCTAATATCGGCTCTCGGCACTGAATCAGGACTGATTCACTACTGCCAGCCAAACAAACTTCAGTAGGGGGGTGCACTGAATGTGTATCTGAACCAACTTTCCTCGCAACCACCTCTGGTAAAGTCGGAGACTCCTGTTCACGTAAAATGCTCGTAGAAAAAAACGTAACCATAGGGGGCTCTTTACCAACATAAGCTCTAATTGCTGTTTACTTGCTCATGTTCCTGAGCTAGTTCTGAGTAGCTGCTTCAATTAGCTGTTCCTGTCAGTCTCTCGAGTCTCCTATAGTAGCTAAGGTTCCCGTAGAACCTACAAAAAGTGACAAATCCTCCATAGAAACAAAAATCTCTCCTTCTTCTATAATATTATCCACAACCTGGTGTTCAGGCAACGTCGTTGATTCATTTTTCCGGCTAGTGCAGCTCAACTGCTCTCCTTGCTCCATGCTGACCGTCCACCACCGAGTCTGATCCAACAATGAATCGACTCAGCCACTAGCCACCTACTGCCAGCAATGCAGTAAGGGAATTTCCCCAGTGTCCTGGCCAAATTTTCCTCATTCACTGAAAATACTACCAACAGCTTAATCTGATTCAAGGTCAATTGGCATTCATCTGTATCCCCCTCCCCCAGGTCGTGCCTGAAAATAGGCAGGATTTGTCTAGTGCACTTACCTGGTCAACAATAAATACAAAATTAAAAAGATGGGCTTTCAGGCACCACTTGAATGCCTCCATGGAGGGTGCTTCCTTCAGAACTCTTGGTAGAGAGTTCCATATCATTGGTCCAGCCACTTCAAAGATGTTTTTAGCCTGACCCTTGAGACCACAAGGAGGCCTTCTGTGGATGACCAGAGTGAGTGCATTGGGCAGACAGGTGTCAGGAGGTCAGACAGGTAGCCTGGACCCGGGTTGTATAGGGGCTTATAGGTGAGCAAGCCCACCTTGAAGGCAATCCTCCACCTGACTGGCAGCCAGTGCAGTTTGTGCAAAACCGGGGTTATATTAGCGGACCTTGAAAAGCCCATCAATAACCCAATTGAGTGATAGAAGAAGTCAGTTGAGTGTTGTGGTGCTATATTAAAATAGGTCTGTGGCACTGGCATTATTAAACATTAATAAAAAAATGGCATCTACGATTTTAGTATGAGTGTGCAAGAGTCAGAGCTGCTGGAGTCAAGCAACGTTAAGCCACGGTGCAGTTGGCTCGGAACTCCCTCCCTCAGCATACCTCTGTGCTGATTAGTTAAAAAAAAAAACTTTAAACAAAAGATGCCTGAAATAGAGAAATGTGCTAAAGAAGGTTTTCCTAAAATTAATAAAGTACTAGTTACTTTGTGCTGAACACTTGGTGCCTGCCTTGGTACATGAAGCTATACCGAATAGGGAGAATGAGGAAAGCCTGCCATAATGTAGACTTCTGCTTTTCCTTTTTTCCAGTGAGTGACTGGTGCTTTTCAGATACGTTGCTGTTAATCAGGCAAACTGTGGTGGGTGAATGGGGGAGCCTTTTCCAATACTAGCCACCTGGAAACACCACTATAGATAGAATGACACTGCCCTAGTCAGTGGACTGACGAGAGAAATCTTTAGCAGTTGGGAGTGGGCTGGAACTACAGCGGGTGCGGGTGGAGACTCTGAGAAGTTGTAACACGATGTGAGCAGAAACAGTAAGTATGGGACTTACATACTGTTTACAGTACATTTCCTGTGTGAATGCCCGTTACAAATATGCTTAGTCAGGGTTTTTGGTCCCGGTTCTGGTACAGCTATGTTTTCACTGCTAACAGGGAAAAAAAAAATGGCTGCATTTCAAGATGAAAAGTTCTACTCTCACATTGATTTTTTTTTCTCAATGCAGTCCTGCTTTTAGGGACTTGTTATTACTTATGCATGGAACACATTTCATGCACAGATAATAACCAGTCAGAAAGCAGGATTTTCTTTCCCCATTTTATAAGTTTCTATGTTTCTAACAAGAGTTGGCCATAGACATTTTTTTTTGGGGGGGGTCAAAAGGGTGGACAAATATGCTGTTAATGTGCTACATCTGGTTTGTATCCATGCAATTATGCCTTTTGCTGCCTACCCTATTTTCAAAAAGATTCATCTGGTTGCACTAGAAAGTCAACATTTCCGACCATTTGCATCAAACAAATGCTGCAAATTCCATATGGGTAATTTTTTGCCACGAAAGCAGGTTTTCTTGGATGCTAATTTGATATACCTGGTAATTAAGCTTGATTATCTTATCTTTAGTCCCCTGCTGTTTTCTTTGTTTTATCTGCACAGTGCTCTGAGCATTAGGGATGGAGTGTTTTATAAAACAAAATCTCCTTGCCTTGCCAGATGTGTCTGAAACTTCAATGGAGTTAAACCATCTTATAGATGATCTAACAGTTTAAATGGATGCCCACTTTTGAAAAATGGACTGGTGGATCCTATGAAGGTCCTTTTGAAAAACAAAATATCATGTGCTTGGGCAGCCAGCAAGAAGTTGGTTGACCCCCTTCCTCCTGGTTGTAACCTAGTGTGAGTAAAGCCTCACCAGTTACTGCCAAACAGTCCTTTAGAATGGCACTGCACCCCCCACCCCCCCACCCCCGAGACTTGTAGCCTCCAAGGCTCCATCTTGGGGCTTGTTCAGTTCTATCCAATTCTCCACCTCATTAAGTAACCACCCCTCTGTGTGTCCATCTTTGTACATATGTATGTACAGTACATGTATGGTATGGCAATAGTCTCTTTAGACTCAGAGGCTACTGAGCTTTGTAACTCTCTGCAAAGGGAATCTGACAATGTTCAATATTGGTTTAAATAACCTTACCGTAAACACAAAGTAAAATCCCATTATGCATGCTTTTATGCTTTTTGGCACTAGGCATAGGCTCTTCAAATTCTGTACCCCCCACTCCCAGACACACAGTCCAGCCCCATGCACCATCCTTGATGGTTCCAGTAAAGAGCAAGTAAACCAGTTCAAATACCTTGTGGAAACGGGACCTCTGGTCTCAGTGGGCTCACCCGGTTACCAACATTTAAATAAACCTTGGCATATGGTCTGACGGTTAGACTTAAGTCTTGAAGCAGGGGGTTATGTTGATCTGAAACATTCTCAGAAAGCATGAACTTGGTAAAGCAACAGGAAGCTCCCTCCTGGGAAGCTATTACTCTTGCATGTTTGGTCTTCCAGATCACATTACCCATCTCGTACACACTCTGAGGCAGGATTTTAAACAGTTCATTCTTACAAGATCCATAGCTTCTGTTCTACTCTAAGTTGCTGGCTCCTGGAACAGGCAAGCTATGTAGGCCCTACCTGGCAAGAGATAGTCTTATCGATAGCACTTGGCACACATGTGTGACCTCTAAGGAGGGCATAGGCTTTAGTGGTTTTGGCAGCACATTTTCAGTTCAGTTCAGTTTATTTTTTATACTGGAAAGGCATGTGAGCAAAAATTGTCCATTTTCACAAGCATCCAGTTAGAGACAAACAACAGGAATGATTACAGGGTATACAGGATTATGCAGTACATAAGAGTGCGGGCAATCATACATAATAGGGTATCATACATAATAGGTTATATACAAAGTGCCATCAAAGAGGGAGATTTATACATAGCATACAAACAAGGTTTCATGTATTCCAAGGCAATCATAGTCAGGGGCATTTACATGACTGTGAACTGGACAGGTGACCCCTAAGGTTGTACAGTATTTGAAGGAAGCGAGTGAGGGACATTGGACAAAAGAAGGGGGTAAGCTATTGAACAGTTTCATGCTCTTGTAGGAGAGAGTGTGTTAATCTTGGGTAGTTTGACAGAAAGGGAGGGAGAAGGAGAGGGAGGAGGACAGTCTGGTGGTCCGTGTGTGAGCAGAAATGGGGAAAAGGGAGGTAATGCTGCTTGATAGAAGTCCCAGTGAGAGTTTGTGGAAGAAGCCTAAAAGTCAGGATTTTGCTGTCCAGCCTGTCCTCTGGGGGGGGGGGGGACAGTTGTCAAATTTTTAAAGGTCACAGTGTTGAGTCAATCTGGGGAGTCCCATAGCAAACTGGATGACGTTGTGGTAGGTGCAACGTAACCTACTGAAATTTCTTTGAGAGAGGGAGGGGTAGTAGATAAGCGTGCCATAGTCAAAAATGGGAAGCAGGAATCTGGTTGCAGGAAGGGTCCTGGATTCAGGGATTAAGAAAGTTTTGACTGGATTCAGGAATTAGGAAAGGTTTGATTTGATAGAATATGCTAAGCATTTCTTCTTAACTCTGCAGCTACAGTTGTACTGCCTCAATAGAACACCCCCTCCATCCACCTGGGATCCAATCTGGATGCTACAGTCAAGGTCAGCAGTGTGTTGGATTCTGCTACCTACCATAAAGTGGGAAAATCTTGGATTTCTTGGCAGCCTGTGATGCTTTTTATGTCCGATGCCAATAGTTCATTTTCATTCCAGCCTTTACCAGTAGATGTCCCTTGTGATTCATCACAATTTATTGACAGACAGTGTACATGCATGTCCCTTGCATGACCTGTACCAGGTTTTGGACTGTGGAGCTTTTTGAACATCCCCTATTCCTCTTCTCAATTTAGTTTATTTTTTTATTTTAGTCTTTAGTAACCGGATAAGGCCCACCAGGCACAAGTGCCTGTTTTCAGGGGTGACCTGGGAGCACTGGGCAGTTAAGTGACTTGCATAGAGTCACACAGTATGCAAGTGGAGGTTGTGAGAATCAAACCAAGGTCTAGTCTGCTGGATGTACCAAGCTCATTTACAGCTCGTTATTCTAACCTCTAGGCTATACTGCCAACCCTACAGTACTGTACTTTGGTAGGTTAATAACTCAGACGACAGCATGTTTTACAATATGAAAAGTAATTTACTGTAATTTGTTTTGGCAGCACAAGCTGCATTTACAGTACAAGCTGCATTTTACAACAGTATGGGGCTTTGGGCTCTAGCTGATAAGGCACATCCAGTCTGCCCACCAAGAGTCTCAATTCTCTGGCTTCCCACTCAGGGTGCAAGTGGAGCAGATGGATCCCACAGTCATCTGCCCCATGAACCCTTGAAGCCCTTCTCAGTTTTCACCTCCAACAGCTCCCTAAGCAAGTTGTTCCACCTGCTCATCACCCTTTCCATGAAAAAAATGCTTTTTCAGGTATCTTCTGAATCCCCCCATCAGCCTGTACCCAGGCCCCCTTGTGGCAGGTAGCTCACAGTGCTTGAAAAGTTGCTGGCTGTCAACCTTGTTGATTCCCTTCAGAAATGTGGCAGTTTTGATCATTGACTGTATTGTATCATGCTAATGTAACCCCCCTACAAATGGGAGTTCCAGAAAAGTCTTCCTTGAGCTTGCCTAAATGCTCACTGCCAGGCTGGTGTTCTGCATTTTAGCAGTTTTAATGTATTGCCAGAGAGTGCCTGTATAGCCTCTGTGTACTGTCTCTTTAAGATCTGCCTGGATTGCAGTCATAATTAATCTAAAAGGGAGCTCTGGTAGAAGATGTACTTGTTTGCTGATCATTTGTTAGACTAGTAATAATATAGCAGTTCGTTCTAACCTGCCTTCTTTGCAGCATGGACAGTTCTGTTTGTTTCCATCATCTTGGTCCTGGACTGCAGAATGGACAAATCAGTACATTTGGGATGCTAAAATGGAGCCTGCCTACACAGGCTTGGTGGGGTCAAAACTTGTAGGAATTGTAGTTTTTGCATGTTGGCGCCTAAATGAACCTGAAGGGGGAGCCCTTGTTGTGACTGACAGACAGATCAGCCAACCGAATCTTTTGGATCTTGGGGAAATTCCCACAGTGCTTGCAGTTTTCGGTTAGTTCTGAGTTGGAAAGTGAAATGAGTAACAGCTCAAATGATTTGAGCAGCAGTTCTGTGTAGTTTTGCGTGGGAGAACTGTGAAAGGGCTGAGTTTTGGCCTTCCTGTCTGCCTGCTGTCCCTGAGAGGGAAAATAGAGTTTATTCTAACTGAATCCGAGTTGTGAGGACTATTTAAGCCACTGGACTGTGACCAGGCTTTGACCTGAAGAAGACCGAAGATTTGCTGAATGCGATCGGCCTGTCAGGATTTCTAGCCACCTCTGAACTCCCGGTTTCTGCAGAGACTCTGTAATTGCGACTGGATAGCAATCTGCCTGGCATAGTGGAATTTCTTACATGTAAATGTGCTGTGTGCTGTTAGTGGGTTGTGATTTGGTTCCCCACTGTGTGTTGAACTGTGTTCTGCTCACTGGAGGCTGCATCCAGCTCCAGTGGACTGAATTCGAATTCATTGTTATTTTGCCTAGGCCTTGCCGCACTGGCCCAGCCAAACTACCCATTGCACGGAGAAAGCCATCAATGAGAGTCCTGCCTGGGGATCAGCCCCCTGCTTAACGCTTGAACAGGAATGATGCCTCGGTGATTTGTGTGGGCCCTGCTTCTCCTGGCACTCCAGCTCAACAACCTGCAGTCTCAATTTCGGCCTGCCTATGTCCTGTATTGGGTTTCGTGAGTAAACATTAGGGTAGCTCCCTGCGACAACAGCTAAATCTAAAGTGTTGTCATCTGATTGTCTTGTTGCTTTTTCTTTCGTGAACTGAACCCTCCGGCTCCAGATTACAAGTAGTGTGTGTTGTGCATGTTGCTTTCTTCTATCACAGGGCCCCAACCAGCTGCAATGTTCCTGGGTAGCCCACCATTTTCTTACCTGGGTACCCAGAGTGTGTGACTGTGTGGGGACTTAAAGTGCATGCATAACTGTTTGATTAATATAGCCTTTCACTCAATCAACCTGATTATGCCTCTTCCTTGTTCAAGTCCCCTGAATAAATCAGATCTGACTTTTTTGCTGCATTTAACCTGACTGTGGTTCCAGTTTGTGCCAAGAGTACTGTACTGTTGCTATTAACTGTGCATAACCTTGTTTTACAGGGGGTCCCCAGGGTCGAGCCAGAGGAACCAGCCCTGGTGGTAAGTGCAAACAGTGTGGGTACTGGTATGGTGTACAAGGGGTACTGTGAAAGTGATTATCGTATATTGCTCAGGCCACTAGAAGGGAAAGAGGGGGGTTACAGTGTCCCAGAGGGCTGTGCCCAGGTCAGTTTGACCACTACCAACCCTGACCTCTGGGTGGAGGCACCTGTTTCAGAACTCAGGCCCCTTAACCTGCTACTAGCCATGCAGGCAGGGGTAGTAGCCCTTGGGATAGCGCCACCTAGGGGTTACGTCTTGGAGGCTCATCGCTGGGATTTTGTGCCTTCTAGTAGCCAAACAATATGAATTATTGTTAAAGATTAATGGCTACCCCAGTAGAAATGGCTGTACACCAGTTGGTGGGGTGGTGTACTGGGCAGGAGATCGACTCCCAAAATGCTCTGCTTATACTGGATATTCCCCTGGGTACCAGTAAGGACACTGTATAGATAGCACTCTCTAAAGTTGAATGTTTAAAAAAACCCTGTGATGGTGGGTCAACAGGCTGATTTGATTGCCCAAACTTTCATAGCCTTGGTAGAGTATAGTGACCTTGTGGACAGCTCTAAAATGTCACAGACTATTGCCTCAGAAGGGGTCCTAGCCGCCTGGAGAGTGATAACAAAAGACAGTAAAGACCCTGGGGAGGATGAGCTCCCACCATTATGTGAGACTTTTGAGGAGAAATTTGCTAAGTTGTTGCTGGAGGAAGGGAAAACAGTAGAGGACTATAAGAAACTATTCTTGCCACCTGGGGGTGTTCCTTCCCCAACACCCCCTCCCACTCCAGCACCATTTACTGCCCTGCCTTCTGTATCCATGCTAATGCTGGCCCCTATATTTGTACCTGCCATTAGTCATGACTCGTAGTGCCAGCTGAGAATGTTTTCAGGCACCCTTCCCACACCCCAGGGGAGGACAATTGGGAGACTTGGATAGACTATGTTGCCTCTCAAATCCGAGAATGGAATGCCCCAAACCAGAGAAGAGGAGAAGGGTGATTGAAAGCCTCAGAGGCCCCACCCAACTTACTATCCATGCTACACAGGCTAGTAATCCAGAAGCAACTGTACAAGATTTTTTGAATGCATTGGAAAATGTGTATGGGAGTCCCGATTCGGGTGAGGACCTGTGGGGTAGGGTCAAAAACACTCAGTAATACCCAGGGGAGCCCTTATCCGTGTATGTGCCTCGACTCAGAGCAGTGCTACAGGAATGCATAAAGAAAGGTGGCATGGCATCAGCTAAGTTAGATCGGAATAGGTTGAACCAACTTCTCAAGTCAGCCCCATTCTCTGAATTATTGCTGCTCCAACTACGCCTTGCTGCTCGATTGGATGCGCCTCCTACCTTTGATGGACTGATGAAGGAAATTCAGAGGATTGAGAGGAGGCAGCCACATGGCGGGGGCCTCATGTATCTTTTGTTGCTGCTGCCCAGATGACCGAGGATGCACATGTGAGTGATGCTCGGGGGTGAAATACAGAGCCAGTTGAACATTGGGAGACTAGCAAGGACGCTCCACCCTGGGGCGAGATACTGCGAGAGGTCCGAGAAATTATGGCTACCATTTCCCTACAAGCCCATTCCAGAGATACAATGGGCCCAAACCCCTCTCAGAGCGTGTCCGCTATGGGGGTGGGGGGTGCACTCCCAGGCATCCCCTGTTGGCAGCAGCTCAAAGATTGATGAATTGACTATGGAAGTGAGGGAATTACTGAGGCGTCTCCCCATGTTCGCCACACACCAGACAGAGGTTGAATCTCGATTTTCTGTTGGTGGTACCCCCGCCTCAGCCCCCAATGTAATGCCTCGGCCACACCAGACTCTAGAAAGCATACTCTGTCATAACTGTGGGAAGGAGGGGCATATGAAGAAAGAATGCTGGTCCCCAAAAGACTTAGATAAGGTTGTATACAGACTTCAAGGGGAGCTCCAGAAAGCGAAACCATGGCTGAGGGGTGCTGGAAACAACCACAGTGAAGGCTCAGGAAATCCCAACTCCAACTTCTTTGTGGCTAAGTCATCTGTACTGGCCCCTGCTACTGTCCCTCCAGACTGGTCCAAGATAGTGGGCCCTTCAATGCAGACTAATGTGGCTGTGAATGGTATTCCTACTCAGGCTGTGCTTGACAGTGGGTCGCAAGTGACCATTGTGTTTCAGGATTGGTATGACAAACACTTATTTGATGTGCCCTTACAATCCCTGGAAGGCCTACATGTGGGGGCTGAGCGACAAGGCTTATCCATATCTAGGATATGCCCACCTCTGGTTGTCTTTTCCTGCAACTGTCACTGGCGTAGAGGAGCAAGTAGAGACACTGGCCCTAGTGTGCCCCCCCCACTGGACTGTATGATGGAGTTCCCCCTGTTAATTGGAACAAACGCCCACATGTTTGGGAGACTAGCACAACTCTGCCATGAGAAACAAGGGCAGCTGACTGGATGGGCCTTAAGAATTCCAGCCTTAGTAAAAAGGGCTTATGACTGGCAACAGAGACCCGATTAAGTGGACCCAGATGAGCCAGTGGGGACAGTGTGGAAAAAGGAACCTGACTCCTTGGTATTGGCCCCCAACGCCCAGTGCACAATCCATGGAGAAGTCTGCCTAAAGAGAAACGTAAAGAACAAAATATTAATGTTGGATGCACCAGGAGATGGAAAGTTGCCAGAGGGATTATTGGTCAAACCCAGCATCTTGCCTGCTCGTGCCCACACCTATGCATGACGAGTGATCGTCCAGATTCAGAATGTGTCGGATCGGGAGATTTGGGTGAACAGAGGGTGCACCCTAGCTACGGTACACTGCGCTGACACTGCCGTATTGCACAGCAACAAGTGCTCTGGCGAGAAGGCGAGAGTGACCCCGGACTTATTTGGCTTTGGTTACTCCCTGTTGCCAGCTGAATGGAAGGCTAGAATTAGCAAGAAACTTGCTCAGAGGTACCAAGTGTTTTCATTAAAAGAATGGGACGTGGGGTGTGTCCAGGGTGCAGAGCATCACATACACCTGCATGATGACTGGCCATTTCAAGAGAGATCCCGACATCTCGCTCCAGCAGACAGAGATGATGTGAGGAGACACCTGCAGGAAATGCTCGCTGCTGGTGTGATACAAGAATCAAGGAACCCATATGCCTTTCCCATTGTGGTTGTGCATAAGAAGAATGGGTGGGTAAGGATGTGTGTCGATTATCAAACCCTGAGCCGGCGGACCATCCCCGATCAATACACCATGCCCCATATACAAGATGCCCTGGTTTGTTTGAATGGGAGCAAATGGTTTTCGGTACTGGATCTTCACAGCAGATACTACCAGATCCCAATGGCCCTGGAGGACTGTGAGAAAACAGCCTTCATCTGTCCTTTGGGTTCCTACGAATTCCTGAGAATGCCACAGGGGATTTCAGGCACCCCGGCCACCTTTCAGCGACTGATGGAATGTGCGGTGGGAGATATGAACTTGCTGGAATGTCTAGTGTACCTAGACAATGTCATTGTGTTTGGGCGCACATTAGAGGAGCATGAGACCCAACTGTTTAAAGTCCTAGACCGATCGGAAGACTTCAGCATTAAGCTGTCCATTGACAAGTGCCATTTTTTTCAAACCTCCGTGAAGTATGTAGGGCACATGGTATCTGCAGAAGGGATAGAGACAGATCCCAGTAAGGTTGAATCGCTGACTACTTGGCCCCAGCCCCATAATTTGAAAGAACTATAATGTGTCCTGGGGTTCTGTGGCTACTACTGCAGGTTCATAAAAGACTATTCAAAGGTGATTCACCCACTCTTGAATCTTACCCAGGGTTACCCTCCTACCAACCATAAATATAAAAAAGGGGCCATCAAAGAATCAGAGAAAGTGTTCTTCCGCACAGATGAACTTTTTGGGCCCTGCTGGACACCCAAATGTGAAGCAGCCTTTCATGAAGTCATATACCAGCTCACCCATGCTCCCATCCTCACCTATGCTGACCCCACCAAGCCCTATGCGCTGCATACGGATGCCAGTCTGCAGGGTCTAGGAGCTGTGCTGTATCAAGCCTGTGAGGATGGTTTGAGACCAGTGGCATTCGCCAGTAGGAGCTTGACCCCGTCAGAGCGAAACTACCCTGTGCACAAGCTGGAGTTCCTTGAGCTAAAATGGGCCATTGTCGACCAGTTTCATGAATGCCACTATGGGGCAAAGATATTGGTGAAGATCGACAATAATCTGTTAACCTATTTACAGACTTCAGTTAAGTTAGACGCCACTGGGCACTGGTGGCTTTCCGCCTTATCAACCTATGATTATTCTGTTGAATACAGGCCAGGACTGAACCATATTGATGCTGATGCCGTGTCACGAAGGCCAGTTTCCAAGAGTGATTGGGTCAGGCTGTCTGAACCTGACATTCGAGCCTTGTGCCAGAAATTTGACTGAGATGAACAGATGTCTGCGGACACAGTGGACTGTTTAGTAGTTTGCTTGGGCCCTCCTGATACCTGCATATTGGCTGCTGATTGTCACTTTTCTGCTCTAGATATTAGTGCACTACCTCAGTTTGGCAATGACAGCATTCAGTAGGCTCAATCCCAAGATCCTATGATTCAGCCAGCACTTCATGCTCTGCGTGCGGGGAAAGATGTGAACAAGTTGCATTCCCCTGACTTTTGAACTGCTCTATTGTTTAAAGAAGGCCCCAGGTTAAAGCTACACAATCAGTTGTTGTACAGAGAGACAGTGGATCATGGCAGTCAAGTAGACAGGCAGCAATTGGTCCTGCCCACGGCCTTTAAAGATTTGGTACTGAGGTCCCTTCACAATCACATGGGGCACCT
The DNA here is from genome assembly GCA_016271365.2 of Neoceratodus forsteri. Taxonomy (NCBI): domain Eukaryota; kingdom Metazoa; phylum Chordata; order Ceratodontiformes; family Ceratodontidae; genus Neoceratodus; species Neoceratodus forsteri. The sequence goes on from CM057456.1 coordinate 289,700,556, forward strand.
TGGTATTGACAGAACTCTCGACTTGGTACGATCTCAGTTCTACTGGCCCAAGATGGGGGCTGATGTTGAGCACCATGTAAAGACCTGCAGTCGTTGCCTGCAAAGGAAAGCCCTGCCTCAGAGAGCTGCCCCCCCTTGTCAATATTACTACCAGCACCCCCATGGAACTGGTCTGCATAGACTTTTTGTGTTTAGAACCTGATCAGCGGAATATTGGCAATGTGTTAGTGGTTACGGATCATTTCACACGGTATGCTTAAGCTTTTCCAACTAAAGATCAAAAGACCTCTACCGTGGCCAAGGTGCTAGTGGAAAATTTCTTCATCCACTATGGTACCCCTCAGCAGATCCACTCTGATCAAGGCAGAGATTTTGAAAGTCGGCTAATCAAAGAAATGCTCTGTCTATGGGGGGTGAGGAAGTCAAGAACCACCCCTTATCATCCACAGGGGGACCCTCCACCAGAATGTTTTAACCGCACCTTTCTAGACATGCTGGGCACTATCCATCCCAAAGACAAGCCTAAGTGGAGCCAGCAGATTAGCACCTTGGTCCACACATACAATTGCACAAAAATTGACACTACTGGGTTCTCCCCCTGCTGACTCATGTTCAGAAGGGAGGCCCGACTGCCCATTGATGTCTTCTTTGGGGACTCTCCAGATGGGGTCCAAGCCGAAAATTACCTACAGTATGTATAGAAACTGAAAGCTCAATTGAACCATGCCTTTTAACTGGCCCAGACAATGGAATCCAAAAGAAATCTCACCAACAAAGAGAGGCATGATAAAAAAGTAAAGGCTCAACAGCTTCGGCCTGGAGACCATGCGTTGTTATGCAATCTGGGACTGCATGGTAAACACAAAATTGCTGATAGGTGACACCATCTTCCCCATATAGTAGTTGGAAAGTTGAATGATTTACCAATGTACAAGGTGCGCCCAGAGAATAACTCCAAAGCTGTCAAGACAATGCACTGTAACCACTTGCTACCTATTGGCCAAGTCATAATTGAGGCTGAACCATCAGAGATTGATTCCCCTATGCTGGTGTCTCATGCTGCTGCAAAAAAAGAGACAGAGTCAACCTACCCCAGTAGTTATAGATTTAAGGTTTCCTCCGCAGCAGGCCCAGAATGATAGTGACTGTCAGTCCACCTCTGACCAAAGTGAGTATGACAATGCCTGTTACCCCTCCTATGAATTGAGTCAGCTGTTTCAAGGTAACCCTATGACTAATTGTGGGGATAAAGCTGGGCCTTCTGGACTGCCTAACCCCCTAGCTTCGTCCTTGGAGCCAATGCTCCCTGAAAGTGAAGTGCAAAGTACTATGTCTGAGGTTGCGGACTCTCTGTGTTTTGTGGAACTGTGTGAATTGCCTGAAGAAGGGGCTGATGGTCTGAGTCTCTCTGGTGACACACCAGAACTTGAAGAACAATGTGAAAGTGTTGACAGATCTCCTTCAGAGCCGAAAAGCCTAATTGTGCCAGAGCCTCCTCAAAATGAGCAACCTGGGCCTCCATCAGAAGATAATGAGCAAAGTGTTGTGTAACAGAGCCTACAGAGCAAAGAGCTGACAGTGCTCCATGTTTGGACATTCCCATCCATGCATAGGCACCCCTCACAAGTGATGACATTTTCAAAGTTAGTGCTGAAAGTACAGAGACTGTGGCTTTTCCCCCCAGAAAGACTGGCCGAGCTGTCAAGCCAGTATTGGGCTTCAGTTCTTATTCTCCCGGGAGGCCAGTGGATTTGCCTCTCAATGTGGTTCACAAAGGTGTTTATATTTCTCAGAGCTCACTACCCAAACTGAGCTCAATGGCCAATTCCAGGTTGATTGTTCTTCCTTCTTAGTATGGTGCCCCTGCCCCATCCAGCCCCAAGATAACTGATAGGGAAGGGTCCCCATCTACATTGTTTAATGTACAGGAAGTTATAACATGAATCAGTATTGTGATGTCACAAGTATGTTAATCATAGTGGAATCAGTATTACCTGTATGAAACATGTTTAAGTATTGTCCTTATGGATATAGTATCATGAAGTGTAGTGAACATGTATAGTAAAGTAATAAGTTTATGTTAACTGATGCAGGATGGTACGCCAAGTTTTCTCCAGGCAGGGAAGGATGTAACCCCCCCTACAAATGAGGGTTCCCGAAAAGTCTTCCTTGAGCTTGCCTAAATGCTCACTGCCAGGCTGGTGTTCTGCGTTTTAGCAGTTTAAATGTATTGCCGGAGAGTGCCTGTGTAGCCTCTGTGTACTGTCTCTTTAAGAGCTACCTGGATTGCAGTCATAATTAATCTAAAAGGGAGCTCTGTTAGAAGATGTACTTGTTTGCTGATCATTTGTTAGAGTAGTAATAATATTGCAGTTTGTTCTAACCTGCCTTCTTTGCAGCATGGACAGTTCTGTTTGTTTCCATCATCTTGGTCCAGGACTGCAGAATGGGCCAATCGGTACATTTGGGACGCTAAAATAGAGCCTGCCTACACAGGCTTGGTGGGGTCAAAACTTGTAGGAATTGTAGTTTTTGCATGTTGGCGCCTAAATGAACCTGAAGGGGGAGCCCTTGTTGTGACTGACAGATCAGCCAACCGAACCTTTTGGATCTTGAGGAAATTCCCACAGTGCTTGCAGTTTTCAGTTAGTTCTGAGTTGGGAAGTGAAATGAGTAATAGCTCAACTGATTTGAGCAGCAGTTCTGTGTAGTTTTGCATGGGAGAACTGTGAAAGGGCTGAGTTTTGGCCTTCCTGTCTGCCTGCTGTCCCTGAGAGGGAAAATAGAGTTTATTCAGACTGAATCTGAGTTGTGAGGACTGTTTAAGCCACTGGACTGTGACCAGGCTTTAACCTGAAGAAGACCGAAGATTTGCTGAATGCAATCGGCCTGTCAGGATTTCTAGCCACCTCTGAATTCCCGGTTTGTGCAGAGACTCTGTAATTATGACTGGATAGCAATCTGCCTGGTATAGTGGAATTTCTTACATGTAAATGTGCTGTGTGCTGTTAGTGGGTCATGATTTGGTTCCCCACTATGTGTTGAACTGTGTTCTGCTCGCTGCTGGCATGCTAGATAGCAATCTGCCTGGTGTAGTGGAATTTCATACATGTAAATGTGCTGTGTGCAGTTAGTGGGTCATGATTTGGTTCCCCACTGTGTGCTGAACTGTGTTCTGCTTGCTGCTGGCATGATAGGTAGCAATCTGCCTGGTATAGTGGAATTTCTTACATCTAAATGTGCTGTGTGCTATTAGTGGGTCGGATCTGGTTCCCCACTGTGTGTTGAACTGTGTTCTGCTCGCTGGAGACTGCATCCAGCTCCAATGGACTGAATCCAAATTCATTGCCATTTTGCCTGGTCCTTGCCACACTGGACCAGCTGGACTACCCATTGCATGGAGAAAGCCATCGACAAGAGACCTGCCTGGGGATCAGCCCCCTGCTCAACGCTTAAACAGGAATGATGCCTCGGTGATTTGTGTGGGCCCTGCTTCTCCTGGCACTCCAGCTCAACAACCTGCAGTCTCAATTTCATCCTGCCGGTGTCCTGTATTGGGTTTCATGAGTAAACATCAGGGTAGCTCCCTGCAACAACAGCTAAATCTAAAGTGTTGTCATCTGATTGTCTTGTTGCTTTTTCTTTCATGAACTGAGCCCTCCAGCTCCGGATTACAAGTAGTGTGTGTTGTGCATGTTGCTTTCTTCTATCACAGGGCCCCAACCAGCTGCAACGTTTCTGGCTAGCCCACCATTTTCCTACCTGGGTACTCAGAGTGTGTGACTGTGTGGGGACTTAAAGCGCATGCATAACTGTTTGATTAATATAGCCTTTAAGCCAATAAACCTGATTATGCCCCCTTCCGTGTTCAAGTCCCCTGAATAAATCAGATCTGACTTTTTTGCTGCATTTAACCTGATTGTGGTTCCAATTTGTGCCAAGAGTACTGTACTGTTGCTATTTACTGTGCATAACCTTGTTTTACAGGGGTCCCCAGGGTCGAGCCAGAGGAACCAGCCCTGGTGGTAAGTGCAAACAGTATGGGTACTGGTATGGTGTACAAGGAGTACTGTGAAAGTGATTATCATATATTGCTCAGGCCACTAGAAGGGAAAGAAGAGGGGGGTTACAGTGTCCCAGAGGGCTGTGCCCAGGTTAGTTTGACCACTACCAACCCTGACTTCTGGGTGGAGGCACCCGTTTCAGAACTCAGGCCCCTTAACCTGCTACTAGCCACGCAGGCAGGGGTGATAGCCCTTGGGATAGCGCCACCTAGGTGTTACATCAATAATTTTGGACTTGCATGTGTTTTTTACTGTTCACTATTATGTGCCATCTTGATGGCCTGGGCTGTGCCTGAAAACAGTCCCAGGGACCAGAGCACCCACCTGGTTAACAAATAAATAAAGAAATAACCAAATAAATACAGTGCCCCCCAATTCCTTGCATCCAGAGAGTATATGTTTAGGCTGTACAGCTGTTCCTCATATAACTTTGCTGCAGTCTTTAGTCTGTCTCCATCTTCAGAACTGTATAAGTACTCCAGATGCAGCCACTTCACAGACCTGTGCAAGAGCAGGATCACCCCCTCCAGGGGTGTAGCCAGAAATTTCCATTTTGTACACACACTCTCCAACTGCTGCCCCCCATTTAAAAAAATGCACACATTCTCTCTAAACGCTACTCCCATAACAAGCAAATCAGATTGTTGTAAGATGACTCATCCAGTCTCTATGTGCTACACATCTCGATCTCCTAAACAATAAAAGGTTAAACAGAGACTCTGTTCGGTGGCCTACACTAACTTAAATAGTACAGATTAGAATGATAATGTTAATGAAAAAGCATATGATTTGGGACAGGCACTCAGCAAAACTGTACACAAAAGTGTACAGTGAGTATGCCTGCCTACACCCATGACCCCCTCATTCCTACTAGAGAACCCTCTCTCGATGTAGCCCAGCATTCTGGTTGCTTTCCTGTACTGTATGTCTTATTACACTGCATCTTAATGTTTAAGCTGTCGGCAATAGTTACATCCAGGTCCCTTTCTTCAGTTGTCTGAGTAAGTCTTACTCTTCCAAGCCAGTATTTGATTTTAGGGTTATTCTTGCCCATATGTATGACTAAATATTTTGGCATTGAATTTGAGCAGCCAGACCCCTGATCACCTCTCTAACATATCCAGATCTCTTTCCATGTCTCTGATGCCTTGTCTCTGTCGACTCTCCCTCCAATTTGGTGTCATCTGGGAACAGACTGATCTTACCTTTTACTCCTTCTCTATGTCACAGATAAAAAGGTTGAAAAGAACTGCACCCAAAACACACCTCTGAAGCACTCCAATGGTGACTACCTTCTCCACTGACAGGTCCCTATTTACCACCGCTCTCTGGGTCCTATCCCCTTGCCAGTTCCTTGTTATGCTATACCCTAACCCCAGGTCACCCAATTTTTTCACCAATCACTTCTGTGGAACTGAGTTGAAAGCCTTGCTGAAATCCAGATAGAGGATATCAACAGCCTGATCCTAGCTCACTATCACCACATAGAAGAAATTAATGAGGTTCATCTGGCAAGACCTCCCTTTAACAAAGCCATGTTGCCTCAGATCCTGCAATCCATTTACCTCTAGAAATGCCACTGTCCTTTCCTCTCTTTCAAGGTGGTGTCTAGTAATTCACCTACTATGGAGGTCAGGCTTAACGTCCTGTAATTTCCTAGGGTCTCCTGTCCCCCCTTGTGAAGTGGGATTACATCTGCCTTCCTCCAGTCTGTTAGGATTATTCCTGAAGCCATAGAGCTGTCAAACACGCCTTCCAGGGGCCCATCCAGCTACCTGCTGAGCTCCTTTAGTACCCTGGGGTGGAACCCCTCTGGCCATGGTGATATGTTCACCCTTAATGCCATCAGGGCTTGGAAACCCTATCAGTTGACATGTGCCCTACCTTAGGCTTACATCATAGACCATGGGCTTTTACCATCCTGCAATTTGATAGAGGAGCTTTATTTTCTTTAGTGAATGCAGAACAGAAGAAGTTGTTTTAATACATTTGCCTTCCACTTGTCTTCCACCACCGTATCCTGCCCCTGCTCCAATCTTTCTATGCTCTCCTTTTTCCTTTCTTTTTTGCTAAGGTAACTGAAGAAAACCCTGTCATTGACCTTCATGCCCTCTGCAGTCCTGATCTGGGTCTCCGCATTGGCCTTTTTAACCTCAACACTGGTGGTCTTTAGCTTCTTCCTGTAGTTTACCCTGCTTTCAACAGTCTGATCTGCTTTATACTTTTTGAAGGCTATTCGTTTTGCCCTTACAGCCTCTCTCACCTCTCTCAAGAATCAAACAGGGCTTTTCCTCTTCTTACTCTTCCTGACTACCCTTAGATGACCCTTAATGATCTCCAGGATTCCCATTTTAATAGTCTCCCACATTTCACATTTCACATTGCAGGTGCCTCCTGGATAGCTGCAAGGAATAGTTACTAGCAACAGTAAAGCACCTTATAGTTAGACACAGGAAATTAGCACTCTGTAATAACATGTTCATGGATAGTGTTGACATTAACAATAAACCTCATTTATTAAGGGGATAAAAAGTGGGGTAAAGGGATGTAAAGTAAAAGCTGGGTAATTGCAATAAGCTGTGGTTCAGTAATACATCAAATACAAAATTAATAGTCGATGGACAGTCCCAGTTATCTTCACTGGCTACCCAGACTGAACTGTTGCAGGCCTGGTGTGTTGCAACTAGTTGGCCGGCGTTGGTGCACATAAACCAGTGACTTGAATTAACTCTTTAACCATGCAGAAGTGACTGAACTTTAAAGGACAAATAGCTTGACTCTTTGGCAAACTGAGATTTGTATTCCCAGGCCTGATGGCCTGCAAAGCACTTTAACAACAGCTTGAAACAAATGAACATTTGTTGCAGGGCTAGCCCTGAATTTACTCAGGACTCTACAGCTCTTCAGACTCTGAATGGTAGTCGAGATGGGAGGCTGCCAAGGGCAGGTTCAAACCTCTAGAGACTCAGTTTCATGCTGTTGGCTTTTGACTTTCAGAGCAAGTACCAGCAAAAAGGACCAGGGCTGGCACGACTCACCCCCATGTCTAGGCATAATATCTGAAGTGGCTGCAAACCAATGCTGACAGCTGTGTTAGTAGCTGATTCCACATACAGGTTCAGATCCAGATTCAGCTTTAGCTCAGGATACAGTCTGTGATACTTTGGAACAACAAGCTGGATACAGCCTCTGCATACAGTAAATCAGGATCTGTTTTCCCAGCTCCTCTGGGTTGTTTCATTACAAAAAAACAGGAATCCCTGATTGAAATTTCACTGTGTATAAATGTTATAGTGCCGTATGTAAGATCAGTTGTGTTATATCAGCATCTAATGTATTAACCATTCTTCTCTATTCATTCTTTCTTTAAGTACTCCAACACTCTGAATAGAAAATAGTTTCAAATTGTAGACTGTAGAACCCTGAAGGAGAATCTTAACACAATATATGTAGGCAATTTTTGGTTTTTCTCCTTCTTTTATGCAACTGTAATCACAATGTATGTTCCTTGTGGCTGTAAAAGATATAAACCAATAAAGTTTATTTAATTGTAAAAAAAAATGTTATAGTGCCATAGGAGATGGCAGCTGTGATGGGCTGCCATCGCTGAGATGAGAGGAGTCCTGTATTAAATTTATCCTAATAGCTTAATTTTAAACACTTTCTAAAGTTTTATTTTAGATAGTGGTTAGTTTAGGGACCGGGAGAGTAGTTAGGGTTCTGAAGTGAGTAAAATTTAGGAGACAGTTTTTTTTTTTTTGTTTTAGAGAGAGGTCATAGTCCGTGAAGAGACCAGGAGCAGTATTGCTTACATCAGCTAAACAGCATTGTTTCAGTGTACCTGCAGGTGAAATCCAGAGAAGAACCTGGACTGGTACCGGGCAGTTTCCAGAGATAAAGCAGTGAACCGAAGAAAATCTGGTGTTTTTTGTCCTGGTGTCCCCAGAAGAGAGAGACGAGAGCCTGCTGGAATTGTGAGTACTACAGTCAATCGCATGAGATGGTGTGGTGACCCGGGAAGTTCTTCGGGTGACTGGTTCAGGTGTTGTAGGAGCTCGAATGGAAACTGAGTTGCTGACCTGCCGAAGCGGGGGTGGAATGTTGCAGCAAGAAACAGTTATGACCCAGTTAGTTTCCTGACAGCACTGCCTAGGCGCCCTTTGGAGTCAGTAAATTCTAAGCTATTTGAACACGAACTAGAACAAGTGAGGAAGTTTCTCCGATCCTATTCCAAGGTACATTTGTGAGGGAAACTGTAAAGAAATTGCACTGTGGCTGAGACTTTTGTGCAGAGGAGTGCTCTTTGTTGGGCCTGTTGAGAGATCCAACCCAGAGTGGCTGTTTGAGGACTGTGGATGGTGCTGGGGGTTGGTTGGCCATGAGAGGGCTCCAACCGAAGGCTCGAATCAGTTCCATTGAAAATTGTTTTGGTAGCCAGCCTGGTGGCACTGAGGGCTGAGGCACTGGATGCCTTACCTCGCGCTACACTGGCGACCCATGTCCGGGAACGAGCATGGGCTGCCGGGGTTTGACAAGGACAGAGCAGGATTGCGTGTCCGATGGACTGCTTTCCTTCTCTGAGAAGGGGGGATCTCTCTAGTTGGTGCCTGATCAACCCCTGGCAGAGGCTGGGGGGCAAGGCACCGGGTAGCTGCTTGGGGAGGAGTTTGGGCAGATGCCTGGAGGGAGCATGTGCAGACGCACGCACGCTTCCTTCCGCCAGCATCATTGCATGCCCCAGACTCCAGGGGACAAGAAAACTAGAGGAATTGTAGCACCTTTCGAGCAGCTTGATGGCCGTCTGTATGTTCACCGGACTTACACAATATCTGCAACTGGATCCGTGTTCAGTGGGGAGTTGGGGGCTCCCTGCCGCCTCGCTGCGGGGGAAGGGATAAGCTGCAGGGCTATAAGATGTCAGCAGGGAGTATCAGTAGAGGCAGATGGAGGCTGGATCCCCAAATAAGGATGTGAGGAGATGGGAGCAGAAAGGTGGCCGAGGAGGTAAAAATGATGGCCAAAAAAAAAAGAAAATAGTTTCGGAAAGGTTCCCAAGGCACAATTGATAAACTATAAGACCTGAACTCAAAGGCAGGACTAGAGCAGTCCTCAGCTAGTGAGAGGGGCCGAGGGTCTGTATTTTCTAGTCCAGCCTGAAGACCTAAACCCTATGGGTGAGAGCCCTGAGGACTTTGGAGCCTGGCTTGTTTTTGTGACTCTGATGCCATTGTGTAATGCTCTCCTGTAATGGAACTGCTCCTGTACAACAATAAGAACTGTTGTTGCTTCACGGACTCTTAGACTCCTCTAAAATAAAAAAAGAAAAAGAAAACTGATTAAAGAAAACTGGTGTTGGGGTGGTTGGTTTTTCGGGAGGTAGGGGTAAGAGTGGAAGTGAGTTAATGTGAGTGGTGTGGGTGTGGATGTGAGCGTATATGGTATTAGGAAAACTTGTATTAAGAGTGAATTGTGGGGGTGGATTTTTTAGTGGAAAGTTATTGGGTTGTGTTGGTATTTGGCTCCTAACAGAAAATGTTATTCTCCCTCCATGCTCTGCAGTCTCTGGCCCTTTGACTGTCCCCCTTTGTCACCTGAGATATACAGGCACTGTAGCGCACTAGGGATAGCAAGAATCGGAAGGAAACGGTGATTTGCGGGGACTGGTGGGGGGAAATACAGTAGAGGGGGGTGGATTGGGGTGGTGGAGACCAGGAGATTCCCTGGGGCTAAATGGGTCAAGGAGAGGGGTCCTCCTTGCCTGGTGCCTATACCCAAGGGCTCCACAATAGGTGAGCAGGTGACCGGACCAGCCTCATTGACCTATCCTTCCTGATCGGTGTTGTGCAATGCCAGGTCAATTAAGAACAAGACAACTATTATAGCTGATCTTGTTGCAACATCTGATCTGGCTTGTATCACTGAGACCTGGCTGGATGAAAATGCTGGCCCAGTTTTGGAATCGGCTATTCCAGCTGGGTATTTGGTGATGCACTGCCTGAGAAAGGATTGTAGCGGTGGGGGTGTGGCAATATGCTTTAAATCGGACCTGAACCTCACAGCCCTTCCGGTGGGAGGGGTGAGAGCCTTTTTGAGTGTGTTGCTGTTCAGAGGAGTGCGGGTGAAGGTTGCAGAATCTTTCTCATCTACCCACGACCTAGAGATGGGAAGCAATTTCTGCAGGAAGTCACAGACTTCATCATTGAGATGGTATTGGAGTTGCCCAGATAGATTATTCTGGGTGACTTCAATGCCTGGGTCAACGATGAACTTGGTCAAGACTTCCTCCAACTAATGTGCTTGTTGGGCCTGACACAGGTTGTTACCGCCACCACCCATATACATGGCCACTCATTGGACCTTGTTTTCTTACTAGGAATGGAGGTCTTTGACCTGATGGTGGAATCATTTGTATGACTGGACCACCATACTGTGAGGTTCTCATTTTAGCCCCCCAAAAGAGACCATCCCCCTGTGGAGATGGCTCAGTACTGCCCGTTAAGGGGTTTGACCCCACAGGGTCTGATGGCGGTGATGGCGGTGCTGGATCTATCAGGTCTAATAAGTGCGTGCGAGGAGCTAGGGGGGAATTGGTTCTCACCTTTAATAGGGTGATTGCAATCACTGACTCTGAGCTATGAACACCCCCCAACATTCTTTCAGTGCCACACTGATTACCCACATTTAGGGTCTCATTGGCACTGCAAAACTCTGGCTTGCCCACTCCTCAAGGAGAGAGGGTTCAGTATGTAACCTTACTGCAGGCAGATTGTGCTGCACTGTACTCTGCAGTTTGATCTCTTAGCAGATTCTTATACCTTTTCCAGGTTAACTCTAGATACTCTGGACTCTCTGCACCTTCTCTGATCCATTGTAGCTCTGCTCATTTTTATGCTGGCCATTTGGGAGCTGGGCCCTGACAGGCAATCTGAACCATGAGACAGACATAGAGCCCTGCTACCACTCCACGCCTGGCAGGCAACTTTAGCCCCACATTCCCAGACGCCTGCATCCCAGTCCGAAGGTTGGGGCAGCTGCTCTGCTCTCCTCAGATGCTGGCTGTAAACTCAGGAATTTTCTAACTGGCTCTAGTTGGCTTTTCCTCGCTCCTCCCCACTTCCTATCTCAAAGGGCTTTCTCTAGCTAGCTGACTATGAACCTCTTAATCTCCTGGACCATTTTAGTAACCCACATTTGCATATGGGGGTTACAATTACACTTGTATCCCTCTTTCTACCATTTAAAAAATCACTTCTAACATGATTCTTCTGATGATTAACTATGCAGCTGTAGTGTACAGAGTCACCTCTGAGTCCTCCTTCTGTGGAATGGACACTGTCATCAATCTAAAAGACAAAGAACCTTAGTGTGCAAGCACTGAGGCAAGGGTTACCCCCAAAGGGCATTGGCCGGGAAGCCAAGTTTCAAAGAAATACAAAATCACACACAACCCCATAATGCAAAGCATCATGGGCTGTATATGCAAATCACAACAAAATATTATGCTGGTTCAACTTTAAGCAGGCATGCATGGTGCTGAAAGGCCTCTCACACAGTCTGCAAAGGGTGACAACAGAAGACACATAAACGTGTTTCAGCCTATCAGGACTCATCAGTGTGCCTCATCTAGTATGACACCCCAGTGGAATGAACCAGCTACCCTAAGTTTTCCTATCAGGTTTGTGTTGTGGTGAGCCCAATAAAAACAAAAAACAAAGAACCTTAGTGTGCAAGCACTAAGGCAAGGGTTACCCCAAAGGGCAATGGCCTGGGAAGCCAAGTTTCAAAGAAATACAAAATTACACATACCCCCATAATGCAAAGCATCATGGGCTGTATATGCAAGTCACGACAATGAAGAACACTGATGAGTCCTGGTAGGATGAAACACATTTCTGTGTCTTTTGTGGACACCCTTTGAAGACTGTGAGAGGTCTTTTGACACCATGCATTCCTGCTTAAAGTTGAACCAGCATAATATTTTGTTGTGATTTGCATATACAGCCCATAATGCTTTGCATTATGAGTGTATGTGTGATTTTGTATTTGGGACACTGGGAGTTGAATTGACTGGTTCAATGTAAATTCCGAAACCACTTTTGGCAAGAACTGAAGGTTGGTACAAAGAGCAACCTAGTCTCTATGAAAAATTAAGTAAGGCTCCTTACAAAACAGGAAGCCAAAGAAAGTCCTGCACTCCAAGTGCCATTGAAACCCAAAACAATATTTTCATTCAATCCAAGGCTATATTTTAAGGGTTTCAACTATAACAAAGCATTTAGCTCCTACAGGCGGCAAACTCACAATCAAATTTCCTCCCCAGCTCTTTGACCAATAGAATGGTCTTCCTCAGGGGGTGGAGGATGTATGATTATTCCTCCCTTAAATAGTCATTCCACTTTTAGTGCCCCTATAATTTGGGAGCAGAATAACAACTTAATTTGGTTAACCACTATTAAGTGGCCCTGGAGGGATCTGGACCATGAACACAACATTTTACTAAATTCATTATTTCATATAGTAATTTTTCTTCTTCACATATTATTTTTAACATAGACTATGTAACAACACAACATAGATAATATTTATATGTAAAAAAAGAGAAAATAGAAAAAATAGAAAAAATATGTATTTAACAAAAGAGCAAAATTCAATTGGAGGATTGTTATGTATTCAGATTATACAGTAATTTTGAATCAATTTACCATTAGTAACCACACAATATCCAAAACATTTATAGATTTCATTTCTAAATGGTTGTATCTTACTTAGAGTTGAAATGCAAATTGTCCAAACAATGGAACCAATCCAGGCAGTGATCACTCCCTTGTTATTTTCAACAATAGCTTTCTTGTACGGGATCCACCATCCAAGGGTTAACCATTTCTGAATCTGAGAAAATAAAAATGATGTATTATGGTTACTGTTACAGAGGAATATTTTATTCCCTTCACAATAAACTTTCAACTATTCTTATTACCATTATTTTAACCAATTACTTCATTAGAAATGGTGTTAGATCCCATTCAGTATTGAGACCTTTAGGTTGTAAGCTGTTTAAGGTAAAAATCCAATAGCTTTCTCGTTGCAGAAGTTTAATTAATTTATTTCCCCCTCTTGGGTGTCTCATTACTTGTTCTAGAGCCATGAATTTTGTGCCTCCACTCTGCTCCCATGCTTTTCCAGATAATGTCTGGCTAGTGGTTTAAGTACAAGTCCTGCCCTAATATTGCGTATGTGTTCCTGTATACGTTGTTTTACAGGACGTATAGTTCTTCCAACATATAGTAGCTTACATGGGCACCAAATACAATAGACCGCATAGTTACTGTTACAATTTAGGAAGGTACGGATATCCACTTTAGCTTCGTACCCTTCTAATTCAAGTACCTTTCCTTGGTTACAGTAGGTACAGAGATTACATTTACCACATCTGTACGTTCCAGTTGGTGCTGGTGGGAGCCACATTCTATTTTCATGTGTTGGAGACACATATCTGCTTTTGACTGACCAATTTGTCCTTCAAATTCTCAGCATTAGAAAAAGATATTCTGGGGGTGTCACCCAATTCTGTTTTTAGAATCGGATCATTCAATAACAGAGGCCAGTATTTTCTTACTATAGCACCTACTTGTCCAGCTTGATTAGTAAACTGTGTTACAAATGTGACTGGTGTTTTAACTTTTGTTTCATCTATTTGTTTTTCTTTTTCGATTTCAATAAGTTCTTCCTGTCCTCTTTTTTAGCTTTCTCCATGGCTCTAGTCAAAATATCCATAGAATAACCTCTGGCAATAAATCTCTGTACCATTTCTAAGGCTTGCATCTCAAAGTCTTCATCTTTTGAACAATTTCTCCTTAACCTTAGAAATTGACTGTATGGTATTGAATTTATCAAAGATTTAGGGTGAGCACTATCTGCTCTCAGAAAACTATTAGTTGATGTTGCTTTCCTCAATGTTTTAGAATGAATCCTATTGTTCTCCACAAACAAAGTCAGGTCCAAAAAATTAATTTCTTCCTTACTGTAACTGTAAGTAAACTTTAACTTAAAGTCATTTTGCTCATTTAACCATTTCATAAACATTTCTAGTTCTTCTTCAGTCCCTTGGCAGATACAAAATATGTCATCAATAAAATGATTCCATTGTTTGATATTGTTTAAAAAAGGATTTTCTGTCTCTGAAAAGATTTTTGTTTGCTCCCAATTCCCAAGAAACAAATTAGCATAACTGGGAGCCATAGCTGCTCCATTGCTGTTCCTTCTAGCTGTAAGTAATAAGACTTATCAAACTCAAAATAATTGTGTGTTAAAACAAAATTTAAGGATTCCAAAATAAAGTCTGCTGGGAATTCAGCAGAGTTTGAATTTTTGTTTAGGAACTCTGAACATGCTTTTATACCATCATTATGTTTAATGCTGGTATATAAAGATTCAACATCAGTACAAAGAAAAATATTATTAGGCTTCCAAACAAAATCTTGTATTTTCTCCAAAATATCCATTGTATCTCATAGGTATGATTTCACATCTAGTAAACATTTTTTAAGAAAAAAATCAATTAATGTATTCAGATTGTCTGTGAGAGATCCAATCCCCGAGACTATAGGTCGTCCAGGTGGATTCTGCAAATTAAAACACCAGTCACATTTGTAACACAGTTTACTAATCAAGCTGGACAAGTAGGTGCTATAGTAAGAAAATACTGGCCTCTGCTATTGAATGATCCGATTCTAAAAACAGAATTGGGTGACACCCCCAGAATATCTTTTTCTAAAGCTGAGAATTTGAAGGACAAATTGGTCAAAAGCAGATATGTGTCTCCAACACACAAAAGTAGAATGTGGCTCCCACCAGCACCAACTGGAATGTACAGATGTGGTAAATGTAATGTCTGTACCTACTGTAATCAAGGAAAGGTACTTGAATTAGAAGGGTACGAAGCTAAAGTGGATATCCGTACCTTCCTAAATTGTAACAGTAACTATGCGGTCTATTGTATTTGGTGCCCATGTAAGCTACTCTATGTTGGAAGAACTATACGTCCTGTAAAACAGCGTATACAGGAACACATACGCAATATTAGGGCAGGACTTGTACTTAAACCACTAGCCAGGCATTATCTGGAAAAGCATGGGAGCAGAGTGGAGGGCACAAAATTCATGGCTCTAGAACAAGTAATGAGACACCCAAGAGGGGGAAATAAATTGATTAAACTTCTGCAACGAGAAAGCTATTGGATTTTTACCTTAAACAGCTTACAACCTAAAGGTCTCAATACTGAATGGGATCTAAAACCATTTCTAATGAAGTAATTGGTTAAAATAATGGTAATAAGAATAGTTGAAAGTTTATTGTGAAGGGAATAAAATATTCCTCTGTAACAGTAACCATAATACATCATTTTTATTTTCTCAGATTCAGAAATGGTTAACCCTTGGATGGTGGATCCCCATACAAGAAAGCTATTGTTGAAAATAATAAGGGAGTGATCACTGCCTGGACTGGTTCCATTGTTTGGACAATTTGCATTTCAACTCTAAGTAAGATACAACCATTTAGAAATGAAATCTATAAATGTTTTGGATATTGTGTGGTTACTAATGGTAAATTGATTCCAAATTACTGTATAAATCTGAATACATAACAATCTTCCAATTGAATTTAACTCTTTTGTTAAATACGTATTTTTTCTATTTTCTCTTTTTTTACGTATAAATATTATCTATGTTGTGTTGTTACATAGTCTATGTTAAAAATAATATGTGAAGAAGAAAACTTACTATATGAAATAATGAATTTAGTAACATTTTGTGTGCATGGTCCAGATCCCTCCAGGGCCACTTAATAGTGGTTAACCAAATTAAGTTGTTATTCTGCTCCCAAACTATAGGGGCACTAAAAGTGGAATGACTATTTAAGGGAGGGATAATCATACATCCTCCACCCCCTGAGGAAGATCATTCTATTGGTCGAAATCGCTGGGGAGGAAATTTGATTGTGGGTTTGCCGCCTGTAGGAGCAAAATGCTTTGTTATAGTTGAAACCCTTAAAATAAAGCCTTGGATTGAATGAAAATATTGTTTAAAATTTCAATGGCACTTGGAGTGCAGGACTTTCTTTGGCTTTTTGGTTTTGTATGGAGCAGGGATTAGCAACCCCTTTAGCCCTGCACCCAGCTCTTTTCTTGCTGAGCACACGGCATTTTGGAGTTTGGTCCTTACAAAACAAGGCCTGAAGCTCGGAAATCCTTTGAGCCGAAGTGACTGCCACTAAAAAGAGTGCTTTCCAGGTCAAGTAGCGCATATCGCAGGAACCAGCTGATTCAAACTTTGGCAGAGTCAATTTTTCCAAAACAAAATTAAGATCCCAAGGTGGCACAGCGCTGTGCACTGGGGGTTTTAGGCGGAGGATTCCTTTGAGAAAGGTTTTGGAAACCTCCAATTGAGCCACTGCTTTGCCCTCTACCAGAATATGGTAGGCAGAAACAGCCGACAGATGTACCTTCAGAGACGAGTAGCTCAGGCCCAGGTCATAGAGGTGCAGGAGATACTCCATGACATGAGGAACTGGACACGAAAAAGGGTTTCAACCCTTCAAGGTGGCCCAAATGAAGAAATGCTTACACTCCATGGAATAGGTTGTTCACGTAGATGGCTTTTTAACCTCTACCAGGACCTGCGACACTCTGGAAGGGATTCCAAATGATGAAGCAGCTATGTCCTAAGGTGCCATGCATGAAGGTGAAGGGATTTCATCCCTGGATGGACCAGCGTGTCCCTCTCCTGAGTCTGGAGATCATGGCAGAGGGACAGAGGAACCAGAGGTTCCACCACTAGCTGCTGAAGAAGCGGAAACCAAACTTGGCGAGGCCAAAAGGGGGCAATCAGAACCATGTGGGCCCCTTCCTCTTGGAGCTTGAGCAGCACCCTCTGCAAGACCAGAGAGGGAGGGCAGGCATACAAAAACCTCCCTGTCCAGTAAAGAGATAGCGTGTTTTGCCAAAAAACACCATGCCTGGGAGCGAATGAGCAAAACTTGGGTAGTTTTGTGTTGTATGGGGAGGCAAACAGATCCAGGTCTGGCCACCTCCACAGGTCGAAAATGTGGTCAACCACCTCTTGTTTGAGCTCCCACTTATGGGCTGTTACTCTGGTGTGGCTGAGACTGTCCGCTAGGACATGTGTATTCCAGGAACATGAACTGCTGTTAGATGAATCCGATCCAGGACCGCCCAGTTCCACAACTGCATTGTCTCCCTGCAGAGGGGATATGAGCGAGTGCTCCTTGCTTGTTGAGATACCAGACTACACACATATTGTCTGACTTGACCAATAGTGTGCCCTGGTGGAGCAGGTGCAGGAACACTTGAAGGGCGTACAGAACTGCTCTCATCTCCAACACATTTATGTGCAGGGAGAGCTCTAAATGGGACCACTGACCTTAGGTTTTGTGGCACCTCAGGTGAGCGCCCCAACCTGTCCCTGATGCATCTGTAGTCAGAGTCTGGGTGGGAGGAGGGAACTGGAAGAGGATGCCTTTGGTGAGGTTGGAGAGATCCTGCCACTATAAGAGATCCCGCTGTATCGATTCAGAGACCATGCCCATGTGGTCCAGGTCATCCATCCTCTTATCCTACTGTGCCCTGAGCACCCACTGCGAGATTCGCACGTGGAGCCTGGCTAAAGAAATGGTGTGGGTAGCTGCTGCCATAAGGCCCTGTAGATGAAGAATCGACCTGGCCGAGACCATCCTGCTGGAGGCTTCCAAATGAGCCTGCATCTGCAAAGTGCCTGCCCTGTCCAGAGGGAGGAAAGCCATACCCTGTACTGTATCCATGACAGCTCCAATAAATTGGAAATGTTGGGAAGGAGCAAGTTGGGATTTTGGAAGATTTACAGTGATCCCAACCTGCGTAAAAAGATCCAGGGTAGCAAAGAGGGAGCGTTCCAGCTGCTCCCTCGACGGGGCTGACAGGAGCCAGCCATCAAGGTAGTGGAACACACAGTGGCTCTGACACCTCAGGCCTGCCACCACTACTGCCAGGCACTTGGTGAAAACCCTAGGTGCCGAGGACAGGCCAAAGGGGAGGGCCTTCAATTGGTATTGTTCCCCCTGAAAGGCAAATTGAAGGTAGCAGCGATGGGCCTGAAAAACTGGGATATGCAGGTAGGCGTCCTGCATATCTAGAACGCAGAGCCACTGACCCTTATGCTGGAGAGGCAGCAGACCTGGGAGAGTCAGCATTCGAAAACCTCTTGTATGCAATGTACAGGTTTAGAGTGTTGAGGTCCAAAATGGGACTCAAATCTCCCGTCTTTTTGGGGACCAGGAAGAAGTGGGAGTAATACCCCTTTCCTACCTGGCTGGACAGAACAGTCTCTATTGCTTCCTTTTGTAACAGAGCCTTGATCTCCTCTCTTAGTAGAGAGATGTGCGCCTTTCGATAGTGGGACAATATTGGGGCCTGTCTGGAGGTTTTCCAGAAACTCCAGGGTGTGGTCCTGTCCTGTCAACTGAAGCACCCACAAGTCGGTGGTTACTACCTGCCACCCTGGCAGATGACTGGCAAACCTTCCCCCACAGGCTCCCCTGAGGACCTGGAGGAGGGAGGGCAGACCGTTATCAAGCGAGGGAGGGGGGGTTAGGGAGAGCTGAGCCAAAGGCTGTCTGGGCCTTAGCAGGAGAGGCGGCTGTGGCCGACGGAGCCCGACATTTGGGCTGACGCCTGGCCATCTGCTGCTGTTTCATCTGCCAATTTGTTTAGCAATGAAAAGGCTTTTTGGCCTGAAACTTAGGGCAGTACATAGTGTGGACCGACCTAAGGGCCTTTCCTTATCCTGCAGGCTGGTGATGATGTCTTGAGTATCACCCCCAAAGAGGACTGAACCCCTGAGGGGAGCGTCTTGGGTGGCCACCTGCACATCCTATGCTAGACCAGATGGCCTCAACCAGAAAAACCTCCTGAGGCTAACTGCTGTAGTGGCAATGCTGGCCGAGGAATCCACTGCATAGTAGGTGGCCCTGAGAGAGTGTCTACATGCCACTTTGGTGGACCAAATGGAGTCTGCTCAAATGGATTGTGAGTCTGAGTCCAGTAATGCCTCAATGGCTGGCTCCAGCTGGTTAAAAAGGGATTTTTTGGTAGACCATGATATGGACTATGTAGTTCAAGGCACGCATGGCCAGTGTTGATGAGGAATAAAACTTTCTCCCATATTGGTCCAGCTGTCTTGACTCCTTATCAGGAGGAGAGGTGCTCATATGTCTTGGCTTGGAGGACTGATCATGGGCTGCAGCAATGACCACAGAGTCGGCCTTGGGATAGACACTGAGGTGATCCTTCCCCATATGTCCGGTTGGCCTTCTTAGCTACTGTTGGTATCAAGGAGGGCATCATCCAGATGGTGGATGCCAGGTCCTCATCTAGTTCCAACCAGGGGGAAGTGAGGACAGGAGCTGCCTCCTACATGTCCAGATGCTCTGCTAGCCTTTGGCATTTTGGGTCCTGAGCATCGGACTTTCAGTCATAGACTTCTGCTATTTTCTTGAGCAGGTCCATGAAAGAGGGGTCCTCAGGTGGGGATTTAGGGGGCTTCTTAGGTTGAGGCTCCTCCACGAGAGGAGTCTCAAATCCCGACACCGCCAAGGAGGAGGAGTTGGAATCAGAGTCCGGATCTGAATCAGAGGACCAGACGTCAGGTCAGGTTGGTTCCCGGGGTGGTCAGGAGGCTCTCCCTCCTGTGTCTGGCCTGACGATGATTAATCCTGAGGGCCCAGTGTCGGAGGATATGTGGGCGTAGGGGCAGGCCTGGATGGTTGGACCCCTTGACTCTGGGGAACCTCCCAGGAGGGTTGGCAGCTATCCAGCTCTGACACGAGCTGGGCATTGGTCTCAGATCACAAGGACTGGAGGATAGCCCTAAAATCCATTGGCAACTGGGGAGGAGGCAGAGGCGGGGGGCTGGTACACTGGCGGGTAACTCACAAGAAACCCCGGCATCGGGTAACCCGGCATATGAAAGGAGTGTGACGGGTACCCCGGTGGAGGGTAAGTGGGAGAATACCACGGTATCTGAAATCCGGACGGGGATAGCCAGATGGGGTGTACATTGGGAAATGCAGTGTCAGGTATCCTGATGGAGGGCCTGATGCGGGGGTGGTAACCCGATGGAGGGCCTGATGGCGGTGCTGGCAGCCCTGATAGAGGGCCTCGGGGTGCCCCAAAACCCAAGCCTGAAGGACCCAGAAAGACAGGGTAAGATGTCGGACCTGCTGGCAGCAAATGTGGCGTTGGAGTTGGAGGCTCCATCGGAAAAACTGGTGGCAGGGCCCCTAAGGGTTACTTGGGACCTCCAACATTGGATCCAGAGGTGAAGCTGGAAAAGTGCCACCAGATGGATAACCCCATCTCCCGCCCCTCTCTGGTCTGGAGAGGGTGTAGGGAACTCTTCCACTAGGAAGGAGGGGGAGGCCCAATGGGGGGACCTAATCATGGAGAGCTGAGCCAAATCCAGCAACTGGGCATCGTCAGGGCCTTCACCAGATCCCAACACCAGATCAGTCGGGTGGATGTCAGTAGAACTAACGCTTGACTTATTAGCTGTAGTGGTCGGGCAGATGTTGGATGAGCTGACGCCTGACTTATCAACCAGTGCCAGGTGGGCCACAAAGTCCATGGAGCCTGATGACACAGCTTGGGTGGGCGCTCATTGGAAGACCCGACAGGTGATTTATCAGCGCCACCAGACACTGTAGACCAGCTGGTGGAAAGGGGCCTAGGTATGGCAGAAGCCTCAGATGTAGGCGCCCACGGCCACCTTAACTAGTGGCATCAGAGGGTCCAAGGATGGCTCCTGGGGTGGGGGAGGCTTGGCTGCTGCGGCCAACTTCCCAGAGGAAGAAGACCACCACTCACCTGAGGGCAGCCACGGGTGGGAGGGGAACCTGTCCTGGTCCTGGTGTTTCTCCTTTTCCTTCTTCTTTTTATGCCTGGAGGAATCTGGAGGAGAGGAGGAAGTGCTATGGAGTTTCTGAAGCTCTTTTTCAATCGAGGCCATTCTTTGCTGGAGTAAGTGAGCCTCGAGAGCCTGCTGGTGTCGCTTCTTTGTGGCCTGTTTGAAGCTGGAACAGGCTTCACAATCCTCAGTCTTGTGCTCCGGGCCTTGGCAGAAGAGGCAGAGAGTATGGGAATCTTTGTGCAGGAGCTGTGCGCTGCATGAAGCGCACTTATGTTTATACTCGACACTAGGTGACGATGACATGCACAAAAACTATGAAATACTGATAAATTGAAAAGAAAAAATGGATACTCATCCGATAAGTGGTTGAATTGCATCGTACGATCTCTGTGAGGTCCGACATGAACAGGTCGACGGTGGGAAAGAACTGGAAGGCTGGCATGGGGCCCGCCCACTACATAGGGTCACGCCGACATCTGTCATGTGACGTTGGGTTGGCGGTCCACCATCAGACACTGCTAGCTAAAGTTTCTTTGTGGTCCTGACGCCAGGGGGTGCAGTCCTCAAGGTTATTATCTACTGCAAGAGCCCTCTCGAAGTAAGATCTGATCCTGCCATGTATACTGTTATAATGTGAGGGTGTTTCCATTTCTGGGGTACTTACCTCAAGGAGAGGGACAAATTAATTATAATGCTTACAGGATATGCAATGTCGGCTGATGCCACGCTCAACAATCTAGAGGCTAGGCCATCACAGCCTCCAGATTTCTCTGGCTTTAACTTTTTCAGTAACTTTAAATAAAAGCTGTTTTTTTTTAAATGTGTCTCACAGAAAGAGGTTGACAGGTGTCCTGTTAATCCAGCATGATAATTATTTAAGCTTGTAAATAGTTTATTGAATTCAGTAGCAATTTTCAATGGGCAAATTAATACTTCATCACTTGTTTTTATACTGAAATTTATTCCGGGCAAGGGATTTAGTAAGCATTTTATGGACTTCCAAAATTGTTTTGAGTCATTTAAGTTTGTTGTTTGTGAACTCTTATAACAGTTTGCCTTTGCTGAGTTACTTTTTGATTTACACTGATTTCTTACTCAGCGATAAGAATTAAAATTCTGTGGTGACTTACTTTTTTATATTTAGACCATGCCTGTCTCTCTCCTTCATTATCCTTAAATAAACAAAAAATCAGCATTTGCTCATTGAGAATCTCCCACTCACTCTTCTGTTTACATTAGGAGTATCTGCATTTACAATTTTAATAACTTCAGTGATGAAAAGAGTCTAAGGTACAATTTATATCTGTATCAGTTTTAATTAAGACAAATCAACACATGTGTTATATTTAACTTAAAATAATCCCTAAAGTCTAGCACTTTTGGGCGTGGTTTCTTCTTACGCCAGTTACTCCAAATAATGAAAACTGGTTGGTGGTCACTATACTCATAACATCAGCTAATTGGATGAAATAATGTGTTCTGTTCTTTTCATTAATATCCAGTCTAGTATAGAATGATTATGTGACTTTAAATTCAAATGGGTCAGGGGTCTCAATTAATCTCTGTTGTCCTGCTTGTACTGGGATGCTTTTGTAAGTGAGAATAGCATTCTCAGACCAATTAAAATTAAAATAAAATTTCCTTAGTTTACAGAATCTGTCAATCCCTTCTCACCAAGCTTTGGAGGATTATAAACACAACCTACTTTTAATCCACAACAGCAATCATATGGAAGTTGAACATCATACTCATTTATTACTAATGTGCCTTTGAAAAGGCGGCCCACTAGCACAAGTGGAAACGTGTTATGTTCTGCTGCTCAGTTTAACTTGCTGAAGAAATATGCTTTCTTTAAAACTTTTTTTCTCCTAAATTACACATCTTCCCAGACTTTGGAGAGGGGCTAGCACCCCTGGTGGCCTCTCAGCTCAGTCTGCTGCCACTCCCACCATCCCTCCAATGGGGGTCTTTGTGGTGTAGACTCAGAGTGCCTGTCATCTTCATTTAGACTGCAATGTGTTTTTTTTCTCCCGGTTTCCTTCCATAGTCCTACTGCTACCCATGTGGCTTGCACATTTGACTACTGACAGCGGGCAGACAGCAAGCCATTGTAGAGGAAGCATGCTCCCTGGTCCCCCTGCAGGAGTTGCTATTGCAGTGGAACCTGACACAGTCTTCCAAAGGCTGGAAAGTGCTGTCACGGGCAATACTCTTCCTAGCTTTTTGATGCCCCTCCAGCCCCCAAGTCTGCTCCCAAAACCAAAGTAGCTGCAAGTGTGTAAAAATACAATTTATTTATTTTACACTCAGACACCACATAAATATAAGAAAAGCAGATCAGGTGCCACCCTCACAGTCCATCACTAAATCCTGACAGTGTTTTGCTCCCTGCTCCTGGAGCTTTATCAACGGTAATAATTAGCTACTAAAAACACTCTAAAATACTGTGTCAGTGATGACACCAATCTGACATACCTCCCCACACCAAATTATACATAACTAAAAGATTAAAACAGTAGACAGCTAATTAGGAAGCCCAACTGGATAGTACTAGCCTGCTTGCTTCAAGAGAATCACAAAATGTTGTAAGTGAGGGTGGGGGAGGTGGGGGGTGGCAGTGGGATGACAAAGGGGAGGGGGAAGGGCAGCTACAAACTAGGGGTGCTAGCTGCACACTCGAGCAGACTTAGATAGACCCAGTGGTCTGTTTCTGCTGGCACATTTAAATGCCCATATGTTCGTATGATCAGAGAATTAAATATATTAGTACGTTTTCACCTGAGGCAGGCAGCATTCGACAGATTTTGTTAAAGCATTGGGGTATAATGCAGGCAGGTCTGATATAAGACAGGTATGTTAATGGCCACCACAATTCATTCATCGTTGGGCACAAAATCAAAGAAATGTGTTAGTACACTCCCTGCAACTTTATAGACAGCAAACACAGGGTGGCTAGGTGATAGTGCCCCTGCTGGATGTACGCCATGTGGGAGGTGTAAGTTTGACAAGTGTGTAAAGAAAATCAAGAGATTTTCAATCCGATTACTAGCAGGGTATGTGACATCATGGGTCTTATAACATGTGATACTGTTAATGTGGTATACAGTATATGGCCACTTGTCAATGTGGAGCATTCTATATAGGGAAAACAAATAGAACTTTTAAAACCCACATGGGGAGCATGTCAAAGGGGGAATCTAAAAGACATACTTGCAGCCCATGTGAAATTTGCTAGAGGGGAAGGGCAGCATTCTTGATTATTTACTGGGGTAGAGTCAATACACCTTGGACCCAGGGTGGGGGATATTGAGAATTTAACACTAAAGTGAGAGGCATTTGGATGTATACTCTGGGGCCCAGATATTCAAAAGGGTTGCAACATGCGCAACAGGGATGCGCCAGCGCAAGTCGGAAAATGCGCCATTCTGCGATATTCAGCGGGAGGCAGATGCGCCCCCCCCAAATCACAATGCACAAGAGCGCAATGATAATGAATGCATGTGCAACTGAAGGGGGAGGAACCATGCATAAATGGCGTAGTGCGATATTCAACAACATGCGCCATGTGCAATTGGGGAGCAAACGGAAGTTGTGCGATAGTGGAAATGATCCAAAATAAAAAGGAACAAGAGAGAGGTGCAAGAACTCTACAGGGAAGCCACATGTTGCTGAACTGCAGGAAGCCACACAGCTACACAGAAACTGTGAGCAGGACAGGGCAGGAGCAGGACAGAGCACCTGGAACCACCAGGAAAAGGGAAGGTGTGGGGAGCCTGTGCCACAGCGCAGGACAAAATTTGGAAGTGCCACACAGCACTGAGGGCACAGACAGTGGGCAGTATGGCCACTACAGGGAGATGTTCCCGGTGTAGGGGGAGTAGCAGTAAGGACAGTGGGGGGAACAGTAAAACAGCTGCCAGGGGGGTTAACACAAGCCAGGGACATGGCCAGTGCCACCATCCAGATAGAGGCAGTTATGAAGAGGGTGAGAAGGCAGGCAGCAGGGGGGCGCGGCCGTGGAAGGGCCCGTCGGTGGTATGCCCCCAACAGGCAGTACCGAGCCCGCACCAGCTTTGAGCTGTACACTGATACTGAGATCGTGTGGGCTGGTACCGCCTGAACCGGGTGATCCAGAGGCGGCTCTGTGAGCTGTGCAGTGATGTGATGCAGGCACCCACACGATGGAGCCATGCTCTGTCAGTGGAGACTAAAGTGACAGCTGTCATGTGCCTGTTCACCACAGGTACCTTCCAGAGACCAACAGGGGACATGACAGGCATAACCCAGTTGGCCGCGTCATGCCACCTCACCCAATTCCTCAGCGCACTGCTGCCACATGCTGCAGAGTACATCCATTTCCCCAGCACACTGGCGGAGCGCACAGCAAACATACAGGAGTTCCACAGGGTAGCACCTATGCCTAGCATGCTCAGGGCAATAGACTGCACCCATGTGGCCATCCGCATGCCACCTGGCCCTGAAGGGGCCGCATACATGAATCGGAAGGGGTATGCAAGCATCAACTGCCAGGTGGTGTGCGATGCCAGGGGGTGCATAATCAATGTCTGTGCCATGCACCCTGGGGGAGCACATGATGCCTTCATCTGGCACCAGTCCACACTGTGCCACAGGTTCGAGAGTGGGGACATCCCCACTGGCCACCTAGTGGGTGAGTATGCAAACCATGCAGAAAGACATGTAGCTTGGGAGGGGCATAGTCAGAGGTGACATGGGTATTGGCCTAGATGGCCCAAGGCAGGGCGACGCTGATCACCAAACTAATGTCCACCCTCTACACTCAGGAGACAGTGGATATCCACTCCGTCCCTGGCTGCTCACACCATACCGGTGGCCCACGACCCCATCGCAGCAACGCTACAATGAGGGACATGCCACCACACGCAGTGTCATTGAGCGGGTGTTCAGGATGCTGAAGGCACGTTTCCATTGCCTGGACATGTCTGGTGGGGCCCTACAGTACAGCCCCTCAAAGGCCTGCGGGCTATTCCTGGCCTGTTGCATCCTGCACAACATGGCCAATGACTGTGGGATAGCTGTACAGGTCGAAGAGGGGGACAGCGATGGGGATGATGAGGACGCTGGTGAAGATGGTGATGGGCAGCCCCCCCTTGGTCGAAGGCACCCCCGACTGATCCAGATGGCACAGCTGCACCGGGACACCTTCACTGAGGAGCACTTCAACCAACCCAGGTAAGTCATGGGGCCATGTGCAACCACCAGTGTCAAGGGCACAACCCACAAACATGCATGGACAAACCCCAGGGGTGCATGTCATTAAGGGAATTGGCCGAGCATGGAACCGCACACGCTGTCAGGGATGGGCAAGGTCTAACATGGCACACGGTCACACACACACACACACACACACATGCACACACACACACCTCACAAGACATGCACAAAGGGTTGGAGGCACGCGACCCCAACGCCACCCTAGCCACACACACGTCCACAGACCACCACACCCAGTGCCTGTCATCGTGCGTGTGTCAGACACTGGGCACCATTGCACTGTGGCGGACAGCGCAACGCAGGCATCATCATGCACATGCCACAGTGGACAGCAGCCAGGAGGATGTGCAGATGGAATGTGTGAGTGCGTGCAGGGCTGGGTACCCCACCCATGCATTGCACGTTGAACAACACAATGCACACAGGGAAGCATCAGACAGTAGCTGTGGTGGGAGACAGGTCAGTCACGCGCCGCAGTGCCACGGCTGCCACAGATACATGGGCGGCCCCGCCGAGACCTGACAGCAGTGACAGGCTGACCAATGGCCTCATGGGGTGGGACCGACGGTCCCCCAGGGGTTCCGCTGCATGAACTCGACTGTGCTCGTGCAGGAGTCTGCAGCACACCGAACATGCCTGCACCAGGCGTGCTCGGGATGCCCAAAGCTGAACCCGGTGTTGACAAGGAGGGTGTCGCATGACACCGGGAATGGAGGGTGGACATTGCACTGCGCGGTGTCTGCGACGCGTGGGCAAATAACTGTGTGCCCATTGTGGCCATGACAGCTGTGATTGCCTGTGTCTGCCTGTCAATGGCAGTGGTCACATCCTCCTGCATCCGGTCCATCCCTGCCAGGAGCAGAGCGGCGTCTCTGCTGCGTCACTCCTCTGCCTGGCGCAGAGCCACACTGAGTGCATCCATTGCCATCACAAGCCACACTGCTGATTGACTGATTCTTGGAGTATGCAGGTGTGCTGTTCTAAGAGGTCATCTGCCTGATTGGCATGCTGTCCCTCACGGTGTTCACGGCCCTGATGGGCAGCATCCCTTAAGGGTGGGCACTGCACACCAGGACCAGGCCTGGGCATGTCCACAGGCGGTGCACTGATGCCGCCCCCTGACACTGTACCCCCATGGCCATTGGCCAACAGCTGACACTGCCTCTCCGGCTGCCGCTCTCCAGGGCTCAACGGTGCCACCGCAGTGGGCGCAACAGCCCCACTGTCCTGGACACACACCAGTGCTGCCCTACTGGTGCAGACAGGCACAGGCTGGGACTGTGATGTCACGCAGGCCTCCACGACGGCACCACCCATGGCCTTGCCCGTGATGTCACCTGCTGTGTGGCCATCCTGCGGCCCACACCTATCACTGTCCATGAAGTAAGCTCCATCATCATCAGTGACGGATCCGGCACCAGCCCGAGTCTCAGCATGCTGGCATCCATGGATGCTGGCACGCTGGGACACGGGCAGGGCCTCCTCCTCACCTGCTCCACCAACATCAGTCCGGACATTCAGGCTGGCCCACTGTCGCCCTGACCCTCATATGCCTGTGGAGGTGGATGGGCCCTCCTCTATGTCCATGGTACCGCCCTCAGTGGACAAGCCCACCACCGCTGACCCATGTAGATGCTCAGGAGCTGTAAGGGAACACAGCAGCATTAATGTATCTGCCCTACTCTGTCCCCCCCCATTGACAGACCAGGACCTACCATGCAGTGATGGGCTACCACCCATCTGGAATCCACCACCTGGAACACGCTTGATGGCACAACGCCACATGCTGCCAGCAACCCACTCTTCTTGTGGGGTCAGGCATTGCACAGCCGGCTGTCCCCCACTGGTCGCAGACCATGCTGCCCTGATGGCAGCCACCTTGTCCTTAATCCTCCGCCTGTCTGTGCCCATCTTCTTTTTGCACTCCTGCATGGACCGCTGGTGGCTGTCATGCAGGTTGACGGCACGCGCCACCTCTTCCCATGTAGCAGCACGGGCCTGTGGTGTTCCCCGCCGTCCGCTGAGCAGCGGCTCCTGGTCGAGGTAGGCCTCAAACAGGGCATCTGTTTCTACCTTTGTGAAGTTAGGCTTCCTCTTCCTCCCACGTCTCTGTTCCTCTTCCTCCACCTCACGATCGCTCATTATTCATCCTGTGAGAATGACAGGTGTTACCTGTGACTGTGCAGTCCCATGCATGTCCCACACACCACAGTCCACACTCCCAAACAGCATGCAACTCACCACAATAGACGGCAATAACAGACTATGGCCAGTGCAGCCCAATGTTGCATTTTTATAGTGCAATGCATGCAAATGAGGTGAGGCGCAATTATAAGTGGATACAAATGCAGTATCTGCGCCATTGAATGGCTGATTAGCTGATTTGCATATGCTGACTGAATATCACGCTGTTGCACTTTGCGCAATTGTGTTGAACGTGCTCAGGCAAGGGCGCATTTCTGTGACATGCGCAGTACACATCGAATGGCGCATGCCCGGGGTGATGACGCAGATGCCTGCCATGCTGCTGATGTGCTGTGCATGGGAGGCAATGCAGGGCATGGCCACCATTGTGCCAGTGGCGCTACTGCACTGTTCACATATATGGCGCTCTGGCACTGGGGCGCCATAGGCGCACTGGGTCCACAGTGTGGTAGGCCGCTACAGGAGGTGGCACACAGGCACCCAATCATGCTACACGCATTGAGTACCAATCGTGCTGTGGCAGTCCGTGCGTGAGAGACCCTTGACCCTGTGCCTGACCTTTGCCCCCTAGGCGCCATGCTTCTGCATGGGTGCACCACTATCGTGCTGTTCAGTGACAGCGTGATAGGGAATGGCAGCACTGTACCGTGCAGCATCTGCATGTGGTGGACTGCGCTACCGAGCGCCATTTTGACTCCAACCAGCTTTAGAGATGGCACGAAGGAGGGCTGCTGTCTGGAGCCAGGTGGAGCTGGCCAATTTGGTGGCCATAGTAGAACCCCATGCTGGGGCACTTTATGGAGATGCATCCCTGGACAAGGCCAGGAGTGCAGTATGGGAGGAGGTGGCGGTGGCACTGGAGGAGGCCACTGGAATCAGGTGCACAGCCGAGCAGTGTCGCCACCGATACAGGGACCTCCAGCGCAGGGACGCAGACAGGCTTGCCCGCCTGCGGGCACGTGCCAGGAGGGGCACGGTGCCACAGCCAGGTAGGTGCACCATCCATACACTGTTAACGTCCATACTGGTATCACGGTTGGATGTGTCCGGCACTAGGGGAGGGCTGTCCAGTGTTGACCATGGTGGTGGTATCGGGGGGGTGGATGGGTATGGCTGTGTGGGATTGCACACACATGGGGTGGGGGGACTTTGCTACCAGATTGTACTGATGTTCCTCTCTCCATGTTTGCACCTTAGGCCCAGAGGAGCACCGGCGGGCGAGAGAGAGGAGGCGCCGCCAAGAGAACCAGTAGGACAGGAGGGATGCTTGACCACAGAGGCGCAGGGACCAGCCTGATGATGGTGAGTGCCTTACATCCATGATTACTATTACATGCTGTGTAACAGGGCAGGCAGCAGGGCATGGCCACCATCCATTGACACCACTGCCATGCATGCAACTTGTTACAGTCAGCACTGTCCAGTGGCACTGCATGTCTGGGAGTGCATCAATGGTGGTCCATGCATGCACCGGGTACATGGCTGTGCCACTGCCTTCGCACCACATAGCCATGTCACTGTACGGCCATGGTGTTGCTGTGCGGGACATGGGCAGTGGGTGTGTGCAGCGGTCCACATGGCTGCGAGTGCCTGGGTAGACAGGTCTTGTGGACGCGGTCACTGTGGGTGGTTGCACGCCATCACAGGGGCATGGCACACGGCTGTATGCCATGCACAATGGGTGGGTTGCAGGGGGCTGGAGAGTCACACGTATTGACTCTGCTCCCTTGTCCTAGGTTGATGGCGATTGATGACCATTGAAAGGGGCATGCAGGAGTTATTGCAGCTGGCAAGGACGTCCCTGGAGATCCTCCAGTGAATGTTGCGGCATGGGGTCAGGAGGCGGAGGACATGTCAGCGCCACAGAAGTGAAGAGCGGGGTGGATGATAGGCCCTCCATGTCCCCGGAAACACCTTACCCCTCTGGACCCACCCTCACACCCCTTCTTTCCTCTCCTATTTGTTCACCCTTGCCCCTTACCCGCCCCCACCTGCTATGTGGCCCTTCCCCCATTGTAAATATTTGTAAATAGTTTTGTTTCTTACCTCTGTTTAATACATTTGTTTTGTTATGACAACTGTGGTGGTCTATGATTTGCAGTGGGCTACAGGTGCTCAGCTGCAGTGGTGTGCATGGCGTCAGGGGTGGTGCAAGCATGGGCGTGTGTGTGTCTGGAAGGGAACCGCCTATGGTGTGGGCGGGGGGATCAGTCACTGTCTGTGGTTTGTGTGTTGTTCTCTGTGTACTGGATGCCTGTGTGCAGTGGTCCATGGTGCATGCACGGTGTCCATGGCACCCATGTCAGACCATCCATGGCCTGTGCAGCTGACACCCTTGCATGTCTGTGATATGCACCGTCTGCTGGCATGTCAGTGGTGGCTGTCCATGCTGGACAACCACTGTTCCCGGCACAATGCCAGGTTGCCTCCTGTCACCAGTATGGTGCACATCTGCCTCCGGTGGCACTGTGGCCTCCACTGTTGTTGTCTCCCCTCCATGCTGTTGCTTGTGTCTGTTGCAGGGGATGTGCTCCACTGTCTGTCACTTGTGCTACGGCCACATGCTGGTGGCATACAGCTTCATGGTGCCTGCGCAGGGTGGCTGGCACACCTGTGCCATGTAGAGGTGCTGGCTGTGTGTACACGGCTGCCATGGCCACACGCCAGTGGCTTGGTTGACCCGCTACTGTGTCCCTGTGTTGGTGTGCCCTTGGGCATGGGTGGGTGGGTGTTTGTCTATGCACAGTGTTGCATCCTGTGTGGTGCATGCTTCCATGCAACACTGTGTGTGTCTGTGCTGGCTGTTGTGGCCAGTGCTGGGATGGGATGTGTCCTTGGGAGGGTGTGCAGGGTGCTGTACCGCTGGTGGTGGGGTCCGGGGCATGCCCTGTCACATGTAGAGTATCTCGTGTGCCGCATGGTCGGTCTCTCAGCTGTACCTCGGGGGGGACGTGCAGGGTGGCACTGTGTATGCAGTTATTGCATCGCTGTCTGCTGCCGCCCACTGCAGGGTGCACATGGTGGGGCTGCCTTGCATGGCTCCATGGTGCACAGGGTTGCATTGTCACAGTGGGAGTGGTGGCATGCATGGGGTGTCCTGTGCTGTTTGGGCACTACTCCTGGGCAGGATGTATGGGGATCATGGTGCAGGGTGTGCTCTGCATTGGTGGGATGGTGTGGCATGGGGTGGTCAGCCCTCCTTGTGTGCCGGTCACAGCTTGTCAGGGGGTGTGCTGGGGCACCATGCCCCGGCTGTGGGTTGGTTGCTGGTATCCATGGGCTGGTGGTTATTCTGGCTCTCCACCGGTTGTGCAGTGCATGGGGTGTGGTGGGCGATGTCTGTTCTGCTGTGTGCTCCTATGCCCATCTGTGGCATGGGTGGTGGGTCCCTGCATCCTGTCCCTGCGCATCCTTGTTTGTGCTGTTGCACTGCTGCCCTGCTCCATGGGGCATCCCTGGTTGCACTATGGCGCATCTGGACTGCTCCACTGAGCATCCCTGGTTGCGCTATGGCACATCTGAACTGCGCAACTGCACATCCCTGGTTGCGCTATGGCGCAGGTGGCGTGATATTCAGTTGTGTGCCACAGGCACATCTTGACCTGCGCAGTTTTTGAATATCGTGCTTCTTGCGCATGGGCGCAGTGGACTTGCACTTGCTCCTGCTGTTGCGCACTTTTTGGGGGCAGTTTGAATATCCGGCCTGGATGCTTTGAGACACCCCCCCGGTTTAAATGGTCACATTAAGATATCAGTTTTTTTCATAAAACAAGGGGTTCAAGGTTTAGTCTTTGCCCTGGTATTTGTAATATATTTTGTGATAGTTCTCAGTGGAAGGATTTTTGCTTACTAAGACTGTGTCAGTGTTTAAACTTGGAGCAAATGGGCTAGTTGTGAAAAAAACGTGAATTGTCCCTTTGAAGGCAATTGTTAATAGTAACATTAACTGTTTTTGTCTTATTTTCAAGACAATAGGAAGGTGATTATCTCTCTTGGTGGGAAGAACATATTGTGGATCAGCCGTAGAAAATGAATGAGTGAACTTGAGGTCTGTTCTAAAACATCTGCTGCTTAATAAGCTATAGAAATGGAATGGAATTACTTGGAACTCGAGGACTGTTTCAAAACATCTTGTTTGTTTGTTGTTGTTTGTTGAATTTTGTTGACCCGGTAAGCCCACTGGGCCTAGAAGTCCTTTTTCAGGGGCGACCGGGGGAGGGGTGAGTTTACAGATGGTAAGCAACTGAATTTGAACCAGATTAAGCTGCTGGTGGTATTTTTTAGTTAATGAGGGAAATTTGGCCAGGACACGGGGGAAATTCCCCTACTCTTTTCGATAAGTGCCATGGGATCTTTAACATCCACCAATCCAGGCAGATGGGACCTCGGTTTAACGTCTCATCTGAAAGACGGAAAGACATCTGTCACTTAATAAGTCATATGAGGCCCCCTTCTTTATATTTAACCAAGACTTTAATGCTTGCTATTTGTAGTTAAGCTTTGTATTTGGACCTGATATTGATAACAATTAAGGACCCTAGAGAAATTAAGTTTTATGTTCAGAAAATGGTCAAAGTTCTACATATGTATATATGGGGAATCTATAGTTGTTACACGTGGTGTGTTGGGGGTATTATCATTAGTAGATAGCAATTTATGTATTAAATAGATTAATTATGTATAATTTGGTTTGGGGAGGTGCGTCAGATTGACATCATCACTGTTATATTATTTTAGCATGTTTTTAGTAGCTATTATTACCCTTGATAAAGCTCTGGGAGTAGGGGGAGAAATGCTGTCGGGTTTTAGTGATGGACTGACACATGGTCTGCTTTTGTTATATTTATGTGGCGTGTGAGTATAAAATAAATAAACTATATTTTTCACACACTTGTAGCTACCTTGTTTTTTGTGACTTGGGGGGGTGAGTTGCAAGGCATTTTTATGTTTGCTTGCATGCATGTGCAAGAAACATAGTGCTACCACACGTGTTTTCATAGGTGTGCCTCCCCCACTTCCAATGCCCTGCTCCCTTTTGCAGGCATGGCTGCATCACGGCAATGAATGTCCGAGCTGTCTATGACAGCTGTTCAGATGCAGTGGCGTACAGTTGAAAGGAAAACACTGCAGCTCATGTAGGCAATTTGCATACTGCCGTCTGTCGGCAGTATGTAAATTGCCTACACGTCAGCGCTCACTGCATCCGAACTGTCATAGACAGTTCATCCCCCCACACTCACCTACGTAGCATGCTGGGAGCCCACCCCCAGTGTGCTCATGCAGTCCCGAGTCCCCCCAAACACTGTATGGCCAACGGGGGTGCTCAATCCCCCATCAGCTCCACTGCTCCCCAACAGATTTCCAGGTGCCATGCTGGGAGCCCACCCCAGCATGGCAAATCCATCTGGCGATGGAGGTGCCCAATCCCCGTCGGCTCCACTGTACCCCCACAAAAACCCTGACTTCCAGTTGCCACGCTGGAGCCCACCCCAACATGGCAAATGTCCGTATGGCGATGGGAGTGCCCAATCCCCATCGGCTCTACTGCCCCAAACAACTTTCCAGCTGCCTCACTGGGAGCCCACCCCAGCGTGGCAAAGTCCCGTGTTGTCTTAAAATAAAATTACCTGTAGAAAAAAACGGTCCATCGCTGACTGTCTTGGCCCCCTCCCCACCCGCACCCACCCTCTGCTACCTGCCTCCCCACCTCCCTCATCCCCATACTTACCTTCGAGTCCGACGGTGATCTTGGTGGACCGGGAACACGTCTGCACTCTTCAAAGCCGACCATGAACTGAGGAAATGCCGGTAAGCTGTATAATGGAATAAATAGGGTTTTTCAACTTTGATGCATATCTCAGGCATTTTGGGGAATTTTTTCACCAAATTTTCAACATGGGGTTCTTGGGACCCCACCTCATGAATTCTGGTGCTGTCATTTTGTTATTCGGTCCCGAAAGGTGATTTGGTGGTCACTGCGTGGAACCACCTTTTGGGACCAAGTAATGAAACAACAGTGTCACAGTTCATGTAGTGGTCCCCAAAACCCTATGTTGACAGTGAAAAAAATCTTCAAAATATATTTCTGAGTGTCGTCGCGAGTTCCTCGCACTCTCGTAGCGTCGATAATTTTAATATTTTCACTCCAGATTTTCAACATTGCCATTTTACCACACCTGCTTAGGAGCAGTATAGCTGTCATTTTTCACATCTCACCCAAAATGTGTTTTCATGCAAGTGGCACACAATGGTGTGGTCGATGTGCAAAATCAATGTTTTGGACAGATTAAGAAAGTCACAATGACACTGTTCATGAGCAGAGGTCTTAAAATGGCTATGTTGAAAATTTGGTGACAAATGTCTGTAAACTGACTGTGTTACGAGTGTACATTGCGCAGTTTCCATGCACTGTCGTAAGTTCATGAATTTGTAATATTTTCAGTCCAGATTTTCTACACTGGTATTTTTTTACATCTCCTTATGAACATTACAGCTGTCATTTTTCACACCCTGGCTGAAATGTGTTTTCGCAGTTCTGGCACAGAAATGCATGGTCGCTGTGGGAAATCAGTGTGCGGGACACATTAAGAAAATCACAGTGACACTGTTCATGAGTGGAGGTCCCAAAATGCCTGTGTTGACAATCTGCTTGACTAATCCTCAAACTAATTACATTACGGGTGTGCATTGCGCAGTTTCTGTCGCCCTACAGTGACTTCGCCAGTTTTTTTATATTTTCACTCCAGATTTTCAACATTGCCATTTTTTACTCCTCCTCCTCATGAACAGTATAGCTGTCATTTTTCACATCCTGTTCAAAATGTGTTTTCGCACCTGTGCTGCCAAATGACGTAGTAGCTGTGCAAAATCAGCTTTCAGCTAACAAACTGATATTGCCACAGTTCATGAGGTGGGGGTCACAAAAACCCCATGTTGAAAAATTGGAGTGAAAATACCAATGAACGCTTGTGCCGTTAGGGTTTCTGGCCATAACGCCCCACCCTGTACAGACTGACAAGCATCAGGGATGTGACTTGGGATTCTCGCCTGTAATGCTCATACCATTCCACCCCTACCTACACCCTGCAGCCAGCGACAGGCATCGAGGTGTGCCTTGGACTCTTCAGCCCAAAATTTCACCCCATTCGCCTATACTGCACCCATCTCATCGTATTTCCTTATGGAATGGGATGAGCATAAGGTCCAAAGACCCCAAGGCACACAGTGACACTTGTCGGTGTCTGCAGAGTAGGGTGTGGTGAAATGGCATGGCTGTTATGCCTGACTACTCAAAGGTACTCCCCAATGCCTGTCAGTCTCTGCAGGGTGGTGGTGGGGTTGGCTTCAGTTCAATACTTCACTGCCATTCCTATTATGCATCTCTCTAACTCCTTCGCTACCAATGCCAATGCCAGCAAGCAAACATTCGGCATTGACAAATGCTTGTTGTTGCTATATCCGCCCTGTCAGCCCACTTTTTTTAAACCCTCATTTTTGCTGTAGACCTAACTTGATCTATGGTGCCATGTCTTGCCCTCCCTTCCTTACCCCATGATTAAACAAGCAAGCCAGGTTGGATTTGAACCTACATTCTTCTGATCATCATTCTCATTATCCACTGTGCCATGTGCCCTGTTTTTTTTTTTAACACACACACACACACTTAGCTTTAGGGATTCATGTAAAACAAGCATTTGTCAATGTCAGTTGTTTGCTTGCTTGTGTTTGCTGTGTAGTTGCTGGGCATAGATAGTGCAGTGGGTAAAATTAAAAAAGTACTAACAGAAGTTGCAATAGTGAAATTGTAATGATTGGGAAATGAAGAGTTTCACAGATAATAGAAACATAGAAACATAGACTTTGATGGCAGATAAGGACTGCTTGGCCCACCTAGTCTGCCCATTTTGTTGTTTTCTTAGACTGTGACCTTGAAATGTCAAAATACTAGTTTTTATTACCCCAGCATAGGAATGTGATCTTGGTGCCCATATTATAGGTTGGAACCAGCCCCTCAAGCATCTGTTCCATTTTTCTGTCCCCTTTAACTCCACCAGTTTACAAGCCCCCCCATGCATGGCAGGGTCTGATCATGCCAGAGCTAACCCTCCCATCTGCTCCTGAGTGTGGAGGCAGGAGTTCTCAGTGTTGGGAGAGGAGTGGATGGTGGCAGGGGTGAGGGCTGAGTGCACCAGGGATCACCCTGCCTGAGATAAGGCTTTTCCTTGCTCTTTGGATCTATGCTCCTGGGGATGTCGGCCTGTTAAGCTGAAGTGTCATGAATGCAGACTGTTCAGAGTGGAGCTTGGTTGGTGTCCCCACTCACTGCTGCATTGCAGCTGTACTGCCACCTGTGTCACTGGGTGACAGTATTGTAGCAGCCACTGTGACCCTCCATCTCCAGAGGAAGAGTGCATCCTCTGGGTGGCTCAGTTTTCCTCCTCCTCCCTTTCAAACAGTCCCTGACAACTCATGCTTATTCCCAAACTCAGGTCAGCAGCATCACGAGCAGTAGTGAGCACTACCACTGCGTCATGGTAAATAAGTGTAGTTGTGGACTGGCTTGGCCTTTATTTATTACAATTTATGAGAAATTAAGCTGATTCTGAGATGGGATGTTTGTACTACTGCAGCTTTATATTAGAGCCAGCTTTTTATCAACTGTGTTTGACCCTTAGATATGGGGTCAATCCTGGGGGGGTACCTTGCTACCTCACCTTACCCCAGCCATCTGATGTTAAACAGTGTGATCTTTCCACTAATTAAGAGTCCTGCTACTTTTGTGATCTACTGCACTAGTTCATGATACTGAACTGTATAAATACCCCCACGCTGATGTGCAGTAGGGTTGGGTGGCACCAGCACAGTACAATTGCATGCCTGAACCATTTCCAATGAGGTTCCAAGTGAGGCGTCAAGGATCCTTACTATGTCCGATGTTACAGGGCATTGGTCGAGGTGTGTGCAGCCCTGTACAGTTACTACAGTACATGGTGCAACAGGTGGTGTAGTCACTGTCACTTGAGTACAGTAGGTCTCAAGGATAACTGTATGGAGGGTGGTATTTTGACTGCCACATGTACAGATGAACATGGTGATCTTCAGCACATCCTGTAGACAATAATCATACTAATTTGTACTGTAGGTAGGCCACAGATCCACTCACTTATATATGTCTCCACATTATGGAGTACTGGCTTTGGATTCAGCAAAAGTACTGACAGTTCTTCATGTACTAAACATACCTATACATCACTACAGTACAAGCTTTATGTGCTCGGATAGTGCCACCGCGGATCTGCCAGTGATCCGTCAGATGGTGGCACTATTTGAGTGGGATTTGTCCTGGGATCTGACCGAATATGGAGATCGGATCCCGGGTCGGATCCCGCATTATCTCGCGCCGGATCAAGGGATCTGGCATCAGATCCCAGCACTGGATCCAGGGATCCTGTGTTGGATCCCTAGATCCAGCACTGGATCCCTGGATCCGGCCGTTGGATAATGTGAGATCTGACTCAGGATCAGGTGGCTGGATCCACGGGAAGATAGTGGTGGTATCCGCCCGGATCTCCTATTCTGCTGAATGGGCAGGTATCTGGTGGATCCGAATTGGTCCCGGATACCATCTGAGCACCAGTTTAGCCACTCTGAAAATTCAGCACATGCTTAACCAATGAGTTATTCTTTCATGTGTTATATACCAGACAAATATGATAGGATGGAGGAGCACATTGCTATTGGAAAGTTTTGGCCATATAACAGGCAGTTTATTGGTGAACTGTGAGAACCTCCCAGGTCATGGACACGTCGACTAAGTGGTGTGGATTTTACAGTGGCTGTGCTGTTTCTGCTTGGAACATTAGAGGTCACATTTTGTAAGATGTTTGTTATCCAATAAATTATTGCTTTCCCAAGTAGACACCTGTTGGCAACCAGCTACATCCTATATCGTAACATGTAGGAATTGTTTCACATGCACTGACTGGCAACGGGTTTATTTTATATTTATGTATTATACAGATCCATTTCCCCAGTCAACCACACAATTAATGTATATTGCCTATCACTCTCATCCATTTATGAACACCCTTATGGGACACCCTTTCAGCCCTAATTTTAGTTGATCAAAGCCATAGCTTCCCCAGATAGCTTGTTGTCAAACACTGCCTTGCTAAATCAGACATATTTTACCAATTTGTACATATACAACATTAGTACCCCAACAGTTATTCCTGTGCGTGAACTTACTTATCCTTTCAATTGATGCTGTGCCTGCACGTGTTGGACAGTAGTCTTTAGTGTATGGGTGTTTATATTATACATCATATATACAATGTGCTTCATGTGTTGGACAGTAGTCTTTAGTGTATGGGTGTTTATATTGTACATCATATATACAATGTGCTTCATGTGTTGGACAGTAGTCTTTAGTGTATGGGTGTTTATATTGTACATCATATATACAATGTGCTTCATGTGTTGGACAGTAGTCTTTAGTGTATGGGTGTTTATATTGTACACATATATACAATGTGCTTCATGTGTTGGACAGTAGTCTTTAGTGTATGGGTGTTTATATTGTACATCATATATACAATGTGCTTCATGTGTTGGACAGTAGTCTTTAGTGTATGGGTGTTTATATTGTACATCATGCACACAATGTGCTTCATGTGTTGGACAGTAGTCTTTAGTGTATGGGTGTTTATATTGTACATCATACATACAATGTGCTTCATGTGTTGGACAGTAGTCTTTAGTGTATGGGTGTTTATATTGTACATCATATATACAATGTGCTTCATGTGTTGGACAGTAGTCTTTAGTGTATGGGTGTTTATATTGTACATCATATATACAATGTGCTTCATGTGTTGGACAGTAGTCTTTAATGTATGGGTGTTTATATTATACATCATACATACAATGTGCTTCATGTGCTTGTTACCGTTAAGTATTACTTTTGCTTGGATTTCTGAAGCAGGCTTTCACCATACATTAAGGGGACACGTCATTCCTGAAATACCATTGATCTGCTGGGTGCATATGTTCAGTAGTTATTAGTAGTAGCTCCACCTTGATGGTCTGGCTGTATTATTATGCTTCATCAGAATACAGCGCTAGCGTAATGCAGTGTACACCGAATAACTGACCGTTGCAGCAGCAGCTATCAGTCGTGTCCAGAAACTGTCAGAAACCAGCAGGGACTATGGTCATAAATAGACCATGGGTTCAATTCTCAAAGACTCCTTAGACTGACACAAGCTGCCGCCAAAGGCAGCTTGCATCAAAGCTGGGTGCACTGGGAATCCTGTGCCTGATTCTCTATGGGGCAGGGTGCTGGCGGCAAAGTCCCATGGCTTGCGGCAACCATGGCTGTGCACCAAACAGACAGCACACCGGGAGGGTTTTCCACAAGCCGCAGGGTGGCTGTGTACCACTCTAGACCTCGATGGTTTAGCAGTCCCCCCCACATGCTTGTATATGTAAAAGTGTATAAAAAGTATACCTGGTGATCTAGCAGTCACCCCTCCCCAATCCCTGACGTCCCTGTAGTGGTATGTAATAATATACCCCTTCCTGGTGGTCTAGTGGTCCCTACTCCCCGATCCCCAATGTCTCCTGTTATGTTAATAATTATTATTGCCCCCTTCCCTGGTGGTTGAGTGGCCCCCCGCCTCGATCCCTGATGTCTCCCATTATGTTAATAATAAGTATAGCCACCTTCCCCAGTGGCTGAGTGACCTCGCATCCCTGATGCGGCCCAATGGATAATAATTACTATTGCCCCCTTCCATGGTGGTTGAGTGGTCCCCCAACCCCTCCCCAGCAGGTAGTGTCACCACCCTGCTCCCCCATGCCAGAACAGAGCCAGAGACTGGCACAGCCCTCCTCTCTTCTGCTGCCACTGACTGAACTGTCACTTGCATACTGTAAAGTGTACGGCTTATTAATCAATGCGTGCACACACTTACAGTACGCCTAATGACAGTTGAGTCGGTGGCTGGACCAGAGGTGAGAGGAGGCCAGCCAGCCGCGCTCTGTTTTGGTATGTGGAAGCGGGGTTGTGGAACCACCTGTTGGGGTGGGAGGGCCACTAAACTACTAGGGAAGGGGGCAATAGTATTTTTATCATAACAGGCCACATCGGGTATTGAGCAGGGAGGGCCACTCGACCACCAGGAAAAGGGGCAATAGTAATTAAGTAATAGTAATTTAGTAATAGTAATTAAGACAAAGGTTATGCTGTTTGGCACAAAAGGCAAACTCCTACCTCCATGTTTTTTTTCTTTGGATGGCCCTGCCCTTGAAAATGTCCCCTACTTTAAATACCTGGGGGTAACGCTGGCTCCTTCCCTCTCCTTTGCTGAACACATTAATCTGGTTGTTCAAAGAGTGAATCAGAAACTTGGGGCAGCCTGTCGTATAAAACACTACTTATCTAAGGAGGCCCGCCTGGCTATCGCTGTTGGAAATCTCCTGCCCATCCTTGACTACTGCGCTCCCATATACTCGCGAGTACCCACTGCCCTTCAAGCCCGACTCACATCTGTCTACAACAACGTCTGCTGATTTGCCCTACTTGCCCCATTTGCTTCCCACCACTGTGACCTCTACCGGTCCCTCGGCTGGCTATCCCTCAGAGCTCGCTTTGACTTTTCCCTTGGCTGCATGGTTGACAGCTCCCTCAGGACTGGGGAAGTGTCCCCTCTCTACTCCCTCCTAAAGACTAGACATTCTACTAGGACTCTTCGTTTCTTGGCTGTCTCCACCCCCCAGAAATCCCTAGTGCTGCTACTAGTATGGGTAGTAAAGCTCTATCAGTTGCCGCTCCCTTCCTGGAGCAAGCTACCCTCATGTCTTGGATCAGCCTCCTCTCATCTCACCTCACCTTCAAATCTAGTTTCAAAACCTGGCTCCTTGGAGAATTTTGATGTAACTGTTCATCCAGGTAGCCCCACCACCCTCCCT
This sequence comes from Neoceratodus forsteri, assembly GCA_016271365.2. Taxonomy (NCBI): domain Eukaryota; kingdom Metazoa; phylum Chordata; order Ceratodontiformes; family Ceratodontidae; genus Neoceratodus; species Neoceratodus forsteri. The sequence goes on from CM057456.1 coordinate 289,742,008, forward strand.
GGCAGCCGTACCTCTCTTTCCTCTTGTTTTTTCTCTGCTGTACTTGTGCTTTTACCCTCCCCTGCATCTATGCTTCAGTGGTTGCCAGGCCAGTTGGGCAGTCAAGTTGCAGTAATGTGGGAAACCGCTTACTGCCACCTTAACTCTTGCTACCTATGCCTCTCAACCTTTGCCTGGTTGGTTCTCTGCTTCTATGAACCTGTCAACTCTACTTTATGATGCAACTGTTAAATGGATGTTCATCCAAAATTTTCACTGTACTGCACCAACTGTATTCCTTGCTAATTATATAGCATGCACTTGTATAGTTTATAATTCCATATATTGTATGTACTGTACTTTATAAATCCTTGCTCATTGCTGTGTAGGTAACTTATGTTAGGTTTGCATTTGTCAAATTGCTTATCTCTTATTTCTCAATCAGTATTTCAAGTACTATACTGACTGTATTCCTTGTAATTACGTTATGTGTATGTATGTATGTATTCCTTGTCCTTGCTGTGCCAATCCTGTAGCCCGGGCCGTGCCTGAAAATGGTCCTTTGAATCAGCGTACCTACCCAGTAACCAAAGTCATAAATAAATAAATAAATATTATCATAATGGGTCACATTGGGGATTGTGGAGGGGAGACCACTTGACCACCAGGAAAGGGGGCAATAGTAATTATCATAACTGGCCACATTGGGGATTGGGGACGGAGGCCACTAGACCACCAGAAAGGAGTATATTATTACATACCATTATGGGAACATCGGGGATTGGGGAGGGGGGACCCTGGCACATTGCCTCAAACAGGCAACTGTTCCAGAGGAGAATTTTCCAATAACCCTTAGACCAACCAAGGCTATTCTAAGGGTACTTCGAATTTCTCCTTCTGGGAGAGTTCTTCAAATCCCACTTTTGGGGATGTGTCAGCTTGCATCTGCCAAATCCCCCCTATCACCATGTTGCAGCCAATTTTTCGGGACATGGGTGGTGCAAGCCCTGACTGAGGCAGGCAGCCTGTGGTTGATGCAGGCTGCCATTGAGAATTGCTCCTGGTCCACCATTTGACAGAAGGGGCACTTTGCGCCATTCATTGTGGTGCAAGCCCTTTGTGCTGCACTGGGAGCTTTGAGAATTGAGCCCCATGTCTACAGAATTGCCCACACTTGCATCAGGCACATTTGGGCTGTCACATGCACAGACCTATCACACATCTGTGCCTGTTATATGCCATCTGAAAGTTCTGCCCAAACACTTTACAATCTTCTTTTGTGTAGCTCATTCACTGACAATTATTCCTTTATGGCATGAAGGAAGTAGCTTCCTGGAGTTTGAGCTGTGCCACTTTAGCTTAGATCTGGGCAGCCCCCCTATGGGGTTGTGGTGGGGGTTACAAATGAGTACTGCAGGCACTGCATAGAGCACCTTGGAGCATTGCAGAAAGCACCCTGCAGGGTGTACTGCAGAGAGTGCCAGGGTGGAACGCATGAACCACCTCAGGGCTACTTTGCATGAAACATCAGGGGGAGGGCAGCACTGCATGGGGCAGAGCATCCTGGTGGAAAAATTGCACAGAGCTTACTAGGTTCCTTAAGTGAAGTATTATGTGGAGTTGTGTGTGTGTGTATGTGTGTGTGTGGGGGGGGAGGGGTTTTGCACAAAATATCAGCGGGACATTACTTGGAACACCTTGGGGGAATTGCATGGAGTATATTGGTGGTGAGAGAGCACTTTGTGGCAAGAAGACGCTGCATGGGGTATTTTTTTGCCTTATATTAGAATGCTTCCTTTGCCCATCCTGCTTGTTCCTGATGGTGGGTGCACTTCTAATAACTTGGGACAATACAGTATTGTCTCAACTGCTGCCATTTTTCTTCCAGCAGCAGGCACAAGACACACAAAAAACAAAGAGAAGCAAGCACCACTAATAGCTATATTTATTACCATACTGTAATTACATTTATTTTGCAAAATAAATGAATGCAAAAAGTGGGCATATAGCAGACTACTGACTGACATTAAAATTGCTCGTTTTTGATGTTGATAGTTAGTCTGCTAGATGCCGATGGTGTGGACCCTTTTTTGTATTAAAGGAGTACTGCTTTGAATTTGTTAAGTGGGGACCTAGTTTAATAGATATTGGTTGTTATTATCAATAAAGATGTGACTTTGGTTCAGACCTGTGTGTTTTTTTCCTCTTATTTTTGTCTGCTCACTGAACCCTTGTGCTGCACCTTGAGGTTCCATGTTTACTCTGCCTCAGGATGGAAGTGACGTACATCTTGACTCTCACAAGTAAACACAACATCTGCAGTAATGGCACATTTATCTGTGTCAGATGTGGTGGGAAATCATGTAGATGAGACTTGCGGTCCTCATATGACAATAATTCCTTATCAGCTTGAGCTTCAGAGAAGGGACCAATCCAACTCCATTTTTAATCGGATGTCAACATTGTCAGTCAATCACATATCTCTTGTGGTAATACTGTATGCTGACTGGTTTCAGGAAAGGTATATGTGACACTTTCCAACTATTAAATACAATGTTTTTTAATTTGGATTTCATTATGTAATGCTGTCTTTCTGTTTTCCCCTTAGATACAGCTACTAAGAATAATGGTGTACTGAAATGTTTTTTCTTTAAATTAGATAAAATTTATTGAATATAATAAATCCAACAACATTGACTGAACAAGATGTAACCAACAGATTTCAAAAAAATTCCTCCTCCTCCCTCCTCCCTCCAAATACCACCCCCAACTGGTGGAGCTACCTCTATGCCAAAAGGTACTGAAATGTTTAAAAAAGATGTAATTTTATTTCTCCCTGGGATGTATTTCACCTTTCATGACTGTAGTTTAATCGCTTGCTTATGTTGTGAAAGCTCTTATTTTGTGATCAGTGCTTCAGCCTGAGGTTCGGGGCAGGGTTGCATCTGTGCAGCTGGGCTGATTCAATTGCGATGAATTCTGTACAAGACCTTTTCTTTATTAATAGACTTGGTTTTGAATGAAATTATTCATACTAGCGTCATCATTAGTTCTTTTTCACCTGGACATAATGGTACAGGGAGCTAATGGTCTGAAGACTCTGCACAGATCAAATCACAATTACACATTTACACATAATAAAGTATACCAGATCTAAATCCATTCACCACGTGTTACAAAAAAAAAAGATGTGAAGCAAACAAACTGGTTGATACGGTGGCTCTCTTTTATAAGTCATTGTCTCCAGCTATTTGCAACACACTTCCTCTATCTGTCAAGCTAACACAAACAATACCAACATGGCATGGAAACACAGTATATTACAATAATAGATTAGGGGTGTGCAAATACATAAATTGTGTATTTGTCGAATATGCAACGAATACACCTGGGGTATTCGACTGTATTCAGGTATTTGACCATGTTGATATTTGACCATAATGTAGCACATTTATTAAAAATGCTGTAGACATAAAAAAATACCCCAAAATATACAAATAAGAATTTTTCTGCTCAGCATGGGTAGAGGGTAATACTAGCTTATGAAAACACCTGATACTGATGCAGAGACGGACAGCATAAGTTTAGTTTAAAGGAAATGACCAGTTACTGTTGTGTGCTTTCCTGCCAGTGCATAATAGTGTAGAGTAGAGACTTGTTCTCTATAGAAACCCATCCTTTTCAAAATGCTGTTGTACCACAGTTCAAAGGTCATGGAATGTGATTGTACCCTCCGTGGTAGAACAGCATTCTAGAACCTCTAGAGACTGCACAGGTCAGTTTCATTGTGAAAGAGGAAAAAAACACAATTCACACATTTCACATAATGCTATACACTATAAAAAATACAGGATGAGCAACTTTATGCAGAACCAGTGTGTTCTGCCACCTCAGGGTTCTGATTCCCACGGACCAAATCAAAACCCCTCTGTGGCAGAACACACTGGTTGTGAATAGTTGCCCATCCAGAATTCTCTATTTTATGCCTCTGATTAGTGTTTCTGTGTAAACAAATATATTTTTTCTAACTGCAGTTTGGTATTAAAACTTTAAAAAAGTGCTTGAAAAGTTCTATTTAGCTAGGCTGCCGCCCACTAGCAGCCATCTCATGGGAGCCGCTCACTCCCTTACCTGTGACATGCTAATGCACTCCCACTGGCCCATGCGCTCTTAGACAGGGCACATTAGCATATCTGGGGCATGAGGGGAGTGGTGGCTGTATGGATGGCTGCTAACAACACTACCAAAATGGAAGTTTTCGAGCACTTTCTTAAATGTAAGTTTCAATGCCAAAATGGCGACAATGCAGTTAGAAAAAATGTATTGTTACACAGAAATGCTAATCGGGGGCATATACCCTGACACGTGCATAAAGATAACCAGTGTTTTCCTTTAACGGATTGGCATTTTCTTTACATGTTCTGTTCTGTCATGTAGGTGTACTTAAAAAACATGAAGAAAACATCTGTTTTGAAGTCCAGGAGGGACTCACTGAGACAAAAGAGTTGTACAGCACACACAGGAAGGAATTGAAAATGAAAGACTATGTTTGTTTTGCAGACCTGAAAAGCAAAGCTGAGTTGCACAGTGGAGCAAATATTCATATTTTAATTTTTTTTTATTTTACAAGTAATTTTTTTTTTATGTTTTCAACTTTATTTTTATTATTGTTTTCATTTTTATACAATCATTTTGATTGCTATCTGGCCTGAAGGTTAACAGCATAATAAGAGTCAATTTTGTAATCCAGTGCCTGGACATGCAGAAAAAAAAAAAAAAAAAAGAATGAGATTTTCAGTAATTTTTCTAGGTTATTGCCATTTTAACAGCAGCAGTTGCCATAAATCCATAAGGCCAGTCAAAACTCCAAGCAGCAAGTGCAACCACATCAGGCATCCTTATTCCAGAATCTTTATCAGTAAAATCAAAAGCTGAGATCAGCGTGCCATAAATGCAGAGGTCTATTCAGTATTCAAAGTTGGAAGGCAGTGACAGCACATTATCAGTCTAACTAGTACACCCTGTCCACTTAAAAGAATCAAGCAGATGCATTTTGAGCTTAATAAAAAGAAGATGCTGCGCATGTTCAGGCTGCAAATGGGGGCTGAACAATATCTCCTGCAGTACTGAAGAGGCGCTCCAAGGGTATGATTGTGTGGAGGGGGGCACACAAAATATTTACCTGCCACCTGGGACAAAGCAGGGTAGTATCGATTTTTGGTGTTCCAGTACACAAGAGGGTCAATATGAAAGGCCACAGTTGGCTCATCCAAATAATTAGTGAGCACCTGCTCAGCACAATGTGGCAACAAATGAGTCCTCTGCCGCTGCTTATTCAGCAGAGAACTCGTGAGCAGCGACCAGTTATAATGATGTACTTTTGTAACCTGAATCATAGTGTCATGGCCTGTGTTGCCGACTCACCCTGTCTTCCTGCATCAGCAGGCAACCTCATTGTCAGTAGCATGCCACCACCCGCACCACTGTCACTTGGGCTGCCAGTGCCACTCACTCGAGTTGTACCAGAACTGTCTGACCCCCCAGCATCCTCTGAATGGAACAGGTCCACCTCCCTCATGACTCCTTCAAGTTCACTACGCAGTTGCTGTTAACACTCACTCACTCTGTGAGTATGCATGGACAGACACTGTGCCTCACATTTGAATCTTGGGTCTAACATGGTTGTGAACAAGTACTGTAGCTAGTATTGTCATGTACAGTTGCCAGCCATAATCTTAACTGCCTAGTAAACTCTTTAATGAGTTCTTTGGTTCTGGAAACAAGTCCATAGTGTTGCTCCTAGAAACTCTCCATGGTTGACATGACAAGATGGGCAGCTGGAATGACCTGACTCAGTGACGCTGTATTTGAGCTTAGGTCACAGGTGCATTTCTCAAGGGGAGACAGAACCTGGACCTTGACCTCAGTGATGCTCCAATCATGGTGCAGCAGTATCATGCCAACTTCCTGCTCAATGGATAAGTTATGTAGAATACGCTTCTGTTCCAGCAAGTACTGCAACATATAACATTTGCTGTTCCATCGTGTGCTGACATCTTGGCTTAGCGATGGTTTGGTAAACCAAGCTGGCCCTGTATAGTTTGCAACTCTCTGGTTGCCTTAGCAGAATGATGGAAAATGGCTAAATATGTCTCCTGAAGTATCAACAATATGACAAGCACCCACACTGCTCTGGAAAACACTAGTGGCCACAAGGTTCTATATATGATCAAAGCAGCGGATTCCATGGAAGTAGCCATTGTGAACTGCTTTTACCATGTACTTCCCATTATCTGTAATAAAGAAACCAACACACAAACCCGTTGTGCTAATCCAGGAGTCAAGCATTTCTTGCAGAGATGTAAGAATGTGAATACTGGTGTGTTTGCATGGAAGGACTGCAACACTAAGGAGAACAGACATCCAGTGGGAACAGGCATTGCTACAGCCAAGGCCAGAGGAAGAGGAGGAGGAGTCAACAGCAGTTATGCCACCATGTGCAACTGGTGTAGGTGAACACCAGTGTGTGGTGAGTGAGAGGTATGCATGTGGTGAGTTTGTACTGATCCATACATTAGATGTACAGTGGAAAACCCTGCTCATAGTCTGGTTCAACTGTTTCTTCACCTGACTGCAGCATGTCTCATAGATATTTGGCATGACTGTATGATAAAAGTAGTTGCTTTGGTATGTAGTAAGAAGTTGCAAAAAATGTAGAAGTCTACAGAATCCTGTGTTTTCAACAATAATATAAGGCTGCAAATCCAGTGCAGTCATCTCACCTAGGAGTTGTGTGATCTGAATAGCTATGGGGTGAGCTGGCAAGAGCTTTGTGTGGGCCTGAAATGCTTCCTTTACTGTGGGAGTAGGCTTTTGAAGCGGCATAGCCTTGCTTCTGGCCCTGGTTCCTGAGTGGACAAATGCACGTGATTCAGGCCGTGGGAAAGGGGGGCACCACAAACTGAACATCTGCTGTCTCACCATCTGAACTGGTTTGTGGGAGACTTAGTGTTGTGCCTGTCAGAGTACTTGGGCAAGGACTGGAAACAAGATTTTTGCTGGTGTTCGGTCACTTGCTGACTGCTTCTGCCACCATCACCACCAGAAAGTCCATCAACAGAGTCAGAAAATGGTTTTGCTTTCTTGAAATGCAGCATGCGGTGGCATGAAGAGACAACTTCAGTGGGGACTTTATCCAAGTTTGCCATCTCAGGATCCTTTATCATAAGATGTTTCCAAAGACATGTGCTCAGCTTACTAACATTTTTACCAGAGCTGAGACTCTGGCCACAGTGTGAACGCACAGCTCTCATTTTATTATCCTCCTGCTCAGTAAAATATGTCCAAATATCACTGGAACTTGAACTTGTACCTGACCTCAACCCTCTTGTATGCTGCTTGCTCCCATGACCACCAGATTTACTTTGGAGTGGTGTAGAAGACTGTTGTGAACTGATACCAGATGCAGTATCGGAACCATAAGGATGAGCAAAGGTTAAGATGGACTGCTTAGTTTTTTTAGCAGGAGGTTGATGTGAAGAATGATGTGAAGAATGAGAGGAACGGTGGCAGACATTTTGTGTCTGCCTTCGGCACCTGATTTTTTTGGATCGCTTTTGACCCAAATACTTCCTTATGGAATGAGCTGAGGAGTCAGCTTATGCATCCTTAGACTCTCTCAGGCCATTGTTCTCAGAGGATGTGTCATGGAACACATCTTCAAGCCTTTTTAAATCTTCTGAGGTAGGAGCATATTCTGACCCAGAAGACTCTGCCTCACTGTCCTCATCATACTCAGAAGAACTGCTTGGATTTAACCCACCAAGGCCATAGCTGAATACTTCTGCATGAACTGTGGTCATGGTGGTAATGGTGGATTTGGTGGTGGTGGTACTGTGCCTGTAGCAGCAGTAGTGGAAGTGGTGGTTATGGTAGTAGTAGCAGTATTGGAGGTAGTGCTGACGGTGACACTGGCAGCAGCAGTGGTGGTGATGGTGGCTGCCGATGTGGCAACAACTCCGATCACTACAGAGGCTGAGACTTGCACAGGAACTGTAGTGGTGGCAGTAGTATTAGCAGTGCTCACACTGGCTGAGTAGCAACTGGTCTGGTTGGAGCAAAGGGGACAGCAGGATGGTGACTATGTGTCGAACATCGACCCCTGTCTGAATCACTTTTGGAGGGGCTGGTCCACAGTCGTTTTGTGACTGTACTTGACATCTTGTGTGACATTGTCACTCGTCAGATAAATTACAAAAAAGTGGAATAATGTTTTCAAATATTATTTTTCTGATGCTACAATTTTTTTTTCTAATGCAATCATGTATACCAAAAAAAAAGTTTATTTTCCAGGAACCAGAAACAGGAAAAATTACTGTCTTATCTTATGCTTATTCAGCAGTAGCAGTCAACAAATGTAACTGATGACTCAGACAACTTCTGTACACAATTTTTAACGTTTGATGCACCTGCGCGTCAAAAGTTTTGGGATGAATAAAATGGGATGTGGGGGGTGTCACTGCTGAGCCCATTGCAGTTCAGAATAGCATGGTTTCGGCAGTCTACACCAGTTTGCATGCACTGTAGTCCTGACGCAGCTCTCTGCTTGGCAGGCATAAACTTCTTGTACTTCAAAAGACCGAAGCCGCTCCAATCAGAGAGGACTTTGGTCCTTTGATCTGCATGAAGCTGGGTCAGCAAACAGCTGATTGGCTCTCTAAACAAGTTACCAGCTGCACACCGGAAGTTTACTACAGACATCACCGGTATGCAGCTGCTGTATGAAGCCCTGTAACAAAAAATGACCATTGAAATCTGTTGCTGATGCCCCTGTAACTCTCCCCCACCCGACCCTCCCTCTCAGCACTGACCACCCACCATCCCACACACCCTCCCCAACAAACATAACACTGAGACTGGGGGTGCCCAATCCCCCAGTGTCCATCTCGTAGAGTTTTTTTAATATTATACTTGAACCTCCATCTTGCATCATACAGACACTCTGAACCACCATTCTGAGTGATCAGTACAGTACCTTGTAGCCTAGAAGTAGTAAATTTCAGCATCCCAATCCATGTCAGACTTTTTCTTGTTTTTTGTACAGATGCTGCGAAACCAATAAAATCAAACAAACTGCCACGTTGTCACGGACACCCTGAGACACCTACACCAGGTAGCAATGTGGGGGTTTGTTTGATTTCATTTATTTTGCGTCGGCTGTATTCAATGTATTTCAATGGAGTTTTGAACTTAGGGGCTTAACTTGGCCATTTTTTTTATATTTTTGCCCCAAATTTTCAACATGCCTTGTTTGGGACCCCAACGCATGAACAATCATGGACGGCTGCTGCACAAAATCACCTTTTGGGCAGGAGATGAAAATGTTATCTGCCGTTGTTCATGAGGTGGGGTCATAAGAAGGCTATGTTGAAAATTTGGTATAAAAGTATTATGACATATAAGAGAGAATTGCTACATAGCTATTTACATGGCTTGATTCCCTATTTGTTACATTGCGACTGCCTCCCATCCCCACAACACACAGAAGCTTACAAACAACTAAGACTCACTAATTTAGAGGCAACATCTAATTCACACCCCCAAGACGCATAAACACCCGAATCTGCCATGACATAATTCATAGCAAATAAAACACTTTGATATTAAAGTTATTGATTATCATGTAAAACAAATTCCAAGACCTGCAATGAGAATGGAAATCTGTGACTCAAGTAAATACGTGACCAAATTCTTGGCAAAAATGAGTACCACTCTATAAAGCATACTCAAAATAAACCAATCTTTTTTAATGTAGACATAATTCTACTACTACGGTTTCACTTGGTATCACAGATAAGCTAAATTCATATTTTGAAAAGGCAAAATACCAGAATTTACATTACAGTATTTTGCAATTAGCGTCTACAATGGTAACAGCACACCACGTTTTCACAATAATGGTTCACAACTGCAATCACTTCAATTGTCTTTCAGCAAGCAGAGTCAAGTGAGTAAATGATAAGATCCCACAGAGGCTGCTGTAAAGCAATGGCTGAGTTCTTTCAAAAATCAATAAACACGTACCTAGAGGCCAGTGGGGCACAGGACCCAAGGCAGCATGGGTTCACAGCGGGAAGGTCATAGCAGACAAATCTAATTGATTTCTTTGACTGGGTGACTAAAGTAGTAGACCAGGGAGGGGCTGTGGACATGGCCTACCTAGACTTTAGCAAGGCATTTGACACAGTCCCACACAAAAGATTAGTAGTCAAATTGACCAGCCTTGGAGTGGGTCCCAGGGTGGTAGCCTGGGTAAAACATTGGCTGAACAACAAGACACAGAAGGTAATTGTAAATGGAGTCCACTCTGAAGAAAGAGGGGTTACTAGTGGGGTACCGCAGGGTTCAGCACTGGGTCCAGTCCTTTTTAATGTCTTTATAAGTGACATTGCAGAGGGACTGGAAGGAAAAGAATGCCTCTTTGAAGATGACACAAAGATCTGCAACAGGGTTGATACACAAGGAGGCGTGGAAAGGATGAGAAGGGACTTGGCAAAGTTGGAGGAATGGTCAGAAGTATGGCAGCTTGGATTCAATGCAAAGAAGTGCAAAGTAATGCACCTGGGAAACAAAAACCCAGGGGAAGATTACACAATGGGAGGGGTAGTAACAACAACAAAAATGGAAAGGGACCTGGGGGTAATCATATCAGATGACCTTAAGGTTGGCAAGCAATGTGAGAAGGCAGTAGGGAGGGCTGGGGGGATACTGGGATGTATAGGGAAAGGCATCACCAGCAGAGAACAGGAAGTTGTTATCCCCCTGTACAGACAGTTGGTGAGACCCCATCTGGAGTACTGTGTCCAGTTCTGGAGACCCCATCTCTGCAAGGACATAGACAGGATGGAGGCAATTCAGAGGAGGGCAACTAAAATGGTGCAGGGTCTGCAAGAGAAGCCATACGAGGAGAGGCTAAAGGAGCTTAATATGTATACCCTTGAGGAAAGGAGGGAGAGGGGGGACATGATAGAAACATTTAAGTACCTCAGTGGAATCAACAAAGTCCAGAGGGTAGCATCTTTCAGAAAAAGATTTGCAAGAACAAGGGACACAATTTGAAGATAGAGGGCGGCTCAGGGCAATATGAGGAAGTATTTTTTCACAGAGAGAGTGGTGGATGCAAGGAACAGCCTTCCTGAGGAGGCTGTGGGGTCTAAAACTGTGGGAGAATTCAAGAATGCATGGGACAGACATAAGGCAATTTTTGTGGGGGGTAGGAAGAAATAGGCTGTTGGTTAAATAGGATCTGCAGCTTATCCTCTAGGTAGGGAAATGGGCAGACTAGGTGGGCCAAGCGGTCTTTATCTGCCATCAAAGTCTCTGTTTCTATGTTTCTATGTTAACGTTTTAGACACAATAAAATGAACTGTGACTGACAGTAGTACATTTCACATACGGTCTGTGTGACAGTGGTACAAGATGTGTTTCACTGTCTACCAGTAACAGAACAAATATGAGCAATGCCAGCACAATCAGACAGGAGTTCTAAAATCTGAAAAAAAAGAGCTGGAGTTGTGTTGCTGTTTGTTCATGCCATATTGAGTATTATTCAAAGGCAAGAACACTCTCTGGGCTCTAATTGGTCAGTCTGGGGCTAGACCTATGATGTTATCCTCTAGTCTCTGATTGTTCAAGTTCAATTTCAAGTTTATTTTCAGGAAAAAACTCCATAGAGCATGCTCATTTACAAGGAGGTCCTGGTAGGACAATGTAGTACAGTGACATACAGTTCAATAAAATTGGCATAACACAGTTCAAACAACAAGGGAGACAGGCAACATTAGTACACAGTACAATAAATTGGCACAACACAATTCAAATCAGAAAGGAAGGCGACATAATGTAAAGCATTGAGAGCAGGAATATGGTTATGACTATACACGCAGGAATACTATGGGTGCTAGAGGCCACGGAAGAGAGGAAAGATAATTGGGGGTTGGGGGAGTGCTTATTGTATTAGCCTGGCCAAAGAGGGGAAGTAATAGCCATTATGGCAACAGTAAGTTTCCATAAGTGACTTGTTGGTCAGTGATGTAAAAACATTTACAGAGACTAAGGGTCAGATATTCAAAACTTTGCCCCGGGGCTAGAATAACACTGCCCAGCAGGCAAACTTAGCCCAGAGCACAAAGCAAGCTATATTCAAAAGGAATAGCCTGGGGCAAACAACTGCATGGGAATGAGGCCGGGCAAACTGGGCTGGGAGTGCAGGGTAAACGTAGCCCTGGAATAAGACAGCACTGAATAGAGCAACCAGGAAGTGCAAACCACAGCAACAACACAGTGCACAGAGACGTGAGGGCAGGTAGAGATGAACTATGTGGCCAATGTGTGTGCCTGCAAATGCATGGACCTAGTACAGCTGCAGGCAGCAGCGGATGTGACAGAACAGTGTTCAAAACTGTATAATATTCCCCGAACTGTTAGTGCCTCACTAACACATTTGCGCGGCTTTAGCACGGAGCTAAGCCATTTGTCCGGTGCAAACACATTTGCCCAGCACTAAACTTTGCCATATTCAAAAGTGACATACAAATGAGCCTACTTAGGTAGTCTCTGGGCAAAAATCCAGATTAGCATCTCATTATGCCCTGATTTGCATGCAGTTTGCCCAGCGTTACTGCAGGGTCCCACAGCTCCACATGTAGGTCAGTCTGGAAGTACAGGGTCTGGCCAGGTCTGGCCGCAGCTCCACCTGTAGGTCAGTCTGACAGTGCATGATGGTTGCTGCAGGCTACATGTATGCAGTACAGCATAGCATTGTGTACCCCAGGGGACAACACAGCATAGGCACAGGCGGTGGTGGTGATGCATGCAACTGTCACACTGTAGGGCATGCCACAGAGCACAGCAGACACCACAGTAGCAAGGGGGGCAGTAGTGTGAGGGACACAGCAATGCCTATGGTGTGTAGGGTAGTGCTGACCACTGCACTGTACACAGTGACAAGCCCACCATGCAGTTATGTACTGCCAGTGGACATTACTGTCACACTGTTGTGTGACCAACAGATGCTGCACCTCTGGCATGGGATGCTCATAGTGACATAGACATGGCGGCTGTGTGTGCTGTGGTATATGTACAGCTGTGCGGTTTGTGACTGGGGAACATGTATGATCGGACAGGCACACTGGTATTGGGGTATTCCCAATACTGGTCCGTGTGCACTGCATGCTGTGTCCCAGCCTTGTGGCTGCACCCAGTCTATGGTGAGGCCTGGCCACCCATGCACCTTCCCCTCAGCACCCACCATGCCCTCAGTGCTGCATGTGCGTGCTGGCATCTGTTGGTCACCACAGGCGTATGGTCTGCAGGTGTGTGCTGTATGGCCACACTACTGTACCATGCACACATACTGCCTGGCATGGCTGGGACTGGTGACAGCAATTGGCATCATTGTGGTGCCATCAGTGAGCAGCATGTTTCCTTAATGTCTGGCCTTTTCTCTGTGTCATAGTCATATGTTAAGGTTGTGCAAGGCCCGCTAAAGCTGCACTAATGCCACGCAAGGCCACAATGTCACGCAAAGCTGTTTGCCCAGAGTTAAGACCAGCTTTTCTTGGGCGGTAATTTGTACCACACAAAGGGTTGCGCTAAGTTGCGCTAAACACCTTAGCGTGGTGCTAGTCGCTGAATATCTCATAGCGCCTGTATTCATGTTCGGTTTGCCCCTTGCATATATTATGGTTTGCTCGATGCTAATGCAGTTTGCGCGTGCTGTTTGGCCTTTTGAATATAGCAGACCCATGCTAATCCCACGCTAAACCTGCACAAACAGTTTGCACACTGTGCAAAGCTTTGAATATCTGGGCCTAATTCTGTAAGTGAGGATTGTATTTTATTCCAGGTGGCCAGGATGGCATAACTGATTGCAGCTCTGCCATGCAGTGTGCACAGTTTGGGCAAATCTAGCAAGATGAAGGTGCTTTTCCTTAGGGAATAACAGCTGTGCGATCTGTAAAAAAGGGAAGTGATGTACTGTGGTAGTTTGTTCAGCACAATTTTCAGAGCCCACTTGCTAGTGTGAAGCATCCTTCTTGTGGCAAGGGAAGTTCATCCCACTGCCGAGTAGAGGGCACAATGATGTGTTCTATATGGCGCATTAGTTATAAAGCGTAAAGTATGGTGGTAGAGGATGTCCAACTTATGCAGAGTGGTCTTTGCACTACTATTGTAGATAATGTCTGTGTAGTCGATAAGTGGAAGGAAGGTGGCTTGTACTAACCTTTTCCCAATATTTGCTGGGAATACGGATTTATTCATATAGAAAAAAAGTCTTTTAGTTTTTTAGAGAGGGATTCGATGTGTGCAGCAAAAGATAGTTTGCTGTCCAACTAAATTCCTAAGTACTTAAATTTTTCCACAACCTCAAGTGGGTCTCTAGAAGGGTTGTGATAGGATCCGATGTGGCCTGTTTACGTAGAGATGTTGAAGGATGAAGGGGAGAAAGTACATTGCCTTGGTTTTCTTGGTGTTCGATAACAATTTGGAGTTTAGAGGATTACGTTGCAGTTGGTTAAAATCTGACTGCAGCTCATTGCCCACATCTGTCAAGGAGGGTTTTGATTTGTATAATACAGTGTCATCCACGAAGAAGTGTAGTTTAGAATTATGGATGTTGCCTAGGGAGTTGATGTAGACTGAGAGCAACAATGGTCCTAAAATGGAGCCTTGGGGTACCCCTCTAGTGAGCGGTAAGGGGGAGGAGTGGAGCCCGTCAGCTTTAATACGTTGGAGTCTACCCAAAAGATAACTGGAGAACCAATTGACTGAACAGTTGTTCAGGCCATGTTCATTAAGTTTAACAAGTAGGAGACTGTGGTCAACCGCATCGAAGGCTTTACTTAGATCTAGGAAGACGGCTCCTGTGGGGTGGGGTGTTTATTATCAAGGGCAGTGAACCAGTCATTTGTTAATTTGGCCAAAGCTGACACTGTGTTATGATTTTGCCTGAAGCTAGATTGTAGTGGGTTGAATAAATCTGAGTTTTCAAGATGTTCTTTTAGCTGGTTATTAACTAGCTTTTCTAAGAGTTTTGACAGAACTGGCAGGATGGAAATGGGTCTATAATTGTTAAGGTTGCACGGGTCACCCAATTTTAACAAAGACTGTATGTAGTCTGTTTTCCAGCAAGAGGGAACTGTTTCAGAGGAGACTGACAGATTAAAAATGTACGTTATTGGGGTGGTTAGGAGATGGTACCCAAGTTTTTGGAATGTGGACTCAATTCCATCTGTGCCAGCACTCTTTTTCATGTCCAGTTTTTTTAAGAGGTCCTCGACTTGTTTGAATGTTACTGGGGAGAGACAGAAGGAGTCATGAATCTTCAGATGCAAGGGTGCATCCTTAGGTGTGGAACAGTCAAAGAGCCCGGCACCTTGGGAGGAACTGAAGGCTAGACCCACTGTAGCGAAGTGCGCATTTAATTTTTCTAGGATAGTGCCTTGATCAGAGATCCTGATACCTTGGGTTGTGATTTTGGTGGGGATTAAAGGGGGGATTCTATGGCCTTCGACAGTTATGATTGTCTGCCACATTTTGCCTGAGTTACCTTTAGCACACTCTATGGCTTCCACCTAATGTTTGGTTTTGGCCACTCTGACAAGCTTTGTACAAATTTTTCTTGAAGTTCTGAAAGTCACCCAGTCTTCAGGGGCTTTGGTCTGTCTCGCTAATACCCAAAGTTTATCCCGTTGGGTTTGGGCTGCATTCAGTTTAGTGGTGAACCATGGGTACAAGGCCTTTTTCACTGTACATTTTATGAGTGGGGCATGTTTGTTTGCCAGGTTTGTAAGGTTTGCATAAGGGATGTCGATGGCCTCACCTACTGAGGTGGCTAGTTAAAAACTTTGCCAGTCTGTGCGCCTAAGGTTGGCTAGGTAATTTTTAAGTTTGAATTTATGGAAGCTTTGCTTTGTGATAAATTAGGAGCAAGAGAGGCGTTTTTCTTGGATTCTTGTGCAGATGACTATATTGTGGTCACTTAGATCATTATGGAAGACGGCTGTGTGCAAAATTTTGTGGGGTCTGTTAGTGAGGATCAAGTCTATTATAGTGCTTTTATCATTATTTTATGTTAATTTTGGTAGGTTCAGAGATAAGCTGCGAGATACCCAGCTCATTGCACAGGTCTTTTAGGGTATTTGCTCTGGGTGTAAGCCAATTCAAGTTCAGGCCACGAAGGATAATAGATGAATTGGGGTTGATTTCAGTAAGGTTTCTGAGGGTTCATAGGAGTTCTACACCCCCTGCCAGTGGTCTGTAGCTGCCAATGATATTGAATGCTTCAGATGAGGGCAGTGAGACTTAAGCCTAAGCATTCAAATTCCCTAGGTTTGGATCGTAAAAGGAATTCAGTGGCGGGGTATTTAATATTAACATAGATAACTGCCCCTCCTCCCCTTGTTGGTCTGTCCAATCTAAAGGTGTTATAGGAAGGAAGTGTTATCTGTTGATCTGTAGTGATGCCCTTTAGCCACGTTTCATTGATGACTAATACATCCAGGTTAGTATGTGTTACCCATGTTTTTACTAGATCAAGTCTTTTCAGAAGACTACGGACATTAATCAGCATCATTTTCAGGCCTGAAGCTGACACAAATTCCGTTGGAGTAAGAAGGTGGGAGGGCCTGGGCTTGCTTCAATATTTCCTGAACACAGCAGTAATAGCATGATAAGTTTGTATAAGATAAACCTTAGGAATATAAGCTCTTTCTTATTGGGAATAGCATTTTGCGGCAATAGTGGGGTGGCATGCTTAGATGTGGGGTATAATCAAGACGGTTACGTCGTGAAGATTGGATGACATGACTAAAAATAGTCACTGCACATGCCACGTCCATGTTGCCCACACTTGGCATGGCTGCTCAGAATTTTGTCAGTACTTCAAAATCCATAAAAATGTAAATTGCTCTCTCTCCCACAGCACACAAACCAGCAAAAACACCATACAAAACCCCAAACATTCCCCTGAATCACTGCTATCACTTTTATTTGCATAAATAAAAAAAAAGAAGCAAGTGAAAGCTGTCACTGCGATTGGCTTCAAAGCATTGCCCACTCTTCTGGCAGTAACCTGATCACAGTTACAGTAACCATATTTTTCAAAGTTGTCACACTGGCTTTTCAGAACTCTCTCCCACTCTCCTGCCACTCCCTGTAACTTTTTTTTGTCAACATATTTTTTATTGAGACAAAAGGGAAAGTTACATCATCAACAACGCCTTCCTATACAGTACAAGAGGTATAAATACTGATTACTTCACTTATACAGCAGCCAAGTAGAAATACTTCTTAAATCTACCCCTGATATATAAAGTGCTATAGAGTGCTTTTACATCTCATAAAGGAAAAATATCAGCCTCAGCTGCCACCAACAGAGGACCCCAAAGCTGACGAAACACCTCCACTTGACCCAACGCAGTTAACTGAGCCCTTTCTATGGACATACACTGCTTCAGGTTATTAGCCCACTGCTGTGCACTAGGGGGGTTAGGGGCTAGCCAATTTTGTGCAATTGTCTTACGAACATTCACTACAGCCAATGACCACAAAGTTTCGTGACCAGACATACCCAAGCGCTCGGGTTCTGCACCCAGCATAAACTCAACAGGAGTGTTCGGAGGGGAAAAACCCAACACCTTAGCCATGATATCATGCATACCCACCCAAAAGGGCATGATTTTTGGGTAGACTAGAGCCATGTGCAGGAAGTCTGCTGCAGCTGACTGACATTTGGCACATACATCCGATTTGCTTGGGTCAAAGAGTTTAAGTTTCACAGGAGAATAGTAGGCCCGATGGAGAAAGTAATATTGCACCCGCTGAAGTGTATTACTCCTTGAACAGGTTACCATGTGTTTGGATGCCCTTTTCCATAATTGCTCACTGAACAGGATCCTCAGATCAGCCTCCCACTTCCCAATTATATTGTCTACAGCCTTGAGGTCCCCTCCATTGATGCAATGATAATAGGTGGCTAACGAGCCAGCCCCCAGCTGAGGGAGGTACAGTTCCTCCTCCAGAGGGGAAAGAGGGGCCCAACCAGCACCTGGGATCAATTCAGCACCCAAAATGTGCCATAGGCTGAAATAAATAAAGAAATCCCCTCCCTGTATATTCCACTGATCCCTCAGATAGGTAAAGGGAACCATACTGTCCCCCACATAGAGTTGATGGACCCATCTTAATCCCCTAACTGCCCAATCACTCAATCTGTCAGTCATTGCCTCAGTGGATGTGAATTTGAGTCGAACTGCTTCTGCAATAAGGGTCATTTTAGTAGCAGCTATTGCCCTACCTATCTGATGATGGGCACCTGACCAAGCGTCAGTGGTTGTTGAAGTAAAGGGATTGGGATGTTCAGGCATCACTCCGGACCACAACACCTCTGCCAAGAGCCCCCTTGAGATGGGTCCCTGCACCCAGTCCCTCAACTTCTAACCAGCTATTATTAAAATCCTGCCATCCAACTGGGATAGCAGCAAGCTGAGCTGCCTGATGATAGATTCTAAAATTAGGCAAGCCAAGGCTTCCCAATCGTGGTGGCAAGTGTAGTATTGATCTCTTTACTCTGGATGTTTTGCCCCTCCACAGAAACCTATGTATAACAGCATCCAATCTCTGAAAGTGGCATTTCGGAAGTCTGATCGGGAGGGGCTGGTATAAGTACAGCAGTCTGGGCAGAATCATGATGGTAATCATTCCTACTCTACCCACAAGGGAGATTGGAAGTGCCGTCCATCTCTCACAATCCGAAGTGAGTGTTTTCACAAAGGGCCTGTAGTTTAACCCATATAAGGTACGAGCTTTACCAGAAATTAGAATCCCTAGGTACTTAAGGTGGGGAACCATCTGCAGGCCATTCAAATGTAGAAATAAAGTGTTCCTATGTAATTTACCAATGGGGAGGACCACACTCTTTTTCCCATTAATTTTATGGCCAGATATTAGGCCATATTTTGTTAGGGCCTGGTGGACCCTGTTGAGATCTTCATGAGGGGTCTGTAAATACAAAAGGAGATCATCAGCATACATGGCCAGTTTATATTTGGTGTCCTTATGCCTAAATCCCCGAATCCTCTGATCAGACTGAATGTACCCCGCTAAAGGTTCCAGAGATAAAACATACAGTAGAGGGGAGAGGGGGCACCCCTGTCTGGTTCCCCTGCCCAGAAGAAAGCTCGAAGTCAGGCTCCCATTCACTAGTACTTGGGCCATAGGGTCCTTATACAGAGTCTTAATCCAGGACATGAAATATTGCCCAAACCCCAGTTTAGTTCAAGTGGCAAACAGGTACCCCCACTCCACTCGGTTGAAGGCCTTCTCTGCATCTAATGCCAGAATGGCCGCCCCATGTTTAAGTTTAGTCTTCTCCCACTGGTGGGCGATGTTCAGAATTTTCCTAACATTATAGTTCCCATACCTTCCCCTCACAAAACCAGCTTGATCAGGGTGCACCAAACCCGGCAACAAAGGTTCCAACCTGGAGGCCAGAACCTTCGCCAAAATTTTATAATCAACATTTAGGAGAGAAATAGGCCTATATGAAGAACACCAGCTGAGGTCTTTCCCGGGCTTTGGGAGCACCATAATGACCGCCGACTGAGTGGAGGGGGGCAACATCCCCACTGCACAACTTTCCTCCAGCATATCCACCAGAGGTTCCAAAAGTATATCTTGGCAGCACTTATAAAAGTCAATGGGAAGGCCATCAGGCCCTAAAGCCTTACCACCTTTGAGCTTTCTAATAGCTACCCTGATCTTCTCCCTCGAAACTGGGACATCAAGTGACTCGGACTGGGTCATCGAGTTGGTATCCAGGGCTCCTTTGTTCAGAAAGGTGTCTATTTGTACAGGAGATGGAGAGATCTCAGATGTGTATAATTGTTTGTTAAAATCCTCAAAGGCCTGAGTTACCTCCCATGGACTGTCCACCAAGTTACCCCTAGAGGAACATACTTGAGTCACTGCCCTCTCCCCCTCCTTCCTACACAACTGCCAGGAGAACAGTTTCCCCGTTCGGTTCCCATCAAAATATTGGCCAGCCTGGGAAAGTAGAATAGCCCTCTCCATTTTTGCCCCACAAATTGAGTTATATCGCCATTTCAACTTCTGCAAGTGTTTGAGAATAATTTGATCAGGTTTTAGTCTATGGGCTCACTCCACCTGTTCAATCTGGGATCTCAATTCTTCAAGGGCCTTAAATCTAGCTTGGACCTCGTGCTTTGCATAGGAGATGGTATGCCCCTCTAATAAAGGCCTTCAAGGCTTCCCATCTAGTTGAGTTGGAAGTATCCCCCTTCCTGTTAAAGGAGAGGAATTCAGCAATATGTACTTTGATATATTCTATGTAAGACTTATCCTTCAATAAAAGTGGATCCAGCCTCCAGGCTTTACACCCTGAAGGTAGACTCCCTAGCTTAAATACCACGGAGACCATCGCATGATCCGATATCAATATCAGGGAGTAATCAGCTCCTGCCACTACTGGCAGAAGGTCGGAACTGACCAACACCTTGTCTAAACGGGCATAGGACTGGTGGGCATTAGAATAGAAGCTATAGTCTCTGCTGGATGGAAACAAGTGCCTCCAGGCATGAGTTAGGGCCAACCTCCCGCATCAAGACTGCCAGCGCCTGAGCATTTTTTGTCAAAGACACAGGAGTAGGGTTGGACCTGTCTAACACAGTATCCAACACACAGTTGAAGTCACCTCCCAAAACCCAAGGGCCCTGCCAACTAACCAGATCTAAGGAGAGTCTCTGAAAAAATTCAGGGTCATGTATATTGGGGGCATAAACTGATCCCAAATTATACATACCCACCCCTGGTAACAAATCTCTATCAAAGGCATGTCTACCATAAGGATCTAATTTAGTATCCAGTATCTTAAAGTGTGAGCCCTTAGATAGCCAAATGGATGCACCTCGGGCCTTAGAAGAAAAATGAGCTGAGATCCATAATCCCCCCATAAAGGCCTCAGTTTTAGATGCCTCCAATCTGGACATATGTGTCTCTTGAAATAACACAGCCTGCCATTTAGCACGTCTAGCCTCAGTCATGACCCTCCTCCTCTTGGGAGGAGACTTCAATCCATTAATATTCCAGGATGCTATAGAAATATGATCAGCCATAATCCTCTAATGTAAAAGCATTTCTCACCACCTCTTGTATATATAAAACATCACTGACATAAATCTTCCCCCGTCTCTTTTCAAAATGAAGTACCCTCCAGCCTAATTCTACCTGCTTGGGGTGGCACCAAAGGGATCCCAAAAAGGCAACCAACCTGTTCAGCAAAAGTAGCCGGTCTCTGTATGAAACCCCCATCCATGCCACACCTAAGTACCCCCCCCTTATATAATCCAAGAAACAATCCCAAAAGCAAAAAGTTAACCCCCCCAGTGTGCACAAAAAGCCCACAGTAGTAACCCCTGCAAACAGTTGGCGAACATTAATGTTCAAATTTAGGAGTTAACCTGCACTCATTAAACAATGCCATATACAAATGGGCATCAGAGCAATTAAGAAACTGCATAAATGGATAGGCAAAAAAAAATTGCATAAAAATAGCAAAGTATAAAATTTAAAGTCCATGATACATTCACGAGTCCTCTTCGTGAAGCAAAGTCATTGTATAAAGTAAAAGTTTAATCTAACTCAGAAACGGCCAACCCTTTATCCAGAGCACTGCCACTGCTAAGTCTCTTCTGCAAAGTCTTAAGTTCCACATTGCATTTAAAACAAATTAGCTAATACAAGCGAAAAGGACTTAGCTGTAGTGAACAAACTTAATGTACGAAATGGCGGTCCCCTCTCCTTCTTACTGCGTAGGTGCCAGGACCCTTATGAATGCTCAAAAGTTTGCACAGGCACAAGGACATATAAAATTGAAAAATTAAAAGGGCCTGTGCTCCCAGCACTCCAAACGAACCAGCCATGCTCAGATATAAAATCTCTAGCCATACCACATGGCCACAGCCTTTTCAGCGATCCTCGACCTCCTGCCTCTATGGTGAGCGGCCGCTCTCCTCTTTCTTAAGTGCAGACTCAAGCCACTTCATTGCTGCCCTTGGGCAAGAGAAGAACTGTGGTGTACCTCCTGGTCGATCAATCTTCAACTTGGCCAGATATATAAGCGCAAACGACCAGCCCATTTTATAGAGACGACCCTTGATCTCATCAAACTTTTGCCTTCTCAACTGTAGTTGCTTACTAAAGTCCTGGAAAATGTGAACTTTATGATTACCCTCTGTAATAGGCCCCTTCTCTTTAGCTATCCGCAGAATGGCCTCCTTATCTGTATAGCGTAGATATTTTATTAAACAATGTCTCAGGCGAGTATCTGAAAGCTTAGGGCCTACACGATGTGCTCGTTTCACTTCACAATTCTGTAATGTAGTTGGGAGCGCCAAATGTTCAAATAGCCAAGCATGCAGCATCCTTTCGGGATCATTCCCCCTCCATCCCTTCAGGAAGTCCAACAATCTGGAGATTCGACCTACGGGACTGATTTTCCTGATCTTCAATTCTATCAGTGAGTTTCTCCACAAGTTTGCTGAGATTCTGTTTGTCCCCCATATCTACTGTCAATGAATTCTCCAGGCTACCGTCCCGAGTTTCCTGTTCTTCCAGGCGGGTAGTATGATTAGCTGAAGTTTCGGATAGACCTGTTACCACTGATTGTAAGTGCGAGATCTGGGAAGTGATATTGTTGAAACCTGGCTTCATATTATATTGCATAAGTGCTAATGTAGCAGGCACTGCTGACAACGATCTTTCCAGTTCGGACATTCCCTTCCGCGCCGTTAGTGAGTTCGCAGGGCCGTCCGTTGCTGGTAGGCCTCGGGGTTGTGATTTGGTATGATCTGTTGCGCCAAATAAGAGTTTCAATTGTTTGTTTTTGCTCCTGCTAGTCGCCATCAATCTCCCGAACAAATGCCACCGCCAGCAAACTTCAATCCAAGGCTGATGCTACCAATTTTAATAGAAAAAGACTGAGTGCGGTAAGGAGCTCAGCTAGGCTGCGTCCACCATTGTCAGTGTCAAGCCACGCCCCCCCCCACTCCCTGTAACTTTGCAGAAAGAAACTGCAACCCTGTCTGGTTTTATACTGTTAAAATTTTATTATTTGAAAGCTCATCTGACACTGTGTGCCTCTTGGCTTGACTTATCAACCACTGACACTGAGCCTCACTTTACAGAAATTAGTGACTAGCATGAATGCGAGGACCAAGCCTGAGCTGGGAGTGCCAGGGACAGAAAAAAGTATTCAGTTTGTATAAGTGAAATGGAGGGTTAAACGGTGGGGAGGGGGGCAAGCCGCGGGAGAAAGAGAGCAAGAAGCTATGTGTGTGTGGGGTGGGGTGGGGGCTGAGACAGACAAGCACATTTCAAAAGCACATTAACACACAGTGCCACCTACAATCCAAATGGGAAACAGGGACTTTCTTCTGTACCTATACCCACTCAGACAAAAACATTATGAAAATAAACACATTTTTACAATGTTTTTATTATTTTCTTTTTTCTCTACATACAGACTTACTATTGTATAATCAGAATAATGCACTCCAGGGCATGTGTTTTGCTGGGATAACATCACTTCATGGGTGTTGGATGCATGAGACCATGGTGTGACGTTATCCCAGCACAACCCACTCCCTGCCATGCATTATTCCTTTGTTACCACTAACAGTCAGCTTGTCAGCCAGCTGAACTTGCCAGTTTATGCAAATGAAAGGAGCCAGCTGCTCTGTGAATGGAGCGGTTGGCTCCTTTCAACTATAAACAGTTTACACCCCAAAAACAGAAAAACATGTCACAACTGGATTCGAAGCTCTTTGTGCTATCACTGTCGAGCCCATGAATGTTGAGCTGCATTGGACCCGACAGTAACACACCTCTGAAATGGCCTTATTGTAACAAGATATTCACTTCGTGCTGCATGCAAGCAAACATAAAAAGCATATACTACTGTATATATATTAAATACTACCATGCAGGCTATCTTGGTTCAGGAATGGGCTTGGGCCCCAACATATAGGATAGCTCAGGGATGGTAGGGATGGCGGTGCTGCTGAGAGTAGCACTCTCTGTCTTGGGGAGGGTGGCACAACAGTGCTGCTGCTATTGAGGCAATCGCTGTGACCGGCCAACAAAGATCCAGAGGATCAGAATTGTTTATTTCTATTATCTCTCTCTCTCACATTCATGTTCAATGAGTTTAAGTTGTGAAAAAAGCAACCACCTCTTTTTAAATGTTGATTTCAGAGGCTGTTATGATAACTCACATTATCGAATGTTTTAGTTGCCTACTGAAACACTGTGTTATGGACTTACAACTCTTGGGTAAATCTCAGCATGACACATGGTCTGCCATCGTGAATTGGTTTTGCATTCTGTTCAGTTGCTTTTCTGTAATAAAATTATATATTTTTTCTTTTTCATTTTTTTTTTTTTTAATTTGTATAAGCTGGGATTCATATTGTAATCAGAATAAGGCATTCCAGGGTGTGTTTAGTTGTGGGATTTATTCATATTGTGTATGATTTAATGCACTTGGTCATGTCTTGTGCCACACCACATGAGGCATGACTAAATCCCACAATGTCACACACCCCGGAGTGCCTTATTGCGTAATTATACACCATGCGGACAGGCTCAGTCAGCCAGAATGCAGGGTTTGAGTAATTTGCATAATGTGAAAAAAATAGATGAGTAACATTACTGACTGATACAACTATAGACATGAAGTCACCTGTATTAAGTTGTTTGTGTTTGGAGTCTTTGAATGTCCTAAGCAAAACTACCATTTTTTATTGTCTCCCCCAATGGAGACAAACTGAAACATAAACCCCATTTTAATTTTTTCATTTAAAACTAAAAGGTATTTACCAGAGTGCTAATGGCACCTTTCCCTACACTTGGCAAGTAATCTCTTTCCGTTATTAGGATTAAGTACTTGGCCTTGAACCCTCATTTTTTTCTTCTTAGGAAGCAGACTGTTGCTCTGTATAATTTGTGAAAGGGGCTTAACCATCCTTTTTGCATTCTATAAAAGTGTAATTTGCATTGTAAATTCTGTCAGATATGTTACCTCCCCTCTTATAAAACCTTATACATTTCTTACTCATGTGTTTAATGGGAGAAAAAGAGCTGTCACTTCTCAGTAATGAATGGTGGATTCACAAGGATATTAAAACAACTCTGCCAAATTTTGGAACATCCTCAAAGAGGTCGAAGGTCAGTCCACTGCAACACTCCTTCCAAACAAAATTGTGTCTGCTGATACCACCTATACAGACAAAGCTGATGTACTAGAGAAGTTTAATGATCACTTTGCCACTGCAGGGCTTGCCTTTGATACCTCACCTATCAACAAACCTAGCCCAGGAGATTACACTGTTGACCTCACTGATAACCACAACCATAACCAACTGTATCCCACCCCCTTCAGCTACCTCACAATTAAGTTCAAGCAAGTTGAGGACCTCCTCCTTTCTCTGGATGCAAAAAAGAGTGTGGGTATAGATAATATTGAACCTTACTTCCTAAAACTTGGCCATACCTATCTGACTTCCCCCATTACACACTTATTCAACACCTCTCCGATCCAAGGTGAGCTACCTGTCTCGTGGAAAACTGCCCATACCTGGGATCAAGACTGGGATCTGAACGATTGACCCGCCTATTTCTATACTATCCGTCCTCTCTAAATTACTTGAAAAAATTGTCAACGTCCAACTTAGAGAACATTTGGATTCACAAAAGTTGCTAAACCCAGCTCAGTCCAGCTTCAGAGCCAAACACAGTACAATATCGGCTCTTGCCAAAGTAACTACAGACTGGCAAATGGCATTGGACTCTAAGAAGCATGTATTTGCCCTCTTCCTTGATCTAAGTAAGGCCTTCGATACTGTGGATCATACCATCATGCTTACTGCACTGAGTAACATTGGACTTGATAGTTCTACCATTAAATGGTTCACCAGCTACCTAATCAATAGGTTACAACAAGTCAAGCCATAGGAGATCTGTCCCCACAAAAATCCTTGTTACGAGGAGTCCCACAAGGCTCCATCCTGGACCCTATCCTCTTTGCAATATACATCAATAATCTGGACTTGCAGCTGGCGCAGCCATTGTACTTATCGCAGATGATACTGACTCTATACCACAAATTCATCCTTGGATTTGGCCCATGATACTTACAGAAAGACTTCATCACCCTCAATACAACCTTATCACTCATAAGCTCCTCCTCAACCCAAAAGACTAAAGCAATGATTCTCTCACAAAGTCTACTTCCAGATGTCCACATATCACACAGATCCGAACACTCTTAGATGAACCCCTTGAAGTAGTTGATACCTTTAAATACCTAGGGTTCTGGCTGGATAACAAGCTCAACTTTCTGTGCCACTTAAATGAAACCTCGAATAAACTAAGACAGCGATTAGGTTTATTCTATCACATTAAACACTTACTTACGTTAGAAGCCAGAATGAGACTAGTACAAACCACATTCCTACCTATACTGGACTATATTGATTTCCTTTACAGTCATTGCCCATCAACGATGCTAAACAAACTGGACACTCTTTACCACCGGGCTTTAAGATTTATCCTAAATCTACCCGTGGTACACATCACTGTCTTCTATACCAGGTTTCAGGATGGACCTCACTGTCAACGAGGAGAAAAAGGAATGCTCTCCTCTGGTTCTTTAGAGCATTATCTGATAACCTCTCTGCATACATCTTGGACCTCTTCAAATGGGCTAAAGGTTCCTATGGCCTGAGATGCTTCTCTGTAATTTGCTTTCAGATTCCTAGAGTGAAAACAACCCATGGCTCGGCAGCAATCAACTTCTCACTTCCATCACGTTGGAACACTATGCAAGGCTCATCAAAATTATCCTCATGTCCAAGTATATTCACATTCAGAGCTCTATTAAAGGATTATCTGAAGGAATCATGCAACTGTTTCAGACCCCTATGACCCCTAAGCCCCGGGTACCACTCTCAGTCCTACGCCTAAGTATCTCATCCACCCCACATTCCTAGCAACAGAACCCTAGGACCTGCAAGCTTAGTTCCCTTACTCCGATATGGCCCTGCCTATTCCCTACCTTTTACCTATTCTGGCCTCCCTCTTGGCTGCCTACTCTTTCACGCCAATTTCTACCCTATTCCTTAATACCTCCTTATTTTTTATCATTTAGGTATGAGCTCTTACTTAGCAGAGACTATATGGGACTGTTGTCTCTTCTCATTCCAGTAAAGCTTATCATTACATACCTTTGCATGTTAATTATGCTGACCAGTATGTATAGGCCCATATTGACCGGCACCTTTGCAATGTTTTTTTTGAACAGCTGTCCACCGTAACTGTAATCTTATGAAGTGTACTGTATTGTATTAATGCCCAGGACCACCTTGAAAATGAACTTGCTCAATGGTGTTTATGCCTGGTTAAATAAAGTGATTGATTGATTGATTGACTATCCTAATTATAGTGCAATAAAATAAATGATGGCCATGTTTTTTTTTTTCAATCAATACTCCTATATTAGGTTGTGGTGGCATTGAAGGACCATTCTGATATATAATCAGAAAAGGGGGTTATTGTGATCATAAATAATTGTAATAAAATAAAGACATAGAAACATAGACATCGATGACAAAAAAAAGACCAATGGGTCCATCCAGTCTACGTGAATTCCCAATTTAGCCCTGGGCCCTACTGTACCTCCAGTGTCTTAGCCCTCTCCATCCTCTCCTAATTTGCCTCCCAGCTTCTGCCACCATGAGCAACAAGTATAACCTTCATTCGATTTCAACTGTGCTTGAACTCACCAACAGTTTTAGCACCCACCACTTCAGCCAGCAGACTGTTCCATGGCCCCACCACCTTTTCTGTAAAATAATGCTTCTGTATGTTCCTTCTTAGCCTCCTTCCTGTCAGTTTTCATTAGTGTCCACATGACTGTGATCTGATATACAAGCTAAATACAGTATTTCCCCACAGTTCACCTTATGGCCCTCTTGTCATCCACTGTGCCTGATGCATGGAAAGTTGCACACGTGGTACCTGTCTTCAAAGCAGGTGATCCCCTGTCCCCCGAAAACTATAGACCCATCTCCCTCCTCCCACACCTCAGCAAATTATTGGAAAAAATTGTCCACTACCAGCTATTGGAACATCTACAGAAATATAACCTCCTATGTCCTCTCCAGCATGGTTTTTGGAAGCATCATAGTACCTCCTCTGCACTAGCCCTCTTCTCTGATCATGTTCTAACAAATATGGATAAGGGCAAAACCACTGGAGCAGTGTTTGTGGACCTATCTAAGGCCTTTGACCTTGATCACCACCATCTTCTCCATTCCACAATACTTCAGTTTGGCTGCTCCCCTGATTCTGCAGAGTGGTTCCGTAGTTAGCTCTCCGGCAGGTCTCAGGCTGTCCTAATAGGTAAATACTTTTCTTCTACCCTATCTATCCATATGGGAGTACCCCAGGGTTCTATACTTGGCCTGCTATCCTTTTCTATGTTCATAAATGCTGTCCCTGCTGATAGCCTAAACTGTGGCACCCTTCTTTATGTAGAAGACTTAGTCCTCTATCACAGTGATAAGTCACTTGATTTCATCTCATCTGCCCTCTCACGTAACTATGCCTCTGCACATCATTGGTTCCTGTCCAGCAGGCTCCTAGTCAATGAAAAAAAGACAAAGGCTATGCTCTTTGGCTCAAAACCTATCCTTGCCAAGGTTGCTAAAACCACTTCCTCCCACCTGGTATGCACCCCAGCAGGCCCCTCCTCGAAAATATCCCCTCATTCAAGTACCTAGGTGTTACCCTTAACCCCTACCTAACCTTCTCTGACCATGTAAACAACACTGTGCAGAAAATCCACCAAAAGTTAGACACTGCTTACCGTATCAAGCAGCTTCTTTCCCCTGAAGCTTGTCTTGCTATCACGCAAGTAAACTTATTGCCCCTCCTTGACTAATGCTCCCCAATCTATTCCTCTATGTCCTCCTCCCTACGTTCGTGACTATGCACAACTTATAACACTGTCTGTCGCTTTGTTGTACAAGCTCCCTACTCCACCCACCATTGTTCACTCTACCAGTCCCTAGGGTGGCTCCTTCTGCAAGATCGCTTTGAGTATGTAATGGGCTGTGTAGTGGGTAATGCATTCAGGTGCAACCAGATGTCCCACTATTCCTTATTGCTTACTCACAAGACGGCCTTCAGGTACCTCAGGATATCCTGAATCCCTCCTCTGGAAGTACCACGTGTCTGTAATGGGAAATAAGGCCTTCTAGATCTCTGCCCCCACCCTATGGAACAGGCTACCATTGTCTATTTGCTTGTCCCCCTCACACCTGTCCTTCAAAATGAACCTAAATGATCTGCAACAGGGCTGATACACGAGGGGGGAGGAAAGGATGTGAATGGACTTGGCAAGGTTGGAGGAATGGTTAGAAGTATGGCAGCTTGGATTCAATGCAAAGAAGTGCAAAAGTAATGTACCTGAGAAACAAAACCCAGGGGAAGAGTACACAATGGGGGGTAATAACAACAACAAAAATGGAAAGGGACCTGGGGGTAATCATATCAAATGACCTAAAAGTTAGCAAGCAATGTGAGAAGGCAGTAGGGATGGCTGGGGGGATACTGGGATGTACAGGGAGAGGCATCACCAGTAGAAAACAGGAAGTTGTTATCCCTCTGTACAGACAGTTGGTGAAACCCCATCTGGAGTACTGCATCCAATTCTGGAGACCCCATCTCCGCAAGGACATAGACAGGATGGAGGCAGTCCAGAGGAGGGCAACTAAAATGGTGCAGGGTCTGCAACAGAAGCCATATGAGGAGAGTCTAAAGGAGCTTAATATGTATACCCTTGAGGAAAGGAGGGAGAGGGAGGACATGATAGAAACTTTTAAGTACCTCAAGGGAATCAGCAAAGTCCAAAAGGGTAGCATCTTTCAGAAAAAGAGATCTGCAAGAACAAGGGGGCACAATTTGAAGATAGAGTGGGGACGGCTGAGGGGAAATGTGAGGAAGTATTTTTTCACAGAGAGGGTAGTGGATGCATGGAATGGCCTTCCTGAGGAGGTCGTGGGGTCAAAAATAGTGGGGGAATTCAAGAATGCATAGGACAGACATAAGGCAATTCTTGTGGGGGGTAGGAAGAAATAGGTTGTTGGTTAACTAGGATCTGCAGTTTATCCAGTAGGTAGGGAAATGGGCGGACTAGGTGGCCAAATGGTCCTTATCTGCCGTCAAAGTCTATGTTTCCATGTTTCTAAGAGTCTGGCTCCTGTCTGAATCCAAATGAAAAGGTGAGCTGCGCACAGACATGTACTTCAGCTGTTAAACCTTAGTAGGAACCACATGAATGATCCAGTGCAGCCACGCAGCCCTCATTCATTTACAAAAAGCTGCAATCCATGGACTACTATTGAAAGAATATATTTATTCGTGATTTTACCAAACAGCGTATTCAACAAACATGCCTTGCTTCGGTGCTTCGAGTTACACACCCTTCCTCAGGAGGCATGACTTAGTCAGGACAACATTGCCATTTATTCATAACACTCAGCACACCTGTTACATATCAGCATGTGCAAAATACCTTGTGCCTTTTTATTGCAAAAATGTTATTATTTAAAAACATAAAAGCACAGCTAACATAGAGGAAATACTTAATTCCATGACTTCTGTTAATTCATCTATTCATAACAATACATAGCGAATTCATATATTTATTCATATAGATTTGCACTCAAAATCCTCTGTCTTTAGCATCATGCAAAATGCACCTCTCTTATTTGGATTCCTTTCATCATAAATTCATTTATATTATTCAGGTACATTCATTATATATTTCAGAGTGAGGATAATCTCAGGAACAAGTGACTGTAAAGAAAGTGGATATAAATAAAAACAGGCTGAAGCCAAGGAAAGGTCCACATCACCAAAGAAAGAAAAGAAAAGAAAATATTTAATAT
The DNA here is from genome assembly GCA_016271365.2 of Neoceratodus forsteri. NCBI lineage: Eukaryota > Metazoa > Chordata > Ceratodontiformes > Ceratodontidae > Neoceratodus > Neoceratodus forsteri. Next base: position 289,773,078 of record CM057456.1, read on the forward strand.
ATAGAGCCTGTCTGAATCCACCTGCAACTGTGTCCAGGACAACAAGTAGTACCCCTAAACTGCCGTGATTTAAGAGTGATTTCTTCCTTGTGCTCCCGCTGTCCCCTACCTCTCTATAACCTCTGTTTCTCCCTACACCCAAGTATTGCTATGTATCTCTGTGTTCTATCCCATTCTGACCTCCTAGCAGTTTCTGGTTTCCTTTTCTTATTGAGTCTGTCAGTTAATTCAGGTGTAATGGACTATTTGCTCTAAGTATAGATACTGACTGTTATTTTGTACCTTTAATTCTTCTGTAACCGAGTTGTTATGCTGCCTCAGTTCAATTTACATTGTATCTTTTCTGACCTCATATTGAGGTTTTGTATAGACCTGTTTAACTCATGTTTTGATCTTTGTCTATTGTCACCACTGTGTAATAGTTACTACTGTCTATGTAAATGTATGGCTGTTGAGCTATGTTGGTGCCGCCTTGTGGCCCGGGTCATGTCTGAAAACGGTCCTTTGGAGCAGAATACTTACCTGGTTAACAAAGACATAAATAAATTCTTTTTAGGTACTTGAAGGTCTGTATCATATCTCCCCTCTCCTTTCTGGTCTCCAGCGTGTACATGTTCAGTGCCTTGAGGTGCTCGTCATAGGACCTGCCCTGTTGGCCCTGAATCATATTTGTTGCCCTGTGCTGCACATTCTCCAGCTCCTCTCTCTCTCCATCCTGAGTTAAGGACTCCAGAACTGGGTGGAGTACTCCAGGTGTGGTCTCACTAAGGATCTGTATAGGGGAAGTATTACCTCTTCTCGACTGTTATCAATACCCCTTCCAATACATCCCAGCATCCTACTCACTTTGCTCTATGTGCCTTATTGCACTGACTTGATTGAGGGTGTCACTGTTAATAATTCCAAGGTCCCATTCCTCAGCCATACTTATCCCACCTATCCAGTACTCTGTCCCTGGGTTCTTGTTCCTTAGATGCATTACCTTGCACTTTTTGGCATTGAATTTCAACTGCCAAACCATGGACTGTCCCTCTAGCTTTTGTACATTACGCCACATTTCCTTGATTCCCTCATCACTATCCACCCTCCCATAGCACTTAGTGTCATCTGCGAAGAGACACAACCTGCCTTGGATATCCTCACCAATGTTTCTAATGAGCATTTTGAAGAAGGGCAGTCCCAGAACAGATCCCTGTGGTACTCCACTCATAATCTTCTTCCTTGCTGCCTTGACCCCATTGTCTACAACCCTCTGCTGCCTCCCCTTTAGTCAACTGCCTATGCAGTTTGCTATTACCTTAGCCACACCCAGATCCTCCATCTTCTTCAGCAAGCATCTGTGAGGCACTGAGTCAAAAGCCTTGCTGAAGTCGAAGTAGAGGAAATCCACAGCATGGTCCCTATCCAGTTCTGTCATCACCTAGTCAAACAAAACTATTAGATTAGTCTAACAAGACCACCCTGCCACAAATCCATGCTGTTTAATGTCCTGGAGCCCATTGCTCTCCAAGTAGTTCATGAGGTCCTCTTTGACCAATGACTCCATTGGCTTCCCTACAATAGAGATAAGACTGACAGGTCTGTAGTTCCCCCCATGTTCCTTGTCCCTCCCCTTTTGGAGTGGAACTACGTCCACCACCCTCCAGTCCTTCGGAACCACCCCCGTCCTTAGAGAGTTTAAAAATAAAATGTATCAAATCACTTTTTTTGTGCATCTTAGAGAGTTTACAAATTTATGTCATACTTGAACCAGTCATATTTTACAGTGCAACAGATTTAACAAAGTCTGCAGTATAGCTATTAAAATAGCACTTAGATGAAATAGTCATACCTGTGCTCCTCATTGTAATTGTTATGTAGAATAGTACTGTTAACATTCATTGTTCAGTAACCATGAAAATAAGCAAATTGCCCCTTGTTTATTAAATTATAATAGCTCCAAACTCCTGTGCATTATTCTTTTCCATGTCTCTGTTGAAAATCAGACTTTAGTGGTGCTATTGTGGCATTCTGTGTACAGTCTTAATTGTATGTGTACAAAACACATTTAAGTTTTTGTTTGAAGGTAAGTGTCAAGGACAAGCAGAATTAGAAAGATAGATACAAAAAACTTCACAGTCAGCAGAGTAGAAAATAGGTTATATTTCTGAAGAAAATTCCAGGTTGGGGAGAATTTGGCATATACGATTTATAAAAAGGGTGGGACACCCTCCTGATAAAAAAGCTATGGTTGTTTGCAAGAAGTATTCAGGCCAAATCTGAATGACTGCTGAGGATGAACAGGAGAAACCTATTATATTGTGGGACAAAGGTATGTAGAAACAAGATATGGTTGGCACCACCCAGTTTTTGTTTCTGCTAAACTGAGGACAGAGGAAGCATCTGGAACTGTATGGGGAATTGGAGATAATAAAATGTTAGTCCCATTAAAAGTAATGGTATTGTCAATTACAAGCTCTTAGCCCCACCGGCACTCTTGTTATGAGGATTTCTGTGGAACAAGTCAGCAGACTTTACTTTAGTTTCTATAATAAACCACACAGCTTCAATGGGAAGAAATTTTGCATACTAATATTGGATACCGTGGAAAGAGTTTGGATTGATATTAGTGTTTTCCATTCTGAAATGTCAAAAGAATCATGAAACTCTAATGGCAAGCCATTTTATAATAAATGCAATACATTTCAAAATGTTTCTTCTATAGCTTACCTCTTTTGCAGGATAATAGTATAGTTCACTGTATTCTTTGTGAGAGTGCAGCTGAAATGGTATGGTCTGGATCAGTCAGAAAAGGAGCCCTACAGACTGGAAGTGGGAGAAACTGTAGTAGGAGTTGATGTCATTTCATTAAGTGAAGAGCTCTCCTTGCAGGATCTCCCACAAGATTTAAGTTAGGGATGGGGGGGGGGCTGCTGGAATTGTGAGGCAATTGTCTCTCAGGGTGCTCTGGAGGGATAGTGCCTGCCCAGTGTGTAGGAGATTTGCAGTGCTCAGTTCACAGATAACTGCAGCACATGACAAAATATAGTACGTCGCTGCATAGCAAACCTGACAGGGGCCTGTGGCCGCCTGCTACTGTACCATCACTCTTCTGCAGTGGCCCACAGCAGCCCATCCTGGGAGATGGAGTGCAGAGGGCAGAGGGAGGTGGTTAGACTGTGAGCTCCAGGTAGTAAAAGAAATCCTGGATTTGTGACCATAAGTCACAGTTCAGCCTGGGACTCCTTACAGGAAGATGGCACCAGTTACTTCTCCGACTCCCCCAGCTGTCACTAGGGCAACATCTAAGAGGGGGAGGGACCAAAACCCAGGAGAGTGGCTTGAAAGGTCATGGTGGTTAGGGACTCAATTGTAAGAGGGAACAGAGAAAGTAGTTATGCAGACAGTCAGGAAATAGGGTAGTGAGGTGTCTTCCAGCGCTACAGCAAGGAAGGATACCACTAGGATGCAGGGGATACTTGGTGCATGAGGAAGAAGTCAGATATGTTTGTTCTCTTGGGAAAATGACTTGGCCAGCCATTAGCTGCAGAAGGTGAAGGCTAGTTTCTCAAGGTAGGCTGGAAAGCTCAATGACATAGGCATATCAGTGGCCTTTTCAGAGATCCTGCCAGTGTGACATAAGGGGACTGAGAGGCTTCTGAAGATACAGTAGATGAGCTCAACTCATGGCTGAGGGAGTGGTGCAGAGGTGAGGGGTTTAGATATGTAGGGGATCAGGGACACATCTAAGATAGGAGGTTCTTTAGAAGGGATGGGCTAAATCCTACTAAAGAGGGGGCAAATGCTTTGGGGCAGAGGTTTGATGTCTGCATCATTAGGCATTAAATGAAAGAGTGGAAGAAACTGATGTTAGGGGACCTCAGTGCATGATGGCGAGTGCAACGGACCTAGCTTTCACCCCAAAACCAAGGAGTCGAGGCAGAGCAGACATAATAGTAGGGTAAAATGCAGCAAGGGTCCAAGGGACCAGCACCTACACAAAAGGCACACACTGTATTTGCTAAAGAAATTGAAGTACAGAGAGCTTAGTAATTTCCAAAGAGCAATTGCTTTTAATTCTGTGCAAAAATATCAAAAGGCACACTCACAATACAGGAAATAATGCAGTCCACTCTGTGATATTACAGTCCTTCAAACCATGTACCATAATCCATAATCCAAAGAAATAAAAACAATCAGCCCATAAGGAGCCTTTGACAAAGCATGAGTGATGTGCGAAACACATCAGGTGACGTAACGTCTGGGGGTGGGGCTCCAGCATTCCGGTACTACCAAGCTGCTTACCGGTCTTGTTTACAGCCTGATTGTTTTTATTTCTTTGGATTATGGATTATGGTACGTGGTTTGAAGGACTGTAATATCGCAGAGTGGACTGCATTATTTCCTGTATTGTGAGTGTACTTTTCGATATTTTTGCACAGAACTAAAAGCAATTGCACTTTGGAAATTACTAAGCTCTCTGCATTTTAATTTCTGGAGCAAACACAGTGTGTGCCTTTTGTATGATGCCGGTTCCCTGGACCCTCGCTGCATTTTACTACTTTTGGCAGAGCACTACACACCCCTGGTTGCGGCCATGACCTAAACTGTACTGCACTTTGATAATAGTAGAGTGCAAATAAAGAGGTGGGGCAGAACGGAAAAACAAATATGATGGGTAGGAAAAGTGGATGGGTCGGGGCAGTGACAGAGGAAAGGAAGCATGGAGGGTGATCAGCTTAAATACCAGGAGCCAGCTGAGCAAAATGGAGGACCTATAGGTGTTGGCTACAAAGGGGCAAGTAGACATCATAGCCAGAAAGGAAATGAGGGCTACACCCAACCATGACTGGGACTTCGCAATCAAGGCTATACTTTCTTCTGGAGAGATAGAGAAATGGGGGGGTACATAAGGGATGGTATAAGGGCTGGGCGATGGAGGAGAAATCCATCAGTGGCAAGGGGTGGAATCACTGGGGCTAGAGCTGGTGGTGGAGGAGGTAAGAACATCAAATTGGGGGTGGCTTACAGGCCCCCAAACCAGACTGAGACAGAAGACAGGTTTTTGGAAGGGGAAATTAGGAAGGCTGTTGAATAAGTTGGGGAATATGGTCCAGATGGGAGACCTAAACCTGCCTTATATGGACTGGGACATAGCCAGGCTTAGGAGTGCATGGATCCAGGCATTGATGAAAGTCTTTCAGGATTGCTTTGTAGTACAACAGTTCAGGGAACACATTAGAGGTGAAGCCATTGTAGACCTGGTACTCTCAGGACTATGATTTTATAAAAAAAATGTGGATCAAGGCACCCTAGCACTATGTGATTTAACATAATACCCTGAGCCTGGTGTCCTAGGACCATGATGCTAGTGCTGTAATCAGGTGGGTGAATTTTTTTTTGGGAGAGTGGAGGGACTACAAGTTAAGCTCAAGGGGGTAGGGCAGTTGGATGGTATGGAAGCAAAATGGGAGGCAATTAAAAGTGCAGTATTGGAAGTTTCTACATTTTGCACAAAAACAGTGTGAAGAGGCAAAAAACATTAGAAACCCATATAGTTTTTCAAGGATGTGATGAGGCTGTAAGAGCTAACAGAGCAAGCTTCAAAAATTACAACCGGGAGAAAATAAGAAAATTTACCAGAAAAAGCTGAGGGCAGCGGGAACAGAAGTTAAATAGACCAAAACTGAAGCAGAGCTTAAGATAGCAAAGGGGGTAAAGGAGAATGAGAAGGCCTTCTTTAGGTATATTAGGGAGAAGAGGAAGACTAAAGAGGGCATACACAGGCTACAGAGGGGTGTGGGTGGTCGGGGATGAAGAAAAGGTGAACATACTAAGTGAATACTTCAGCTCAGTTCTTGGTGGAGGAAGGAGTCATTTTTGGGAGTGCTCAACAAAGTCAATGGACAAGAACAGGCAGAAGTTGAAAATGGAAAAACATACAGGGGAAAAGGGACTCAAAGGACTGAGAGGGCTGAAGGTAAATAAGGCCCCCTGGCTGGATGGACTCCACCCTAGGGTGCTGAGAGAAGCATGGGAGGCACTGGTGGAACAATTTGTGCATCTGTTTAACTGCTGTCAGTTAACAAGGGTGGTGGCAGATGTCATCCCTCTTCACAAGTGAGAGGACCATAGGGACCTGGAATACTAAAGGCCGGTTAGTCTGACCTCGATAATTTTTAAGGGAAGGTTGTGCCAGATGAATCTCATTGACATTTTCAACTCAATGTCACAAGCAGTGGACAAGGGTCAGAGTGTGGACATCTTCTGCTTGGACTTCATCAAGACCTTCAACTTAATGCTGTACCGGAGGCCTATGAAGAAACTAATAGACCTGGTAATGAGGGAGAGTTTATCAAATTAGATAAACATCTGATTGACGAAGAGGATACAAAGTGTGGTGTTGAATCGGATTCACTCAAGGGTCAGGAAGGTGACAAGCAAGAAGACAAAGGAGATCATCCTTGGACCAGTACTATCTGATATGTTCATCTGGAACATACTGTAGGAGAGGGTATACAGGAAAATATTAGCTTATTTGAAGACAGCACAAACAAATTGGAAGGATGGACAAGGAGGTTGGGCTTAGGAGAATGAGAATGGACCTGCAGAGGCTGATAAAATGATATAATGTCTGGCAACTCGAACTTCAACATGAAGAAATGCAAGGTTATACATATTGGCAAAAAGAACCTGAAATATAATACTGAATAAGAGTATGTCAGAGTCATCAAACAACAGAGGAACGGGGCTTCAGAGTAATCATTAGTGAGACCCTCAAGACATCAAGACAGTGCAGTGAGGCATATGCTAAGGCCAACGGGATGCTGGGCTGCATTGGCGGGGGGGGGCTTCATGAATAGGAGGCAGGAGGTGATCCTCCCCCACTACAGATTCCTGGTAAGGCTACAGCTACAGTACAGTGTGCAGCTTTAAAGCCCTTGTCTACAGAAAGAAACAGATCATCTGGAACCAGTGTGGTGGAGAACCACCAAAATGATACATGGTACTAAGGCTTTATGAGGAAAGCTTATGCAGGCTGAACTTGTACTTTCTTTAACCTCAGAAGGGAAATAAGAGATATGATGGAAACGTTTAAGTACCCCATTAGGATCAACTGGATGAAATATTAACAATTGTTTAACCTACAGTTGTATGGAACACAGAATTCCACCACCTGAATTGTCTTGGAATAGCAATTCCACTTTCGAAATGGTTTTTGGAATATTTTTGAGTCATGTGGAATTCTGAAAAGCATTCCTATGTAAACACAGAATAACTTTCCACAGATTACGTAAACTGCTAAATAATTTTCCATGGATTATGGAAAATATGTTCATGGGTGATGTAAACCACGGGTTACTAATCTGCAAAAAACATTCCGCTTTCAAAATTTCCAGATTTTGCGATCAACAAAATTTTATGGGATTTTTGACATTTATTTACAGTTCTATTCTGTCTGAATCTGAACATTTGACACATAACTAGTTTAAAAGCAGAGAAGGGGCCTGCACTCCAGTAGGGGCATGGGCACAGATTGGCTGGGGTTAAGTTCAGGGGAGATGTGAGGACATGCTTCTTTAAGTAGAGGGTAGTGGACAAGTGCAACAACTTGCCAAGCGAAGTCGTAAAGACAGAGATGGTGCAGGGATTTAAGATGGGGTTGGACAGGTACAAGGGGCTGATAGCAGATGAAGCAAGACCACAAGGAGGGGGTGAAGCTGCTAACTGGACTGAGCTGCTACTAGGGGGCTCAGACTAAAGCCACCAAGTGATGATAGGCTGAAGTGGAAGTAGGTAAGACCAGAGAAGTCTGGATGGATCCTTGTTCTTTTTCTGCATTCAGTAATTTTTGTTTCTTTTATTTCATGAAATATTCAAGCTAAAAAAGTAACGATGTGTTTCAGATACCTGGAAGATGCCCTTTAATCATATGTGTGTGTGTGTGTTTGTTTGCTTGTGTGTGTCCAATAAATATGCTGTAATGCCTGAACCATCAAAACCACTGTGTGAGACTCCATAAATGCTTGCGACTATGACTGTGTTACAATATATTTTTTAAAGGGACAGCACCCTTGTAGTGCTTATGCAGAAAGGATTTATCCCAAGAAAAAGCACTGCACACCAGTCAGAGAAGCTCCAAACACTGAAAAACTCAGGTCTGAACACCCAAAGAATAGGAATTAAAGGCTGTGCATACTGTATGCATCACTGGCTTCACAACACCTTGTGGGAGAGGGCCTACACTTGCCAATACAGTATATTTATTTTCCATTCTTTTCCCTCCATTTTCTCCTTCTCCCCCAGTATGAACAATTGGGGTTGCCACAATGGCACCTTTGCTTTAGCTGGGAGGGCAGACATGCACTTGCCTTCATAACCAGTGCCAGTGCTACTCAATGATCAGAAACCAAGAAGTGTGCATAAATACCAAGCCTCATTTGCCCTCCTCCTCCTCCTCTCCCTTCCCATATCTCATCTCTTATACATTTAGTCCCCAGCAAGCTCTTGTGTGGAAGTCTAGGGATTGCACATGAACCCTGACCCTTCAGATGGCAGTGCCATGCACTGCCACTACAGTACTGGACTGACCCAATACATCCATTTATTTATAGCACATTTACTATAATGTATCACAAGACTCTTACTTCAATCACATCTTCAGCGTTTACATTCCTGACCATGGAAGTGATCTCTCACAGTGCATAAGCCACTTATACAAAAATAAATGGTTAGTACCCAAGAACCATCCATACCGGTATGCTGTTATGATAACTGTACTGTACTAATATAACATTTTTTAGTGGGCTGACATCTCTGGGGTTAAACTGCTAGAAACAGTGCACATTATCAATTCACAAGCAGCTCTCTAACTATTTGCGGTTTTTAAAGAACGAGGCCCATAACTTGAGTATTTATAAATAAGTGTTATAATAACCATGATCCCACATTTCTCTGTTTTTTAGAAGAGTGGCCCAAAACCATAATTGCAGCATTTTCACTTAGACTGGACTCTTTGGCTGAGGTTGTACTTACTATCTGGCTTCTAGTCAATGCAGTCCTTTACTAGCCAAACCACCCCTCCCCTGCCAAAACCTGTTTAAGAAAAGGCACCATCTAAAATATTTTTGAATGTCAGTGTAGTAATCCATCACAACCCAGTAGAAAGCCATAGTACCTTGGCATGACGTTTTAAAGTGAAGTAAAGTGTCTGCTACTGTCTAGTAAATCTTCAGGGGATAAGGTAAAGGATAGCTCATTGCAAATATGATCAAAGCCAAATTAACTCGTCAGAAATCGTTTTTCTTCTCAACCTTACTGAGTCACTGATGAAGAATGATGCCAGAGAAACAGAAAACAAAGACTGGAGAGTATTACAACCTTTGGAGTAGAGTTTAAACCACTGAAGATGGAACTACTTAAATGCTAAACACACTGAAATCAGCAGATTAAATTTCTTTTATGCTCAATTTCATGTGTTCGGCAGCGTTACAGTTTATCAGATGTTGTTCCATAATGCAGAACAGTATACAATGAGATACAGAAATTTGCATCATGATATAAAATCCCAGGAAAAAGCATGGGAATAAATGAAGATGTGATTTCTTGATTTTTTTTCTTCTGTGAAAATATAATGTTCTTGCTGTTCCTAAGCAGCAGTGATATCACAGCTAGCGAGGTCACAGTGCTGGTGATGCAGTGGGAGGGCGGTAGAGCTAGCTATGCCAGCTGCCAGGCAGAGTGCTGTTCCACACATCACACCTGCTAACATCATGTAAACAATCTTCTAATTAAACAATGGGAAAAGAAAAAGTACCTCAGATATACTGTAAAAGGTAATGGTTGGCTGCTTTTAAAATTTAATATTAGTTTTAGGCAGTACACTAGTTCTTTAATTCAATGGAATACAATGTGTTTGTGTTCCAGACTACACCATCTTCTCCCTAGAGGGAAAATGAGGGTGGGGGTCTTTTGGTAACCATTCAGTTGCAAAGTTTAGAAATTAGAAAGTTCAACTCTAAAATGCATGATACAAAGCTGCAGTTATTTAAACATTTCACCTGCTACCTTGTAATGGGGTCCAACATTGTGTGCCTCGATAGTACTTCCTCCGGGGGGACATGGAGATCATCTGGTTTTGTCCATTCCTTTTTCAAGTTTTTTTTTCCTTTTCCAAAATTCCCTCTCTTCCCAATGTACCATTTTAGTTTCATATGACTTGTCCTGGCTCTTTCTCTTTTCCTCTTTATGTTTTGCTGCCTGCATCAAACATTGCAGAAAGAAATCCCCTGTAGCAAGACCAGTCACTTCCATTGACTAAGTGACTTGACAGTGGGCTATTGAGGCTTTCTGGTTAGGGATCTAAATAAATCCAGCCCAGTCCAGTAGTTGTCCAAAACTATCACTATCTATTCAGTCAATTGTTGATCTATGCAAAATGAGCTATAGTTGCCTTAGTACAGATTTATCACAAACACCCATCTATTGACATTGTATAAAAAAAACTAGAACTGATAAGTGCCCACAACATCAGTGTCACATGAGTCATGGGAGTAAAATGTATGAGGACGATTGTATTGTGCTCAACCATGCTGTACTTATGATGATAAACTGAAAACATTGGAGTGCTGTCAGTCAGGCACCTTTCATGAAGGTTAACAAAAAGCATCATTCTAAACGTTTGCAAATGTCAATGTATAAACCAATCATAAACCAAGGGAAAGCCTTCCACACTTTGGCATAATTTTAAAAGTGAAGCGTAGCATCTGTTTATACCTGAATTCCTTATATGTAGTCACACTGGTGCAGTGTCCATTGAGAAAGCCCAAAGTTCTTATAAAACTAGCTGACTAGTGTTCTGACCCCTCCCCTTCATCTCCTGCCCTTGCCCGAAAATGCTTCAGATCTTTTGTTTTGCTGAATAATGGAAGTTTCTCCTCTGGTGGCTTCTGTCCTTTGAGTTTCTTGTTGATTATCTTTTTGCATTTTTCCAGTGCCTCTTGTGATACTGTGACCGGCTAGAGCTTGCTTTTTTTCTTTAAAATGCTTTGATGGTTACTCAGTTTTGGGTGTTTTTTTTTTTCAGGAACTCTTTATCTGGGCCATAGACAGCATGGCATCACACCTGGCTTCAATTATTTTTGCACAGCAGCCACAAGATGTCTCTTAAGGACCCCCACACCATTTGCATGGATTGTCTGGGATTAGGACAGAACATGCAAAACTGTGGGTTCTGCCACTTGTTTCAGTCTGATATCCTCACTAGCCAAAGCAAGCATGTAACGAAAGGGTCTGAGAAGTTGGGTAAGTTAAAATGCTGGGCTATAGTTGATTTAACTGGAGAATGAAAGCACTCATTGACTCATTACCTCAACTTCATCGATGCAAGAGCTGTTGTTCACTGTGGTACAAGATTAAGAGGCTGTTATTAAACTTGACACCCATTCTCCCATTTGAGACCCAGTGGATGAGGGGTTTCTCTGAATGGTCATGGTGGAAATGAGCTTTCTCAAAAAATTGCCTGACTCCCTCAAATAAGAATGCTGGTCAGCAGAAGTCAATTTTGGTTGGACTTAGGGGATGCATTTGATACTCCCTGTCCACTGTGGTCCACAGATGCTAAACATTGGTCAAGGCTGAGCAGATAGTTAGTACCAGGCAGGCTTTGGCATTGCACGTTGTAGCCATTCGGAGAACAGTACCTATTGCAAAGTTCTCCTTACAGTACCTTAAACGTTTCCTATCCTTAGAGTAGGATGTTTGCCAAACTGATCATCTATCAGTCAGGGCATGCGTTATTGGAGATAAGCAGCATTTTGTAATCAGATAGCTCAGACCATGAGAGCTTATGCTATGGGGCTCATTCTCCAGAAAACATGAACTCTATGGGTAGTTCAGAGTTTGCTTCCTCCAGAGGAGGTAAGTCCCTGAGTCCAAAGTGACTGAAGAAGGTTCCACTGAAGAAGCTTTCAAACCACTGGCCCACCAGCACAGTGGCAAGGTGTCTGCCTGCGATGCCGAAATCCCAAGTTCGGGGACGGACTTGGGAGTCAGAGGGCAGGCTGGGGGGACGATTGAACATCTCAGGGACAGCTCTCCTTCTCCAGGGGGAGTGGGGTTTGTGTGTCCATTGCACTATGGATCCCTGGTGGAGGCTGGGAGCTCTGCTGTGACTGGCACCTGCTTTGGGGGAGGCAGGACTGACATTGGGTTCATTCCACAGATGTCATTGCACATCCTGCCTCTTGGGGGATCAGCATGCAAAAATTGCTGAAGGTCCCCTCTATGATGCCTGCCTCTTGATTCCTGTTGCACTTGCCACAACTCCTGGTCCCGACCAGGACAGTTATCCACCGAGTGGCCCCCCCAACAGCCCCACCTGGGGGGAGGGCTAAGCCTAGGGAGTCCTGCCAGCAGTGGTGATTCTGCTGGTACTCTGGACATGTTTCCATAAGGGGGGGTCATCTTGGCTGCCCCACCTTGAGGGGGCAAGCCAGGGTGGTTGGTGGTCGTGGTTGTCTTGGTGGGTAGACTGGTCCAGAAAGGTCAGGGTAGAGTCATTGGGGACGTCGGCACACAAAAAAAGAAGCTTTCAAACCTCCCAAGGTCTCCATATTCTTATTACTCTCCCTCAGTGTCACTGAGTCAGACTTTGCTGAGTTTTTGTCTAGCTCAGGCTGCCATCACCAGCATCACAGGCACAAAACCAAGGGTCATAAGTAGCTCAACAAACTGAGGTATGGCCATTGATATCAGTTTTTGTTGGCATGCCATTCTCATTATCAACAGCGGATGTGGCTTAAGAAGGCACAAAATATGGTTTTGGAGATGGCCATGTGGTTTCTTAATCATTCTTTGGATCAGTCACTCAAGGGCCGGGCCCTTGGCCCTTTGACTCATCTGGTGCTAATTTTTGGAGCCTCAGTTGCCCTCAGCACCTACTACAGGCCAACCGAGGTAGCAGGCTACACTGTTACAGTGTTTGCACCTCTTTCAGTAGTCTTGGAGGCTCCTTTTCCTTCTACACTCCCTTCTCAGCTGTCTCTAGTAGGAAGTTCTCAGCCCGATAAGGGGATTGCCTACTTTCAGCTGGCTCCAAAAGGTGGTTTGCAGCCTAAACAACTCTTGACTTAACAGTAATGGTTCCTAATGAAATTAGGATGACACATACAGTTTGGGTCACGTATTGGTGTCCCCTCCAAAGGACCTTCAGTCATTCTCACATCTTCATTGCAGTATATCCAACATGCTCAATGTCCTTCTGCAGTAGGTATGACATGAAAGAGCTTCTGAGCTTCTGGATATACTTGGTCTTTTCCATCAGAGGAGGGCAACTAAAGTAGTGTAGGGTGTGCATTAGAAACCTTACAAGGAGAGATTAAAGAATCTAAATATCTACACCCTGGAAGAAAGGAGAGAGAGAGGAGGGATATGATAGAGACCGTGAAATACCTCACGGGGGTAAAAAAGGTAGAAGAGGGAAGTAGTTTTCAGAGCAAAATGTGCTGAAGGATATGGGGGCATGATAAGAAGCTGGAGGGGGGTAAATTCAGGAGAGAGGTGAGGAAATATTTCTTCACAGAAAGAGTGGTGTATTCCTGGAACAGTCTTCCAGTGGAGGTGGTGGGGGCAAAAACAGTGGTGGGATTCAAGAATGCATGGGATAGGCATAGCGGAATCTTAGGGAAGGGAAAGGAAAGGCTGTCTGGAACCATCAGGCATCTGTTGGTACTCCCTCCAAGCACTTTGATACTATCTGGTACCCAAGTTATTCAAACCCTTTACCAAGCATCCATCACCCCAGGAGACAGTGGCTGTCTTCGTCTTGCAGATAGGTATGTCCTTTGGGGAACATCCTCTTAATGAGTCATATCCTCTTAATGAGTCAAAGCATCTAGATCAGTGGAGCAGGAACATGTATACCTTGTGACTTGTGCACATAGTGTATGACAAGACAGGGAGTCAGTGCACATAGCCTGTTATTTTCTTTGTTAATGGAAATAGCAGTCAGTGTACATAGCCTACAAGGAGCTACCTAAATTGCCCGCCCACCTGAAGCACCACAACAAAGTCTCTCATCTTCTCAATCCATGGTCTCCATGTGTCCCTTAACAAATTAGATGCCTCATCATGCTGCATGACAGCTGGTGTTTTCATGAGGACATGCATAGCTGCATTCCTTCCCTTTCTCATTGGAGATTCAGGATGAGGTGTCTGGTGTCCCTTTTGATGGGTTTAGTGTTGTTTTGGACCAATGAGCATCTCAGTGGTATCCAGGCCTACAACGCCACCTTGAGGTTGATCCAGTCAGTCACTGTGACTATCAGTGCCAGATGACTTACTGTTCAGATTCAGCCTTTTCTTATCCTTTTGTGGCTGATCTTAGTCTTGTAAACAGATGAAGAAGCTCTATGACTACTGCCCCAGGGATATGAGCAGAGGAAGCTCTGGTGCTGATGACAGCACCAACAGGCCCTATTCTTCTTTGAAATTAGAGGAGGAAAGGCACCATCCACCATTTTCTCTGTCCTTTTTCAGTGTCCCAGTCAGGGGCTGCCTAAAACATTTCCTACCCTAGTGGTCATTCATCATGACTGACCAGTAGGTTTTTGAGACCACAAGCTATGGTCTATCCCTAAAACTTGTGTCACACCTTCTCCAGCTGCACATTGTCTACTCAGGTGGACCACTGTGAGCTGTAGGAGGCAGTCTGGGAAGTGGTCTCTTCATTCCTGCATTCAAATGTCATTCAGCAGGTTCTAACAGGTGGCTTTGTCAGGGGTACACTTCCAGGTACTTTCTGGTGATGAAGAAGTCGGGTAGATGATGTCCTATCATGGAGCTGCATGGCTGGCCTGCCACATCTAGCACCAGAAATTCAGGATGGTCAGTTTGGATCAAATCATCCCATCCCTGGAACAAGGGGATTCATTTTGTACCCTCTGACCTGCAGGATGTGTATATTTACATCCTAGTCAGGGCTTCCCACTTGCACTTCCAGCATTTCCATATGGAGGAAACTCCATTCCAGTTCCTAAAAATTCTATTTTGCCTCTCATCTGCACCCCCAGATTTTTACCAAATGTCTCTGTGGGACAAACTATCATAGTTGGAGGAGAATTCATGTGTTTTCCTACCTAGACAACTGGTTAAAACACAGAACTCAGTGCACATCCTGCCTCCCCAATGGCAAGCCTTACAAACATAATATTCAGTTTGCCTGAATTAGTCACTTACTTATTTTATCCACAATATGAGTGTATGTGTGTGTGTGTGTGTGTGATCTTTTGGTGATCACAGTAGGGCCCCACTCTGAAGTTGCTGAGCTACCAAACATCAAGGTAGACCACCCATCAGCTGGGTTCCTGTTCTAAAATGTAACTACCTGAATCGGCTTCTTTTATTTAAGGTGCACTGCTTAAACTGGCTTCCTTTAATCAATCAATCAATCAATCAATCAAAATCTTTATTTATCCAGGTCTACATCATTGAGCAGAGCTCATTTGCAAGCTGAACCTGGTTATGATAAGATCTCAGACAAAATACAAAAGATGAGGGATACATAAGTAATAACAATGGGACAATTTGATACATGTAGGTCACAGAATACAAGACATCAGCCAACAGCATAGAGCAAACAAAGTTGCAGCAGTATCATCTGCTAGTGACGAAATTGTATCTCAGATTAAGTGACAGGATGATAATTTGGGTTTGTTGGATAATAGTAGAGAAGACTAGAGTAAACCTAGAAGTAAGAGGCCAGGCGGTAGGGGAATGTATCATCACAAGGCAGGGCTAGAATAAAATTATTATTATTATTAGGTAGCTTTGATGGAGATCGGATAGGTAAATCGACAGAGGACAGTGGAAAGCAGCAGACGGAGGATAGAGCATGAGGAGAGGAAGGATTAAGAGAAATGTATGTAAAAGAGGATGGATTAAAGACAGCCAGTATGGTGATACTGCAGTTATTGGTTCTGATTAATGGCTAGATTAATTGCACGATTCCTTAATGAGATGAGAATACAGGGTCTTGAGTGAACCGATACTGATGAATGTATTCAGTTTTATGGTTTTCTGTAAATTGTTCCACAGGAAGGGCAGCGCAAAGCTGGTGGTTGTTCTGCCTAGGTGAGAGTAGACTTTGGGAATTTTTAATGAGATGTAAGAGTGACTTCTCAGGGCATAGGTGCCTATTGAGCTTAGTGGGAGGCAGTCCGAGATGTATTGTGGAAGTTTTTTGAGATAGCTCTGTAGGTCCATAAAGTGGCATTTTTTTCCCCGCCTAAACTGGAGGGAGGTCCATCCTATGGCTGCATATAATAAACAATGGTATGTACTGAAGGGGAGACTGGTAATAAATCACAGAGCTCTATGGGAGAGCGTATCCAGTTTTGTTAGGTAACGGGTAGGACAGTGGCTGTATAGAAAGTCCGTGTAATCTACTAGTGAGAGAAATGTAGCTTGCATCAACCTCATCTTGGCATTGCTTGTGAATAGGTAGCTGATCATGAAGTACAGACCAAGCCTCTGGCTAAATCTTTTCAGCAAATCCTCGATATACTCAATGAAGGATACTTTATGGTCTCGCCAGATTCCCAGGTACTTGAACTTTGTAATGAACTCTAGGTTTTTCCCCTAGGATTGTAGAGATCTGTGGTACTGTTCCTGTAGTTGCTGGGATAGCTGCATGTATATAAGGAGAGAGGAGCATCGCTTTAGTTTTCTTTGCTTTAAGTCAGAGCTTTTTGTTTAGGAGCTGGTTTTGAAGTAGGTTAAATTCAGATTGAAGGTCACTACATGCAGCTTCAGGTTATGGGCGGCTTAAGTAAAGCACAGTATCATCTGCGAATAGGTGGACGTTAGACTTAGTTACACTATCACTGATGTTATTGATGTAAATCTCAAACAGAATGGGACCCAGAATAGATCCCTGGGGCACTCCTCTTAGTAGGGATTTGATAGTCGAGAGTTCACCTTCGGCTTTGACTTGCTGTAAACGGTCAGTAAGGTAATTGGTAAACCACTGAAGGGAAAGAGAGTCCAAGCCTATAGACTATAAGGATGAGAGGAGTAGGCTATAGTCGACATTGTCGAATGCTTTGCTTAGGTCCAGGAAAACTGCACAGACAAAGTTTTTATTTTTCAAGTTCAATCTACCAGTCGTTAGTCACTTTTGCAAGGGCTGTGATAGTGCTATGGTTAGCCCTGAATTCAGACTGGGCAGGATTTAGCAGATTTTATCATTCTAAATAAGATATCAGTTGTGTACTTACAATTTTTTCCAATAGTTTCGACAGAACAGGGAGAAGGGAACTCGGCCTATAGTTGTTGAGGTCGCAGGGGGTTCCTGATTTAAGCAGAGGTATAACATGGGCTGTTTTCCAGAAGGATGGAAGGACTCCTTGGGTAAATGAGAGGTTGAATAGGTGTGTTATAGGTACAGGTAGTACGTGGTAAGCAATCTTTAGGAAGTATGGGTCTAGGGAGGCGGCTCCAGCACTTTTCTTTACATCCAGTTGACATAGAAGGTCTTCAACCTGTTTCAGGGAAGCAGGTTGCAGAGACAATGTAGAATTTGTGACTTGGACTTCATTAGGTTGACAGCCCAGCTTGAAACATAGAAATATAAAAGTTGACAGCAGATAAGGGCTGCAAGGCCCATCTAGTCTGCCCATTTCTTTTTCTACCTTATAAATGTGCCATTGGCCTTTGCTCTGTCAATTACCGCATTTGTGATTTTGTATTCATACTCATCTGTATTGCTCCTTTATGCCTATCCCATGCCTGTTTGAAGCCCTGCACTGTATTCATATCCACCACTTCCTGAGGTAGGCTGTTCCATCCATCCATCACCCTTTCTGTGAAAAAGAACTTCCTCACATTACCCCTTAATCGGCCTCCTTCTAGTCTCATGCTGCGTCCTCTTGTCCTGCTATTTTTCTTATATTGAAACATGTTAGAATCTTTCACCTTGTTAATGCCCTTAAGGTGTTTGAATGTTTCGATCATATCACCTCTCTCCCTCCTTTGCTCTAGGGTATACATATTGAGCTCCGTTAATCTGTCCTCATTTGTTTTCTGATGCAGTCCCTGTACCATTTTGGTTGCCCTTCTCTGGACTGCCTCAATGTTGTTAATGTCCTTGTGAAGGTGTGGCCTCCAGTACTGCACGCAGTACTCCAGATGGGGCCTAACCAGTGTCTTGTAAAGAGGGATTATTACCTCCCTCTTCCGACTTGTGATACCCCTGCTAATACATCCCAACATCCCCCTAGCCTTACCAACTGCTTTAGTGGTCTGCTTGGATGTTTTCAGGTCATCGGTGATGATGATGCCCAAGTCTGTTTCTTCCCTTGTGACTGCCAGCAACTCCCTCCCAGCCTATAGGTGCTTCAGGTTTCTCTTCCCAATGTGCATGATCTTGCACTTCTTTGCATTAAACCCAGTTGCCACTCTTCCAACCATTTTGCTAGTTTATCCAGATCTCTTCTCATTCTGCCCACCCCATCTGGATCATCTACTCTGTTGCAGATCTTGGTGTGATCTGCAAACAGACAAACCTTACCCTCCAGTCCATTTGCAATGTTACTGATGAAGATATTGAAGAGAACTGGCCCCAGGACTGATCCATGAGGTACCCCACTTGTGACTTGCATCTCTTCTGACTGTATACCGTTTACCACCACTCTCTGTTTTCTGCCCGTCAACCAGTTTGCAACCCAGTTGACCAACTTCTGACCCACCGTGAGCCTACCCAGCTTATTAATCAATCTCCTATGTGGAACAGTATCGAAAGCTTTGCTGAAGTCAAGGTAGGCGACATCAACTGCTCCCCTTGGTCCACCACTCTGGTTACCCAGTCAAAGAAATCTACGAGATTAGTTTGACAGGACCTTCCTTTTGTAAACCCATGCTGTCTTGGATCCTGTGCTCCTATGGATTCCAGGTGTTACACTATCCTTTCCTTAAGAAGTACCTCCATAATCTTGCCCACTACTGAGGTAAGACTGACTGGTCTGTAGTTCCCTGCCTCCTCCCTGCTGCCACTCTTGTGGAGCGGGATCACATGAGCCCTTCTCCAGTCTTCTGGGACCTCTCCTGTGCTCAGAGACTCACTAAACAGTTCTGCTAATGGCTCTGCTAGTTCCACTCTTAGCTCCTTTAGTACCCTGGGATGTATGCCATCAGGTCCCATTGCCTGGGAGTGTAACAGGTTCACAGGAGAGTTATCGAAGGCTAGCCCCACTGTTGTAAAGTGGTTATTAAAGGAGTCCAAAATGTTCACCCTCTCAGTGATGGTGCTGCTACCCAAAATGATCTTCGGTGGGAGAGAGTTACCAGGTATATGACCAGAGAGGTCCTTGATGGTATTCCAGAATTTGGCTGGGTGCTTGGTGGCCAAGTCCAATTCTGTTTGGTAGTATGTGGCTTTGGCATCTCTAATCTTCCTGGTACATAGGTTTCTGGCCCTCTTAAATGCATACCAGTCTGATGGGGTCTTATATCTACATGCTTTCTTCCAAAGCTTGTCCCTTTCTAAGAGAGCAGATTTGAGTTCAGCAGAGAACCAGCGACATGTTTTGTTCTTAGCATGCAGTTTAATTGAGGTGTAATCCCCAACCAATGCGCAGGTAACTGGTTAGGAGCTAGCTAATGAGACAGCCATACATCTTCCAAGCATTATACAGACACAAAATTATCAGCTCAACCCTTGTTCATTCACAAACTTTAAATAGCCTTTTCATTAGGGGTGATACTGCATTGTGGCGTACATCAGGTAAAACAGACAATTCAGTGTACACCCTCCTCCCCATGGCAGATCTTGCAAACATAATATTCTTATTTCTTGAACTGGCCACTTAACTTAGTTTTTTTTTTCCAATAGGATCGGGGGTCTCTTGCTGTTTGCATCAGGGTGCTGCTGTGAAAGCTGTCCAGCTACCAAAGATCAGTGTAGACCACCCATCAGCTGGGTCCGTATTCTAAAATGTAACTGCCTGAACTGGCTTCATTTATTTAAGGTGCACTGCTGAAGTTGGCTTCCCTTAATTAAGGCACAGTCTCTAACCAGGCATGATTATGGCATACATCAGCTAAAACAGAGAATTCAGTGCACACCCCCATGCAAATCTTTCAAATATTACAGTCTTTCTACCTGAATTGGCCACTTATTTATTTTATCTCCAATAGGATTAGGGGTCTCTTGATGTTCACATCAGTGCCCTGCTGTGAAGTTGCTCGGGTACCTAACATCGCTTAGCAGCTCAACCCTTGCTCATTCACAAACTAGACAACTGGTCAGTTTGAGATTGGTCACCATCATAGACCTAGGAAGCTCTCTGTTGACCAAAAGACTTTTTCAAGATTAGGGTCTGAAAATGTCTCAGTTCTCTTTGGCTCAGTGTAGATTTTGTCAGGGTGGAACTCAGCTCTGCGGAAGCTCGGGACCAGCTTCCCCCACGGAGATATTCGAGCCTGATGCCCTGTGTCTGCTCCTTGTTAAGTACAAAACAGTCAC
Organism: Neoceratodus forsteri; assembly: GCA_016271365.2. Classification (NCBI taxonomy): domain Eukaryota; kingdom Metazoa; phylum Chordata; order Ceratodontiformes; family Ceratodontidae; genus Neoceratodus; species Neoceratodus forsteri. The sequence continues at coordinate 289,793,578 of CM057456.1, forward strand.
TCCATCTAATATTTCTTACAGGTCCTCAAACTGATGGCATGATCCCTTTTTGTAGTAGAGTGGACTTTTGGATGTCCTAAGGATCCAGTAATTGGCCCCTTTTCCCATATATGGTAACTATGATTTTGAGATGCGGGGTGGTTGGTTTAGCAACTGCCATAATCTAGAATACGGGAGTCTATGGATTTCTATGCTTACTTTTTTCTAACTACAGTATTATTACTTTTTTATTCAGTTTGCAACATGTGGAAAACCAAGGCCACTGGTTTTCATTTTTTGGCGGAAAACCCTGTAACATTCTACAATATGGACTGCCTGCATTCCTGTAAAAACAGACTTTCATGGAATTTGGCATTTTAGACCTGATCATTAAGTCTAGAGAACTTGTGTTTTTCTTATAATTGCTTCCTATACTGTTTTCAATTTGCTTCATTAAATGCTCTGTATATTAAGCCTTCTTTTATTCTAATCATTTATACAATAGAACCCCGATAAAATCTAGAAACTGGACTAACAATCACCGCTGCAATTCCTGGAATTTCAAGGGTTGAAAATTGAATTTCTTTATTTAAATAAGCATAAATCAGTGGCCTTGGGGAAAACATTTGTGGTAATATTAGATTTTAAAGGACACAGAGATTATTTTGACAGAACTGTAGGAGAAAAGAATATTTTATATTGGCATATTGCAAAATTAAGGCGCGGTTTAATTAAAAATAGTTGGGCACAATATTATAGTCTTATTGTTAGTTGTAAATTGACATAGACAAGGAATTATTGATAAGTTGGGTATCTTAATTTTTTTTCTTCTCACATAGGAGATAGAGCACAGGGATGCAGAGGAAGTCTTATGAGGAACAGCTGGGCAATCTAAACATGCCCTCATTGAAACATAGAATTTGCTATTGGATAAGGACCGCTTGGCCCACCTAGTATGCTAATTTTTCCCTGCCTATAGTATCACCACAGATCCTGCGTGATCTGTGACCCATTCACTTAACCCCTTTCCTTTCCCTAAGATTCCGCTATGCCTATCTCATACCTTCTTGAATCCCAACACTGTTTTTGCCCCCACCAACTCCACTGGAAGACTGTTCCAGGAATCCACCACTCTTTCTGTGAAGAAATATTTCCTCACCTCTCTCTCCTGAATTTAACCCCCTCCAGCTTCTTATCATGCCCCCATATCCTTCAGCACATTTTGCTCTGAAAATGACTTCCCTCTTCTACCTTTTTTACCCCCGTGAGGTATTTCACGGTCTCTATCATATCCCTCCTCTCTCTCCTCTCTTCCAGGATGTAGATATTTAGATTCTTTAATCTCTCCTTGTAAGGTTTCTAATGCACACCCTACACTACTTTAGTTGCCCTCCTCTGGACTGCTTCCACTCTGTCTATGCCCATTCTGAGATATGGTCTCCAGAACTAGACACAGTACTCAAGGCGGGGTCCTACCAGTGATCTATACAGCGGTAGCACCACCTCCCTCTGTCTGCTGGTGATACCCCTCCCTATGCACCCCTAGCATCCCACTTGCCCCCACAGCTGCTTTGCCACACTACCTGGCCATCTTTAGGTCATCTGATATAATAACCCCCATGTCTCTTCCCTGCTTGGTGGTCATCATTACCACCCTACCCCATTTTGTACTCCACTCCTGGGTTTCTGTGTCCCAAGTACATTATTTTGCACTTTTCAGCATTAAAATCCAGCTGGCATACCCTTGCCCACTTCTTGAGGTTTCTCAGGCTGCTGCTTATCCGTTCCACCGCCACCTTGGAGGGTCCTCCCCATTGCCGAATTTGGTTTAATCCACAAAGAGGCAGACCTTCCCTTCCAGCTTCTCTGCAATGTCATTTATAAAGACATTAAAGAGGACCAGTCCCAGCACTGATCCTGAGGCATTCAACAGGGAAAGGTTTGCAGTGCTCATTGTAAACCTTGGTGCCTTCTTTGTAATGAAAGTCCAACAAACAAGACTCCACAAAGAAGAAGAAGCACTCTGACCAAAGCCGCAAATTAATTGTTTTATTCCAAAAGCATACTGCAATAACATTTACAGCTTAGTGTGTCAGACCTGGAACAAAAACTCCAGTGCTTAGAGGCTTAACCAGCCTGTTTGTCAGGAGGAGGTGTCTCTGCAATTTGCCAGACCCTTAAATACCCCAAATCCCAATTAGTACTTAATTACTTTATTGCTTCGGTAAATATTCTAAAATTGCCAAATACTGGTTTGGTTTACTACCTTCCTATCTCTCCTCAATCCTATCCCCTGCCAGCCCATCCCCACACCCACTCCTTTCCAGGGCATGCTGCTCCTTTTTGCTCGCTCGCCCTCACACTGAGGCAGGTCAGTTCACCTTCTCCTTCCATCTTCCCTCTCTCTGGAATCAAATCTCTCCTTCCCTTCAGCTAGCCACCTCTCTCCATAGAGAGCCGGCAGCTTCATGCCACTGCTCCTACCTTCTTCCACTTGTTGCTCGAGCTAATCTGTCACTGTGACCCTGCTTTCATTCTTGTCCTGCTAATATCAGCTGTAGCTTGCACATTTGTTTTTTTTAATCAACTGTACTCCAGAATATGTACTCAGAATGTATTTTACTGTCCGTTATTATGTAACATTACTTTTGTCTTTCACACATTTGCACTTAAGGAACTGTTTCCTTGAATATGTATTCTGGCTGTATCATTTTGGTGCTCATTTATTATGTAATGCTCATTTTGTATTGTGTTCCTACTGTCTTCACGTTCTCTGGGTTGCACCTTTAAACGAGCCTAGTAGACTCAGTGTGCCTTTCCTAATTACCAAAATTTAAATGAAAATAAATAAATGAAGATGCATGTTTAAACATAACCTCCCAATTGGAGGATAATTTAAAATTTTTTTTAACAATGACAATTCAACTCATAGTAGGGGTTAACACAGAGTTGCAGACACCACTGCCTTCCTTATAACCATGAATTATATGTGGTTCAGAGCTCACTGCTTATGTTACATACTGTAGCTGAATGATGTAGGTTGTGCTTGGATACAGAGGCCAGACCAGTAAGTAGGACAATGTTCACAAGGTATTAGTAGTTTGAATTGATCAGTGCTTAGGTAGTTCAACATAGTCATGAGCAAGTCAGTGATTATAGTACATGTGGACTGGATAGTCTACACAAGGTGCTTAGATGCTTGAACTGATGAGTAACTTGTTATGATTTGATATTTCGGCTTTTCTCTGTATCCATCTGCAAGAAGGATGCTTAGTCCTGTAGTATGAGACCCCCCCAAAAAAATAATAAGTATCACACGATTATCTCCTCCAACTCTGGAGAGTGAGACCAGTAGCACTCAGAAGAGGAAAAAAACCCTTGAGGGGAAACCTCTGAGGACCCATGGCTACTGACCTGCCCATCCTTTTGGGCATACTAAAGGAGAGTAATCCTAAGTAAGAATTTTAAGTTATCGGCTAATCTGAAATCCAAAGTTGTATATCCTGATCCAGTGAAGTGAAAAACTGAATAAAGTACTGAATGTTGAAGTGTCGGGTGAACATACTAGCATCCTTCTAGTAACTCCTAGTCCAAGAATCCATGTCCAGGGCAGAATGATAATAGATTGGAATCCCTTGTCGATGATAATTTGAAGCATCGAAGTTGCATAGGTGAAGCGCTCCAGCAGACAAGGAAGTCTTTTCTGTGGAGAACTAGTAACCAAATGGCTATATGTCCAAGTCCAGAGTAGGAGGACAGGTGGTTCATGTTCCACTTGGCAAGCTTTGCAAATGAAGGCTTTGATGATGAAGCATAGGAGCTAGATGCAGGTTGCACAATCTGGCAAGGACGGAGCAGTAGAAACTTCCAGTCTGGAGTGGGTGACAAGTAAGTAAATTGGAATAGATCTTGATATGAATAGGTAGACAAAAAATAGATGGACCTCCAGGTCCCGAGGGATGAAGCAGGTCATAGAATAGGTGGGACAGTCTTTGATGAATCTCTAGGCCCTGGAAGGACGAGGCAGGTAATATTAGCAGATAGTGTAAATAAGCGGACCTGTACATAGGTCAGTAGTAGTAGTAGTAATATCGAACCTGTAAGATGCAGATGTAACAGCACAGGAGCAGCACTACACAGACCATGCATGGTATACAGCGGAGAGCACCGAGGGAATTCAAATAGCATGTAAGTCAAGGAGCTTTGTTCTGGTGATTGAAATAGTAGTAAAGAACACTGTAGATATACACATTTTGGAAGCCAGAATGGACAGCAACTGGAATTAAACTTGTGAAAATAGTCTGATGAATCATGAATTGATGTGCTTCTAAAGACATGGATGGTAATGATTGGTGAAGGCTGAATCGGATAAAGTAGTGTTGTAATAGGTTCCAAAGCCTTAGAGCATTGAAGTACAGTAATGTCGAGGTGTAACCTATGAGACTGAAAGTCTTCAGGATGGCTCAACTTAAGTCCTGGTAGAAGTGTAGTAGTAAATAATAATAGGAACTGTAGTGGCAAGGCAGAAGCATTCAAAGGAATAGATGATGTATGGTTAAACAAATCCAGACGTGAGTCCATAGTAGAAAGGAGCTCTTTAGGCTGGCAGACATGGCGGCAGGCAGGCGTATAGTAGAAGATGCAAACCTCCAGGCCCTGAAGCAGGGCAAGGCAGGTGAAGAGTAGAAGTAGCTGAAATTGCCAGGCCCGAAGGGCGAAGCAGGTAATTGAAGCAGGTGAATGTTGTAGAAATATAAGTTCAAGGGATCTCTGGCCCAGTAAGGGTGCAGGTCTTTCGAAGTGTGATGCTGTGAACCTCCAGCCCTGGGGGGTGAGGTAGGTTGTAGAGCAGTAGTAGATAGATTAATAGTAATGTCAAACTGCAAGCAATGCAGAAATAGTAGCAAAGTAGTAAGGGATAGATTGTAAATGATATTGTAAATAGTAGCATATTCCTGAGCCAGTTCCGTGCAATGTGGAAATATATTCTGAGCATACTTATGAGAGCAGTAGAAGGATGCTGTAGATTGTCATTTCCTGATGATCGAGGATGGCAAGTATGCAATGACAAGACCTGGGTGGATGGGTTAGCAACTCGTCCAGACTTACTAAGTATCCCAAAACTGTGGTAGATCCATGTCTTAAGCTTAAACTATGATAATAAAAACACTATGAAACAGTAGTAGTAACTCTGAGGAGTGGAAGCAGTATGGCTAGGAGCATCCTAGGGAATTGAGGCAAATACCTGATATAATCCACAATTAAATCCAATGGAAGGAAGATGCATATACTTGACAAATGGAAGTAAGTGTGAGCAGCAAGTAATGACTGCATGGTCCAGGATCCAAGCAGTATGACTGAAGGCGAGGAATAACTGGCGGTGCAACCAATCCTGAGTAGTAAATTGAATAGGGAGTGGCAGGTAAGCCCCATGAAGGCTAGCATGGCAACTGAATCACATGTAGGTCAGCTGGAGGCAGGAATAGAGAGCAGCAGCTGGCCCCACGAAGGCTAGCAGGCCACAACCCACACGCGGGGTAGCAAATGAGTAGCGTAGGTAGTCAAGCAAGGCCCAATTGATTGACAGCTAAAAGCTGGTGGGCTGAATGAGCACAGCATGCTGAGATCATGATGAACAGTGAGTGCTGAGAACTTGTGAAGTCAAATGCAAAATTGAGTGCATTAGAACCCTAAAGGCTGAAGCCAAAGGGGGGCAGTATGCAACAGCAATAGTTTGAGTAAGCATAGAGCAACGATTGCGTGAGTAAGTGGACCTGCACGGGTCTATAAACAGAACAGTAATAAGTTATGTGACAGCAATTGGTCTGCCAGGCTGCAGAGCTTAATATAAGTTCTCCCAGGGTGTAGTGGAAACAAGATGCTAAATCTGAGCTTCCGGTGTCAATGACTAGCACAGTCACGATCCATCGTACTGGAATTTCTGACTCCAGAATACCAGGCAGTCACTTGCATGAACAGGGGCATGGAAGAATATACTAGGATGAACGGTTAGTGCTGGGCAGCGAATGAGTGAACAAGGCATAGGAGCATACGACTGGCCTATCGTGATAAGGCTAAAAAGCCCAGTTACAATAGTTGAAAATGATCCAGTAGAAGGAATACGGACCGTGGTAATGCTAGTTGCCAGTCGGACAGTGCGGGCAGGACAGAATGATAGGGGAAGTTCTGCTGAATAATAAAAGGTTGTCTAACAATAAAGCAGGGAGTGCTGCAGCATAACATAGCAAGAGAAAACACGCAGGGAATGGTTTGAATCAACTAAATCCCTGACTATGACTGGCAGGCATTTTGCAGTGGTACTATTACAGATAAATGGTATGCAGACAGCCACACAGTGGTTGCCAATGGTAGTACAATTCGATTCATTGTGTAAACAAAACTAGAAAGTCACACCCCGTATCATATGTAAGAAGGGATGTTTTATTTTACAGCGGTATTAGTTCTGAGGTGTTATATACTGCTCAAATATGCAAGTAATGATGTAGATACAGCACCATGCATGTCAAGTCCTTATGCCATTATTACGGCATGGCATGGTAATATTTGACACGCAAGCGAGGGCTGGCTAGAGACATCAGATATCTTAGGCAGCTACAATTCATAAACAATAGTACACTTCCATAACCATACTCCCGATGTTGGCGTAGTAGCAGTGAACATCCCGCAGTATCTAGGGCATAGGACAATAAGAAAGGGGACCTGTAGTTTTGTGTAGCAAGTTGTTATGAGTGGGGTGGCTATAGCTGGAAGCTGAGAAGTAGTTGAGGAGGCTCCGACAAAGAGTCCAGTAGTCCACAGAGCGAGCGGGTCCTTAAATGGAATGAAACGGCAGCATGGAGCAGTGGTTGCTAGGGAAAGAATGGTAGAGGCAACACAAGGAACAAGGAACAAGGAGGGCAGGTGAGCAGAAAGCAGTAGCAGGAAGCAGAAACAGCAGCGGCTGAGCAAGTGGCCATGGGAGAAGAGCACAGGGGAAATACAATGAGGCAGAGGAGCACAAACATGACGTCAGAACCCGCCCCCCCAAACAGGAAGGGAAAAACAAACAAACAGGGCAACAGAACAGAAATAAGGCAAGAAGGAAAGGGGGGTCTACAACAGAAAACATTCAAATATCTCAGAGAGCTAAACAGAGTGGACTGGAATGCACTGTTCAGGTGCAGAAATGCCTCGTGCACTAGGGGGTTATGAGTACAAACTGGTAGCAGATGCATTTAGGAGAGACACAAGGAAGTATTTCTTCACGGAGAGGGTGGTGTACAACTGGAATTTCCTACAAAATGTATTGATATGGTCAAAGACAGCCCATGAGTTTAAGGTGGGATGGGACAGGTACAAGGAACTACTAACTGTGGTAAATGGACAGGGAGGGATGAGGTTGCAGGGCAGACTAAGCTCACAGTAGAGGACTTTTTCTAGGGCCACACAGTGGTAGGCTGGAGTGGATCTTGAGTTGTACCAGATTTTCTTCCCGTTCTTTTCTTCCTGCAAGAGTTTCTATGTTTTCACAGGGTAATCCTTAATAATAAATTATTGTTGAACTTCTTTATGCAGTAATGTGGTTACATTTTGAAATCCTCTCCTTTCTCTTAAAGACTTATACTGTCCAATATTTCAATATGATTTCTGACACAATTAAAGGTGCAACATGGAGGTGTGGAAGATTACAAATGGCACAGATCCTCATGAAATAGGCTGCAATGGAACCAACATTCAGAAAACGGTTAAAATGCATTCCAAACCATTTTTTACAGTGGTCCTTCATTTTCACAACTTGATATATAAATGTTGAAAAGTCCACTATATATTGATAGTAAAAATACATAAAGATATAGAGAGTATTTTTGCCATACATTGATAACTAAAAAGATATAACGACATTTGTTCAAAAACATAATGATCTATCAATATTATGTAATAACTAAAACTATGAAGCAAACAAATTATTTATATGCTAGACTTGTGATTGGAAGATACATGTGGTTCCATTAAGGAACAAACAGACCCTTTTGTAATTTGTTCTATTGGAAAGGAAAGGAGTTTAGTTTTATATAGCTCCTTTCATACAACCTGTATTTCAAAGCACTTAACAATCTAAGGAAGAGGTGAGAATTTTTCCACCATTCTTAATGCAAAGGGTGATTATTAAAGTATGGTACTAAATTAGAAAGAAGTTAGGGAGAAGTTAGATATAAGATACTTGCTCAGTGCTATACACAAAGTGAGTGGCAATCGTGGAATGCAAACCCGAGTCTCCAGGCTCACAACTTTGCACCCTACTGTAACCACTTAATGAATTTTCTTTTTCTGTTAGATTGCATAACAGACTGATATTAACAAACGTAGTTACATGTTAGATTACATATGGTAAAAAACATAAATCTTTTCAAAAAGAGCTTACTAAATGCAATAGCAATCTTAAGATCTGTATGGGCAGGCAAAGGGTAAAATATAAAAAGTTGAGGACAAAAAAAGGTTATGGAAGGCTTGCTCAACTATATTTACAAACTTACATTTGTACCTCAAAACAACACACCCTCAGAGAAAACTCCATGGAAGCAGATGGAGATGTCAAGATAAGGTACCGTCTCTGTGAGGTATAAAAAAATGGGGTGCAGAACAGGGGACTGGCACTAAATGTTTATTGCAACCACTTATCGACAGTCCCTTGTGACTGTATGGGGCAACAGTTAAAAAACATACAGTATTTTACAGTCATTTGCATTAGAAAACCATAAGAATGGAGTTGAAAATAATTATTTTGACATTTACAAAAATTTATACACATTCCATTTTATATTAGTAAAACATTGTTCAGCCACTTGTAATTCACAGATACAGTATTTGTGTCATGTGGGAGCTCAGGGGGTCCTGTTTTCAGCCTCTGTTGAGCAATTCGCTTATTGTGTGATCTTGGGTATAACTTGCTTGGCCTGTCACTCATAAATCCCATCTGGAAAAAGCAGGGCCTCACAGAAGGTAAAATATTACAACTGTGTTTGGCTTTCCTGCTGTGTGAATGCATTTGAAAAAAGTAAAAAATCTCACAAATAGATGAGGGAGGTAGTCATAACATTTACAAATATGCAGTTTTTTTTCAGCAAGATATTTGGAGCTGACATTTAAAATGAAATATATAATGAAAATCAGATGACAGACAGTATTAGAGTTGCCAGGCCAACAATCACTGTAGAGAATGCAGGCTGTCAATAAGTCAAAAGGACTTGCAATCACTGAAGCATTCCTCTTTGTTCTAGTAAGCAGACCCTGTAATATTAATTAGGAATTAATAATGCAGAAATAAGCAAAACCGTAGTATTTAACAATCAATCTAAATGTCATCACTTGTGAAAGAAGTCTCCAAATGTCCGCATGTAAAAACTGAATCAATCATACATGGATTCAGAAGTAAACTATCGAAGACTTCTTTATTTATAACTTGATGAGTAAGACGTTCTTTCATTACATAAGGGAGAAGATTAAAATGAGGAAGGACTAGTCAGGCTGAAGCATGGAAAGGAGCTGGAAGGAAGATAATGGAAAGGCAAACGTGCTGAACAAACATTTCTGCTCAGTGTTCACATCAGAGTACAAAGAACCAATGCCTGACTTTGCTATCTGGGCAAAGGGAGAGGCGAAGAGGTCTGTATAGATCCTATTCCAGTGACAAGGGTACTAAGCAAGCAATAACCCACTCCAGGGTGTGGGGTTATTGGCATTTAATCCACACCTGGGGCACTGTGAGGACACTTGGCCACCATCTTAAAAAGGGTTTTAGCACCATGTATTGGAGTACATCCACATCTGCACAGCTAAAGGAAACCATGTGGGCTCAGGACTCCACCTTTTGGCAGCTGAAGTCTTAAATGCTACACAGAGCAGTGCCACCAACTGATGGTCTACATGGCTAAAGCTTCCTGAGGAGCATTGGATATTGTGACTCAGTGGGACTGCTGGGAGGCACCACAAAGGACCATGGTCTACAGAGAAGGTTCCCAGCCTAAAATGAGGGACTAACCCTCAAGATGCGGACTTCAAGGAGAGTAAGTGAGCATGACTACCCACAGAGAAAAGCCCTGAGAGCAAGATACTGGGAAAATAGTATAAATGAGTAAATAGTGCCTGACAGCATGGAGGTGGAATTGATTGATTGAATAATGACTTCTGAAAGGATCGACTAATATTGATTGAAAGTGACATGAATGAAAAGGCACTGAAAATACTAGCACATATCAAAGGCTAAAATCAGAGGTAAAACTCAGCCACAAACAGGAAGCTGTATTGAACTAAAACTGAAGGGATAATACGGAAGCAGGCTGACTAAAGTCGACTAAAATGACTGTCTGAGTATATGGTCATTGTAGTTTCTGTGAGTACATCATTCAGGGCCCAGAAATAATTCACCCGAGGGGTAAAAATAATATATATATTGTAATTCGTTCATAAATTGTAACAGAGGGAGTAGCGTATATTTTGAAGTGTAATTGTGAGGCATTTTACATCGGCTATACTATATGGCATTTTAAACAACACATTGGAGAACACATACATGCATGGAGGGATAGCAATTTAAAGTATGCCATTGGCAGACATATAGTGGGGAAAAATAAATTAGAACATACGATAAGGATTTTTTGGCATTGAGAAAGTGCACAAAAAGGTAAGAAGTGGCAACTGGGATGGTCAAGTGAGCACAAGAGAAACGGTTTGGATTTACAGAAGTTGGGCATGCTTCCCACTGGGAATGAATGAGTCAGTTGAGGTTAAACACTTATTATAGTGTATAGTGGAATGTTATTCTGTATAGAATTCCATCCGTTTCAAAAGCTGTTCTACCACAGTTCCAAGGTCGTGGAATGCTGTTCTACCCTACTGTGGTAGAACAGCATTCTAGAACCTTTAGAGACTGCATGAATCAGTTTCATTTTGAAAGCAAAAGAACTCACAAAACACATTTTTCACACAGTACTATACACTATAAAAATACAGGATGAGCAACTCTATTCACAACCAGTGTGTTTTGCCACCGTGGGGTTCTGATTCCCATGGACCTCTCGAGTTTCGCGCTCTTGGTCAGAGGGAATCAGAATCCCTCTGTGGCAGAACACACTGGTTCTGCATAGTTGCCCATCCAGTATTCTGTATATAATTAACGGGTCCCCCCTTTTTGCCATAGGGAGACCGTGGCGTAATTTGCCGTTATAAAGGAGCATTTATAACGGCAAACACGCGCACCGGTCTCCTACCTCTGCGCATGCGTCCGCTGTAGTCTTTTCCTTTCTGGCTCGTCGCTCTCTGCTCGACCCCAACCTAGCCGCCAAAGAATTACGGGCACGGCGGTAAGTCACATTTCAAAAAAACACAGTTATTTTCTACAGGGTACAAGTTTTAATAGTAAAAAAAAAAACAAAAAAAACACACACACCTGAAATCTCCGAAAATTTAAATGTAAGAACCGGAGGAAAACCGAACCGGAGCGCGACCGCACTGAAGCTGCTATTTTGTATAATTGCTGGGGCCAAAAAGGGGAGACCCAGCAATTATATAAAATAAAATATGGGAGTGGTGTATGTGTAAACGAGAGTTTACACACCTCGGGTTAGATGCATGTACAAACCCCTCGAGCTCACCTCGGGTTTATTCAGCATCTAACCCCTCGGGTGTGTGTAAACTTCTCGTTACACACACCACCCCATACTTTATTCTATATGTAATTGTCCATTTCGATTTAACCTTTAGGTTTTGCTGGTTCTATTTCTCTGTGCTTTGTCTTGGCTTTCCAACCCCTCCCCACTTCTAAATATGAAACTGTGCAAGTTTGTACATTGATGTTCCCACTTTCTCCCCCGCCCCCCCATTTCCCATTGTGGGTATATGGCAGTCTGTTTATGTGACAAGAAAGATAAAAATCTTATGTTATATGAATTCATTTTTCTATCTAGACAGTTTTTATGAGTCAGATTTTACCAATCATGATGTGTTTTTCGTGCTTTTTACATTTAAGAATATTCTAAATGTACCAATGTAGGAACCAGAATAATTTAATCACGAGAAATAAGCTTTAAAACTAAAATGAAATGTGAAGTAGTAGTCTTTAGATTTTTATGTCTTAAATGTCCAAACTTGGTATATAAAAGAAGATCGAATTTGGAATATATTTGGTGTGTGGCAGTTATATATATCTTTTTGTAAATATTTATGCATGTTTTGTAATTAGTTGAAATGTCCTATTATGTGTTGGCTTAATGGGTCCTCTTTAAATCTTCAGATATCCCTTTGGAACAGAAGATACTGCACACATAGGCGAAATCAAGATATGAAGTTAATTCGTGGAGAAAGCTATGTCTATGGACTAAAACATTTTCAAGCATCATAATATGTGACTTTTATTTGAATGTGTTAATGTGTAAATGTTTACAGTAATTTCATTATCAGTGTTGTTATATGTATTGGATTAATATAAAATTAACTTAACTTATGTAATTATCTGGCTAATTGGGACTGCGAGCCACTATTTCCTGTTTTTTTTAAGTATATGGTGCTTGGTGATTTGCTGTATTTTTCTCGTGCACTTTAATTGATGATTTAATTGTTTATAGTATAAATATACCTAGCACTGTAATTGTTGGTATGCCTCTGATGAAAGCACGCAAGGCCGTGGTGAAACGTAAGGCTTTTCTTTGCCATTAACATGGCATTGCTCTAGTGTTTTTACTGGTCTGTCTTGTTTGTGTGGTCGGCTTTGTATGGATTGCATTTTTATTCTTCAATTAAATTATTCGACTGTAAGTATTGGTGTAATATAAGGAGTGTTAAGCAATGGACTTAAGAGGTGGGTGCACTATCCTGTTCTTGGCCTGTCTGAGTATGAGTAGGTGCAGCTATGTGGCTTGGAAGCCAGATGAAATGAATGAGGAATGCAGCGGAACTGACAGGAAGGTTTACAACAGGCTTAGAATGGAAAGCAGATAGAACAGACTGACAGAAATCAAGGTAAATAAGGAGAATGACAAAGTTAGGACACAGAAACTAGTAAGCACACAGAAAAAACAAAACTGAATAAGCAGGCACGGGAGTTACATGAAGACATGAGTGCTGCTTGAGTGCCTGACTTAGAGAAAAGAAGGAACCACAGTGCTATAGCCAGGGAAGGAAGGAAGAAGAATATTAACCTAGAGAGCAATTGAAGACACATACCAAACAGAAAACTTGAAAAGCAATGAGGAAAATCAGCAGTCACACAAACACATTGAGGGAAGGAGCACCAGAGCCCCAACAACCAGAGGCAGCCTAGGCCCTAGCAAAGCCCCTGTCTGCAGCAAGGAAAAAGCTCCCGAATGCAGCTTAAGGAATGTGGTTTAAACTGCCAGGAAGGGGAATGTGGTTGGTTGCTCCCTTCTATCAAACTACAGGCATAAATGTCTAATTATGAGAATAAAGCTAGTCAGGCACGGAGGAGACAGCAATAACTAACTGTGTACACTAGAAGATTTGGGTAGAAAAGGGTTTCCTTACTTAGTGCCAGCACTTACATAGAATGACAGAATACAGAATCTGTCCATACAAAAATATCCAGTGGCCTACTGTGTGTGCCCAGTCCTACCTACAGCTGAATGAGAGCCCTTGTGGTGTCTCACTTCCCCTACCTCTCTGGTGTGGTTTTTACTAAGCCCTTGTATCAACCCAAGCCTCTTTTGAATCCCCTCACTGATTTCATACTGACCACCTCCTCTGGCAACTTATTCCACCCCATTCTATTTTCTAGTATCACTCTTAAACTTGCGCCGCATCAACTTTAAATGCATTGCCCCTGGTGCCTGTGTACCCACTCAGTCTGAACAGTCCACCTATCCACTTGTAACCCCCTACAAATGGGGGTTCCTGAAAGTCTTCCTTGGGTGTGACTAAATGCCCTCTGCCAGGCTGGTGTCCTGTGTTTTAGCTGTTTAAAAAGAAATTGCATGAGAGTGTCTAATCGCCTCTGCGCCTGTCTCTTTAAGAGCTGCCTATTTTGCAGTATATAATTATTCTGGGTGGCAGCCGAGTGTGTCTAGGCTCGAGCCCCGCCTGGGCTGCAGTGCCTTTACTCCATTCTGCCATCGCTAGTTGCACAGAGGGAGTTATGCTAGAAGCTGTACTTATTTGCTGATTATCTATTATAATAGTAATGATATTTTAGTTTGTCTAACCTGCCTTTTCTGCAGCATGGACAGTTCTGTTTATAGCCACCATCTTGGTCCTGGACTGCCAGAATGGGCCAATCAGTACCTCTGGGGACTCTAAAATGGAGCCTGTCCCCAGGGGTCTTGTGAGAGCAAATTTCTGTAGGAATTGTAGTTTTTGCATTTTGGTGCCAAAACAGACCTGGAGGGGGAGCCCTTGCTTTTGACAGACAGATGAATCAACGAATCAAACCTTTTGGACCGAAGGGAAATTCCCAAGCTGCCTGCTGCAGTGAGTCAGTCTGGAGGTAGAGTTTGGAGAGTGAACAGCTCAAGAGATTCGAGTAGCTGCTTCTGCGTAGTTCGTGCGGGAGATTGGTGGAAAGGCTGAGTTTGGCCTGTCTGCCTGCTGTTCCTTGAGAGGGAATCCTTTGAAAGGCGTAGCAATCAGACTATATCCGAATTGGAGTGTGACAAAGTCACTGAAGAGTGACCAGATTTAAACTTGAAGAAGACCGAAGATTTGCTGTACGCGATCGGCCTGTCAGGACATCCATTTGCCCCAGAATTCCCGGTTTTGCTCAGAGACTGATATTGCTGCTGGACTGCTATTCGCATTGTATTATGGTGATTACTTTACTATAAATGTAACGTTTGCTATTAGTGGGTTGCGATTTGGTTCCCCACTGTTTAATTGTGCCACACTTGCTGGAAGCTGCATCCAGCCTTCCCGGATTGATATCCGAACTGTCTTACCTGGCCTGGTCCCTGCCACACTGGCCCAGCCACCTACTTCAGGTGCAGAGAACACCATCAATGAGAGACTTGCGTGGGGATCAGCCCCCTACCCAATATCACAAACAGGAATGACACCATGGTGAATCGTGTGGGCTCTGCTTTTCCTGGCAAACCAGCAAGCCATCCTGCAGTCTCCATTTCTTCCATCCTGTATCCTGTACCGGGTAGCGTGAGTAAACACCAGGGTAGTTCCCTGCAACAACAGCTCAATCAAAGTGTGTCATCTGATTTAATTGTTTTGTCTAATCATCACGAACTGAGCATCCTGGCTCCGGATTACAAATTGTGTGTGGTTGTGCATGCCTTTTCTTTTCATCACAGTGCCCCAACCAGCTGTGACGCCGGCCTATCCTGGGCAACGTCCCAGGCTAGCCCACTTTACTTCCAACTGGGTACCCAGAGCATGTGACTGTGCAGGCACTAAAAGTGCATGCATAATTGCCTGACTAGATCAATTTTAGAATCAATCAACCTGATTACGCCCCTCCCTTGTTCAATTCCCCTGAATAAATCAGATCTAACTCTTTTTGCATTTAATTTGACTGTGGTTCCAGTTTGTACCAAAGGCACTGTACTTTTGTTATTTGCTGTGCCTAACCTTGTTTTACAGGGGGTCTCCAGGGTCGAACTGGTGGAACCGGCCCTGGTGGTAAGTGCAAACAGTGTGGGGATTTGTATGCTGAATAGGGGCTACTGTGAAAGTGTTTGTTGCATATTGTCTAGGCCACTAGAGGGGAAAGAGGGGGGTTAAAGTGTCCCGGAGGGCTGTACCCAGGTTAGCCTTGTTACTAACAACCCTGTCCTCCGGGTGGAGGCACCTGTTTCAATACCCAGGCCCCTTAACCTGCAGCTAGCCAAGCAGGCAGGGGTAGTAGCCCTTGGGATAGCGCCACCTAGGGGTTACATACTTTATGGAGGTACAGTATTTGTATGTTTCAATCATATCCCCTCTTTCTCTTCTCACCTCAAGTGTGTAAATATTCAGATGTGCTAACCCCTCCTCAAGTGACCTTTCCTGCTGTCCCTGGATCATTTTACCCTCCTCTGCACTGCCTCCAGCCTGTCCCTGTCCTTCTTCAGATATGAACTCCAAAACAGCGCCTGGTATTCTAGGTGAGGCTGCGACAGTAACTGTACAGTGGCAGCAGCATTTCCCTTCTCCTGCTGCAGCCCCTCTCCCCATGCACCCCCAGGATCCTATTCGCCATGCCCACTGCCCCACTGCGTTGTGCTGATGCATTCGGACTGTTTGGAGTTATTACTCCCCAGTCCTTTTCCTCAGTAGTGCTTTCCCTTTTACACCCCCATCCTATACTTTGTGCACGGACATTTTGCCCCTATGTGCATCACCTTGCATTTTTTGGCTTAAAATGTTAATTGTCATACCTTTGATCACCTTTCCAATCTGCCCAGGTCCTCCTTCATGATTTTGACTCCTTCCTCATGATCTTCTAGACACAGAACTTAATATAACATGCAAAACGGCATATTGTGCCTTGGATTCCTACCCATATGGCACAGATACAGATGTTGAAGAGGATTAGCCCCAAGATTGATCCCTGTGGCACCCCGCTAATGACCGCTCTGACCTCGGAGCATTCCCCATTTATTACTGCCCTCTGGGTCATGTCACTTAACCAATTTCCTACTATCTAGTAATTTTGCTCCCTACTACAAAATCCTGCATATTCTTAACCAACTATCCATGTGGGATGATGTCCAAGGCTTTACTGAAGTCAAGAAACAGAATGTTCACCAATTGTCTCTTGTTCACCATCTTTGTCACCCAATAAAAGAAATTTGTCAAGTTTGTCTGACAAAACTCCCCCATGAACCCATGTTGTCTCTTGTTCTGTAGTTCATTAACCTCAGGAAAATCACTTTTTTCCTGGTAGACAAGGTTGGAGTAAAAACAGTCGCTATGGCCTTCTGCAGGACCAATGGCACTGGAAGGACAGATGCCAGATGGATTTAGCAGAAATATTTGCTGGGACCCACTGTAGCAGATAAAGAGAAGAGACTGAATGGCAGAGGACAAAAGGGAAAATGAATTCCTAACTAAGAGTAGCAGGCCAAGCAAAGTAATATTACCAC
This sequence comes from Neoceratodus forsteri, assembly GCA_016271365.2. NCBI lineage: Eukaryota > Metazoa > Chordata > Ceratodontiformes > Ceratodontidae > Neoceratodus > Neoceratodus forsteri. The sequence continues at coordinate 289,810,632 of CM057456.1, forward strand.
TTTATGGGGCATATCATGTTTTCATTGCTATCGTTGTTCCTACAGTAGGAATAAACAAGAGTTCAACAAGCAGAAAATGAAGGCCACCCAAGATACAGTAGTTACAAAGGAATTAGGCTTAAATGTAAACTAAAATAAAAGTTTACATTCTGAACAACTAGAGGATGACCTGCATCTTAGCCACTGGGGAGGGGAGGGGAACTCACTTTAGGGCAAAAGTTGGATGTTACAGCTAGTAGGGTTTTGGAAAGTTAAAAATTGTGGGGCCATGGAATACTGTTTCTATGGCCCCAGGTACAATATTCTAAGTCCAGAGTGCATAAAAAATGTTGGGAGACCAGGATTAGAACTCTGACCTCCATTACTGCTGGCCAAGCTACTCTATGCACCAGCCCTCCACACCATAGAAGCAGCTTGACCAGCTCTTGGATCCTGATGCCCTTGTCTCTGTCCAGCACCATGGACAGTGACCAGGGGAGCGCTTTAAATCCCCACTCGGTGTCCGTGTGAGCACTTACCAGACTAGCGCTTTGAACTGCGGCGCTCTTCTGGTAGCACTCACTTGACCGGGTACCATTTTGAACTAGGCAAGGTAAGGGCAGGAAAACAAGAAAGGTACAGCAACACATACAAACACAGAAAGAGAGCCATGTTGGCTTTCACGCATCACACATAGGCCACAAGAATGGTCGATGAGCAGATCAGGGTCATTGTGGCGATAGCAGGAAGTTACATTATTAGCCAATAAGTTTAACAGGAAGAGAAGTAGGAATACGGGCAAATGTAGGGTCATGTGCACATACACGATAAGCTTAGACATGACATGGATGAACTGCAAGCTGTAATAGCAGCAGAAGAGCTGAATATCATAGCAATAAAGGAAGTATGGACAAACCAAGACAACATCTGTGACCTAACTATTTGGGGATATATTAATTTTTGGAGGGGCAGGGAGGGTGCCAGGGTGAGGCAAATGGTAGTGTATGCAAAAGAAGACATAAGAGTTTCAGGACAAATCAGTCAGGGAAGGGTGATGAGTCACAGTGTCACCAACTGACAGATAATTGGGGGAAAATATAGGTAAGTATAATCTATAGGCTGGAATATCAGGCGACAAAGACAAGGAACTGGAAAAGACAATTATGGCAGCAGCTAGCTAGCTGGGTAAGAAGAGTACTAATGGGGGGGGGGGTATTTTTCTTCAATCAAGCATTTTTCTCCTATCCTCCGATATGCTCCACTCCCTTGATTGCATCCTACAGCCCCATCACCTACCTTCTCCTGGGATTATGCATGCTCTCCCCTTGCCCTAGACCACTACACTGGTGGGTGGGGTGCAAGGGTGGTAGTGCATAAGCCATTGGAGGTGCTGGTCTTGCACTGGTAGACATACCTCTCAACCTTTTTGTCACTGAAATGAGGGACATGGACATTTTTGACACCCAAAATGAGGGACAACAATTGACACAGGCCCTCAGAATGAGGGACACATCCTCAAACATGGAGATACAACTGCAGAACACTGTGAAAACCATAGTGTTTATTTGTACAAAGTTTATTTTGGATTTAGTATTTTTGAATATTAAGAGTTTCTGCTTTAAAGTCTGAATTTACAGCACCACCTTTGTGTGGGCAGCACCTTTTCCATGAGGGATGGATGAGGGACAAAGCAATTTTAAGGTGCAAAATGAAGGATGTCCCTCGTAATCAGGGACACTTGAGAGGTATGCTGGTAGACCGTGCTTTTTCCCTTCAGTTTTGTTCACTAGGAATGTCAGCTGTGCAGTGATCACATGAACTTGCATGTGATGTACTGACATGTGGTGGTGTCAGAGCATCTGGTAGCCCCAGCTGTGATATCACCTAGTCTCCACTAGGTGGTGATCCCAGAGCATGGCACAGCTCCCACCCTCACTAAAGAAGGAGTGCCATCAATAGGGCACTCAGTTCTGCTTTCCTTGGCAGGCCCTCAATAACCTGAGTTTACTTCCAAACTGTGATTGCCAGCATCGAGAGTGGAAACACTATGTCTGTGCTGAAAAGCTGGTGAGACTCATGGGCTTTTCAACCTCCCAGACATAGACTGGGACATTTCAATGGAAATGAACCAAAAAAGTTGAAAATTTATAAATTTAACAAAGGATGAGTTCTTGATATTGTGCTTTATGCACAAAAGTGCAGAAAGTTCACGCCAAAGGCATGTATCCTGCATACATAACTACATGGCCTTGGACAGGCACAGGATGCACAATATTCATGACTGCAAGAACTCACAGGGCACCTGTCTGTGGCTCTGCCCCCTCCCAGTGTGCAGGTTCATGGGGGCCAGATGGTTGCGGAGCAGTGGACCTGGGCAGGCATCCAATCAGATGCACATTCTGGATCCCAGAGTGGATTCCTTGCACCACAGGAGAGGGGCATTGTGGAAAAGCATGGGTCCACTGTTTTACAAAGTACAGGCACTCACCTGAACAGCTTCCCACAGTCCTACCCATCCACCCAGTGGGCTTGAGCAGCAGTGTGGCAGGGGCTCAGGTGCTACTGTTAGTGGGTGTCAATTTGGGGGGCAAGTAACACTTATGGCAGGGTCCCCCCCGCCATAACTTGTGCCTCCTGTTGAGTGGCACTATGCACCTTTGTGAATCATGCGTAGTGCAGGCATGCCCCTGTCATTCCCCCTGGGCCACCCGTGGTGCATAGCTGCCTGCATGGCCAGTTGATCCAGTGTGCAGCTGGCTGGCATACAGTTTGTGAATGCTGCTGTGGGTCCACGGAACCCCTGCTGCATGGCTTCCACACTTAAGGTTGCCTAAATGCCTCAGATATGCGGTGTGTAGGCAATTCACACTTTAGTGTAAAGATCTCAAAGTAGGTAAGGAGGAGGGGGGGTCAATTTTAAACCTGGTAATGCCCAACCAGGACATTTTCAGAAATGTCTTGAGAGCCCAAAGTTCGTAAGTCAGTTAACCATGGGGAGGATTTTAGACCTGGTAATGACCAACCAGGACATTATCAGAAATATCATGAGCAATAATAGACCTGGTAATGACCAACCAGGACATAATCAGAAATTCCATGACAGAGGACCCAATTGGATACAGTGACACAACACCTTTAAGTTTGGCATCATACTGGGATTAGACCAGCTGAAATCCAGAATGGTGGTCCTTGCCTTTAGGAAAGTTGACTTTGTTTAAATGAAGTGGAGAGACAGTGGTCAGCAAGTAAAGGGAACATGATAGGGGCAGCCCAAGCATGCTTACAATTTGTTAGTAAGCCCAAGAAACAAAGGAAGTCACTTTGATTAAACAAGCACGTGAGGGAGGCAGTATGGGTAAAAAAAAAAAAACCTTTAGGTTACACAAGGGAGATCAGAATGAGACCAACAAAGTTGTGTATAAAGATACGTTAGACAAGCAAGGACTTGGTTAGGAGGACAAAAGTGAACTTGGAACTAAGGATAGTGAATGGAGTACAAAATAATGAAATGTTTAATTAGTACATAAGGGAAAAATGACAGACAAAGGCTAACATACAGATAATCAAGAAGACTGGAACAAGCATTTTAAATGTGCACTTCAGTTCTGTGTTTACAATGGAAGGTACAGTTCTGGTTCCTGACAGCAAGAAAGATCCAAGAGCACCGATAACGACAGACTGGAGATAGGGTATGTACTGTAACTAGGGAGAAAGGGTACTGAAGGGTCTCCAGGACTGCAGTGTAAATAAGTCACCAGGGCCAGATGGGCTGCACCCAAGGTACTAAAGGAGATGAGTCAGGCTCTGGCAACCTTCTCAACAGACCTGTTTAATATATCACTGGCTGCAGGCAAGGTGTGGAGGAATAAAGGGTAGCTAACGTGCCCTACGTAAGAGAAGAGTAGGGGGGAAACCCAGGTAACCATAGGCCAGTGAGCCTGATGTTTACTGTGGGTGGTTATAATTAGGACCTGGGACTCTGTGTCATTATATAATATACAATGAAATGATAACATCTAACGAGCCTGACATGATGAAACACGTCAGAAGTGCTGTCATTTCTGAACTGTAAAATAACGTTTACAAATAAAAAAAAAAGATGTTGGAGTTAATTATAAGGAACAGATATTCTTCTTAGGGTAATCAAAGGGAACAGGTATTTTTCTTCTTAGAGGATAACAGACTAATTATTAAGAAACAGCATCAGTTCACAAGGGGAAGTAGTGCTAAACAGTCTTGATTGGCTTTTTCAGCTTGGTGCCCCAGATGGTAGACGAGGGTCAGGTAGCTGACATTCTGTACTTGAACTTCATTGGGGCCATTGATTCAGTCTGCATAGGAGACTTATCCAGAAGGTGGGGGAAACAGGACCAGAGCAGGACTAAGCACCTGGACTGGCAGCTTGTTGTCAGACAGTATTCAAAACTGACCCGGATAGTAAATTCTCTGATGTCAGGAATGTCGTAAGTGGAGAACTGCAGGGGGCCTGTTCTGACACTGAAACTCTTCATCATGTACATGAATAAAATAATAACATTAGGATGGGGTTACAGGTAAACTGAGTATGTTCGCAGATGACATTACACTCTTTGGGAGGATGGATAATGAAGATAGGATCAGCAACATGAAAAAGGAGGTAGAGAGGCTGTTGCTGTGGTCTTACACAGGGCAACTAAAATTCAGTGCCAAAAAGTAATATAAAAAGTGATGCAAATGAGAAACAAAACCTTGCAGATGGAATATTGCCTCAGTGGGGTTACAGCAGTTCACTCAAAGGTGGATGGGTCCTAGGAGTTATGATACACAACAGTTTAAAAGGTTCTTCCCTATACGATATGGTATATGGGAAAGCTAAAAGGATGCTGGAATGTATTAGATGCCTTTTCACTAGTCACAACAGAGAGGTAACATTGCCACTATACAGATCACTGGTTAGACTACACTTGTAGTACTACATGTAGTTTTAGAATACGCATCTAAAAAGGGAGAGGAGTAAGTCAGAGAGACTATCCAGTGGAAGACTACAAAAGTGATCCAGGGCAGCAAGGTACAACCTGTCAGGAAAGAATGGCAGTCTTAACATGTAGTTACTGATAGAAAGGAGGGAAAGGGGAGACAAGAAAGAACCTTACCCGTATATGCAGCGATATAACTGGAGGGACTCTTCAGAGTCATTTAACCAAAGGAACAACACAACCACCAGGAAGCATAATCTTAGACAAGTGGTGGTGGTGGTGGTGGTGAGGGATTCAAGAAGGACATCAGAAAATACTTTTTCACTGAGAGGATACTTGATAGGTGGAAGAAACTATCCAATAATGTGATTAATGCCAGGTCTATCTTGGGATTCAAAGCCTGATGACAGTTTCAAAGGGTTATTATACAATGGCAACAAAGAATGCTTGACTCTGATTGGTCTAGCCGGGAGTGGACCCGGGATGTTATTCCAGCATAACATCCTGGCTCTACTCCTATGACTATCATGACTGCATTAAAAGCAAAAAACAAAAAAAATCAGTCCACAGCCATCCCTTACTTCCCACTCCCAGCCAGAGTGAAAGACATGTTTCTGATTGGCTTCACATAGTACTTTAAACCAATGCCCTAACACGTTCCCTCATATGAAGTTGCCTTCTATTAGTGAAAAACAAACAACAAAAACAAAAACAAACCCAAATGAAAGCGGACTTCGTGATCGGCTTCACGGCAGTCCCCTGCTCCTTTCCCGCTGCCCACCTAGCCAACACCACAGCTTCACTTCCAGCTCCCTCCGGTAGTGTTCTTCCACACCCTTGGATTCTAACTGTTCCTAGTTTCACATTAAAAAATAAAATAAACAGTGAAACAACACTTGACTTGAGTTTAAAATGAGCTGAGCAACTAAATGAGCTATGGCAACTTTAGTTAGCAAGTAATCATTGTAGTAACGGCCGCTTGTTGTTCAGTTCATCTTCTTCCTCTATTTCTCTTTTTATGTTTGATTGCGTGGATGCACACCGCGCATGCACAGGAAACATCTTGGGACAGTACGATATTTATATGTGAGTTTCTGCCCAATGCAGTTGATGGTTTATGGGGCGCGTCCCTCAGGTACCAATGAATCAGTGAGCTGTCTATGATAGCAGTTTGAGAGAAGCGGTCTTCACTTGAAAAAAAGTGCCACTCCAACCAGGGATGGCTTCGAGTTGATGCTTTAAGGGGCTCGCCCCTCAGGCACCAATAAATCAGCGAGCTGTCTATGACAGCAATTTGAGAGATAGGACAGCACTTGAAAGAAATTTGCCGCTGCAATGAGGGAGTTTCCTCATTGCAGCGGGACCTTCCTCCTCCCTCACAACCAGGCACATAGACATACCTTCTTTCTGTTGGCAGCAGCTGACAAGACTCCAGCCATGTGTATTACAGTGCACAGTAATGCACATGGCTGGAGTTATGGTTCTTGTCAGCTCCTGTCGCTGAGCACCTTGTTTGTTTGGTGCGCCTTTCCTGGTGAACCATTTCAATAAGTAAATAAATAAGCTGCAGTGTGGCTTTCCACGTTGTTGGCTCCTGTCGCCCGCCACACACTCCCTAGAAAGCTGACATCGGGGTGCCCAATCCCCGTGTCAGCATGTATCCCCCCATTAATGTGACACACTGGGAGCCCACCCCAGTGTGCCAAAATACATTTTTTTTATGTTTCCGATGACCCCGCTGCCCACCTGAATATTTTACATGCCAACATCGGGGTGCCCAATCCCCATGTCGGCATGCCCCCCCTACACGCACACTATTGTGGCACACTGGGAGCCCACCCCAGTGTGCCTAAATGTTTTTGGTAACCTATAAAATAAAGAAAACTGTCCCCGAAGTCTTTTTTTCCCTGTAAAAAAGAAAATGGTCCCTCATCGTCTCCCCATTCCTCCCCCATCCCCACACCCTCTGCGGACCCACCTCCCTCAACCCCTCCCTTATCCCATACTCTACCTCCAGAGGTTGGGAGCAGCGATCTTCTATGGACCGAGACATGTCTGCACTCTTCAAAGCCGACCGCAAACTGAAGAAATGAAGGTAACCGTATAATGGGAGTCAATGGGGGTTCAGCTTAGGTTGATATCTCAGCCATTTTAGAATTTTGGCCAACATTTTCAACATGGGGTTTTAGGATCTCACCTTAGAACGCTGTCACTGTCATTTGAAAGTTAGCTGTCCCAAAAGGTGATTTCTCGGTCGCTGCATGGAATCACCTTTTGGGACTCATTAATGAAATGACAGTGCCACTGTTCATGGTGGGGGGGTCCAAAAAATCCCATGTTGCAAATTTGGTGAAAAAATTCAAAAAAATGACTGCCTTACGAGCGTGCATTGCACAGCTTCTACACATGCTCATAACTTCGCCAATTTTTTATGTTTTCATCCCAGATTTTCAACATTTCATTTTTTCACACCTCCTTATGAACAGTACAGCTGTCATTTTTCACATCCTGTCTGAAATCAGTTTTCACACCTGTGGCACAGAATGGCGTGGTCGCGGTGGGAAATCAACTTTCCGGACAGATTAACAAAATCACAGTGGCACTATTCATGAGGGGAGGTCCCAAAATGCCCATGTTTAAAATTTGGTGAAACAATTCCAAAAAATGATAGCGTTACAGGCATGTGTTGTGCAGTTTCTATGCATGCTCGTAACTTCACCAATTTTCCATATTTAATATTTTCACTCCAGATTTTCAACATTGCCATTTTTTCACACCTCCTCATGAACAGTACGGCTGTCATTTTTCACATCCTTCCCAAAATATGTTTTCGCATCTGTGGCACTGAATGGCACAGCCGCTGTGTGAAATCGCCTTTTGGTATTGAGTAACAAAATAATAGTGCCACTGTTCATGAGGTGGGGTCCCAAAAAGCCCATGTTGAACATTTGGAGCAAAAATAGCAACATACATCTGGGGCGTTAGGGTTTCCAACTGTAACGCCCCATCCTGTAGAGACTGATAGGCATATGGGTGTGACTTGGGTTGTCAGTCGTAATGCTCACATTCTCATTCCATCTCACCCTGTCAGCTATGACAGTATTGAGGTGTTTTGGGGTCTTCGGCCCTAACGTCACCCCATTCTCCCCTGTGCTGCACCCATCTCAGCTTATTTCTTTATGGAATGGGGTGAGCGTGAGGGCCGAAGGCCCCATGGCACACCACAACACCTGTCAGTGTCTGCTGGGTGGAGTGAGGTTGAATGGCATCAGTGTTATGGCCGATGACCCAAAGGCACACCCTAAATGCCTGTCAGTCTCTGCAGGGTGGGGGTTGGGGTTGGTGTTAGTTTAATATTTCACTGCCATTCCTATTATGCATCTCTCCAACTCCTGCACTACCCATGCCAATACCAGCAAGCAAATATTCAGCATTGACAAATGCTTGTTTATGTATGGAACAACAGCAGCAAAAAACAGTAAACTGAAAACTTGAACCCAAAATGACAGCATAGAGACTGAGGTGGGGGGGGGGGGCAGCTATCAGACAGCCACACAATTAACACACAGAGACAGACATACATAATGACAGCTCCACCTGCTGGACAAACACTATCGTCCACTACTTTTTAAGCCAATATCCTTCCACAATAAAAAACTACAAAAAATACAATTAAAACACAAATTTTTAACAATTTTTTTAATCTAAATGTAAATGAGCCATTTAACAATAGGAATAATGCACTCCAGGGTGGGTGTTATGCTGGGATAACATCCCTTCTTGTGCCCAACCACCTAAGGCAAGGTGTTATTCCAGCATAACACCCACCCTGTCGTGCATTCTTCCTTAATTGGAACCAAAGGGAAGGAGGGGTTTGGAAGAGATCTGAAGGAACTAGGAAAAATTATGTACAGTAGGTACAGCTGGGAAGACTCGATAGAGCGTTAGCATTTTCTGTCCTTTAACATCTACGTATCTACAGAAATGGAGCTGACTGGTGACAAGGACTGAGTAGGGAGAAGGGAGTAACATATGTCAGGAGTGACATTACTTCTACTGCTAGAGTAGATGTTGGGGCATTATTACAAAACAGGAGTTGGTGTGGGTGCAGGTGAAAGAGGGAACAACATGATTACAGGGGTTTCTCTGTACAGAACACTGGACTAAGGGCAGAAGACAACCGCAAAATGTTGGAATGCATCAAGGAGGTATGGATTAGCCAGCCTGGTCGTGCACTGGTAGGGCTTCCACTCGCTGTACCAGTGACCTATGTTTGGGAATGAGATTGGGCCAGCCAGGGTCAGCTGGGGAAGGAGGACTGAGCTTCACAGAGACAGCACTCTTCCTTCAGGAAAGGGGGGTCAGTGTTCTCCGGAACATACCTGCCTCCAGATTGCAGTATATGCTGAAGGACATGATGTTGGCATGAATGAAGACAGAAAACTCTTTGTGAGTCAGCAGTGTCTTTAAAAGTATTTAATAATCACAACTCCGAAAGTGGACAAAGCAATGGGAGGAGACAGGGTCCACCTAAGGGTACTGAGGGAGCTCAGGGAGGTACTGGGTGCACATCTGGTGGTCCTATTGAACAGCTCATTGGAAACAGGAGTGGTCCTAGAGAAGGCAGAGATGTAGTCCCACTTCACAAAAGTGGTAGCAGGGATGAGGCTTGCAATAATAGGCCAGTCAGCTTGACTTCAGTGGTGGGAATGTTAATGGAATTACTGCTGAAAGAAAGGATTGTGGAATATCTTGAATCCAATGGGTTACAAGGCATAAGGCAGCATGGGTTCCGGGGGAAGGCATGTCAAATGAATCCGATAGAGTTCTTTGACTGGGTGACCAAGGAACTAGATCAGGGTGGAGCAGTGGACATAGCCTACATAGATTTCAGTAAGGCATTGGACATCATTCCACACAGGAGACTAGTAAGCCAGCTGGGTAATTAAGAGTGGGTCCAAATGCTGTAAACTGGGTAAGAAATTGGTTAAGGGATAGGCAACAGAGGGTAGTCATAAATGAAGTTCACTCAGAGGAATGGGGGGTGACCAGCAGAGTGCCTCACAAATCAGTGCTGGGACAGGTCCTCTTTAATGTCTTTCTTAGGCCCAGTAAACACTAAGGAGCTTAAAACGGTTTAACTGCCTTAAACCGTTTTAAGCTCCTGGAACATGGTTAGCATCCACACTGTAACACCATTACAACTGTGTTCTAAAACCATGCTAAAACCCTGCTACAGAGGTAGTCTTTAGCATGGTTTTAGATAAACATGGTTGCCTTAATCCGTGTTAACAGCAGTGTGTATGCAAACTGTGCTGTAACACGGGTTAAGGCAACCTGTTGTATGAAGAAAACCTTTTTTCCTTTCCTGCATGATTTAAAAAAAAAAACTAATGGTAATGCTGAGTCGGCAAGAGATCATGGATTCCACCAATGATATTTTTTTCCACAATCCCTTTCAGATCCCGATCACGGGTATCCCGCCATGCACTACGGCACTGAGGCACCCATAATGCTTTCAGGTGGGTACCACAGTCATGCCTGGGAACCTGCTCAGGATAGCATGGTTGTCAGAATGCTGTGTAGATGCTCCAACAACTGTGCTATGGACCAGTTTATAAAATGGCCTTTAAAACGTTTTGAAATTGGTCCCTAGTGTATACGGGGCCCTAGGTGACATTGTGGAGGAGCTGGAAGGGAAGGTCTGCCTCTTTGCAGATGACATCAAACTCTGCAATAAGGTGGATACTTCAGAAAGGGTGGAAAAGATGAGCAGTGACCTGAGAAAACTTGAGGAGAGGTCAAAGGTATGGCAGCTGGGTTTTAATGTGAAAAAGTGCAAAATAATTGACTTGGGGCACAGAAACCTAGGCGTGGAGTACAAAATGGGGGGTTGGGGATGATACTGATGACAATCAAGCAGGAAAGAGACCTGAGGATGATCACACTGGATGACCCATAGGTGGACAGTCAGTGTGACAAGGCAGTTGGGAGGGCCAAAGGGATGCTGGGTTGCATAGGGAGGAGTACTACTAGCAGAAAGAGGGAGGTGGTGTTGCCTCTGTATATATCACTGGTAAGACCCACCTACATTCATGCCTCAACTGCTGCCATGTTGGTGACCCGGGTTTGGGAATGAACCACTCGGGGGTCAGCCAGGGGGAGGAGAGTCGAGCATTCCAGTGGATGCTCTCCTCCTTCAGGGAGGGAGGGAGGACAGTGCTTCACCAGTGCCACCACTTTGGTGACCATGGGTGGTGGTGCACCATGTGATTTGGGGGGGCAGCAATTCTGGGTGGGGGATACTCCCTGATGGAAGACTTCAGCATGTCCTATGACATGTATACATCAGATCTTCACATCCACGGAGTGCCCATGGGTTGGGAACAATCAGAACATGGAAAACACCACCAGCAGCAGGGTGATGCCCCAAGGCACCTTGCAGACCTCATAACGCCTACCGGGCGCAAGAGACTGCAGACTGAGCATGGCCATCCATAGGTGGCTTGGTGGACCCTAGATGGCCCTGCCACAGTGGGGAATCTGTGGAGGAACAGATTGCCAACTCAGGTAAGTCCCAGAGATGGCAGGTGATGGGGTTGAGGGAGCCACGAGGGCTGAAGAGGGCTCACAGGCAATGGAGGGGAGACTCCACCTAGAGTAGTGTGTTCAGTTCTGGAGACCATGGGGCTGATTCCAAGATGCATGGCGCAACTTGTGGGTGTATGCGAGTTGCGCCATGTGGCACTATGCTGGGGACCCTGTGCTGTATTCCAAGACAGGCAGGGTCCTCGGCACCTATGTCCTGTGACTTGTGGCAGGTGTAGGCTAGCACCATCAGCATGGCGCAATGGTCCTGCGTGCCACAAGTTGCAGCCCGCTGCAAACTGTCCCCCCGGAGACCCCCCGCCCTGGAACACCGCCGCATGCACCCGGGGGCATGGGGGAGGGCTGGCCAAGTGGGACTTGCATTTGGTGGCACATTGTTTATCAGACCCCGGGGGTCCCCGACATTCGGGGGGTGGGGGGTATGAATCTGTTTGGGGGCATGGGGAACACTGCAGTACCTTTGCCGCGGCACTACGGAGTGGGTATCCATCAATTGGCATGGATGGATGCCCCTTAGACCACTCAACTGCGCCATTGCAGCTCTTGAAATAGCATAAGTGGGTTACAACAGCTGCCCTTTTGGAATAGGGTGCAGTAACTGCTGTAACCCACCCTTGTGCCATGCTTTTGTGGGTTGTGGGTGTAGTGGGTGGCACAACCCACATTTGGCGCAACCCGCATACGGCATGGTGCATGCCGCCTTTTGGAACAGGAAATGGTGTAACGCATGGATCAAGTTGCGATTTGATGCCATGGGGTTCGACGTAACTTGGCTTGCGCCATGCGTAAGCTGTCTTGGAATTAGGCCCATGTCTCAGAAAAGACATAGACAGAGTGAAGGCAGTCCAGAGGAGGGCAAATAAAATGGTGCAGGGTCTGCATCAGAAGCCCTATGAGAACAGATTAAAGGACTTAAATATGTACACCTTGGAAGAGAAGGGGGGGGTATGATAGGGATCTTTAAATGCCTCACGGGGTTGGGTAAACAAGGTACAAGATGAAAGTATTTTTCAGAAAAAACAGGTGATCAAGACATGCTATGAAGCTGGGGAGTAGATCCAGGAGAGATGTGAGGAAGTACTTCTTCACAGAAAGAGTGGTAGATTCCTTGAACTGCTTTCCAGCAGAAGTGGTGGGGGTGAAAACAGCGGTGGGGTTCAAGAATGCATGGGCTAGGCAAAAGGGAATCTTAAGGGAAAGGATGAGGGAGGGAGAATGGGCCAAAGTTCAAGCAGGATCTACAGTGATACTGTAGGTAGGAAAAATAGAATTATGTGATAAGGGCGAGTCTGTTATTGTGCTGCACAGTAAGAGTGATGCAACTAGTGCCTGAAGAAAATGGGCGACTGAAATAAAGAAAGACCACTACAAACAGCGACGGTCCTTGCAAACAAGAACAAATGTCTTCTTTTTTTTGGGGGGTGCACTAAAATAATTAACTCGAGGGGGGGCAGACTTAAAAAAAAAGACAAAGATTAATTATCTGAATATAGGACCCAAACCACAGTCTGCTGGCTTTGTTGGCAGTGGCTCTAGCCACAACACCAAACAGCCAGCTCTTCAGGGTTCAGGCACACACCTGCCTATATCCTGTTATAGTGAGTGTAGCTCACTGCTACACTCGCTATACAGAATCCTTCGCTCCGTTAGGATGGTCACCCTAAACATGAGCTGTATTATTGAGTCGTTCATATTGAGTTGTTCAATAATACTCGCCAATATAGGGTGCTACCAGGAAAATGGACAGACTAGGTGGGCCAAGTGGTCCTTATCTGCTGGCAAATTCTATGTTTCTATATAGTGCATACAGGTGGCAGGGAGGCTAACATAATCCTAGGAAATATAGCAAGAAACTTAGTTAGGCATGGCAAGGTGTTATTGGCATGTACACGTTTCCATCCTCACCTAGACATCCATGCCATTGCATGGTGTCAGGTCTCAAGAAGAACAGAGTGGAGACAGAGTGAAAGAGTGCTGAGATGAGCTACCCAGATGGTAGAGGATATGAGAGAAATGAGTACAATGGAAGATTGAACTATTTAGGTTTGTACTCACTGCCAAAATGAGGACTAAGGTGATTTGAGTTGAGTACAGCCATGAATGCTTGTGCTTTCATTTTCATATTGAAGGTCATACCTATTAGGCAGATGGCAGGACGGCCTCTTTCCAGTCTTAATCATGCATCAACAATTGATTTAACCAGGTTAGCTCAATGGGATTTCACAGCTCATTAGTCTAATGCTAGAGCTGGGAGGGTTGAAGCAAAGAAAGGCCAAATGACTTGCTGGTACAGGGTGTAAAAACACTGCGCAGCCTATACATTCTCTCCCTACCTGTATGGGAGCCCATTGTCTCAGCATCATTAGACTGTATTCTTGCACCACAGCTGTTCCCAAGGCGAAATTCTGAGACTAAAACCTGTATCTCCCACGTGGCATTGCAATATACTGCTGTGGAACCACTGTGTCAGTCGAGAACTGAACTATTCAAACTACAGCAGGTCAGAAAAAAAATACAAAAAAGGATTAAAGGAAGGACCCCCATTCTCAGAACAAGGCTCGGTTTTTATAAAATCCTGCTTTTAAACTGTTTAGTTGATAAAATTAGCACCTTGCACTAGTGCTCCAGTTTCTTCAAACGGAACCTGTAAACTAGTCTCCAGGCCCCTGTATAAGTGTGCCAATTTCAAATGTTTTATTTCTGTTGTGCAGCTCCCAGAAAGCTGCGCTATAGAACAGGATAAGGCTGGGTCATCCCTGTGTCACTGGGTTTTATGGGACTTGGGGAAAATCCGTTTGGGAGCTGTACAATATAAACAAAACATTTGGAAACAGTGCACTTGTATTATTGCTCACCATCCAGGTATTCACTTAATTTGCAGAAATGGCAACACTGTGCAAGTCACTCATCTTAGTGACTTGGCAGCTTGGGCAGTGATTCAAAAAATTATTTCTTTTATTTATATAGTCTTGAGTATTATACAGGGTCACACCTGACACTGGCCCACTAGCCAAATGCTGGAAGATTTTTGGGATGGCTTAAGCCAGAGGTTCAATGTGGGGAATAGCTCCTCCCACGACCTCTGTTTAAATCCACCTATACCACACCTCCTTTGCATAGGGAGTGTTTTTTCTTGGGCTCCCTGCATGGCTCGTGCAGCTGTGCTGTTCTTCTGCTGCTGCTGTCTCTTTTTCCCTTGCTTGTATCTCCTTCTCTCTCTCGCTCCTGTTCCCCCATTTTGCCCTGCTGTTACCTTGGTTGTTTTGTCCTCTTCTGTGGCTTCTGCTACCTCCCCGCTCCTGTCCTTCACTCCCCTTCTGTCCCGTCTGTACTTGGATTCTCCCTTCTCTGTTGTCCTTTTGGGCTTATGCAGCCGGCACTTCCGAATGTCCCCGCTCCTTCCCTTTATTTCCCCATTATTTCTCCATCTCTTCTGGCTGCTCTCCCTTTTCCTGTACTCCTGCAAAAGCTCCATCTCCTCCATGACCCCAACAGTCTGGTTTCACCTCCATACAAGGACCCACCGTTCCGCCTCATTGCATTGACCCACATTTTGGATTGAATGCATGCCATTTACTTTCTGACGAAAACGTTCTGTGCTTAGAAATGTGGTTTCAGTCTGGAGATCTCAGATGGTCCCTTGAAAGGTATGAAATCAACTCTGTTTGTTGTCTGACTGTACAAGTACCAATAAAAAAACAAATGCATTTTTTATTACCTAGTCCAGTGTTCACGCTTATCACTAGCATGCTTGCTCGTGGAATGGTGCAAACTGTATTGTGAACCCTGCTTCTCCACCCCATCCTTGTTTCCTTGCGGCCTTCTCGCTGCTTACCCGTCAGTACCTCTCCTTCTGATACTTCAGTGCTCCCTCTTACCATTCATATCCCTCATGTACTGCAAATGTATGCGCTAATGCCAGAAATGACTTCTGCCTTTGGGCACCTACCGTACATTTCACAGCCATCTTGGGTTCCACTTTGACCTCACTCACTGGGGATTGTAGCAGCTGTCTAGTACAGTGCCATCATTTAACTTTAATTGCTACAGATTTCATTTTCTCCACCTACTGGGTTATACTGCCTTCTCAATTCACCACAGGTTTGTCCTACCTCAATTCCGAGGCCATTCCCTCACACTGTTTTATCTGATAACCACAGGCATGATTTTTACTGACCAAACTGCATTGTGTTTCATTGTCCTTTATGTTTGGGTATTGCTTAGTTTAATTTATCTGTGTACTCCCAGCTCTGTTGTTACTCCGTTTTACTGCGTCAAGCCCCATGAACATCATGTAACTATGCACCAAGCCCCCCCAGACACCCCATCACAAGGCCTCAGCCTACAGTGGTGGTCCCTCCATCTGAGTTAACAAATGGGGAACCTGACTCCTTCAGTTTGTGTATGATTTGGACCCACTTAGAATCTTCAGTGTAAGCGTCTTGAGGTCCGTCGTACATGTCTACCATCATTCTTCCATATCAGAGAAGGAGGGACATCATCCAGACCTTTAAATTGCATCACTAGCAAACAAGGAGCAAGTCTGCTCCACTGGATTGACTTTACGCATTGCTGTAGTCTAGCAGTGGCTAGAGTTCCCCTGCAGTTTCCAATGCCTGATTTGCCATATACCCAGGGGGGAAGGAGTCTTTCGACTGCCTAGCCATGTACTTTCACTGCTCAGCTCCTTCTGGTGCCTAGCTCTCCAGGGCCACCTGTGCTCCTCTTTTAGGATGTCAGAGAGGCAGAACCCTGTTCTACAGCTCCAGCGAACCTACATATCCACGTACTCCTCCTCTGCTCATACTACCTCAGTTGCGACATTTACCCATTGCCTTCCTTCATTCTCGACTTTGTTCTGTGAGCTTTCCTTTCTCTGTTGTTCTGCTCTGAGGCCTCCCATACACTCCCATTCTGTTTCCTGCAGCTACCATGCCTACCCTTTCACCTATTACCATACCAAGTGTCGATCTGTCATCCTACCTTTGTCTCTTCCCTAAATCTACTTCTCCTTCCGGCAGCATTTGCGCTTCTGCCAGCCCATTCCAGCAGTACTCCGGACTCCATCCCTAACGCATGACTTCTGAGGTGCTGCGTGAAGGAAGGCTTCCCCTGTCTACCAGGGATGGGATTCCATTACAACCACTACCTCCTTCTTACCAACCTGACATCTTCTGTCCCTAACTCTGCTTGGCAGCATCGAGTGAAGGTGAGCCTCACCCCGACTACCAGGTATGGGAATCTGATCAACAATCTACTGAGTCTTACCATTCCTTCTCTACCTCATACCTGTTGCCACTTCCCTTCGGGAATGGAACACCTTTGCCCCACATGCCCTCATTGTTCTGCTTAAGTCCGGTTGCCTCACGACAAGATCATCCTGCCTCGGCCATCACCGATGGGTGTCTGACTCTCCATTCCCCTGCTTCCACAAGTTGGATCATTCACTTAACATTGCACAAATCATCTCATTCTCATCTTTCACTGTCTGGTAGCACATCGAGCAAATCATGCTTTCCCTGCTCATTAGGACTCTGCAATCCCCTTAGACAAGCATACTCTATTACCTTGGAAATCTGGACTTCATTCACCCTTCCTCAACTGGGTCTGCTTCATGCTCGGGATTCTACCACTTCTTCACAAAAGACCTACTTCTTCAACCTCGGGATTGTCTTCCAAACTACATCGTACATGGATCAAGGATGGATCATCATCTCTCCAAGAAACTCACCTTCCTCAAAATAGCTATGGTTACTAGAACCTGGGTCCTTCTCCTCTTAGTATGCTCCCGAGGATGGGCAGACCAATGGCCATGGGTCCTCAGAGTTTTCCTCCACCTGGGTTTTTTTTCCTCTCCTGAGTGCCAGCGATCATACTTTCTGTAAGTTGGAGGAAGTATCTTTTTGGGCCTTCTATTCCCTACAGTTCCTACCTACATACCTACTACTCAAGGGTGGGAATTGAGTAAAGCCACAAAAAGTACTACAAGTTACACAAGCACTAATACCCCATTGCTATTCCCCAGACATTGAATGGGAGGGCTTAAGCCAGAGGTTCAATGTGGGGAATAGTTCCTTCCACAACCTCTACTTAAACCCACCTATACACACCTCCCTTACTTAGGGAGTGTTTTTTGTCCACCACCATCCCCTCCTCCTCCTTCTCCGGCATTCTTCTTACCCTTGTTCATGGGCCTTTTATCCCCTACAATTCCTACCTACATACCTACTACTCAAGGGTGGGAATAGAGTAAAGCCACAAAAAGTACTACAAGTTACACTAGCACTAATACCCCATCGCTATTCCCCAAACATTGAAGTATGGGGATAGTAACATTTTCCTTTGATGAGCCCAGCTGGCTTGTATTGGAGAAGGTAGCTTTTCAGTAAGCACACCAGTTGGGCCACTGGAAATGTTTATGGGCCAGTAGATTTTCCCATTCACTAGCCCTGCTGGCTAGTGACTACAAAACTTTAGACCCCTGTTATGTAAAGCAAAATCATGCAGGGTTTATGTTTTACAACAGTGTTTACATATACCAGTCATGAACTTCAAGTAAGAATTTAGGGCTGGATACACAATTCCAGTTGAGAGTGGCAGACCCTAGAACCTCAAAGAAGCTCCTTGTTCCACCACCCCTTGAAACTGCCATACACAAGCTCTAACTTAGTTGCCTGGGGAGAAGTCTTCCAGGGTGACTAAACTGCAATGTAAATGTTGGTTGACTTGTCAAACATTTGTGGTGGTAAATTGTTTTGTTGTTGTTTTGATGACAAATATTCTTACTGAGATCACCATGGACTTCAAAGCATGATGCTAGGCCATTTGCATGGTGAAATGCCATGCCCAGAGGCCATGCACTTGCGGCGCTAACACCTCAGTCATACCGGTCCAACTCCATACCTTACGGCCTGCTTGCTTATGGTCTGAGTATGTTTTGGATTTTAACAACCCTTGCCAATCATCCCAAGTGGTCTAGTGGCTCCCAAGCATCTCCACTGTTGTTCTTTGATCCCTGCTGTCTGGTGGACCTCCCCCCAGCCCCAGTCTCCCTCATGCATAGACTTGCCAGTTTTGTTCCTATATCAAGTCCAGATGAGGGCTGCAAGTTCAGTTTGTCCATTCTGCCAAAATGGTCAAACCTAGAGGTGTTCATGATAGTCCACAGTGTGTGAACAGAAAGATCAATTTTGAGAACTTTGGTTCATTTTTAACAATTAAAAAAAAACTCTCCCACCAGCCCCTCTCACCCACCGTGCATGCTCCAGGTTTTTCTTTTGAGAGGAACATCTCATGATGTGTCTCTCTCTCTGTAGCTTTCCAACCCACCCCCTCTCAGCCCAGCAACAGTCACGTCACATGCCCCCCACATCATGACAGAGACAACTGCCGGCTGTTGGTAATGGATCTGATCAGAGACCCACATAGGGCTAATTGCCAGAGGAACAGCAAGCACAGTTGGGACTCATCTCACAGCAGCACATGGCATGAGATGGGCAGCAGTTCTCTATTTCTCTTTTTCTCTCCATCACTGCTGAGATTGGTGACTGCAGGAAAATAAAAGATAAAAACAGTGGAAAACTAAGAGTAGTACTACCAGTCCAGTCCTGAGGCAATATTAGGCAGTTGGCATGAGCCATGGTTGAAGGCAGCAAGCAAAGAGCAAAGCAAGTTTAGCAGTGTATATTGGACTTGGAGCCGGGGGGAAGGAGGAGCAAGAGAGAGCAGGTGTGTGTGGCAGCTCACCTCTCAGGCTGTTATTATAAGGATTTCTTGATTTGGAAGGGAAAGGAACTTGATAAAAGAGTTCACCAATACAGCCTTGCCCTTTAGAAATGCTAATTTTTATTTAATATCTATCATTGAAGCACTGAGATTATTCTCCTGTGCGTTCACACTACTTGATGCACCCACTAGCGCTTTTTTGTTTGTGAATAAATTTCCCTGTGTTTACTCTTGCAGCAACTGCATAGTGAACTAGTTAATTTCCCCACTTTGGATTATTCTTCTGTGTTCACTCTAGGGCTGGGCAAATACCTTATTTCAAAAATGTGGGCCAAATTTTCAGACCCCTACATATTCAGGTACTTGGGATTCATATTTGTATTTGAATTTGTCATTCATGTGATTGGTAAAAAAATAAATAAATAAAATAAAAAATGTGAAATATATAACAGCTCCCACCCTCTTCCCCAGCCTAGTCCTTTAAAATACACAACCCCATCCCTCATCTTCTGAAAGAATGAATTCTAATCCCATTCTCCACCCCCACAGCACCTACAATTTAATATTTGACATATTTTTTTTTTTAAAACATAACAATGGGTGACTGTCACAACCCACCGACCTCCAAGGCTGGTTGCTGTGTTTAGTGTTCACTGTTTGTACAAGAAATATGTCACTCCCCACCCTGGTAGCACCTTCCCCCTCCCCTGCACCCAATTCTTTTTAAAAGAAGCAAGTCAGGCAGAAGAAGGTGATTTACACAACCTGCCTTCTATGGCAGGTTGTTTTATACTGAATGAAAGCGCCTTGTGCTTGCTTGCACAGTAAAGCCAGGAGCATTTTCATTCAATAGAAGGCAGCCAGCTGTGGAGGAGTGCGGGTTGTGTTGGTCACCTTGTTCATCACATCCAGCTTCCTCTTTTAAGAAGAATTGCATGCAGGGGGAGGAGAGTGGGAGGAGGGTGCTGCCAGGGTGGCGGTTGGGGGACATATTTCCTTTATAGAAAATGGGTGCCAAAGGTGGCGTCTGACCATGGAGGTGGGTGGCTTGTGCCGGTCACCCAGTGTGTTTTTTTTTCAACAGCATGTAAAACATCAAATTGTGGGTGTTGGTGGGGAACATGGAATTGGGAGTCTAGAAGAGGGTTGGGGTGAAGGGGGTGCGGTATTTTAATATATTAGGCTAGGGAGGAGGGTGGGGATGCTTTTTTTCCTTTTCTTCTTTTTGCACAATAGTATTGCCCAAACCGGATTAGGGCACAAATACTGCATTATTCATGGTATTTGGAAAATAGTATTCATTGCTACTTGCACACCCCCAGTTCACACCACTCGATGCACCTACTAGTGCTTTATTGATCGGTTTGGGGAAAAAAAATCCACTTTGTTTTCTCTACTCAACGCACCCACTAGTGCTTTATTAATGTGTTTTGAATACATTTCACAGAGCATTCACTATTTAACTCAATGCACCCACTGGTGCTTTATTGACCTGTTCCGGCACAAATTTTCCTGTGTTTGCACTCACAGCCAGCAGCTGCATAGTGCTGTATTCTAGTTTTTTGCCCCGCTTGGGATTCTTCTTCTGTGTTCACACTCGATGCACCCACTAAATGCCTTTATTGACCTGTTTGGGAATACACGTCCCTTTGTTCACAACTACTCAATGCACCAATTGGTGCTGGTTTTATGCGATAAGGGCGACTCCCTTATTGTGCCGCTCACAAAGAGCAATGCAAATTCACCCGCATTAAAAAGGGCAACCTGGATTAAGAGAGATTGCCGCAAACAGTGATGGTCCTCTGAAATAACTGCTTCTTTGTTTTTTTTTTTGCAGGGGCTATGCCCCCTGCAACCCCCAAAATAAATATTGTCAACTCCAAGGGGAGCGGACTTAGGCAAAAAAAGAAACTCCCCCGGAAGCAAAACATTTGCCCACACCAGGATCTGATCCCAGCACCATAGCCTCCAGCAGCAGTGGCTCAAGCCACTACACCACAAGGCCAGCTTGGCAAAGCTTGCCCAAACAAATCATTTTATCCCCTTTCTTGCGAGTGTAGCGCATATCCCTCAGCACTACACACTGTACCTATTCTGTGCTCTTTTTCCCTACTCGATCTATATGGGAGCAGTATTCTTGAGTCGCTCATATTGAGCCGCTCAATAATATTCGCCCATATAGGCTGCTACCACTGGTGCTTTATTGACATATTTGGTATAAATGTCACTGTGTTTATAACTGTTTGATGCACCCACTAGTGCTTTATTGACCTGTTTGGTAAGCATTTTCCTGTGTTTACAGCTGTTTGAAGCATCCACTAGTGCTTTATTGACCTGTTGGTAAACATTTCCCTGTGTTTACAAGTGTTTGATGCACCCACTAGTGCTTTATTGACCTGTTCGGGAATATAGTTCCCTGTATCTGCACCTCAACGTACCCACTATTTGCTATTAAAAAAATAATAATAATTAAAAACAATCACTGTCAAACTTGAGTCTTTTCATTTTCCAGATTAGGATGAAAGCAATACATACCTGGAGGATGGCTCAGTCAGGAGCAAAGCCTCGGATGTGCCTCGGGCCCAATGCTGAAAACGAGAAGGGAAAGGGGACACAAATCAAAAGAACAAAGTCTCCGTCTGGACCTGAACAGAGACAATAACATCCTATTAAATTATAAATCTACAGTTACCAGAAATACCAATCAAATAAAAAGGCAAAAAAAATGTGTGACTCTATGACGTGTAGTCATGTTTATGGTTGTTTCTGCCAAATAGTTTGCAGTGCCCCTTCAACTGCTGGTGCTGGGTTGAGCTTCAGTGACACATGAACAAACCAGCAGCACGCAATTGTTTGAGAACTGAATGGACCTTAAAGAGCAGCTTTTGCCTTTGGGAAAACTTTAAAAAAACATAATATTTAGACACGAGTCAGCTCTTATTTCATACATCTTTTATAGCCTTCTATAGATTTTCCCCTTCATTATTTATTACTGAAGAAATTCCCACAAAAACAAGAACTGTATCTCTTAGAGTTCATCTCTCTCTATAGCTTATTCCCTACTTGAAATTCTAATGCTCTGTTGTGACATTGGTCTGGTGCCACGGAAATAACTGTGATGGAACAGGGACAGTACCAGCTGGCTGGGAGTGGGGGGAATAGGGAGGAACACCAGGAGATTAGGCACATGGGTTGAGAACATTAGTATGGAGGAATGAGGACGGAGGAGGTCCAGTGGATGCATCAGAGCACATAGAGAAGATAGCAGCAACACAAGGGGTGAGGCAAGGGACCTAGGGATAGGAAGTACAGAGAAAATGATGGGTCAGGAGGTGTGGAAGGTGGTAGGTTCAGGAAAAAGTAGGCAGATACCTGCAACTTCGGGGCAGAAATCGACAAGGGGCACAACAGACAAAGGAAAGGGAAGCAAGGGACCAGAGCAGAAAAACAGATTTGCACCTCAAGGTACTAGTGGAGGATGATATGGAGGAGAGCAGCTACAAGGAGCCAACAGAGGAAGGCGCAGGGGCACAGAAATTGGAACAGATGGGGATAAACCATTTGGGTCTAAACCAGGGAGAGGTAATAGTGGAGGATGGTCTTAGGGTAAGAGGCAGTGAGGAGCCCATAGAGGTAGGAGCAAGGCAGGGAAAGCAAAAGAGCAGGAGATCACACCTTTGGGGGCCATCCATAGAGAGAAGTTCATAGGGAAGGAGAAAGAGAAATTAAGGAAATGGGAGGACCGCATTGGGGGGGGGGCTAACAAAGAGGGAATTATCCAAAACGAGAAAGTGGTGAGGAATAAAATTCCCCTCAAGGGGGACACAGAGCACAGAGGAGTCAGGAAAAGAGAATATATCAGGAGCAAGTAAGGAAAGTGTCAGTGGGGAGGTGACGGGGGGTAGTGCATGCTCCAAAGGAAATGTAGGCAGTAGAAGTTTAACCACAGAGCACAAGGAAGGGGCAGAGCTAGTGAAGAGGGTGGATAGGAGAAGAGGTACTGAGGGAAAGTCCATGGGGGGAGGAGGAGAGGAGAGGAAATGGAAATGGGAGAGAGCAAAAATCCAAATGGGGTAAGGACAAGGAGGAACATGGAAATAGGGTGGCCAAGGGGAGGCATGAACTAAGGTGTAAGCTGGAATACCAAAAGAACATCTGGGAAGAAGGGAGTACAAAGGTGGCACTCATAGGGGACTCGATTATAAAGGGAATCCAATGGGGGAGGAAGGGAGCAAGTGTAACCTCCCTACAAATGGGGGTTCCTAAATTGTCTTCCTGGGCTTGCCTAAATGCCCACTGCCAGGCTGGTGTCCTGTGTCTTTGCAGGTTTAAAAGTGTTTGCATGTGAGTGCCCAGTTAGCCTCCGTGCCTGTCTCTTTAAGAGCTGCCTATCTCGTAGTTTATAATTAATCTGGGTGGGGGCCGAGTGTTTCTAGGCTCGAGTCCTACACGGGCTGCAGTACAGCCACTTCATTCTGCCATCGCCAATTGCGCAGAGGGAGCCCTACTAGGCTCTGTGATTGTTTGCTGATTCTCTGTTTTAATAATGATGATAATGCAGTCTGTCCAACCTGCTTTCCTTTGCAGCATGGACATTTCTGTTATGTATCACCATCTTGGTTCTGGACTGCCAGTCTGCTCCAATCAGTACCTTTGGGGGCTGTAAAATGGAGCCTGCCCCCAGGGATTTTGTGGGAGTAAATTTCTGTAGGAATTGTAGTTTTCACCCTTTGGCACCTAAATGGACCTGGAGGGGGAGCTCAAGCTGTGACAGACAGAAGGATCGACGAACCAAATTTTTTGGATCACTAGGAAGACCCGGTGCTGCCTACAGCAGAAGTCAGAGTGGAGTAAGAGTTGAGGGAGTGAAGAGCTAGAGCAAGTTGAACAGCTGCTCCTGCGTAGTGCGCAGGGCAAATCGGCGGGAAGGCTGTGTCTGGCCTGCTTGCTACTATCTTCCTAAAGTGAAGAGTCTTAATCCAACCATCGGACTTTATCCGAATTTGTGACCTTCATTCCGAATTGTGACTAATTTAACCTGAAGAGGAGCAAAGACTTGCTTTTGTGCGATTGGCCTATCAGGACTTTCACCATGACCGCAGAGCATACGGTTTGCACAGAGACACTGTGAATTGCAACCAGACTGTCATCCAAACTGAGGTGTTTGTCTGCCTTTACTATAAGTGTGCTGAATGTGGACAGTGGGTCGTGATTTAGTTCCCCACTTTGCTGAATGTGTCACGCTTGCTGGAAGCTGTGTCCAACAACCTTACTGGACTGCATCTGAACTGTTCTCCCAGTCTGGGCCCTGCCATCCTAGCCCAGACACCTGCTTGCACTCCAGAGAAAGATTCAACGAGAGACCCCCCCCAGGGCTTCAGCTCTCTGATCAACAACACTGAACAGGATCGAGTGCCACGTCGCGTCATGTGGGCTCTGCTTCTCCTGGCTATCCAGCTCTTCACCTTGAGGTCTCCATTTCATCCATCTTGCATCCAATTTTGGGTAGTATGAGTAAAACCAGGGTACAAGTCTAGCAGAGAGTGGTGCACAAAGAATACAAGGCTCGTGTAGTTGAGGTGCTAGGGGTAGCCATCCTTAACTCCTGCTCTCTGTTTTTTTGTAATATGCACTTTGGTTTATAGTAAAGCTTGCTTAACAGCAATTCTGTGCCTTGTATTCTTTGTGCACCACTCTCTGCTGGACTTGTATTTATGTGGAGGTGGGCCGCCTCCTTTGTGGTGCTTTGCAGGTGACCGAGATGCTGTAACGCGGTGGAGCTCTGGACTGTTTGTAAAACCAGGGTAGCTCCCTGCAATCCAGTTAACAATCACAGTGTGTCATCTGATTTAATTGTTGTTAAGCTTTTGTGGACTGAGCCATCCGGCTCCAAATTACAAATTGTGGGTTACAGTGCATGCATGTTTCTTTCCATCACAGGACCCCAACCAGGTGCAACGCCAGCCTACCCCGGGGCAATGCTTCACGCTAGCCTGTAGTTCTAACTGGGTACCCAGAGTGTGTGTGACTGTGTTCCTGGGACCATTGAGCGCATGCCTTATAGCCTGAATCAATCAGATCTAAAATCAACCACCAGATTACTGCCCCTCCCTTGTTCACATCCCCCAATAAATCAGATCTGGATCTTTTTGCAGTTAAACTGGGTGTGGTGTACCTCTGTGTAAAAAGTACTGCATCAACATTATTTTATTGTTACAGGTCTTGTTTTCCAGGTGGCCATTCAGGGCATTCCAGCTGATCATAGCCCTGGTGATAAGTGGTTACAAGGAGGGATTCACTGTGTGTTGTAAAAATGTGTTGGTGTGGGGTAGCTGCAAGCATAGCCAGGCCACTAGGGGTAAAGAGGGGGGTATCAGTGTCCCGGAGGGCTGTACCCAGGGCAGTCACATTGCCAACAACCCTGTCCTCTGGGTGGAGGCAATGGTTCCGAGACCCCAGGCCCCTCAACCTGCAGGCTGCTGTGCAGGCAGGGGTAGTAACCCTCGGGGTAGTGCCACCTAGGGGGTTACACAAAGAACAGTGCAGTATGGATTCAGTGTATGCCAGGAATGACAGCACTAGAGATGAGGCACAATATACCATCTTGGGGCAAGCATCAGGATGGGAGGACTCACTTGGTGTTTCACCTTGACACCGATGATCTGGAGGGGAGCAGTCTGAAAGAGGTACAGGCAAAGTTCAAGGAGCTTGCTAGGTTCTGCAGTGGCATGGTTTTCCTTTCCGTTTCCCTTTCAGAGGTGTTGCCTGTACCAAAAGCAAGCACACCCAGGAGGGAAAAGATTGTGGAATTCAATCAGTGGCTGAAGGGATGGTGTAGGCAGATGGGGTTTGGATTAATAGGTGACTGGGGATTAGCATGGGAGCAAGAGGGACTATATGCCCCTGATAGGCTGCACCTGAGCTTAGAAGGGACAGCTGTACTAAAGGGAAAACTGGAGGACTTTATAGTAAGGAAGTTAAATTTAAACTGATTCGGGGGGGGTTAAGGAAAAGACCCCTCATACAGGTAGAAGAGCTGGGAGGCTTTCAGCCTCCCCCCAGAACAAAGAGGAAAAGCAGGCAACATGCAACAACAGGAAGATATTGGAAGGGTAGGACAGGGAAGAGGGGGCTACATGGTGGAGGGGATTAGTAGCAAACACCAGGAGCTTGGGGAATAAACTAGGGGAATTGGAGGCCAAGATGGTGGAAGAGGGTCTTGACATAGTAGTAGTAGTAGTAAGTGAGACTTGGTGGACTGAGCATCATGCCTGGGAGACAGTCATACTGTACCTGGTTACTAACTGTTTAGGAAAGACAGGGTGGGACGAGGGGGGGTAGTATTATACATCAAAGAAGAAACTGGGGTCACGGAGGGGCTGGAAGAGGAAGGGGAGACTGAGATAATGTGGGTCACTTTAGACAAAAAGAATGGGAAATCATTGAGGGTGGGGGTGGTTTACAGACCTCCTTCACAGGGGGAAGAGGGGGATAAACAACTTATACAGTCAGTGACAAAAATGGCACAAAAAGGGGAGATTCTGCTAGCACTAGCAGGGGACCTAAACCTCCTTGACATTGACTGGGAGATCCCAGCAGCAGCAGTATCAGCTAGGAAAAGAGCAATCTTACAGGCAATACAAGGGGTATTCCTGAAACAACTGGTAAGGGAGCCCACTAGGGGAGAAAACCTGTTGGAATTAGTCGTCACAAATGGGGACAGTGTGGGGGGGGGGAAGGATTAGGCACAAGTGACCACAGGGCTGTAAGGTTCACGGTCAAAATGGGGAGGGAAGTAAACAGGAAAAGAACTAGGGTAATGGACTTCAAGAAAGCAGACTTTAACAGAATGAAGAGGATATTTGGGGAACAAATGTCAGGGATGGGGAATATAAAGGATGTGGAGGAATTATGGGCAGCTATTAAGGGAGGGGTGCTGAAAGCCACTGAAATTTGCATCAAGAAGGTTAGGAAAAACCAAAGAAGGAGGAGGAGACCTCTATATGGTTTACAAGGGAGGCAGCAGGGGCGGTCAGGGAGAAGAAAAGGGCATTCAGGAGGTATAAGACGACACAAAGGGAGGAGGATAGGGAGGCATATAGAGAGAGAAGAGGAGGGAGGCAAGGCAGAAGATAAGGAGGGCTAAATCGGTCACTGAGGAGAAAATAGCAAAGCTAGCCAAGAGGGGAGATAAAAACCTTTTTTAGGTATGTGGGAGAAAGAAGGAAGGCATGCCAGAGAACATTGAGATTGAGGGGGGAGGGAGAAATAAAACTGGAGGGGGACTTTGAAAAAGTGGAGGTATTAAATAGCTACTTCTGTTCAATCTTCAGTAAAGAGGGTGAAGGGAAGGGAATGCAGGGGAATGGATTCTAGAATGTTCACAATCGATAGAGTAAGGGAGGAACTGGGCAGGATAAAGGTGGATAAAGCAATGGGGCCGGATGGCTTGCACCCCAGGGTACTCTGCCAGCTGACGGAGGAGCTGGCAGCACCTTTGACAAGACTGTTTAACTTGTTCCATGGATACAGAGTGGGTGCCTGGTGACTGGAATACAGCAGAGGTACTTGCACTACACAAGAGGGGAAGCAAGGAGGCGGCCGAAAACTACCATCCTGTCAGTCTCACCTCGGTGGTGGGAAAGGTAATGGAGATGTTAATAAAAGAAAGGGTGGTAGACTATCTGGTGGCCAGTGGCATGCAGGACGAAAAGCAGAATGGCTTCAGAAATGGGAAGTCATGTCAGACCAACCTGATAGAGTTTTTCGATTGGGTGACGCAGGTAGCGGACATGGGAGGGGTGGTGGACGTGGCCTATCTGGACTTCAGTAAGGCCTTCGATACCGTCCCACACAGAAGGCTAGTAAATAAGCTGGAGAGTTTAGGGGTGGGCCAGAAGGTGGGCCAGAAGGTAACTAGGTGGGTGGAAAACTGGTTGATGGGAAGGAGCCAAACAGTGGTGGTAAATGGGGTACATTTCAGGGTAAAGGGGGTAACGAGTGGGGTGCCTCAGGGGTCAGTACTGGGGCCCCTACTTTTTAACATTTATATCAGTGATCTAGCAGAAGAACTAGAGGGTAGGGTATGCCTCTTCATGGACAATATGAAGGTTTGCAATAGGGTGGACATCCAAGGTGGAGGGGAGGCCATGAGGCAAGACCTGGAGAATCTGGAGAGGTGGTCGGAAACCTGGCAACTAAAATTCAATGTGAAAAAGTGTGCGGTGATGCACCTGGGGCAGAAAAACATTCGAGCAGCTTATACCCTTGGGGGGGGGGGAGGAAATCAAGGAAACAGAGCAGGAGCGGGATCTGGGAATTATTATATCGAGCAATCTTAAGGTGGGGAACCAGTGCAGCAAGGTGGTGGGAAAGGCAAATGGTATGTTGGCCTGCATTGGAAGGGGCATAACTAGCAGAAGGAGGGAGGTACTAATGCCGCTGTACAAAACAATGGTGAGGCCGCACCTGGAGTACATGGTACAGTTCTGGAGACCGCACCTACATAGGGACATTGAGGGGATAGAGAGGGTTCAGAGAAGAGCAACCAAGATGGTGCATGGGATGCGGGGAAAAACATATGAACAGAGGTGGAGGTAGCTGAATCTATACCCACTAGAGACTAGAAGGGAGAGGGGGGACATGATTGAAACTTTTAAGTATTTGAAGGGGATCAATAAGGGATGTTGGGGAGCTTGTTCAAAAGGAAGGAGGGAGCTAGAACAAGGGGGCATAGCCTCAGATTGGAAGGAGGGAAATACAGAGGCAATGTGAGGGGGAAGTTCTTCACAGAGAGAGTGGTGGAGGCCTGGAACAGGCTACCAGAGGAGGTGGTGGGATCCGAAATGGTGGGGGGATTCAAGAGGGCATGGGACAGACATATGGGGTTGGGAGGAGGAGGGAAAGTTCTGAGCCAGTAAAAGGAGGAGGAGGAGGAGGTGGGGAAGGGGTGTATATAAGGGCAGACTAGATGGGCCAGTGTGGTCCTTTTCTGCCGTCAGTTTTCTGTGAATCTGTGAGTCTGTCACAAGAACAGTGTTATGACATCAGATTGGGAAGAAGCAATAGGAACTGATGACCCCTCAAGGAACAAAAATCCTGTTTTCATGCATGTGACCTCAATAATAAATGATGGGGAGAAGAAATACAAACAGAAATGTAAAGCTGCTTTGTGTCCAAGTATGTTTTTCAGAGTTCTTCTTGAGGTGTCAGCCGTTCTTTAAGGAAGAGGAGGAGGTGAAAGGAGTACCCACCAGTGGAGGAAAGACAGATGGAAAGGCTAATAGCTAGTGGCAACAGAATCCCTCGCCATCATTGTCATCATCTGTTCGACATGCCATCTGGGTGCTGTCATTCTGCACAAATTTTGGACAGTATATGTTTCTGAATTTGGGCAGGTTCAATTTTAGATAACTGAGCCTCTCTACATTTTTTGTGGGAAGACATGTTCTTTTGTCATTCACTATTGCTCCAAGAGCACTGAAAATTCTCTCTGAATATGTGCTGGAGTGTGGGCAACTAAGATATTCATTGAGAATCTCAGCTAAAGAAGGCCTCATTGATTTCTTCTGGTACCAGTATAGTAGTGGTTTGTCCTCTGTAGTGAGGTGCAAGCACAGTCTCCTCCATATAATCCTTCACCATTTTTATAGCAGGGACTTCTGGCACCAAAATAGCTGAATGAGCCTTTTCACTTTTTTTTTTTTTTCGCGGTACTTTCTGTTTCTATTCCTGTCCCGGAACTTTCTCAGGCTGACCCTGCTCACCTAAAGCCACTGTTACAGTCCACCTGAAGCCCTGCCTCCTCAGAGATAGCCACCCTCCACCTACCTCCAGCCGGCAGACCCCCCAGCTCTGAGCCCCCTTGGGTAGGGCCGCCTCCACTCCAGTGCTCTATCTACAATTCAGTGTGCTGACTGAGGAGGTGGAAGGACAGAGGGGGCAAAGACATGGTCCCAGTATTAGGCATGTTATAGTAGTGGTGTAGTCCCGAGGGTAGCCATCGTCTATCCAGGATCTGGGATTTTTGCTGTTTTTTCCCCCAGGAGCGTGGACATGCAATTACGTCAGCATGGTGGAGACATAGAAGTCCACCGCGCTCCTCCCCTTTAATGGCATCGTGCCAGTATTACCTCCGGTCTCCACCAGGGGTCTCTACTGCGCAGGATGCTCCCTGGATCCCTCCCCAGGGAGAGGAGAGCAGTCCATTGGATGCTTAGTCCTCCCCCTTCCCTGCCGATCCCTGGCACCCAAGCTTGTTCCCGAACCTGGGTCACCGGTGTGGCGCGAGGTGTGACATCCAGTGCCTCAACACTCAGTGCCACCGGGCCGATATTTCCATCTGTCTTTATCAGCCCAAAGTTTGACAGCATGTCCCACAGCAGTATGTGTCCCATAGCAGTGTTTCACCTTGCGGTGTAGCAGAAGTCCCGTAGTAGCCACAGGTTTGGTTGGTGTTAGGTGGCAAAAAACATCAATAGTGGTACCAGCAGCAGCTGCAGCAGTGGTAGCAGATTGCATTCCCTTCCCTCCCTCTCCACCAGATTTTGTGCAGATACCGAATGTGGCCATAATGGCACTGATGATTTCGTACTCAATCTGAACTATATGTGATGACACTTGATCGATTAACAGTACTCGATAATATTGAAGGTCCTTCAAGTCATGTGGTTGGAAAAATATCTCAATCGTGCTCTTAACTGGAGGATCCGAAAGTGTGGACAGAATGTAATGCTCACTTTTACACATGTTCATAATGTGCAGGTCACTCTGGAAGGTGTTTTAACATTTTTTCCACAAGTGTTGCAGCATTAACATCATCGTTGTCAAGAAACTGTGACTCGAGATGCTCTAAGCTCAGCTTGACAGCTGAAATTAGAGGTAGTATCTGCTTATCACAGGTAATATCAGAGGAAGTTTGAAGGGATATGAAGAAGTACTTCTTCACTGAAAGAGTTGTGGACTCCCAGAACAGTCTTCAAGTGGAGGTGGTGGGGGCAAAAGAGTAGTGGTCTTCAAGCATGCATGAGATAGGCACAAAGGACTCCTGGTAGGAAGGGGGGGCTGGAGATAAAATAAGGTCTGTGGTAACAGTATAGGCATGGAAAACATGGACAGACCAGATTGGCCAAGTGGCCCTTATCTGCCAACGAACTGTATGCTTCTGTGTTTCTTTGCTTAGCCCAGCATCATCAGCACTTACCACTGGGGTAGCCTCCTTACAGAGTTTAAGGACACAACACACATTTTCCATCAGATGCCACTGATTGTGGTTGATGTTCATGTCTCCTTTCCCAAATCCATGTTGGACTGCATATTGGTGGATGACGTCCTGTTGTTTAAGCATTCTCTGTGGAAGTGGAATTCCAATGGCTTGGAACTTTCTGTGTCATCTGGTGCAGAGAAAGTTTTTTCCACCTGAATGTGCCACAACTTTTGGGTTTTCACCGAATGATTAAAGTGGGTGCACACTGTGCGAACAGCTGAAGTCAGGTTCTGAACACTTCTGTCTCCATCAGTGAAATCTTTCAGCACCAAGTTTATAGTATGTGGAGAGCATGGTACATGTGCAAAGTTACCAAGCCTTACAGTCTTCAGGATATTTGAAGCATTGTCAGACAACTATAAAACCAGGTTGCAAGGCCACGCACCCGCCCTTGGCCTGGCAGTGGAGACCCCTCACTATTTCTAGCCTGCAGGCTCCTCACCTCCCTCGGTTACCATATAGTTGCACTGGACTATGAATGCATTGTATTATGTATAAGACAAGGCCTCTCTAAGGTGGCTTACTACCAACTCATATCATGCATTGCTTTAGCTACCAATTGTATAGGTCTTAACTGCTCATTAGGTAAATATGTCGTTAGCTCTGCCCTGTTTTAGCTACCAAATGTATAGGCATTAACCAGTGCTCATTGTACTTATACTCTATATGACTGCTCACCCACATTTATTCTATGTATGTACTATGTGAATGTCAATGTTTTATTCTGACGTGGAGCCTTTGGAAATGAGTCTATGACTCACAAGGGTCGTAATTCTGATTTCCTAAATAAATAAATAAATTACTTTGGAATCAGCCACTAAGCAAACTTTCCATGAAAGTCCTCCAAAAGATGTTAAGCTTTGTGGGCTTTTTCAGATCCATAAATACATAATGCTGCCTGCCTACGAACAGCGAAAGTCCCTGGCATCTTGTTGCTACTGCTTCTGCTGCTGACAGTGCCACTAGATGCTGCAGAGGAGGAGGGTGAGGAGGGAGGGAGGAAAGTTAACACAATAGCCAGTCACAGCCATAGA
Source organism: Neoceratodus forsteri (assembly GCA_016271365.2). NCBI lineage: Eukaryota > Metazoa > Chordata > Ceratodontiformes > Ceratodontidae > Neoceratodus > Neoceratodus forsteri. Next base: position 289,843,199 of record CM057456.1, read on the forward strand.
GGCAGTCATATGGCCACTGGTCCACATATCTGTGGTGACATAGGTAGATAGACCAATAGAACTTCATTTATATAGCACCTTGCCTGAGCTTGAAATGTTTCACAATCAATCAAGTAAAAATCACAATAACATAACATCTCTGCTCAACATGAACCTTTTTGTCCAATGAACCTTTTAGAGCATCAGAAAACCTTTTCCAAATAGTGTCATATACAGCAAATCTGGGATGGCGACATTGGAGAAATAGGTCCAGGTGGGGACCTGGTGCTATGACACTGTCATTTCAGTAAGTGCCTGAAAAGCTGTGTTAGCCAAAAACGAAAATGGGATCAAGTCAGTGGTTATCATCTCCCCAATTGCCTTGCATCAGTTCTATTGGGCTTATATTTCTGTGATCACTCAAAAGAGTCTTTCAGAGAAATTTGATGCCCACTATACAGGCTGACATTACCAGTATTTTGGACTGCTTCCCTTGACCTTTACTCCCATGGGGTGCATCTCATGGTTGTGGATGATATCCTTTCTGACTCCTCTTAGGCTGTGGTCATGGACTCAAAGGGCAAAGAACCAAGAATTTGAAGATACCGGGCCTGATTCACAAAGGCCTTAGAATGACCCAAGGTGCATGAATCAAACATAAATGACGCAAGTGGCACCTTGCGCCAAAATGCCCCAGGAGCTATTCAGAAAGGCAGCCTGCATCAAACGCAGAATGCATGCACCAAAGGGGGCTTGCACCAGCCTTGCACCACAAAATGGGCTGAGGCATGGTGCAAGGGGTTTAAGTGCAGATGCAGGCTGCCATATCCTCCAATCCTCAGATTCACAAAACCCTCCCAGAGGGTAAAATTCTAAGTATCCTTACAGCAGCCAGGGCTAGTCCAAGGGTACTTAGACGTGTCCTCTGGGAGGGTTTTGACATTTGTGGCAATGTGCTGCTGTCCCCCCCACTCCAGCCCCGATCACCCATTAAATATTATGAAAAGACCCTGGTGGCTAGTGGTCCCCCCCCGTCCCAGGCCTGATTCCCCTTTCTGAAGTAATAAAAGTCCCTGGCAGTCTAGTGGACACCCCACCCTGGCAGGCATTGCCGATATGATTCTCATGCCTAGGGATTCTAATCAGGTTTTAGTATAATGGATATGGCCACGTATGACCAGCCCGGGGGAGGGGGGGTCTCCTAGGGTGACCTCATTGAAGGTTTGAAGTAGCAACAGACTAACACATGGCTTAGAAAATTTATAAAATTACCCCCCCATAGCCATCTGGTTCCGGGGCTTTCGTGGTTTTAGATCGAGTGATGGCTGCAACAAGCTCTGAGGCTTGAATGGGACTAATGAGTTGTTGCCCCCTTTGAGATGGTAGGCAGAGCTATAGAGAACAGGAAGGAGGATATTGACATAGGATCCACCTCTCACTCTGGCATGTATGATGTCTGATAGAAGGTGCAGAAGACCCGTGTGACATCCTTCAATTTAGTGATGTAGGCCCCTGTGGAGGGGTCATTCATTGATGCGATTGTAGAGGCACATGTCTGTTTGCGGAGGTGATAGGCCAGTAAGAAGTGGAGGCTCTGGGACCTATCTCACTGTACCTTTGGTGTAAGAAGACTAGGGAGATTTCCGTCTGTTGGAGACAGAGGGCATCTAGGTCCAATCTAACCTGCTTAAGCTGTGGGAGTATTGACTGACCCCCTGCTGGTGTGCCATCTGCAAAAAATGGAGTGTATCCTTCAACCGCCTCTGGTGTTCTTTCCTGAATTTGGTTTGCGTTATGGTATATTTAATCAGTTGCCCTCTAAGGATGGCTTTCACAGTGTCCCAGCAGATAGAATGGGATATTTCTGGGTCTGAATTATCCCGGAAGATCTCCTCTATGGTGTTAGTTAGGTATTCCCGAAAAGGTTCCCCCTTTAAGTATACTGGGTTCAGCCTCCAGCGGGTGGAACATTGCTCCAGGACTAGATCCCAACTACATATCACTGCATCATGGTCAGTGTGGGTTATATCCCCCAGGGCACAGCTGACCAGGGAGGACAGGTTCTTTTTTTTTTTCTGTGTAACACTGGTCGATCCAGGTGCTGTGTATTGCTGAGTAATAAGTATAGCCCCTATCTTTAGGGTGTAAAAAAATGCAAGACATCAGACCAGCCTACATCCTGGATAAACTGTTTAAAGGCTTTATGCGGGATGGGCTATCTGTGTGGGGATACATTAGTGGAGTCGAGGCTGAGGTTTGGGGTTACAGTCAGATCTCCTGTCAGCAATAACATGGAGGTTAATGAATACCTTACTATTTATAACAAGCTTATGAACTCATTGAGAGGTTGTCATGGCGACCATTTGAACCTCGAGAGTGCAGCTAGGGAGGTTCGGTTGCCATGACAACCTCGAGACGAGTTCACAAGCTTGTTATAAACAGCAAGGTATACATTGTCTTTTACAATGTATGCCTTACTAAAAAAACATTTGCCCAATAAAACAGATTCAATCTGAGTTAGTTGTTTGTTGAAATAAAAAGTTTTTACTTACAGGCTCTGTGAGGTGAGTTACACGTTACACTCACAAGGAAACTGGCTTAAAAAAATAATCAGAAAACACAATTATTACTGTGAGACTCGGCAAACAAATAAAATACTTTCTAATGAATTTCTCCTGTTCTGTTAATTCTCTTGAAAATACAGTGGCTGTTGTAATTAAGAAGTTGCTATCACTATGTTGGTTGAATGCTGCCTTAACTGACAACTGACAGTTTTTCCAAGCACATGAATGATTGGAGCTGTCACAGCTCAAGACGTGTTCTGGGTTGTTATGCTGCAGTAGCTATGTAGCTAGTACAGCATAACAAAGAGAATGTCGTGGCTTCTGCAGCATAACAAACCTATTCTAGTAATGGTTTTTGGTATATAACAATGTTCCATCATACACTATAATGATTTTGTCCAGAAAACAACTTTATCTCTACAGAGATTTAATGCTTGGGGTATTAGTCCTGGGAGGGAGGGAGGTAGATGTTTGCTAAAGTAACTTCAGTATTGTATAGTTGGCCCTGGACAATAACTAAACTGCCCTCTGGGTCAGACCACACATTAGTTGCTTGGAACTGGGTCAGGCAGTGAATTAATATGGCCATCCCTCTTTTCTGACCACCCTCATATGATGCATAAAAGACTTCAGAGAAACAAAATTTTGTGAGCTTTTCATTCTCTGTGCTGGACTAGTGGGTCTCTTGAATAAAGACCACATCCGTCTTAGATTTTTTTAAGCATCGTAAGAATTCTTGACCTTTTAATGGGGTTGGTAAACTCATTCACATTTAGTGAGTGTAATTTCATAGGTTTGGTAGCCATGTTCAGCTCAAGAGAGGTGGGTGGTTTGGAATTAGCTGTTCAGTCCCACTCTCCCCTCCCCTGCCCTCCCCATGTCACCCGCACACTACTCACCCAGTCACACCTGTTATGATAGCTGGGACCGTAGAATTTTTTAAACCTTCATAAAACAAACTTACTAACATGAATTGTACAACTATGACTATAAATAAGCAACATTATGAGCAAATTTATACCAAACGTAAATAGAACATGGGCACAGTAGTTTACCAACTTGGCTAGTACTGTGAAACTATAGGTACAGGGGGCTTCCAAAGTATCTGAGTCAGACTTTGCCCAGTAGACCATGATAAATACCAGGTCTATTGTGACCCACTATTGGGGTCATTAGACGTGCTACACTGGGTGAGAAGGGGAGAGTAGGGCGGTGAAATGTCATGCCTCAGCTCCCCCTAGGAATGTCACTGTGTCAAGGCAGTCCTAAACATCAGCCTTCATTACACATGGAGGAGAGACATATATTATGGGAGATCCCTAGTCAGAGGCAGGGTTTGCTCTGCTTGTCACCTGCCATCATTCAATTTTACCCCAAGATGGACAGCAGTAGCTGGGGACAATCTAATCAGGGTTCATGGGGCGGCTGCAGCTACATTACTCCTACCACCATAATCACCCACTATTCCCAGTATGGGTAAAATATAATGTGATTGGAGACAATGGAAGCTTAGAAGTAATCCCAGAAACCATATTGGGGGAAGTTAAGGGTCCTAATTGGTTGAACCTTGAATAGTTTTGCTGTCAGCATACTGTCATAATGCCTATATATACCTCAGCTCCTGTGGGGTAAAAAGAGCTGATCATTATGCAAGACGAAAGATAGGGGGTTGCCCTATTTATTTCGAGGTTGGCATACTGTCATAATGCCTATATATACCTCATCTCCTATGGGATAAAAAGAGCTGATAATTATGCAAGACAAAAGACAGGGGGTTGCCCTACTTATATCACCCTTGAATGTGGAAGCTCAGTGCACCCATTCTTGGGAGTTCTGTCCCTGTGAGCTTATGAAGTGGAATTGTGATACCGTCATCATTACTCTATTGGAACACTTGAAGAGCTTATGTTAAAAAGGTGAACAGGTAGCCATTATATTGTGCATTACAACACAAAACTTAATCAGGCATCTATGTTTGCAGTTTCAGGTAGCAAGTCTGTCATGAGTTCTGGAGAATTAGGGTACTGTTAACGTCTGACATTGCAAAATACTGGGAAACTTATACCCTAAAGGTGGGGTCATATTCATTATTCTGATCAGAGCTGGCATTCCACCTAGTTCTCTTGCCTGTCTTATATGCCTAATAGCAGTAAACCTGATCAGCAATCAACATACAGTCTATTGTTGTAGTAACTTAAATAGAGCATAGGAAAACATGGACAACAGGCTGTTTGTTATATCAGAGTCCATACTGTAATCAAGAGCAGGCTGGTATTATAGCAGACCAGGGAGTCTCAGTGAGTTATTGGGAACCAGGAGCCTGCTTCAAGTGTGGACTAGAGGACATCTGGGACAGTTTATTATTTATTTTACCTGAAATACTGGACACTCCCAGCAAGGCAATGGGGAGCCTCCCAAGGAGTCCAACAATCTCCCCCTAGCCTCATGGCTCCCCGATCCATTGCACCCTCCCCCCACAACATAACCCCACAGGCACAGCCACACATCCCCCCGAGCCACCACCAACCCAAAGCACCTACCAACTGAAAAGGAGAGGGAAATCTGGGGAGCCCCAATAGAGCAGCTGTTGGAATCTGGCAATCCATGTTGATTGTGGGGTCCATCCATGAGGCTTTGAAATGCAGCTTTGCTAAGTGTATAACGTTCTGCCACCCACGGTCTAGGCTGAAGTAGGCCGCAAGTGGGCCATACTAAGCCTTGACAAACAGCAATATAAATCAGCCCAAGGCTTTCAGTTCAGTAGCGGTGAAACTACACTGGGATGTTTTCAGAATGTGTCACTCAGCGTGGGGATGTTTATCAAGGTAACTGACTACAATGTGAATAATGACAAGAAAAAAAAAGGGGGGGATCCAGAAACTTTTACCCAGGCAGCTAGTGTGGAGGGAGAATTGCGGACTTACCTGCCTAGTGCACTATGGCTCTGGGTCACTCCACTGTTCGTTCGGTGTGGTTGTTGCTCGAGGCTGAGGATGTCTGTTTTTTGAGGTCAGCTACTATTTTTTGGATAGCTGCTGCTCTTTCACATTGGTTCTGTTCTTTGGACGGCATCTGTTGCCACAGTTTTTGGGCTAGTTTGGCAGCTATGGACTGTTGCTGATGCAGGAAGGGTTTCATTATCTGGATGGCAAAATTTCTCTACTTCAGTTCTGTAGCTGCTTCCTCCATTGTTTCAAAAGTGATGGGCCCATCTGGGAAGAAAACAACCATTTTGGAGGGGTACAGTGTACAGAATTAAAGTTTGGCCTCCTGCAAAGATTTCACAGTGGAGCATACACTCTTCGGCATGCTGCAGTTGGGGGGGGTCGGGGGGATAATCATTGTCAATGCAGAGATGGTGTGATTGGAAAGTTAAGACCCCTTCTTCCAAGTCTTATGCAGAACCAACTCTTTTTCCTGAAACCTGAGAAATTGGAGCACTAATGAGTATGGGTAGGCAGTTGACTGGGATGGTCTGGGCCCCAAAACACGGTGTGCACAGTCTATTTCCAGGGCACAAGTATCAGACAAGTCCAGTGAGGATCAGAATACAGTTTGTAGGAAAGCAATCGGGTTGTCACACTCAGTTCCTTCTGGTAACCCTGAAATGCACAAGTTGTTCCTGCGGTTTCATGCCTCCACATCCTTGGCCTGTGTTTGTAAATCCAGGATGGCCTGATGCAGTTGCATGATGGCTCTTTCTGTTAAATCCAGCCTGGAGTCAGCTAGGGTACACTGTTCTTCCACACTGTCCATCCATTTCTCCAATTTCATTATATCTGTCCATAATGCTATGGAGGTCAGCCTACTTTCCTTCCTGAAATCACTGAGCTCTGTCAATATCAGGGCCATCTGCTTTTGGAGACCTTTAGTCCCGTAGGTCCCTGGTTTAAAATGGCCATGATGGTGTCGTGGCTTGTGGGTGAACTGATGGACACTGACACAGAGTTGTAAGGTGTTGGAAAGGCAATTGCCAGACCAGAAATTTATTGTAGACAAAAATGAACTCAAAAAGCCGTCAAAAGCAACTACATTTCGGCAAATAAAATACAAAATGAACAAAAACAACATCAAATAGAATTCAACTCCTGCTTTCTTGAGGTACAGGCAGCAATAGTCACCTCATCAGCAAATAGAATTGGCTACAGGTCTGGAAAGGATCAGTAACCGGCTGATCCTAAGAGGAATCTGAGGGCTCCCAGCCAGGATACCTCTTTTATAGCAAAACAGAATCATGTGACTATTGCCGTCTCCTCCCTCAAACCATCTAGTACAGCAAAATGCTTACAAACATTTTATTATTTCAGTACTATTAGCTCAACTGAATGCATGTCTTTTATACATGTTTACAAATGTTTCAGTTCATAAAACAAAACAATATAACAGATAAAACAGCTTTGCTGCAGGAACAGGTGTCTCCTCCCCTTCCCTCAACTATAACTAAGGGAACAGAAGGGCCAGCTGCCTCCTAAGGAGCCAGCAGAAACAAACAGCCACAGAGAGAGAACCATACCCAGTCCCTGTGTTTGCAGGTAGGAGTGAACTTTAGGGCCCTGTACACATCAGGCTAGTTAAAACGTTTTAGGGTGCTTAAAACGTTTACAACTAAGCATAGCTCTGTGTGTCGCATTTAGCTTACCCGGTTTCAAAGCGTGTTAAGAAACCGTTTAAACCCTGCTGCGAGTTAGTCTCAAGTCCGTTTTTAAAAACGGTTTGAAGGAGGAAAGCGTAATACCTTGTAGTGTGGATGGGCGTGCAATTTTTCCCTCTATTACAGTGCCAACATAACCGTTCTACAATCGCGGAGGATTACTGGGTTTAAAAACGTTACTTGCCGCTGATGCAGACGAGAGTTTACCGTGTTACAACCGGTTCGAACTTGGTGAACAATAATGTGGACGGGCTGCTGTGGTGAGTTTGAAAACGTTTTGATACCGTTATTTAAAACGGTACAAATCTTCAGTTGTAATGTGTACAGGGCCTAGGTTTCTAACAGTGAGAAAGGCTGTTTGTTTACAATGAAAGCAACTTAAAATACAAAGAGTTAAACTATTTTTTTGCTACCTTACCAGAACCACAGACAAAATGCACTTTGGGGAAAAATATTGCAGACTGCAACACACAGTGTTTCAAAGTGGGTAACCTTTAGCAGTTTCACAACACACAACTTCTGAACTCTAGCTACCAAGCAAAGTGCTTTGTGCTGTAAACTCTAAAAAGTATGCTTTTTTGGTGGTCTGGGAGCAGGCTTTTAAACAAACACAACATGTTTTAAACCAGCAGCTACACCACAGTCTCATGTGTAGTTTCAACCCAAGTTCCTGTGTTTAAACTATGCTTTTAAAACACAAACCTCAGTGAATGTGACAAGGAAGGCTGGTATTTGTTCTTATGCAGAGAAAGGAACAAGCACTAGACTGCTAGAAAAGGAATACAGAAAAGAAGCACTCATTTTTAACCCAGGTGGCCAACCTGAAAAAAAATGGGGCAGTAGAGAAAAAGAGAAAGCAGAAAAAAGACAGATATGCTACTGCAGTAAACTTTTATTTTAGAAAACAGAGAGCATATGAACATAAATACCAGGCACCCTTCCACAGATGGGAAGATTGCTGGGAGCTGTCACTATCAGACCCCAATCCCTTGGCATCTGCTGAGCCCTCTGGAGATTGGTCTATGCTGGCTCTTCCTCAATGCATACTGTAGTGGTGGAGGGCAAAATGTCTAGATAAAATTCTATTTTGAATGCTGAAATTAGAAATTAGAATCCTGGTGGAGATGGAACTTTTCAGTCAAGCTGCTTCCCAAGACATGACGTCACCGGAAGTCCTCATGCAATAAAAGGTTTGATGATCACTAAAGTTAAACTCCTGAGCTTGAGTAAAGATTTGGCCTTTTTGTAAGAACATAAGAACATAAGAAAAGTGTAGGCAGATGGGGATCATGTGGTCCATCTAGACTGCCCAAGGTGGCTACCCCTCAATTATATTTTTTTCCTAAGTTGCCCACGTTGTCTGTCCCAAGTGAGTCTGAATTCCCTTATTATCTTTGTGCCACCATTTCTGGTAGCAGGCTGTTCCATGGGTCTATCACTCTCTCGGTGAAAGAGTAATTTCTAGAATTGCTTTTAAACTTGCCTCCCACCAAACGCAAGTTATGCCTTCTTGTACGCATTGCCCTGTTTTCCTGAAAGAAGTTTTCTTTCTGAGTTATGTTAATTCCCTTGATGTACTTAAATGTTTCTATGATGTCCCCCCTGTTTCTTCTTTGTTCCAGAGAGAATAAAATTAACCCTTTGAGTCTTGTCTCATATTGCTCATGATGCAGCCCCTGCTCCATCTTTTTAGCCCTTCTTTGCACCGTCTTCAGATGGTTGATGTCCTTTTTCAGGTGAGGCCTCCAGAACTGGACACAGTACTCGAGGTGTGGCCTCACCAAGGATCTGTAGAGGGACATGATAACTTCCTGATTTCTGCTCATAATACCCCTTCCTATGCATCCGAGGATACCACTTGCCTTCTGCGCTGCTTTTTTGCATTGTTTTCCTACCTTTAAGTCGTTGGTAATGATCATGCCAAAATCCCATTCCATCTTTGTCTCCTCTAAATGATGCCCTTCTAGTACGTACTTTTGGGTTCCTCTTCCCCAGGTGCATTTTCTTACACTTCTTGGTGTTACATTTTAACTGCCAATTTCTGGACCATTCTTCCAGTCTCCTTAGATCAACTTCCATACCTAATGCCCCCTCTAGTGTATCCAACCTGTTGCAGAGCTTTGTATCATCTGCAAACAGGCAAAACATTCCCTCCAGTTCATCAGTGATGTCACTAATGAATATGTTGAAGAGGACTGGAATCAGCACCAATCCCTGTGGAATGCCACTGGTCACACCTCCCTCCCTTGATAATGCCCAATTCACATAAAACTCTCTGGGTCCTATTCTGCAGCCAGTTTCTAATCCAGTTTGCTATTTTCTGTCCAACTCCTGTGTGTTCTAGTTTGTTAGCAAGTCTCCTGTGGGGAATGGTGTCAAAGGCCTTGCTGAAGTCTAGGTACACCACGTCCACCGCCCCTCCCTGGTCCACTGTTCTGGTAACCCAGTTCAAGAAATCACTCATGTTTGTTTGGCATGAGCACCCTGCTGTGAAGCCATGCCGTTTGGGGTTGAGTTTTCCTGTTTCCTTTAGGTAGTCAACTATTCTCCCCTTTAGTAATGTCTCCATAATGTTTCCCACTACAGAGGTCAGGCTGATTGGGTGGTAGTTTCCTGCCTCTTCCTTGCTTCCACTTTTGTGCAAGGGCACAGCTGTTGCCCTTTTTCAGTCTTGAGGTACTCTGCCGCTTTCCAGAGATAGATTGAACAGCTCAGCTAGTGGTGCAGCTATTTCTTCCTGAAGCTCTTTTAGTATTCTGGGGTGGATACCATCTGGCCCCATGGCTTTATCCACCTTAAGTTTGCTTAGCTCTTCTAAGACCCTCTCTTTCATGAAGGGGATTGTGTCTGCCCTGCCACTATCCTGCTCTGTCTTACTTAGTGTATGTCCTTTGCCAATATCTTCTATTGTGAAGACCAATCAGAAGAATTTAACAACTCTGCTTTGTCTTCATCTTTCTCAAACAGCTGGCCCTCCCTTGTTGCTAGTCGGAATATTCCTTTTTTCTCTTATGTATCTATAGAAAGTTTTATCTCCCTTTCTAACCCGCCCCTGTGCTATTCTTTCCTCTGTTTGGGCTTTGGCTATCTGAATTGCTTTTCCCTTCCTCCTTGAGTTTGTTCCTGTATTCCTCCCTGTCCGTTTCTCTTTTGCTTCCTTGTACTGCTTAAAAGTCCTCTTTTTTTTTCTTGATTTTGGTTGCTACCTCTTTGGAGAACCAGAGAGGGTTCTTCCTTCTTTTGGCTTTGCGGATTTGTCTTGCGCATTTCTCAGTGACTATATTTAAGGCATTCTTGAAGTTCTCCCAGCAGTGTTCTGCATCCCCCTTGTTATTGGTATCAAGCATAGTCTTGATCCTGGATTTCATTTTGGGAAAGTTTGCTTTCCTGAAATCAAGTATCTTGATTTTTCTGTGACTTTTAACTGCCTCTTTATTTACTGATAACCAGACTGACCTGTGGTCGCTGGTCCCCAGATTGATACCCACATAAACATCTGAGGTCCTGTTGCTGTTTGTGAGCACCAGGTCCAGGGTTGCTTTGTCTCTGGTGGGTGAGTCTACCAGCTGATTTAGACCCACCCCGCAGCATGAACAGGAATTCTCTGCTCTGCTCTGTGGCTGCTGTGTATGAGGTCCAATCCACATCTGGCAGATTGAAGTCCCCAACAAGCAGCAACTCACCCCTGTGCACCATCACTGAGATGGCTTCCAGGAGCTCTTTGTTAATTTCGCTTTCCTGGGTTGGGGGTCTGTTGATAACTCCCACCTGGAGGGGGGCCTTTTTTCCTGCTCCCAGGGTGACCCATAGGGCCTCTGCTTTACTGTGCTTCTCCTGGATCTCTGTTGCACAGATTCCCTCTCTTACACACAAAGCCACCCCTCCCTCCTTTCTTTCCATTCTGGTCGTTTCTGAAGAGTGTGTAACCTGGAATAGTAGCATCCCAGGTGTGGTTGGTGGTAAACCAAGTTTCTGTAACCACAACCCAGTCCAGTTGTGCCTCTGCCACCAAGGCTGTGAGCTCAGGGATTTTGTTTAGTAGACTACGAGCACTGATGTATATAGCCTTCCACCCCTGGTAGTCCTTTTGCTGTGTACCATTTCCTTGTTCTGATCCAAATTTTATTGTGTCTTAATCACTTTATGCCTCTCCCTAGTGGATCAGGTTGGGCAGTGCATTTACTATCACTGCTGTTGGTATCTTTGTGGTATCTAGGCACTGCGGTAGCTGATGCTGGGGGAAGGCTAGTTGGCAACCCTTGCGATGTGAGAGTTACCTGCGGCTCCTCCCCCTCCACTAGTTTAACTGATCAATATGGACGTCAAATTTCTGTCCGAGCACTCGAGTCCCCTCCTTAGTGAGGTGCAGACCGTCAGATTTAGAGAAGTCCCTTTCCCAGAAGCTCTACCAATTTCCTAGAAAATGATGCCCTCTTTCTTTGCACCAATTTTCTAGCCAGCAGTTAGGTTCGGCGATGTCCTTCTCTCTGATCTTCTGCCTGCTGTCCCCTTTTTCCCAGACAGGCAGAATCTCCAAGAAAGAGACAGTGGATGAAAGAGAAGCTAGTTTGTCACCTAGCCTGGTAAGATTTTATTTTGTTTCTTCCACGGATCGACTGGCTAGGTCATTTGTACCTATGTGGAGGATGACCTGTGTGTCCACACTTCAAAAATATCTAAGATACTGGATTTAGCAGGGTCCTGAGTGTTAATTTTCATTGGTTCACCAATTCATAAATTTTAAGCAATATTAATTATGTTCATTGATATAGCTGGTGCCACCCAATTAGAATGTGAGTCACCCAGAATCATAATACCATGTGAATCCCTACAGGATCCAGAATTTGATTAAAGTCACATCAGGTAGGTACGTTCTAGGAGGAGACATGCAATAGCCTAACAGGCAGATCGGTCTCATCTTCTCTAGTGCAGTTTCTAATTCTTGAGCTTCTTCATTTCTTCTGCTTTGTTCTCAACTCTCCCACCATCTGTTGAGCCTTTTCAATCCATCTCTTTGCAGACGACACCATTATATATGCCAGAGAAAATGCCATAACAAGCTGAATGGTAATGTTTAAAGACTTTCACAGAGTGCAGCACTGGTAACCCAGAATGTTCTCATCCTAAATGTAATGAAACAAAAAACTTTTCTTTTCTCTACCAAATTTGCCTCATGTAATGGATTGAAATTAGAGGCCGGATTTTCAAAGCTCATGACTCGAGCACAGTTCACGGTTTTGGGTGAAGCTTGCACCATGACAAATGCGTCAAAGCATTTGCAGTTTTATTTTCAAATGTTTTTACGTATTTGCAACAACTTCTGTACCTTAGAGCAGAAGAATTATGCATGCCTCATTTTCTTGACACATGGGTCATTTTCATTGTATATCTTATGGCACTTTTTGTATGAAGTTAAACCACCTTTTTGTGGTCCAACAGTCATGTTGCAAGTACTGCAGTTGTGCAAAAAACATGCCACAACTGTCTGAGAATCCAGCCATAAATCTCTACTTCATAAAACCGTAGAGGATGTCACCACCTCCAAGTATGCTGGAGTATGATTAGATTGTCACCTCTCTTTTGAAGCCCACCTTGAATACTTACTTAAAGCAACCAGAAAAAAAATAGGCTTACTTTACTGAAATATCCACTGCCATATTTTCATTTGAAATAGTTCTTATATCCTTCATTATAATGTGCTAATGGCATGTACTACATTGAATAGTAAATACATCACACACTGGGGGTGTGTAAAAATACTTCATAAGCACACAGGCACTTAGGTTTTGTTTTTTATAATTACTGGTGCAGGGAGATCATGGCCAAGAAAGGGAAGTGAAAAAGCAAAATTTTAGTCCAGTTAATTTTCCTCACAGCTGTGCAGATCACTCCATTTTCTTTACTGAAGACAGGAACATCAATAGAACAAAAACGGGAAAAAGCCTTTTTTAATTTTTTGTTTTAACTTTACAGTCACAGCTGAACTCTGTGCTGTGCCAAGAGTTCAGATTAGGTTGCTAGGAGATCTTCTGGTTGCGTACTAGCCAGGGACAGGAGCTGAAAGGAAGTTCAATGTACTTACACAACTTAGTGTGGTGTTGTGCTTATGCAACCTGCTGAATAAACTTTGTTGTGGCCGTTCACCTCTCTGTGTCTTGGGAATACCACCCTGAAGGGATGCCAAAGGCAGGAAACCTGGAGGAGGGCTTAACCCTAGAGGTGCCAAGGGAAGGATTCCCTTAGGCTAAAGGTAGCTTGGGAATAGCCCAAAATGAGAGTAGATTGAAAAGATTGCAGAGGTAACGAGTTGGTATTGAGACTGGAAAATACACATTGGTCATCAGTGATGAGAGTAATGGTCAGAGATAATTGAAATGAGTAACAATTTTAAAACGGGTCAAATTAATTATAACGAGAGGGCATGTCTTCTCAAGGAAAGAGGGAATGGCAAAGGAGGGCCACCGTCCATCTCCATCCAACAGCGGAAACCTACCTAAATAACTACAGAAAACTACCTGCTGTAAGTAACTTATGGAGTAACTAAAATTTATGACCTTTGGTGCTGAGGAGAGGAAAAAAACCCTTTGAGGAGGAAAAATCTGGGGATACAAGACCAAGTTACTTTCCCTCCCGCCTAGGGATGTTTCATTTAGTGATGGCTCTGCTGCTGCAATTTAGAAACCCAATCCAAGGGGAGGAAGATATTCCAATGTGGTGGAAAGCTCTCTTGGTCCCTCTAACGGGAATGCCATGAAGGGTTGCGAGAGTCCTCCGCAACAATGGATACTCTGAAGCTAGAGTGGGCCTCTCAAGGCAGAAAGAGAAAAGCAATGACCACTGAGGCACTCAGCTGGCCTACTGACTAAAAACAGACCAGGTGGACCAGAGGTGGTCATGGGGAGAATAGCGTAGAGGGTGCCTCTGAACATGATTTGTCTAGCCAAAGGAGCTCTCTTGGGCATGAGGGCCCCATCCCTCATAGCTGAATTCTTAAATTCTACATCAAGAGTTGCCATCGATCGGTGGAAATGGATAAAGCTCCTCCCACTATGGGCCAGATGAGAAGGACCCTGCCCTGAGTTTCGCATGCTCAAGATGTGGACTTCGGTGCAGAGTGAGACTGTCGGCTGCAGGGCCACCCTGACCCATAGAAAGTAATGGTTGCAGTTGACATGGCTCCAAGTTATAAAGGAGAGCATACAGTCAACTATGAAGCACTAAATATGAGGAGGCTGGGTGAAGCCAGCGGCCATCGGTTAGGTATTGGTATGCAATATGATTGACTGAGATGATTGACTGATAAAATGGACTGATCCAACTGACTGATGAGATTGCTGGATAGGAATGCTTAACATGATTGACTGATATGAGCAAGCCAGTGAAAGCAAGCCAACCGATTCCACTATGGAAGCCAAATTAATTGTGTCATAGAAGGTAGGTGATCAAGCAGAGATAGGCTATGATGTCATTAAGCCATTAAGCAGTGAAAGGCTGTGATGCCAGAAATTGATTCAATGGAGTTTGGTGTAATTGAATTAATGAGATTTAGCAGTGATTGCTATGGTCGCAGCATAAATAGAGAATTGATATAAGTGGCATGGATACCTTAAATGCCTTTATGGCAGAGTTAGGTTATTCGAGTAAGGATCATTTGCAATGCAGTAGTGGAATGGAATGAAGATCTTGAAAGCCATGTAGGCTGTGAGGTTAATGTATTTATGCATGGATAATTGAAAAGCCATGTAGGCAAAAGGAGCAGGGCAAAATATGTAGCTTACCTAAAAGCATGCTCCTACTACCTGGAGCCACGATGCCACATCATGATATCACAGTCCTCTGCCATGGGAATAACAGGGAAGTCACAGGATGAGCACCATGAGACCAAATGGCAACTGTGATGCTGGTATGGAAAAACTGCCCCCCTCCAAAATGTAGAGCTAATTGAATGGTTAAAGTTTCAATATGGCAGAAGTCAGAAATAGACTGCTGTGGTTTTTAGTAAAAGAATGGTTTGGTAAAATTCTAAGACTGTAGATTAGGTAGCAGGTTAGTGATGAGGAGGCCGGGCAAAGCCAGTGGCCTGGGAGAGGCAGGAGGCTATTCTGAAATAGCAACATATGAGCCAGTATAACACAAACACAGGGAGTGGCATGTAGCTGAGCAGTATAAGCCTGGTCCAGGTGCAAATAATCAAAGTGGAAGCACAGGAGATAGCAAGAAAACAGTGTGAGCTGAAGCATATGATAACAATCGCAGGAAACTGAGGATTGCTAGGCAGGGAATCAGGAGCTTGAGTTGAAGCATACAGATAATGCAGTGAATTGAGGGTTTGCATTATCTGGTGAGTAAATGGGAGCCTGAAAGCTCAGGCGCAGGATTAGCACAATACAAACAAAGGGCAACAGGATGGTAGGAAAACCAGAAAGCCCCTCAAAAAGAAAGCACAAAACAAAAAAAAAAAACAAACACAGGAGAACAGAAAAGCAAGCAACACAAGAAGCATGCAGCAGCCGGAGGCAGCAAATACTAACCAAAAGCAAGAAAAACACAATGAACAGAGCCCAGCACAATTCAAACAGAGCACAAGCAATGCTGGGGTGGTTGTGGGGCAAGCTCCAGCAGGTCCCAAGGGAGAAGACAGACCGACAGAGTCTCTGGTCGGCAAAGAAGAAATCTTCTGAATGAAGCAGGAAGGAAGTGTTTAAATAGGTCTGATGGGGGAGGTGTGGCTGTTGCTTCAGCTATTGACCTACAGGCTACATCCTTTCAATAAGGGTGCAAGGTTTCTATGAACCGCAACTGATAGACACTATAAGACTGAGCTGACAGGGGCACAGCTCAACACAGAAAGAAAATGAGAGCTGCAGGTGAGTCAGTGTTTGTTTTATTTCACAGTGGTATGAAAGTAGTCTTTCCCGCTTGGGGTTTTAAAGTGAGAGCAGAGAACCACGATTGCTGAAAAATGTGGTAATAACTGGGTATGATGTCATACCTGGCTATTACTGCATTTCTTTGGGCTTATTATCTGTACATTAATTGGGGACACCAATTATTATTACCATTTAACTTAAACTGGACACCACCTACAATAATCTTTTCAGATTTTTACTGGGGTGCAATTACCAAACTTATCACATCGATCTTTATAGCAGAGCTTTACTCCTGTCCATACCTGTCACATATTCCACTGGAGCACACACACATACTGTGCAAATGACCAGTACCCTTAAAACCACTGACAGTTCTTGCCCAAATCAGTCTGTATTTATCAAGTGAGATAAAAAGTTGTAAAAAATGCCCAACACCCCCATATACTGCCAGCCATAGGCAACAAGGCTTTCTTGCATGCTATTCCTGTCACTTGAAATACTTTGTCATAGGTTTTCAGAAATGCATCCTCCTTTGTTTGCTTCTTTCAGATCTATGCCCTATGGTATATTAGTCACACTTTGCAATTGTACATGACAAAACTACTAAGTAAAATAAAATAAACAGGGCACACTGAACCACGTGAACCCACTTTTCCAGACATATACTGCCTAGGTGGCCTTAACCCCAGCACTTCCCCTTAGATGGTTATTTAGTGGTTTCTCCTCTGTGAGGACCCAATGTTTGGGTTGTTGGGCATTCAGGGTGCATAGATACAGTGCCGCACCCCTGCTACCGCGTATTTTTAGCAGGCGTTGAAGTGGTGGTGCACAGCTGTGTCCACCCAAGTATGCAAGGGTTGCCATGCCATCCACTTGTAGTCCACATTCATGATGGTCCAACCCCCTTTCTTGACTACCCCTAGGACCCTCATAGGCATTTTGTCACAGTGCACTGGTCAGCACTAAATAGTCACTGTCACCAGTTAACACTGGCCAGTGCAATTAATTATTGAGGACATTATGATCATCTGAATCACCTTGATTTCTGTCTGAACCATGAGGATCATTTTGAACCTAGGCAGTAAAGCAATCTCCTGCCGCATCCTCCTTCTAGTAGTCATTGGTATCTCATCCCAGTGTCCTTGCCCCCATCTACCAAGTTCATGTGTACATGATGAAACCCTACAGTATACAGCCAGGATCCTGTTGAGATGACATGAAAACTGAAACCTCATTTTACATTATTTTGCCTCTATTTTGCTATGCAGCTGTTTCCCCAAGCAGATCATGTGTCAGCTTCCACTCATCAGTTAGCCTGTAAGTGCTATTGAGTCATTGAAATGTTATGGATCAGTTTCAGGCATCGTTGTTGCTTACTCAGTGCATCTGTATGCTTTCTTCTGGTTTTGCCAGTCTGCTTGCACACTTGCAACATGTGGCCCAAATTAGAATGGAATTTCAATATACAGTATGATTCAAAGCTCCTTCCTGTCCTACAAGATGACTAGAATTAGTCTTCAGCAAAGAGACATCTGCTGGTGCTTAAACATCAATACTGTACAATGAAAAGCTACACAGATATCCTAGCAGTGTTTGCTGTATACGTCCATTCTGTTTCATACTCATAGATACACAGATTCTGACCACAGATAAAGACTCGTTAGTTTATTCAGTCAGCCCATTTCCTACAGTACTTAACTCTGTGTCCGACCTGACATCAGATCAGAGTTACTGGGCCTCTTGCCTTTCCAGTGCCCCCCTTCCTGGTGGCACATCCTACCCCTCCCTTAGAGCTTACTATCCCCATCTGCCTATCCCATTCATGTTTGAAACTGGTCTCTGATTTGGCTTGTACCACTGGCTTTCGTAGACTATTGAAGCAACTACCTTTTCTTGTTGCAAAAATGATGGAAGACATCTGATAACATGCAATATAATAATATCATCTTTATTCAGTAAAGATGTAACATATGAATGGATGTCAGCATGGCTTTAAGTGGCTATATGTTTATCCCCATGGAACATGCTCACTAGTGTGTTCTGTCTTGTCTCTGTTGGTAAATAATGAAATGAAACAGCCCATGATGTGGGAGTTTAACTGGAAAGTTCCCAGGAAAGCTTTTTATCAATGAAGCATGTCCACTGATCATCTAAGGAAACAACAATATGGACTGTTATCTGGAGGTTTGTCTGCAGAGTTGATAATCTAACTTGACTTGCCTTTGACTTTGAACTTTTGAAAACAGCTTAACTAATTTACATGAGTTTATTGTCAAAATCTGTACAATACAGCAACTCCAACCTCAACCAGAAGAAACATACAGTGAAAACATTAGAAAGGCAAGAGCTGACTGTGCAGTCCCAATAAAAAGGCAGACATAGTAGGCAGAAGCCTTGCTTCAAACTCTCTCTCTAAACATCACAAATGGGACAGGGCCCAACCAACCCTGTCACATATACCTC
Source organism: Neoceratodus forsteri (assembly GCA_016271365.2). Classification (NCBI taxonomy): domain Eukaryota; kingdom Metazoa; phylum Chordata; order Ceratodontiformes; family Ceratodontidae; genus Neoceratodus; species Neoceratodus forsteri. Next base: position 289,861,726 of record CM057456.1, read on the forward strand.
CCCCTTAAGAAGGAACCTGTAAGGATTAACCCATGACAGAGCATGGGTCTACTTGGAAATTAATCCATGGCTGGGGGGGGAGGGGAGACCATGAGGCCACAGGCCAAATGCTTCCAACCACCCAGCCATGGATTAATTCCCAAGTAGACCCACACTCTGGAGTGGGTTAATTCACTTGTAACATGGGGAGGAGAAAGGGTTCAGTTCCCTTTACCCTTCGTTTGCTTCTCCGTTTTACAGTATTTTAAATGGTGTAGTGGGCCGATGGCAGGGCGGCGGTAGCAGCCCAATGGGCCCACACTTCCGTGGGCCAATTGTTTCTAGTCTGACTTCTGTTCTGCAGATGTGCTCTGATGGAGGTGCGCGCAGGACAAACAATCAAGTTTATGACATGGTTGAGAACGGAAGAAATGCACAGCAGCAATATTGTAATGAAAAGTGTCATCATGGTACCTTTCTGGTGTTATTTTCTGTTTTCCAGCTGCGATGCTCAACTTATGCCTCTTAGGTATGTGGAAAGTTGTTTTCTCAGCTGAAAAACTGACTGCCAAGTGTCGTTCCTCTTCACTGAGAACGTCACTTCTGGTGAACTCGCTTCTGACTACCTTGATGCCTGAATACCTCCGCGTGGTGTTTGGCGTACACTGTGCAGCACTTTTTTTATTCTGCTGTAATATGGCCACGCCTCACAGTTGAACCGTTTTGGTCAATACAGAAAGACCAGGGAAAGTTAACATGTGGTGCCTACCTGCATTATGGAACCATGTGCAGGATGGCCATTGTATGCAGGTGAGCAATTATGAAAAGACAGTCTGCAGTAAGTTAAGGTTGTTATGTGCACAGACAATGGCAATACTTTCCTTAACTAACCAGCATCCATTACAGACATGTGCAACGTGTTTATTGTGCTCCCATATGTGCAGGTCACACAGTAACACTCTCAGGCCACCACTGCCTCCATTTCTGCATACGTGGTGGCCACTCCTGGTATTACTTTTTGTCAATAAGGTGGAGGACATTGTGAGAGGGGAAGACAATTGCTATGGACTCAGCCATACATTAATTCTCAGGCAACCATGGATTACTTGAGAATTAATATATGGTCACCTGATGCTCTTGAACCAGTCAGATGCAACCCTTTCTCTTCCCCATGTTACAAGTGTTTTCTTCTCTCTTCTTTTTAACACAGGTTTCCAAAACCTTCCCTCATTCTCATCACATTGTGATTAATTCTCTGAAATCATTGTACTCCCTTTTATATCACTTTACATCATACAGTCCAATGAACATACATATCCTGTACTATATATCATTATTTTCTTTCTTCTCTAACATACGAACATACGAAATTTGCCATCAGATAAAGGCCTAGAGGTCTATCAAGTCTGCTCAAATGTGCAGCTAGCACCCTTTATTCTGCAGCTGCCCCTCCCTTCCACCCTTCCCCTTCATTAACCCTCCCCCTTGTCCTGTCCCATCCCCTTTAAGCAGTCCACTTTTCTACTGCATACCACTTCTGCAGGTAATGCATTCCACCCAGCCACCACCCTCTCTGTAAAAAGTGTGTCGTCTCCCTCCTGAACCTTCCTCCTCAGTCTCATATCATGGCCCCTGGTGGCCTCCCTCCCTTACTTTGAACAGCCCCTCTGTACCCATCTTGTTTATTCCTTTCATGTATTTAAAGGTTTCAATCATGTCACCCTGTCCCTCCTCTCCTTCAGTGAGTACATGTTCAACTCCTTCAACCTCCTCTCGTATGATAAGTCCCCCAGCCCCTTGATCATCTTTGTCACCCTGCGCTGCACCCCCTCCAGTAACTTAATGTCCCTCTTCAGATACGGGCGCCAGTACTGCACGCTGTACTCCAGGTGTGTCTAACTAATGACCTATACAGTGGCAGAATCACCTCCTCCCTCCTCGAGATATACTCCTTGCAATACAACCCAGCATTTTGTTGGCCTTGCAGCTGCCTTCCTACATTGTGCCGAGTTGTTCATTGACCCTGTAATGAGCACACCCAGATCCTTCTCCTCCTCTGTCTGGGCTAGCTGCACTCCCCCCAGCTGGTAACTCCTCCTTGGATTATTCATCCCAAAATGCAGCACCTTGCACTTTTTGGCATTAAACCCCAGTTGCCAGGTGTCTGACCAGGTTTCTAGCTTTGCCAGGTCATCCTGCAACCCCCGCCATCCCCCTAGGTCATCCACCACCGCGCCTACCTTGGTATCATCAGCAAACAGACTGATCTTGCTCTTGATGTCCCATGATATGTCTGCAATGAATATCCCAAACAACACTGGTCCCAACACCGAGCCCTGTGGAACACCGCTCATCACTGCCCTTGGGTGTGAGAGCTCCCCACCCACCCACCACCACCCTCTGTTGCCTTCCCTGAAGCCAGTTTCCTACCACATCTCACCAGCTTTGCACCGCCCCTGTGCCTACTAACTTCCTTCCCAGCCTTCCATGCGGCATCGAGTCAAATGCCTACTGAAGTCCAGATACAGGACATCCACTGCATGGCCCCTGTCCAGTTGCCTAGTTACCCAGTCATAGAACTCGACCAGGTTGGTTTGGCAGGATCTGCCATGTATGAAGCCATGCTGTCTGCTGTCCTGCAGTCCTTTGGCCTGTAGGAGGGCCACCAGCCTCTCCTTCAGGATAGTCTCCATTAGCTTACCCACGATGGATGTGAGGCTCACTGGTCTGTAGTTTCCTGGTTCATCCTTGGGGCTACTCTTGTGGAGGGGCACCACATGAGCCATCCTCCAGTCCTGAGGTACACACCCCGAATGTAGTGAGGCAACCTTTCTGATTTCTCAATTCCTGAATCGTACCATGACAAAAAGTCTGCAGTGACATTCTCTTTTCCAGATTTGTGCAACACTTTTAATTTAAATGGCTGTAGTGCCAGATACCACCTCGTGATTCTGGGATTTTTTTCCTTCATTTGATTCGGCCAACAAAGAGGATTATGATCAGTTATAAGCAGAAAGTCAGCTCCTAGCAAATAAAATTAAAGGGACTCCATTGTCCACTTGGCTGCAAGGGCTTCCTTTTCAATGGTGGGGTACCTTGTCTCCCTGTCTTGCAACTTCCTGCTGACATATAGAATGGGAAGCTCCTTTCCAGATCTATATTCTGGTCATACAACATACAAACATATGAAACTTGCCAGCAGAAACAGGCCTTGCAGTCTATCAAGTCTGCTTGTTTGTGCAGCTAGCACCCTTATATTACAGCTGCCCCATCCCCACCCCACCCCACTCCACCTCCTGGAACTGCTCAGTGTCCTTCACCCAGCCCCCCTCCTGTGCCCTGTCCCATGCCCTTTTGAAACTCCCCACCATCCTGCATGCCACCACCCCCTCTGGCAGAACATTCCATTTCAACACAACCCTCTCTGTGAAATAATGCCTTCTCATCTCCCTCCTGAACCTGCCTTCCTCCAATCTCCACCCATGCCCTATTGTGTCCCTTCCCTTCCTCTGCTTAAACAGCCCCTCTGCAACAGATATGTTGATCCCTTTCAAGTATTTGAAAGTCTCAATCATGTCCTCTCTATCCCCTCTCATCTCCAGGGTGAACAAATTCAAGTGACTCAGCCTTTCTTTGTAAATTCTGCCCTCCATCCCCTGTATCATTTTCATCACCCTGTGCCGCATCACCTCAAGACACGAATATTGCACACAGTACTCCAGATGTGGCCTGACCAAGGACCTGTACAGGGACAGGACCATCTCTTTGTGCCTAGATGAGAATCCCTGTGTGATGTACCCCAGCATCCTATTGGCCCTAGCCACCAACCTCCTGCACTGAGGAGAGTTAGTCATGCTCCCCATTACTATGACTCCAAGCTCCTTCTCCTCCTCAGTGACCCCCTAACTGTACCCCACCCAACCAGTATTCCCTCCTCTGGTTCCTCACCCCAAAGTGCATCATTTTGCACTTCTTTGTGTTAAATCTCAGTTGCCACCTAGCTGACCACTCCTCAAGCCTGGTGAGGTCACCTTGCAGCCTCTGCCACCCCTCTATGTCATCCACTACAGCTCCCATCTTAGATAGAATGGGATGCTCCCTCCAATCTATATTCTGGCTAAGGATTGCACCTAGGCTTACCTCTGATGCATCTGTTCGAAATATAAATATATCTTTGAAGTCTGGGCTTTTTAAAACAGGGGTTGAACATAACTCAGCCTTGATGGCCCTAAAAGCTTCATCACTCTCTGGGGTTCATTTTACATTATTCAGATATCTTTTCTTTGTAAGTTCAGTGAGGGGAATAGCTAGTGGGGCAAAGTTGGGAATAAATCTCTGGTAGTAACCAGCCAGCCCTAAAAGTGACCGGACACATTTCTTTGTTTTAGGGACAGGGCTGTTAGTTACAGCTTCTATCTTAGAAATTTATGGTTTTACCTCTCCATTTCCCAAAATATTCCCCAAATATCTGGCTTCCTGCATGTCCAGTGCCCATTCGGTAGAATTAATGTCTGACCTGCATTTTTGATAGCTTGGATAACTGCTTGTAGGTGATCCAGATGGCTTTTCCAGTCTGAACTGTACGCCACAACATCATCCAGGCAAGCCACACAATAACCTGAGTGGGGGGCTAGGACTACATCCATGTGCTGCTGAAAATGGTGGGAGTGCCATGTAACCCAACCTCAAATTCAGACACTCGACTAAGTTTTCTAAAATCAAGTGGGATTCTTATCTCCCTTTCTTTTTATTTACAATCACCATTGGTGATGCCCAATCACTTCTCGACTCTTCTATGATACACAGTTCTTTCATTTTTTGTATTTCCTTAAGCACATCTGTTCTTGACCTCTCTGATATTCTGTATACCTTTTGTCTAATAGGGTGAGCATAGCCTGTCTTTATTACATGCTTGACACCTTTGGCATGGCTGGGTACCATGGTAAAAGTACTGTTAAATGCCTTTACCATGTTACACATTTCTACAGTTTGCTCTGGTGTTAAGGAAGCACATTGATTTTTACAGCATCAGAAGTTACAGTTTGTTCTAGCCTGCCATAGGCCATGTTCATATCTTCCTTTTCAGTTTCTGGCAATACTAACAAACCAACCTGTGGTGTTTTTTCAACCCATCCTTTTAGGAGATTAGAGTGGTACATCTTAATAGGATTTTTCTGGTCAGGGGTCTAAACCTCATATTTAGCTGTGCCAGTATGTCTAAGCATTTTGTAAGGTCCTTGCCACTTCATTAACAGTTTGTTTTCTGAAGTGGGTAACAATAACAATACTTTCTCATCTGGTTCAAAACTTTCTCTTACCAGGTTGTCATAATATGCCTTCAGCTGACTTTATTCATTTATTGAATTTTGTTGACCCGGTAGACCTACTGAGACTAGAAGTCCCTTTTCAGGGGTGACTGGGAGAGGGAGTACAGATGGTAACCTACTGAAAATGAACCAGATTAAGCTGTTGGTGGTATTTTTAGTAAATGGGGGAAATGTGGTTTTATGCCTCTTCCTGATTACTATGGGCAATTTCAAAATATTTGACTAATTTCTTTCTCAGCACACACACACATATATGCTGTAATAGATTTTTTTTAGAGGGGTTATTTTCCCATTTTTCTTTTATACAGTAACATCTATGGGGCCCCTAGGTTGTCTGCCATACAGCATTTCAAATGTTGAAAAACCTATGGCATTTCTCGGTAAGCAAAAAGCAAGTAAAACAAATACTGGTCCCAATCTTTCCCTTCACCTTTCACAAACTTTTTAAACATGCGTTTTAGGGTCTGATTAAAATGCTCAACAAGACTGTCTGATAAAAGGGTGATAAGGGGAGGTTCTTATGGCAGTAACACCGAGCAATCGGTATAGCTCCTTCAGCATGGCAGCACCAAAATTACTACCTTGATCAGTAATGATTTCTTTAGGTATGCCCACCCTGCTGAATTTTTTCTTTACGTGTGCCCACCCTGCTGAAAATGTCTAAGCTCTGCAGACACTTTTGGGGCTATCACAGTGCACATAGACACTGTCTCTGGGTATCCAGTAGCATAGTCACATACTACCAAAATGAATTGGCTACCCCATTTACTTCTATCTATAGAAACAAATGTGGTTCTGGTAGACTAGAAGAGTGTGAATGTTGTCCCTCTTCATAAGAGCGGGAGCAAGGAGGAGGCTGGTAACAGTGGGCCAGTCAGCCTAACCTCAGTGCTAGGAAAATTGATGGAATCATTACTCAAGGAAAGGATTGTGACATACCTTGAATCCAGCAGGCAGCAGGATTTGAGACAACATGGTTTCATGGCAGGCAGGTCTTGCCGAACAAACCTGATAGATTTCTTCAACTGGTGACAAGGGAGATTGACAAGAGATGGGTGGTAGATGTCGCCTACCTGAATTTTAGCAAGGCTTTTGATACCATACCGCATAAAAGGCTAATAAACAAATTGAGCAGCCTGGGAGTCAGATCCAGGGTTGTTAACTGGGTTAGAAACTGGCTGAGCGATAGGACACAAAGGGTGGTAGTGAACGGACTTCAGTTGGTAGAAAGGGAGATGACCAGTGGGGTGCCTCAAGGATCAAAGCTAGGCAGAGTCCTCTTTAATGTCTTCATAAGTGACATTGCAGAGGGGCTGCAGGGGAAGGTGTGCCTCTTTGCAGATGACACAAAGATCTGCAATAGTGTAGACACACTGGAGGGGGGGTGGAAAGAATAAAAAGGGATCTGGGCAAGCTGGAGGATTGGTCAAATGTATGGCAGTTGAGAGTCAACGCAAAGAAATGCAAAATTATGCACTTAGGTCACAGGAACCTGAGAGAGGAGTATTCAACTGGGGGGTGGTGGGTACTGCTGACCACCAAACAGGAGAAGTATCTAGGAATGATTATATCTGAGGACCTAAAGGTGGTTAGACAGTGTGAGAAGATGGTTAGAAGGGTCAACGGGAAGTTGGGGTGCATAGGGAGAGGTTTCACAAGCGGAAAAAAGGAGGTGATGATGCAACTATACAGATCATTAGTGAGACCACATCTGGAGTACAGTGTCCAGTTTTGGAGGCTGTATCTCAGGAAGAACATAGACAGAGTGGAGGCAGTCCAGAGAAGGGCTACAAAAATGGTACAGGGGCTGCACCAGAAGACAAATGATGAGAGACTGAAATACCTCAATATATATTCTCTGGAGATGTGAAGAGAGAGGGGGGCATGAAAATACCTTAAGGGGATCAATAAGGTACAGGAGGGTAACATCTTTCAGAAAAGAAAATGGACAAGAACTAGGGGAGGTGAGATGACGTTGGAGGGAGGAAGAATGAGGGGTAATGTGAGGAAGTATTTCTTTACAGAGAGGGTGGTGGATGCTTGGAGCAGCCTCTCCACATGAGTGGTAGGGGCAAAAATGGTGGAGGAATTAAAAAATGCATGGGACACACACAAGGGAACGGTAGAAAAAGGGAAGAGTAGGAAAGCCGCAGATCAGCTACAGTCTGCAGCATAAGCTAAAGGTAGAAACAACCAATTGTCAATGCCGAATGTTTGCTTGCTGGCATTGGCATTAGTAGTGCAGGAATTAGTGAGATGCATAATAGGAATGGCAGTGAAGTACTGAACTAACGCCAGCCCCCACCCCCACCCTGCAGAGACTGACAGGCGTTGGGCATGTGTCTTTGTGTCATCGGCCATAACTCTCATGCCATTCCACCTCACTTCACCTTACAGACACCGACAGGTGTCACGGTGTGCTTTCGGGACTTCATCCCTTACGCTCACCCCATTCCATAAGTAAATAAGCTGACATGGGTGCAGTATAGAAGAATGGGGTGAACATTAGGGCTGAAGACCCCAAGGCACACCTTGATGCCTGTCACTGGCTGCAGGGTTGGGGTGGAAAGGTGTGTGAACATTACAGCTGATGACCTCAAGTCACACCTCCAACGCCTGTCAATCTCTACAGGGTGGGGCATTATGGTTGAAAACCCTAACGCCCCTGGCATTTGTTGGTATTTTCAGTCCAATTTCAACAAGGGCTTTTTGGGACCCCACCTCATGAACAGTGGCACTATCTTTTTGTTACTTAATCACGAAAGGTGATTTTGCAAAGCAACTACGCCATACTGCGCCACAGGTGGGAAAACACATTTCAGGCTGGATGTGAAAAATGACAGTTATACTGTTCATGAGGAGGTGTGAAACAATGGCAATGTTGAAAATCTGGAGTGAAAATATGAAAAACTGGTGAAGTTACAAGCATGCGTAGAAACTGCACAATGCACACCCATAACACAATCATTTTTTGGAATTGTTTCACCAAATTTCAACATGGGCATTTTTGGACCTCCCCTCATGAACAGTGGCACTGTGATTTTGTTAATCTGTCCCAAAAGTCAATTTCCTACAGCGACCAAGGCATTCTGCACCACAGGTGCGACAACACATTTCAGGCAGGATGTGAAAAATTACAGCTGTATTGATCATAAGAAGGTGTGAAGAAATGGCAGTGTTGAAAATCTGGAGTGAAAATATAAAAATTGGAAAAATTACGAGCCTGCACTGAAACTGCACAACGCATGCTTATACCGCAGTCATTTTTTGGAATTTTTTCACCAAATTTGCAACATGGATTTTTTGGGCTAACCTCATGAACAGTGGCACTGTCATTTCATTAATCAGTCCCAAAAGGTGGTTCTGCACAGTGACCTTGAAATCACCTTTCAGGACCGAGTAACGAAATGACAGTGACATGTTCACGAGGTGGGGTCTGAAGAACCCCTTGTTGAAAATTTGGGGCCGTAATTCCTAAAAATGGCTGAGATATCAACCTAAGTTGAAACCCCCATTGACTCCATTATACAGCACTTACCCGATTCCTCAGTTTGCATTTTGGCTTTGAAGAGTGCAGACGTGTCCCGGTCCAGAGAAGACAGGAGGGTGCATATGGGTAGGGCGGGGTGCAGGGAGGTGGGTGCTTAGTGGGAGGCGGGAGGAGGAACTGGGGAGACAACGGTGGACCATTTTCTTTTTTACAGGTAAAAAAAAAAGATGCTGGTGGGATGGTTTTCTTTCTTTTACAGGTTTAAAAAACTACATTTCAACATACTGGGGTGGTCTCCCAGTGTGCCACAATAGTGATGGTGTTGGTGGGGCTTGGCGACAAGGAGATTGGGCACCCTGATGTCAGCAGATTACAGACGGGTTTTGGGGGGGGCCCATCCCACACCGGGAGTGGGCATCCCGGCGTCGGAAACATTTTGGTACACTGGGGTGGGCTCCCAGTGTGTCACATTAATGGAGGGAAGAGGGATACATGCCAACACGGGGATTGGGCACCCCAATGTCGGCTTCCCTTGGAGTGTGTAGTGGGTGGCAGGAGCCATGGCTCATTACTAGTTTCACCAGAAAAGGCACACAGAACAAACAAGTTGTTGGCGGAGCAAGGGCCAGTGACAGAGTGCTGGGTGGCAGGAGCCGACAAGGTTGTGAGAGAGGGGGGAGGTGCCACTGCAGTGACGAAACTGTTCATGATTGCAGCGGCAGATTTGTTTCAGCTCCTTAGCTCTTTTTGAAGCTGCTGTCATTGGTAGCTTCCCCCTTGATTGGTGGCTGAAGAATGTGCCCAGTAAAGCGTCAGCTGTATTGGCCACAACACTGACACACCTCTGAAATGTTGGACTGTCGCAAGACGTTTCTTGCATAAGCAAACATAAAAATGGTCAGCCTAAATGGGCCAGGTGGTCCTTATCTGCTGACAAATTCTATGTATCTATGTATCTATGTATCTAATGGGCCAATTACATTCACTGTAATTCCCTCAAAAGGTACACCTATCAATGGTAGGGGCTGTAGGGGCACTTGATCTCTTTTAGACACTGGGGTTACTTTCTGACATTCAGCACAAGACCTGCAATAAATAGCCACATCATCATGGGTCCTAGGCCAGTAAAACCTGCACAGCACCCTGGTAATGGTGTGATCCTGCCCCGAGTGACCAGCCATAGGACTATCATGTGCTATCTGTAACAACTTGCCTCTATACTTAGGATGACCAATTGTTCTACCTGTTCATGTGTCTGAGGATTAACACAAACTCAGTACAGTAGCCCATTATACTTTTTAAACACAGGTTCCCCATCTTTTTGTTTCACCCCCACCTACTTAAAGTAACCTTAAAGAGAAACATCATTAGTTTGTTCAGAAGCAAAATCACACTCAGTTATCAAGTTTTTTTGGCTTTGGCATTTTCATACATTTACTGCTTATGTTCATCAATCTTTTGTTGCCACTGTTTTTTCAGGCATCTTCTTTCCTGCTGGTATTTCCCGATCTTGGTGCTGGGTTGAAACAAGTTCTGATCAAAGTTACCAAGGGGAAAACTGCCCTCATTATCCAAGTTTTTCTTTGCTTGTGCACTTGTCATCACAGTTGCTCTAACTGCATGATTTTCTCCCTCTGCGATTAACTTAGCAAAGCATGGAAAGTCGTTTCCAATTATCACAGGTACTGGTAACTTTGGTACCACTCCCACTTTCATTTGGTGCGACACTCTATTAATGCTCAGAGTCAGTTGAGTGGTGGGATAGTATTGAGTGTCCTAATGAATGCAGATGACCCCAGTACAAACATACGAACATATGAATATGCCACCAGAAACAGACCACCTGGTCTATCTAAGTCTGCTCGAGTATGCAGCTAGCACCCCTAGTTTGCAGCTGCCCCACCCCCTTCCCTTTGTCATCCCACTGCAGCCCCCTCCTCCCCCAACCTCACTCTCCCCTGTTCCCTGTCCCATGCCCTTTTAAAGCTGTTCACAGATTTACGATACCACCCATTCTGGTAGTGAATTCCATTTTACTACCACCCTCTCCATGAAATAGTGTCTCCTCATTTCCCTCCTAAATCTTTCCCCCTCTATTCTTAGCCCATGCCTTCTGGTGTCCCTCCCCCTGCTTAGCTTAAAGACCCTGTCTGCTCCATCCTTATTGATTCCCCTCAGATACTTGAAGGTCTCATCATGTCACCCCTGTCCCTTCTATCCTCCAGGGTGTACATATTCAGCTCTCCTAGCCTGCTCTCATAGTCTCTCCCCTCCATTCCACATATCATCTTCATTGCCTTCCTCTGCACCCCCTCCAGTAGCCTGATATCACACTTCAGGTATTGCCTCCAAAACTGCAAAGAATACTCCAAGTGCGGCCTTACCAGTGACCTGTAGAGGGGCAAGATCACCTCTCTTTGCCTGGATGAAAACCCCCTTGCTATGCACCCCAGCATTTTGTTCACATTTTAAACTGTTCTCCTGCACTGGGCAGTGTTGTTCATGGTCCCTGTTACCATTACCCCTAGGTCCTACTCCTCCTCAGTGATCCCCAGCTTAACCCCCCCCCAGCCAATATTCTTTCCTGGTACCTGGTCCTCTTACACAGTTTTTGTCCCAGAACTTCAGGATGCACCAGAGTTTGCCTGCTTTCCAAATCTGTAAGTCCTTTCACAGCCTTACTGTATCTCCCACCTTGACTTCTTTTACTTGCCGCAATTTGCTAAGGGCAAATCTGCTTCAATGTTACGCTTCTTATTTTTACAGCAATTTGTTGCAATATGGCCTGGCTTTTTGCAGTTATAGCAAATAAAGCCCTTGGGTTAAGATTTGTTACCCTACCAGAGTTCTTATCTGACCTGGAGTTAGACCTCCCTGCTGTGGTGTCTGTCTGGCTATCTGATAGTCTTCAGCCAAAGAAACGTCCCTTTCCCCACTTTTTAGTCTGTACTCTTTTACCCAGAGTTGCACATCTGTAGGGAGGATATTGATGAACTGTTCCATTTGTAACCCCCCCTGCAATTGGGGGTTCCCAAAAGTCTTCCAGTAGCTTGCCTGCATCCTCCAAGCCTGGGTGGTGTTCGGTGTCTGAGCTGCTTAAATGTGGTTGCAAGTGAGTGCTATTTGAGCCTCCACGTACTGTCTTTTTAAGAGCTGTCTGCTTGCAGACTTAATTAGTTTGTATCAGGGGACTGTGTATTTAATGCTCAAATCCCGCCCGAGCTGCTGTCAAATCGCTCCGTTTCTGCAGTCGCTAAGAGCGCAGAGGGAGCCTAAATGAAAGGTGTAACTGTTTACTCGTAATCATTTAAAGCATTAGCAAAATTGTAGTTTGTCTAACTTGCCTTTATTGCAGCTGGGACTCTGTGTGTGTTACCTCTCCATTTTGGTCCTGAACTGCTGAAATGGACCAATCAATGGGGAAGGGTTCCTTAAAATGGAGCCTGTGGACGAATCGGAACTTAGACTCTCAATTTTGAGCCAGCCACAAGGGGATTGTTTGGGCAGTGACTCTGGGAAATGTAGTTTTGACCTTGGCGCCTTTTTTCACCAACAGAGGGAGTCTCATTGTGAGTGACAGCCAAACCAGCACACAGAATGGTGTGGAGCTAAAGGAAATGCCCTGCTCTGTGACTGGAAAGATCAGATCAGTTGTGACAGTGAAGAGAGAAGGAGCTCTGTGCTTCTGCGGTGTATAGTTTCACGCGGGAAGTGCATGTGAGGACCTGAGGTTCGGGCTGCAGCCCTTGTAAGTGCCAGTTTGGACTGAATCCAATTTGTGAGGAGAAAGAAGGAAGTCTGAAGAGTGGAAACCAGGCTCACCCTGTAGAAGACTGGAGAAATTGCTGAATCGCGCTCGGTCTGTCAGGAACTGAAGCTACTGTGTGTGCTCCCGCGTATTTTGCAGTAATTGCGATCGGGATCTAGGAGCAGCCTGCCTGGTCTAGTACTTTTCTTTTACATATGAATGTGCGTAGTGCTTGTGGGGAATCGCTATTTCCAATCCCCTGTGCTGTGTACTGTGTGTTGAAGCTGGAAGCAAACCCCAGCTTGTCTCGGACTAAATCAGTTTGCTATCTATTGCAGTGGGGTCCAGTCACAAGGACCTTGTCTCCATGCCCTGTTGTTCTGGCAACCCAGAAGAACATCCACCATCCGGTTCTCAGCTTGTTAATTGTGAGTACAAATCAGGGTATTCCTCTGCAGCCTGTTTTCAATTACAAGTGTGTCATCTAATTATTGTTGTTTCATTTCTTCATGGACTGAGCCATCCGGCTCTGGATTACAATTGGGGTTTTGTGCATATATTTTTTTCTACAGGGCCCTGTTCATCTGTACCTGCTGGCCAACCCCGGGCAACGGACCTGGCTAGCGCCCCCCCCAACCTGGGTACCCAGAGTGTGACTTTTCAGGCCCTGTATGTGTGCACAGTACTGTGATTTAATTCTGCCAATTAACCTGATTGCCCCCTCCCATGTTACTGTCTCCTAAATAAATTAGATTTGTTGTTGTTATACTGTATACTGTCTGTGGTGTTGGTACTTATGGAAACAGTATTGTATTTTGCTGTGTATGTTGTTTAACCTTATTTTACAGGGGGTCCTCAGAGACGTGCTGCTGAATCAGTCTCGAGGGTAAGTGGTACTTTATGAGTGAACAGTGTGTATACGTGGGGTATTGGGGCTGTAACTCCTGAGTACTGTGTGAGCCACTAGAGAGAATAAAAGGGGGTCTCAGTGTCCCAGAGGGCTGTGACCAAGCTAGTCTAACCAATACAAACCCTGACCTCTGGGTGGAGGCACCCGCCATAGAACCTAGGCCCTTCAACCTGTCAGTAGTCAAGCAGGCAGGGGTAGTGGCCCTTGGGACAGTGCCACCTGGGGGTTACACATTGTAAATATGTCGATAAGCTGGGGGACTGATTTGCTCTCTGGTTGGAGTCATTCAGTGAGGAGTTCTTTGAGTCAGTTGTAGGCTTCCTGGGGATCGTTGAATGACTGATATTTCAGGGACCGAATCTCTGCTTGTAGGTTTCTCCTGAGATGTCGTATCTTTTCAGTATGTCTCTTTTCACCAGGTCATAGTCTGCTGACTGAGCAGTGTCCACATTACTGTAGGCAACTTGGGTTTTACCTATGAGATAAGGTATCAGCCTAATTGCCCATTGCTGCTTTGGCCATTGGCATGCACTGTCAACCATTTCAAACCTAGTCAGGTATGCCTCAATATCATCCAAGGGGCACAGCTTTATACGTTTAATATCTTTTAAGTTACCTGTGTTTTGTTGACCTGTTGGGCCTGTATCAGTTCTTCCACCTCAGATAACTTGCAAGGCACCCGGCCATAGCTGCATCTCTTCTTTTCTCTGTTGTTCCTGTCGCTGCATCTCTTCTTTTCTCTGTGCTTCTAAGCATTGGAGTTTTTACTCTCTGTTTCTCCAACTCATTTTGTTGTATCGCCCACCATTTAAAAAACACAGACAGGCTTTCTGGTTCTGTTGCTGCCTGTTCTTTTCCCATTTCTGGTGCTGGCTGTACCATCTCAGCTTGGAATCGTGTCTGTGCTAGCTTGGCTGCCATACTTCTGCTTATCACTTCTAGTCTTTCTGTTGCAGAATCCATACTTCCCAGGTACCAGGTCTGGCACCCATGAACAAGCTCTTGGCCTTAGAGCATGTACGGCATAAATTCACTTATTCTGACACCAGCTGTCACTGAGACTTTGGTCAGGAAGCATGAGCAGACCAGCATAAATGGTAAAATCCACAAGTAGTGTTTTATTGTTATTAGTAACAAAAGAACAAAAATAAAAAGAAATGTACAGACTGGTTTTCAACATAGTCAGTTCAAAAAACAAAGTCTACTTTCTGAGTTCAGAACTGAAGTCTACAATCAACCAGCTCTCTGTAGCCTCTGGTTTCCAAATCACAAATCCCCTTGAAGACACTTGCTTTTCTTTTTTCACACAAAACTTCAGAACCTTGTCAGATTCTAACTTCCACCAGAGCAGAGAAAATACAGGCAGCTCTGCAACCAGTGCAAAAAAACACAATAAAACAAAGTAAAAGCAGCTATTATAAAAATCTTCTCTCTGCCACTGTGAGATCCCCACAACAATACTGAAAGCAAATAAAACATGTTCTAGGTCAAAATAATACCCCTACACCACCTGATATGAACATCAATGGTATAAACGGCAACAACCCTGCCACTATCGCTAGCACATTTAACATACAGTTCAGTAATCTGTCCACATACTGTATACAGAACTTTTCTGCCATACTAACTCCTCCCCTGAGAAAGTCAACCCCCCCCCAGTCAGCAAGCGCACTGATCACCCCCTTTCACCTGAAAATAGGCATCTGTTTTGCCTATGTGCTTACCTGGTTAACAAAAGCTAAATAAAGAAATAAATGAGAGTTGTCACAGAGTCTGAGGAGCGCAGAATACTTAAATGCATCTCCACATCTAAGTCTGCCGGTTCTGATGGACTTAAACCTAAACATCTCTGGGTTGCCGTATCTGAGATAGCTCCTGTTGTTACCAGACTGTTCAACCTATCCCTTAGAAACGGTGTTGTGTCTACTGCTTGGAAACTGTCACACATCATCCCAGTTTTCAAAAAAGGGGACCCCAAAAACGTAAATAACTATAAGCCAATTTCAATCCTACCCGCACTGAACAAAATATTAGAATTGGTAGCCACCCAGCTAACAGAATATCTGCTCACCCATAAACTTCTAGTTCCCCAACAGCATGGATTTAGAAGTGCACACAGCACCACAACTGTCTTGCTTACACTAATTAACCACATATCAACTGCGACTGATAGAGGGGAGTATACAGCCAACGTATTCATAAACCTCCCGAAGGCCTTTGACCTTGACGATCATGCCCTACTCTACATCAAGCTTAAAGACATTGGGCTATCACCAGATTCTCCAAGTTGGTTTACCAACTATCTCCAACAGAGACAGAAACTGGTAAAACTAGGTACATCTCACGTAGTACCATTATCATCTGAAATTAAGAGTCCCTAAAGGTTCTATACTAGGTCTGCTCCTATTCTCTGTGCACATCAACAACTTGCAAGAGTGCCTGAAATACAGCATACCCATATCGTATGCAGATGACTTACTACTTATTGCAAGCTCCAAAAATATCTGCATGATAAATCACGTTTTGCTATGCCGTGCAGGTAGTACAACAATGGCTACAGAAGAACAAACCACTTCTAAATGCTTCAAAGACTTAAGCCATGCTCTTTGTTCCCCCTCCCCAGCCTCAGAAACTGTCAAACACCACTTCAGATCACATGTCTAGACGTTGCCCCGCTTGAGCAGGCACATTCCTTCAATTACTTAGGAGTCACGTTGGATCCCTCTCTTGATTTTCAGTTGCATATATCTAAGACCTATAAAGCAGTTAATGCTAGACTCATATAGAATAAGGCACAACCTTACCCAACATGCACACCTTTCTGTCGCATGAGGCATATTACTCCTCAAACATACGTATGATATTGCAGTATATGCATCTTCAATATCTAAACTTGCACTCAGAAAGTGGGATATTGCCTACCACAATATCTGCCATTTTGCACTCTGTTCCAACAGACTTGTTCACCACTGCAAATTATATGCCAGTTTAGAATGGCTCCCCTCCAATGCTTTGTGTGACTTTGTACTAGGAGGTATTATTTACAAAGTAATCAACAATCAGCAACCTCAACATCTCGGAGAGTAGATTAAGCCATATTTTAATCCATGTCCCCTAATCAGACCTTGTATTTCTTGCTGTGCCTAAAATGAGGACCAATATGGGGGCAGTAGCTTTACAAAACTTTGCCCCTAGGCTGTGGAATAATATACCACCTGCCATCCGCACTACTGCTACATACTGTATGTGGGCTTCAAAAAAAACTCTCATGAGCACCTCTTAGATACCACTACAGGTAAAATTTTCCCCAACAGGTAGCTTGCTAACTATGGTGTTGGATACTGTACTAATCTTGCTTGGAACTTTATTTCACGTTGTCATGTTATAATGTTGTATTGCTGTACTTACTTCTGTAAATAGGACCTACTTTTGTGGTGGATGTGACTCTATTCCCCTTTGCTATCTACTCCTGTACATGTTGTATCCATTCATACATTGTAATCAGCAAGACCCCAATTTTTCTGTGACAGTTTGGGTCTAAATTCTGCGGCAAGTCCTCCTGTTGACGCAGAACTTCTGCAGCATTAGTTTCTTATTTCTGTGGAAATTCTGTGGTGGCAGCTGGGGACTTTGGCAGTAGTCAGCAACCACCTGCCAAGCACACAGGTAGGGAAAAATGTTAGTTTTTGGGCTGGGGCCTACAAACCAGAGAAGGCTGTCATTGAACTCCTGAGTTATTAGTATTAGAAAGTAAACAATCCACCCATCCATCTCAGCCCCATCACACTCCCCACCCCAGCCTGAGAGTAACCAAACAATCCACCCATCCATCACAGCCCCGTCACCCTTCCCACCCCAGCCTGAGAGTAACACAACAATCCACCCATCCATCTCAGCCCTGTCACCCTCCCACCCCAGCCTGACAGTAACCAAATAATCCACCCATCCATCTCAGCCCCATCATCCTCCCCACCCCAGCCTGAGAGTAACCAAACAATCAACCCATCCATCTCAGCCCCATCACCCTCCCCTCCCCAGCCTGAGAGTAACCAAACAATCCACCCATCCATTTCAGCCCCATCACCCTCCCCTCCCCAGCCTGAGAGTAACCAAACAGTCCACCCATCCATCTCAGCCCCATCACCCTCCCCACCCCAGCCTAAGAGTAACAAACAATCCAGCCATCTATCTCAGCCCCATCATCCCCCCTCCCCAGCCTGAGAGTAACCAAACAATCCAACCCATCCATCTCAGCCCCATCATCCTCCCCACCCCAGTCTGAGAGTAACCAAACAATCCACCCATCCATCTCAGCCCCATCTCCCTCCCCACCCCAGCCTGAGAGTAACAAACAATCCAGCCATCCATCTCAGCCCTATCGCCCTCCCCACCCAAGCCTAAGAGTAACAAACAATCCAGCCATCCATCTCAGCCCCATCATCCACCCCTCCCCAGCCTGAGAGTAACCAAACAATCCACCCCATCCATCTCAGCCCCGTCATTCTCCCCACCACAGCCTGAGAGTAACCAAACAATCCACCCATCCATCTCAGCCCCATCACCCTCCCCAACCCAGCCTGAGAGTAACCAAACAATCCACCCATCCATCTCAGCCCCATAATCCTCCCACCCCAGCCTGAGAGTAACCAAACAATCCACCCATCCATCTCAGCCCCATCACCCTCCCCACTGCAGCCTGAGAGTAACAAACAATCCAGCCATCCATCTCAGCCCCATCATCCTCCCCACCCCAGCCTGAGAGTAAATAAACAATCCACCCCATCCATCTCAGCCCCATCACCCTCCCCACCCCAGCCTGAGAGTAACCAAACAATCCACCCATCCATCTCAGCCCCATCACCCTCCCCACCCCAGCCTGGGAGTAACCAGGGCCACCCATCCATCTCAGCCCCATCATCCTCTCCACCCCATCTTGAGAGTAACCAAACAATCCACCCCAACCACCTCAGCCCCATCATCCCCCCACCCCAGCCTGAGAGTAACCAAACAATCCATCCATCTCAGCCCCATCATCCTCCCACCCCATCCATCTCAGCCCCATCATCCTCCCTCCCCAGCCTGAGAGTAACCAAACAATCCACCCATCCATCTCAGCCCCATCACCCTCCCCACCCCAGCCTGAGCGTAAACAAACAATCCAGCCCATCCATCTCAGCCCCATCACCCTCCCACCCCATCCATCTCAGCCCCATCATCCTCCCACCCCAGCCTGAGAGTAACCAAACAATCCACCCATCCATCTCAGCCTCATCACCCTCCCCACCCCAGCCTGAGAGTAACCAAACAATCCACCCATCCATCTCAGCCCCATCACTCTCCCCACCCCAGCCTGAGAGTAACCAAACAATCCACCCATCCATCTCAGCCCCATCACTCTCCCCACCCCAGCCTGAGAGCAACCAAACAATCCACCCATCGCTCTCAGCCCCATCACCCTCCCCACCCCAGCCTGAGAGTAACCAAACAACCCAGCCCATCCATCTCAGCCCCGTTACTCTCCCCACCCCAGCCTGAGAGTAACCAAACAATCCACCTGTCCATCTCAGCCCCATCACCCTCCCCAGCACAGCCTGAGAGTAACCAAACAATCCACCTGTCCATCTCAGCCCCATCACCCTCCCCACCCCAGCCTTAGAGTAACCAAAATCCACAATCCATCTCAGCCCCATCACCCTCCCCACCCCAGCCTGAGAGTAACCAAACAACCCACCCATCCATCTCAGCCCCATCACCCTCCCTCCCAGCCTGAGAATAACCAAACAATCCACCCATCCATCACAGCCCCGCACCCTCCCCACCCCAGCCTGAGAGTAACCAAACAATCCACAACCATCTCTGCCCCATCACCCTCCCCAGCCCAGCCTGAGAGTAACCAAACAATCCACCTGTCCATCTCAGCCCCATCACCCTCCCCAGCGCAGCCTGAGAGTAACCAAACAATCCACCTGTCCATCACAGCCCCGTCACCCTCCCCACCCCAGCCTGAGAGTAACCAAACAATCCACAAATCCATCTCTGCCCCATCACCCTCCCCAGCCCAGCCTGAGAGTAACCAAACAATCCACCTGTCCATCTCAGCCCCATCACCCTCCCCAGCGCAGCCTGAGAGTAACCAAACAATCCACCTGTCCATCTCAGCCCCATCACCCTCCCCACCCCAGCCTTAGAGTAACCAAAAATCCACAAATCCATCTCAGCCCCATCACCCTCCCCACCCCAGCCTGAGAGTAACCAAACAACCCACCCATCCATCTCAGCCCCATCACCCTCCCCAGCCCAGCCTGAGAGTAACCAAACAGCCCATCCATCCATCTCAGCCCCATCACCCTCCCCACCCCAGCCTGAGAGTAACCAGGGCCACCAAATTTGAACAAATAATATTTTTATCTGCTACCACACTGTACAGTGATCCTCATCCTTCTGGTTTTACCACTAGGCCAGAATGCTAGTTTCTTGTTCCAACAGTGGTTTTTGTGGCTGTGCTCAAAGCACTTGTGGGACAAGAAACCAGAATTCAGGCCAGCGGTGAAATTAGAAGGATGAGGATCGCTGCACAGTATGGGACCTGATAAAAATATTTTTACTTCAAAAAAAAAAAAGGGACTCAAGGAGGGTCTCAGGGTGAGGTAAGGAGGGTGGTGGGGCTGAGTGGGATGGGGGGATTACCTGTTTTGATTTTTAAGGTAAAGCCCTGGAAGACAAATTAATGGGCAAGGGCTGTTCCAAAATGCTTTTAAGATTTTTGTTTTTAAATTCCACAGAAGTTCAAAAAGCATTCTGCAGAGTGTTTTATTTTTTTTTATATATATACAATATATGCCCTTGGCTGAGGGTGAAGGGTGTTGACTTTCTCCCTTCCCTGGAGACAAACATCTAGACTCCGAGGGGTTGGTGCGGGCACTGCGGGGCCATCATGGAGACTTCCAGCTCCACTTTCCACTTTTCTGCCCCTCCCCTTGCTGCGGTTGCTCATGTGCATGTGGAGGCAAACACACGCAGTGATCAACGACACCAGCCGCTCTTGTTTACACTACCTCGGCCTCCCACTTGGGAAGCCTTGCAGCAGGTGCGGACTGTCCCTACCCAGGTGGAGGAGGCCTATGGCTGCTTAATCCATTTCCCAGCCTCCCCTCGCCGACCCCTGATGTTCCAGGCTCGCTCCCAAACCCCGGTCACCAGTGTGGCGTGAGGAGTGGCGTCCAGTGCCTCAACCCTCAGCATCACTGGGCCAGCATTCTGCAAAATTTAATATAAACTATGGAATAGTTTTCTGGGGTTCATATGATCCATGGAATAATTTTCCTTGGTCAGAGTCAATGTAAACGGCAAATTTGTTTTACTCACAGTTTATACTGACTCTGCATTTTTTTTATTATGCATTATCTCCTCATCCACTGGCGCCATCGGTCCAGCCTACACATGCTCAGCCCTGCGATTCATCACCAGGACTTATCTCACTCCCGAACACACACCCCTGCATACCCCCCAAGGGCAGGGCCAAAAGAAGAGCCCCTTCCGACCAACAGGAACTGAATTTGTTTTTGAAGATGTACTATGTGTTTTGACTGTTTATTACTGTATTTGTGTTATCTACTTGCTTTTGGATCTTGCAACCATGGCCCTTTAAATGCTTTAATTACTGTCTTTTCCTATGTTACACAGTCTCCATGTCGCACCTGGAAATGAGCCTTGTCTCAGTGTGCCTTTCCCCGGTTACCAAAAGTTTAAATAAAATAAATAAAAAAGAGACTGAGCATAGAACAGGAGCGAGAGCCCGGTCGGTGGCGTGGGGTCTGCAATGTGGGGGCAGACACCACAGTGCGGTGGCGGAACCTCCATTTTCCTGTTTTCTCTCTGGGAGACATGCTGTGAAATGACATTGGGGTGGCATACCGAACGTCTGACATGCCTTTCAAATGTAGTCAGTCCAGACTAGCATACCCCAGGCTACCATGAGGGGTTAGCCCAACACCGATGACTTCCCCACTCTCCCCCAAAAGGAAGAGAGCAGTTTATAGGATGCTCGACTCTCCTTTCCCCGGCCAGCCCTCCAACTTCCCAGGCTCATTCCTGAACCGGAGGCATGGCGAGCTGTAGCGCTACTGCTGCACCCGAGGGCCTGCTAAATACTGACTCTTCGGTATAACCTGCGGAATAAGATTCCACATTTCATGTAAACCATGGAATAATATTCTGCAGTTCATGTAAACAGTGGAATAATATTCCACAGTTCATGCAAACTGCGGAATAATATTCTGTAGTTCATGTAAACCGTGAAATCATATTCCACGGTTTACAATAAATTCCCTGGCAATCTCAATGGCTGCTGAATCACGGAAAAATCGGACCTTGGTAATAAGTCATGTATTGCATTCTTATTGTTGTAGTCTCAAGGGTCGTACCTGAAAACAAGCAGTTTCTGTCTAGTGTACCTACCCGGTTAACAAAAACTAACTAACTAACTAAATAAATAAAATACTTGTGACCTAGAACTTCAGAACCTTGTCAGATTCTAGCTTCCACCAGAGCATTGTGACCCAGAACTTCAGAATCTTGTCAGATTCTAGCTTCCAGAGCATTGTGATCCAGCTACAAGCTGGCCTCTTTTGCTGACATATTCCTCCAGCTGGAGATCAAAAGGTCACACTCTGATACACTTTGCTAATAAACTCAAAGAGCCGTTTCTGTAATCATTTCACCTGTAATAACTACATCTAATTTACAAATCAGGGAACCCAGTTTCACATACACTTCTTCTAACTATACATGAGCAAGGTAGAGACAGCAAAAAGGGAAAAGGAAAGAACAGCAAGTAAAGGCATGAGTTGACTGCGCAGTCCACTAGAAAAGACAGAGACAGTAGGCAGAATCCTTGCTTCAAAGTCTCTCTTCACATCACAAATGGGACCGGGCCCAACCACATCTGTTGTTTCCAGAGGCTACAGAGAGCTGGCTGATTGTAGACTTCAGTTCTGAACTCAGAAATTGGACTCTGTTTTTGGACTGCCTATGCTGAAAACCAGTCTGTACATTTTTTTTTGGTTTTATTCTTTTGTTACTACTAATAATAAAACACTACTTGTGGATTTTACAATTTAGCCTTGTCTGTTCATGCTTCCTGACCCAAGCCACAGCGACAGTTGGTGTCAGAGTGGGATTTGAGCCCACGCCTCCATTCGGAGACCAGACGATAGTAGGCAGAATCCTAGATTTGTTACTAATAATAATAAAACACTACTTGTGGATTTTACAATTCATTCTGGACTGCTCATGCTTCCAGACCCAAGCCTCAGTGACAGTGGGATTCAAACCTAAGTACAATATATTGTGACTGTGTTTATACTGGTGATCCCCTTTTTGGTATGTGATGTTAGGAAAATCTCTGGCAACTTGTTTTCTAACTGGTGTTTTTTAACTTGTGGGTATGTAGTTAAAAATGTTATGCAAGCAATAAGACATGGCTGGGTGTGCGTTGTTCTGGCATAACACACGCTCAGGGGCATAGTTATGCACGACACTGCAGGTGGAGTGCCTTTGGCCACTGGAACTGCATTGTACAAGAACAATGCTCACCTTGAAGTATCTTACTGTGCTTACAAAATGGGTAACCTGAGAAAATTTAAAACAAAAAGGTTACTTTATTTTATTAAAACCAGGTATTTTCTTTTGTTAAAAGTGACTTCTAAAAAGCAGTCCTTTCCCAGCTGTCAAGCATCTGTCTATTGAGGCATGCAGTAAACAGAACATTTGTTTATCTTGGAATGCAGGAGTTCACATTTCTGCAGAAGTCTGCTGATGGTTCGCCTTTCCCATGCAAACACATACAACCGAAGGCCTCAGTAAAGCCAGGAATTCAATGGTATCTGCAGTAGGGCAAGCAGCAAAGATTTCCCTGTTAAGCAGGTAAGGATAGATGTGTGAGTGTGTGTGTGTGTGTGTGTTGGGGGGTCCATGGTCAGAAAAGAAGCTCCAAGCAATAAAACTATGTGTAGTACTGAATTTTAATGTGTCTATATGTATAGGTATAAGGAAGTGAATATAGAGGGAAATAACATTTAATCAGTGTAGTTGTTCTTTTTATTTTGCAGGAGTTTTTGTTTTAGGGCCTTGGTTATTTTGTAGTGAGTAAAGGTGGCAGCCAGGTTTGTAATGGCAGTCAAGAATTTTGAAAAAAGCATTGACATTGTTAGTGTCCTGTGTCCTGATTCGCAGCACTTTTTTGACCCATACATTGTGCTTTCTCAATGTACAGGTTCTAGCCAATCAGGATGCACTCTTTTCCTTACCCATTTTATAAGTATAGTTGGAATATGCAATGTGTGATTTAAGGTCTCACATATTGTATGCAGAATATGTCGTTGCACTTTAAGAAGTTTAGTCATGTGACCTCAAGTGATGATGTTATAGTTGTGACTGCTATTTAACCGATACATTTTTGCACTGCTATCATTCTCCTTCAGAAGGTACCTGACGAGGTACAAAACATGTCGGGGACTTTGGTGGAAGCTAAGACAGGTTGCACCGTACAGCTTTTTTGTATTTTCTGAGGACGCTTGAGTGAAACAAATGCATTTTTTTCATAACTGGGTGTTATTGGAACAGGCAGGAATACATTTATGCACACACTAATAACCAAATGTTATGCTACAGTCAAAAATATTATAATTTAGATAATCTAATGCAAATTAATCTTCTAACTAAAGGATACTAAATATTGCTAAGATTGCTTGTTTCATTGTTACATACTATATTTCCACATCTCTCTATACTAGCTATAATCTCCCCCGTTTCCCTGCTAGTTGCATTTTGTTGAACTGTTGCAATGGATGCGCTATGCCGGCAAGCAGCTGATAAGGCTGGCAAAAAACCTGCAAAGCATTGCAGCAGGTGAGGATTTGTTTAGTAACCTTAAGTTGTAATGCAACTAACACAGTACACCCCTGCCATATACACCATGCCAGGAAACATTTGGCATTGACAAATGCTTGTTTTTTTACTATTCCTCTTTCCTTTTACCCCTTTTATTCCTTTGTAGCACAGTAATGTATTGGTATCCAGTGATAATAGCAAGGCAAACTTAGTGTGTGCAAAAACAACATGTACATAATGCAGATCAGCATGATGCTGAACCTGCAATAGTGTCACAAGCTGGACAATGGCTTTTGGGAATTAATGCCAGCATCAATTGGGCAACGGCATCATTTGGGAGACCCTGTCAAATGGGCGACCCCCGAAATGTCAGTTGTGCGCCCGCATGAAAACACAGCCACAGGCCCTTGCAAACTTCCTATAGAGGTTGCCCAGAACACCCGCATGTCTCAGCTGGACTGACAAATACTCCTCCCCTGGCAGGCCGAGGTCCACAGCACAGTCAGACACCCCGTCCACCACAGACACAGTAATAGCCACCTCATGGCACCCCAGGACGAA
Organism: Neoceratodus forsteri; assembly: GCA_016271365.2. Classification (NCBI taxonomy): domain Eukaryota; kingdom Metazoa; phylum Chordata; order Ceratodontiformes; family Ceratodontidae; genus Neoceratodus; species Neoceratodus forsteri. The sequence goes on from CM057456.1 coordinate 289,886,631, forward strand.
GACCACTGCACAGCCCCTACCTCCCTAACAACAGAAAGAGGCACCCCAGTAGCGCTCCAGGAAGAGGACCACTGCACAGTCCCTACCCCCCCACAACACAGCAACAGAAACAGGCACCCGATGCCGCTCCAGCCATCAAGCCCTCGTGGTGTACAGGGATAAGTGTCACATAAGTAGGTAGTGCAGGTATGAGTGCTGTGGGCCAACGGTTCAAGCACATGCAGCGGCAACTGAACTGTGAGCACTAACGTGTACAGAGACAGCATAAATGCTGTGTGACTCTGACTGCCAGAAACTCACCATCCTGGAGACACAGTGACAGTCCGCCGAATGCTGCCACAATGGGAAAAAAACACACCTTCTCTCTGCAAAGCCGGCACCATGTAGCATGTCATGCTACCCATGCTGCCGAACAGGAACAGCCGAACCCACACTGTGGGACGTGCATCATCTTTTGACCCCCACGCTGCACATGGTGGGTGGTCCCCCGCAGGCATGCCCCTACTGGCAAGCCACACCACGTGACATACAAGGAAGTATAAAAGCAGCAGAATGACAACATTTGGTGTCTCACAATTCAGGCAAATGTAAAGATGGAGGCACCTACATTCTTAACCAGCCAGAAGGGGAGACCCCTACTATCCCTATATATATATAATTAAAGGACAAGGAAGTCAGAGGCAAAGTGTACTGGCGCTGTGGCCTGTACAACAAGTACTAGTGCCCTGCCTGCATATGTTGGCGGACCAAGTTGTGCACCAGGGCCATCCACACAATCACGTCCATGATGCTGGGAACATTGGCATGAGGAGGGTTGTGGCTGATGTCCATGCCAGTGCCAGGACAAGCATGGGGAGTACTGGGTAGGTAATCATCCAGTGTACCACAGGGGTGCTGGATGCTGTGGCGGGAAGGCTGCCGGCCCTGCCACTACTGAAGAGGACAGTGCAGCATGTGCATCAGCCTGCAAGGAGCTGTCCTGCTACCCCAGCCACAGTGAAGGACCTAGATATCCCTTCCCAAGTACCATGTCACTGTCACAGGGAAGCCCTTCCTCCTGCATGATAGCGGCCCAACTGATGACAGGGTGCTTTTTTTTGTGACACAGTTGTCACTATGCTTCCTAGGTGATAGCGAGGATTGGTTCCTCAATGGCATCTTTTGCATGGCACCACCCATTTTTGGGCAACTCTATACCATACACTGCACACAGACATTGTGGTGCCTGCCGTATACGTCCTGATGTGCAGCCAACAGGAGCAGGCATATACCAGAGTGTTCACCAAGGTGCGGAGACTGGTGGGTAACTGTACTCCACAGATGGCACTGATGGATTTTGAGAGGGTGGCCTGGCGTGTGTTCTCCACTGTGTTCCTGGGGGTGTCAGTGTGAGAGTGCTTTTTTCACCTCAGCCAAGCTGTATGGTGGCACATGCAGCGTTCCCCAAGGTGCACCAATGCTATTCCTCTGATGAGGAATTTGCACTGCAGATCAGAATGGTGCTTGCACTCACCTTCGTGCCAGTGGGGGACATGGTGGACACCTATTGCACCCTGTGTGACATACCTTCCTACAGGGAGCATGAGGCACTTCTGAGGCTGGCACTCAACTATGTCAGGAAACCTGGCTTGGCAGGCCTGTCGACTGGACTGCTAGGCAGTGCCCACTGTTTCCACTGGAGGCAAGGAATATGTACAATGCAAGCCACTCAGGGCTGACATGTACAAACAATGCAGTCGAGGGCTGGCACTGGGGCTTCAACATCCAGCTCAATGCTGCTCATCCAGGCATCTGGCATTTTATAGCCTGCCTCCATGAGGAACAGAGGCTCATCGAGCTCCACATGCAGCACATTGTCTCCAGGGCAGGCACTGCCAGTAACTGCAGGAGGTATAAAGACCTGACCCGGAGACTTGAAGGCACTGTCAAGGAGTACAGCCACCACAGCATGGCCGACTTCCTAAAGGGTCTTGCGTATAATTTTCAACTCCAGGTTTAGCTGGCCATTGCCACTTTCCGTGCCACCGCCCCAACTGCCAACTCTTGCTGTCATCTGGCGGGTTCCTCTGCTACCCGATGTGCACTGTGCCCCACACACCATCTCTTGCTCTCATCTGCTGTATTCCCTTGCTGCTCAATGTGCACTGTGCCACCAACTGCTGCTGCACCATCCCACGCCTGCACCGTCCCTGGGCACCGTTCCAGTGCCTGACCAAAGTGAGGTCCTGCTTCTACCTGTGCTGGTAACATGTCCTGCGGTGTGCACTGTGTGTAGTAACCCCCCACACCCCAATGCTTGTTTATTGCCACCCATTTCATCCTGCACACAGCCTCCTCACTGTGCTGCAAGTGCCAAGCCCCCACCACCTGCATGTTCAGCCTTGCCCAACCGGAGTCCTGTGCGGCCACTGCGGTGTCTCAGTGTGCACTCCCTGGTGTCCCCCCCCCCGGCATCCCGTTTTGTGTCCGGTTCTTTTTTCATTCCTGTGGTGGTGTTGGTCATGTTTAAACTTCTGCCGTTCGCTATTTTGACGGCCGCTGTTTCCTCATGTGTGCTATTTTGACGCTCACTATTCCCTCCTGTGTGCCGACTTGCCGTGTGCCCACATTCCTGCGCCCACTTGCAAGTTTCCCTTCCCGGATTGCTCTTCTGACGTGGAACCAATGTATTCCATTAATATTATCTGAAAAGATGAACATTATGTCATCCATTTCATACTTGGAATATAATACCCCACTTTACCCTGTCTGTTCTTAAATTATAATAATGTTCTACGTGAATTTCAAAATTGTGCACCTTCTTATTTACTCGGGATTTTGGTTAGGCCAATTTTGGTGTGCTTTCATTTTCAGCCCACATCTAAAATAATCAGTTTTCTTGACTAAACTCCATGGATTGTCATAAGCAAGTTAATTTATTTGACTAGGATAAGATGGCTCTCAGGTTGTTTCAATATCCTCACTGATCATCTGAAAATGGATGGTGGCAAGTCATTGTAGTCCTTTGCTCTTTCTTTTAAATTTTAAGAGCCCAGATAGGAAGATCAGTTTGTTGAATCCATTCTATTGATTTGTATCAGGCAAACGGTCTCCATAACTGCTTGTGATCTGTAAATGGCTGCTGCCATGATTCTGTTAAATCTTATGCTTAGACAAGAAATAATTACATCTGCAGTAAAATTACTCAGGGGTAAAACTGTAAGAAAACATTTAAGGCAATAGAAGCATGCATCCTGATTTGTGTTAAAAATATTTATACCGCAAGTTAACTTTAAACATAGCAGTTAACAAAATGATAACAGGATTAGGGATAGAGGTGTGCAAAGTTGGGAAAATTCGTTCTGCGTAAAAATTAGTGGATTAACACTTTTCCATGAAGTTTTCCATGCTGTGAAGTTCGACTTTCAGGACTATTGATGGATTCGTGAACTTTCAAAGTCGAAACTTCAAAACATGTTAAAGTTAATCGTGGAAGTGTCCCAGATCCGCAAAGCTGGAACTTCACCATCAAAGTTCAGCATAAGAAGCGAAGTTTGCAATGTACCATGGGATATGAGGTCACATGTTGTGGAACAGCCAATAAGAAGATAGTTTGGTCATTTTGTGAGTGCAGTGTGTTGGAGGGAGACTTATACCCTGTTTACACAGTAGCAGAGCTTCACCTTTATTCCGCTGCCTTCCTGCTGTGCTGCAGCTTGCTGTGGGAGAATTTTGTTTACACTCCCGAGCCTGATGCACAGCAGATTGTGCTAGAGGTAGTGTCTTTAGACACGTAGGCAGGGTTAACAATTCTGACATCCTCATCATGGACATTGGGGGACACAGTGGATCAAGCACATCAGTTGTTTACACTGCAGGGCAATGCGCTCGATCCAGTACGCGTCCCCACAATTTCATCGGTTTAGAATCTGGAGCTGTGGAACACTTATGGTGATGTGGTGAGTGTCAACAATACCGATTTTGCAGCGCATCAACCGGAACGCATCTGTTGATGCGCTGTAAAGCCAGGTGGTGTAAACAGCATATTAGAGAGCAGAGCTTGTGCTTGTAGCTTGGAGTCAAAATCTAAAAACATTATATAAAATAGCATTTTGGTGGTCAGATTGCTTCAGAACTGTGTTTATGAGTGCCCTTTGCACACACAGTACTGTTTTGTGTTGATTTTCTCCTGTATTCTTTAAGTATTTAGTTTTCTGTTAATAGAGAAGTAGTGGTTTGGTGGCTTGTGTGGGGGAGGGTAGGAGCAATTTGGAAGGCACACTTGTCTTCAGAACCAAATCAGTGGGCCAGTGCCCTGTCTTTTCTTAAGAAAAAAAATCAGTGTCCTCTTGACTGTGATTTAACCAGAGTGACTATTGTGTCCCTGCTGACACACCTTTATCTAGAAACAAAAGCACTGTCCTCATGACCACGATTTAACCAGAGTGATTGTTGTGTTCCTGCTGGCACACATTTATTTAGAAAAAAAAACACTGTCCTCCTGACTGTGATTTAACCAGAGTGATTGTTGTGATCCTGCCGATACACCTTTATTTAAAAAAAACAAAAATCACTGTCCTCCTGACTGCAATTTAACCAGAGTGATTGTTGTGTCCTTGCCAGCACACCTTTATTTAGAAACATAATCACTGTTCTCCTGACTGTGGTTTAACCAGAATGATTGTTGTGTGTCCATGCATGCACATCTGTGCTAGGAAAGGGGAAATTGTTTAACCAGGAAAGGCACACTAAGCCAGAGCTTGTTTCCAGGTGTGACCTGGGAGCACAAGGAAGTTAAGTGACTTGCTCAGGGTCACACAGTGTGCAAGTGGAAGCTGTGGGATTCAAATCCAGGTTTGGTCTGCTAGATGTCACCAGATTTGTAGCTCAGAGCCTTAAACCACTGCGCTATACTGCCATAACAAATCATTGTCCTCCTGACTGTGATTTAACCAGAGTGATTGTTGTGTCCCTGCTGGCACACCTTTATTTAGAAAAAAAAAATCACTGTCCTCCTGACTGTGATTTAACCACAGTGATTGTTGTGTGTCCCTGTGTACACTGAAGAATGACTGGGAAGAAAAGGACAACTAAAGGGAGAGGCCGTGGAGCAGCCACAAAGAACATTGCTCAGTTTGTGGTCCCTAATACTGGTGCAGGAACCAAAAACATGTCAGTGACAGCAGAGGGATAGCATTCAGATTGCTCTGTGGCAGGCAGTGGCAGTAGTAGCAACACATTTTGGTCTTGTGTTGGCTTTCCTGCCTCGAAGTTTTTCTCTGCTGAATCTGTGGCAGACATGGTGAGGGATGTGTCAATGTCAAGTGACACAGTGACAGGAAGCAGCATCAGCAGCACCACCACCACCAAACAAGCAACTGTGGGCCCGGAGGCAGTTGATTTTGAAGTGCCATTTGAAAGTGGTGCTGTGGGTCATGGTTGGTCGGAGGTGGAGCCTGATAATGTGCATCCAGTGGCAGTGGGTGAGGGTGAGGTGATACATGAGGAGCAAAATGGGGACGTCAGTCATAAAGAGGAGGTGCCTGTGCCTGTCACAGAGCCTGTTGCTACTGAGGAGGACAGACCTGCAGAAGATGATGAGAATGCCAGCTTTTTTGCAGACTATGATGTGGATGATGTGTCAGACGACATAGATCCCTCATGGGAGCCTGAAAAGAAAAGGCCAAAACAGGGTGTCACAGAACGTGTCTTTCCTGTTGCCTTAACTGCTATAACCACCACAGAAAATGCCCCCAGCACTGTTTCTCCCATTTTTCTAGTCACCCCACAACATAATAAAGCATAACTCTTCTCCTATGCTATCCCAGTCATCTTGGCACTGAGTAAATACAAGGCCCCATAAATCCCTAGTGTGGGATTTTTATGTACTGGACCCATCTGACGAGACAGTGGCAATTTGCCAACTGTGTCAAACCTGAGTAAGTAGGGGTAAGAAGGGAATTCATCTTGGCACAGGTGGGCAACATACACACCTTAAAAACAGGCACTCAAGTCGGTGGCGTCAATACCAGAAGACAGCCAGCGCCAGTGGTTCTGGTCCATCCCAATCAGTGGGCAGTGTAAGCCAAATACAGGGAGATGGAGGTGCAAGTGAGGAGGAGGACATGTATGTGGTACTGGATGAGGAGGATTCTGTAAGTGGGCCAAGTAGTGGTCCTAGTAACAAGACTAGCACCCCAAGTCAAAGTGCGATTGCTACTCCAGTCATGAAAAACCAAAAGGCACTGAGATGTGTCGTGCAGCACCTGTGAGTACCATTGGCAATCCCCAGTCAAGGAGCACCCCATGAATGGCACAACAACGAGGCAAGCTGTTTGGCACACCATCATGTGCATCACTGGGCAAGCAAGCCATCTCCATCTTCTCAGTTCTGTCTACTCAAGTACCCAGCAGCAGCAGGCAGGAGTGCAGACACATTCTGGAAAGTACTGTAGCTGAAATTATAACAACAACGGGAAATACTGACTATTGCTTCAGGCACAATTTACATTGAAAATGCCTACACCTCCATCAAAAGTAAATAAAATAATAATTACCTTGCGAGGTGCAATACCATGGATACGGTTGGATGGTACTCATCATGGCCCAGGGTCACTCAGTCATCATTAGTTGCTTGTGGAATCCAGCCCCTCACTGGCAAAAATTACAGGCACTAGGGTTGCCTGTAATGAAGAAGAGCAGAAACAGTGATTTACAATCCATGTATCAATGGCATCGAAGCAAGGCCCCCAAAAAAAATACTTACCTTCTTGGCTGGCAAATGTTGTGAATTAAAACAACATCTATGTTGTATCTGTCTGGCAGCAGCGGTATGATGTCATCAGCACCCATAACTGAAAATGAATGAAAGAGCAGAACGAACAATTAGCAATTGAATGGGTACCAGTAACCCCCCCACCCATTATAAAGAAATAAAAAAATACTTACCTTTGCATTATATGTCAGCATCATAATTCCAATTCCACAGCAAGCAAGAGTCCATATCTCCGCAGCAGCAGCAGAAGCAGCAGAGCACCCTTTCCTTAAGATATGCCCTCAATTCTCACTATCAACACAGCAAGTTGATATTTGTGTTGCGTTACTGGGATGGGATGATAAAAGCTCAGCCTTGCACAACTACGCAGCAATGTTAACTCTTCAATTTTTCTAATGTTGTCTTTCCCAACGTCCATGGGGGGGTGCAACAACAGTGTTTGGCAGCAGGAATGCAGTTTCTCTCTGGGGACACAATTGTTCATATCTGACTGGCACAGAGGTGGCAGCAGTGGAGATGGTGGTGGGGGGGGTGGTGGCAGGCCCTCAGCCCATAACTACCACAATCATGTTTATCTTCCCTTGCAATTTTCTCATGTGATTTTCAATGCCTTGTCTGGCATGTGCAAGAACAGTATTTAACTAGGGAAAGCAGTTTCTCTCTGAGGACACAACTTTTCATGTCTGACTGATACAGAGATGGCAGCGGTGGTGGTGGTGCAGTGGTGGATTCAGGCTGTGGTGCACGTGCGCCGCCAACCCCTTTCATGAGCGGGACACACGCCATCCAGCTGCTACTGTCCTAGGTGGTCTTTTTAAACTGGAATGCCGAATGCTGGTTGCCTGGTATGTGTTTTAATTTTCCCCACATAATTAAAAGAGAAGCAAGAGACACATACTGGGGAACACATACTAGCTACAGGACAGTTGTAAACTAAGCAGCGGTTGGCACCCCTGTCAGTTCTCTGTGCTCGATCTGATAGCCAAAATTTATAACCGGCAGCATATGTCATGGATTGGTCCAGTACTCCACTCCTGTGTGTTTCGCATGCACACAGCATGGACACTGGAGACTGGACAAATCCATATTGATTCTTCCTTGAGGAATGTTTTTTTTAAATTCCTGCTCGCGTGCTTTGCAGTCCTGAGGTGTCTAAAACTTGCCTCAGGACTGCTGGATTGTACTGCTGCTGCATTAACTCCCTGAAAACAGTGTCCGACGCCTGTGCGGGACCAGAGCCCCACGTTGTCCTTAGTGAGTCATTGGTCCTTGATTTATTCATGTCTGCATTCTGCTGCCTGCTCCTGACCAGTTTGTAACTTGTCTGAATCCGATCTGGTACCACAGTGCTGCAGACTGACAATTGCAAGGTAAGTGAGAGACCTGGATATGCTCTGTATTGTAACTATGTCCGTTTGCTGCAGTCTCCTTGATGCTGGTCCTTTCTTATTGTTATACTGCCATGGATCGCTAATACCGGCTGACCTTCGATTTACATTTGTTGTGATAGTCTTGGGAAGACTCGGAAGATGAGCCTACGGTGAAATGAATTTTATGCTGTTTTTAGGAGAAAAAAAAAGGGTTTCCCCAATAATATGTATATTTATCTTCAGAGAAATATTATCGGAACCATGCAAAGAGGAAGGAGTATTTGTTTCACATGTGCCTGCTTTCAAGAGCTATAGACTTTCTATAGCTCTTGAAAGCAGGCACATGTGAAACAAATACAGCACTGTACAATCAGTCCAATAACATTCAGCACTGCACAGAAAAAAGAAGTTTTAAAAAAATAATGCTGGGCGTTCTACGGAAGGCAGCTGCTTCTGATAGCTCACTCTGCTCCCCTGTCATTTCCCAGCCGAGGAGTGGTCAGCCCTTCCTTTGTATGGATTAGTGTAAGGTTGAAAAATGTTTTTAGGATTTAAAAAAAGATAAATTAAAGTACAGATGCACAGTGGTAATTGGTACACTACATACTTATTGGACGGGTTTGGCAGTTCAGGGCAGGGTAAGTGTTGGTTTGTATTGTCTCCGACATATCTCCCCCCCACCCCAATAAGTGGCAACTTTTGAGTTAGAGAGATCTGTCAACTTCTAATGATAATTGTGTCACCTAGAGCAGAACTGCAGTCATTTTCACTTTACACTTGTGATAGGGCTGTGTATGGGGCCTATGTTTATGTTTGCTTGCATGCATGTGCAAGAAACATAGTGCCATAATATGAGTTTTCGTAGGTGTACCTCCCCCACTTCCGATGCCCTGCTCCCTTTTGCAGGCACAGCTACACCGCACCAATGAATGTCCAAGCTGTCTATGACAGCCGTTCAGATGCAGTGGCATACATTTCTGAGGAAAACACCACCACAATCAGCAGTGGTAACGTGTAGGCAATTTGTATACTGCCGTTGGCAGTATGCAAATTGCCTACATGTCAGCACTGCATCTGAAGTGTCATAGACAGTTCATCATCGTCCCCCCCCACAAACACCTACATAGCACGCTGGGAGCCAGCCCGCATGCTCATGCACTCCCCTCCACAGTGTATGACCGGCGGGTGCCTATCCCCCATCGGCTCCCACTGCCCCCAAACAGACTTCCTGGGTGCCCAGCTGGTAGCCCACCCAGCGTGGCAAAGTCTGTATGGCCGATAGAGCTGCCTAATCCCCATCGGCTTCACTGTGCCCCCAGAAAACAGATTCTCTAGGTGCCACGCTGAAGCCCACCCCAGCATGGCAAAGTGGTATGGCTGACAGGGTGCCCAACCTGTCAGCTCCACTGCCCCCAAATAATCCTTCCAGTTGCCACGCTGGGTGCCCACCCCAGCATGGCAAAAGTCCCTGTCATCTTCCTGAATAAGAAAAAAAAACTGTAAAAAAAAAGTCCCTCATTGACTGTCTTGCCCCTCCCCAACTCGCCCCACCCTCTGCGCACTACCTCCCCACACCCCCGACCACATACTTACCTCCGGAGCCCAGCATGACGATCTTCTATGGACCGGGAACATGTCTGCACTCTTCAAAGTCAACCGCGAATTGAAGAAATTCCAGTAAGCTGTATAATGGCATAAATGTTTTTTTTTCAACTTTGGTGCATATCTCGGCCATTTTGGGGAATTTGTTCAACAAATTTTCAACATGAGGTTCTTGGGGCTCCACCTCATGAACTCAGTCACTGTCATTTTGTTATTTGGTCCTGAAAGATGATTTCATGGTCACTGTGTGGAACCACCTTTCGGGACCGAGTAATGAAATGACAGTGTCACAGTTCATGTGGTAGGCCCCCAAAATCCTATGTTGAAAATTTGGAGGAAAAATTCCCAGAAATTACTGTTTCACGAGCGTGCGTTGCGCAGTTCCTACGCATGCTTGTAACTTTGCAAATTTTTTATATTTTCACTCCAGATTTTCAGCATTGCCATTTTACCACACCTCCTTATGAGCAGTACAGCTGTCACTTTTCACATCTTGACCAAAATGTGTTTTCACGCATGTAGCGCACAATGGTGCAGTCAGTGTGCGAAATTAATGTTTGGGACAGATTAACAAAATCACAGTGACACTGTTCATGAGTAGAGGTCTTAAAATGGCTATGTTGAAAATTTGGTGACTAAAGTCCATAAAATGACTGTGTTACGAGCGTGCATTGCGCAGTTTCCATGCACCCTCGTAAGTTCGCGAATTTGTAATATCAGTCCAGATTTTCAACACTGCATCTTTTCACACCTCCTTATGAACAGTAAAGCTGTCATTTTTCACACCTTGGCTGAAATGTGTTTTCGCACTTCTGGCGCAGAAATGCGTGGTCGCTGTGGGAAATCAGTGTTTGCGACAGATTAAGAAAATCACAGTGCCACTGTTCATGAGCGGAGGTCCCAAAATGCCTGTGTTGACAATCTGCTGTAAAAAATTCCCAAACTAATTATATTACGGGTGTGCGCTGCGTAGTTTCTACGCATGCTCGTGACTTCACCAGTTTTTATATTTTCACTCCAGATTTTCAACATTGCCATTTTTTACACCTCCCCATGAACAGTACAGCTGTCATTGTTCACATCCTGTTCGAAATGTGTTTTTGCACCTGTGGTGCCAAATGGCGTAGTCGCTGTGCAAAATCATCTTTCGGCTAACAAACTGATATTGCCACTGCTCATGAGGTGGGGGCCACAAAAAACCTATGTTGAAAATTTGGAGTGAAAATACCAACGAACGCCTGGGATGTTAGGGTTTCCGACCATAAAGCCCCACCCTGTAAAGACTGACAGGCATCAGGGGTGTGACTTGGGATTGTCGCCTGTAATGCCCATGCCATTCCACCCCCACCCACACCCAGCAGCCAGTGACAGGCATCAAGGTGTGCATTGGACTCTTCGGCCCCAAAGTTCACCCCATTCTCCTATACTGCACCCATCTCACCGTATTTCCTTATGGAATGGGGTGAGCATAAGGCCCAAAGACCCCAAGGCACACTGTGACATTTGTTGGTGTCTGCAGGGTTGGGTGTGGTGAAATGGCGTGGCCGTTATGCCTGATGACCCAAAGGCACACCCCAATGCCTGTCAGTCTCTGCAGGGTGGTGGTGGGGTTGGCTTCAGTTCAGTACTTCATTGCCATTTATGTTATGCATTTCTCTAACTCCTACACTACCAGTGCCAATGCCAGCAAGCAAACATTCGGCATTGACAAATGCCTGTTAATATTTGCATTTGTGTCTCTGGTATCTGTAATTTTCTTTTTCGTCTTTGTTTGCATGTTAGTGTTTAAGAAAAAAATATGTATTTTTTTAAATTTATTTATTTGAAAATTGCTGATGAGGAAAGACATATTAAGGCGAGTGTGTGTGCGCGTGCTTGTGTGTGTGTGTGTTATAATACCTAAAAATAAAAACATGCACAATGGTAGGAATAAAATGCATGAAAAGATCAATATTGCAGGTGGCAAAGGCACACACAGTGGTACAATGTAAAGTGGGCAATTATCAAATTACAGGTAATGTAATAAGCAAGATTTAGGAAAAAAAAGCAAGAGGTAACCATATGCAAATACAAGAACCATCAAAACACTGGACAAGAGGAGGGAGCAGAGAGTTGGAGTCAGTTAGGGGCAGGACAAGAGCAGGAATGAACGATGAGAAGTTTGAGATGGCTTTTGAGGGAGAAATTAGAAGTAGCAAAGCGGACAGCAGAGGGGAGATTGTTCCAGATAGAGGGGAGATGTTAGGTGAAATCAGATTGCCCAGCAGCAGAGTTGGGGTGAGAGCTGGACAATAAAAATAGGTTCTGAGACGTGGATGCAGTGTGCAGTGTAACACATAGAAGTTCTGGTAGCATCATGGGAGACATTTTGAGAAAATGAATGCCTCTAAAGCTCTGGTTATCAAGCTTGGTTTAATATAAAATTCGACCTACAAAACTATATAACATGGAATTAAAATCTGCTTATCTGATTAATGAAATCATAGTCAGACCTCTAGAAATAAAATAGAATTCAGCTGTATGCAAGCCATGAAATTATTTTGGACTAATTTTCCCATGGGTCTGACTATAATGTTTAACCAGTTAGGTACTGTTTTTCTGGTGATGGGACAGCTGTTCATGTCTCTGTTTCTGCATTTCATGAATAATGCAGTTCATGTATAAGCAGTAATGAGGGCCATGTAGAAACTTCCAGTGGTCCAGTAGTTAGAGTAAAGTGAACCAGGTCCGATTCAGGCTAGTTATGTGCTACTTATTAACAACATAAGATAAACATCTATATCTCTCTCTCTCTCTCTCTCTCTCTCTATATATATATATATATATATATAAAGATATATATCTATATATATATATATACATACATACATACATACTGTATATACCTATCCACGCACACACACACAGTATATATATATATATATATATATATATATATATATATATTTATAAAATGGGTAGGGAACTTGTTCTTTTATTGGATGGTGAGCATCACATGACCATGCGTATATCAAGTGCGACCGCACTTTGCACTTTACCCCCCTCCAAAACAATTTTGACATTTTATAAGATAGATACACCCACTCTGAGGTGTGCAGTGGCGCTCGTGCTCATACGCCTAGCAGAGGTTGGCGCTTTTCGGCCTGTGGCCTCATGCGCATAAAGCACACCAAGGCATGCGTATATCAGAGCGCAACTCAGACACCTCAGAGTGGTATATCTATTATGTATACATATATATATATATATATATATATACATACATACATACATACATACACACACACACACATACACAATATATATATATATATATATATATATACACAAAATCAGATATACCCCAATAATACAAAACATCATGGGCTATATATGCAGATCACCACAAAATATTCAACTTTAAGCAAAAAAGGCCTCTCACAGTGTCTGCAAAGGGTGCCAACAGAACCAATATAATATTTTGTGGTGATGGATATACAGCCCATGATGCTTTGGGGTATCTGTGTGATTTTGTGTTTGTTTGAAACTTGGCTTCCTGGACAGTGCCTTTGGGGTAAAAACACATATTTTTTTTTTGGGGAATATAGAATGCCATGACTGACTGCAAAGGCTTGATGCACTCTCAGTGCCATGAATGCTGGAATGGAAAAAGTGCTGGAAACAAAAGACCTGAGCCCATCTTCTAGTTTCTCTCCATCACAGTTCTGTGATGACCTGCTTCACCCGGGATGGGAAGGAAGATGATGGACATGTCTGGTTGTTCTAGCAGAACAACGAGACATCTCCCTCAGATTCGTTATCTCCATCTGAGGCAGCCATCACTGTTTGCAACTGCTCTGTGATGGAAAGGAAACTAGGAGATTTTCTGATGGGCTACTCAACATTTTGCTCCTGAAACTGGGCCTAAAATGCACCAAAATGCACCATTTTACACTTATATTTTTAACATTTCCTTGGGGAGCATGCCCCCAGACCCCCCTAGACAGGTTTGGCTTTCAGAGCAAAGTACACCCTCTTCTGTCAATTGCTAGATCCACCACTGTGGTGGGGTGGTGGTGGTAGGCCTTCAACCCATACCTACCAGAATCATGTTAATTTTCGCTTGCAATTACTATGTACAATACTTGACATTTGTGGATATCGAGTGGACACATGAATCACTACAAACAAAAGGAAGGATAGGGGTTCATGTATAGAGATTAAAGAAAATGTTAAAGATTTTGGTAATGGCTTTTAAAATACATTAGTCCATTACCTTATGCTAGCAACACTCATTTGGGCCCAGAAAGGAATTTTTTTCATTCTGTCCACTACAGAAGGGAAGAGATTGAAAGTTGTGCTGAGCAGACAGCCAGCTGAACTCTTCAACTTCCTGGTCAGCCGGCCCCGGCCCACCTTCTCACTCAGATGTTTTGTGATGTCTAACCAGGCAGCGGGAGGGGGTGTGCCACATGGAACATAAAAGAGGACATTTTCTGAACTGTTTGATGCTATATATACTAAAGGAACCTATGATATAAATGAAAGTCACTGCCCAACTAACAGGGCCCTACTAGTTGAGCAATGATTTTTATTTATAACAAATGTTGCTTTAACATACATGAAACTGTTTTGAAAATTTCATCCATTTTTATTTATTTATTTATTGAGCCTTGGATTACAACACCTTTGAGCAATACAACTCATTTACAAAGGTTCCACATCAGTAATACAAATACAAAACAAAAGAAACAATAGATAAGTAAATAGCAGATATCAAGAATATACTTAAAAAAATTGATACATCAAAAGCAATCAAAATAGCACTGAATGTTGCTCAATATAACAGTAGAGTGGGCTAGAAGGGAGGGCAGCCTGGGAGGCCTTGTCAAAATCTAGGAGAGAAAGTAATGGGTGTAAGGTGGGGCATGGGAGAAACACGAGGGAGAAGGAGATGAGTTGCACAGGAGGTGGGGAGGGAAGGAGAAGAGTTGCAAAGGAGGTAATGGGGATAGAGAGATGAGAGGATGGGGAGGTGGAAGGAGGGAAATGGGGTGAGTGCAGGGAGAAGGGGGGAGTGCTGGTGAAGTGAGGGGGAGGAAGGCAAATTAATAGTATAAGGAGAAGAGGTGGTGTTTAGGCAGGAGAGGGGGCAGCCTAGCATGCCTTGTTGAAAACCCAAGAGAGAGAGAGAGAGTAATATGGGTGGGAGAGAGGCAAGGGAGAGAAACGTAGAGAGAAGGAGGGGAAGAAGTTGCAAAAGAGGTGGCATGAGATAAGAGAATGGGTGGAGGGTGGAAGAGGGAAGTTGAGGAGGAACAAGGGAAGAACTTGAAGGTGCATGAGCAGAGAAGAAGCAGGGGTGAGGGGTGGAGGGGAAAGGCTTGAGGGTAGGATCGAAATGAAGTGGCAAGAGTTAAAAGTGCTGAACGGTATAAGTACAATTATAAAATAAGCAGAAGGCTGCTAAGGGTGACAGTCACATATACTGTTTGCTGATAGATGTCAGAGTTTGTATTTGAAAGAGCCGAGTTTTGACTCAGTAGAGATGTCCCTACCCAGGGAGTTGAGCCAGAGGGGGTCTCTGTAAGCAAAAGACCTCTGACCTAAGGTGGTGTGGCATCTGGGAACAGTAAAGACCTGAGTTGCCAAGCTGTGAGTATGTTGGGTACTGTGACAAGGGCTAAGGAGCTGTTGGACCCCAAGGGGTAACAAACCAAGGTGTGCCTTCTTGGCAAGCAAGCAGGTTTGATATTGGATCTGACTGAATAATTGAAGCCAGCCAGTGTGAGCATATAGGTCACACATGTGTGAGACAGGCAGCCCCAGTAAGGAGTCTGCATGCTTTCTTAAGAGCAACAGTGATCCTGTGAAGGGATGTAGCAAAGGCAGAGCCATAAATAACCAGCCCATAATCGATGATGGTAATGACAGAGCTGAAAATTGCTATTCTTAGTGCCTTGGGAGTGAGGCGATGCTTGTGCCTGTGGAGTAGGCCAGTCCTTATGTTGACAGCTTGAGCTACGTTATCAATATGTTGTGAGTAGGTGAGTGAGCTATCAACAGTGTTCCCTAGATATTTGAAGGAGTGGATCTGTTCAAGTGGGGTGCCAATGCAGTTTGTGATGAACAAGTGTTTGGACTTGTGTTTCTTATGGGCATTATTGAAAAGCATCACTTTGGTCTTTTTATAGTTTAGCACCAGTTTTTGAGTGCTGAACCACTTTTTCACTTCTGAGAGACTGTGTTGAAGGTTATCCTGGAGGCTCTTAGGGTCAGGGTTACTAGAGTAGATCACGGCATCAAACCCTGTAAAGCAGAATCTGTTCATGGCAGGCTCGTGGGAGGTTATTCAGGTAGATACTGAAGAGAAGGGGCCCCAGTATAGATCCCTGAGGCACTCCAGAATGGACTGGCTTCCTTTTGGAGAGGACATTGGTTATCTTGACCTGCTGCAAATGGTCTTCTAAGTAACTTTTGAACCAGCTGACAGCATCAATCAACACCCCTGTGAGTGATAATTGCCCAAGTAGCAGTGAGTGGTTCACAGTATCAAAGGCCTTTGTCAGATCATAAAGCCAGCCCCAACCAGATGGCCTTAGTTGAGTGTATTATGTATGAAACCAGTGATTTCTAACAGTGCAGTGGTAATACTAAGACCTTTACGAAAGCCATGATGCTGGGGACATTGGATATGGTATTTGTACAGGTATTCCACAAGCTGATCTGCAGTTATACGCTCTAGTGCTTTCGATAGAGGAGGTAGAATGGAGATTGGCCAGTAGTTTGTGTGCTGTACCCTACCTCCACCTTTGTGCACCGGGGTTACGAGAGCCTGTTTCCATTTCTGGAGGAATTGCCCAAGCCTTAGAGAAAGGTTCAGAATCTTGGTAAGAGGTGTAAGAGTTTCCTCGAGGGGGAGGACAAGAAATTTGAGATCTAGATTGTCCCCACTGAATCTTGCTTTACTGAATACTTTGCTTATGTACTTTCTAGCCTCATGCTTAGTAACCTCTTTGAAGTAAAAAGGGGGGAAGCCTGCTGCTGAGCATCACAGACTGGGGGGTGGCAGGGGCAGAGACCATGAAAAATCAGGGGGGAGGACACTGCTGAGGTCTGTAAAGGCATCGTTAAAAATATTTGCTATGGCCATTGGGTCAAGAGTTGGGATTCCATCAATGTTAAGCATGGTGGGTGCTCTCTTGAGGTCTTTGCCAGTGACTTCCTTTATGTTGCTCCAGAAATGTTTACTGTCACCCCCATTGACTTCTATGTGGCACACTCCTGTGTTCTGCCTGGTTAGTCATCACAAACTGCCTGAGCATGGGTGTGGGGCTAGCTGGTCAGCAATTGAGGGGGTTACCTGGCCATCTGTTCAGCATAATTTTTGATCACTCCCCTCCCCTCCCATACTTGACTTAAGGAAAACATTGCTTTCTGTGCTCAAATGGCTATCCCAAGAAGAAGGTAATGAGCTATTGTATTTAAAATGCCATTACCGAAATCTTAGGCATTTTCTTTAAGGAAAACACAGAATGGCAAAGGAACAGGCCATGGTCATCACAGAAAGGTGAATGTTTAACTGTGCATGATGATAAAATTAAGGGAGTGAGCAAGTGAAAGGATGGAATGAAATATGAACCTCAACAACTTATAACAGTAACACAAAAAAGTTTAGAAATAAATATTTGACAGTAATTAAAAAGAGGATAGAGATTAAGTATATAGAGAAAATATTTTTTTTGTATAACTTTTTATATGTTTTTTTTTGGGGGGAGCAGGAGGTGTACACAACAGGGGGAAGAGGGACACAGAATAAAAATTATAAACAACAAATAATAAAATTGCCAATGACACAAAAACACAACATGAGTCATGATGACACCAGTCACACTGTCAGACTCATCACACAGCACCACTGCTGCCACTAGCTGTGCCAGAACCACCACCACCATGCAGCTCAGACAGGACAGTGAGAATCTTCTCATGACTGGACATAACATTATCCAGCCAATCTCTCACTTCCTGCTGAAACTGATTGAAGTCCTGGCGCAGCTGTTGCATCTTGTCCCACATTACCACCACATTCCCCTGTGTGGCGGGTGCTGTGGGGTCCATATTACCTGCTGTCACTGCTGCCTGTCTTGTCTATGGCCGATGACTGCTGTCTTCCTCCCTTCGGCCACCATGCCGACTCACAGCAGCATGATGGACCACCTCTCGCTGCTCTCCTTCACCACCACCACCATGTGCTTCACCTACCTCGCGCTCCTTTGCCTGCCACTCTCCCAGGTGGTGGATCTAGAGGTGTGTCCACTGTCCGCTGGTCATAAGGTGGCTGCCTTGTTTCCCCCACCTTACTGTGTGACCACAGACCTTGCAGATGGCCACCATTTCATCTGCAGGATCTACATAAAAGAACTCCCACACAACAGATCACCCAGGGAAGGGGGAGATTCAGATGCTATGTTGGCAGGGTGCTGGACATTGCCAGCAGTGATTGAGCTACTGTGGGTGGCACTGGCAACATTGAGACTCAGGACTGTGGCAGACACCACAGGCTCCTGCTGGGGATGGGGCTCGTGGATCCTGTTGCTGCTGCAATAGAGCAGTAGTACTCCCATCCTGATCTTGGGGGGGGGGCTCACTCACTCATCTCTCAAATGGTTTCCTGTTGATCCTAATCCCAGCCGCCCCACCCTTCCTAATCTCCTTTCCACTTCTCTCCATTTAAAACAAAAACAATAAAGAAAATGAGAAAAAGAGACACCACACACACACACACACACACCACCCTACACTTTCTAGACTAACTAAAACAAATACACAGTAACAACATTTTTCAGTGCAAAATAAAAATAAATAAAGATATCAGTGACAGGTACAGGAAGGTAAATATAAAATTAGAAAATGTACAAAATTAAGTATTTCAAATAGGGTTGGTTTGCTAGGTAACTCGGTGATCTGCCGCTGTCTGCTGCTTCTCTCAGCTCTGAATGGCGAAATTACACTGATTCCTGCCTGACTGGGGCCTCCCATGTGACATGCAGGATGTGAATCACATGGCAAACCCTTTTTTCCAAGAACTTTGAAGTTAGGAACAAAAGTCAAAGAAACTTCGAAGTTACACTAGAAGTTTTGTCATTAAAAGACAACTTTGTTAAATTTTTCACTGGGCGAATTTGACGACTTCGACCAAACTTCACAGGTGTAATAAAACTTTGCACCATCTCTAGTTAGGGATCAAAATAAAAAAATACAAGCAGCCTACCCTCAGCCTCCCAGCTCTGTTTCCTGCCCCTCCTTTGGGAGTCACTCACATGGAGTACCACATTCCAAAATGAGGACGCTCTTACCTCTGCATTGCTCACAAAATTCAATTTACATTCCTGCTGAAGGGTGCTACTGGTGTGTGGCATATAACAGACAAACAAACAAATAAACAGAATTCAGTCCAACGCATGGTAAAACTGATAAAACATTTAAACAACCTGAACTGGTTATTGTCTTACTTTTAACTCCATGCAATAAGCGGTTCTCTTAGTTTTAGATTGGAATTCCAATTTGAGCAAGCCAAACACCAAATGCCAAGGTGGAACCTTTATGGTTTGGTCCTAGCTACGAAATACCTACAGTGGCTACTCTCAACTAGGGTGCGTTGCCTAAACTGGCTCCTTTAAAGTAAAGTGCCTCCACCCAGGTAATTTCACAGGTGATCAAAGGGAGCATGTTAAAAGGAGTACCGTAAGTTCCCAAACTCATAACACATTACAAAATTAGCATGCTCTAACCTTTGCATTGCTCACAAAACAGTTCACATGTCTGCTGAGGGGTGCTACTGGTTTGTGGTATGTTACAAGTTTGGGAGCTTATTTTACTTTGGGGGAACAGTGATTCAGGAGTTCCCGCATAGCATCACAAGAGCTTCAGTGTTACGTCAAAGCAGGGATGTCTTATCTAGCATGACTGACACCACTGCTGATAACGATTTAGAAATGATTGATGAGTCCATTTCTGACTCATCAATAGCAAGCGATAGTGAATATGGCAATATAAATGCTGCTTTTGGGCTGCTTGGACCATTTAGAGACAACCCATGTGAGTCTGATGAGTCTTCTGGAGGTGATTCTATTAGAAGTGAAATGGGCAGTGAGCAGGACCCCTTTGCATATGATGTCAAAATATAGACATATAGAATTTAACAGCAGATAAAGACAACTTTGCCCACCCAGTCTGCTCATTTTTCCCTACCTACCTCAGTGCAGACTCTACTTTTCAGATCTTTTTCCCACCCCCTTCCTTTCCACTGCGATTCCCTTGTGACTACCCATGCATTCTTGAGTCCCACCACTGTTTTTGCCCTCACCAGCTCTGCTGGAAAGCAGTTCCAGGAATCCACCACTCTTTCTGTGAAGGACAACTCCCCCTCCAGCTTCATAGCATGTCCCCTTCTTCTTGAACACCTTTTTTAAGAAAAACTCTTCTGTCCTGTATCTTACTTACTCCCATGAGGTAGTCAAAGGTCTCTATCCTATCCCGCCTCTCTTCCAGAGTGTACATGTTGAAGTCCTTTAGTCTCTTCTGGGGTCTTACTAGTGATTTATAGAAGCAACACCACCTCCCTCTTTCTGCTGGTGATACCCCTCCCTATGTACCTAGCATCTCAACAGCCATACTGACTGCCTTGTCAAACTGCCTGGCCACCTTCAGGTCGTCATTTATGATTTACCCCAGATCTCTTTCTTGCTTGGTAGTTGTCAATACCACTCCACCCATTTTGTGCTCCTCTTCTTGGTTTCTGTATCCTAAGTGCATTATTTTGCACATTTATATTGATAACCAATGGGGCAGCCTAGATGGGCTGGTATGGCCCTTTTCTGCCGTCAAGCTTCTATGATTCTATGAACCAGCTGCCTTGACCACTCCTAGAGTTTTCTCAGGTATCTGCTCATCTTTTCTAACCTATTGCAGATTTTGGTGTCATCCGCAAAGAGGCAGACTTTCCCTTGCAGCTTCTCTGCAATGTCACTAATAGACATTAAAGAGAACTGGTCCCAACGTTGATCCCTGAGGCACCCCGCTGGTACCCTCCTTTCCTCTGAGTGAACTCCGTTTACTACCACCCTCTGTCTCTTATCCCTTAACCAATTTCTTACCCAATTTACCACCTTTGGACCCTCTCCTAAGCTTCCCAGCTTGCTTACTACTCTCTTATGTCAAATAGTGTTGAAAGCCTTACTGAACTCTATGTAGGTTCCTTTGTCACCCAGTCAAAGAAATCTATCATATTCATTTTACATGACCTCCCCATGAACCAATGCTGTCTTGGGTCTTGCAGCTCATTGGATTCAAGATATTCCACTTCAAATTAACAAGTCCCTTCAGGACTCTTACTTCCAAAAAAGGATTAGTGTTCACCTCTGTCCCTGACCTCTGTCCCTCCAAAGCTCTTGTCACTTCTTAGTGGCCCCTCCCCTTCTCCTTCCTCTGAGAACACTAAACAAAAGTATTTGTTCAGGATGTCTGCCTTTTCCTGGTCCCTCTCTGCGCAGTCCCCCCTTTCCGTTTTTAACCTTACAATTCCAACCCGCTCTTCGTCTTTTCACTTATATACCTAAAAAATGTCTTGTTACCTTTTGTTATCTTCTGGGCTATCCTCTCTTCAGTGTGTGCTTTTGCACTTCTTACTACATTCCATGCTTCCCTCTGTTTTCCCTGATACACCTCCCTATTATAAGGTGTCATAATGGGAGATTGGGGTTTGGGAGGGGAGCTCGATAGACTACCAATCAATATAAATATTTTATTATAACTATTACAATCATGGGATCCAGTTATTATGCTAGAGCTGGGTAGATTCAAGGAAAGCATGATGACATCCTTCATAATACAAAGATTGACAGACACCTTGTATATATTCCAGTCGTGGCTGCTCATGGCACAAACTGCAATGGGATGCAAGATCACATGGGAAAGACACAATGAACCTTTGTTGCTCAGAATAGGGAGGTTATGTCTGGAGACTAAGTGGATTAAGTGGGTTATGTGCTTCTATAGTAGGAATTGAACATCTGTATGCAGCCCCCCCTTCAGGGGCTTACCTTGTTTGCCCTCTGGTCTCATTCTCCTCCCGGTGCTGCTGGTGCCCCATTTCCTCCCCTGCCACATCCTGACTCCTCTGGAGACCTTGGGCCTCCCGATGTGGCCTGTTTATTTATTTGTTTAGTCCAGTTTGGGCTTGGATGCCTGCTCATGAGGTGCAGGTTTTGTTACCAGGACGCCGGTACTTACATAGGCGCGGTTGGCACCTTTTACTTTCCGACTGCCGATGTGGTCAAAAGAAAAGGAATTTCCTGGTCCTGGCACCTCTTCTTACTTTAGTGAAGGCCAGTGACCAGAACAGTACAGCCTAATTGCCATTTGGGGGGCTAATTAAAAGAGTTTACCTTGGGGCTACTAGCAGGACTCATTAATATTCATGAGCCCCAGCTGAATATTCAGTAGGTTGTTGCCATCACCTGTGGGGGTCTGTGTTAGGGTGGCAGCAACTCAGAAACTGTGGGGGTAATAAGTATAAATAAGGATTTGTTACAAAGGGCACTGTTTAGGCTACAAGTGTGTGGGGAATGTGAAGTGGAATAATGTTGCTCCTGGCTGCACCAGACTCTTAAACATGTAGGACTGTATAATGGGACAGTATGTTTTCTCAGCAGCCACCATTTTGGGAGGGCAACAGCCAATCAGTAGCCAGGATCTCAGCCAGAGGATTATGGGACCTAACCAGTGACTTTTTTTGGAAAAAAAAAGGGGTAATTCCTGGCACCAAAGTATTCCACATAAAAAGGCAGTACATGTCTTGTCCCCCCGTAGAAAAAGTGGCCACCCATTGCTGTTTCTGTACCGCACTGTAGTGCTTATCATTGTTTTGATTTTCAGTGATGTGCACTCACTGTTTTTGTCAACACTGTTTTTTAATCACTCTTATCACATAGAACCCTGGTCATCGAAAAAGGTGGCAGAAAATGTAAAAGTTAAAAGGATAACATTTAGAAGGCATAGGGAGATGCAGATGAAGGAGGATAGCAATATGTAAAATGAAATATGTATTATCCACTGCAGTCTAGCACATTCCCCCTCCCCAAAAGTCCTGTTCTCATGTTGTGATATGTGATAATATTTACAGTGTGAAAGCAGTAAGACATGATGGGGTGTGCATGTGCATCATGTTTCATCATGCTTACAAAAATGGGACTGTTTATTCCATATGAGGTTTCTAGTTTTACCTGCAAATTAGATGCTTCTAACACATGGCTCGTGACCAATCAGAACAGCTGCAATCCTGTTCCCATTTTATAAAATGTTATATGCTCTGGTTATGTAGTGGACCGCTCCAGACTAAATCTGTCATTAAAAGATACTGCATGATTTCTGGCAATGTAGTGGAATGCCCCCCAGTGCCCTACCACCCCACAACCCGTACCAGGTCCAGTGACTGTCACAGCCCACCAATTTCATATTATGATATGTAGGGATATTAAATTTTTGGGCACAACAGATAACTATAGATTATGCTGCATACCAATTAACATCTTCAGCATATGGTTTGTATCAGATAGATTGACTTCAATCCACAACTGTATTTAAAATCATCTTACTGAAAGTTGGCAATGGAAGTATGAGGCAGTGTGTGTGTGTGTGTGTGTGTGTGTGTGTGTGTGTATGTGGATGAGGGGTGGGGGAGGGTGGTTGTGGGTTGAACAACTTTCGATCATCACAGAGGCTATTGTCCTCATCCAGTTGGGGTTATGGTCAATGGTCAGTATAAGTAAAATAGGGATCCAAATCTCAGTTTTAATGCCTGCATGCCTACCTACTCTACTGCCCTTCCTGATCATAATTTAGTCTGAGTCATCCATGGTTCAGTGCATGGAACATGGAAGGTATGGGATTGATATCAGCAGATAACTGAGATAAACAAAAGGGAATAAAAAAAAATAATAATGAAGGTTGTGTTAGGTGCAGTTGTTGGGGGGGGGGAACCCCAATTTCTGAAAGGGCTAGAAGAGTGAGACACAGTTTGTGTGTCTGTGTATTGGAGAGCAGGAACCTCACACAATTGATGCAACTTAGAAAGACTGTACTGCATTGTACTGCCAAATACATCACTTGATGAACTATCTTACATGAATGTGGAAACAAAAATAATCGAATAAACTAATTTGTATGGATAATTTGTCATACTATTTTCAGTCTCAATCTCTGACATAAAAATGCAACATGTGGCTCAGTTTCTACATGCAGTTATATCCTAGCAAGGTGTGCAGTATTATGAAAGACCACACCTTTCAGTGACCATAAGACACACCTCTTACGGAGGTGAACCTCATAACACCACAGTGGGTTACGGAATTCCTCAGTACCACCCATCCTGTTGGGTACAGACACGTGCACGTGACACTTCAGCTAATGTCATTTGAGCATTATACAATGGCAATTTGAAAAGGAGAAACCTGATTGGCTTACTGGGTCATTTATCAGTGAATAAATTCTAGTATAACTCATGGATAAAGACTTAGTCAGACGCTTCTGCAAATTGAAATAAGTGCAAAAATAGTCTAGCAATGAATTGGTAAAGCAGAATACCGTAATAATCGGTGCAACTGACTTGCAGTAACGGTTGTTTCATCCCACCTCTGTGCCCCTAAGCACTGGTTCCCGTGACAGTTTGTTGCCTCAAAACTCAGTTTTGGTAAGGGCTCCGACCACTAACAATGATTCCCTCCCGGTTCCCTTGTGATGACCACTGCCTCCCTGGTTCGTACAGCATTTGAACAATTAAAAAAAAAAAAAACACAGAGTCACACCTATTCCTTTCCCCTCAATGCAAAACTAAATGTGGAAGAAAGCACCATCCCCTACAAAAAGTAGTCTACCTAGCAACAGGGAACTATTTAACATACAGATGAAGGATATTACAGAAATAAAATCCATAAACAACTGTTTATTTTCAAGTAAAGTTACTTTAATCTTTTGAAACAAACTTTAAAAAGTGGGACATTGTATAATCGCAATAAACCACTCCAGGGTGTGGGTAATGCTGGGCCTCATGACCAAACCACACCAGGCATGGGTAAATACCCACATAACCCACACTCTGTCATGGATTATTGCTTAAGTAAAGCACCGTAATGATGTTGATAATACGTCATGTTATGCATATTCCATGTGTGTTATATCATCATAATCTGCATTATATCAAACACTCTGTTTACCTGCAGTACATTCCTTTTTATCCAAAGGCAGCCCATTTGGTGCATATTGAACTAATAGGATAAAGAAGCTCTCTAGTCAGGATGTTTGATAAGTTGGTGATAGTTTCTGAATATCACGTTCAATAACCTTTGACAACAGTATTGTTTCAACTTTCCGATATGCCTTTTCATCTATCATGAATTGTGATACAAAGGAATTATATTTTTCATACAACAAATTATCAGATGTCTACATGTGATCATCATATCCAGTTGCATACAATACTTGCATGAGCTGTACAAACAAAAGACAAGACAGTGTGCATTGTGCTGGATTTGACAGCACACCTCAAGTGAGTTATGTGGTACATGGCATCACCATGTGCATCTGAACACCAGAGAAGTGCTGCTAACGCACTACAATTCACAACTTAGAGTGTCTTATTTTGTTTATACAACAGAGTGAGGATTTTTCTTGGGGTAATGGGTGAAGAAATTTACATTAGTAAAGAAAGGAAACTCTTTATGACCAAAGAAAAGTTATTCTAAATTTAAAAAACAAATAGTCTCGACACATTACAGCACTGAAATGTCATTGTGCCCAATATTGTTATGTTATTATAGTATATAGTAAAGCATTGTTCTATATAGAAATCCATCCTTTTCCAAATGCTATTGTGCCACAGTTCAGAGGTCATTGTATGTGATTGTACCCTTATGTGGTAGAAAAGCTTTCTAAAACCCCTAGAGACTGCACAAGTCAGTTTCATTTTTTCCTTTTGAAATTCAAAAAGCTTTGTTAATTCAAATAACATACAGAGGATAAACAGATGCAGAAGTAAAATGCCATGACATAGAACAACCATAGCCCCCCCACCCCTGCAAGTGTCCTCTTGACCTTATCTAAGCTAGGAATATATCTACCTGCTCACGAAGATAAACATGCAAGGACTATATGAGACTGATTAGATCAGATAGCGTATAGTATATGCAGCTTACCCCATTTCTTATCAAAGATCAGGGGCTTGTTATGGAGACTAGCCAACATGCACTCAGTCCTTAGACAAAACAACATTTCTTGTAGCCATTCCTGGTAAGAGAGGGAGGACTGGTCCATCCAGTGTTTTAGGACTCATTTTTTAACAGCCATTGCAATTAAGGAAATGTGGTATCTTCTCTCTCTCACCGCTATCAAACTATAGTCACCGAGGATACAGATTTCAGGTTTGAAAAGACCTTCTAACCCCAGTAAAGGGTCTGCTTTAATTTTAATGGTATTCCAGAGTGATTAGACTTTCACACAAGACCAGAAAATATGTAGTAGAGAACCCACATCAAGACGGCACCTGGTGCAGGTGGGTGAGGAGATCCGTCCCATTTTGGCAAGTTTAATCGGTGTATAGTAAAGATAATGTAGGATATGGAATTGGGTCAGTCTGAGCCTGTCCTGAGAAGTATAAATGCATAAATCTCTCTATATAGTATGCCAATTGGAAGATGAAGAGGGAAGAAGAGAGTCACAATATGGGGATGGGTTCAATCCAGACGGGATGAGAAAGGTGAGGATTGATGAATAGACCCTGGAGATACCATGAGGTTTAGAGACTAGGTCTTTAAGAGAGAGTACTAGCTAGGACTGGTCCATTTGCCATGGCCAGAACCAAACCACTGCAACAGGAGGTGTCTCAGCTGATACAGTTTAAAGATGGAGGAAGACCCCAACTGGAACTTTTGCAGGATAGATGGTGAGGAAAGCAATGTGCCTTGGGAGTCCAGGTCTGAAACTGCAGCCTTGGATAATTGTGGGAGCCAGGTACTTGACAGTACCTTTCCATCAATTTTGAAGTTGTTATTGTTAAAAATAGGTTGAGATATATCTTGGGAGGGACGATATTTTGGGGCAGCACAAAACTGAGAATATACTTTCAATGAGATGCCTATCACTGAGGTTTTTCAATGAGGTTGGTAACAATTTCCAGGGCGTAAAGAGAAGGGAAGTCCCGGATAAGTGAGCCTTATGTATTAGGTCAAGCTCTAATTTAAGCCAGATAGGGAAATATTCCATGGATTGATAGGTTGGAGATGAAGAGGTCCATTTGAATACTTTGTGCAGGTGACTGGCCCAATAGTAAATTAGGAAGTTAGGAAGTTTGAGACCACCTAGTGATCTAGGTAATGAAAGTTTCTTATAAGATCTTCTGGGGGGCTTATCCAACCAAAGGAATCTGGAGATGATAGCGTGGATACATTTAAAGAAGGAGAGAGGTAACCAGAGGTTAAGTATATTGAGAGGATAAAATAGTCTAGGAAGAATATTCATTTTTATTATGTTGATTCTATCCCAGAGTGAGAGCGGGAGCAACTTCCATCTATCTAGATCTTGTTGAAGAGTAAGTATTAGGTCGTCCAGGTTGTGCTTCTTTATAATGGACATGTCATTGGACAGGTATATGCCTAGGTATTTTTCATAATGCGGACCCCAGTGCATACCGAGGTGGGCAATATCTGATTTTAGGGAGTGGTAGTTGAGGTGTAGGACCTCTGTTTTCTCCTGATTGAGTTTATAGTTGAAGAAAAGTCCAAACTGCTGGATGATTCTTAGGGTTGCAGAGAGTGAGTCAAGGAGGAGGGAAAGGTGCAGCAGGATATTATCCACATACACTGAAATGGTGTTGGCTGTGTCTCCTATTAGTGTGCTGGTAATAGCGGGGGAGAGTTTAAGTTGCCTGATGAGAAGTTCTAAGTAGAGATTGAAAAGCAGAGGAGATAATGGGCAACTCTGACTGGTGCCAGAAAACAGGGGAAAGCTAGACGAGAAGACCCCATTGCAACATATTTTTGCAGTGGGTGCTGAATAGATTGTCCTGATCCAACACAGAATAGTCATGGGAAATCTGAGCTTCTGTAAAGTGGTCAGGAGAAAATTCCAATCTACCCAGTCAAATGTCTTTTCCACATCCAGTGACACCACTAGTATACCCTAGAGCAAAGGAGGTAGAGAGGTGATATGATTGAAACATTCAAACATCTTAAGGGCATTAACAAGGTGAAAGAGTCTAACATGTTTCAATATAAGAAAAATAGCAGGACAAGAGGATACAGCATGAGATTAGAGGGAGGCCAATTAAGGGGGAATGTGAGGAAGTTCTTTTTCACAGAAAGGGTGGTGGATGCATGGAACGGCCTACCTCAGGAAGTGGTGGATATGAATACAGTGCAGGGCTTCAAACAGGCATGGGACAGGCATAAGGGAGCAATAAAGATGAGTATGAATAGATAGGCCATTGACAGAGTACAGGCCTATGGCACATTCATAAAATAGAGAAAAAATAGGCAGACTGGATGGGCCTTGTGGTCCTTATCTGCCATCAACTTCTATGTATCTATGTTCTATGTAGAACTGTGGGGGAACTCGAGTCTCTGGCTGTGGAGAGAATGTGTTCCAACTTGCGCAAATGATTGGATGAGGAGTGAGCTGGGACGAAACCAACTTGTTCTGGACTGAGAAGACAAGACCAGACAGTATTAATCCTTGTGGCAAGAATTTTGGTTAGGAATTTAAGGTCATAGTTTAACAGCGATATAGGACGGTAACTAGAGACCTGGTTCGAGGGTTTGCCCGGTTTCAGCAAGAGGACTGTCTGGGCTTCTAAAATTGATGGATCCAAAGTATCAGTTTTATGCACGTATTAAAAGAGGCGGAGTAGCAAGGGGGCTAATTCTTTGGAGAATGTTTTATAGAAATTGGAGGAGAAACCATCTGGACTGGGAGCCTTGTCCAGGTGTAGACTATTAATTGTGATGAGGATTTCTGCAACCGAAATGGGGCAGGATAAAAGTGACTGTTGACTGTCAGAAAACCTGGGTAGGGGAGTTGTGTCCAGATATTTCATGATATCCTTTTCCCAGGGCCTTGAGTTTCTGGCACCATAAAGATTTTTGTAATATACTTCAAACTCTTTAGCTATATCTCTGGGTGAGGTCCTGATAGTACCATCACCGGAGAGAATAGCTGGGATCAATCTAGAGGCCTCACATTTCTTCAGACGTAAAGCCAGGAGACACCCTGCCTTCTCACCTTGCTCAATGTACTTAGACTGGGTTGTCAGGATGGCGTACTCGCCCTTCTCCCTCAGTAAGTCAGAGTATTTGTCTCTGAGACATGTGAGGTTCTTCAATGCTTCCTCAGATGTGGAGGGAGAAATGGTTTGCTCCAAAGCTGTGATTTGAGACAAGAGGTTTTTCGCTTCTTGTTCTCGTATCTTTTTATGCTTGGATGCTAAATGTATAAATTCACCCCTGAGGAAGCATTTGAGGGCACACTATTCATGATCAGCTCTAGCCACTGACCCTGAGTTAGTTTCATTGTAAGACTGAATCTGGCTTTTAATCTTAGAGACCACAAAAGGGTCTTTAAGAAGTTGATTATTCAATTTCCAGGAAGTGTCTTTCTGTAAAAGAGGAGAGAGGGAGAGTGATAGCCAGGTCAGTACATGGTCGGACAGGACCCTGGGAGTTATACCATTGTCAAAGGCTCCTCTCATCTCTGATTGACTAATTAGGAAAAAAATCTAAAAGGAAGTAGGAGCCATGGACAGTGGAATAGTATGAGAATTCTTTGGCGTGAGGGTGGAGGGTCCTCCATGGATCACATAGACCTAGTGATTCCATCATGTCACGTATTTATTTATTTATTTATTTGTAAAATCAGTTTACAACCTTTGAGCCAGAGGCTCGTTTCCAAAGGTACTTCGTCACATAAAGACATACATTGTGTTTTTGCTTACATAGCGTAGGTTTGCAAAACAATAGGCGTTCAACAGAGGCGCCACGTCACATTGTGGTCAGACAAATACATTTGGAGTTTACAGGCATGCGGTAAGTTGAGAACAGGTTAACACAAAGTTGGTATCAATAGTGAGCAATCTAGTAGGTAAACACTGAAACAGCTGGTACTGGCCAGGTTAAACATAAGCATGGTGTACAGGGAAGTGGTGGTGGGGATGGCTGGGTGGAGAGCGCCCGGGAGGCGTTGTCAAGAGAAGTAGAGGTGGAGGCAACTTTCAGAGACAGGAGCAGTTACAGTGTTGATGATGTGGTTTCAAGGGTGGTTTGAACTTAGAGATGGTGGTGGCATTGGAGATGGGGGCAGGGAGAGAGTTAAACCAGGTTGGGGCTCTATAGCAGAAGGACCTCTGGCCACGGCTGGTTCTTGATCTGGGGACCATTAGAGTGGTCTTGTTGGAGACCGTGTTGCAATGGTGGGAGGGCTCTGGTGGATGGATGCCGTTACCGGGAAGAGCCAGTAGGGTTTTTGTGAGGAGACAGGTTTGGTATTGGAGCCGTTCATCTAGGGTAAGCAATTTGGCCTCAACATACAGCTGACAGGTGTGAGTGAGCCTGGGGGCACCAGTAATCAATCTGCAGGCTTTGTTCAGGGTTAAGTGAATTTTTTTGAGTGCAGTGGTGTCGGCAGCACCATACACTGGTAGGCCATAGTCTACAAGGGACAGAACGGATGATGTAACAGCGAGCCGGAGAGCATTTGGGGGAAGGCAGGTTCTATGGCGGAAGAGAATGCCCAGCCGTATGTTAGCGGCGGATGTTAGGGCATCGATGTGGTTGTGAAATGTGAGGGCTGAGTCGAAGGTAACCCCAAGGTATTTGTAGGAGCAGACTTGTTCCAGTGGCTGATTGGTACTTGGAAGGATATAGAGTGGGTGGTTGCCAGCTTTGTTTTGGGGGTGGGAAAAGAGCATAGCTTTGGTCTTTTTAAGATTGATGACCAGTCTGCGCTCCTTAAACCAGGCTTCGGCACTGTTGAATGATTGCTGTAGGGTGTCCTGGAGGGAGATGGGATTGCGGTGGGTGGCAAAAAGGACAGCGTCATCTGCATACAGTAGAATTTTGCCAGGGCAAGCACTGGGCATGGTGTTCGGATAGAGCGAGAAGAGAAGGGGGCCCAGGATGGAGCCTTGGGGGACCCCAGAGTGAATGGGATGGGTATCGGAGAGTGTGCTATTGATTTTTACACACTGCGATCGAGTGTCAGGATAGCTTGTGCACCATGCTAAGGGGCCAGCTGAGAGACCAGTGTGGCAGAGTGCATTCAGCAGAAGTGGATGGGAGACGGTGTCGAAGGCCTTTGAGAGGTCTATGAACACTGCACCAGCTGGGAGCTGGTATCCAAGGAGGAGTGTAGGAAGTTGGAGAATTCAATTAGGGCAGTGCTGGTACTGTGACCAGCACGGAAGCCATGTTGCTCTGGGCATAGAATGTTATGCTTAGCCAGATAATCAGTGATTTGAATGGCCACCACTTTCTCCAGGGCTTTAGAGATGGGGGAGGATGGAGATTGGCGGTAGTTGTTGGCCGATGACCTGTCGCCTTTGTGAATTGGTGTAATAATGGCTGTTTTCCGCTGTGGAAATTGTCCCAGCCAGAGTGACTGGTTAATTAGGCTGGTGAGTGGGGCAAGGACTTCATCTAGCACCAGCCTGAGGATACTGGGGTCCAGTGAGTCATTGCCGGACTGTTGCCATTCAAAGCTTTGACTAGGATGGGTCTGGCTTCCCGGGTGGAAATCTTGAGCAGGTGGAAGCTGGGGCGCTGGAGGATAGGGGGAGGTTGGTTGGGGGGAGGATCAAAGAAATTACTAGGGAGGACTGAGCTGAGGTCAGTGAAAGCGGTGTTGAACCAGTTAGCTATGGTGGCAGGCTCGGTGGTGGTAGTGCCATTTCTAGTGAGCTGGGATGGGGCAGGGGAGCGAGCTTTTCCGTTAAGTTGCTTAATATTATCCCAGAAAGTCCGGGCCGAGCCCCAGGAGGAGGTAAGGGAGGCCTGGTAATGGTCGGCCTTGGCTTTCCTGATGGCCCATGAGCACTTATTCCGGGCTGCATTGTAAGCCTGCCTATCAGACAGACGACCCGTTTCAGTGGCAAGGTGCCAGAGGTTATCCCGATTCCTTAGTAATTGTAGAAGGGCGGGCTAACCCAGGTGCATTCTGTTTTTGGACGGATTTTGGTGAGGCGAAGAGATCACAGGCCATGTTGAAGGTGTGAGTGAAGAAGGCAAGGGCAGTGTCAATGTCAGCAGCATGATGAATGGGGGACCAGTTTATCTGGGTGAGGAATACTTTAAGTTTTTTCAGCCCACCAGGGCGGAGGCGCCTGTGGAGGGTGGTCTGGGCTTTGGGTTTGGGATTGGAGGCAGCCTGAATGAAATAGGATAGGAGAGTGGTCACTTAGGGAGTCTGGGAGGACCTGGATGTTTTGGATTTTATGGGGTCGGTTAGTTATAATAACATCCAGAAGGGTGCTGTTACCTCTCTTAGGGTTTATTCTTGTGGGCTGAGTGACGAGTTGCATCAGGTCTTGGGCGGCAAATGAGTCTCTGATCGCAGATGAGGAGGTACTGAGCCAATTTACATTAAGGTCCCCAACTAGGATTTGTTCTGTCTTATGGTGGAGGGTTGCCAGGTAGTCCGTTAAAGATACCAGGGCGGGTGCTGGTTCTTTGGAGGAGGTGGCTGTGGTGAGATAGAGAGGGCTCCTAGGCAGGTCCAGGCGTGAGTTTGAGAGTAGAGCCTGGGCCCCATTTACAAGGGCAGGGGTGGGGAGTGCGTGTCCAAGTATTGTGTCCCTAGTGTAGATTGCACAGCCACCCCTCGTTTGCCTACTCGGTCCTCCCGGTATAAGTTATAGCCTGGGAGGAAATAAATGAGTCAGGGGTGGATTTGGACAGCCATGTTTCAACCAGGGCTATGATGTCTGGTTGATGAGCAAGGCCCAGCACTGTAGGGTGTCAAATTTCTTCAGCAGGCTGCATATGTTCATGGAGGCTACTTGAAGACCAATGGACTGGGTGGGTGGGTGCAGGGCCTGGGTTGGGATGTATGTTCCCTGTTAGGAGTAGAAGGAGGAGAAGTGCTCTGGTCAGAGGGTGCCAGATGGAGAGTCTACGCCGGGAGTGATAGGATGAGGAAGGGGGTTTAGTAGAACAGGGGGTGGGTAGTGCAGCACAGGCAGAGAAGGCTTGTGTGATCAGAAGCGCAAGGGAGCTGGGGAGGAAGGTAATGTCTGGATGGGGGTGAGGTGGAGAGGAGCATATGGGGTGTGTGGAGGAGGAGGGAGGGGGAGGAGCAGTGGTAGAGGAGGAGGGGAAGACAGGAGGGTAGGTAGGAACACTGGAATAGAGAGGCTGAGGGTTAATAGGGACAATAGGGTTGGTGGAAGGCAAAAGAAGGAGGAGAAGAGAGAGGCTGGCGAGCAGGGGGTGCACATGCATAGTTGGTAAGGGTGGGGGCGCTGAAGTGAAGAACGAATGGTGTACTAGGATGATAGTAGTGAAAGGTCACTTCTAAGCCTAGTTGCTGCTATGGTGTTGTGGCAGGGTTGGTGCCTGAAATACACAGGGTAGTAGGTTCAAGTCTTGACCAGGGTAGCAGGAAGGAGTTGGGTTCAAGGTCCGCTGAAGCACTCAGATAACACTTTAGCAGTGTCTGAGGGTTAGAGCGTTTTTAGAGTTTTGAAATCCTGTAGTAATAATAGACAGGTGTGCTAGCTGAGTGGTGGGACTGCTGACTTTGGAAGTGAGGGTGCAGGGTGCAAAGGCAGCAAGAGAGAAGTGGTAAACTTATATTTTGGCAGGTGGGGGGGGTAAGAGATTAAAAGGCTTAGAAAGTAGGAATAAAATAGGTAGGCAATGTGGTCCAGAGGCAGAGCTGCTGATTCTGACTACAAGGGTACTGGGTTTGAGCACAGTTCAGGGGCAGAGTGTAGAAAGTTTTTTTAATTCAGAGAAGGAGGGAGGAAGGGTTAAGAGTTTGAAAGTAGAGGTGGATGTTGGCCTGGTTTATCGGCTTAGTGGTTAGTCAGTAGACTTTGGACAAAAGGGTACCAGGATTGATGCTGGCAAGTGCTTAGTGGTAGGCTGATGGGAGGAGTGAGGAGAGTAGGTGGTAGAATGATTCAAAGGGAACTGCAGCGACCTCTAGTGGGTCAGCTTTCAAGCAGTGGCTAGGAGGGGGTAGAGAGTTGAAAGAGGAGCTAGAGTGGAGAGTGTAGTGACCCCTAGTGGTAGGTGTCTATAAGCTGCAAATGGGAAAGTGGACACTTAGTAAAAAGGAGGTAGGTCATGTGATGTAACATGTGACCTGCCAGTAGCAATAAATGAAGTGCCGACTGTGGGTGGGTGGGAAGTGCCTCACAACAGTCAGGCTGTAGTGCAGGACACTTTACCCCTTACAGGGTCTGGCAATCCCCAAATTCAGTCTCCGCTGCTGGGCTGAGTAAGGAGTGTTGAGAAGAAGAAAGAGGGGCCAGTGGCCTGCCTGACCTGTCCAGATCCTGGGTTAGTGTGGTATTCCAGTCGGGATCAGTATGATTTCCCGAATATAAACTTCCCAACTACAAATAAACCGACAATTAATTACTGACCTTGCAAAGTGACTGATGAAAAAGATACTGACAAATAGTATTCCCAACACAGATGCATTGACAGACTGAAGAAATATTTCAGCATTTGCAGAAGCTAGTATTAACAGACTGTAAACCAAAACCAACCAAATTAACCCAGCATTTACTCACTCACTAGCAACTATAACAAGGAGGTTGGGGATGAGTTGAGTATTGCAAAGAAATATTGCCACAAGAAAGTAATATATTCTGACAAAGCAGGCATAACACAGAGCTACAAAATAGTTGGAGAACTAGATATTTGTGTTTGTGGTGCACATCTCACATGGTAGGTCTAGGTACACGGACTCAAACTCGTTGACAGTCAGCCTTGAGCAGCAAGAACAACCGAAAGTTTGGACATCTAAGGCTCTGACTTGTAAATGCTCTTAGGTGAAACAAAAGTACACTCATCAGCACGTGAGTGGTAGCAGGAGACCCGTACTCAACTTACCTGAGACGTTCAGTTGCCCGCCCTGGAACCATTTAATCTTGCCATTGGGAAAGTCACAGTCGCTGACCGTCTTGAAAGGCTTGCTCCACAGCAATTGCTCCTTGGCCAGCACGCCCCAAAAAGTGTTTGGGTCCCACACGGAGAGGGCGTACAGATCATTGTAGGATCGTACCCCGGGGAAAACGCTCATCTCTGGCGTTAAGGAGTTAACACTCCAGGTAGAGGTGGTGTTGCTATGGCCTAGCCTCCTCTGCAGATACGACAGATCCAGTTGCCTTATGGAGGGTCTTTTGTAGCAGACGTTTTTAGACATGCTCCTGTAGAGGACATGCAGAAATCTGCTGCTGTGCTTGCATTTTGCTGCCATGTTTCTGGAGAATAAAGATGCTACCATAGCCAATCAGAGAATGTATTATTCACTGAAATGATGGCCTTTCACTAGCCGCATTACTGAGTGTTTGTGTCTGTTGGGAGAATCTTCGTTGGTAAAACTGCAACACCGGGAAGGTAGGATTCGGGAAATAAATTACGGGATTATTGTCGTCGGGAAGTTTAATGTCGGGGAGATTGTACTAGACCCTTCCAGTCACCCTCAAGAATTATAATGGTGGGAAAAAGGGAGGCCAGACGATCTGCAAGTTCCATAAAAAATTTAGGGTCATTATTATTGGGACCATAAATACTGCCTAATATAACTTCCACCTGGTCAAGGTGTCCCTTCACTAGTATATACCTCCCATGTGGGTCAGATATAGTTTTGGAGAGTTGGAAGTTTACATTCCTACTAAACAGAATTGCTACACCTCTGCTCAAGGAGTTGAAACCTGCTACAAATTGCCTGTGGAACCAGTTCCCCTCAGTGAACAACAGATGTGTTTCCTGGAGAAAGGTTATTCTACATTGCAGTTGAGATAAATGACTAAGTACTTGATATATCTTGGTATGGGACCTTGCACCCCTAATATTCCAAGATGCAAATTTTAGGAAACTAGTTATTCTTTTTTAATAACTATAACAATTATGCAACTATTAAATCCAGATGGGGACACTCCGCAGACCCACCCCTTACCCCCACCAGGTCCTTTGTTCAGCCACCTTCCGATCATACTGAGTCAAAATATAAACTATGGTACAGACTCCCTGGTGCTGATAGTGAAGAAAGGAAAGCCACACACCCTTCCCCATGAAGAACCCCCCCACAATAAGAGCAACATATAATAATAATAATAAGATGACATAACATCTCCCCCCTGCCCCAGCCAAAAAACCCACAATATTTACAATACATTCACCCTCCCCAAGAAGTGATACAGAATGAAATGCTGAGATAGAAGCGTAAATTAGAAACCCCCAATTCCATAGACCAGCATTGAGGGACAGGACCCCTATGTAATGGTGTCGGTATGATTCTCCCTTGGGGTACAAAGCCTGAGGCTGTGCAACATATGGTGAAACCTGGGAAGTGAAGATTGTGTTGAGAGGGCCACTTGTGACTTTTTCCAGGTCATCGAACCAGGTAACCACCAATATGCAGAGAGAGATATGGAGGTAAAAAGGGGAGAAAAGAGGGAAATATAAAGGTCCCTTTTCTTGGTGGTCTATGGAATCCACTCCTCTAGCCAGGCTGTAATGAGCTGCCGCCTGACAGAGATATGCACTGACTGTATCCCCCCCCCAATTGAGCCCAGCAGTACCAGGATCATCAGCAAGTATATGGGGCATATTGCAAGGAGAGTGAATATTGGGTTATAAGAGGGGCGTTAGAAATATGTATGGGCATGAGAAGAATGGCTCTTGCTTTGGGGATAGAGCTTGAGACTGCTTGAATGCAGTGCGAAGAGGAAAGCACCATGCAAGAGTCACAGAGGGAGTCGTGGCAGTACTGGGAAACTAAGTAGGCTGAAAGGGGGCTTTCTCTAGTGGTGAAGTCAGATCTTCTGGCCCTGCAATGGCTCGAAAGTGGAGACCGGAATCAGGCCGCATCGCAGGGGAGCCAGGATTGCAAATCAGAGAGAATCAAAAGGCGAACCCCTTCCCCTAGCCCAGCACTCCAAACACAAATCAACCCAAGAGTTCCAAACGCCAGGCTACCCCAGCCCAAATCCAAGTCCCAGGCACACCAGCAAGCAGGAGCTACACTCAGAGTCTCCCTGTGCCAGAAGGATCGAAGCCCTGGGACCAGAGTCCAAGCACAGCTCGACATCCACACAACAGGAGAAGATGAATGGCAAGAGTCAAACAGCTGCAGGGCCTCCAACAAGGTAGGCAATAATTGAGTTGGGTTGCTCAAGTGATCTTGAAGAGATCGGGGAAGAGGGTTGCCAGTTCTTGGGTTGCTTGTTCCGGGGAGTCATAGTTGTGCCACTGCTCCTCTGACCAGACCTGTAGGCAGGCAGGGTATGCCATCCTGAAGCGGATACTGGCAGCAATCAGTTTTGACACAGTGGGGTGAAAGGCTGCTCTCTTTTTCCTCATCTCTGCAGGTAAATCCTGAGTGATCCGCAGGTTGTAGCCCTCCCAGGTGATGGATTGTAGTTCACTGGCCTTCTGAAGGATATGTTGTTTCTTGAGGTAACTGAGAAATTCAAACATGAATGGTCTGGGGGGAGAGCCAGTGGGAGGACAGGGTCAGAGAGAGAGAGAGAGAGAGAGAGATGAGCTCTTTTGATCAAATAGGATGGATTATAGGGTGAAGAACCAGCTACTTTTGCCAGAAGCTTTTGGGTAAAGGTAACTGGAGAGGAGCCTTCAGCAGATTCAGGAAGCCTGAAAATAATCAGGTTGCTTCTGTGGCTTCTCCCCTCTAGATCTTCTGTCTTATCTTGTAGCCTAGAGATTTGTTGCTTAAGACGAATGATCTCTGGATCTGTCTTCATCTTCCATTGTTCTAAGGAAAAGGTGCAAGCCTCGGTGTCCCCCACGTACCAGCCCAGATCACCCAGATCGGCCCTTAGTGACTTCAGTTCTGCTGTGATGTCTTGCAGGGCTTCCTTGAATGGCTGTAATTCTTGCAGGAATCAGTCCTCTGTAAGGGGGATAGCAGCTGCTGGAAGAATGGACTGACAGCCGGTCTGGGGGCCCTGCGCTTTGGATTTTTCGTGGCCTTCTCCGGAGTGTTCAGCGGCATGTGTCAGGGTAGGGCCTACCGCATATCTACCTCCATCCTGAAATATAGGCGGCCGGTGAAGGATTTGTGCCAGATGATACACTCTTCAGGATGCTAGGTAAAGACTCCGATGGTCCTCTGGTGAGGACTTTGCTCTTTAAATTTTAGATTTTGCTCGGATGAGGTAGAGAAGAGCGAGAGCTCGAACCCAGTGCTACTGCTCAGGCACAGGCATCACGTGATCTCCAAGTCAGTTTCATTTTGAAAGAGAAAAAACACAATGTACACATTTCACATAATACTATACACTATAAAAAAACAGGATAAGCAAGTGTGTTCTGCCACCTCGGGGTTCTGATTTCCATGGACCACTTGAGCTTCACTCTCGAGGTCAGAGGGAATTAGAACCCCTCCACGGCAGAACACACTGGTAGTGCATAGTTACCCATCCAGTATTCTCTATGTTTTAATGTGAATGTTTGTTTGTTAAGGTCTGAATCAAACCAATTTTGTCTGTGCAACATTATTGGGATATACAGAACCTTTCTTATGTCATAAAGATTTCTTCATTGTGTCCACAGGAATCATTATGCACATGGGCAGATGGGAAAATCACAACTCGGCTCATCCAGTTTGGAATTATTGCTTACTGGGATGTCCTGCTGTCTGGAATCACATTGCCTTATTAAGCAACTTGTGGGTGCTCATAGGGACACTGACCACTGTACATGAAGAGTCATCACACCTTACCTTCAGTAATACTCATGACACTGGGGGATGGTGAAGGTAAGTTGTCA
Source organism: Neoceratodus forsteri (assembly GCA_016271365.2). NCBI lineage: Eukaryota > Metazoa > Chordata > Ceratodontiformes > Ceratodontidae > Neoceratodus > Neoceratodus forsteri. The sequence continues at coordinate 289,925,399 of CM057456.1, forward strand.
CCACTTCACTTTCACAAAAAGTATAACACTGCCACACAGATACGATGGTGTAGCCTAATGAGACATCCATCGTGCAAGCTGTGTTCACAGAAGCAATGTCATTAGTAAAGTTCTATTAAGTGTTTAGTGTGATGAGTCTTCCTTAGAAGAATCTTCATGGGATTACTTGCAAAGACATATGCCAAGGCCAGCTATCATATAGACTGTTTCCTACAGTATCTAGTATACTAACTCGCAGCATCAATGAGGCATCCATCTATTACAGGACACATCAAATACACGTCTTACTGCAGCCATTACCTTTTTCACCCAGCTTCATTGAGCTTGTCATGTGCGCATTCCCAGAACAGTGGATCTTCGTGTACATGAATATTTTGAATCTGGTTTAGGATTGAATTAAGCTTTGCCGTCATTACTTCACCATTCCCACTCGGTGTAGATTGTGAGATCCAGTACAGCGTGTAACCCCTTGGCGGTGCCACCCCCAGTGCTACACCCCTGCCTACTACCCTGGACAGAGGCTGAGGGGGTTCAGTTCGCTAACTTATAACATTTTTTAAAACCTTTGCACAGTGCCTCCACTCAGGGTGCTTTACGTGGGTGAGATGGTACTGGGTGTAGCCCCCTGAGCTGCTACACCACCCACGGTGACCAGTTACATTTCCCAGACATGCCCCAAGATACAGCTCCCCACATTTCAACATTTTGAATTAAAGGCTCTCTCTAATAATATGCTCACACAGGATTTCAAACAACAACAAGATATTTATTTCGGGGGTAATAAAGGAGCTAGGAAAGGGAAACAGGAGGAGCAGAGGATATCTTACCATATTTACACATGTACAGAGATAATTTTGGATTTTGCTGGTGAACCCTCCTGCTGGGTGGCTACATATTAACAGGCAGACATAAATCACATTTTACCATTCGACTTAAGACATCCAGAGCCCTGGCTATCTAGCTGCTGATAAATCAGATGTTAAACATGATTATCAATATTACCCACACTGGTACCAGTCCCAGATACAACAGAAACCCCGCAATCTCATACCATACTGGTTAAACAGATACCACAGTCCAAGATGTTGCAGGCCTGATGGAGTTGCAGCTGGTCGAGGTGGCCGGCTATTAATTTGAGGGTGGGGGCAACTTGGAACCAGATTTTTGTAAAGCAGCAAATTACTATTTACAACCACAGCAGGGATTGCCCTGCACTTTAGCAGACAAAGCAGGGATTGCCCTGCACTTGCAGACTTCTGAACATTCCAGAACAAACTATGTGGATCTTATATCATGAACATTCAGCACAATATTTGAAAGTCCCATCCAAAGCAATAAGAGTAATGCTTCTGTCAAGCATCCTAAATGCAGTTTAAACACGGTCACATCCAGTACTTTATATACCAAAAGGCATCCATCCAGAGTAAGTTGGCAACGACACTTTTATCAAGCATCCCATATTTTAGTCACAGGCAGTCACATCCAGTACATTCTATATACCAAGAACATTATCCACAAGCGGAGTCCTATCCAGCACGTCTAGCCATTTAACACTTATACCAAGCGCTCTTAGACGAAATTCTGTGCAGACACAGGTACATTCTCTTTAAGGTATCTTAGACATTAATATGTTCTAGGGCCTCCTGTCTCATGAAATGGCAAGCGTGTCTTGGCAGACAGCTCCACGATGGCAGGACTCTAACCCATAGCTACACATTTATATGATTCACTAAGTCCAGCATCTTGCTGCATCTGCAGATTAGCTATTTGGGCCACAGACAAGATGCATCCATTACTTGAACTAGGCAGTCTCTTATTGGGTTAGTAGCCCAGGCTGATGACTTCAATACTTCACACTTAACAGCACACATTTCTTAATGGGGCATGGAGCCCACAAGATTACTTGCTTAGCTTCTCCCTTGCACCGGGGGGTACAAGGGTACTCACTCAGATCCTCCACAGGTCTCATCAGCGATCAAGGCATCCTGAAGACTCTTCAGCTCTCTCACCGCTGAGGTACTTGGTCAGCGCCTCACCACTGCATGATGTCATCTGGTCTGGTCAGCGCTCTCACCGCTGCTGGACATCCGATTCTTCAGTCCACATCTTTCCCCGACGTGGGAGGGAAGGCTAGCCTCTGGAGGACAGTACTGGCAACCTCCAGACTAGCTGTTTTAGAAAGCCCAATTATTGTAAGTAGTTAACTGTTAACTGAAGAAAATAACAAATGCCCTCTGAAGACTAAAAGGGATTGAATTAAGTGACCCAGGCCTGATGGCATGGCTGGAGCCTGAGCCCCTCCCCCATGGGGGGCTCCCAGCAGGCTGAAGCCTGCTCTGCTGCTCTCTCTCTCTCTCTCTCTCTTTCTCAGCTCTGCATCTCTGAATGCATCTCCAGACAAACTGGCAACATTGTCTCTTTATAGAGCTCCCAGCTGGACTCCTGATTGTTAGCAGGGATGGGGTGACATGTCTCCAAGTTGCTGAAGGACCTGTCAATCAGTACACTCGAGGCACAACTGGGTTGTGGAATTTGCGCCTAAAATAATGTCCCTGGAAGCCCCCATAAGCACTTGGGTGGTTACCCATAAGATGCAGTGAAAGTCCCACAAGTCCTGGCTTTCTATTGCTGCAATTCCAATTGGCTGTACTGCTGGCAATGGCTGCTTAACCCACTGTCCCTTATAGCAGATTAGATACAGTCCTGAATAATGTCCTGGTGCAGCCAGAAAGAAGTAATTATTTACCCCACATGCCCCACAGTTCTATAGCTTAAAGGCTGTACTTGCAGTCACTGCACAGATGAAAAACATGGCTCTTTTAGTTTTCCTGCCACTACTGCACTTATGCAAGCTCCCCTTGCAGCAGCTGACAGGCTGACACACAGAGTTCAGATACTGGAATTGCCAGGGAAACAGTACTCATTTTAACTTTAAGCACTTTTCCCCACATGCACAGTATATTCCCAACAAGCAGCAACAGTTCCATTATGTAAAGCATTTTAATTCTTTACTTTTCAGCTGGAGCTGAACATAGCTACCCTGGAGGCAGCCAGACACACTGTTATGCATTATTCAGATGACCGGGGCCCTGCACAGGCATACTCAAATGAGCCCTGGTCAGAACTCCTTTAATTTCCATCTGAGCGGTCCCCCAGCAGGCTGTCTGTGGTTACCGGGTCCCAAATAGGTGGAAGGGATCCCGGGACCCACGGCGCAGTCCCCCAGGCAACCGCAAAACAAGCAGCTCCACATCAAAGGCGCTTTGCGTGTCAACGCGACTCCCGCTGCCCTGGAGGCAGCACTTTTGCAGCGGGAGCCCGCGGTCAGCAGTTTAAACCCCAAGGGGCTGGATTTTCATTTGACTGCAAGCTGGGGCACAAATGAGGGCAAACAGGACCTGGGAAGCCAGAAAAATTAGAGGCCAAGTCAGGAGAAGCCCAAGAAACAGACTGAGAAGGACAGAACAAACCGGGCTAAGGTAAACCCAGACTGGCATTTCTAGGAACCCCCATTTGCAAGGAGGTTGCACAGTGTATTCCATATGCTGGGGATCCATTGCTTGATAATATCACATCCTGATTGACCAGAAACCATTTCTAGCTTCTTTGTTACTGCTGATTAAAAAATACTGATGTGATTAAATTAAGACACAATGTTGACTCCTAGGTATGGGAAATCAAATATGTTGCTGGACCACATACTGTCAATAGTTTTTCATCAAAACTGGTTTTGCAATCGGCCCACCAGTGCTTTGGTACTGCTACAGTTTGCGACGCCAGCTACCCATGTCGAGGATCGGACTCAGGTGGCTGGAAGATCCAACAAGGGAGACATAGTGAGTGACAGTTTGCATGCTCTTCATGCGGGGGGGGGGGATTTTAAATGTCAGAGTGTACATTGCCACTGGGATACCACAGGTTGGCATAATGGGGACCTGCGGTGGGGGTTGTGGTGTGTTCCAGAAAAATCTGCATCTTTACATTATGTCTCCAGGAAGTATTCATGCCCCAAGTAACCCAACCCAATTGTGTGGAATGGTGCCCCACTCCACCAGAGTTCACATGTAGCTGTCACAGAGCTCCACCCTCCCCGACAATGAGCACTCAGCTGGAACACACAGCTGGAACACCCATTTAAAAAGTGGATATCTGGTGGATTTGTACAGAGTTGATATTGAGGATTAGGGGGTAATGGGCCACCCATGGAGACTCACAAGTCAAAAACTCCTTCCCATAAACAACCACACTTGCTGTGTGCATCTCCCAGCAAGAACTGACTGTGTGCACCCCTCCCCACCCCCACCCCTGCACAGCAGGAACCAGAATCACACATCGCATTGTAGCTGATCACCACTGGAACACCTGTTGCCAATAAGCAACCCATGGACAGGTCAGCAGTAAGCTACACACACAAATAAAAAAACAATGTTGAGACTGAGTGGGCTGGATGAAACTTGTGGATGTCAATGAGCCACTTCTGGGCATTCACATAATAAATTTTGTGATACACTTTTAGAGATGTGCAAAACTGTGAATTTTGTTACTTGAAATATTTTGCGAAATATGCGCATTTCATGAAATATTTTGCAGGCACAAAATGTGAAATTTCACCCACGGAAGTTGAAATTTCACCCATGGAACAGTGAAATATCGCCTTCTGCAGGCAACATTTTTCCTTTTCGGGTGAACTTGTGAATTTTGTGGTGAAATGTCACCTTTCGTAGGTGAAATTTTGCAACTTTGCACCCTGCCCAAAAATTTTGTGGAACCGTGAAATTTACGAAATGTTTTGCACTACAAAATTGCCGATTTCAAGGCAATTTCGCTGGCAAAATTTAATTTTGCATCATCTCTATACACTTGATGTACATTAACCCCATGTTAACCATGTGCACAGATCTATGAATGTTGCTAGTAATATGTGTTTCTAGTGTATAAAGGTGGGAAAGACGACTACTCACCCAGTTGACCACCAGCTCATCTACTGCATGACTCCTTCACCTACATGCGACTCCTGTGATCTTCCTCCATCACACTAATGCTTATGCACATTATTGGAAATAAGAATTTTTTTATTAACAACAGGATGAACAGTAGGGATTGCACCCTTGGCAAGTTTTAAGTGTTTTGTGAACTTCATTTTGAACTGCATATAATTAGAAAAATTATCTGGAGTGAAATGTGGCAAGCAGATACTGTAGCTGGTGCTGCTGCAGCTTGTTAGTCCCACCAACTTTATAAAATGTATCCATTTTTTAAAATGTAATGGTGATTTATACCTTTTGGGGAATTCAGATAATGAAATGTCAGGGGAAGGCTTGCTAGAACATTCTGCAGCGATGCAGTAGTTCACCATTTTTTTTTTAAAGATTATTTAAATTATTAATGTAAGGAAATAACAGTGTAATACAATATAATGAATGTGACAACACACAACTAAAAATATTCTTTGTGGGCTATGAAGACAATATAGACAAAATAGGCACAATTTGATATTACGCTTTACTGTATCACTTTAGAAGTAGCTGTGTGCCTGGAAAATAAAGATGCTCAATAACAAGTTTAGAAAACTGGCAGGAGGAAGTAGTGCACATCTTAACCCCTGCCATCCAGTATTGTGTCCTTGATCTCCTCTTTCTTACAGTATGTGCATCACCTTGCAATTTTCAGCACTGAAATTCAACTGCCAATCCTTTGATCACCTCTCTAACCTTTTCAAGTCCCTTTGCAATTCCCTTAACCCCGCTTCACTGTCTACCGTGCCACAGAGTTTAGTGTCATCAGTGAGGAGACGCTATCTGGGCCTATATTATCTCTCCTATATTGTTGAAGAACATACTGAAAAGGACTTGTCCCAGGACTAACCCCTGTGGCACCCCATTCCCCAGTTTAACCCAGCTTACCACTACCCTCTACTATCTTCCCACAACTAACCACTCACCAGTTTAACTATGAAGCTTTTTTCAAAAGTAAGTTTATATATGACATCAGGCAGGAATACTACATTATCTGGAGACCAGGGAATTGAACCCCTTGTACATGGCAATACAGTTTTGAGTACCCTAAATTTTAAGTCTGTATTAGAAGGTGAGACTAACAAATGTATTCAAAAAGTGTGAAACAAAATAAGAGTGGGACAAGATACCATCAACATAAAAATTATTGTTGTTAGTGCTGGATCAGTTGGTTTGCCTGATCATTAAACTTTTCAGTTTTATACTGCAGTTCTGATAGTTTCCTGGAATTTGGAAGACTGCATGTGACTCCAGTCTTTAAGAATGGTGACTGGACAAATGTTGTAAACTATATAATGAATTGAGTGGAGGATCGCGGAAAAGTGGGAGGGAGCAGGAGAGACTAGATACAGTAAGTGGAGTGGCTGCTCTTTTTACAGTGTTCTGCTCAATTGATTTTTACTTGAAATTATGTACTGAGTGCTGGGCTATGGGGAAAGGGAGGAGGGAGGGAGCCTGCAGTGGGAGGGTTGTGGTAGGGCTTAGAGGACGGTTGAGCCGGCATTATTGGAAGGTCCGGTGGACCACATGGCTGAGACCAACAATAGGGTGACAGAGGCTCCTATATACTACCCAGAGATCCAAGCGACCCCTCTCATGAGTGACCCTGAAGCGTGAGTGCCATGAACAGGAGTGTAGCATTTGAGACTAAGTGGCATCTGGAGGTGTTTGTAGGGTGTCCACAGGGAGGACAGCAGGCTGTGGACCATGCTGGTCAGGGCACTGTAGGTAAGTATACTACATGGGAAAGGAAGCAGAGTTTGTGTTTACATAGTTGGGGAATACATGCGTTAGTACTACTATCAAGGAGGAGGAACAAATAAGGGTAGTAAAACAAAAAGTAAAAAAAAAAATGTATATAAGAGAACAAGAAGGAATCAAACTCCAAATGTAAAACCAACCTTCAATAACTAGCAATAAAATGGGAGTGCAGAAAAACCCTGTAGAGGGTCAACCTATTTGTGAAATAGGAATAGGGAACAATAGAGAAGCATAGCTGGGCTGGTTTAGGCTTACTGGGTAGGATGTGGGAACCTGGGAGCCATTACAGACAGCAGGATAGCTGGGAGTGGTAGAGGAGGAGGGAAGTGAAGAGATACAGAGGACTGGATGGGGAAGGGAGGGTGGTAAGCTGCAACAGATGTGGTGCCGCTGTCTTTCTTGGAACTATGTGGAGAGCAGGGAGCTGTCCAGTGTTCAGAAACCTTGAACAACTCAATCAATCAATCTTTATTTTTTTAAAAACACAATTCCAAAAGATCAAAGTGCTTGTACAAATACAGCAAATATTAAAAAATGGTAATATAAGACATACAAATACCATTAGAATTCAGCAATTTTTAAAATAGATACTTTATCAAATGGGTTCAGAAGAAGCTAATCCAAATAAATATGTCTTAAGAATGGATTTAAAGGCCTCGATGGGCAGGCACTCTCTAACATGATGAGGTAGACAGTTCCACAGGGTAGAGGCCATAAAAGCAAAAGAATGGGCCCCCAAGGTCTTAAGTCAGACCCTGGGAACCTCTAGCAAGCCCTCGTCAGCAGAGCAGAGTGGGCGATAGGGATAAAGGAGATCTTTCAAGTACCACTGTCCCTGTCCGTGTAGGCGTTATAGGTCAATAGACCAACCTTGAAGGTGATCCACCACTGTACTGGCAGCCAGTGCAGATCGCGGAGCACAGGTTTGACATGGCAAGATCTTGGTAAGCCTGTCAACAGCAAGATCTTGATGTTAATGTTTATGTATGGAAATCTAGTTGTTTCAAAATGTTGCAACCGTACCTACTTAGGGTGAGGATCTGAGTGCACTACTTTTAATTTTAATAAATAGTATTCTGAGAGTTACTAAGGGGCACTCATTTAAACTTAGGAGTTAAATCCTTAGTTTATTTATTCACTTATTGCACGGAGCCTTCTTTTACATTGGCCCATTACTGTGCCTAATTTAAAATCATTTGAACCCACAAAGGAACCAATTTTATTTTTTTATTTATTTATTAGAATTTTGATGACCGGGTGGACCCAACTGAGACAAACAAGTCCCTTTTTCAAGGGCGACCCGGGGAATAGTACATTCCATACATATCTTGAGCAGACAATTATAATACATGATGATACAATTTACAGAAAAACAATTTACAGGAAGTACAGTTTAAAGAGCTTACAGGTGAAGGCTTCATTGTAAAAAACAAATATAGTGATATGCAGCATATTTCTACTATAGATTAAATTGTGTATATGAGGTACAAGTTGCATGGTAGGGTTAACAGTCATGACATTTGTACTTGTTCCTATTATACATTGAAATTTATTTAGGAATAAGTGGGAACCAGATTTCTAATTCCCTTATTAAGAAGGGCATTTAATGGCACTCAGGACATCATCACCTCCACCCCCTGATGAAGAGGTAGTGGACCTCATTACATAAAGGGGGGAGCTGTTATGGGGACGGTGGTCAGTTCAGTTCTTTAGTTGCCAGCAAAACAATCAAGTATCAGTGTGGGTTATATGTCTAATTCTTTGCAGTTGTATACCTTTGCACTAAATGTGGTACAAAACTATTCTTTTCACTTCATTCAGAGTTTCCTTAGTATGGTACTGGGAACGCTTTAGTTCTGAATTTTCAATTTAAAAAAACCAAAACAATTAGCCAGCCCACATGTTGCAGAGAGTTCCTTAGTTTTGCATTTTCAATAAAAAAAAAAACAATTATCCAGTCCGCATGGTAGTGAAAATTCTTTAGTTTTGAATTTTCAGTTAAAAAGAAAACAATTAGCAAGCCCACATAGTATTGGGAATTCATCAGTTTTGAATTTTCAATTAAAAAATAATCAGTGAGTCCACTGGCACAGTAGTAGCAGTGCCGCTTGCAATGCTGATGAAACAGGTTTGGAAGCAAATTTAGGCATCAGAGGGCCGGCTGAGGGGAGGAGGACTGAGTGTCCGAAGGACGCTCTCCTGCTCTGAGGGAGGATGGTGGGTAGAACCCAGTACTCACCTGGCCCTGAGCGGAAGCTGGGGAAAGACAGCCTGGGCCTGAGTGTTGAAAGGAGTATGGCAGACATCTACACACGTTGCACAGGAGCATGGGCATACAAGGCATGTGTCCTGCTGTCATAGTATGCCATGCCTGTTGAGGTGGACACAGAACAAGGGAAAATGCCAGCAGCAGGATGGTACCAGGCACTCTCAGGTCATAATCTATGCTTTGTAATCTGCTGATGCATTGTTGACCTATTGTATCCAGTTTCCACCAGGTGTGGCAGAAAATTAATCTTTGATCCAGTCCACTTTCCTGGTAAAATTCAATGAAATAAAGAAAAGAAAATAAATACACCCGACCAGCTGAGCCCACCAGCCCAAACTGGATTTTTGTCTAGGGTGGGGGTTGGGGAACCCTGCTGACCCCACCAGGAAGTCATAAGCCTTGGGGGAAGAAGGCTAGTGGTAAGTCCCGTGGAAGTCAGGGTGATGGGACTGGAACGCCCAATAAATGAAGGCTAGCCAGAGGATGGGATAAACAAAACAGCTAAAAAAAAGAGTTCAAAAATTCTTAAGCATGGACTCAGCCTTGTGTGCATCATCTTTCTTATTTTAAAAGCTATAGTGTCTGCCTGTTCACTTTAAAAATATAGTAGGATGAAAACTTGACTTTTTACTCAAATGTTCCAGGGTATCTAATTGAGTTACGCTGCCTGCTCTACATAGACCAGTTTTCTTAACTGATCAGTTTACTGGAAGATCTATATTATGATCTGATTAATATGCATTTATTGTTCATTTTTAAATTTCATGTGGTTTTTTTATTATTGTTTTATGTACTGCCCTTGGTTTTTAGCAAGACACGTTTAATTATCTATCTACAGTCTCTACCTATTCTATCTACCTATCCACCTATCTACCTAGCTATCCATCGTACCTACCTACCTATCTATCCCTCTATCTACAGTATCTATCTATTCTATTCTATCTACCTATTGTACCTAGCTATCTATCTATCTATCCATCTACAGTATCTATTCTATTCTATCTACTTATCTACCTATCTATCGTACCTAGCTATCTATATATCCATCTATCTACAGTATATATTCTATTCTATTCTCTCTCTTTCTTTCTTTCTTTCTATCTATCTATAGTACTTATCTATCTATCCATCTATATTGATCTGTCTATCTATTCATCCATCGATCTATCTACAGTATCTATCTGTCTGTCTATTGTATCTATCTATCCTCTGTCTTTGTCTTGCTGTGGTGAACAGTAAGCATCAGAAATGTGTTTTCAGTAAGCCATAATACCGCACTTCTTAATAAAATGCTTTCAGATAATAAAAGCTAATAAAATGGCTTGCTTTATCACAAAAAGATACAAATGAGTGGTTTACATGTTTAAAAAACTGCTACATTTGACTGACAGCTATACATGTGGCCAGGAAAATGTTACCACAGTTTCATGATGCAGTTCAGCCAATGCTATTGGCCATTTTCTCCACGCCATTCTTTAGAATATTACATACACAGTTAAAGGAATGAATGGGAGGTGTGCTCAATTGTTTAGGCCTTCTGAGGATACTGTTTGGGTTCTGTCTTTGGCATCAGAATGTAATCCCTTACTGACCTTGCTAAATGCCTGGTGTAACTCTCCATGACAGACAACAGGGGAAGAGAGAGAGAGAGAGAGAGAGAGAGAGCCTGCTAAGAATGAAATGAGAGCCTTTTTAAGCTCTGATAAGGAACCAGTTTAATCTGTTTTCCTTGCTATGGTCTAAATGTTGTCTTTTCAATAAAAGGGGGTTTTGTTTTGGAAGAACTGGACTCAGTCTATGTTTATAGACTTGAAATGTCAGAGGATAAGTACATTATATATGGGAACATGGGGGGAAACACATAAATTTGTGAAGAGGGAAGTGGTCATGCAGGAAGAAAGGTTCCATAATTCTTTTAGAGGAGATGTTACACCAACGTCCTATGTGCCTGCTTGGGTGGCCATTCAAGTGTACATTAATGATCCCACACTACTTTTTGAAAATAGTAGGGGAATTTCCTCATTACCCTGGTCAAATTTCTGTGTACTTACTAATCCACCAACAGTTTTAATCTTGTTCAATATCAGCTGGCTTGCATCAGGGCACAGAAAGTTGGAGAGCATTTGTGTAGTGTGATGGTGAAGAATGTCTGCTGCGTTCCACCACAGAGGTGGTTGCACTTCAGTGATTGCTTGCTGTGGGTTTTGTGTTGATTGTAAAGTGCTTTGAGATGCTTCCATGAAAGGTGCTGTATAAACAACATGCTAATTCCTGTGTTGTTCCCAAGGGTACTAGTGTCCATGCTTTATCACAGTACACTATATAGTGGGGTTTGTTTAATCAATGTTTTTTTGACTGTGCTCTGCAACTATTTCTGGGATCCCACCTCAGAGCAACTCAGCAAAGCTTGCTGTCTCTACCTAGTATTGCTCTCTTGTATCTTGATGCCAATTGCCATATAAGGCTACCTGTGTATTGTAGTTCCCAGCCAACACCCTATTTAGGTTCAGTTTACTTATTCGGCATTGCCCTGGCTAAATTTGAATTGAGCTACGTGCTGTGTAATATAATCTGTTTATTGGTTTTCAGCTAACATCCTATCTAGGGGGGGTATCCAATGAAGACGGCAATAGGAAAAAGAGCGATGACCAAAAGGGCAGTAGAAAACAATGCGTGCACATAGGGTGAGTGGGAAAAAACAGTGATAGCTGAAACAACAACCTATGGTTTTTTCCCCCCTCCCCGAGTTGTGTCCCCCTGGAGTTGATTATATTTAGTAAGAGGGGCATGGGGGGCAAAGCCCCCACAAAATCTCATTCTGGCACTGTTGTCACCATTTCGACAGTCACTGTGTTTACCTCTCGCCCTATGTGGCCAGGGCTGTTTTTCTTTCACCCTTTTTGTCCTCACCCTTTTCCCTCATCCTTATCACATAGAACCATCTAGGGACATCCTGCTTTCAGAATCTCACTTATTTTGTACTGCTAACTGCTGCTTCTTTTAGTAACATATTGTACTGTTGGATATTGCATTGTGATCAGTACTGTGTCTCTGCCTAAATTTGGTAGGGTCTCTGCCCAGGTTGTTGTCTTCACTTTGGTTAGGCTCAGTACTCAGAACATGCTGTGCTCATCCACTGTTACAGGGATTACACTTTTTGCTCTGCTAGTCCTCTTGGACTACGCTACCCCTGTCCCTGACTACACACCTTGCCCCAACTCAAATACAAGACCTGCCTTCTACTTCTCTAACCTTCTGGTAGGTGGCTCTACCCCTCCAGCTCAACATGGTGTCTCAGAACAAACCGTGTATTTTATAGCCACAGCGAGTTAAGCAAATATTCCTTTTGTTGGCCTCTGTCTGATTTAGTGATGCCTGGTCTCTCTGATGTATGGCACTTGCTTCTCTGCATTTCTTGATCTGGGGGCATTGAACCCAATCCTGGTCCCCTCACTCATGCTAACCCTGCCATCTTCCCCCAATGGTTTGTTTTTTTTGGGCCTCAAAGTGGAACATCTAAATATTCACAGCGTCATGGCCAATGTTGTTGAACCTGAGGCTTGGGTAATGTACTACAGGCCTGGAATACTTGTATTAACAGAAACCTGGCTTAAACCCAACATCCCAGACACCTTATGTTCCTTATCTGGCTATAAACTGCTTTGAGTTGTACCACCTTTTCCAGAAACTGCACTGCATGTGTGCCTAAACCATGTCTGCTAATTGCATTAACCTGCATCCCTTGTTGATGTCTCCTACAATTGCAGAAGTCTTTTGTTAACTCACACTGCTCCTTATAATATGATACCTGTTGTGTATTATATTGCATTGTATTGCATTGCATTGTATTGTACTGTATTGTATTGCATTGGTGTGCTGTCAAATGTAACTTGTTCTTCTGTTGTATGTAACTCGATAAACTTGGACACCTTTGAAAAAGAGCTCTTGAGTTCCAAGGTCCTCCAAACACAATAGATGGATAGATAGATAGACAGACAGATAGATGATACAGGCACAGTAGTGCCTGTATATTAGAGTTGAGGAAGCACTTTAATTCAATTTTTGCACCCTAGTAACTTTGCCCTCCATTCAACCAATTTGCATAACATTTGGAAAGCCCAGCATTTGTGCCAGGATCTCTTGATCCTGAACATTTCATATAGCTTGGTTCAGTGTGGACAAAGTTACAGCGGTGCAAAAAATGTAAAAATCACCATTTTTAAAACATTGTAAGACTTTTTTTGCCCCTGGATAACTGAAAAAATATGAAGATTTGAAACCTGAAACTTTCAGGTTTGCTAGAGTTTGGCCTAGGGTAGATGGTTTTGTGTTTTTAATGTTTTGGAGGCTAGTTTTTTTTTTTTTAATTATGTAATAAAAAAATTCAGTTTGTGAGCATGCACAGTTTAAAAAAATCAATGTTCTATGGATAGCTAAATTTTTGCGAAGGCCTGATGTCCCGTTGTCATATTTCGTTATGTGTGTCGTATCATGTACTGTGGTGTTTTGCATAGCAGAACACCACAGTGTATGACACGACACACATAACAAAAACAAGCCCCAGATACAAGAACCTTTTCCTGGTGGCTAACACTCCCTCCCACACCTGTTCACTATATATATTAAAAAATCCATTTAGTGCATCAGTTAGGGTTGTTCACAGCGACAAAAGAGAGGAAATTAGATGTTAGGGTTGAAACCCTTCCACCACTCATCTGCTTCAGTTGGCATCGGGGTGTGCTTTGGAGTCATCGGCTCTAACTCTCACCCCATCACATGTGTAAAGAAGTTGAGATGGTGAACTATAGGAGAATGGGTGAGAGTTAGGACCGATGCACCAACGCACACCCTGATGCCAGTTGGGGGGGCAGGGTGGAGGTGGGTGGAGGGGGGTTTCAACCCTAGCATCAAATTTCCTCGCTTTTGTTGCTGTGGAACAACCCTAACTGATGCATTAAACAGAGTTTTTTGCCTCTAATTTCACCTCTTTTTCAGAATCTGTAGTAGAAATAGTGAATGGAATGTGGTGGTAGCGTGGGACCCTTTGGGCCCTGTGCTCCCACCACATGATGTTTTGTGACATAGTAACGGTAAGTGCAAGGGAAATGCAACTGCTAATGGTTGCGCACATGGTGACAGAAACGTAAATGGTAAAGCAAACATTAATAGAAATGCAAGCGCAAAGTGACGCCAACGTGAACAGTGACGCAAAAGGAGACACAAGCACCGTAAGGAAACGCAAACTGTGACATGCATGGTACAGCAATTGGAAATGCAAATGGAAACATTAACAGCATAAATAACGCCAAAGGAAACAGAAAAGGAAATGCGAATGCAAGCGCACACAGAAACACTAATCGTAACATGCATGGTTACGGTACGATAATTGTAAATGCAAATGGTAAAGTTAACATGAACAGTAATGCCAAAAGAAACAGAAATGGAAACACGAATGGAAGCACGTATGGAAACACAAACCGTAACGCGCACGGTCACTTTATCGCCGTTATAAATGCAAATGGTAATGGTAACAGCATCAATAATGCCAAAGGAAACAGAAATGCAAAACCAAACACAAGCATGTACGGAAATGCAAACCGTAATGCACACGGGCACAGTAATGCAATTGGTAATGCAAATGGTAACAGTAACAGCAACAAAGACAGAAACAGAAAGAGAAACGCAAATGCAAATGAAAGGGGTGCCGGAAACACAAAACAGAAATCCAAACAGAAACAGTAGTGGAAATGCAAATGGTAACAGTAATGCAACTGCAAGCGCAAACGAGAATGCAAAGGGTAACGCATACGGAGGCATACACGGGAACGGTAATGCAAACGGCTATGGAAATGCAAGTGGAAATGGTAACTGTTACAGTAACGGAAGCGTACACCCTGTTTTTGCCCAACAGCTGCATAGAAAAACACAGTGTGTACAAAGAATGTATGCATAATAATGGGCCTGGGAGCAGAAAACGAACAGTTGGAATACTAAATTGCTTATGTCTCAGGAACCGTACGATGTAGAAAAAAAAATGCACATGATTCATGATTTTCCTGGCTAGGTTTTTTCTGCCATGACGAAGATTCTGTATCTCGCACCATTTTCGAGATACGAGCCCCGAAAGGCGCAGCGAACGCCACCATGTCAGTCTATGGGAAAAAATGTCAAATTTGGAGTACTGTAACTTTGCAGCCATGCAATATTTTTTCACCAAACCACCAAAAGGCACATCTGTGAGATGTTGACTGCCTTCCCTCCAAATTTTAGCTCAAAAGACCAAACCGTTCTTTTGCAGCAGGGTGGCAAAGAACGTCTGTCATTTTGGCCATAGTCTGAAAAAGTAGTGTCATGATTTATGAAAGCTTTCGCAAAAATTTGCGAAAGTGTCAAGAGTGCAATACTACTTTGCAACACTACTTTTTCCAGAAATTTGAAAAACATATTTCTAGGGTGCTTAACCCCAAAATAAAGACATGCCTAGCATCCTCAGGGTAAACACAAAAATAATTATGTCCCTAGATGGTCCAAATTTTAAATGCCAAGCATTTTTCTGATCATCAGCTGAAAACAAAATGGCAGATTTGCGACACTACTAGGGCCATTTGCGACAGTAAAAAGTGCATTTGCGACACTGTCAAATTTTTTAACTTTTCCCATTGACTTATAATGGGAACTTGTTTTTTGAATAACTTTTGAACTGTTTAATATTTTTTCATGAAACCTTCAAAAGGCACATCAGGGACCCTTGCCACACATTCCCTGAAGTTTTTGGACTGGTCATGTAAACCGTGTGACCTGTAGGTGCGAGCAAAGAATTCACCAAAAAACGTAAATGCACGCGCAGACCTCACTTAATAAGTCCACAGCTGTATATCCAACCACTACGAAAGTTGGCATATCTCAAGATGTATGGTTCTTGATCATGCATGCCAAATTTCAGGCAAATTCGTTCAATGGTGGCAAAGTTATTAAGGTGCAAAGTTTGACCCTTTAACTTTAAAAGGGCTACTCTTCCATAATATATATATTAATAATGCTTTACTTGGTGTCTCATGGTCCCTCCACCCACCCAATCACTTGGTCAATATGTAATTAATTTGTCCCTTGTGGCTAGTGCTCCCTTCAGTCAATAATTCTCCCCTTATGTCCTGTCATCGTCTTTTGGTCATGTGTGTTGTATCATATATTGTGGTGCTTCATATAGCAGAACACCACAGTATATGATATGACACACATAGGGAAAAATGCATAAAGTTGCTTCCTTGGTGTCTAGTGGCACCCCCCACCCTATGATCGCTGTCCCAGTTGTATTTATCAGTTTCCATGGCATCTAGTGGTACCCCCACCTTCCAATTGATGTACCTGTTTTTTTAACCCATTTCCCTGGTGTCTAGTGGCACTCCCATCCTCCAGTGTTCCTATGAGTATGTTCTGCTACATTTTTTTTTACCTAAAACAAAGAAAATGGTCCCTTGTCATCGCCACCATCCCCTCCCCATCTTGACCTTCCACTGTGCACCCACCCCCACCCTATACTTACCAGCCAAGGTCTAACGGTGTATTCTTCTGTGGACTGAGGCATGTCTACAGTCTTCAGTGCTGAACCGTGAACTGAGTAATACAGGTAGGTGCCATATAATGTATTTAAATGATGTTTTGAACTTCTGTTCATAACTTGGTCATTTTTTTAGAATTTTTTCACCAAATTTTCAACATGGTCTTTTTTGGACCCCACCTCATGAACACTGTTGGTGAAATTTCCTTTTATCAGTCCCAGAAGGTGATTTTGCTGTCACTGTACAAAATCACTTTTCAGGCCTGACTAATGTCATTTCAGTGCCGATGTTCATGAGGTGGGGTCTGGGCTACCTAAAAGAGCTCCTGGTCCCTTACTGCCCTGGGTGATTGCTCCGCTTGACTGACGAGGAGTTGCTAGAGATTCAAAGGGTTTGTTCAAAATCCTCTGGGGCCCATGCATTTATGCATGCTGCCCCAACCCTTTGGAATTCTCTACCCCATCAGTTACATGAGTGCACGACTGTGGAGGGATTTAAATTGGCCCTAAAAATGTTTTTATGGACTCGGGCTTTTGGTGAATAATTGGAATATTATCTTATTGCCTGTTTTGTATTTTATATTATTTATAATAGTTCTAACATGCTGAAGTTATTTTAATTGTTATGTGTGGTGCCTTGGCATTTGAAAGGTGCCATATAAATGAAAATGAATTGAATTGAAAAAAAAAAAGGGCATGTTGAAAATTTGGTGAAAAAATTCTAAAAATTGACCAAGTTACAAGTGTGCATTGAAATTTTTCTACACATGTAGCTTTAGTCATTTTAAATATTTTGACCCCAAATTTTCAACATAGCAATTTTGTCACACCATCTCATGAACATTACAGCGGCCATTTTTCATATCCTGGCCGAAATGTGTTTTCACACCTGTGGTGCGGAATAGCATTTTGGCGAGGATTCGAAAAGTTTCACTACTGGGTTCATGAGGAGAGGTCATAAGAAGATTATGTTGAAAGTTTGGGGTCAGAATATTAAAAATCAAAGAGTTTATGAAGTTGTGTTCTTTGCACAGATGTCCGTTGCACCACTGGGAACCACGTTGCCTTATGTGCCAGTGAGCTGAGTTCAGATGTGAACTCAGTGAGCTGGTTTAATGTAATAAGGCTGATGGGGAAGATTCTGCCATATGTAGCACCAGCCCGGGCCTGGTTAGCAGTGTTTTGGAGCAGATGCTACACCCTGTGGTAGGTCATGGAGAATTACCCACAAGGTATTGGCATGTGTGCCAAGGCCTGTTTGGCCCATGCATTATCGGGACCCGCACAAATGAGGATACAATTCCACTATCATGAAAAGAAGGGAAATTCATTGCAAAAACTATGTTGATGCAGGCATTGTGGTTGAAGAATGCAAAGTGCATAAAAAAGGGAAATGAAAAAAAAATTAGGGATTTGGGTCTCCAGAGTGTTTTCGAATCAGTGGTGGGGTCTTCCTTGGGGTTGTCTACTCTAATGCCCACACCCCTTCCCAGATCAGATGAGGGCAAATGTGATTTCTTCACATAGGGACTGTAGGGTCCTGTATGAAGAAAGCTCCAATAGATTATGTTGACCATACTGTGGCACTATGATGTACTGGCCTGGAGCTGTATCCTGTGCTTCAGACAGGAGGCTACAGGCTGGGGGGAAGGGGCAGGCATTAGTGCTGACAACCCCAAGTAAGACCCCACCACTGATTCAACAATACTCCAGAAACTGAAATCCCTAATGTTTTTCATTTTCTATCTTTGTGTGCTTTGCATTCTACAACCCTAATGTCAACATTAACATAGTTTTTTGCTAAGAATATATATGTATACCGTATGTACTGTACAGTATATAAAACAAAAAAGACTCTTCTTCCTTTTGGAGCTCTTCAGCTAACCTGCCTAGTTCTTCAATCACTGCTTCAGGCACTGCTAGTACGAAGTCCATGCATGCAGGTGTGCAGACGTAATCCTTTTTTTTCCGGTTAGCTTTTCAGAATTTATGCCAATATTGGGCTCAGTACTGCTGCGTAAGTCTCATGGTCGCAACTGAATTTGAGGTACTGGGCCAGGAAGAGATCATCACCATGCCATAGTCTCAAGTCTCTGATTTCAAATCTTCAGTCTTATGCATTGTGTTCTTTGGGTTCTCTTCCCCTGGCACTGAAATGTCCCTGTTACCCTTCATGGCTTTTATGAGCCTCTCCCTGTCAGCCTGACTAAATGTAGTAAAAGTGTATTGACTCTCCATACAATTGTCAGCATCAGCAAAATTATCCATCTTTAAAACTGCAAAACAACTATGATGTGACAAAGTAAACAATGGTAATGCAATTCTACATTTGTTTTTTTCAGAGTCTCTATGTGATTTTCAACAAGAATCACCCCTTTTTGCAATTACCTAGTTTCCCATTTTATAAGTTCACAAAGACAGTCCAGTGTGTTAGTAGTTGTGCAACAACTCCACTTCCGTGGTGGAAGGTACTCAGCCTGAGGCCTTTTACCTTATTCTACTCTGGGGTACGCTTTTGTGGCACAACTACCAACAACTTGCTATGTTAGAGTAGGTCTCTTAAATCATTGTTACCTTAATTTAAATGGTTATATTTGAACTAGAGCAGCAAGAGTGCTTGTGTTGCTCCAGTGCAAAGGCTTCCATGTAGACACTTACCACATAGAGTTAAGTCAATCCTTGATGCACTCTGGGATCATCTCAAAAGTTGGGGATGCTAAATGGTGAGAGCATGGAGCGAGCAGCTTAAACAGCCATGTGGACTGGCTGCATCGCTCACATGACTGCAATGAGATTGTTTCCCACAATGGCCGTTTCAAACCAGGAAGTGTGACCCACACATTTCAGGCTTGTTTTTCTCACAAAATTAATGTTATTTTGTTTGATGACCAGTACCTGCATTTTGATAAATTTTAGAAATGCAGCCACACCACCAGCAGGCACCCTGTCTCCTGTAGTCTATGACTGGACCAGCCTCTACTTGCTGTCACACACCCTGAATGCCGGTGGTGGCTCCCTCCATCTAGCCCCTTCGTAAGTGCAAGTTGCCATTGCCAGCACTTTCTGTAGGCATGGCAATGTAAGGGAGTGATGTCTGCAAGTTACCAAATAGCCGGCCACCCCCAGACTCACAACCCCTCTTTGGCACAGCTTGCATCAGCACAGAGAGGGGTCATGTAAATACAACCATGCATCGGCTCGGGAGATGGGAGCACTGGAGTGGACATCAGATCAGAGTGGTGCAGCTGTGTAAACATGACTTCAGTCTCGTTTCACTCTAATACACACAAATATCAACTAGGGCAGAGAAATAAAGACAGTTGACCTGCTCATTATTATGCAGAATTCTGACCATATCAAAAGCAAACAACACCATTTTGAACAGTAGGTGAAAATATGCTCTCTGACTTGCATCTCTTAAAGAAACATAATGATGTCCACGATCACAACATGCTAGGCATGGTGACGTGGGCTTCATCATTTAAGTCAATTGTCCCAGAGATTGGTAGGTGAAAACGGAAATCAAAATTGGTTAAACTGGAGCTCTGCACAGCTATAGTCCTCGCTAGCTTTAACAGGACTCCATCATAACTGAGCATACAAGGTTGTCAGCAGGTGTTTTTATGTGAGTTTCATGACTAGCAGACCTAGGCAGTTAGGCCCTGTCCACACTGGTGAATTATGTGTGCTAATAAATGTTTTAAATGACTTAAACCATGTTAAAGTTATGTAACACAGTATGTGGCCACACCTATGTTTGTTTTAAAATGTTTTTTAAAACCATGCTTGAACCCTGCTGACAAGGTAGTCTTGAGCACGGTTTTAAAAATGTTTCATGGTAAGCACGGTTTAGTTTTCATGTGTGGATGCTTTGCAGGTTGTAGCACGGTATTTGTATTCCTCCAAAATCCCATAAGCCCTCTGCATGAAGCAGTGAGAAACGCGGAAGTGCAAAAGACGGCAATTTCATATAGGTTGAAGTGCTGCAACATGACGGATAGAGCAGCGAGCTGGTCAGAAGGTGCGGCCAGAACATTGAATGAGTACTGGTCCATGGAGGCTGTTCAGGAAGAATTGAACAGCTACTGACACAATAGCAAAATTTATGAGCAAATATCTGCTCATCTTGTTGCAAATGGTTTTGATCGCAGTGCAAAACAGTGCCATGAGAAGATAAAGCAATTAAAAGTGAGGTACCACAAAGTGAAAAACAGAAATCATTGGTCGGGTGCTGGTCGAGTTACATGTCCATTTTTTGATGAGTTAGATAGGATTCTGGGCACTCGCCCAACGTCCGTGCCTCCAGTCGTTATTCAAAGCGGTGAAGATGATGATGAAGCAGACATTGATGCCAACGAAGATGTGACATATGCAGTGCTATACAATGATAGCAATTACCACCCAGTGCCTGGCTGTAGATGCCATAAAGTGCTGTACACAAAAAGCCATTGTTGTCTCCACAGCCCCTGCCACCCCTCCCCCCCAGAAACATCCACACCTCATGAAGTGCACAATGGCAATATTATTGTACCTGGCGCACTGGTTAGCAAAGCGTAACAGGTTTGATATCTGTCACCATTGATGATGTGCGTCTCCTAATCAGCAGTCCCATCCAGATTTTGTACTATTGTGCATTGTTACTCCCCCACCCCACCAACAACGCATGGTGCCATGATCTGCGTTGTGCGACATCATTGTGGTCATTTCCCTACATGCAGAATGTTGCTGTGGCTATCAGGGTAGTGAGCTGCAAGCAGTGAAACGACAATGTCTCCCTGCTGTGTGACCCTGATATTCTCCATCCATAGATGTAAATCGAATGGATGTCACGTGCATGGTTGCACAATTGCCCCTCCCTGACATCCCTTGTCCCTGATTACAGTCTGGAGAGAATGCCTTGTTGCTATTACAGTGCTCATCTTAGAAATGTTTGTGCTTTGCCTTCTCTCCTTATTGATGTAATGGTGCATTTGTGTGCACAGCTGGCTGTGTGAACTGATGTCTGTATAATGTTGCGGTGACATGGTGTTCACATTGCAGTATAGAAATGTTCCGAGTTGAATTCATTAGAGGTGTGCATTTGGTTAAGTATGAATCTTGCTGCATAATTGAGATAGTCAAAAGTCTACACTGATTTGTTAAGTTCTAATCAGTGCAAACCTCAACTTAGCAATGCAGTTTGTGACTTTCTGTGAGTGTCTCAATTATACAGCCAGATGCATATTGAAACTAATGTGCACATCTACTGCAGTCAACACAGAACTATTGCAGGCTAAACAACATGTTACCACACCGTATCAGCAGAAGCAAAAAAAAAAAAATCAGCTCAAACAGACAGCTGTGCAAACAACCTCACCAGCACACAAGTATGGAGAGAATGCATATACCAATTGTTATTGGCATGGACTATGCCATGGTTTTGGTTCATAGACCTTTCATGTTAACCATTATCAAAGTACATGTAGGAATATGCCATATTCATTAATGTTCTTTTGTAAAAGACACAATTTCCAGGCACAGTTCATTTCTGCATTTCAGCATGCAGTGCCACATGCACTGATCTATGCACATCTATAAACAATTCATTTAACAATGTTGTGTAACAGTAGTGATATGCACATGTGGAAATTAAGGTGTATGTTTGCAATTGCAGAGAATGACACCTCGAATACAACAGCATCTATTGATCAGCCACTGAGTGATATTGCAGAAGCCATAGTAACACTGGAGAACATAGAGGAAGAGGAACCTGGCCCATCAGCCTCTGTGTCTTCAGATGCAGAGCAGCCACATATGCAGAAAAGAAGCACACCTGAACCACTAACAAACCTTAGAAAGAAAAAGAAATCATTGAGAATACAAGAAATTATAGAATGCGCATTTGAGCCCACCAGAAAACTTATTGTTGAGCAGTATGATAAGATGTTGCAGCTAGAGAGGGAAAGAGCGGCTGCTGATAGAGAAATGGAAGAAAGAGTAAGGAAGCATGAAGCAGAACAGAATGCAGCATTCTTTCAAACACTGCTTCACATTCTGGGTCCTCAATCCAATGTCATGCATTCTGGGACAGTAATGACGCCTCAGATGTCATGTCAGCAGGGTGCCATACCAGGCCACATTATCAGCACCAAACAGTGCAGCAGCAGTCAACACATCTTGCCATGCATCAGCAGCATAATTTCAATGTGGTTAATAATTCTACACAGTATAGTGGGTACATGACGGCTGGCCAACCACGCAGCATGACTGAAGAGCTTCTATCTGAAAATATGACATGGACTGATCTTTAGCGTGCATGTCACTGTTTATTTCAATCAAATACAATGTAGTCATTGACTGTTACATACTTGTGCTTGTTATTGCAAGTAACTGTTGAGTGAGTTTTTAAATCAGAGGTTAAATGAGTTGCTAATGAAAGAGTTGCACAACTGCTAAACTTATAAATGTCCAACTTATTTACATATCTGCAACACATTGCTGTTCACTAGTCACTGTTGTGTTGCCAGTATATGTGAAACAATGTCTACTACTACTGCACCCATCTTTTTAGGCTATTGATAATTTTGTTTGTGAACTAAAGTAACCAAGAAGTTATGGTTAATGTATTAACTGTCACATTGTTCTGTGACAAACATTTGACTAGTTATTGAACACACAAATAACAATTCCAGACTGCATTGCTACGTTAGGCAATTAATAAATGTTATGAACTTCTTATTCTTGTGTTTGGGAATTTTGATTTAAACTGCACTACAAGGTCAGTGCACTATTTACAGCAACTATTGCTGGATGACGCAGCCACTTTTTAGTTTTATAACATACAAGTTGCATAGTGAGGTTGCATGTGCTACACAACAGAACAGCAAACAAAGATGTAAAGACATAGTTATGTGTATGCACTGTTTGCCACACACAAATCTCATTACACCATCAGGTCTGCGATGCAAAATGTTGTGCAGGTGCATCTCTGATCATTGTTGCTTGCCTGTTTTGTTCAGCCAGTGTAATATCCTCAGTGAATGCAAAGTCTTGGTCCACTACATGGTTGTTGTCATGATCATCCAAATCCACCCATGTTGAATTGAACTGTTCTCCCTTTCTTTCACAAATATTGTGTAACACAGCAGGCTGATATAGCCACAGGAACATTGTCAATCTGTTAGTCATTTCGTTTCAGAAGGCAACGCCATCTCCCCTTTAACCGTCCAAATGCACACTCGACGACCATGTGTGTCTTGCTTAATCTGTAATTAAACTGTCATTTCACACTGTCATCATAATCAGGGTATGGCTTCATGAGCCATGGTAACAGGGGAGATGCTGGGTCACCAAGTATTAACACTGGAATCTGAACATTTTGAATAAGTCTTGGTAATGATGGAAAAAGAGTACCTTTTTGTCCCCGATCAAATACAGCACTGTTTTTAAATACTCGTGCATCATGGACCTTTCCCGGCCATCCAACATTTATGTCTATAAATTGATATTTATGGTCCACCAAAGCCTGCATAACTATTGAATAAAAACATTTCCCGTGGTAATATTCAGTGGCATTGAAAGGTGGGCAGATTACAGGAAATGTGTGCCATCCAGTGCGCCGCCATGATTAGGAAAACCCCACTCCTGTTCAAATCCAGAAATTACATCTTCTGTATGTTGCATGGTTATTATTCTGGGCATTAGAATTTTCACTATCGCTGTGCATACTTCAAGTACAATTTGGCCCACTGTCGATCTCCCAACACCAAACAGATGGCTTAGAGTATGATACTCTGTGTTTGTAGCTAGTTGCCACAAAGCAATGCCCACCCTTTTCTCCACCTTAATAGCTTGACGTAGCCTAGTTTCTTTTCGTTCTATCATTGGGCCTATTTCAGTACAGATTGAATTGAATGTTGCTTTCGACATATGAAAATTTGCTAGCCATTGCTCAGGGCTCCAAGTAGCTACAACTGTCTCCTCCCACCATTTGTCATTCCTATCAACTATCCAAACTGTGCGAGTAACTGCACTTGCCATGTCTGCTGCAGAAATCAAATCCTGAAGATAGCACAAGCTTTACAGCAATGTGATTGTCATCAGCGACAGTGCCCTTTGTCTCCTCAGCCTGATGGTACATATCATGTCAATTTTCTTTCTGAAAATCCGTTGCTGTACAATGAACTCGAAATGATGCAAGTAGTAAGCATAACCTCTGAGTGCTAGTCAGCATTATTCCTGAGACAGACTGCTACAGGGTGTCCTCTGTCACTCTGTTCTGCTATGTGATTATGCGGATGAATTAACAGCTATAACCTTGTTGATCTGTAATACAGAATTACCAGTTTTTAATTTTTTTTAAGGCCACATTTTGCAACAAAACATACTTTCATTACTTTTAGTAACAACGCAGACAACAAATAATTCATCTCATTACAGTATCAGCATTACACTTTCAGGAATATCAACTGGCACTATGCAGTGCACTGATGCATCAATGTTTATATTGCGGTGGTCATAAAAATAATGCATCAGCATTACATAAAAATTATTACCATGACACATGCATTCATTCTCAAAACAGTATGCACTGTGCAATCACTGGTATGTTTATGACTTTCAGAAGCCTTCCTAAACCATGGATTGATGCGGAAATGCTGCTGTGGTGATTCCTTTTTCTGTGTCTGGATTACACAGTTGCAGATGTTTCTGACAGAATTACTGCATATTGCATATGAGCAAAGGTGTGCCCACCATAAATCAATCCACATTTTAGGAACTCTTGTGAAAGTCATTACGTATAATTTTACAGACATACCAGTGATTGCACAGTACATACTGTTTTCAGAACGAATGCTTGTGTCATGGTTATCATTTTTATGTAATGAAGTTATGGACCATGCACCATAGACCTGTTGATGAACACCGAATGTATACTTCAGCTGTTCGTGACATTTGTGCAGCTATCAAGATGGGTAAAGCACATGGAATTGTAGGAAACATAATCCTATACTGTGACGTCATATGCACATGAACAGAATAGTTATGGTGCATCAATACGAATAGTTTAAACTGCTGATTCTGTTCTGTGTATGTCCACCAAGAAATTAATGTTCAGAAAAACAGACATAGAAGAACCAAATGATCATCCCTTATTGCACAGCACAAGCACAATATGCCTTATCATTGCAAGCAAATGTGACAGTATACAGCTAGTGCTCAAACTACAGTATACAGCTACTGCTCAAACTACAGTATACAGCTACTGCTCAAACTGTTTCTCAACCAGGCAGATAGCCGATAAGCTGACAAGGAAACAGTTTATTGAACCAAATGGCCACACAGGCACTTGAAATGTCAGTGCACTATGAAGGATGCCTTGTTTACCACACAGTGATTATTAACTCGCTTCACACAAATCTGCTTTTGACAGGTGCACTCGATCGGCCTTGTAAACAATGCGGTGCATTATGTGGCCCCTCTGAACTGTGGGATGCATCATCTCGATGCACAGAACACGGTCGCATAAACACGGATTGGAACTTGCAAAAAATTCATTAATGTGGCTATGATACCGTTTTCAAAAACGGTTTACAACACAGAACTGCAGCATCTGAAATCGTGAATGGATACAGTAGAACGGTAGGATCAAACATGGTTTCAATAACATTTTAGAACATGCTATGCAAGTGTGGACAGGGCCGTACAAATGTAGTACTGTAATCTACAATGACCACTGAAAAGCTGCCTTTCAGTTGGTTTATCACCATTTGCTTTTAAAGGGACACTGTCAACTTGTTTTTCATCATATTATTTCTAATTAAAAACCTACATTTTATGATTGCTTACCTTCTCTGAAATTCATTAATGTTGCCATTTGTTTTGTTTGTCTCTTTGTTTAGTAGAATTGAAATACATGGTAATGTATATTTATAAACAACCTTGTTTTGTTTACTGTCCTGGATTTGTTCTTAGTGCATACTTCCTGAGCATTAGAAGCACACCCAAACAGCACAGTCACTCATGAGGCAGTAGCCTCCTAAACTCCCATTGCATCATGAGGGGCTAGACTGTGTTGTGGGTGTTCCCAAGTCCAGGAAAGATGCAGTGGGAGTTGATCTAGGAATGTGAGCAAACCTATTTTGGTGTGGTAACACCAGTATGTTGGGCAGTCTGTTTTTCACTTTTTTAAAGAAAAAAAAATCAGAATCAAACTACCAGCTACATCAGCAATCTTTACAGAATGTTTGCAATCATAAATTTTTTTTTCAAACTAGGGACACTTTGAGACCTAAGGGGGTTGACAGTGTCCCTTTAAAGTAGCAGTATTTGTTGGTAGAAAAACATCCATCATACATTTTTTTTAGGGATAACGTAGTTCTGACAAAACCATCAATACATCCATTTTTCTTTACATTCTATTTCCTTCCTGAACTAGGATATGGGGTTCTGAAGTTTTCGAAAATCCCTGTTCTTTGGCCATGCCCACTAATGTATGCTATCACAATCCTAGTATATCCACAGTATGACTCCAATATGTAAAGTAAAAAAGTAAATTCAAGAGATGGGATTTTCAAAAGTTGCTGGTGGTAGCCATCTTTAATGACATGAGCCATTAATTATAACATTTGTAACCAAAGCTGGTTTTAAAAACTCTGAGAGAAATTAAAATATACAGATGATGAACCTAATTATGTCAAAATGTATTCATACTAAAAAACTATATGAGGACTTTTTTAAACTACAAAATACTGCTGCCTTAATGAAACTCTCAGCTGGGTCTTTCTTGATTTAACTGATTTAGAGGCAGATCTTGAGCAAAGTGAGCAAATTCTGTAACTTTGACAAGGCAGAGCCTCTAGTCTCATCTGCGTCTACTGAGAGTAAAATCCATCACAAATTCATTATGCAGTGCCTGAACACCAACTTTGACAAGCAACAAGAGTGGATGTCTAACAAATTCATTTCAAGGCCCAGGAAACCAAATCCATGTTTTTAGCTTATTTTGCCTACAAAACTGTCCAGACATAATAACTTACATATGTTAACTGCAGAACAGCCTGTTGTGCAGCAGTTTAATTAAATCAAGAGCTGAGATTTGTTGCTCAATGCATCTACTGTTTTTTTAGTTTGGCAGGCAGTGTAGCTTTGTGGTTAGTGCATAGGACTGTCCCCAGGGTCCGGAACTACAGTCACAATTTTGTGGTGCAAAGTGGTCAGCTCAGCACAAATACATGGTGTAGCTACAAGGATTTTCCTGTGGTATTGCAATGGACATTGTGATAGTACATTGAAAGAGTGGAGGTAGTCGGACTAAAGCAGGTACTGACAAGCGCAGAAACACCCCTACACTCTCTTTCTGAAGGTGCTGATGTTTAGATCAGTACATATTGCAAACAGAACAGACAAGCACACACAGGGATCTTACTCTGAAATATGTATTAATATTTAAAAGTGCTCAGCAAGTGCAGTATGCTGAAACAATCACCAAGCACTGCTGTTAAAATCACAGAAAACCTGACCAAACCCAGGCACGGGCATACTAATGAATCACTGAGGTATGCTTAGCTGGTCACTGGTACCCACACCCCAGTCACAAGGCACAGAACTCCTGACTCTAGTAGAACTTGATAGAAGTTCCACAGTGGGGTGATGGTTTGTGAACTGGAATGAAAGTTCCAGTTTTAGGAAGGCTTAGGCACTGCACAGTGGTACCAAGCTGGCACAGAGCAGGACAGGGCTAGGGAGGGGGATCCCCAGAACACCAGGGAGTAAAGAAAAATATACAGTGCACTGCAGGGCCGATGAATCACTAGGGAGGACCTGGCAGGTGGCAGTAGGGTACCTTGAGGATGCCACATAAGCTTGTGGTACAGGGTGAGGGGGTACAGGACAACTTTGGCAGTAATAGTCTGAAGACTGGTGCTCAGTCAATGGCATAGCATTATGTCACTAGCACAATGCTATGCACAGATTCCAGTGATGGTTGTAATCAACAATCTCAGTGGACGCAAACGCTGTTTGTACTCATTGACATCTGGATTATGTAATTTGCAAGAGTGAACTGAGTGACACTGCTGCAGGAGCAACTCCACTTCTAGCTCACAGTGCACCGGCATTGTCTATAGCCAAAATGTGTGGTGGTGGATCTGGAGCCATTTGCTGCCTGATTTTGCATTCATGCTCTGCGACTGTGTATCGATCCCCTGGTTAAACTCACACTAGAGTCTCACACACACACACACACACACACACACACATACACACACACGCTATTTAATCACTATGGAACCTTAAGCAAGTCACTTGACCTCACCATGCTCTAGTGCTGTACACAGAGCTGTAAAACTAGATAGACACATAACCCCACTGAACATGAGATATTGCACTGCAGCTGAGGCCTCCTTCTTACTTAAAACTGTAAAACTAAATAAATAAATCCAGTCAGATTTTTATGATGGCTGTATTGCTAATACAGCAAAATTAAATTAGAATTTTTTTTTGCCAAGAAATATATTTGCTACGAATGCTTATTTCCAAGGTATCATTTGAGAGGAGTTGTGTTACAGCCTAAGAGACTAGGATTCAGTAACCCTCTCAGGTCCATTTGCCAGGCATTAGAGCTAAAAGCAGAGATGACTTCTGTAAATCTGAGGGAGGAGCATGTGAACATATACATCATACTATAGCACTCCTGTGAGCAAATTCACTTAGGTGCAAATTTTTTCATAAGTTGCAACTTACAAAAATAAAGACAGAAGTAGAAAACTTTGAGATTTTAAAATAGTTTTTAAAAAGCTGTCTTTGAGTACTACTGCTATGGGTGCTGCTAGACATAGAAACAGAATTTGACGGCAGATAAGGACCACTTGGCCCACCCAGTCTGCCCATTCCCCTACCTAATGGATAAGCTGCAGATCCTAGTTAACCAGCAGCCTACTTCTTCCCAGTACACACTGGGAGCTGTTACTGTTGCAGCTTTGTAGGTACTGCTTTGACTTTAGCTTCACTCCATACCTGGAATTTCTATTTATTTGTGAAAATGGGATTCACATTCCTCAAACTCTGTCTCTCAGGACACCAGCTGTGCACACTATGGTGTACTAGATTCATATACTTGTATTTATTTTATTTTGTTTACCAGGTACTGTAGTTGCTCTAGACAATAAAATGCCTATTTTCAGGCACAATGTGGGACAGGAAAACAAAAAATAGTAGCAGCACAGCAGCACAAGGTTACATGATGGTATACCAATGCTGCAGCGACTCCCCGAACGTGAAGACCATCACAGCGACAGGATTTGGACAAAATCTGCACGTCGCTGTGATGGTCTCTGTAACTTCCCAAGACTGCCTTGCAGGGTGTGTCACCCCCTCCCCGGTCCTACTCTGACTCAGAGTTAGAGTCCTAGAGACCAGGGGGTGTGGGGGGATCGGGGGTACAGCCCCCCGATAGTAACACGGTGGCATCCCTGACACTGAATTGCTGACACTCGGCACTGCGGCTGTCGCTGTTGGGGATGTCTCCGTGGGAGATGTCATGGCAGCACGGTAAAGCCATACAGGACAATCTTACATACATCAGCAGAAGTCAAACAGTACTGTAATCCAGAAACCTACCAGCAGAGTACATCAGAAACTCAAATAAAAGGCACAAACTAGTAGTGGTACAAAGCATCAGGTACGGGAGCACATATCAGAGGTCTATAGAAACTTACAAAGCTTGTTCTTGAAAGGCAGATATGCTTGAGAGACTCTGAGATTAGGAGGAAGTGCGTTCCAGAGCATGGGTGCGAAGACAGAAAAAGCCTGCTCACCCATATTGTATGTGTGTAGCATTGGGGAACGGACAGAAGTGGCAGATCATTAGACCTCAGGGAGTAAGCCTGGTCAGTTTTAATGAACATATTGACCAGAGTAGCAGGTTTATTGTTTGCATAATCTTTTCTATGGTACACTCAAGGGTATATAGTAGATGTGAGGTTGGGGAAAGCCATCTTAGGCTTGAGTGAAGACTGCTAAACTAGTGAGTCAGTCTGGGTGCAGATAGGGCAAAATGTCAGCTGCTGTTATAACTGGTGTTCCATTTATTTATGTTACATTTGCTCACCTCAGAAAAAGGTCTCAAACCATAGGTGAGGCTAAGCAATAAAACAACTTACACAACAGCAAGTCTGGTAGCTGGAGTTAAGGCATGTCTGACCTTATAGGCAAGTCCCAAACTCCCAATTAAGAGAGTTGCACAACTTAGATATGTGAAGGACAAAGTCAAGGGCAGGGTCCAGAGTTAAGCCAAGGTATTTGAAGGAGTCAACAGCAGTGATGGGAAAGCCATCAGAACAGCAGACTTCTAAGGCAGAGGAACAAGCCCTTAGCTCTGGTGCCAAACCAGATACCATGGAGTATTTTTTTTTTTATTTTTCCTTCTTTTTCTGATAGTGGAACTGCATCCTCATTTGTACAGGTCGCTGTGGGGCCTGTGCAAAATGAGATAAATAGAATATTGGAGACAGTCCTGACTCAGTACATGGGCCCAGCAGGCCCCGGCACACATGTCAATATCTTGTAGGTATGGCGTCTGCACCAAAACACTGCTCAGTCCCTACCCAGGATGGGGCTGGTGCTGCATGTTGCATTCTACAGCACCTTCCCCATCAGTCTTGTCCCATTAAACCCACTCACTAAGTTCACAACTGAACTCAGCTCACTGGCACAGTAAGGCATTGTGTTCCCCAGTGATGCAATGGACATCCCTGCAAACAACATTATTTAATAAATTCTTTGTTTTTTAATATTTTGACCCCAAACTTTCATTTTTTTTTATTATTTAAAGTTTATTAAATTTCAACCATACTATAACAATAATACATCAGTGAAACAGAGCCAGAAATGAACAAGAACAATCAAACAAACCAAATAGTAATAATGACCACCCCCAACTACTCCACCCGCAACCAGCCCCCCATCCATCCTATGAAATCAAAACTAGAAAAGGAACTCTGTATCAATCAACAAACATTGTAATCAACAACCCTTGACCCCCTTCCCCCATTCTCCCAGAGCACCCTATCACCTGCTACTCAGAAAGACAGGAAGAAAGGGGAAACAGAGAGAGCAGAGAGACACATGCTGAGGACCAATATTGTTATTGTGGAGCCACTCTTACAGACAGGAGAGTGTGCAAAGCCTCCCAGTACTGCTGATAGTGGTGAAGACCTTGGTGTAATCTGGCAATGTGTTTTTCCACTGCAAGAGCTTGCAAAAGCTCGTTATGCCATTCCTTGAATGGGGGCGTTGATTTGTCTCTCCAGTGTTTCAGTATAACTGCTTTAGCCACTGCAGCTATTAGTGCTATGTGAGCCTGATGGTGCCCAATCAAGTGTGGATGGGTAGTCACCCACCAAACAGATTCCAGTTGTACTGACATCATCCAGACCAAGAAGGGGGTCCAGTGAAGCTTTGATTCTCTCCCAGAAAGGTGCCACCATAGGGCACTCCCATAGCATGTGAAAAAGATGACCTGTAGAGAGAGAGACCACAAAGGAGACAGAGAGGAGAAGCAGATCTGCTCATCAGGAGGAGTTTATGAGGGGTGCAGTACACTTTGTACAGAATGTGAAACTGAAACTGAGACCCTCTGTACTTGTCCCTCTTGACAAATTTACACAGATTCCGCCAAATGGTGTGCCATCGGGAACTATCAGGTTGCCAGTCAAGTGTTTGTTGCCAATAAAAGCAGGTACCATCGAAGGCTGAGAGATCAGCCATTTGGAGGAAGGAATACAGACCCGCCACTGGATGAGGTTGCTTAGCCAGTGACATCATATGGGGTCGGATGTCTCCACTAGTGGAATTATAAGGAGCAGGGCCCAGGGCCGGAGTTAGGGCTTTGGTTAGCTGTAGTTTCAAGTTTATTTGGTCGGCATTTGCCATTACAAAACAATACAACAACAGACAAAAAATTATTTTGACACAGAAATAACATATATCGTACACTCTTTCTAGAACAAGTAAAATCATATTATCCTTCTACAGTTCTTTTGCGATTTAATTAAAACATTGCACATAAATTTCTTATTGCACTATAAATCCTTGCATTCATTTTTTCCTTATAATTTTAGTCTCAATGAGAAACATTGCCAAATTATTGAGAATTTCTGAGTTCTCTGAGTTGAAGAGTAAATCCAATATATATTTTGTAGGCATATATAAAGTTCCTATGAACTTTCCTAACCCTTTAATACGTGTATGCTCATACCATGGGTATCTTAAGACCACATGATTGAGGTCTTCCAATTCATGAAGTTGACAGAAGCAGTTCTTGGAGATACTTTCCTCTTTATTATATCTGGCCTTGATGATATTACTGGGAAAAACTTCAAATCTGAATTGAGTGATAACACTTCTAAATTCAGGATTTTGTACAATGTCCAGGTATGGTTTTAGAGAATGTTCTCTTGTGTTGTTAGACAGCCATGTTACTACTTTTAATGATCTTATCGCTTCTAAGTCTGCTACTTGTGATCTCTCTCTTTTAAGGTTTTTGTTACAGTTTTTTTGTATGCCTCATTTAAAGAGATTCCCTCTTCATCCCAGTTCATCAGATATTCCAATATAGCATACTGCAAGTTTGTTTTAACATTTCTTAGCCAACTGTTGTTATCATAGACCAGGAACTTTATTTTTTCCTTTAAACAATCACCCAATAAAGAGCTCTTTCCTTCTCGAGTTAATTTGATCCAGTAATTGATTTGCCTTGTATGTACCAAATCTATAAATCTTGTTTGTCCAAATTGGGCTCTAACAAGGGCACTAGGGGAGCTGTAGGGTATCTTTAACAGTTATTTTTATGCTTTATTTAAAACATTCTCCATTTTGTCTGGTCCTTCAACCCCCCCAGATTTCTGCTGCATATAGAGCCTGGGTAAACATTTTTGTGTTTATTACCTTGAGCATTGGTAACGCCGTGTTACCTCCATAAATATAGTTAAATCTATTCAGAACCTTCAGAGAATCTTGTAATTTTTTTTATACACATAGGTCTCTGTGTTTGTTCCATTTAAGGTTTTTCAAAAATGTAACTCCTAGGTAGTTAAATTCGTTTACATATTCCATTTTATTATCCATTACGTTTAATGTTCTATATTTTTTCTAGTACCAAATACAATAACTTTTGTTTTATTTGCATTTGGTTTAAGATTATGTTCTATACATAATGTATCCATTTTATTCAGTGCTCTCTGTAATCCCAGCTGGCTTGGCTTGTAGATAGCACAACTAGGTTGTCAGCATACGCTAAGACTGGGATTCTCCTATTACCAATTTTTGGTGGATGAAAATCTGGATTATATAAAGTTTCAATAATTTTATTTATGTATATATTAAATAATGTCGGTGCTAAAACACAACCTTGTTTGACTCCAACATTAGTTTGTATTTTTGTTGTTAGTAGCCCTGTCCCTGAATATTTTATTTTTGCCCAAGTGTCTCTGTAGATCCTTTGTATTAATATGATTACATTTTTGTCTATACCCATATCCCTCATTTTTTCCCAAGGTAGATGTCTCAATATCGTATCAAATGCTGATGAGAAATCTATAAATGCTGCAAATAATGGTTGCTTTTTTATATTGCAGTATTTTTCTATTATATGATGTAGTAGAAAGGTCTGATTTATAGTGCCCGTGTTTTTACGGAAGCCGGTTAGTAGGTCAGGTTTTATTTTATTATATTATACCCCGGCCGTTAATCTATTTAAAATTACTTTAGCATAAATTTTTGCAATTGTATCCAGAAGGGCAATAGGTCTATAGTTTGCTGGATTGTCATGCAAGCCTTTTTTGTAGATTGATATAATGTGGCTCCCTACCCAGCTATCAGGTGTATAATCATACATGACCATTAAATTATAGAATTTAGTGAGGATCTTAGCCCACCAGTCCCTATTAAGTTTAATAAAATCTATAGTGATGTTATCTGGGCCTGGAGATTTGTTATTCTTAAAATTATCAATAGCAATTGTTACTTCAGCATCCATAAACCAAGTAAAGGAGGTATCAATTTCATTTGAATCTGGTTTTTCTATGACTTCCCCTATCATGAATATGTTTTGAAAATATATGACCCATACATCTGGTTCAATATGACAATCATATTGTTTTTTGAATATATTTGTTCCTTTGGCCACAAGGGTCCAAAAGGTTTTGTCATCATTCTGTACTATAGCATTTTGCATAGTATCCCATAGTTCCTTCTGATGGATATGCCTTTGTAATTCAACACTTTCCTTGTAGTGTCGTCTATACCTATTTATTTCTCTTTTATTCTCTATTGTGGGATTTTTTTTTAAATTCCGTATCATTTGTGACAATTTCCTTTTCCCCTCTCTACAATTTTTATAGAACCAGTATTCATAACTTTTGCCCTTCTCTTTGTTGTTTCTTTCTTTTTCTCTTCTTTTTTCCTCATTCAAATTTTGTTCATGCTGTTTATAATGTTCCATAATTATCTCATAGATATTTATTGGATCAATTTCTTGTTCAATTTTACTTTCAATGTTCTGTATAAATTTAGCATTCAAAATCTCGGCCTGATGCTCAACCATTTTATCCCATCTTATCTTGTTATTGACTATGTGAATTTCTCTTTGTTGTTCCCTATTTATTTCTTTCAAATTTTTTCTATATAATATTAATGGTTGATACTTTCTGGTCTATTTATAATTTTTAGATCATAATATTAATTATAACCATATGGGGTTGTCATCATGTAGTCTATAATAGTGGAACCTCTGGGGGTTATACAGGTTATATTACCCACACAGTCCGAAGGAAATCGCCCGTTCAAGATGATAAGTTGAAGAATCTCCAAAAATTATTCCATTTGCTTATTATTATCTTTATGCTTTTTATCCTTAGATAATCTATTAGGTATATTAAGAGCATTTAGTATATCACTCTGTAGGGATTGTATGCTACACTTCCCAAATCAAACATTAAAATCTCCCATACATAGTAGCTCCAGGTGTTCATTCATATCCATTTTTCTATGTCTTTTGTGATACGTTCTAATTATTTTTTTTTCTAATTATGTTGATTTCTAAGAAACAAAGAAGAGAGTGCACACGGGCAAGGTGGTGCTCAAGGAACTATACTATAATGAACAAAAGCCAAAGTTCCAAGCACACACAAGCCTAATAAAAGGACGCTGGACAGAAAAGAGCTTAAAAACTTACATTTTATTACATACAAAAATCACCACGCCTGACATGTTTCGAAGCTGATAGCTCCTTTTTCAGAGGCTAATACATCAGAGCACAGCACTCTTGATATATAACAAGGCACACCATGTGACATCAATATAATACAAGTGAATAAAAACACCAATTTACAAACCAATTAAATAATTCAAGTTCTACAATTTGCTCACATATGATGACTGTTGCTAAGCACTTGATGAAACCAATTCTGTTTTTAATTGCATTCCACTCACATTGATTAAAGACCCTTACTTAATGTTTTATTCCAAAGTTTAAAACCTGTCATATATATCTTTTGATTATAACCCATTCATATTCATCATTTATGGTTACATATTAAAAATAATGTCATTGGGAAAGAACAAAACATAGGGAGGAAAGTCAAATTATATGAGAGAGAGACATTAAAGCCCAATCAACAGTCATTCAAAAGCACAGACAATATGGGGGGGAGGGGAGAAAAAAGAAGAAGAGTTAAAAAGCAAAAATGTATTTGTATTATCTGTAATTATTTTAGACACCATCAGATATCTATTCTGAATCAAAAAATATATTTTCTATCTGCCCTGTTTCAAATAAGGGGGAATATCCACATGTGGGATCACCCTTTTCTACAGCTCTACCGTGTTCCCCCACTCCATCTTTAAATTTTCTTTTCATTTTACCTACGTAATAGGCTTCACAGCAACAGACAGCTAAATATATAATACCTTTAGTATCACAAGTTATACATTGTTTAATTACGAAGGACCGTTCCACATCATTAATTAAAAAACATTTTGTTTGTTCTACATGTCTTGTATATTCGGCCTTATTTGAAACAGGGCAGATAGAAAATATATTTTTTGATTCAGAATAGATATCTGATGGTGTCTAAAATAATTACAGATAATACAAATACGTTTTTGCTTTTTAACTCTTCTTCTTTTTTCTCCCCTCCCCCCCTCATATTGTCTGTGCTTTTGAATGGCTATTGATTGGGCTTTAATGTCTCTTTCTCTCTCATATAATTTGACTTTCCTCCCTATGTTTTGTTCTTTCCAAATGACATTATTTTTAATATGTAACCATAAATGATGAATATGAATGGGTTATAATGAAAAGATATATATGATAGGTTTTAAACTTTGTAATAAAACATTAAGTAAGGGTCTTTAATCAATGTGAGTGGAATGCAATTAAAAACAAAATTGGTTTCATTCAATGCTTAGCAACAGTCATCATATGTGAGAAACAAATTGTAGAACTTGAGTTATTTAATTGGTTTGTAAATTGGTGTTTTTATTCACTTGTATTATATTGATGTCACATGGTGCGCCTTGTTATATATCAAGAGTGTTGTGCTCTGATGTATTAGCCTTTGAAAAAGGAGCTGTCAGCTTCTAAACATGTCAGGCGTGGTGATTTTTGTACATAATAAAATGTAAGTTTTTAAGCTCTTTGCTGTCCAGCGTCCTTTTATTAGGCTTATGTGTGCTTGGAACTTTGTTTTTTGTTCATTATGTTAATTTCTACAGTAATTGTCTAATTATTCTAATACATTCTAACAAGTGGCTGTCATATAATGCAGATTGCTCTGGTGGGTTATACAAATTTACCAACATTATTTTTTCCTCACATATTCTTAAACATAATAATGTAGTTTGTTTCTATTATTGTTTTTTCAATTTGCATGGAGTCCACGATTCTAATATATATGAGCAGTCCTCCCATTCTGTGCCCAGCCTTGTTATTTTTCTGAGCTGGAGCCTGTACTAGGGCAAAACCATTTTTATTGATGATTTCCACTTGTTCATCCACATGCCAAGTTTCTTGTAATCCTATTATATCCATTTTACTAATAAAGTTACAGAATTCTTCATCTACTAACTTGGATATGAGGCCAGCTATATTCCATGATATATTACCCAGGTCTCCTTTATATTTCAACAGGTATTCATTTGCACTGTTTAAAATCTCTTGAGATTCTGCAACCTCTTGTGTGTCATTTATGATTTCAATGTTAAGTCATTTATCGGTATCATCCCACAATGGTTGAAACCTGTTGGTGATTTCAATTTTATATGTTTTAATATGTTGTTCCAGTTCCAATACTGTTGTTTCCTGGAGTTCTTTGTTAGATTCATTTAGGTTTATTATTAAGATGTCTAAATTGTCCAATTTTATAATGGCCTTTATATTTTTTTCTGCCAGTCTTTCACTATAGAGTGTTAAGTCAATTTGATTCCACTTTGTTAGATCTCTATGAGCTTTCCTTATATCATTTTATGTCATCCTTATAAAATTCGATACCCAGGAGGTTGCCAGTTAAATACACCATCATTTCCTTTAATTGTTCTTTGGTTTCAAATTTTCTACAGGAAATGCCGAATATTTATAGAGTTACATCTGGATCAGTATTGCCTTTCTGTATAGCGAGGTCATGCAGTGAGTAAGACTCTGCCAAATTTTTAATGAAATCATATTTTGTTAAATTCTTCATATACTTTGCTGTACTAAGAGCTATAGGATAATCCATAGATAAATCATATTCAGCTAAGTGAAATGAATTCCTCCGGACATAATGTGCAACTCTCTCGTATTTAAAGAAAAGCAGTATTGTTTCCTCTGATGTAAGATCATTTGCTCTCATTGCATCTATATTATCATCCTCCAAAATCTCCAATCCCAGCCTCTCTTTGCAAATAATTTTTCCCAATTCCATTAGAACCATACAATTTTCCATTTCATCTTTGTGAACTCCTTACAGGACTATGATGGAGCCTGCCTCTTGATTTATCAGGTCACCATATACCTTCTTGGGCATCTTTTCTATGGGATTGTTCGTCACATCTCCTATCAACTTATCCAGTTCACTAGTTTTGTTATTTTTGTTTTTTTCCTCGATAATGGTCTCCGTCTTACTATTTCTCTTTCCCTTCCTTCCTTTCTTCACTTTTTCCTCCAGATGTAACCCCCAGTTCCTATTTTCCCCTTCTGTTCTACTTCTTTCTTCCATACTATCTCATCTGTCACACATTTTTCCCTTCCTTTTATATGTGTATTTTGATCTGCTTCTGTATTTCTATCTTTTTTGTTCTTTTTCCCCTTTATCTTTGCACCTTCCTCTAAAACACTTTCTGGTGTCTGAGTTTTGAGTGATATTGTATTCAGTTTTTGTTTGTCAAAAACTGTTTCTATCTGCTCTATCCTCAATTTCTTGAGTCCCTTATAGTAAGGGGAATCTCTACCATCATTTTCCTTTCCAGATGTTGTGTTATCTAAATTCACAGTTTCTGTACACTTTAGCAAGTTTTTGGGGAGTAATGTTTTTAAAGCTTTCATTTCTTTTTCAAATTGCTCTAAATGATATTCCAAACCATAATTTTTTTTTATTATTCTGCTTTTTTAATTGTCCTTCCTGGTCTAGCAACAGATCTGTTTCTTGATTTGTGCTATCAGTGTTAGCCCCAATTTTTATACCATTTTGTTTTCCTTGGGCTTGTGTTATACCATTCTTTTTTTCCCTTTTGTCCATATTTTATCCTGCCTTTTTATGATTATTATGCACTAGTCTACCCCTCTTGTTCTTTCCCTTTCCAGATTTCTTATTTTTCTTCTTTTTCTGTGATACTTCCAAATATTCTGGAAAATCAATTACTGAGAAATCAGGTCTCTCATATTCTTCTCATTGTTTACTATCTCTACTTTCAGTTATAATTTTATCTAGGGGAGTGCTAAAGACGGAGTCCATGTAATCTGATTTACTTCTAATTGCTTCAATCTTTGCATGGTTAATCACTACATCATGTCTAAGATTACTTAATTTTTTTCTTAGGATTATCATTTGTTCCATAAGGATAAGATTTGCTGTATGTTAGCGCCCTAAATTAGCTATTAGCTCTCCTTTAATTAGGTCTGGTATGTATAGCGGATTGCTCTGGCCTCTTGTCTTGATCTGCTCTATAC
The DNA here is from genome assembly GCA_016271365.2 of Neoceratodus forsteri. Lineage (NCBI taxonomy): Eukaryota > Metazoa > Chordata > Ceratodontiformes > Ceratodontidae > Neoceratodus > Neoceratodus forsteri. The sequence continues at coordinate 289,965,187 of CM057456.1, forward strand.
ATTTATTTTTTCCTGTTTGAGGTGTTTGAGTGATGTTATAACTATGTATGACATCTTTGATCCCTCTGATTGTCTGTTGTAATTTGTAATTTACCTCTCTAAGTTCCACCCTTGATACCAATATTAAATCAGCCTGTGTATTTTGTATCATTTGATTATTCTCAGCTTCTAACCCATTTTCTGTACTTTCCATATTCCAGGCTTCTATGGAATCCAAAGTAGTGATATCTGGTTCTGTTTCAATATCTAAAGCATAACTTGCTTGTCTGGATATTCCTTGATCTAAGATTTGGACAAATTCCTGTTCGGAGGGGTAATCAAAGGGATAATCAAAACCAAAAGCCTTACTACCTATTAAACTACTAATTTTGTTTTCCCTATCATCCTTCTGGAGAATTATAGATTCTATTTCTCCACTTTTAGATACTAGTGGTAGTGATAAAGCAATACTATTAGGATGTGAGGAAAAATTATTCGGTGTTGAAGTTTTGTCACTATATATTAGATTTAATTTCAAATGTTCTGTAATTTTGGGTTGTCTCTGCTTCTCTGATGAGACTGTTCTCATCCTATTAACCCCACAGATTGTGGAAGCATTGCCTAACAAGGGTGAGCATCCAGCTTTCTTCCTTTGTAATCTAGTGTTTACCATCCTCATTTTATTCCTTGACTCCAAATAGTAACAAGTAACAAGTATAATCAGATTATAACTGTAATTAGCTTACAATTATAATTATAATTAAATCATAATTAAATTTGCATAATTGGGTTTGTACCACATAAACCTGTTACACCTATTACACTTCCCTTAGGAACCTTGTTTTATTGTTAAGGGTCTACAGTAGTTGTACAGTGTTCAAGGAGAAAAAATTAAGATTAATCGAGGTTAGGAAAGAAATTAATAAAAGGGGTGTAATATGTATTCTTGCTGTCCCTTAGCTCATGTCAATATTTAGATATCACAATTGGAATAGAGAAATAGCAATAATAGCAATACTGTTGGGAATAGTCAGCAATAATCAACAATAATGTCACCAGTGTTTCCAATGCTCCAATACTCCTCCGATATTCCTTGGACTTGTGACTTGTGTCAAGCGGTCTTATAACTCTTATATCTCTTAACTCCAAATTTAACTTGTCCCAAGTTCAGCATAAAAGTTCAGCATAAATTAAATACAGTCTTCAGCCTTCTCCATGGTCTAATCAGAAATAATCAGGGTAGGCCACCATAGTTCACCTTAGTTCACCGATTCTGTTCGTAATCAGTTGATCAAGTGCAAACCAGGAAATATAAATATAGTGTCAAATATCAGCAGTTTTCTAGGATCAACACACACTCTCCATGTATCATAAGTAAAATCTGAGTCTGGATTTTCTGTTCCGTTAGATTGATTTGCCCAGCCAAACCGAGAAAAGTAAATCTACTGGAGCACTCAAATCTGCCAACAAGCACTTCTTTTGATGTTTTAGCACTCCATCTTTCCTCTCTTGAGTAACATCAGGATCAGGGTCCTTACAAAATCAATAAGCTAGTGCAGCATAATAGCAGGCAGACTCTCCTGCTCCTCAAGCTAGCAGAAAAAAAAAGAAGTGATAATGAGAAGATTCCCTTAATAAGGCAACAATAAAAAAAAGGCAGCAAAAGCAGCAACTTTTGATAAACTTCTAAATTCCATTATTAGTGTCAAGATAAAAATAGAAATATTAACTTTTATAGAGTAATATGAAATGAAAATAACATAGTATTATGTCACTTACTCAGCAAATCAAACAAGGTGCAATTGTACGTAACTGCCAGAGCTTTCGTCTCTTATATAGCTGATAACACATGACTCAAATTGCGTGTCAATTGCATGTCAGCTATGTGTCTCAAACCTTAACTTAGAGCACAGCAGGGCAGATAGACAGATTTTCTAAAAATGTAAAACAAAATCGAGACAGCAAAGCCACAGTTTGTCTGTCCCTCAGGCATCTTCTCAACAGCTCTGCTTGTAGTGTAAGATGCCCGCACATGCACTTTTGAAGCTGAATGAAGCTGAATGGGAGGAAGGGGATCTTCTATTGGGTGATCAGCATGTGACCAGTCAAAACCTGGGAACTTTAAAAATGTAGTTTATGAAAAAATAAAAGTATTTAAAAGTATAAAAATGTATAAACAGGTGTCTTCATATAACCTAGTATTTAAAACATACAGTGAAAGTGGAAAGCCACGGATTAAAAAAAAAAAAACGCTGAGTAGGAATACCCTTTTTCAAATCAGAAAAACACGGTCAGTAGTGTAACAGACACAAATGAACACAAACAAACACTAATATAAAAACAGATATAGCAATAAATTGAACCAATTTTGCTAGTATGCATTAAAAGCAGTGTATTCAAACTCAGGAAGAGAGCAAGAAAACAAAATATGACCGTCTTGTTCTGTTTTCTCTGATAGATCCTCGGTATCCTGTTCTCGTAAAAAAAAACCTGAGTTATTTATATTTAGAGCCTCTTCACCTCCCTTTTCTGCCTCTTAATATTATCCCTCTCAGGTTCGGCAGAGTCACGATTCTGAAGTCATAGCCTTCTCCGACCCCTTCTCTCGCCGGTCCGAACGGCGTGTTAGCGCTGCATCTCTCTCTCTCTCTACTGCCACTAGTCAGTGAGGAATTCAGAGTCTCTCTAAACAGCAAAAAACAAGAAGAGGTAGTGGAAAGGCAGGACCAAGTTTGCAATAAGATGTTCTAGAAAGACCATGTACTTCATGACATAGGTGGCATACCTTTCATAAGAATAAAACTAGCTTAATGGTCCTGCTATCTGCAGCTACTCCTCAGGGGCAGACCCGCGTAGCTCCCGCTTAGTCACGAGCAAACAATGCACATCTTCATCAAATGACAGTGAGCAGATGGCAGTTGTGTACTAAACAGTTAGCTGTAAATATTTAAAAAGATGAAAAACTGGGATGGTAAAAAGAGTTTGTAGTTGGGCATGGGGAAGGAATGTGTCTTGATCTAGAAGTGAATAAACTGTGGTTGCAGACAGTCAGGGACAAAAGGGAACCCCAAATTTTCAACATACTGTAGTCTTCTTATGACCCCACCTCATAAACTCCATAAGTGAAAATTTTCAAATCCGTGTCAAAAAGCCATTCTGTGCCACAGGTGTGAAAACACATTTTAGAAACTATGTGAAATATGAAAGCTGTACTGTTCATGGGGTGGTGTGAAAAAATGGGTATGCTGAAAATTTGGAGTCAAAATATTGAAAATTACCAAAGTTATGAGAGTGCAAAGAAAAGTTTTCAACAAACGCTTATAACCTGCCCATTTTTAAGAATATCTTCACCACATTTTCAACATTGCCTTTTTCGGACCCCATCTCATGAACACTGGTGGTGAAATTTCGTTATTCAGTTTCAAAAGGTAATTTTGTACAGCAACCGCAAAATCAACTTCCAGGCCCAATTAATGAAATGACACTGTGAGCAATCATGAAGTGGGGTCCCAAAAAGGCCATGTTGAAAATTTGGTGAAAAAATTCCTAAAAATGGAAAAGTTATGAACGTAAGTTCAAAATGCCACCGAAATATATTATATGGCATGTACCTGTATTCCTCAGTTCACAAATCGACTTTGAAGAGTGCAAACATGTCTCTGACACAGAGGATGACAGAGTTCAACATCAACTGGTAAGTACATGGTAAGGATGAGTGTGGGGAGGTGGGTACTCAGTGGGAGGGTCAGGATGGGGGGGGTCAGTGGCGATGATGAGGGACTCTTTTCTTTGTTTCAGGTTAAAAAAAAATGCCAGGGACAGTTTTCATATTGCAAGTGCAAATAAACATTGAAAAACTCATGACACTGGGGTTGGGCTCCTCAGAGTTCCACATGGATGGGGGGCTTCTAAATGGGGACACAAGGATTAGGCCCCACTGATGTCTGCAACAATTAATGAAACAACAGGCTATGGGGGAGGAATCTGACATTGGGGGTGGATATCCCAGTGTTAGAAACATAGACTTTGATAGCAGATAAGGACCGCTTGGCCCACCTAGTCTGCCCATTTCCCTACCTAGAGGATAAGCTGCAGATCCTATTTAACCAACAGCCTATTTCTTCCTACCCCCCACAAAAATTGCCTAATGTCTGTCCTATGCATTCTTGAATTCTCCCACAGTTTTAGACCCCACAACCTCCTCAGGAAGGCTGTTCTATGTGTCCACCACCCTCTCTGTGAAAAAATACTTCATCACATTGCCCCTGAGCCGTCCCTCCCATATTTAAATTGTGTCCCCTTGTTCTTGCACATATCTTTTTCTGAAAGATGCTACCCTCTCGGACTTTGTTGATTCCACTGAGGTACTTAAAAGTTTCTATCATGTCCCCCCTCTCCCTCCTTTCCTCAAGGGTATACATATTAAGCTCCTTTAGTCCCTCCTCATATGGCTTCTCTTGCAGAGCCTGCACCATTTTAGTTGCCCTCCTCTGAACTGCCTCCATCCTGTCTATGTCCTTGCGGAGATGGGGTCTCCAGAACTGGATGCAGTACTCCAGATGGGGTCTCATCAACTGTCTGTACAGGGGGATAATAACTTCCTATTTTCTGCTGGTGATGCCTGTCCCTATACATCCCAGTATCCCCCAGCCCTCCCTACCACCTTCTCACATTGCTTGCCAACCTTAAGGTCATCTGATATGATTACCCCCTGGTCCCTTTCCATTTTTGTTGTAGTTACTACCTCCCCCATTGTGTAATCTTCCCTTGGGTTTTTGTTTCCCAGGTGGATTATTTTGCACTTCTTTGCATTGAATCCAAGCTGCCATACTTCTGACCATTTCTCCAACCTTGCCAAGTCCCTTCTCATCCTTTCCATGCCTCCTTGTGTATCAACCCTGTTGCAGATCTTTGTGACATCTGCAAAGAGAAATACTTTTCCTTCCAGTCCCTCTGCAATGTCACTTATAAACACATTAAAAAGAACTGGACCCAGTACTGAAACCTGCAGTACCCCACTAGTAACCCCTCTTTCTTCAGAGTGGACTCCATTTACAATTACCTTATGTGTCCTGTTGTCCAGCCAATGTTTTACCCAGGATACCACCTTGGGACCCACTTCCAGCTGGGTAATTTGACTATTAATCTTTTGTGTGGGACTCTGTCAAATGCCTTGCTAAAGACTAGGTGGGCCATGTCCACAGCCCCTTCCTGGTCTACTACTTTGGTCACCCAGTCAAAGAAATCAATTAAATTCATGTGCCATGACCTTCCCACTGTGAACCTATGCTGCCTTGGGTCCTCTGCCCCACTGGCCTCTAGGTGCTCAACAATTCTTTCCTTCAGAAGTGATTCCATCACTTTCCCTACCACAGAGGTGAAACTGACAGGTCTGTAGTTTCCTGCCTCTGTCTTGGTCCCACTTTTGTGAAGGGGAATCACATCTGTCTTCCTCCATTCCTCAGGTACCACACCATCCTCCTATGATTTGTTAAAAAGGGTAGTCAGTGGTGTCACTAGTTCTCTGCTTAATTCTTTTAGAATTGTGGGGTGAATTCCATCTGGCCCCATTGCTTTGTCTACCTTCAGTTTTAGGAGTTCTTTCAGAACCCTTTCTTCTGTGAAAGGACTGGGATCGACCCCCCTATTCAGAGTGCTTCTGTTAATTGGATTAGGCACCTCCCCACCTTCTCTTTTGTGAATACTGAACAGAAGTATTCATTCAGTATCCCTGCTTTTTCACTGTTCCTCTCTGCCCACCCACTGTCCATTCTATTCAGCCTTACTATCCCTCCCTTTGTCTTTCTACGCTCCCTGATATATCTATAAAAGGTTTTATCCCCCTTCTTAACTGAGTTGGCTATCTTTTCCTCAGTTTGGGCCTTTGCTATTTTGACTACTCTCCCTGCTTCCTTCTGCCTTAATTGGTACAGTTCTCTGTCATGCTCCTTCTGTGTTTCCTTATACTTCTTAAATGCTATCTTTTTCTTCCTAACCTTCACCGCCACTTCTTTTGAGAACCATAGTGGCTTTTTCTTTCATTTTGATTTATTTGCTTCACACAAAGGCTTGTTGCCTCTGTGATGGCAGTTCTGATATTTCCCCATTGTTGCTCTGCCCCTCCTTCTAGCCTGTTTGCTAGTGCTTTTCTAAGGCATTCTCCCATCTTGCCAAAGTTAGCCCTCCTGAAGTCCAGAACCCTCACTTTTGTATGGCTTGACTCTGTAGCTGAGTTTATTGTGAACCACACTGTTTGGTGGTCACTTGTACCCAAATGGCTACCCACTTCTAGATCTGAGATCCTCTCACTGTCCCCATTTGAGAGTAGAAAGTCTAAGATTGCTCCCTCATGAGTAGGTTCCAAAACTAGCTGTCTGAGGCATGCCACCTGAAGGGCATCAAGAATGGCCCTGCTTTTGGATGTGGCTGCAGCAAAGTTTCTCCAGTTAACATCTGGCATATTAAGGTCCTCCAACAACAGTATTTCCCCTTTCTCTGCCATCCTAAGTATGCCTTCTATCATATCCTTGTCCATTCCCTCCCCCTGACATGGGGGTCTGTATACAACCCCTGTGCGAACTGTGGTGCCATTTCCAGTCTCTAAGATGACCCACAGTGCCTCCTCTCCTCCCTGTTTACTCTTTTGTTCAGTTGCTTTTATCCCTTCCCTTACATAGAGAGCAACTCCGCCCCCTCTTCTCCCCTCCCTGTCTCTCTTGTAGGCTGTGTACCCTGGTAAGTTAACATCCCAGTCATGGTTCTCTGTGTACCATGTTTCTGTGACTGCTACGATATCCAGGCATCCCTCTTCCATCAAGGCCACCAGTTCAGGGAGCTTGTTGTCCAGACTACAGGCATTGGTACTCATTACCCTCCATTTCTTGATGGCCTTACCCTTTTTTGCCCCATCCCTGTCCTTATTGCATTTGTCACTTTCTCCTTTTACCCCTGCACTTTTCCCTATCAACATCTCTATGTTGGTGTCTACCTCACTTAGTACCCTGATTTTTGGGGGGGGCTAGGATTTCCCTGCTCCTCTCCAGTGCCTCCCCCTTTGGCTAGTTTAAATGCTTGCCATTGAAGCAATTAAACATATCACCTAGGATCCTGGTTTCCCTCCTGGACAGATGCAGACCATCACACCAGCATAGGCCTGCATCCCTCCAGGTGGACCCCCAGTTCCCAATGAAGCCAAATCCCTGAGCTCTGCACCAGTTTTTTAACCACTGATTGAATCCCATAGTGTGGAGCACCCTAGCCTTACCCATGCCATAGACAGGCAGCACCTCTGAGAAGGTTACCATGTGTTCTATTTGTCTAAGGCCCCTCCCCATCTCCACAAATGCTTCTTGCACTGCTCTGATCCCTTTCTTAGCCAGGTCATTTGTCCCTAGGTGGACAATGACATCCAGCTTCCTCCCCTGTGCAGCTGCTCCTGTGATCCTGAGGATTCATTCCCTGTCCCTCCAAGCCATGGTGCCAGGCAGGCACCTTTCCTCCCTCTCCCCTTCCTCCCCCAGTTCTACCTTCCTAACAATGAAGTCCCCCACCAGGAGTTGTTTCTTTCCCCTGTGGGGTCCCATGCCACCCTCCTGTGGGTCTCCTTTGTGGAGGTTCCCAGCATCCTCCTTGGAAAAGGAAAGAAAGAAGAAAGAAAGAAAGAAAGAAAGAAAGAAAGAAAGAAAGAAAGAAAGAAAGAAAGACACTGCCACCAGAGATTGGGGCCCATGGTGTGCAGATACAGTATATATGCCACAGCACAGTCAGGATGGCGGGGCTATAATGACAGTAGCCCCATCCCTGACATAGGAGTCATGACACAGCAGGGGTTGCTATACGACACAACTGTTTGTTAGTAAATGACAGCTGTCTTGTATAGTGCAACCAGCTGTTGTCAGAAAAAACACCAGGGAAATTAAACGATAAATGGGGCCAGCAATTGGAGGGTGGGGGGTGCCACTAGACATCCGGCAAAAGGAAATAAAACCAGGGACAGCAATCAGAGTGAGGGGGGACACTATACACCAGGGAAAACATAAGAAAAAGTGTGTCATCTCTTATACTGTGGTGTTCTGCTACATGAAACGCCACATTATATGATACGACACATAAAATATGAGAACAGAACATAAGTGGAGGGTGATGGGGTGGGGGTAGGGATCACTAGCCACCTGGGAAAACTTAATTACAATATTGAGCAGGTGATTTGGTGGGGGGAGGGACCACTAGCCACCAGAGAAAAGGTTCTTACATCTCAGAGTTGCATTTTCCATTATGTGTGTGTCATATCATATACTCTGGTGTTGTGCAATATGGCACACCTCTGTATATGATACAACACACAAAATGAAAGATGGCAAAAGGACATCACGCTTTTGCAAAAATTCAGTTATCCATAGAACATTGATTTTTTTGAACTGCGCATGCTCAGAAACAAAACATTTTTATTAAATAATTTAAAAACTACTTAACAACTGGACCTAAAAGACACAAAAGCACATACCTTGGACCAAGTTTTATTGAAATTGAAAGTTTCATGTTTCAAACCCTCCTATTTATTTAGTTATCTGGCCAAAAAGGTCTTAATATTTTCAAAAACGGACTTTTACTTTTTTTTGCACCTCTGTAACTTTGCCCTCACTGAACTGATCTACATTAAATTTTCAGGACCAAGAGATCCTGGCCCAAAGGCTGCACTTACCAAATTGCATGTAAATTGGTTGAATGGGGCAAAGTTATGAGGGTGCAAAAATTGGGGTTTAACATGAAAGTGCTTACTCAACCCTAATATACAGGCGTGACCGTGCCTGTATAATATTTATATATATATATATATATATATATTCTTTGCAAAAATGTTATTAGTGCACCAGTTAGGATAACTTAATACCACAAAAGTAGGGAAATGTGGTGTTAGGGTTTCCAACCTTAACCCCCAACCCACCTCCCAAGCAGCAAAAGGAGGAAACATTAGGGTTTTAGGTCTCCAGAGTCTTGGTGAATCAGTGGTGCGGTCTGCCTTGTGGGCTGTCAACCCGAATGCCCACCCCATTCCATGAGCAAACAATGTCACACATAATCTTATTTCTTTATGCAGGGCCCAAAGGGATGAGGGATGAGCATTAGCATTGACAACCCCCAAGGAAGACCCCAAGACGCCAGAGACCCAAAACCATAATGTTTTTGCATTTTGCTGCTTGGGGGTTGGGACTGGAAACCCTAATGCCACATTTCCCTACTTTTGTGGCATTAAGTTAGCCTAACTGGTGCAGTAATGCAGTTTTTTTGCAAAGAATTTCTATCCATTTTGAGACACTATAATTGTATCCTCATTTCCCATCCCTCCATAGATTTTTATGTTGCTGTTGAGGGCCCTGCACTTGCATTTCAGCCAAAACTGCAACCAAACTGTCAGCACAGCCTTGTTATTACCCCCACCTAATGAACTCCATGCTGAGACTTTTCAAGTCCCCACCAAAACGTCATTCCTCGGCATGAAAACTTCATTCTATGGTCAGGTACAAAAACACATTTTGCCCAGCATTTGAAAAATGACAGCTGGCATATTCATGAGGTGAAAAAAATGGCTATGTTGAAAATTTGGAGTGAAAATATTTAAAATTACCAAAGTTATGAGCGAGCATAGTAAAATTTCAATGCATGCACATAACTTTACCAGTTTTATATATTTAAACCAAAATTTTTAACGCAACCTTGTTATGACCCCACCTCATGAACAATGGTGGTGTAAATGTTCACATCTTGCCCAAAAGTTGATTTCAACAAGCGACCATGAAATCACCTTTCGGGCCAGATTTGCATAATTCCACCACCATTGTTCATGAGGTGTGGTCCCTAAAAGGACATGCTGAAATCTGGGCTCAAAATATGCAAAAATGGAAAGTTTTGCATCAAAGTTGAAAACTCCACTGAAATACATTGAACTGCACTTACCTTGGTTTTTCATATTGCAGTTGGTGGTTCCAGCAGCAAGATGTGTTTTTGATCGGAGAGTGGATCTTTGCTTTGTGACCTGTTCAGGTGATTGAGGGTGTGGGGTGTGTGTACTGTGGAGTGTGGAGTATTTGGTGCTGAGTGGGAGGTGGGGGACACATCAGCGAGGGACCATTTTCTTTTCTGGAGGTTAAAAAAAAATAGAGAAATCATTTTCATATTGGGATGGTGATTGGATGGTGGGGTACCACTAGACATCAGAAAAGGAACATCACAATACAGAGATGTCAATTGGAGGGTGGGGGAGTGCAACTAGACACCAGGAAAATGCAAAATTATTCTGGGGACAGCAATCGGAGGGTGGGGGTGCCACTAGACACCAAGGAAAGAACATCTTTTATTTATTTATTTATTTTAAAAGTTTCACCAGGAAAGGCATACTGAGCTGCAATAGCTCATTTCCAGGTGTGTCCTGGGGGAGGGGGATACATAGGAAGTAAGGAATGCAGGATACATAACATTTCAGAGTGATATACAAATACAACAGTACATGCCATCCAGTTGGGAACAGGTAAGAATATCCAGTTACATAAACAAAACTAAAAAGGCTTAATATATACATTTACTTTACAGAAAGCCAACATCACATATACATGCACAGTGCTAAGCTATACTTTTCCAAGACTGAGACTTATAAGAATAAGTGCTAAAACCAGACAGTTAATATTAGTCTGTACAGTCACAAGGGTATGGATTGAGGTCAAATTAGTTAGACTAGGGGGGAATCAGGGGTGGGGAGAGATTGGCCAGCCAAATGCCTTCACCCCTTTAGGATGCAAGAACCCCACAAGGGATAGACAGGGAATTGGCTTGGAGATTAGCTAACTAAAGTAGTCTGGACATTGTTGAAAGGAGAAGGGTAGACCTAGTGGGCAAGAGAGGGTCAGGTACAACTGCAGAAGGGAGATATGTGATGTCAGAGAAGAAGGGATAGGAAGCAAGGGGACTGAGCAGAGTGGTTGTCCAAGAGGAGGGAGTTCCAGATACTTTGAAAGTGATAAGAGAAGGTGACTCACCCTAATGTGGTATGCCGGGGGAAGAGCAAGTGCCCTGTGGGGGGAGTCACAGAGGAAGTAGAAGGGGTGGTGATCAGAGGGTGGCAGTGCAGCTAGACATGAGGGAAGGAACATAACACTATGGGGACTCTGATCAGAGTGTAGGGGGTGCCACTAGACACCATGGAAAGGACATAACATTATGGGGATGGCATTCAGGGAGTGGGGAGTGCCACTAGATGCCAGGGAAAGAACATAACAATATAGGGACGGTGATCAGCAGGTGGGGGGGTACAACTAGATGCCAGGGAAAGAGCATAACATTACAGGAACGGTGATTGGCAGGTGGGGGGTGCCACTAGACACCAGGGAAAGAGCATAACAATACAGGGATGGTGATTGGCAGGTGGGGGTGCCACTGGACACCAGGGAAACATTAAATAAATATCGGGATGATGATCGAAGGGAAGGGGTGCCACTAGACACCAAGGAAATACAACATTTAATATGGGGATGGCGTTTTGAGGGTGGGGGTGCAACTAGATACCAGGGAAAGGGCAGTTCACTGCTCTCACTGCAGCCCGCAGCACAAGTTTCAGCTGTAGCTTCAGAAGTCAAGAAAGTCCTGCTGTTCTCATACAGAGAATGTAGGTGAAGGGCTCTTGTCGATAAGTTGGGCACCCTGGACTTTGGGTGCCCAGAAGTTAGTAGTAGTAGTAGTAGATCTTTTTATTCAATCATGAACAAGGGTAACACTCCATTGAGCAAAAGCTCATTTTCAATGAGGTCCTGATTCATTAAGACATATACTTACAATAGGTACAAAGATATATAAAACATACAGATACAAATACTGTATATAAATAACAATACAAATAAATACTAATACAAATAGTGTCAGGTCCCCACTATTCCACCCATGTAATAGAAACATAGAAACATAGAAGTTGACGGCAGATAAGGACCTCAAGGCCCATCCAGTCTCAGCATGGAGTTCATTAGGTGGGGTAATAACAAGGCTGTGCTGACAGTCTGGTTGCAGTTTTGGCTGAAATGCAAGTGCAGGGCCCTCCACAGCAAATAAAAGTATGCATCTATGGAGGGATGGGAAATGAGGATACAATTATAGTGTCTCAAAATGGATAGAAATTCTTTGCAAAAAAAAACTGCATTACCGCACCAGCTATGCTGATCCCAAATTATATATACATTAGGTAACAGCATCCGAGCAACAAGAGGCCAAGGCCTGACCACTATTTCTCAGCCAATTCTGTAGATCACTTAGTCGTACTGGACGATTAACTTACTTTCCTTAAGTTGATCAGAATCAAGTTCCACAATACTGCTCATCTAAACAAAACAGATGATCGTCCTATCACAAGGTTATATTTAATTACCCTATATTCTATGCCCTTGACTGATCTTAAATTCTCCATTACTGTTCTCATTTGTAATAAGTCCAACATGTATTTGGGGAAGACACCTTTCTACATTGTATGCATAAATTGTAGGAGGTGAAGTTTTCTTCTTTCTTGTGGTTTAGACTGCAGATATATTTCTATCATATTTTTTATGTGATTTTGTGTATGTTAAATGCCTCAAGAAAATGCCCAGTGTTACTGAAATGTCACAGGAAGAGAGAAAGGGTCTTGCAAAATATGTGACATTCCTATGTGACCCAGGAAAACAGCTACTAGCCAGGAAGCTGAAAATTACATTTTCAAAAGGGATGAAAGTCCCTGGTTAGCTAATTGGTGTAATAAAATCTCAGGATGAGAAAAGCCATCTCCCTTGTCATAAACATTTAAGATCAAAAGGAGAAATGGTTTTAGACAGGAGGTGTGTGCAAGGTTACCACAGTCTAATTAATTTTTTTTAGTAGTGCCAGGAAGTGGTGATATGAGGACCCAGATAAGGAAATAAACAATAATTCCTTAAAATCTGGAAAGAGCAAGAGTGACATTTACAGGCCTAAAAACTTAGGACCAGACCAGGACTTTTTACAGAAAGCCAGATGGACTATAAATACCCCCCCTAAATGGAAGCTCATTGCAATGCACTTTGGACACTCTCCTGACAAGACACAGAACAACCTGCCAGTGACTTAAAAGGAAGAAAGGATTTTTCAGACTTCATTTATTCTTCTGGACTACAATTTACTACGAATGCAAGGTAGAACTTTAGATAACAGTTATAGTGCATTTTTCATGTATGTTTTCCACTTTTATTTGTGTTATTCTGTGTCCAAAATTTTCTTAATCTTTTAGTTGTTAACTGTATGATTATTAAGTATTTTAGGAAAAACACTTGTTTTTAAAAAATCTGCCTGAGTGAGATTTTTCACGTTGTGTGTGATTGTGGGACATTTATTAATAATCTGTGATTAAACTGTTATTACTAAGGGGTGTCACCATAAGCTACCAATTGAACAAGGGTCTGTACTGTGAAATCTGTGTAAAGACAGGGAGGATACAAAAGTCTCAAGGAAGAGTCTGTGGGGATTTTAACCAGGTTATTGCATGCCCATGGGAGAAGACAAAATCAGGGTTATAAGGCTGCCCTGAAGAGATTGTAATGCCTGGATCTTCACCCTTTGTGTAACACCCAAGAAAGGGTTCTCATTTTGGCTACAAGACTCGAGACTGGTATTGTACCCTTATCCAGAGTAAAAAAAAGGATCCCTGGGGCCTCGTGGTGGGTGTTAAGTCATGACTTCAGTGAGCATTCTAGAAGGACACGGGGAGGGTATCCCTGTTTTCCCCCTCCCTGTCATGGATTGCACTTAGGGGTGGGCACTGTAAGCTCAGTGGACCTGACCCTCAGGAGTGGGTTCTTGACAGATCTGGTACACAGTGGTGGGATCAGTGATCTGGTAGCATGGTGCTTCGATTGGAGAAATATTGGTGGCACAGGCTTAACAGTTGGATTCAAGGCCAGTGTCATATTGATTAACTGAAAATAATCCACACACAATCAAGGCAGAGATCTGGAAAAAAACTGTTTGATTACAGTATAAAATTCCCTACCCATTTTCATTTTTCTTTCTGTAGTAGGCTAGCGAAGTAGTAGTTAGGGAAGAAGATAGCTTCCAACTACAGCGAATACACTGCAGACTGCCTAAGGCAGTTGTGTCAGGAAAGAGGGGTCCAGTAAGAGGGTCAAACCAAAAAGAACTTCGTGGAGGCTCTCATGGCAGCAGATGAGCAAGCAGTTGTCACAAACCGCTATTCACAGCAAGTGACTAAAAGGGACCAGACCTTGGGTGTGGGAGTGCCAGGGTCCATCTCAGAGTCCAGTACCAGGGAGGAGGAAAGTGAGACTAGAGGAACCCCAGAGCCACAGCAGCAGGGGAAGGTCACCACAGAGCTGGAGCTAGATGGAATCAGGCTACAGTCTGAGCTGAGGAAAATAGAGCTGGAGCAGAGAAAGTTTGAAGCCCAGCAAGAAAGAGAGCAGAAGAGGTCTGAACTGGAGATGCAGGAAAAAGAAAGGAAATGCCAGAGAGAGTTTGAACTGGAGAAGTTAAGACTCCAAGAACCAGTGCCAGTTGTGGGCGGGGCTGGAACTCTAGGGCTGGGATATAAGTTAAATTCAAAATGAATAGCTGTATTTAAAGAGGGGGAGGATATGGATGCATTTCTGAATTTGCTTGAAAAGGTCTGTATCCAGGCCAAAGTACCCAGGGAGTCCTGGAGCTTCCAGCTATCCCCGCTGCTTACTGGTAAAGGACATAAGGCACTAGGCCAAATGGACAATCTGAACAGTAGCAATTATGAGAAACTTAAAGCTGCTTTGCTTAAGAATAAACTGACTCCTGAGGCCTACAGGGTTAAGTTCTGTAAACTCTAAAAAAGCCCTGACATGAGCTTTGAGTAACCCACCACAAAGCAACATCAGTTTTTAAAATGTTGGTGTGAGGGGGTGGAAGCAAACTCTGTGGGGAAAATTGAGGAGGTTGTACTTTTAGAGCAGTTTTTTTGGGCTTGCCCAGCAGAGTTAAAAACCTGGCTAAAGGACTGAGGTCCAAAAACAGCACAGCAAGCGGCTGAGCTCTTGGACCGCTATACCAGGAGCAGGCCTGCTCTGAAAGGAAGTGAGGGAGGTGTGGCAGGGCTGAAAGGGAAAAGCATGCCTTCAGAGCAGCTAAAACCCTCACAGTCTCTGCAAAAAGGGGGAAGTCCCAGGTTACCAAAAAGGGATTTCTTGGATAAAAGAAATGATGACTGTTGGTTTTGTAAACAGTCAGGGCATCTCGCTAGATAGTGGACAAAGTGGTGCTTCAACAGAGTTGGGTGCACTGTGTATCCCTGAAAGCATGCCTGTAAACATGAGGGATCACATGCACACGGTTACTGTAAATGGGGTGCAGACCCATGGGTTAAGGGACACGGGGGCATCTCTTACCTTAGTAAAAGGGGATTTGGTTGGGCCTAAACAACTTATACCTGATCAGTTTGTATTATATAAAATACAATGGTGGATAGTACAGGGGACATCCAATATAAAACATGCCAGCTTGTTAAACATCAAATCCAGCCTGTCCATCTAGGTGCCTCAGGACCCCGAGTAAACTATATCTCCGTAATCCAGGACAGCTGTCATCATATAATTTACTGTTTGTGGCCCCACCTCAGTGGTGATATTATATCTCACTCTGTACAAAAGACTCAGTTTTTCACCTGTGCTATTCAGCATCTTATCGATATGCTTGTTCCATTTTGGGGCATTATCCAGCCAGAGTCCCAAATATTTATATTTACAGAACTGCTGGATACTCATCTCCCCTGTTGTGGTCAGTGTTAAGTTGTTTTCATTCAGGGTTGCATTATACCCAAACATGATTGATTGGGTTTTGGTATCATTAAGTACCAAGAAAAGATTGTTAAAAAAATTCTGAATGTAAAAGCCCATTGGGGTTTAACATTAATATGGTCAGGTGTCTTTCCCTCAACATAAATTATAGTGTCATCAGCGTATAGGTGACATTTCACATCACTTTCCTCAAATTTTAAATCATTGATATACATGTTCAGTAATAGGGGCCCCAGGATAGATCCCTGGAGTACTCCAGATCTAATATTGGCCAACTGACACCTGTGTGGACCAATTTCAACAAATTGTTTTTGACCATCAAGATATGAATCAAACCAGCCACGTGCTGATTGCGACATTCCAATGTTCTGGAGCCTGGAAAGGAGAACCCCATAGTTCAAAGTGTCAAAAGCCTTTGACAATCCGTGAACAAGGCTCCCACCATCTTTCTCCTGTCCAGGCTCATTTGAATGTCACTTACCACTTTAACTAGTGCCGTCTGAATGCTGTGTTGTGATCTGAACCCTGACTGATGAACACACAATTTATTTCTTGATCCCAGATATGCTTTCAATTGTTTGGATATTAATCTTTTTGAAAACTTTGGAAATTTAGGGTAATAAGGAGAGCGGTCGGTAATTATCAATGCCCTCCCTATTTCCTGATTTAAATATTGGCATGACCCTGGCTGTTTTCCATCCCTCTGGATATTCCCCATTACTAATGGAAAGATTAAATATAAGTGACAAGGGATAAGCTATACTGGAGCAGCACGTTAGCCATCTGGAAGGTATTTTGTCTAGACCCTCAGCCTTGGTTATGTTTAATTTTAATAGCTCATCCCTAACCTCAGCTGCAGAAATATAACTAAAGTTAAATTCAGCAGTATTTGGTAACTCATGCAAGTCCTCACTTTTAAAGGTATGCTCAGGTGGGTCATTTTTTTCCTGACATTGTAGAACCTAAATTACTAGTAACTGTTAAAAACATTTACCAGTTCTTCTCCCAGTGGGATGCTTTGCCCATCAACCTATATCTTATTCACTGTAGAAGTATTATTTTTTACCAGTTAAATCGGACATCGTTTTCCAGAACATTCTAGGATTTTGTTTTGGATTGTGTTCCAATTTAGTTTTGAAATAATTTTGCTTTGTCATTCTAACAGCCTGAGTATACACATTTCGTGCATGCCTGTACAACTGCCAGTCACTGTCCAGCATGGTATATTTGGCCTTCCACCAAGTCTTATCCCTTACTCTCCTAATCTTAAGGAGTAGCAAGGAAAACTGATTATCAAAAAAGTATTTCTGGCAACTTTAGAAAAACAAACAAGCACCAGAATCTAGCTAAACAGTTCCTGTTTGGCTAGGTTCGTATGTTTGTTTATTTTAAAATACATTTGTATGTACTTTTACTGTTTGCAAGTTTGAACCACTTTTTCTGGTTTCGCAAACCAGAACATTTTTTAGTTCAAACCGAAAAAAGGGTCAAACTAGAAATCACTTGGAAGAGATTGTGGATGTGTGAAATATAACATTTTGGCAAATTTCCCCATAAACAGACTGAAATCTTGCTTGGGGAAAACATTGTGCATCAGGACTGTTTTAGTTTTGCCAAAACTATCCCTTTACAAGTGTTTTCCAACTTCCATAGCAACAGAAACAGACAAACAAGATGGCAGCCGTCGTGAGCCAAAAAAAAAAGTGGTTCATGAGACCCATTTTTGGTTCATGATACATCAAGATTGCGAACCAAAAACCACTCTCGCAAATCAGAAATTTCTGTTTCACATTTGATGCCTATTTTTAAAATCCTTATAGCTCAGGAACAGTTTTTTTTTCACCAAACCTTTGAAAGACACTACCTCAACACAGACCACTTGTACCCTGAAAGATTTGTATAGAAATTCAGTACCATGAGGCCTGTACATGAGAGCAAAAAAACAAACACAAAACCCATGTTAAGTATAGGAAAAAATTGGAACTTTTACTAATTAAGGGATATCCAGATCTTGGAAACAGCACAAGGTGCCATCATGAAAAACTCCACATTTTCACAACATGGCACAGCAATGGATAATGCAAACTTCAGGGCTATTCTGACAAACCTTGCCAAAGTTACTAAGCTACAAAGTCAGGGGTTTAACATTGAGCACCCTACTCAACCCTAACTATAGGTGTGCTACCATGCCCCTATAATACACACACATATATTTATTTATTTAGACATCAATGTAGCAATAATAGGAATACTTTCTGTACAATGATTCAGGCTTGGATAGGTCACATTCATATTCTCACACCCAATACAGTGACCAAGATCACCAGGCTCCTTTTTGAGACAAACCACCCCAGCAAAGGTATACTGAATTAGACCAGGGTGGTCAACCAGACAGGGATGCAAGCCTGTCCAGTCAATACAACCTCAGGTACAGGGGAGAGAGAGGAGGGAGGGAGGGACACAAAGAAGAAGTGAAGGCCCGAGAGGAGACAGAGGGGGAATGAGCAGTACCAAAGGGAACAGGGGAGGTAGTGGTGTTTAATCTTAGTCATCGGCCTTTTAGCATCTGCCGAATAAGTAGTTTTATCATCAGGTCTTTCTTTCTCAACTGCAAATCCTCTGAACGATTTCCGGTTAGAGGTAGGCCTTCAGTGATTTTATAGGACACTGAGATCATAAAACACAATACTCAAGTGAGCCAGAGACAGATCAATATCAAAGACAGATTAAATATGCTTTAGGGGTTCAATCATCTTACATGATGTAATCTGACAAGAATAATGAGGTTGAAAGATACATATATATCATACAAAAGGAACTGAAACTGATCAAGCAGGTAAAAAAGAATCCTCAGATAAATCTAACCAAAAATTTGCAGCAAACATTTACCCTGGAGCAAGATTTTCCAATAACCATGAAATCTGCCGATAAGGGAGGAGCTATAGTTGTTATGAGTGTGGCACAATACCGAACCATATGTACTGATCTCCTGAATGTGGCAGAAAATTATCTGCCATTACAGAGAGACCCAACCCCAAATATTCCGCAAGAGATTCAGGACTCCACAAATGAACTGGTAGCTGCAGGATGGTTGTAGGACTGGGAAGTGGAGATTTTATGAAAACAGCATCCTCGCATCCCTCTGTTGTATTCCATTTTGAAACTTCACAAAAATGCAGACAATCTGCTAGGAAGGCCTATCATTTCAAGCATTGTCTCATCACTAGACCCCGTGTCATCCTACATCAACTTCCCCCTACAGCCCCTAATTGAACAGACATCGATCTATTTCAAAGTCATAACCCATGATCTTAATCTCATAGAGGACCTTAGCAGAAATGGAGACTACAGCCAATGCATTGTAGTCATGGTCGATGTTAAATAATTGCATACGTTGATTCCGCACCAAGGTGGGGTGGAGACCATTGGTGTTCTTCTGGATGGAAGACCTCAGAATGCTAAGCCACCAGCTTGCTGCAGGACATGACAGCCACAGTGCTCCAGAAGAACTGTCAAATTTGAAAAGTAGTTCTACAGCCCTGTCAGGGGTACAGCAATTAGGAGCACCATGGCCCTTGGTATGCCAATGCATGCATGTTTGCCTTTGAAAAGCAGCACATAATGGACCCTGCAAATAATCAGAATCATGTCAATATTGTGTCCTGGAAACACATTATTGATGATATACTGTTTATTTGGTAAGGGGATGAAGACTGTTTGGAATGGTTTCCGGGTTATTTGAATCTAGAAAACTAAATTTAAAATGTTCAGCTGTACACAGCATGGAACAAGTGTCATTTCTATGTTTGCTTGTGCACGTGCGCAAAGCAAACATATTGGTGTGGCTAGACAGTGTAGGGGTCTGGAAGGTGTGAGCTCTATCCATCTAATGGAACTCAACCTGTGGAAGGCCTGACAGTGAAAAGCAAATGCTAAGAAGGCTAATAATGATTGTGGTCAGTTGCTGATGGGCAGATATTTCTCATATATGAAAGGATACAGCCACACCGATCATAGTGGGTTTCTACCTATTAGCATACCAAGAGGGTGTACCATCATCATCAGCCCTCTTTTCAGTTATGGCAGCAGAGTAATCAGATTGCTAAAGAACCAACAAATGCTTTAAATGTGAACTTGGTGTATTGTGCCACTGCCTACAAGTCCTCCCAGTTCATCACTGAGCCAGCCCCCTCTGACTTTTCCAATCTGCCCACTACCAAAACACCCCACCCCCTCCCAATTAAATTCCCCCATCTCAGTAAACAAATGTGCCCCAGTCCTGGATTAAGAGGTAGAAAACTAGATCACGCAATGCCACCTCACTGCACATTGCTCATTTTTTTTTTTTAAAGACTGCATGCTACTATCGAGCTGCCTTCACCACAGACCAGTTTCCCATCTCCCACGTCACTCACGTCATGTGGTAGACATTTCTGTGCATGAGAAGGGCACAGAAGCTTGTATCCATGCTATAATTGAGCACCATGAAAAAGATGGCAGAAGGACAGAAGGACAGCCACTCCAGCACAGAATGAATGGCAACGGAGGTCAGTTTTCTGATTAGTCTGGACGGGAGTGGGAAAACTGGATCCCTACTTCCTTAAAATAGCATCACACGCCTTATCTGCCCCCCTCACTCATCTCTTCAATCTTTCCCTAGATACTGGATCCATTCTCTCCACTTGGAAAACAGCTCAAGTAGTTCCACTACTTAAATCTGGTGATCCCACGGACCTCAACAATTACAGGCCCATTTCCATCCTACCGGTACTATCCAAGATGCTTGAAAAATTAGTAAACTCACAGTTAAGGGCCTATCTGGATAAAAACAACCTCCTAAATCCAGCACAATCGGATTTAAATCAAGGCATAGCACCATCCTGCCCTAGCTAAAGTAATCTAATGACTGGCAGATTGCCTTGGACAAGAAGAATTGTACTCGTTGTGTTCCTGGACTTGAGTAAAGCATTTGACACAGTGGCTCATGAATCATTACTCAACTCCTTAGCCTCTAGGCCTGGATTTCTCTCACTCAGCTGGTTTATGCTATCTATCTGATAGGTAACAATTAGTAAAAATGAAAATTACCTATCCACCTTAAAACCACTTCTAAGAGGTGTACAGCAAGGCTCTATTCTTGGCCCTATCCTCTTTGCCATTTACATTAATAATATCGATGCCAACCTCTCTCAATCTAACATTCATCTGTTTGCTGATGATACTGTATTATATGTCAGTAATCCCTCATTACCTAAAGCCTGTAAGCTGTTACAACTGAATTTCCATCCTGCAACACAATCTATTGGAAAAAACTACTTCTAAATGCTAAAAAACAAAAGCTATGCTTTTTGCCACAAAGAGTTGCTCTGCCATTACCCCATCACCCACCACCCTACAATTATTCACCTTACTTGAGAGAAGCTGGAATTTGTGGACAAGTTCAAATATCTTGGAGTCTGATTGATAATAAGCTCGACTACTCTGTCCATATTGAAGAGCTACTAAAAAGTTGAGACAAAGGCTTGGCCTATTTTACAGGATAAAACACTACCTTACCAGAGACTCCAAACAAAGATTAATCCAGGCATCATTCCTATCCTCATTGACTATGCTGACTTTCTCTATGGCCATTGCTCACTCCTCTTAAATAAGCTGGATACCCTGTATCATAGATCCATCAGATTTATTACTGACCTTCCCTCTAGCACCCATCATTGCTCTCTTTATATGGCAGTTAATCGGACATCACTACAACACAGAAGAAATAGGAATGCTGCAATCTGGATCTTCAAAGCTTTATCAGGCAAACTCCCCTCCTATATCACAGACTGTTTTACCTGAATTACTTCTAGGCCATACACCCTAAGGATCAGTAAACTCATCATGTTAAAGGTCCCCAATGCCTGTTCCCGGTTTGGGAGGGCCGCTATCAGCTACTCCCTTGCAGTTACTTGGAACTCACTCCAAAATCTATGAATCTCAATACCCTCTTACCCTTATCATCCTTCAAAAGATTATTCTCCACCATATTTCAGAGTTCTGCAATTGCTTTCATAAGGCCTAATCTCCCATCCAACCTACATCCCCCTTCCGACATTCCATTATGTTAGTTCCTTCTATTATCCAGTCAGTTGCTATCTCTTATAAAAGCCATATAGGCTTATTATTTGTATACTATGCCTGCTATATCTATTCTCTCCTTTTCCTACAGGTTAAGTGATTTTACTGTACATTGTATATATGTAAATTGTTGTAAACTCTCATTCTATGTCATTGTACTGTTGTTCATGTTTTTCTTGTCTATGTAAAAATACTTGTACTCTAATTTGTATGACCACTCAGGTCCATCTTGTAAATGAGCTACGCTCAATGATGTTCACCTGACTAAATAAAGATTTTGATTGATTGATTGATTGAACTGCAGCGTAAGAGAGCCGGCACAGATACACAGTTACAGCATGCTCACTAAGGCAACTCCAGACAGATTACAAGAGGTGGGGATCATGGTAACTGATGGGTGAGAGAAGTCAGGACTCTGGAGACAATGAGAGAGAGAGAGAGAGCGAGAGAGAGAGAATGAGACCAGTGACTTGAGAGTGGGAAGGGTCGGGTCCAATTGGGAACAGCAGAATCAGGACAAGATCTTGACCACAGGGACTGAGAGAAAATGACATCTTGGTCAGGTGGGGGATCTATCCAGGGTTGTGAATTTAGGAGCAAGCATGATGATGGCCTGAATATGGAGGACTGATGAGCAGCGGCACTGGCAAGTAGGCAAAGAGTTGGAGGTGAAAATAAAATAGCATCTTAAAATAAAAAAAGGTTCATTTTTGATTTGCCATCATTTTATTTTGCTAGTGTGCGCTAGTGTAATTATTCCCCCTCTGAATCTCATTTATGTTCAGGACCTGATCTGGCTCCCAACAAGTTTTACCAGCTGACATAAGTGATGTGTTTCCACTGCACTGCCACTCCTTGGTGTTGTTTTAGATGGTGTTCAGAGGAACAAAGCAGTTGATGGAACTTGTGGCTTCACTCAGACAGAGGCAAGAGTGGGATTACTCAGGAGAAAATATAGGTAGAACACAGGGAGAGGATCCTATGTAAGATTCAGTAATGTCTCTTCTACTCAAAATGACTACACTTGCCTCTGGGGCCCCAGCTTGCCTCTCTCCAAGATCATTCTCAGGCCCGTACTCATTCTCTCCCAGTTCCCTGAATATTCACAGCTCTCCAGATCCTATTAATACTTTGAACTTCCCTTCCACCCAGACTCCCTGTGTTCTGGTTTCAGAATACTTAAGAGCCCTCCCACCCAGACTTATTCCAGTCCCTAAATACTCAGAGCACCCCTGCCTGCCCAGCCTGACTCACTCTGTCCTGATCCCACAGATATTTAGGGCCATCACCAGCTCAGACTCACTCTGTCCCAGTCCCCCGAATACTCAGAGGTTAAATTAGACAGAGAACCCTCAGGAGAACCAATCCCTCTTGAGCCCAGGATAAATGCTTTGGGATTTGCAACCTGAGGAAGCCGATGAAGGGTGAAGCACTGGGATCTTTTATACTAGGTATTTTTCTTTTTTGTGCTTTAGTCACATATTTTGCACTGGGAAGCCAGCCTTTATTTTTTTCTTTTTATTGCCTACTTATCAGTCTGTATTCTGCTTAGATTTAAAGTGCATTTGGAATCTGACTGCTTTAAATGTCCCATAGCTATGTATCTACTTTAAAAAACCCATGATGGTTTATGACAGCCTAGTGCTATGTGTTCTATTGCATTTGCCACCAACTACTGAGTCCTTCCTACTTAAAGCTTTACAGTCATCTATCTCTGACATTTGTACCATTTGAAAAGTTTACTCCATTCAAGTTTTTGCTGGTAACCACTGCTTCATCACACATTCCCTCCTTCACCTAGTCACTAGTCAGTTTATCATTTATTGAACGGCTAGTTATTCTACGAATACTATACACCAGGTAGGAGTGTAGAGCATTGTGTCTGCACACTTCATAAGCTAACTAGGGTCAAGGTAGCTCATTGGAAATATGACAGGTAGGATAGAGTTCCACTTAATGAAACTTTGCATGGCATATTTTCTTTTCTTTTCTTGTGTAGGCCCCATTATGTGAAGCTGATGTTAGATCCCTGCTTTCTAAAAGCAACAACGTTCAAGTATCCCTTGGCAACAGTAGGCTGTGAGTGGGATGTTTCTTTCAGCCACAGTAGGCTATGAGTAGGATGTTTCCACATACTGTACAGTTCACATTCAGTAAGTGTTTTATGTAAGGACCAAGTTTGCCCAGGACAATCTTGACCACTCTTATGAACACAGTCTTAGTTTTGGAAGTGCCAGACAGATATCCCTAGTGATCTAGCAGTTCCCCTTCCCCTGATCTGCCCATAATGTACATGTTTAATAATACATATAGCCCTAGTGATCTAGCATCCCCCCCACCCCGATCTGTCCATAATGTACATATTTAAAAATACATATAGCCCTGGTGATGTGACTCCTTTAATCTGCCTGTAATGTGTTTTAATAATACATAGAGAGCCCTGGTGATCCAGCAGAACCCCCCAAGCCCCAATCCCACATTATGTACAAATACCACATCCCTGGTGGTCTAGTGGACCCCCACCCTGGCAGGCAGTGCCCCACCTCCTCACTCCCCCAACCCAAAACAGCCAGTGACTGGCACAGTCTACCTCTTACCACCATGGTCAGCTGCTGACTTGAGCACTCAGTGAGTGCATACTGTATACTGTATGAGCTCAGTGATTGGACTGCGCACATACAATGTACTGTGCGTGCTCACTGGGTGCTCAGTCACTGGCTGGCCATGGTTGTGAGAGGTGGGGCTTGGAGGGTTCAGGTAGATCACCAGGGCTATATGTATTATTAAAAAGGTACATTATGGACAGATCAGGGAAGGGGGAATGCTAGATCACCAGGGCTATATTTATTATTACAACTGTACATTGCGGGCAGATCAGAGGGGACCGCTAGATCACCAGTTCTATATTTATTATTAATGCATTACATTAGGGGCAGTTTGGGGGTGGCACTAGCCAACAGGAAGTGGTGCACAGCCACCTAGCAACTTGCAGCACATCATGCAGATGTGCAATCTGTTAGGCACACTGCCATGGTTAGTGCAAGCTGCTGGACTTTGCCACCAGGACCATACCTAATACAGAATTGAGTGCAGGGTCCCTGGCACACCAGGCTTTGATGCAAGCTGCCATTTGCTGCAGCTTGCATCAGTCTAACGGCTCTTTGAGAATCAAGCCCCATGTGTGCTACAGATACAGCAGCACTAATGTATCCTGCTGTATACCCACCGCCAAGCCATGGGTGCTAGACAGCGACTCTCTCTGAGAAGTCTGGTGATGTCATGCATAACATCGTTTCATGGGTGGGGTTTCAAGTATAAGAGGCATCGCCCTGCAGTACTGCTTGCTGCTGATCTGCTGTAAGAATGTCTTCAAGCTGCAGCAGGTAAGAGAGCTGCTGGCTCTCTTTTCAGAACTCTACAGTTTGGGAATCATCACAATCAAAGCAGTCTTACACTGTGAATGTTTTAAAATGCATACAATTGTACTTGTGTTAGAAATGCTTGCGTGACAGTTGAAAGACTGGTGTTTGAACTGAAAAAAAGGGATTGTTAAACCCTCAGTGTAAAGCTCATTGACAATCAGAAGCACTGTTACAGTGAGAATGAAAGCATTTCAGGGGAATAATTTCCTTATATCTAATATAATCTGGGAGATTAAAAGCAATATACTGTAACTTTTTTTTAAATATCAATTTGCAATTAAGCATTTAGGCCTTTAGCAACTAAGTTTACTACGTTCCAAGTAGAGGTGGGCAAGCCAGGAGTTTTTCACCTAGAGCCATGTCAGAGTTGAACCAAGGGTCTGGCTTGACCCTACGAGCCAAAACATGAGCCAACCCCTAGCTACTGGAAACTACCCTCTACATAGGAGTCGAACATTTCAGACACTACACTTACTGCTCATTTCGATGAAAATGCTTACTTTGACCATAACTGGCTTGGCCTGACCTTGGATCCAAGTTGTTTACAGAGGTCAAGCTAAGCCAGTCAATAGACTCAAGCCAGACTCCAGCCTGGTCTGGCTAGCCCACCTTTAGTTCCAAGTAAGCGTGTATGACAGCCCCTCTGTTTGCAATCAACGTTCAGAGAACATTACAGTATAAGAAGGTGGTAATGTTTTCATTTTAAGGCAGCAAAAACAATATTAATAACCAGCACATGAAGTAGTTCATTATTGCTGTTGAACCATAAGCAATGTATACATCCTGACTGTGTTTTCTAATTCACAGCAGACTACAGCTTGCATAGCACACTGCACTGCTCAGCGGGTATCTACAGTGATGGGTCAGAAGTGAAGTAGATGCACATGTTGAACATAGTAAGTGGACTATACAGTATATATGTACATATTATTTGTACATATCAGTGAGTATACATATGTGTGAGGGGGGAGGGTTACATGATACACAAGATCCTTCAGCTACAAGGCCCCTTCTTGGATGAATGGCCTGCCTAGCTCCCTCACAAACGGAAATAGAATCAGCCCCTTCAAAACCCATCTTTGGGGACACCTACAGTCCTCTCACAGCTGTGACTGCCCAGATCCTGTTCATTCGCCCCTTCCCTACCATGACAATGGCCTCTGGCTGGCTTACCCCCCCCTTCCAATTTTGAGCATCTCAGTATAAATGCCTAGATGCTTCTCTGATCTGGCAATCACCCTAAGCTTGTTAAATCCAGATTGCGAGCCTTTAATTATATTTTTTACCGTGTATCTAGCTTATCCAGTTTCCTGCATTGTATTTACCTTATTACTGTAATCTCCTAACTATGTGACATGGAACCTTTGTAACTGAGTCTAGCTTGTCCTGTTTCATGCATTGTATTTACCTTTACTGTGATGTCCTAACTATATGACATGGAACCTTTGTAAATGAGTCTTTAACTCAAAGGTATTTTCCAAATACTGAATAAATAAAATAAAACACATGTACTGTATGCATAAAGTATCAGTGAGCATTCTCACTGTAACAGCGCTTCTGATTGTCATTTTATTGGAGTTCTGTTAAGGATGTATTCATATCCTGTACTTGTACTTACTGTTCTGAACATGCCTACCATGCCTACTTGATGAAATCCTTTCATATCGTCTTGTAAAATTCCACATTTTTTGTTTTACATATGTATCCACTGCTATATCTCTGCACCATTGCTTTGTAATTGTAAATGAATGTTGTCTTTAATGTAAATAATTCCGGGTTGCCTCTGAAAAAGTGAAGTCTGTCTCAGTGGGCTTACCTGGTTAACAAAAATTCAGTAAATGAATAAATGTGAAGGTGATAGCATTATACCAAATGGAAGCACGTGCTAAATAACTGTAGTAGTTTGATCCAGGCATGGACAGCCCATAAGCATTGTAAGTAGATAAAGACAATAATAAAGGCAGGATCAGGTATGCAATTCATTCTGGTTTTCAAAAGCTGACAAGTCAATATATTGGAGTTCTGGTAGGGATGTACTCATTATTCTTACAAGGTGCATTATGTGTTGTGTGTCTTCAGAAGAACCTACTAGGTTAAACATCAGGGCTGGCAAACAAATCTTGAATCACGTGAATAACTTTGGTGTGGTACCCTGTTTTTGGCTCTGAGCAGCCCATGCATCTTTCTAGCCAAACTAGGAAAATAGAAATAAAAAACTTTATGCAATGGGGAATGAAATAAAAAAAATAAGAAAGAATGCATTCATGCCTGGATTTTAAATAAACCATTTATTTACACTCAAGACATGTAATCAGCATTTAAATGCACTGCAGGCACGTCACATAGAATACAGATTGCAATAGTAGTCTTAACCGAACCTTATACATAGCTGGACCAATTTTAGAATGTCTGCTTTGTATGTACAAGGTTTCAATTCTTTAAAAAAAGTCACGTGAGCGCATCGTTATGTAACCCTCCCCGTTCCCGATGCTGGCAGACTGATTCCATAGGAACAGAATGGCACCAAAATGTAATTATGGCAGGGGAATTTAAAAAAGTAAAATTGGAGTGTTTGCTGTAATGAACTCCAGCCGACACAACTGATGGATTCTGCGGGCAATTGAGCAAGAAGATTTTTCTTTTGTTGCCAATGAACATTTAAAAGGAAGAAGTGATATCTGGTCTCTGTATACTACATTGTACGGTACTGTTGTGTTTGAATTCAAGAAAGTGAACCGAGGTTTGGAAAGACACTATACAGAAGTCTCCTGCCTCTCTTTGAACAAACTGTGCATGTACAGCTAGATTTTCAAACGTCCAGAAATCGACACAGGTGCGGGGATAACACTGGTGTAAGTGGGGCTTCACTTGTGGAGCTGCTGTTTTTCCTGCAGGTGCCATGCTTTCAAAGCTGGAGCTGGTCTACAACAGGCTTCGTGATCTATGGCAGCCAACAGCTGGTTTTTGGTGCAGATGCACCAAAATGCTACACCTGGTTGGACCATCTCCAAATGTAACATCCCCCTGCTGCTGTGCCTGCCATCCGTGTGGTGTCCGCAGGCACAGAGAAGTTGTGATGCAGCAGTGGCTGCGGCATGGGACTTCATCCCAGAAGGGCCTAAAATCATGCCCCTTAGACTGTTTTTTGCTGAGCACCTGGTGTGAAGTGAAATCATGTGGCGTGTTTAAATCCCTCGCTATATGGCACCTTATATTCTTCCCTAGAGACCTAAAACTGAGTCTGGCTGAGCACTGACACATCTAGATTCTGTTCTAGCAACAGGTTATTGAATGCATTGTTATGACATTTTTGGTAAGAAAAGTATGTTTATATCATGTCTTTCTAGCAATAAAGCTGAGTTTAAAAAAGAGAAAAATAGGACTGAGCAAAAACTAGAAGAAAAACAAACTAAAACCAACAACGGCAGCTGTCCCATCGCTGTAGCAATAGAACTACTGCTTGTGATACCAACAACCTGTATTTGGGATCAAGTTGAGGTCTTGGACAGCTATTTGGGGGATGAAGATTACAGTAAGCATCCACCAAATGCTATCCTCCTCTAGGGAAGGAACAGTTGCACTCCCTGCAAGTACATTGCCACCAGAGGTGGACATGTAGTGGGCTGCTGATGTAGGGAGGTGGGAAGTTGCCTTGCTCCGGTGCATGATCATGCAGGTACATGTACATGCACACACTAGAGCTGACAAGGTCCCACAGTGTGGAACTAGTAAGTAGGAAAAAACCCCGGAGCAAGCAAAATGAAGCCCGGTGATCTCGAACCCTGCTCTCCCAACTAGCCACACTGCATTCCCACACTAGTTGGGCTGAAGGGGACAGTTCAGTGAGATAACCAACAAGGATGACATCTGGAGGCAGCGCTAAACACAAGGGAAGGGTTGGGATGGAGCTGACAGCTTCTATGGGTAGACAGGTGCAGTACCAATGATGAGGAGAAAAAAAGAATATAAAAACAAGTGGCACAGCAAAGAAGGCACACTACAACACAGAAGACACACATTATTTATATAGCACTCACTAAGAACAGTCTTCCAGAGCTAAAACCACATTTATGAACATTTTTTTTAAATGCTTCTATTTATTTTCTTAGCAATGTGACACAAAATCCATTTTATAAGTGCAGTATGACACTCCATGATAAGATTTATGCTGATGTTACCACACTTCCAGGAGCTGTAAGCACACCAATTAGACATGGAGTAATCTCAGTGTAAATCCCACCCAGTCATCTGTGCTTTATTGATTATATTCCTTTCTTCTTAAAATTGTATTTTCTAAACTCTTATAAACTCAATTCTTGGTGAAGGTCGTTCTGCAAATATACAGCATCATTTAAAATGTGTATGCTGACGATTCACAGTTGTGTTATTCTTTTCATTTTCTGACACATATCTCTGTGCACCAGGTCACAGCAGATGTCAGTACACTACCCCTGCCCTATGGGCTCAAATAAGGTTGAAAGACCTTGGTCGATCACTCCTGTGGGGATTTGTTACTCAAAGCGGTTGAGTTAAAGCTCAGAGGCCATATTCACAAAAAATTGCAATGTGCATTGCAAAGGTTTGTGCTGTGCTTTGCGATTGTGCAGGTTCCAAAACTTGCTGTTGACAGTCAGATAGCACACTGTGCTATTTGACTGTGAATAGGGCCAGGATGGGACAGCACTAACCCAGGAAAGCAACCACTAACCCCACTAGTGCTGCCCCGATATCCAGCCAGATAAATGGCCCTGCAATGAATAATGCAGGTGAACTATTTCCTATTCACTAAAGCTCCTATGTAAATGAGCCAATTGGGCATGCTAGGTGCTAGGTGGCCATTTTCATGCCCATTATAGGCCCATTTACATGGACTGTGGGTGGCTCACCATACCCTCTCCAGCCCTTGCTGAGGCAGCTGCAGTACCTGGTAGTCTAATGGTCCCTCCACCATGCTCTGATCACTGTCCCTGTATATGAAAAATATGCCCTGGTAATCTAGTGGTTCCTCCCCCTCCCCCATGTACTTATCACTATCCCGTTATAGAAAATAAGTTCCATGATAGTTCAGTGGTCCTTCTCTGATCCTCAATCACAGTCCCATTATATATTTATAACATTTCCTTGGTAGTCCAATGGTCCCTCCCCCGATGTCCGATCACCATCCCTGTAGTAAAATGTAATGTCCCTGGTAGTCCAGTGGCCCCTTCCCCCTCCCCGAAGTCTGATCGCTGTCCCCATAGTAAAAAAAAAAAGACGACCCTGGTAGTCCAGTTGTCCATACCCCCTTCCCCGATGTCTGATCACCATCCCCATAGTAAAAATAATTTCCCTTGTAGACTAGTGGTCCCTCCCACATGCTCCGATCGCTGTCCCTTTATACAAAAAATAATGCCTTGGTAGTCTAGTGGTCCGTCCCCCCTTCCTGATTGCCGATCATCACCAGATATACAGACTGAATAATCCATTGGTGTTCTAGTGTTCTCCTCCCTCCCCAGTCATCGGCCCCATACAAAATAATTCTGTTCCCTGGTGACGTTATAGTCCCCTCCCTCATCGAGCACCACCCAATGTAAAGACTGAATAATCCCTGGTGGTCTAGCGGTGCTCCCCTACCCGATCACCCAGCTGAAGGAATGCAGAATGTCCCCCACTGTCAAGTGTAACCCCCCATCCCGAGCCCCTGTATAGACATGTAAAACAATCCCCTAGTGGTCTAGTGGACCCCCCACCCATCCTCGATCCCCTGTACATTGTATAGAACCCTGTCCATGGTGATCTAGTGGATCCCCCACCCCAGCAAGTAGTGCCCCATCACCACACTCCCACCCCATCCTGAAACTAGGCCAGTGACTATCATAGCCCTCTTTTCACCACCACAGCCAGCTGCTGAATGAGTTGTCCTGGAGAGCATACTTATAGTACACACTCCAGGACAACTCAGTTGGTGACTCACTGTAGTGGTGAGAGAACGGCTGTGCCAGTCACTAGCCTGGTTTCAGGATGGGGGGGGGGAGCGGCATGGTGAGGCAGTACCTACTGTGGTGTGGGGGTGGGGGGGTCATTATCCCATCATGGACAGGGTTTCATACAATGTACAAGGGATTAAGGATGGGTGGGGGGGTCCATTAGACCACTAGGGAATTGTTTTACATGTCTATATAGGGGCTCGGGAA
The DNA here is from genome assembly GCA_016271365.2 of Neoceratodus forsteri. NCBI lineage: Eukaryota > Metazoa > Chordata > Ceratodontiformes > Ceratodontidae > Neoceratodus > Neoceratodus forsteri. The sequence continues at coordinate 289,996,702 of CM057456.1, forward strand.
GGGAGGGGTTACACTTGACAGCAGGGATCATTCTGTATTCTTTCAGCCAAGTGATCGGGCGAGGGGAGGAACCACTAGATCACCAGGGATTATTCAGTCTTAACATCAGGTGGCCCTGGGTGATGGAGGGAACTACTACACCACCAGGGAACAGAATTATTTGTATAGGGCTGGTGACTGGGGAGGGAGAGGAACACTAGACCACCAGGGATTATTTAATCTGTCTATCCAGCGGTGATCAGTGACCAGGGAGAGGGGAGGGACCGCTACACTACCAGGGCATTATGTTTCATATAAAAGGATGGTGATCAGAGCATGGGGAAGGGACCACTAAACTACCAGGAAAATTAGTTTTTACTATGGGGATGGTGTTTGGACATCGGGGGAGGGGGGACCAGTGGACTACCAGGGTCATTATTTTTTACTACAGGTACAGTGATCAGAGCACAGGGGAAGGGGAGGGACCATTAGACTACCAAAGCATATTTTTCATATACAGAAATGGTGATTGGAGCATGGGGAAGAGGGAGGGACCACTAGACTATCAGGGCATATTTCTCATATACAGGGATGGCGACTGGAGCACAGGGGAGGAGAGAGGGACCATTAGACTACCGGGGCATATTTTTCATATAAAGGGATGGCGATTGGAGTACGTGGGAGGGGAAGGGGAACACTGAATACCAGGGACATGGTGTTGTATGGTCATGGGGGTGCTGTACTACCTCTCACAACTACTAGTTCTTGCAGAGTTAATAGGAGGTTTTCCTCTGCAGTATTTTCTCCACACAAGAGAACCCCACAAAAGGCATGGAGAAAATGCTTAGTGAATGAGACTGCGCCAATTTGCAGATCTCCTCCCTCTCATTTGCATCCATTGACCCCCTCGACTTTGCCCTTCACAAACCCAGTTTGCGGGTGCAAACTGGGCTTTTGCAAATACCGCTTTGGGGCAGAACCCAGTTTGCATGGCACAAACTGGGTTTGCAACTGGGCAAGGTTTCATGAATTTTGCACATCACCGGAGCCAGAGTCTTGCCCAACTGTATCAGCGATCATTGTGCCATATATTGTCTATGGTCCACTCATCTTCCCAAGCACCCCCCTAAATTTATCTTCACCAGAAAAATAACTGATCGGAACATCTAATTAATTAATCACAATCTCAGCCTAGTTGACTGGTCCTTCACGTATGAGACGTGCGACTGCAATGCCATCCTGGAGAAGCTCTTCAGCACCCTACTTAACATCTGGTATAACACGGTCTCCTGAAAAAAATTAGGAAAAAAGGGAAAATTAATGAATGGGTCTCGCCAGACATTATTTCGTTAATGAGAACAAGGGACAAAGCCTTGGCCTGTTACCACAAACACAGAGACCACGCTCAGCTTGCCCTTTACAAGTCCCTTAGAAACAAATGTAAATCGGCTGTAAGAAAGTCAAAAATAGACTTCCTACAAAACAAGCAACTCTGGGAATTCTCAAACTCCCGTCAGCTTTGGGGTGCCCTCAACTCTCTTCTCGGCAAATCCAGAAACTGACCCCATCACCCTGTCTCATGATGGCAGACTAACCCACAATCCCACAGAAGTGTCAAACATCTGTAACTCTTTCTTCGGTGACCTCGAAAAGTACAAACCAGCCACCCCATCTCCCTCACCCATCTCTCCCCCAACCCCCTCTACCCCGACCCCAATTTTGGGCCTCCCCCCAAATTCTTCTTTAAGGCTCAACCCGTGGACACTATCAAACTTATTCAAGGGAACAACCCGAAACCCAGCAAAGGGGCCGATGGTATCAACTACAAAATCCTTAAATGGTCCATCAATGTCCTTGCAGTCCCCATCACCAATCTTCTAAACAGATCCCTCTTCTCTCATACCTTCCCCAATGCATGGAAATCTACCACCATCAAACCATTATTCAAATCCGGGTCCAGAAGCAAGGTCAGTAATACTGTCTTATCTCCCTTCTCGCCCTCTATCAAAGATCATTGAGAAAGTTGTCCACTCTCAACTTACTGCCTACCTGGAAGCCTACAACCTACTCTCCTGTGCTCAACATGGCTTCAGATCTGGTCACAGCACAGAAACTGCCCTGGTCAGGTTCACTAGTGACATCCTTAAGGCCAATGACAACGGCCAATATACTGGGCTGGTATTTGTCGACCTGAGAACTGACCAAGGTATTCGACCTTGTGGACCATGCACTTCTACTCGACACCCTCAAAGATCTGTACCTCTCCATCAGTGTCATAGATTGGGTTGGAAGCTACCTTTCTGGGTGATCCCATAAAACCTCCATTGAAGGTCATCTCTTCGTCGGATGCCCGATCAAATATGGGGTCCCCCAGGGCTCGATCCTGGGCCCTTTCTTGTTCTTACTTTTCATTAATAATCTCCCCTCTATCTGCCTTAACACACAATTTGTCCTTTACGCCAACAACGCGGCACTAACAACGCGACACTATACAGTAGTGACGTCAACCCTGCCACCTTGTTCAGCAATCTACAGTCTGATTTCACGAAGTTGCACTCCTGGTTCTCCGGAAGCGGTATGGTCCTAAATTCTAAGAAGACCAAGTTTATGGTCTTCTCGGACCCTAGAAAGTCCACCGTCACTGATCTTACATTAGTTGATACCTCTGGCTACCCAATTGAACAGGTGTCTGGACTGAAATACCTTGGACTCCTCCTGGACCCTCATGTCTCCTTTAATCTCCATGTTAACAACCTCATACAGAAGACCCACAACAAGCTTGGTCTTCTCCATAGGATAAGAAAGTTCCTTATCCCTGCAACCAGGCTTTGCTTAGCTATCTCTCTTCTCCTGCCACTCATCGACTATGGATCCATCTTCTTCTCCCCCACCTCATTACATCTCTACTCTACTCCAAATGGAGATCAACCTACAACAACATTGCCCATTTTGTTACTGGTTTACCATGCAAAACTCACCACTGTACCCTCTACTCCTCCCTTAGCTGGCCCACCCTTGAAGGGCGGTTCCAACAAAAAATGCTCTACTTCCTCCATAAGATACACCTTTGCTGCCACCCAGTGTTATTTCCCTCTTCCCATTCACTACCTCCTTGTGGGCGACCAGAGGGGCCTCAAGTATGGATTTTGACACCCCTTTCTACTGCACTAAGCAAGCTCAGAACTTGATTACCTATAAGGGCACCAAGTTGTACAACCAACTGCCCCCCAATAGCCAGGTCTGCAGGTACATCCACACCTTCAACTCCAACCTCAAAATTCACATACTCAATTCTTCCATCTGCAGCTGCCCCGGCCGGCCCTCCAGCTAAACCTGGCCACTCTCCACTTTGCTTATCTCTAGTTCCTCTTTCTTTACTCTAGACCCTGTTACCCCATCCCCTGTCCTTCCCCACACCCATCCCCCCTACCCTTTGCTGCCCCCCTCAACTCAGTTTTCACTCCCACCTCCCACTCCTAGCCTAGATTTCTTCATATTTCAATCATGGACCTGATTACAACCAACCACAAAAGACTTGTACTTTCCCCACTTCTAGCACTTAGGTTACTGACCCCTCTATGCCCCTTCCCTTCTCTTTCCTGCTCTCCATATGTTACACACATAAATGTTCGGGCCATTCTATGTGTTTCTCTCTTTTTACTTTATTGTAATCAATTGCCTTTTTCAGTTTATTACAATTGCTGTAACCGTTAGACAACTGTCAGTCTTTGACATCGTTCTATATATTTAAACCGCTTGTTTGGATTGTTTCTCCTGTATAGATCTTGTTTCTGTTAGACTCTGTTTTGTATTGTCATACCATCTTGGTATCTCTTACACTGGAAGTTTGTGAAAGTGTGCCTTTTTGCTCACATACCTTCCAGTATACAAATAAAGATTGATTGATTGATTTGAGCCCCAGATGTTAAGTTGCACAGTTCCTCCCCCAGCGAAGGATTAATAGGGCTACAGTAGACCATAAGTTAGTACTACCCCTTGGGAAACATTACCAGCCCACTATTGTCCCCACTGGTACAGCCCAACCAACTCCCACACAATGCAATCACAGTCGCCAACCAAAAATAAATGTCAGTGCCTTAATAACGTGCACATCGTGCAATAATGTAAACAAATAAAGGTTTTTCTTGTGGGATCAGGAACAACATCCCATGGAAGGAACAGGGTTAGAGCAAATGGAAGAATGTAGCTGTCACTGATTCATAAGGCTGGTCTTATGATGCCTTCTATTCATAGCCTAATAAGATAAGGCAGCCCACTCCCAATCAATACACAGTGCCACTGGTCATCTGTACTGTTGAGCCCTACTCTAATCCCCACTGGTACCAGTTACCCTTGGTTCTAGGAAGCTTCTGGATGAAGGAGGTGTTGATTCAGTGTAGGCCCATCACATCTGCATGTGGTTGGCTGGTGCTGGTGCTCTCAAATAAAGTAAACAATAAGCAAACAATTATCAAATGGCCAAATTATAATCCTGGCTGTACAGCATAATCCAACAAACTGAAAAGCACTAGGGGCTTTGCAAAATCTGTAGGAATGGTTTGGAGTTGCAGGACACAGGGTCCTTGTTTGGTTACTCAAGGTTACCTTGAGCCTGGCAGGCCTCTGTCTCCAGTTGTAGTCCTGGCTGGATATACCAACACCCTTACGCAGTAAAATGTGCTATCACCAATTGTTCTCTCAGCTCTGCACTGCTGTTAGCTCTCTCTGGCAGGCTCATTGGTCTGTTACTCTCTCAGGGTGAGGATAGCTTACCTCTCTGAAGCAACCAGGACAGTGGCCTAAGGCCCTGATAGTTATTTCTCTGCTCAGCCTACCCAGGTCTGTCTCTCGTAAATTCTCTAGAGCTGAATGATAAGGCTCAGTTGCAGGGTGACTTACCATTACAGACAGATGTCTTCTGCTGCAGACTCCAATGTCTCTTTCCCTTAAAGCTGTGCTTGGCAGTCTCCTACCTGGTGACTGTATTCTAAGCACACTTCTCCCTTCAAAGTTTCTGTGCAGCTCTTTTCTCACTCAGGCAAATGAGAGATCTCCTTTCCTTACCACTCCACAGCAGACTGAGGACATGCTGTGAGATGCCTCAGTTTCACCATGAGCAGACAGCTTCCCAATTGAATACATCCTTCCGTCAGTCTCCTGAGAGGACCTGTCTGGTGGGCACACAATGGCTGATTATCTGCCTTGCTACTGGGTGAACAAAGAAGTCCTCCAGTTTTGTTAAATTCCTCTGGTGACTGTGGCTCAAGCACTGGAGCATGACTGACTGTGCTGATACCCTCTGATCCTGTTGCAATGTTGACAGGGTTCAGAGGATGAACAGTATGGCTGCCACTTCTATAGCCTTAGAGGTACTGTCTCCAACAGTCTCAATTCCAAAGGGCTCCTGCCCCAAACAATTGTCTATGTCCCCTAAAGTGTTATCATGATTTGCACAGGTGCCTGGTCAATTTGGGTGGTGATCAAGGTGAGCCACCCACTATCACATGCATCAATGTGCTCTTCTGTCAGTAGCTGTAGAATAGCCTTTGACGTGGGTAGGAACCATAATGGTGAATGTCCTCTTCACTCCCCTCTGGCCTCCCAACTCAGTCCACGTCCTCTGGGGCCCTTGGAGTAGGAACATTGGTGGCAGGATGTTGTGGCTCCAAGGAGCCAAAAGTAACCCTGCAAACATTGGGCAGAGTACATTTGTGTAAGCTCCCTGTATGTATGGTGCTAAAATCTGGATCTGGAATAATTTTTTGACAGTTTTTCATGACACAACTATCATATTGTTTGGTATGGGTACATTGTTAGCTAAGACCACCAAGGGCTCAGTTAATAAACCATTGTGTTGTTTAAGTGCAAATAAATATATGTCCATAATGGAGAGGAACACTACTTGACCATCAATATTTGCCAGTTTTGTTATTGTTTACTTTTATTATTTCCATTATTTGTTCAGCATTTTATTGTTTTCTTTTATTATTTTTATAATGGGGGAATGTAGAGGTGGTAGGAGACCTTACTCTACCAGACATGGATTGGGACATTCCAGCAGCTAATAACATCAGAAGTCAGGCCCTTCAAGACTACATGCATAGACCAAGGTGTATTCCCTGTCTTGTTGGCCATGTTGTATGACTGCATTGTTGCTGTTTTTCTCTTTCTTTCCTTTTTGTTTCTTGTTGCATATGTAACGCTCATGTTCACTCAATAAAAACTATTAACTCTAAAAAAAAAAGAAGTCAGTCCCTGCTAGATATGTCGTTGGACTGCCTGCTGGTACAGCTGATCTGAGAACCCACAGGGCAGGCTGACATTCTTGATGTGATCCTCACAAACGTGGAAATGGTAGGTGGGGTGTGGGTTATGGAACCACTGAGGTCCGGTGACCATCATACCATATGGTTTGAACTAGCCCTGGATATCAGAAAATCCTTGTCAAAGGATGAGGTTCTGGATTTCGGGTAAGCAGACTTTGACCAGATGAGGGAGTTAATTCAGGATAAGTTAATTGGGGTGGACAGTGGCAGATCCAGGATTTTACAATGGGGGGTGCTGTGGTGGTGTGCGTACTTGATATGCAACTTTTTGACATTTTTTAAATCCTTTATACTATCTTTTCCATTAAATTTTTGACTGAAAATAATAATGTAATCTATTGCTTCAATTGTATATTTTCTTACAATCAATATATTAGACTTCTCCAGCAAAGTGAAATGCAGCAGTAGCAAGCAAATAAGTTACAAATGAGGGGTGCACCTGCACCCTTTAAAACCCCCTAGATCCACTACTGGAGGTGGACAAAATAAGTAGGGTGGAGGAAAGAGGGGTCAGTTATAGGTGCTATTCTTGAAGCAACTAAATCATGGTTGAGAAGGGTTACCAAGAGAAACAGATACAAGAGACCAATCTGTTTTTCTAAGAAGGTCAGGGAAGCAGTGAGGGCCAATAAAAGGACCTTCATCAGGTACAAAGAGAAACAGGGGGACAAGGAATTAAGGAAAGACCAAGTAAGGATGAAGGAGGTTAAAAAGACTGTCAGTGACAAAATCAAACACTGAGCTGCATATTGTAGAGGGGGCTAAGGGAGGGGTAAAAATAGGTTTTCAGATACATTAGGGGAAAAAAGAAAGGAGAGATGGGAGTTGTAAGGCTGATGAAGGAGGCAGGGTAGTAGAAGAATGAGAAGAATGCAGCTGCTGTCAATGATTGCTTCTGCTCAGTATTCACAGTGGAGGATTGAAGGCCTTTGACAAAATGCAGTATAAAGGATGCTGCAAGGGGTATACTAGAAATGAGGCTGGTTGGAATTACAGGACATAGAGTTAGAAAAGGACTTGCAGCCCTGAAAATAGATAATGCTCCAGGGCTGGATGGGAGGCGCATAAAGGTCCTCTGGAAACTGGTAACAGAACTGGCTGAACCCCTGGTAAGGCTATTCACTAAGTCATTACAGCCAAGGGTGGCCCTGAAAGATTGGAGGGTAGCACATGTAGTTCTACTCCACAAGGGAGGAGACAAGGAACAACCAGGTAACTACAGACTCTTCAGGTTTACCTCCATTGAGGTTAAACTGATGGTGACACTAGTCAAAAAGAACCTAGTGGAGAGAAATGGTCTCCAATACAGTAAATAGCATGGGTTCATGGCAGGGAGGACTTGTCAGATCAACCTGATAGTATTCTTTAACTGGGTAACTACAGCAGTAGATAGGGGACATGCAGTGGACTTACTCTACTTCAGCAAGGCATTCAACTCAGTGCCTCACAGAAGGTTGCTTAAGAACTTGGAGGATCTGGGTGCAGTGAAGCACCAAGTTATCTGTATTTACCTTTGAGCTAAAAGACCATTTCCAAAGGTTCCATTTCAGTATACAAATAACATACAATATAAAAAACAACAAAATACAGAGCATATAACATAAATACTATATACGATAACATTTGTTAAACTCGTAATAGTCCAAATAATTTACTCTTAAGGAGAATAAATCTAGTCAAATGGAAGCTATTTCAAGGTAAATCATTTAAGTATTCAATTACCATAATACAGAGAGTACTGATCCAAGGTAGTTCTACAAAGGGTTTGACCAAACTGCATCTAAGCATCTCTTTTGTATTGTACTGATTAACAACCGGTAGAAACAATATCTGTTATATTTGAAGATGACAACCCCAACACAGCTTTTTAATCAGTAGAAAATAGTAGTAGCAGTAGTAGTAAAAACTTTATTTTTCAACAGGACTGAAACTTTAGGACCCAAAGAGACCTACTTACAAAGTAGTCCTGCATTGGTCACAGTTTCACAAATAAATAACAAAAAAAGTTTTTAGAAGACAGTTAAGGAACAGACCTTAATAATAAGCAAAACAAACATAAAGGGAATCATCCAAAGGAAGCAGATTATTATCTGCTCATACTGTTATCATAAATAAAACACCCATACATTCATACACTCAATGATAAGTTTAAATGCTACATGGACAAGCATTTAAACTAGCCAAGGGGGGTGGCAGGCCAGCAAGGAGGGTACCTAACTGCCCACCCCCCACAGCTAGCAATAGAACCAGTGAACAGAAGGAGTGGATATCTCTACAAAGCAGTGTGTTAAAGATGGAGATAAGCGCCCAAGAGGTGGATAGGCAGAAAGTGGAGAAAATTCAACAGAAGGGCAGACAGCAGAGAGAACCAGGGATAAGGGACAACCAGGGAAGGGGCTGGAGTAGAACAGCTAAACAGTCCAGGGTGTGCAAATCACGGAAAGCCATATGTGCCAATGCCAGGAGTCTTAGCAACAAGATGGAGGATCTGGAGGCTGTCATGGTGCAGTCAGACCTTGACATTGTGGCCATCACAGATAACCACTATTGGGAGATGGCCATACCTGGCTACAACATATTCAGAAGAGACAGGGCAGGTAGGAAGGGAGGGGGAGGAGTGGCACTTTATGTGAAAGATGACATAAAGGCCACAGAGATCAAGGAGGAACAAAATGGGGGAGAGATACTGTGGGTTAAGCTGGAAAGGAAAATGGGGCCAGCCATCTGCATAAGGAAATGCAGGAGGAAGAAATAGGTAGCTGATGCTAGCCATCCAAAGGATGGCAGACAAGGGTGAGGTGGTGCTGGTTGGAGACCTCAATATTCCAGACGTGGACTGGAGCCTCCCAGCAGCAGCCAGGAGCAGATTTGTCCTGGACTCCCTTCAAGGTGCCTTCCTCAAGCAACTGGTCATGGAACCAATTCAGCAGAAGGCAATAGTGAACCTTGTGCTCACAGACGGGGACAGTGTGATGGGGGTAACAGTGGGGGAGCACTTGGGGAACAGTAACCACCAGTTACTGTGGTTTGAAATCACAGAAGGAGCAGAACCAACCTGCACAAAAACACGTATCCTGGATTTTAGGGGAGCAGACTTTGGGAAAATGGGGAGATGCTTGAAAGAAGCATTAATGGGAATGGGGCAGGAATCAGGGGTTGAGGAACAGTAGGCAATATTTAAAATGGGGGATTACAAGAGCAACAGAATTATGCATTAAGCAGGTTAACAAGGGGAAAAGGAAGAGGAGGCCATTATGGTTTTCCAAGAAGGCAGAGGAGAAAGTGAAAGCCAAAAAGATTGCATTCAGGCAATACAAAAAGATGCTGGTAGAAGGAGATAGGGAGAAGTACCAGGAGAAGCAAAGGGAGGCAGGAAGGTCAGTGAGAGAGGCCAAATCTCAGACAGAAGAGCGCATCACAAAATCAGTGGGTTGAGGGGACAAAACCTTTTACAGGTAAGAAACATAGACTTTGATGGCAGATAAGGACCGCTTGGCCCACCTAGTCTGCCCATTTCCCTACCTACAGGATAAGCTGCAGATCCTATTTAACCAACAGCCTATTTCTTCCTACCCCCCACAAAAATTGCCTTATGTCTATCCCATGCCTTCTTGAATTCTTCCACAGTTTTAGACCCCACAGCCTCCTCAGGAAGGCTGTTCCATGCATCCACCATCCTGTCTGTGAAAAAATACTCCCTCAAATTGCCCCTGAGCCGTCCCCTATCTATCTTCAAATTGTGTCCCCTTGTTCCTGCACATCTCTTTTTCTGAAAGATGCTACCCTCTTGGACTTTGTTGATTCCACTGAGGTACTTAAAAGTTTCTATCATGTCCCCCCCCTCCTTTCCTCAAGGGTATACATATTAAGCTCCTTTAGTCTCTCCTCATATGGCTTCTCTTGCAGACCCTGCACCATTTTAGTTGTCCTCCTCTGGACTGCCTCCATCTTGTCTATGTCCTTGCGGAGATGGGGTCTCCAGAACTGGACGCAGTACTCCAGATGGGGTCTCACCAACTCTCTGTACAGAGGGATAACAACTTACTGTTTTCTGCTGGTGATGCCTCTCCCTATGCATCCCAGTATCCCCCCAGCCCTCCCTACTGCCTTCTCACAATGCTTGCCAACATTAAGGTCATCTGATATGATTACCCCAGGTCCCTTTCCATTTTTGTTGTTGTTACTACCTCCCCCACATTGTGTAAACTTCCCTGGGTTTTTGTTTCCCAGGTGCATTATTTTGCACTTCTTTGCATTGAATCCAAGCTGCCATACTTCTGACCATTCCTCCAACTATGCCAAGTCCCTTCTCATCTTTTCCACACCTCCTTGTGTATCAGCCCTGTTGCAGATCTTCGTGTCATCTGCAAAGAGGCATACTTTTCCTTCCAGTCCCTCTGCAATGTCACTTATAAAGACATTAAAAAGGAGTGGACCCAGTACTGAACACCGGAGGTACACCACTAGTAACCCCTCTTTCTTCAGAATGGACTCCATTTACAATTACCTTCTGTGTCCTGTTGTCCAGCCAATGTTTTACCCAGGCTACCACCCTAGGACCCACTCCCAGGCTGGTTAATTTGACTATTAATCTTTTGTGTGGGACTCTGTCAAATGCCTTGCTAAAGTCTAGGTAGGCCATGTCCACAGCCCCTCCCTGGTCTACTACTTTGGTCACCTAGTCAAAGAAATCAACTAGATTTGTCTGACATGACCTTTCCACTGTGAACCCATGCTGCCTTGGGTCCTGTGCCCCACTGGCCTCTAGGTACTCATCAATTCTTTCCTTCAGAAGTGATTCCATCACTTTCCCTACCAGAGGTCAAGCTGACAGGTCTGTAGTTTCCTGCCTCTGTCTTGCTCCCACTTTCGTGAAGTGGAATCACAGCCACCTTCCTCCAGTCCTCAGGTACCACACCATACTCCCATGATTTGTTAAAAAGGCTAGTCAGTGGTGTTACTAGTTCTTTCCTTAATTCTTTTAGAATTCTGGGGTGAATTCCATCAGGCCCCATTGCTTTGTCCACCTTCAGTTTTAGGAGTTCCTTCAGAACCCTTTCTTCTGTGACAGAGGACTGGGATCGACCCCCCTATCCAGAGTGCTTCTGTTAATTGGATTAGGCACCTCCCCCTCCTCCTCTTTTGTGAATACTGAGCAGAAGTATTTATTCAGTATCCCTGATTTTTCACTGTCCCTCTCTGCCCACCCACTGTCCATTCTGTTCAGCCTCACTATCCCTCCCTTTGTCTTTCTACACTCCCTGATATACCTATAAAAGGTTTTATCCCCCTTCTTAACTGAGTTGGCTATCTTTTCCTCAGTTTGGGCCTTTGCTATTCTGACTACCCTCCCTGCTTCCTTCTGCCTTAACTGGTACAGTTCTCTGTCCTGCTCCTTCTGTGTTTCCTTATACTTCCTAAATGCTATCTTTTCCTCCCTAACCTTCACCGCCACCTCTTTTGAGAACCATAGTGGCTTGTTCTTTCCTTTTGATTTGTTTATTTGCTTCACACAAAGGCTTGTTGCCTCTGTGATGGCAGTTTTGATGTTTGCCCATTGTTTCTCCACCCCTCCTTCTAGCCTGTTTGCTAGTGCTTTTCTAAGGCACTCTCCCATCTTGCCAAAGTCAGCCTTCCTGAAGTCCAGAACCCTCACTTTTGTATGGCTTGACTCTGTAGCTGAGTTTGTCGTGATTCACACTGTTTGGTCGTCACTTGTTCCCAGATGGATACCCACTTCTAGATCCGAGATCCTCTCACTGTCCCCATTTGAGAGTACGAGGTCTAAGATTGCTCCCTCACGAGTGGGTTCCCAATAGACCCCGGAGCTACCATTGGCATTGTTGGTTGCAATTTAATGCAGTTGCAATTGCATTGAATTGCAGCCGTAATTGAGGGCAGTTACATTTGCGTGAAGTCGACGATTCTGTCACAGCTTCTATCTTGCCTGACAGTGCTACAGCCAGCCATTTTTGAATTTGTGTGAGGGTGAACGTTCTTCAGCTTCCAGCCAATTAATGTACCCCTAGTTCTATCAACCCTCTGCCAATGAGTAATGAGAGAGAAAGGAGCCAGGAATTGTGTGCGCACTGCCTGCAACAGCAAAAGGCGGCGAGATGGAGTTGAACAGCGGCACAAGTACTCATTGTCCCCATTGTTGTAGCATAACTAAAGTTTTAAAATTGCAATTAAAGGTGATCAACACTTGCAACTGTGCAGTTAATCAGTGAAAATATGTGGAAAGAGATACGGAACATTCAATTTCGGACAAAAAAACTAGTTTTGAATGTTAATGACAGAAGCTGTTAAACCAGGGGAAGAATGGAAAAAGGGCCGTCTATTTTCAATTAAACTAGTAACTCAGATATGATTATAGTTTTTAATAAGTTACTTTCTGTAGACAACCATTAATTACATGCAAACAAGTTGATTTCCTTTTCCTTTAAACCATTTGCTATTAAACGTTCATGCGACGTTACTTACTTACACACACACACACACACACACACACACACTTTCAGATTATGGTTGTTTTTATTGCAAAGTGGTTTACTTTTATATGCAATGATAACCATATCTGGCCTATCAAGGAGAATGGCGATTATTGCGGTTGCTTTCACTATCGCAGCAGCTCCTTTCGTGCCAGCCGAGCGACATCGCTGAAGCACTACTCCCTTTTCCTTGATTTGCATGGTCCAAGTGTACGCCAGAGGGAAGACAGGGTGGTTCATGATGTTGTGATGAAGACTTAGGCTATGGTACACCCCACCCTGGAAGATATAGCACTACGTGCATCATACTGTTCTACATTAGGAAGGTGACGGATGGCTTTTATTTTTCTCTTAACTAGGTATATGTAATAGTCATACGATACCTATATATTCAGGTATTACCAGGTGCCCTAAAATTAAATGGTGATCATAGCCCACTTGAAAAGGATGCTGTGCTGTTGTCCAACATAGAAAAGAAAATTGGTATCTTACGTGGCAAATCCATGAGTTAAAGTGGAAATTTATAATAATCGATGCATCTATAGCACATTGAAAATAAACGTTGCACAGCAGCATATTGAAAATAAACGTAATAAGTGCACTCATTTCCACGGTGTTCTGAGTCTGTATCTCTGTTTGACGGTGTGCCCCCATGTGTCCCACCCACATTCTGAAGGTAGTGTCCCACATGTTGTTCACCCATTTCGGGTGTCTATGTTTCACATTTCAGAGGTAAACGGTTGAGAGGCTCGCAAATCTCTGTGATCCGTCTAATCTGTAGGAAGGATAGCATTTCCTCCTCCGAGTTTCCGTTCATTTTGGTAATTTCTTGTAATTTACAAAGATTACTCTTCGGAAAAAACAAACAAACATGAAATCGCGTTATCCACTAAAATAAACTCTAGTAGCTGTATGCCGTTTTAACAGCTGTTTTATAGGAACACCCCCTGACTAACTACAGAAGTCCAGTTCTTTGCTGGAAAGGTTTTACTATATGGGGTACTGAACTTTTTTTTTTTTTTAAAGAGGGTCTAACAAAACCTCAAAATATTTTCTTGAAACTGCCCAGGCAGTGGACAGTGCAATTAATAGCAGGTGCATTAGCTCTAACTTCACAAAAAAGCTTTGTCATTTTGTTTTCAAAGAATCTCAGCCCTGAGTTTTCTTGTGTGTGTGTGTGTGTGTGTGTGTGTAAGTAAAAGAAAAACACTGAGCGTTTCGGGGGGGGGGGATTACAAAACACCTTCCCACTAGTATAATTAATGTACAGTTGCTGGGGACAGAGCCAGGGGGCTCTGGCCATGGAGTAATAGCACATAGCATGACAGTGGGCACGATTCCTTGAATGGTGTGTGTTTATAATTACTACCGAGTATTTTGATGCTCTGATAAGAGGTTTGTAAAACTGCCTCATAACCGTGCAGTTGTAATTGCTCCCTGTCAGTTGGGAGCCCCACATTTATTGAAAATGCTTAACGGTACTTATTAAAAGAGGAGACATGAGTGGGTGTAAATCTGAATTTTACACACACACACAGAGATCAGAAGTTAAATTGGAAATGTTTAGGTGGGTAACTGTCACATCTAGATATTTAGATGGTGGAACTCTCCTATAGTAGTCAGTGGAAAGAGATGACAGATGTGGTGGCACTGTATTGCAAACTTTTTAAAGATTGGTGGAACTGAGTTCTGTGGGCTTTTGCTCCATGTAATCCCTGGGCAGGACGCTTTTATAAATCCATAGAGCTTTGCTCTTTGTTTTAATGCAGCATCTCAACTCTCTGATGTGTATCAAATTCTGGTTACACCCACCACCAATGTATTATGTATGGATATTTTAAACATTTAAAATCCAAGTTCCCAACCTTGACACTGACACTCACACACATTGACAAGTGCAGAGCCGTCTCCCTCTTGCCATTGGTGGCAGTCAAGCCTGTCCCCCAGCTGACACTTTATTAGCTGATGCCAGCGTCAGTCAGGTCGTACCGCCTCCAACCCACTCTGAACCGCAGTAAAAGAAGGGGCAACTTTATGAAGCTGTCAGTTAGAGGAGTATCAAGGCGGTAGTACAACAGGTAGGAGGGAGTGGCTGCAAGCAACAAACCACAGATTAAAACGGACAGCAGTAGTAGTGGCACTATTACTACTCGAGTCATTCTTTCAGTGGATTTTGAGTTCTTGATAATAAGAATGCAGCACCAGGCTCCTCTGAGTGGCAAGGCAAGTGACCTCTATGGCTACGATGATGCTTTCAGTAAGTGACTTTGGAACTGTCGGCGTGCCGAGGATCCGTGTTAAACAGCAGCTCAAGCCTGTGCTAGTGGCAGGTGGGACAGCATCAGGGAGGCACTGCTGTTTGAGGAGTACTGCAAGAAGCACACCATGGTCCGCACGATCCTGGTAGACAAGCTGACCAAGGTAGGAACCACCTGTCTGCTACTAGTAGCCATTTCCAACTTGGGAGACTTTGTCCGAGCTGAGAGAGAGAGAGAGAGAGAGAGATGTGTGCTAACTTTAATTAACTTGGTTAGTGTATCACCCACCCATGGGAGGTAATCACTTTCAGTTCTTGTCTCCTTTCCCCTCCGTGGTTAAGATTCTTGAACTGTAGCGAGGGGGACAGTGGCATGTGAGCATTCCAGGGTATTGGATTGCACTGGAGTAGTAAGCAGTGCCTCTGTCTACCTCCCCCACAGGTAATTCTGCAAGTTCATGTGTAGGTCCGGGAGATCAGAGGGCTGTGGGTTCAGTTCCCACATCTGGCACTTGGGTTAATATCCCAGTACTGACACTGTAGTGCAGCATGAGAGGGGTGCTGCACTTCTGAGGTGCTGTCTTTCGGATGAGACGTTAAACTGAGGTCCCATCTGCCTGGATTGGTGGTAGTTCAGGTAGATATTAAAGATCCCATGGCACTTATCGAAAGGAGTAGGGGGAATTTTCCCATGTCCTGACCAAATTTCCCTCATTCACTAAAAATACCACCAACAGCTTAATCTGATTCAAGGTCAGTTGGCATTCATCTGTATTCCCCTCCCCCGGGTAGTGCCTGAAAATAGGCAGGATTTGTCTAGTGCACTTACCCGGTCAACAAAAACTAAATAAATAAAATAGTGTAACCACCTCCTTAAAAATGACTGCATTATTATAGAATGGACAGTTAATTCCTCAATAACTGGTTATCTTCCAATACACTTGGAAGAAATAAAACTATATTGCTCTCTCTTGTGTAGTAGGGCAACACCCTCTGGTTAGGTTCTGTCTGTGTACCGTAACTTTTAAAATTAAACGTAAACGGTGTGTGTGTGTGTGTGTGTGTGTGTGTGACAGTAGTCATCAAGGCGAGGACCAATAGTAGTGCTCAAACCATCAGTGTCTGGTTCGCAGTGTAGGGAGGATACCACAGCAGTAGAGTCGGGCACATGTGGGAGGCAAGGCAAGGTCGGAGCCAGGGAGATCCAAATTACACCGTCGAGGGAATGGGAGACAGTGAGCTGAGAGGCCTGAAGGACTCAAGAGGCCCACCACCGAGGCCAGAGAGAGCGCGCGTAGAGACTCTGAGAGTAGTGGATTGACACAGAGCAGTGAGGTGTGTGGAGCAGCCATCCAGGGACTAATGTAAGGGACAGTACAGGCAGCCACCCACAGTGGGATACAGGAGGTGAGGTTGGGCCCGGGGGAGCCTCAGCCAACCCGACCATCATCAGACAAGGGAGATGGGAAAGGGTGAAAGTGAGCCCACTGTGGGGGAGGTTTAGCCAAGTGGCCTACTACTACTAGGCCAAGACCACCACTGGCCGGGCGGGTAGGGTATACATGGGAGCTGCCCCATGGCCTGCCCATGCCAGCCAATGCCAGCGGACAACAGGAGGAGAGTGAGCCGGAGACTCTTAGGTGGTGTGAGTCGCTGTCTGTTGGATTCGGTTGGTGGCCTTGTGGGGGAGTTGTGAGAAAGTGTAGCAGTAGTGACAGCAGTGCAGATATAAAGGGAGGTGGGAGGGAGTTGCTGCCATTGATGACTCAACCACCATGCATGCAGCCAGGCAGCATGCCACACTAGGCCAGGATGGATCAGCAGCAAACCACTGTGCAAGCAGCCAAGCAAGCAATGAGGAGACTGTGTGGGGTTGGCTGCTGTTGGGCACAAAGTATAGTCAGCCGTATGGCAGGTGGGGCAGGCAGCCAGCCGTGGGTAGCACTAATTTGGCCTCTCAGGCTGCACTGCACTGAGAAGAAGAGAAGAAAGTTGCGGAGCCGAATTGGAGCAACAATGGAGGCTGGAGGAGAGAGACTGAGAGAGAGCTGACTCAGTGAAGTATTGTCTGAGCTGCCTTTGGTGTGATATGACGACTCCTGGTAAGTGAAATGTTGATATCTGTTCTTTTTCTGAGAGTCTAAGTTGGATTTATGGCAGACACAGGTAGCAAGCAGCATTAGCATATATTTACAACTAAAGAAACAGTACTGTTTGGCAGCAGAGAAGGGATTTATTCTCAAAATTCAGCCATTTAGCTGTTGTGGTTTGTGTTTTTTTTGTTTTTTGGTTTTTTGGCAACTGAATTGGCTGAGGGAAGGTAGGGCTGCAGGCCTGGCTTTGCTTGGCTGACTACTAGACAGTAAGTGAATATTGGTGTGTACAAAAAATTAAACAAAAGTGAGAGATCATGGTGATTCAGGCAGGACGGGCTGGTCGCTGTACTGCAGTATCCCACACCAGGGTCTAAGGCTGCCCTGTTTATGTGGCTTCAAGGGTGGGGTTGGTGTAGCATCCCACAGAAGGGTCTAAGGGCAAGGCTGTTTATGTTGATTTGAAGGTGTACTACTGCAGTAACAAACATCAGGTTCTAAGGCTGTTTATGTAGCTTGTAGCTTCGGGGTGTACTGCACAAGTGCATCATCCCCCACTGGATACAAGACTGATCATGTGGCTTTGCTTTGGGAATGTACAGCAGCATCCCACACTCTAAGGCTGTTGTTGTGAGTTTACATGTGTACTGCTGCTGCTGCAACCCACACCATGGAAGGTCTAAGCCTGTTTATGTGGCTTCAGGGGTGTACAGTAACATCCCATGTGGGTATAAGGCTGTTTACATGGCTTTGATGGTGTACTGCAGCATCCAACACTGGATACATGGCTGTTTGTCTGTGGCTTTGGGGGTGTACATCAGCATCCCACACCAGGGTTTAAGGCTGTTTATGTGACTCAGGAGTGTACTGTAGCATCCCACACCAGGATTTAAGGATGTATATGGCTTTGAGGGTGTACAGCAGCGTCCTTTCACACCAGGATCTAAGGCTGTTTATGTGGCTTTGAGGCCAGGCCGGGGGTGTGAAGGTACAAGCCAAGTGTGCTCACAGGGTATATAATGCAAG
The DNA here is from genome assembly GCA_016271365.2 of Neoceratodus forsteri. Lineage (NCBI taxonomy): Eukaryota > Metazoa > Chordata > Ceratodontiformes > Ceratodontidae > Neoceratodus > Neoceratodus forsteri. The sequence continues at coordinate 290,014,874 of CM057456.1, forward strand.
CAAGGCCAAACCAAAACAATGAGAATAATTAAAAAAAAACAAAGTGTTCGACAGTGACTTATATTGTTAGCATTGAAAACATTTGAGGTACCCTAGGTTTCCCATCCTACAACAAGAAAGATGCTATCCCTGTTGACCTCAGCTCTTGGTATCGGTTAGTTGGTGCACTCCACTTTCCCCTGTTCATTATCTTCCCTAGTGCATATTTTCCCCTCCCTGATGTATGCTGCCACCACCACCCCCTTATTTATTAGTTTGTTGACTGGGTAAGTGCACTAAGAGAAATTCTGCCTATTTTAAGGCACGTCCCGGGGGAAGGGGATACAGATGAATGTCAACTGACCTTGATCCAGATTAAGCTGTTGGTGGAATTTTTTTTTTTTTTTTTTAATTGCAGTTTATTCTCCCCCTAGCTACGCCAAGCCCTGCATCATTGGGAGTGCCAATGGAGTCTTCCCCTGCTTCTGACACCCTATCTGAACCTTCCAGAGTTCCCCATGGAGCTGTGGTTCTTACCCTCAGGTGGGGACGAGGTGGGGCAACTTCACCCCAAACAATTTGAGTCTTGTCAGGATCCGGCAAGGCCAGGCAGGTGTGAGCTAGTTAGGGGCCTGCCCAGATGCCCCATCTTTTTGGAGCCTGGAGAGCAATTTTCCCTTGTTCCATGGATGTGACACATGCCCTGTCGTCAAGGCATGACCACCGATGTCCGTCACGTCCTCTCCCTGTGTCTGGCTTGGCACTTGCCGTACTCCAGGCATCCGCCTGGAGCCAGTCAAGTGCCGAGCCTCTGCACCCTTCCTCTCCAGAGAAGGCGAGCGGTCCTTGGGATACTCAGCCTCCTCCCCCCAGCCGATCCTCCGACTCCTGGGCTCATTCCCGAACCCAGGTTGCCAGTGTCGCAAGCGGTAGTGCTACCACTGTGCTGGCAGGCTGGCGTTGGTAGTATTTTTAGTGAACATGGGGGGAAATTTGGCCAGGGCACCAGGAAAATTCCCCTTTGCCTAACACTCTGACCCTTCTGTACAACCTGTACCTCAGAAACGAGAGGTCCCAGTCATGGTGTGCTGTAGCCCAGGTCTCGGTAACTGCTGCTGCATCTACCTTCCCCTCCACTAAGAGGGTCTGCATTTTCCCCATCTTGTTACCAAGACTGTGAGCACTGAGTGACACCACCCTCCACTTTCACTCTGCACCTCCCCACCTAGTTCCTGTATCCTTGATCTGCCTAGCCTCTATGCACCTCCTTTCACCCACTGTCCTTGTATGTCTCCCCTTGCCCCCACACTCTTCCTCCTCAATGCTACTTCCTGTGTGTGTGGGGGAGGTCCAAAGACCTCCATGACTCAAAGTTTCTGTGTCTGCTGGCCCACCTGTCTCCCTCCTCCCTCCTCAGCAGTTGAATCTAAGATCGTTTTCCATGTATTACTTCAGCTTGTCCATGAGTACTTTCGGTCTGTCCCAATTATCATGCAGCCTATCCTTCAAATATAGTCCCTTGTCCGACCACTTGTCACGCCAAGCTCCAATATAATTGAACTCTTCCACCTTGAATCAGCTCTTTAGCCATTCATTAAATTCCTCAATGCTGCTTTTTCTGACTGTGCTAGCTCTGGGGACAAAAATGACCTCTGAAAAGGCCATAGAGCTCACTGAATCCTTGCTGTTCTTTGCTTGCTCTATGAACCTGTTCTGTACCACTCCACCTCTTCCCTTGCTAAGTCATTGGTTCCCAGGTGGATGACCAAGTGAGGCTTTCCATCCACCCCCCTTACAACTTCCTTGATCCTAGGTCCTGCTCTCTCCACCTCCATCCCTGGTATGCAAATGACCACTCTTTTATTCCATCAGTCCCCTTTCCTCCCCCAGTGAATACCATAAATTATGGAATCCCCAATGATAATCATGCTTTCATCCCCCTCAGGCTTTTTATTTGACCTCCTGTGCACTCCTGGTGAAACAACCTCTTCATCTGCACTCTGTCTGTCTTGGGTGTATTTCCGTCTGTACCAACAGTTTCCTCCTACTACTTCACCATTTCCCTTTTGTTCCCAGCTCTCCCTGGCTCCCTTTACTTGCCTCAGTACTACCCTCCCTGTTCCCTCCCCTAACTATACCTTCCCCACTTCTTCTGCTCCACCCTGACTATGTTTTCCTCCTTGCCCCCCCCAAGCCATATGTCATCTGAATAGCAACAATTGCACAGCGAACGACATTACAGTGGTAATTCGCTGTTGCCACTATAATGTACCTGTGGGACCCCAGCACTGCTTTAATTGGGTATTGCACCCCACCCCAAGCAACTCTGACTTACAGTTGATAATCCTAAATGATTGAGGGTGCGGGGGCAGAGCCCTCCCACACCGGGGGTTTGGGACACGAAGCACCCTGGGAAAAAAATACAGTTTACCTGACAGATTTATGTAGACTGTAACTTGCTGTAATGTCGGTCGACAACATTGTTGTAGAACTGGTGTCATGGATCCCCCCAAGCTACTCACCCCCTCACCTCCTTGCAACCATCCTTTGACTGTGCTCTCTCGATCCTCTACTCCCCCAGCTGCCCCCATTCCTCTAGACTGGACGGCATTGCATGCCTGTTTGATGAGAGCCCTCCTTTATCAGAACATTCCTCTGTTTTCCCACTCCATTTCCCTCCCCTTCCCTTTCTCCATGTGCTGATCCTCTTACCTTTCTACCTTTTAACCTTATCACCTGTCAATCCCCTGCTCTGGTTCTACATTGTCTTTAAGAAAGAGATGTCCCTGGACACCTTTGCAACCTCCCTGCTTCTATCCTGTTCCTGCTGTCCAAATGCCATGCAGCCACCCTTACCTGCACTTTCAGCCATTTGTCTTCCCCCCCAGCTTCTCTCTCCCTCTTCCCAATTCCCATCCTAGCCACCCAATCGCTGCCCTTTTACCATCTAAGGAATATTGCCCAGATTAAACACCTGGTTCAGACCGATGACCTTTCAACTGTAGTCCATGCTTTTATGATCTCCCGCCTTGACCACTGCAATGCCCTGTATCTAGGGCTACCGGGGGCTGATATCTGCCTCTTGCAGCTGGTGCAAAATGCGGCGGCCTTATCTTAAATCACCACAATGTAATAAATTTCACTACACATGCCATTTGTTTAAGATGGACATTATTTTGGCTCTACGATGCCCGTTTGACAACCCTCTTGTCAACCGGCATCTCGTTGACAGGAATCATGTCGACCGCAAGTTGAGGTCATCTTGTCATCTTGATTCCTGTTTGTCTCCTGATTTTTTTTTTTTAAATCAGGGGCTCTGTCCCCACCCCCTTGACTTTAGGATTCTTAACTCCAGGTCAGAGTTACTTTGTGGTGAGGGTGCAGGACTGGGAGACAGTGTGTCCCTGTCTCGGGCACACCAACACAGCAACTTGTCTACAAAGTGTTGATTTTGCCCAAAAAATTGTAGTTTGCTGTATTGGTGTCACCCTAAGGGGTGCATACCCATTATTTTACATGATTAGTAATGCACATCATAAAATATTTAATTAATGAATGTTCATCTTGATCAGATGTGTTTGAATTTGCTCAGACTCAGATCTTGAGATGCATCTCCTCCATCTCTAACAGATACAGATACAGATAGGGATCCAGATACAAGTACTTCTAAATCACAAAGATGTAATTGCTTAGCAGTGGCTAATACTGCACCAAAAAATATATAATTGTCATCTTGATACTTCTAAATCTGCTTCAGTCCTCCCCAAAGCTGCAAAACTCTCCTCCTTGCCATCAGAACACAGAAGCAGTGCCCCCAGTCGTGTGGAGGCCAGGTCCTGCTTTGGCCTCCAAAGCTGCAAGAGCTCTCCCTCCTCGCCATCAGAACACAGGAGCAGTACCCCCTGAGCGGTCGTGAGGGCCAGGTCTGCTTTGGCCCTCCCCAAAGCTCCAAGAGCTCTCCCTCCTCACCACCAGAACACAGGAGCAGAGCCCCCCCCAAGCAGTCGTGAGGGCCAGATCTGCTTCGGCCCTCCCCAAAGCTGCAAGAGCTCTCACTCCTTGCCACCGGAACACAGGAGAAGGTAGCACAATGGCCAACTTTCAAATCTCAGCGCTTGGTACCAAAAAAAATTTCAACTTGACTACCTCCAATTCTGTCTCTGCCTTTAAATTAATTCAATTGGCATAACAATACAGATAGTTTTCCTGTATAAATATCTGTAGGTTGGGCAGGCAGTGTTTGCACCAGTATGCTGGTAGCTTTAATTCGGAGGTCCATTTACTTTGTTTTCTCATGTCTCATCTGTGTGCTCTTAATTCCCCGGCTGAAATCAAATCTGGTTTTTATGTTTGAATTCTGCCTGTCATATTATCTTCCAATTAGCTCGCATGTATTTTATTTTTGCTAGGTAGTATATTCTGCATTATTTTGTTTTCTTTAATTGATCGATTGCTGGGTAGTAAATTTGGGCAGAGACTCAAGAGTTAGTTTTACCCATGGTCAGCTCCTCTGCCATAGCGTGCTGTGGTTTAGCTTTGGTTCGGCTCCAGCTTGCTTAACCCCTTTTAATTTGCTGTGCATTCCCCTGCATTTACCTGTAATCTCTTTTGTTTGTACCCCTCCTGTTTCCAGTGCCCACCTGCCACTCTGTACTTGGCCCCTCCCTCTGTTTTAAAAATGCTCTCTGTTTCCCTCTCCAGAGCACCCCCGAGTGGTCGTGAGGGCCAGGTCTGCTTTGGCCCTCCCCAAAGCTGCAAGGGCTGTCACTCCTTGCCACCAGAACACAGGAGCAGGTAGCGCAATGGCCGATTTTCAGATTTCGGTGCTTGGTTCTCCCCGCCGACGTTTCGAGTCTGCTACCCCACCACCACCACCCTTGGTGGACCAGTTCTTATATACCTATGATCTGATCATGTGCTGCATATAAAAACAAAAAACTATCAGCCGACTTTACCATTTGCAGGCCTCCTGCACCCACCACTAGTGGCCACAACTGATCTCGAATCTCAACCTTTCTGCATATAGGTGTACAATGCCGCTTCCCTATCTAACTGTAGCTTTGCTGCTAGTTCCTTGGTGTCACTACCGCCCTCTTCCTATCCAGAGGTGTAGCCTAACCAGTCTGCTTTCTACTGCTTAGTCACTCCAAATCTGCCGTCTCCCACCTCGACCTCCAGATTGATCACTGATGTAGGCCTGAGAAATTTGTTGGCTGTTCCTTTTGTCCTCCCACCTACATTTCACTATGGACTACTTTTCCTTAAATCCCACTCCCACGTCGCCCTGGCAGTCCCCCAATCAAAACTCCGCTCTCAAGCTGCCACGGGTTTTGCCCAAAACAAAAATCCTAATAACACTTTTGTTCCTCCTATCAGGGTATGTAGAATCTAACCCTGGGCCAACATCACCCTGTGGTCCCAACCCTGGCCCACCTTCAGCTCCCTCGCAGACTAAAACTTGCTCACCTAAATATATGCAGCCTGCTAAACAAATTACCCCTGCTGCAGCCTATTGTTCTCTCCTTAAGGCCTTACATTTTGATTATTTCTGAGACCTGGCTGAAACCTGATAACCCAGATGTGGAATTTACTATCCAAGGATACACCCTTATATGTCACGACCGTCTGGGCAACAAAAGAGGTGGTGGCATAGCCATGTATATTGACTCTCTGATTCAGTTTACCCCGGTCCCACTGCCAATATCCACGTACACCATCGACGCTTTACTAATTAAACTTTCCCTCTCGCACACAAGCCCCATTTTTATTGGTGGCTCCTATTGCCCTCCCGACTCCACTACGTCCACCATCATGGATCACCTGCATACACTATTATCTCTGGCGTCTAGGGGCGAACTTCACATCCTCAGTGATTTCAACCAGAACTGGCTCTCAGACTGTAGTTCCAGGCTGCGAAGTCAGGTGTCAGCACTAAATCTAGCTCATCTGATTACTGAGCCCACATGTCACAACTCCAACTCATCAAACCACTAATTTCTGGACTGGTCCCTTACTTCCCACCCACACCAGATAATCACCTCAGGATTGTTACCAGATTCCTTATTGGTCTTCACTGTAAGGAAAGTTCACAGGCCCAAGGCACCCCCCCCCAAATCCATCCTAACTAGAGCTTTCAAATCCCTGGACCTTGATTCCCTCCTAAATGATCTGGCTCACACAGACTGGTCCTGCACCCCCTGGCTACCTCTATTGACTCTGCCTGGGTGTACTTCAAGACAAGGTTTATCACAGTCTGGAACTCCCATACCCAACTCAACTCAGATGAGCACGGGTTCGGGTGCTCACTTGCCATGGATCTTGGCAGACATCATGGCCCTCCTTAGGGCCAGAAATCAGGCTTGGAAGGCTTTCAAGGTCTCTGGGTCACCCGGGTTTAAACAAAAGTATTGGGCTCTACAGAACGCATGCACCAGGCAAATCTGTAGGGCAAAAGCCAACTACTTCCTGGACACCTTTCATTCCAACTTAGGTCAACCAGCTAAATTTTGGAAGGTGGTTAAGTCACTTTTCTCCCCTCCATTGCTGCCCCCCAACCCTGTTCTAAACAGAGGAGGCTCCACATTCTTTGACCCACTCGAGGTGGCTTCTCAATTCAACTCTTTTACAGAAGGTACCTCCTCACTTCTGGCCACTCTCCCTCCTGACCCGAACACCCCTTCTACATCCCCCTGCTGCCCTGATCCTCCCCATGGCCCATCTTTTGCCTTCAGCCTAATTTCTCCAGAAGAAGTTTACAAAGCATTGATGGCCCTTAATCCCTCCAAGGGCAAATGCCTCAGTGGCCTGGACTCCAAATTAGTATACTAATCAGCCCCAGCCATTGCCAACCCCTTAGCTTCACTCTATAACCTCTCATTCTCCCTTGCCTCTATCCCAACTGAGTGGAAGCATGCCACAATCATCCCCCTCCCTAAAGCGGGTGACCCCTCTGCTCCCAGGAACTACCATTTGATTTCCCTCCTCCCTATCCTGGCTAAAATTCAGGAATACCTTGTCCTCTCTCAACTCTCCTCATATCTTGACTCCTCTTCCTTCTTCACACTCTACCAGTCTGGTTTTAGGAAGTCGAACTCCACCACCACCTCTCTCCTAAGACTCACTGATTTCATCCTCAAAGGCATGGACAATGGCCACATCACCTTAGCCATTTTTGTCGACCTGGCTAAAGCCTTTGACACTGTCTCTCTCACTCACTTCTCCTAACCAAGCTCACTCGCAGGACTCTCCAACGTGGCCACCAGTTGGTTCCACTCCTATCTGGTAGGTAGATCCCAATCAGTCAGAATTGGCAACACCATCTCTACCTCTGTCCCTGTTATCACTGGTATACCTCTATGCTCAGTCCTTGGCCCATTTCTGTTCTGCATCTTCCTCAACAATCTACCCACTGCCTGCCCACACACATCCATTCACATGTATGCAGATGATACAGCACTGTATACATCTGGCACCTCAACCTCTGTTGTGGCAACCAGACTACAGCAGGACTTCAATGATGTTCAGCTCTGGTTTCACTCAAACAACTCTTTCTCAATGCCAAGAAAACTGTCTCTATGACCTTCGGCAATAGGCAGAGACTTTCACAGCTCCCCTCCACCCCCACCTTTCACACCCTGAATGGGACTACCCTTGAGACTTGCTCCTCCTTCAGATATCTCGGGGTCTGGCTGGACCAGAACCTGGACTTCTCTGTATATATTGATGTCATCCACAAAAAGCTTCACCCTAAACTGGTTGCCTTGTACCATCGTGGCTGCATCCCTGTATTGGCTCATCGTGTTATTGTGCAGAAGATGATTGTCCCAATTTTTGACTACATTGACATAGTCTACAACACCGCCCACAAGTCTACACTAGCCAGACTGGCCCTCTTTTCCAATCTTTCTGTCGCTTTGCTCTTGACTGTCCTCCCACCATCCATCACTGTGTCCTATACCAGTCCCTTGACCTCCCCTCACTCCAGGACTGGCGGCTCTCCCACTGTGCTAGCATCACAACTAAATTCTGGGCTCAGTCCCTTCCACCTTATCTCACCTCTGCCCTCTCAGCCCCTACTCCCCTGGTGTACTCACTCCGGAATGATGACTCGTGCCTCTTGACTAGTCCACGTATGTCCACCACGTCAGGCCAGGCTGCATTTTCATATTGTCTGCCTACATTATGGAACTCCCTTCCTGCTGATATTCAGCATGTCTCCACTAGACATCGCCTCAATGCCCTGCTCAATGCCCACTTTTCCTTCACCTGCCCTTGTGTGATTTAGCCGTAGCCCCTAGGCCTGCCTACTCCCCTACGAGTCTGCTTTGCGTCATGTTTTGACTTGTTATAGTTCTCTAGCACTGGACCTACCCAGTCTGGTAAGGGACCGAAGATAGTCATTGTTTGCTATGCAATATATCTATTCTTGTAAATTAAACTGTATGTATATGCTATATATCTATTTTGCTAACTGCTCATTATATTGTATTGTCATGTGCCTTGCTTTTTGCCTGCTGTACTAACTACCGCAAGCACTTTGATTTTGGATGTTCTATACAATCTGGTTTGCATAATCATTGTTTGTATTTCCCCATTCCCCTTTACCCCCAGAATGCATCTGGACTTGAGCAGTAGTCTGCTCAGCATGCCTTCCTGGTAAAACTATAAATAAATAAATAAATAGCATAGTGAACTATAGAGAAGAATAAAAAGGAAAAATATACTACATAGTTAGTAATATTCATCAGCTAATGCAACTATTAAAACCACAGACGTGGCTTTTTTTCCCTACTTTAATTTTGTGAAATACAAATTTCTAGTTAATCAGTTCTCAATAATCCCGTTAAAATAATGGAATCCCAAGGGGTTACAAATTGTAGAGGAGGACTGATGATAAAAATAGTGGGAAAAAAAGGTTTTTATTTTATACAGATATGTGCACTAACTTCTCATATTTCATCAGAAATATAATATCTTGAAGATCATTTTCAAAACAAGACATTTCAAATAGAATGTTACAAAAAATTCTCATGTGTCAAAATATTATCATTCTATAGATCCCAACAGTTCATAAATGAGTTTCAATTGGTTAGATAACAATGAACTTTAATGTTCAAAAAAGGGCTGAAGTCGAAGACTTTATGTGGACTGTACGGTGCTACCATTTTTAAGTGGAAGATCCACCACAACTCCCTCTGCAGCAGTCGCAGCAACTAAATGCCTCCTCTCTCTTCAAGTTTCACTGTTTCTAATCCTGTAAAATGTAAATCATTTGATTATGATGGTGAAATTCTTTAAAATGTGCACCTAATGCATTCGCCATGAAACCACTATGAATGGGACACACGTGCTCCTGAATTCTAATGTGAAGCTGCTCTAGTGGTCCTGCCCACATGAACCTTTTGGTCAGGAACACCAAGTGGCATACACAATGAACTCAATGCTGCAGCTCACAAACTGGCATATTTCTACAGCGTTATCAGCCACCTTAGACAGCACTAGAAACTTTCCAGTTATCGAACACCATCATACGTTACAAATACGGCATTTGTAAAATCCCTCCAGTTTTGTATCCAGCTTTGTCTGCCTTTCTTCTTCCTTCAGGAAATGACTGCACACAACAAAATTACCAATGTTTCTTGAGCTTTTAAATGCGACTCTAGATGGCTGTTGAAATAAATGTCGATTTTTTTCTTTCTTGTAATCCAGTATGACCCACTAGGCACAAGGCCCATCTTCAGTGGCAGGCTGGGAGCACTGGTGAGGTTAAGTGACTTGCTCAGGCCAGGGTCACACAGAATGCAAGTGGAGGTTGTGGGAATCAAACTCAGGTCTGCTGGATGTACCAAGCTCATTCACAGTTCATTATTCTAATCTCTAGGCAATACTGCAGGCAATGTGATATTGTATTGTCCTCCTGTAACATATGGCAATTTGTTTTAGTATTTTTTTCACTTGTACAGCCTTACTATTGAATTGTGTCACCAATGTTAGTGGTTGTTTTTTTTCTATTTTTTTAACCTTCAATTTTAGAAGGTCCTCCCTTTTCATTTATGACACCTGTGTAATTGCTTTTTTAACCACTCTTTTGCAGTACTCCAATCCAAAAAACCTTTGGGCCATCTCAGGTACCAATCTGCTAAATCTCTCTTCTGTGGAATAGTTCCTCTTTAACCTAATAAATTGCTTTTACATATACCATTAATTAATTTTGTTGGGCACACACTTTCTGCTGGTAACAGTGCGTTTCCTGATGCTGGTTTCCTGTACATTTCTGAGTGTAGCTTGTAGTCCTCATCTCTTTCCAACTTTAAATCCTGAAATTCTGTATCCTTTGATGACAATTTACTGAATACGGGAATTGCAAGCTATTGTCGTTTGTGTTAAGCTACTCTATGAAGCCAAGTGCCTTGGCTTTGGAAATACAAAATATATCATCATTGAAGTAGTACTAGTGGGAAACATCCTCCGAGCATGGGTTTGATGTGGAAAGTACCATCTTTTCCTCCTACCAGCTCGGGAACAAATTTGTATAAAGTAGTGTCAGAGTGGTCCCATCACAGTGTCTCTAAGTTGGTGGAAGTACTGTCCATTAAAGATGCAATAATTATATTTGACAATAAACTCACATACCTGGAGGATGAAGTCAGATAGCAATACTTTTTCTCCATTTAATCTTTCCAAGAACATTTCCACAGCTTTTATATCTACAAGAAGGTTGTTGGGTACACTAGTGTACAATGCAGACACATCGATGGCTGGAAACTTTTAAAGTTACCATTATTCAGTTATAAATTATAAAAAAAAGGAAAAATCCACTCTGGGCCTCACTCCACCCTGTATCCAAGACCTGTTATGCCCGAGCGCTAGCACCCGTTTTACCAGAAGATCAGAACACCAGCCTCTCCAAGTCCCCCGATGCCGGACTTCTCAGGGACAAAGATCATTTGCCTATCGTGCCCCCAGCTGGCTAAATGCCCTCAACACTCATATGACTGCCTCCACCTCTCTAGGTATTTTCAAATCAAGGCTTTTCTCTCACCTTGCCACCTCCAGCTCCTGTGACTGCCCTGATTAAACCTCCTATTTTCTCACTACCCACCCTGTCCCATTATTTGACAAATACATGTTTGGGAAACCTTTTCTCCTGCTATTGTCTGCTCCCCACACCTTTCACTTACCCTCGCTGTTCTGGACTTTTTCCCTATTTGTTTCTCCTAATCTGGCATGACCTCTTTCTTGTAATAATAATAATGTGATTATTGATATCTCATGTCCTTTTGCACAAATGATTTGATATGTATTTGTATATGTTTTCTTGCTCTTGACACAACACAAATTGTTGTGTTATCTATGTAACCTTTTGTACTGTACCTAATTGACGTGGAACCTTTGTAAAAGAGCCTCTGGCTCAAAGGTAGTAATTCCTAGAACAATAAACAACAAACAACAATAAATTCAGTAGGAGATCCTGAGAGTCTTAGAGATAGGCTTGTGTGGTAATTAAAAGATTTTTAAACACAAAATCAACATACATGTACCTAGATAGGTTTTCTGTGTGTAACCCCCCTGTTACCCGGGGTTACTAGAATCCCAATAAGACCTAGTGGTAGGCAGGGAAGGCAGCTTGTGAAACTCTAGTTAAATGGAATTCACACTGTCTCACTCTGTTCTCAGTCTCAGCTGAGACTGAGGGATGACATCATTTAGAACTGTCGCAGCTGCATAAGCCACACTGGAATGTTGCAGTTGGAGGTTAGAGTAGAACGTTGGGGAATTTTAAGTCAGTCTGTGAGTGAGTAGAGTGTGTGCAGTCTGTAGTAGAGGTGCTCTGCTGTAAGCAGGCCCTCAGAGCTCTAAGCTCTGTCAAAGAGCTATTTTTTGTTGTATAGGTGTGTGTTCTCACCTGAAGAGGAACACAAGAAGAGCACATTGAAGTGGTGGAGACCACTTTTAGTGGTTCAGGGCCCCATCCCTGCGGGGATGGTGGGGGAAGGAATCAGCCTGCTTCCAGGGGCAACTTCCCCCGGTCCGGCTAGGAAAAAAAGCTGCCTGATTTAAGTTCGTGCTGAGGCATCAGAAGCTCTGGACGAGAGTTCTTTGAGGAGGAAACACCTGTGGGGCACCTGAAACCAAGGGGTGAGTTTCGCTCTGCTAAAGGGCCATGTGTTTTCACCTGAATCAAGATGAAACTAAAGGGACTGATACTGTGGGGTCAGAAAAAGACAGCCAAGTACAGTTTGGAAGATTTGGGGATTGGACTGCTTAACTCTGTGGGGGTCTAGAGTAATGGACACAGCCTCTTATTAAGTATGTTCAAGTTCAGCACAAATGGGATGTAAAGACAGTAGATTGAATGTGGAATACATTTAAAAAGAATCTACACAGCAAAGTGTTTTAAAAAATGAGGTGTTACAGTCCAAAGAAATGGCCGGGTATGAATTATGGGAGCGAGAAGTGGGAGACTCCCCCATCAGTAGTAACCAAATTCACCTCTACGGATTTGCTCTGGGACACCTGTTGCTTTCTCTCAGGTACTTGGCCAGTACCTGAGGAAAGTACCCAGATGTGGGATTGATGATGAAGATTCCCTTATGGAGCAGAAGTGCTCATAGGTGGTTTAGGAAGCCACCAGGAAATGTTTCCATGCTATATGGAAAGTGTCCGAGTGGTTGGCAAGGGAGCCGAGCCAGGGAAAACCCAGAGCAGTGTACATGTTCGGGCTGTGTGCTCAGTGTGTTTCAGAGCCTGAAGGCTAAAGTGATGAGGATGTGCTCTGGTCTCCTTAAATCTGCATTACCCGGAGTGTAGCCCTGTTGGGGTCCATCTATACTTTGTTTATTCTGTTGGATGTGAATAAAAGCCACACTTTAGAATCCCACTTCTGGTATTGGACATTATAGTTATTGCTTTCTTTGTCCGGAGTTACTTGGGTGCCCCTGTTGCAGAGTAGCCAAACCTAGCCAATGTGCCGAGTGACATATTCCTCCCTGAACCCAGCCCACCAGGTAGAGCTGTCAAGATAGAAACGGCATACCTGGGTGGTGGTTACATGTGACTGAGCCTATCCCCAAGACTATTTGTCTTCCAGGAGGAGCAGATAGAGATTTGTGCAACTCTGTAATTATGTAAAATAGAAATATTGCAGGGTGACATTTTGCTCAAAATTAGCTTCACTGAATGTTACTTGCCTATTCCATCATGCCACATCAATAATTTCTTTAGCTATTTTCTTAAACTCATTAGTGGGCTGTTTGGCAGTTTGAAAGAACAATCAAGGTCATTAGACTCTCTATGCACTTCTGTTTTGTAATAATCTTTTGAGAGGGTCACTATGTTCACTCCCTTGTCTTTGGGCTTTATTATCTCCTCTATCATTTTTAAAGATCCCGTAGCACTTCCTTTTCATGATTAGAAAAACTGCAAACACCCTCCTGTTCTGTTGCTGAAACAAAATATCAATCTGCTGTTTGACTATCTTTTGATATGTTGCAACCCCCTTTGTCTTTACACTTCTTTTTCCCTCCTTATCACTGATCCAAGGGACTCTCTCAGGCGTTGCCCAGGGCATCTCCTACCTGGCTTGAAACACCCCCATTCTGGGTCCCCTCCCAGAGGTCTGAACCAACAGACCTACCTGACGAGACCCCCTGGCTTGTACCCCCCCAACAGGATGGGGCTGCCTCCACTTCTGCAGTGCTCCTTGAAATCTAATGTCACAGGCACAGTCTGGTGGGCTGGAGAGTCCGTACACAGGTGGGCAGGATCTGATGAACAGTGTGGGAGCCAAGATGCATCATCACCTACCCTCAGAATGGGGTTTTTCCTTGTTCTGGTGGTTGCTGCCTTAACCCTCCCGTGACAGACGCGGACGTGCAATGATGTCCTAGTGGGCACATGCAAGCTCCCATGTAGACCCTCACTGATGTCTGCCATGACCCGCCGTCCCACACTTAGAGGGTTGTTGGCTCAGTACCCCCCAGCCACTTCTGGGAGGCACAGTGTTGCCGACCCCTACAACTCTCCTTCCCCAGGAGAAAGTGAGCTGCCTGTGGACACTTCAACCTTCTCCTCCCCTGCTGATCCCCAGTGGCCCAAGCTCACTCCCGAACACAGGTCGCTGGCATGACATGAGGTGTGGTGTCCAGTGCCTCAACCCTCAGCGTCACTGGGCCAGCTTGTTGTAACTCAAATTGCTGGGTAAGTAGGGATTAAATAGCAAGCTGTCTTTAAATGGTGTATGCCTATAAGTTACTTCTTCAAGTTGCTCATACGGCATATTCCATAGAAACAAGAAACACAGAATTTGTTGGCAGACAAGAACAGCATGGCCCACCCAGTCTTCCCCAATGGTCCCTGCCTAGTCTGTCTCTGCAGACTCTAACTAGTTTCTGATGACTCTCCCTGCCTATTTACTAATATTCCCCTATGTCAATCACACACACACACACATGCTTGAACCTCCTACTGTTTTTGCCTCCAACACTTCTGCTGGCAGTCTGTTCCAAGTATCCACCACTCTTTCAGTGGAGTAGTACTTCCTTATAGCCCTCTTAACCCCCCCAGCTTCATCGCATGTCCTCTGACCTGGTGCTCTCTCATATTTAAGAGGCTCCACTCCTTAACCCATTCACCCCCATGAGGTACTTGTAGATCTCTATCATATCCCATCTTGCTCTTCTCGCGGTATCCAGTAAACATGGTGACCGAAATTGGGTGTCCACAAAAACGGCAACTCAATTACGGTGCCTGTGCTAGCAGCTACCAAGCAGGGGGGGTGACCGGATTCTGGGTGGGTGAAATACCATGACGGGAAGTATACATGCATGCGCGCACACACACGGGGAGGCAGGGAAGGGATGGTATGTGGGAGGGGGTGTGGCAGGCAGCTGCTGAGCTTGTCCGCTAGCATGGTGGGGACGGTGGTCAGCTGGGAGGCACAGGTTACAGGGTCCGGGTGTGGTGCAGCAAAGGTTTTGTTTTGCCAGTAGGCAGCTTTAAATTTTTTTTTTTCTTCACCCCCCGACATACACTCCCCCTGGAGTTTAGAATCCATACGTAGGGGAGTGCAGGGGGGGCAAAGCCCCCCATGGGGGTGTGTGGGGGGCACAGCCCCCCTCATTAAAAATAAGACCCATAGGTTTCGGGTGCCATTTTTGTCCATGCTGCGAGTGTGAATTTTGGCGATGTACACTCACCATAATGGTGATCCCTATTCCGTGATCACTGTTATGACATGGAACCTCTTCTCTCTTGCAGGGTGCATGTGTTGAGATCCCTCAGTCTCTCCCCATAGCGCTTTTGATGCAACTGAAATCCAAAGCAGAAACCCCACTCAATGTTTAACCAGAGAATCCACACAACAAGATATTGTGGCTTTTTTTAAAAAGGTAACAGCTTTTATTATTAAAAACAGATAAGACACAGGTACAAATCCTCCCCCAGGGTGTGTTACAGACTATCTGACGATCATTTGCACCCCTTTGGGTGCTTTTTAAAGGAATGCAACCCTGCATCATTTTAGTTGCCTTTCTCTGGACTGCCTCCACTCTGTTTATGTTCTTTCTGCAGTGTGGTCTCCAGAACTGGACACTATATTTCAAGTGGGGTCTCATAAGTGAGCGATACAGTGGCACCACCACCTCCCTCCTCCTGCGGGATCTACCTCTTCCTATGCATCCCAGCATCCCACTGGCTCTACCCACTGCTTTGTCACACTGTCCTGTCACTTTCTGGTCATCAGATATGATAACCCCAAGGTCCCTTTTCTGCTTAGTGATTGCCAGTGCCTCCCTTCCATCGTGTACTGAGTTCCTGGGTTCCTATGCCGTAGGTGCATAATTTTGTACTTTTTGGCTCTGAACCCCCACTGTCATGCTCTTGACTACTTCTCAAGTTTCTCAAGGTCCCTACACATCTTCCTCACCCCCTCCTGAGTGTCCACCCTATTACAGATTTTGGTGCCATCTGCAAAAAGGCATACATTCCCTTCCAGTTCTTCTGCAATGTCACTTATGAAGATATTGAAGAGGACTGGTCCCAGTACTGAGCACTGTGGCACCCCCCTGGTCTCTTTCCCCTCATTATAGTGAGTGCTGTTAACCCTGACCTTCTGTTGTTTATCTATTAACCCGTTCCTTGCCAAGTTTACCACTTTGGATCCTACCACATTATTAACATTTTCATTATTCTGTTATTCCAGTTCCTTTCCCTTCATCCAGTCCCATTATTTGCAACATTACTTGCATATTTACATCAGTATCTGTTGTGACTTCAGACTGATTGAGTTCTAGCACACTTTCCGTCTGTACCAATTCCGGACCACTACATTCAATTTCATTTGTGGCATTAGTTTCAGGGCTCAATGTGTCATGTTATCAAGTATCATTAACTGATTTAGCGTAAATGGGTACACAACTTCATCTTTCTAAAGAATTTATACAGTTCCTTCCTTCCCCTAAAATGATCTCCTTCAGATGCAGTTATAACTTTTAAACCCTTGATCAATACCTGTAAATGTAGATCAAACAATTCTGTTCCTTGCAAATATCCTTGTATTGGTTGACTTTCTCTCTGACCTCTGTGGGGGGATTTTCTTTAGACTTTATTTATGCCACCGGGACTCGTGTGGGAGATGTATCCCCTATCAGCACCTTGATCTTCCACCTGGCATTCCTCCCCAGGCTGCCTAAACTGGGAGGCCCACAGCTTTCCCCCTGCAGCTGGGCTCCCCAAAAGGAGAGACCAAGATTCACCTGAGGCCACAGCGGAGGCTTACATCTGGGGCATCATTCAGGTGTAGGTCCAGGGGCATCACAGTGCAGCTGGACCAAGAGATTTTCACTTTAGTTTCCCCTGGAGGTGTGGATGCGTAACCATGTCAGTATAGGACTTGCGCACTTCTGCATACATCCTGAAGATATCCGCCGACACCTCCTCCCTGCTATGTGGTCCCTGGCTGGTGTACACCTGACCTCCACTGAGTGTCACTCTATGCCGGGAAACCACAGTCCTTCCTCCCAGGGGAAGAGAGCAGTCTGTGGGATGCTCACCCTACCTCCGCACTGGCTGACCCTCTGTCACCCATGCTCGTTCCCAAACACAGGTCGGCAGCACTGCAAGCAGAACTGTACCACTGCGCTAGCGGGCCGGCATCTTCTGTGGTTTTTTTGACCATCTCCTTTTCCTTTTGCACGTCTTCCACCCTTTCTTGCTTGATTCATGTGGTATGTTTGCTCTTCTGCCTGACTTCATGCTCATGTTGCCTGTTCCTTCCAAAAAATCTGCAACTCTACCAACATCTTGTGAATCTACAGAGTTCCCATCTTCCTCCTCTGATGTTAAATCATTATTGTGTTCTTGTTGCTGCTTTCAATTATTTTTTTGACAGTAAGTTCTATTTTTTTTTTTTTTTTTTTTCCTTTTTATCCTCCTGCCGTCCCTCCGGAGCCCCTCCTTCCGTCCCTTGCTCATGTCCCCCGAGGTCACCTACCTGGGGATATGCCCCTAGAGTGCCTACTCCTCCTCTCCTTGTCGCACAGTGGGATCTGTCCTGTAGGTGGCCTCCTGGGTGGTACTGGAGCGGACTTCATCTAGGCTACCGGAGGGGTGTTTTTCCGCATTTCCTCCCTTAGGTCCCCGTCCCCTTGAGGCCGCGTGCGCTAGGACGTCGTCCGAGTGGCGGCGAGTGCTGCACACGTCAGACCTCATGTGCCGCGACGCCTCTCTCCCGACCGCTTGCCGGTAGCCGCCTCCCATTCCTTCCTTTGGTCAGCCCAATCGGCTATGGAAGGAATGCAGAATGCAGAGCTGCCTTGGTTATCTCCCAGGAGGAGATCATCCGCTGGGATGCCGATCCTCCCTCCCCTACCGACCCCGGCCGCCCGAGTGCTCTCGAACCCGGCCGCAGGGCGTGAAGGGCGAGAGGAGGCCCAACGCCTCAACCTCCTCAGCTCCCTGGCCTGGCTGGCAAGTTCTATTTCTTGATGTAGATCTTGGGACATCTGCTAAAATGTCTGGAAGGTCTTTGCCATTTGAAAATCTCTCCCTTCCTATATTACATTTCATTTCTAATAATTTTCCTTTTCTTTCTTGCAGCTACCTCCTTGTCCTGTGCTGCCGTCACAGCTTTTACTTTTTATCATGCTCTGACCTTACTGACACATCTTCATGTTGTAATGTTTCATTTTAAATTTTTTAATTGATTCTGTTGTTTATGGATGTAGTTCCACTGCTTTGAATTTGTTATGATTATTAGCACTACTTTTGTTCTTCACAATTCTTTTATTTTGTTTCCAGGCTCTACTTTCATCTCGGTCTGCACAGACCACCACCAGGACTGCCATATTTAAACAGAGTGCATCATAGTTATTTTGTGATTTTCTAGGGTACCATGATGCAACTCTGTTTACCCATAATGCATAGGTTTGTTACTATTTCTGCTACAGTACATGTTCATGCTAACTCCTGAGTGTACACAGTATAGTAATGGATGAAGGGCTTTATCAGTCAAGAGGCGGTTCTAGCTGCAATAGTTCTGAGCCTGAGTGAGTGAATTTGTAGTTAAAAATGTGTGCCTACAAGAATAACAGATGTTAGAATAAAGAATTAAAGAGATAGTGTAGTGCATGAAACCAATATTAGTTTTTAAAAGCAGGCAACCATAGCCTTTTATAGCTGAAGTGCTTTTTATTTTCCTTTTGTTTAATTAGAAGATTGTTTATCTAATGTTAGTAGGTGTCATGTGTGGGATAGCACTCTGCCTGACAGCTGACATATCTACCTCTATTAACCCCCCCAATCAGCACTGTGACATCACTGCTGTTTAGGAACAGCCAGTCATTGGCTGCCAGATGAGTCACCTATGACGTCACTATCACTGAGATCACAGCGCTGATGATGTAGTGGGGGGCGTGGGGATAGACCTAGATATGTTAGCTGCAAGGCTGAGAGCTGTTCCACACATCCAGCACAATATTGTCACAGACTTCTTAAAATTTGTAGTAATTTTCTATCTGCCCGTTTTGGTTCCACTAGCTGTTCAACAAATATATTTTGTTTTCCTGTCTGTCAAACATGGTGTCTGCTTCAATTATTTAATCTATTTCCCTTTACATGCAGTTTCTATCATCATGTTTTGTCTTTATATAAATGGCATTTTGGCCAGCCCGGTGGTGCTGAGGGTTGAGGCGCTGGACGCCACACCTCAAGCCACGCCGGCAACCCGGGTTCGGGAACAGACTCAGGTCATTTGGGGGTCGGCCAGGGAGGTAAGGATTGAGCATCCAGAGGACTGCTCTCCTTCCTCAGGGTGGGAGGTTTGTGCTGTGTGCATAAGCACAACAAGAGGGGTTTGGCCCATGCCCAGTGTGCTTGGCTGCCTCTGAGGAGGTGGAGACAGCTGCTGCACCCATTGCATGGGTGAGGGAGTGGGGGAGAAAATGGAGGAAAAATACTGGAACCCAGCAGGACTCATGATTGCCCCGATGGGCCAGAGGACGTACCCCTCCGGGGTGGGGGGTCGTAGCCCCTTGGTAGGTCCATGGAGGTGGTACAAATAATGTTGTGATAAATGGCATGTTGGCACATATGTTGTCTAACATTTTTTTCCAGTTTGAAACTTCTAAAAGTACTGGCAATTGTTTCTGTGTATGATACAATTGTAATGTAAAATGTCCTCACAAAGCCAAATGCCATTTCAAATAAACTGTCAGGTTTGTCCCACTGTCAGCTCAAGCCAACATTGCTAAGCCAACCACAGCTTATCTTGACTAAATCATTTGCTTAGAAATAGGTTGGTATGGACATGGTGTAGCCTTGAACCAAGATAGCTGCTTGAACCGTTAGCTAAGAAAATCTGGGGCTACAAATTTTTTTTAAGCTACTCTCTACAGCCAGTTGAGAACAACTAGAATGGTAGTACCCATCGCTACATACCTCAGGCTACCTGCTGATGTGCTTTTTGGTATCCTTCTCCTGCCAAAATGGCTGCAGGACACGGGGGTCAGTCCCTGCTACAACACCTTGTGGCATCTATGCAGCAAGCCAGCTATATGGTATTCTCTAATGGAGACAATCTGGACTCTCAAAGCATGGGTCAAATGTTTGCAGCTCTTATGAAGCAGATGTCTGACGTAACCCTCGCATCCAACAACACAATACAAGTGATGCATCAAATGAATGTCAGGGTATTCCAAGTAGAAAGAAAAGCCGCCTCCCATGATGCCACCATCACAGAACTCCCTGCAACCGTCCAAGAACAAGCGCACTCAGTTCATGCACTTCAAGAAAAGGTGGATGATTTGGAGAACTAGAGCTGCCGCAACAACTTGTGGCTCCTAGGGTTCCCCAAGGGAGCATAGCAGGGAAACACTGCAGAGTTCCTCAGATCTGGGCTGCCAAGAGTACTGAAGCTGCTGGAGGGTTTCCTTACAATTTTACCTTACAATTCAGTGAGCACACTGCAGACAAGGCCGAAACCAGTGGCGTCATCACGTTGATTTTGGGGAAGCTAAAGCGCCCCCAATGTAAGTTAAATCCCCCCCCCATTAATTTTTGCTGGAATTAACATTTTGGTACTTTGTGCCACTTATTTTAATAGCCTAGCCTGTAGCCTGCGCTGCTTCCTTTCCTTAATTCCTGTTCGCTTCCATAGCGCTTACTTGAGCTTTGCTTTTCTCCTTTGGACTTTGGCGAGTGGTTTGTGAGCTCCCTGAAGTCCAAAGGAGAAAATGAAAGGCATAAGAGCCAGCGCCAGACAGACTGTCTGTTTGTGTGAATGTGCTAGATTTATTTCCTGCAATTGCAATGCAAGTTAGTCGGCTCAGCTCCTTGCAGCAACAGAAGAATTTGCCACCATGTGATGCATTGCCATGCCACAATGACTCACGGTGGTGACCAGATTCCGAATTTAGACCAGAGACACTGACACAGAGGGACTGGAGTCGGGGAACTAGTCTGGCACAGGTACTTACTGTGAGTGGGATGGCATGGGAGAGAGTAGGGATACTGACGGTCCAACACAGGGACACTGGGGGAGTCGGACTATACTGTGAATGAGCACTCGCCTCGATGGTGGGGGGCCGGGTGGGTTCCTTCAATTGTAGTCTACCTGTGGTGTGGGCAGGGCATCTGCCTCAGGCTGCCACCTTGTATGTGGGGGGGGGGGTCGGTGGACAAACCAAAAATTGCCAGAGAGGATGGGGAATGAATGATACAGAGAGGAGGAGGAGGAGGAGGCAGGGGAAGGGTTCTGTTCTGACTGACACCTGCCTCTGCCTTTCCAGCAGCATAGCAGCAGCCTGAGACAGTTTGCATAGCGCCGCAAAGCCAATCATTGCACAAACACGTGGTGTGTTTTTCCAACACCTGCGTGGTACATGACTCCCGCTGTGTGCAGTCAGTAAGCAGTAGTGTCAGTTAGTGGAGCGACTCGAGTGAGCAGCAGAGATTACATTTTCAATCCTATCTTTCTTCTAATCTTGACTAAAAAGCTATTAAAATATAATCATATTCTTACTTAAATAAGAGCAGTGTATTCATGTTTATTTTTAACCTTCATTTTTTTGGTCTGTAGAGAGTCGGGGGTTGTGTTGTTTTGATTGCCCACAGATGGCCTGTGACTCTTGAGTGACAAAACTATATATATATATATATATATTTTTTTTTTTTTTTTTATTTAGTATACTTTATTATTTTCCTTCATATACAACATGATAACCACAGTACAGGGATACAGTAAAAATAATCAAACATAGTCTATCCAGTGTTTAACAGTATCCTTCATTAAATGATTCAACCTAAAACCATCCCTCTCTCCAACACAACCACTCCCCCATCATCCCTTCTATACTCCCCCCCCCAAACTCCCCTCTGCACAACTAAAGAGAACCTTCATAAAGAGAAGACCAGTCCGTAGGGAGGAAGAAGAGAATCCCATAAAGATAAAACATACTTGATTCCCATATTTTGCGGCCACATCCTGGGATAATTATAGCAAGCTATCCTAAATTCCATAGGGAAAGTAAAGTCTTTAGGGGCTCCCAGATAGTCTGGTAATATTGTACTCTGTCTTACTGAGGCAATATGCTTTTCTACTTGAATGGCAAGCAGAATTTCCCGATACCACTCTAAGACTACAGGAAGAGTATCCTCCTTCCAGTGCCTAAGCATTACTAGTTTAGCTATGGCCGCAATTAGCGTGATGTGAGCCTGCCGTATCACTGGGGTTCCTGGCGAAAATATTGTTAACATACAGGCCTCGGGAGTAAATAAAATATCCAACCCTAGTATTGGATCCAACTTTCGCTGGATAGATCTCCAGAAAACCCGTGTATTGGGGCATTCCCATAGTATATGATGTAAGAGAACTCAGGGTTCTCTCTATCTGAAACAAAAAGGGGAAGCTGCAAGACCCACTTTATGCAATTTAAGTGGTGTAAGATACATATCAAGATATCATGCATAATCTTAAATTGCACGAGGCGTAATCTATCTTGTTTAATATGTTTATAATTCGTGCACCAAATTTTCTTCCAGAACTCCACTTCAGTCGACAAGGAAAGTTCATGCACCCAATAATAACACACTCCAGTAGGAAGATTATGGTCCATCACTTGAAGCTGCTTATAAATCTTTGAGACTGTGTGGGCCGTTTCTGTGCTCTGTAAAACCTGTTGCAGTCCCTCAGTCGAATGATCAGACCAACCTTCCTTTTTATTAAATTCTGCTAGTGCACTTTTGATTTTCAAATACTTAAAGTCTTTAAAACTTAGGTGAAAACGCGTCTGCAGAATTTGAAAGGAAGCTACCCTATTATTTTGTAACAGGTTAGCCAATGTGCAGTGTTTGAGCTGTGGAAGAAAAGAAGGTGGAATGGGGCGCCTACCAACTAAAACTTGTGGATTGTAAACTAAAGGTTGATGGGGAGACCCATTCCACTTTATGGAGTAATACTGGAGAATTTGATGCAATGCTTTGAGAGACCAGTCTATAGGAGTAGACCTGAGTGATTTATCAAGCTTGGAGAATTTAACATATACAAGAGCGGCCAGGGAGCAATTAACCCTCCTCGCCACCTTACCTTCAGTATTTAACCATACCGGAAAATACCTGCCAGTATCAATGAGTAAATCCGTCTGACACCACAGGGCCATTTTGCTAAGGTGTTGTGCCCCATAATAAGTGAACAAAGAAGGAAGAGCTAGTCCCCCCTGCAATTTAGGAGCAGTTAATTTATGAAACGCCCGTTTGGGAGGTTTATTCTTCCAGAGAAAGTTGCTAAACATTCTCTGCAAGTTCGTAAACCATTTTCTGGGGATATAAAAACCCATCATTCCTAACGGGTATAGGAGCCTCGGCAAAACATTCATTTTCAGCATATTACTGCGTCCCAATAACATCATAGGAAGCTCACTCCACCTGTTCAGGTCTGCCTGCACAGTCTGTACTAGCGCAGCCAAATTGTCCTTGAACATGGAAGAGATTCCTCAGGAAATCTTTATCCCCAAATAGGTGAAGGTTCAATACTCCCAGGAAAGGCCCGATTCTAAAATACTGGCTTTAGTAACTCTACAATTCAAAGGGAACACCTTAGTCTTAGATAAGTTAAGCTTATAAGCTGAGACTTTAGCAAATCTGTTAATTTCCTCCAAAAGGGCTGGTAATGAGGTTTCGGGTTCCTCCAGGTGCAGCAGTATATCATCTGCATATGCCGATAGAACAAATCTCTCCCCATATAATTGAATTCCTTTTAAAGCTGTGTTGGAAGCAAGCATCCGAGTTAATGGTTCCAGGTAACAATTAAACAAAAGAGGAGATAAGGGGCAACCCTGTCGAGTGCCCTTTTCCAGAGGAAAGGCCTGAGACAGGTGCCCGTTGCATCATACCCTCGCTGTTGGAGCCATATATAGAATTTTAACCCAGGTGAGGAAAGAGGCGGGCATACCAAACTGTTTAAGGGTGGCAAACAAAAAGCGCCAAGAAACCCTGTCGAGCGCTTTTTCAGCATCAAGTGAAACAAGCACTGATGAGATGCCTAATTCTTTGGCCCTCTGCATCAGGTGCATGAGTTTGCACATATGGTCTCCAGCTACACGCCTTGCCATGAACCCCACTTGTTTGTTACTAATAATACTACCTAACATAGGGGCAAGTCGATTATCGAGGATCTTTGCCAATATTTTAACATCTGAATTCAGCAACGAAATCGGCCTATAACTCCCAGGGCACAAGGGGGTCCTTGTTAGGTTTAGGGATAACTGTAATGCTTGCCTCTAGAAAGCTAGGATCATTTATTCCTTTATGGAACCACAAGTTATAGACATCCCTCAACAACGGGGAGAGTAGTGGGAGACAGGCCTTATACAAGTTATTGGACAGGACATCCGGACCGGGGGCCTTGTCCAAGGGAAGCTGAGCAATAGCAGTTTCTACTTCAGTTAATGTAATTAAAGCGCCCAGCTGATCTACCATTGCTAGCGGGATTAGGGGGAGATTAGCTAAATGGAGATAATCCTGAATTTCACTATCGGTCACTTGCAGAGGATCATCATCTGAATAGAGATCTTTATAAAAATTCCCAAAGATAGATGCTATCTCTTGGGGGGTGGGAAATAATACAGCCATCTTGTGGAGATCTCAAACTCAAAATGGCTTTAGCCATTTCAGCTTGCCTTAGTCTACTTGCCAGAAGCTTCCCTGCCCGTTCCTCTGACTCCAGGTATCTCAGCTTGGTGTTATGAATGGCCAATTCTGCCTTCTGTGCCATCATACCATAATAGGATGCTTGGAGGCGATGTAACCTGGCCGCAATCCTCTGATGGTGATAACTTACTAATATTAAGTTCCAACTGTTGTATTTCTTCTAATATAGAATCCAGCTTCAATTTGTTTTCCCCAGCTCAGGTGGATGCTATTCGTATAAAGTTACCCCTAATGGCACATTTGAGGGCAGCCCACACTGTGTCAATCCTAGCCACCGTCCCCAGATTCACATCCATGAATCCCTTGATAAAGGCCTGGGTAGATGTTAGAATCTGGGGATTCTTAAGCAATTGCGTGTTGAGATGCCACAAGGAGGACCTCCTTGTCGTAGGCCCTAAAATAAAAGATATACCAACGGGGGAGTGATCAGAAAGTACCCTCTAATAAATGAGTGCATCAGTAATGCTAGGCAGGAAGGAAGAGCTTACTAGCCAGTAATCTATTCTAGAATAAGTACCATGTGGCTGGGAGTAATACATGAATTGTTTTTCATCTGGATGCAATGTTCGCCACACATCTATTACCCCAGCTCCCATTAGAAGCTCCCTAAAGGCACGCTACACCGGCAAAAGCACACATTTTCTACTATCTGAGCGGTCAATATCCACTCTCGGGACTAGATTCCATTCCCCACCCAGAAAGGTTAGAATTGGTGGGTTACATACCACCCTTGTCAGCAACTGGGTAAAGAAGGAGGGCGAGTCTATGTTTGGTCCATAAATTGATCCTATTAAGACTGGGACTAAGGCCAACATGCCCTGTATAATACAATAACACCCTTCTGGATCAAACCACTCTTGTAATTTAATAAATGGCACATGCTTGGGTATCAAAATAATAGTGCCTGCCCGTTTAGTGGACTTACTTGAACCATACACCTGCCCCACCCACCTTCTCTTAAAAAAAGAAATGTTATCTCTGGGCAAGTGTGTCTCCTGAAGACAGGCAATATCCATTCTTAAATGGGCTAGATGATTAATAATCATACTTTTCTTCTGTTTGCTCTGCTCCCCTTTTATATTCCAACTCACTAATTTATATGGCCCCCCCCATAAACCTCAATAAAACAGTAGAGAAACTGAGAAGATCCAGAGTTTAGATAACTTAATACAGAATACCTCCCTACAAACTGGATGTGCAGAGTTTCCTTAATTCCCTCCCATCCCCCTACCACTTTTGCAATACAGTAATAATGAAGAGATTGCCATCCCTCCTGAAAAAGAGTAACAAACAAATCCCCCCTCCCAATACTATACATACCCATTAACTACCCCCGGTTTTAGCGAAACCAAACTCCCAATATACAGTGCGGCACGCGATTTTCAATCTCACTGCCCAGCCCCAAGTAACTCCCCTCCTCTCTCCCCTGATCCACACTACAACACTCATAAAGAATTCCCTTCCTGCCCTTCATGCCCTGTACAGGGAATTTAGTGCATGCCTTTTTCCAACAAACACTGGGCATCGGGGCAGTAAAGCAAAAGAAGCATTTAGCTTTAAGAAAAAGGCAACAACAACACAGCACATATTCCAGCTGTGAGGAATAAAGTTCCCAATTTCAATGCAGTATTGACCAATCTGGTTTGGCCTCATAAGCGGTCATAACTATAAAAACGCTTAACTCTTCAGACCGCCAAATCTCCTCCCCTTCCCTATCCAGAAATTACTGTCCATTGGCTACTCTGGGTCCTCACTCTTCACAGTCACTAAATAGTGGGATGCCACATCAGAAATCAGCTGGCGTTAACTCTCTTGTGCCGAGTGACCCAGATCAGTCCTTCCATCCCTCAGGCAACTGCTCACTTAAAGAGATCTGGAAAAAGCATGTGCAGCTCTTCCGTAGCTTGCTTAGGTGATTCACACACCACCCACTTATCCTTGGATTTGACTTGCAGAGTTGCAGCGTATTTCATCTGGAAGGGCACTCCGGCAGCAATCAAATGGGACACCAGTGGATGAAAACTCCGCCTCTTAAGTCAGACTGAGTGGGGCAGGTCCTGGGACGCTCTTAATTTACTTCCCTCCCATTGAATCTCTTGCGCTTCCTTAACTTTGTTTAAGATATGCACTTTGTCCAAGTAGTTCAGAAGCTTAAAAACCAACGATCTAGGTGATGCACCTGGTAATGGGGGGCGCAGAGAGCGGTGTGCTCTTTCAACAACATATACTCCGTTGTTCGGGGAGGGACCCGCTATTTTCTCACACAGTTTTTGCACAAACAAAACTGGATTAGTGCCCTCTTGCTTCTCTGGCAGCCCAAAGACAATCAAATTATTGAGCCGACTGCGCCCTTCAAGATCTTCTAACTTATCTTCTAACTTCTGCATCTTCTGCCTTAACATGGAGGAGTCCAGCTCAGACTTGTCCCTTCACTTCTCCACCGATATCAGTCGGACGTCTATATCTCCAACTTGAGTGGAGAGTGAATTTAGATTAGCCCTGATTTGCTGCACATCATTGGAGATGGACGCTATGGATTCCTTCAGGGGCAGCATAATCTCCATAAATTTGTCTTTGGTCAGCGCTGTAGAAGCCGTGGTGGAAGATGTAGCTATAGCTGCCTACGCTTTAGGCCTCTTCGCGGCCTTGTCCTTCTCGGGGGAGGGTGGGGGCGTGTGCCATGGAGAAGCCTTCCGCATTTCTGAATCCATTCGTTTCCTCCTCCTATCACCTTCAGAAAGCTTCTTTTCTGCAGCACTTTCAAAATTGTGAGCTGGAATTGATAGAAAGGCAATATTACAAGTTCTGTCGGGGAGCGAGGAGAGGATGCGACACTCAGCTAAGCAGCCATCACGTGACCCCCAAGTGCCAAAACAATATTAATAAAAACATTTCTAATCTCCCTTCCTCATTGCTGTCAGTTGTGTGGTGAAGAGCAGATTACAGTAAAAAAATTTACTGTAATAAAAATCACATCACCTATCTTTTTCTGCACTGCCTTGCCCTCTGACCCTCAGAGGTTTGTGTGGTGGCAGTATTAGCAAGCAAGGTTATTAGCACTGTCTGTAAGATAAAAAGTACTGCCAGCAGTGCCTAAGTATAATAACCTAACCCCCTTGTTTTTTTCTAATGTACAGGGTTAACAAGGGTTAGGGCAGGTAAGCAGGCTGTGAACTAAGCTAATCAATCTGATTATTTTGTTTTAAAAGCCATTTTTTTTAATTTTTCAATTCTTGGAAGAAGTTGGCACGCATCATACTAGTGTGTTCGGAGTAGACCTGCTGTGTGTTGCAATGTTCAGTCCTGTCTGATAATGCTGCTGCGATAATGGTGTCTGGCTGGTCTCTTATTTGCTCTGGGGTCCTGTAACCTTCCCAGCAGATCTGCTGGGATAATGGTGTCTGTCTGGTCTCTTATTTGCTCTGGGGTCCTGTAACCTTCCCAGCAGATCTGCTGGGATAATGGTGTCTGTCTGGTCTCTTATTTGCTCTGGGGTACTGTAACCTTCCCAGCAGATCTGCTGGGATGATGGTGTCTGGCTGGTCTCTTATTTGATCTGGGGTCCTGTAACCTTCCAAGCAGATCTGCTGGGCTAATGGTGTCTCACTGGTCTCTTATTACCTCTGGGGTCCTGTAACCTTCCCAGTAGATCTGCTGGGCTAATGGTGTCTGACTGGTCTCTTATTAGCTCTGGGGTCATGTAACCTTCCCAGCAGATCTGCTGGGAAATGGGTCTCTCTTTCCATTGTCCTCAGTGGTCCAGTAACCAAATCTTTTCACATGCGCCATTAAATATATGTCATGATAATCAGACTTTTCAAACATATATTTCACCATTAAAATGCAGGAAAAGCCACCATTTGAAGGTACAATTTTCAAAATTTTACGGGGGAGCATGCCCCCGGACCCCCCTAGCTTTATTAGGATTTTGACTGTGGGGCATTATCCCCTCAACTTTATACCTCTGGTGACGCCCCTGGCCGAAACCCGGAGAAAAGCCCTGTCTACTGCCAGCAAGATTTCTTAACTTTGCAGAAAAGGAGTCTATACAAACCAGGGCTAGAAAGCTGAATGTCCTGGATCAGAGGGGTCATAGAAAAATTAATTTTCCAGGACTACTTCCTGGAGCTTGCATCCAGAAGAAAGGATTACACAGAGGCCAGGAGACTACTACATGCCCTGAATGTCCCCCTTTCACTCTATTACTCTGTGTCAATGTGCCTGGAGCATAATAGCACACTGCTGCTATTCACCACCCCGGACTCCCTTGTGGACTTTATCCTGCGGGTCTAGCCACAGGAGGTCTGTACACTGGCCCAGGAGAAGGATCAGAGCAGATCTGGGGGGCAAAGAGACATCAACAGACCCAACAGGCCTAACAACAACACCCACTGCAGCGAGATCCAGTGCAGCTCACCCTCACAACATGATCTTCCTTCCCAGAGACAGTACCCCAAGCAAGGAGCAGAGGGTTGGGCACAGCTGCCACAGGAAGAGGCCACAAACTCAGCACCACAGTAAGAGAGACCATCCGACAGAGAATGACACTGCAATCTACAGCCCTTACTTCAGCAGCAATAGATAAGCCCCCTTGCAGGAGACAACCCCGTAGTTTGAACCCACTTTGGAGGTTTCGGAGGACAGTGTGAACCCTGAGCACCTGATCCAGCACTGGGTGACCCATGGTGTAGAAGGGGCAGGAGAGCTCCAGTGAAGGCCCCTGGAGCACTGCAGATAATATGCCCCTCCTGTAGCTTGCTGAAGATGAGGGGAAAGCAGCAGGGAAAAGGGATCCCCAGAGATCGGTGTCCCCGGAACTCCAGTGTGCACCACAAGCACAGACTTGATTGATGTCAGATAAATGAGTTGTTTAAAAACTTTGATCTGAAGTCTAGATATGGTGGGGTCTAGGGGGTGGGGGGCAGTAGGGACTAGTTGCCTTGATGATATGCCCACCGGGAGGTTGCAGCTGAAGCCTGCAGGCCTATCGTACTTTTTTCCCCACCTGAAATTAACCCTGCATCCATACTTACCCCCATACAGACTCACTACCAGGTTTCTCATCTCCAGAGTGGCCATGTAATGATCTTGAAAAGTGCCACAGTTACATGCTTATTATCCAGGGATAAAATGTTTTTTCTTTCTGAGGGGCCCATACACGTCGGTTCTATCTGACTGCAGTTTCCCTTTCATGGCCTCCCAGTGGATGCAGAGAGCACTCAATATATGCATACCCTAGCTCTGAGTCCAGGTGACCTAACCCCACACAAGGGGCATTTTTTGCTTGGGACCTGAGACGTGGTGGGATCTGGGGCAGAGATACGGTGCAGAGTTGTTGGGACTCACAGAAGGATGTTTACTGCAGTCACAGGTCTCCTGCATACTCCCCATCACCTGAAATCAACTCCAGATGGGGTGATTACCTAACCGGCCTCCATGCATACAGTAATAAGTGCCACGATTAGGGTCCATGTCGAATAGGGGCCAAGTAATGCATTTGAAGTTTTGACAAGGTTCAGTGTTCAAAGTTTACTGTTTAATATTCAATGTTTCAAACTCCAGGCCATCTGTTGACGGGCCTATAACTGTCTGTCCTCTGATTATAGTTTCCACCCGAATTATGGGTCTATTATTTTGATCAGTGAACTGCCCCTAGCTGTAAGCCCTGGCATACTCCGTCTGTGATCTAACTCAAGCTGCAGGGATCAGATATGGACAAGAGACAGGCCACCAACAGTCTATTGATGAAATAATGATCTCCCTATTCCCTAGTGCCCTACAGAAGATGGGGAAACTGGTCAGCAGGTAACTCCTCATAGGGAGAAGAAACTAAGCTTCCAAACATGGTGCCAATAACACACCATAAGGGGCCATTCCAAGCACAGCACGGTTCAGTTGCCTGATGCAATAAACTGCTTCACCAAGGGCTCCAAGATTGTTATTTCTGAGAGTGTATAGGAATGGGGACTAACTGGGGGGGTTGGGAAGCTACATGCTGTCACTAGCCTATTGAAGTGATAAGATAATCCATGCTGCATGATATACTGCTTGACCTGGGCGTAGGTCCATAACTGTATGCATGGAGGAGAAACCACCCTCCCTCTGAGCGGCCCACCCTTTCTCTCTCACTATACATTGCTTAAGGTGCCATGGCCTCTACAGAATACTTCATATGGCCCCAGAAGCCCTCAGTTAAAGAGGGACTAGTAAACTGACAGTTACAGGTCAGCACAAGTACTACTGGTTTCTCTTGGCAAACTCAAGATATGATGGGAACCAGACCTCCAGGGAGTGAGTGGCAGGCTACTAGGCATTTTTTTTGTGCCGGCTGTTTCCCACTGTTCCATCCTAAACTACTGTTTGTTTATTTTAACTGTAAATAGTTTGATAGTATTATTGAATGTATCTGGTGTATTTAAGGTCCGAAGTAATGATGTGTGTTTAGCTGGAGCTGGAGTGGAAGAGGTTGAGAGAGTGTAAACAGAAAGATGGCCTAAAGTCAGGCTGGGTCTCCTGTTTTGTATTAATTCTCTTAGGTATGATGGGCAACTTGGTGAATCTGCGGAAAGGCTACGAGACCGCAACCCTCCCTCCCCCCCCCACTTTGCACGGTGCTCATAAAATACAATTTGATACCTCCATATTAGATTATGGCTGAATTAGTGTCCATACCTGGAATGTGAGAGGGCTTAATACCCCTGTAAAAAGGAAAAAGGTGCTCTTACGTTTAAAAAGACTTAAGTCTCAAATTGCCTTCCTGCAGGAGACCAAGCTCACCCAAAATGACCATGCCTCGTTAGTTAGGGGCTGGGTGGGGCAGGAGCTGCATGCATGCATGTGCTCCCACCAGAAAGTTCAGGGTAGTGATTTTCCTACATAAATCCCTCAAGTGGACAATGTCCTCCACACAAGCAGACCCCTTAGGGCATTGGATAATGGCAAGCATGTCCACCCCAGAGGGGCCAATCCTCTTGTGCAATGACTATGGCCCAAACTAGGATGACCCCAAATTCTTCCATGACATTGCCAGTGCCCTCAACTCCCTTGCCAGCCTGGGTTGCCCCATCCTTATGGGAGGGGACTTTAATCTTATCCTATAGCATCTCCTTGACAGGAATGCCTCAAACAAGGAGTCCCACGTCGGGAGGGGGACGAGCCTTAGAGTAACTAATGACTGATTATGACCTCTCCAAAATCTGGTGCACTTTCCACTCTTGGATCCAGGACTACACATTTCAATCAGGGGTGCACAATACCTTCAGTAGATTAGACTACGGGCTGATCTCCCCACCCCCGATGCAGGCTGCACTAGACTCCACTTTCCTACACATTGTTATCTCCCACCACACACCGGTACAGCTCTTTCTTTCTTGGGGCCCCCCCACCACAACTATCTTCAAATTGGAGGCTGGACCCCCTTTTGCTCCATGACCCAGTATTTCTTAAATGGGCAATGGCGGAAACCACCCTGTTTTTGCAGGAGAACCCCATCAGTGACACATTGGTGGGGAAAACTTGGGAGGTGTATAAGGCCACCATGAGGGGAAGAATTATAGCACATGCCTCTATAAGAAGGCAGGAATGAGAATGACACCTAGTGGAACTCGAGAGGGATTTACAAAAGGCTGAGACTGAATACAAAGTCCAAACTATGCCCTCCCCCCATTCTATTCTGGGATGCAGTGCTCAGTTTGCACTTTGAGGTTAATGAGATAATCAGTAGGAAGGCTGAGATAGCAATCCTGTGGATACAACAAAGGCATCTGATGGTGGAGCGGGGGGGGGGGCAAAGTGCTGGCCTACCAGCTTAGGAAACAAATGGAAGACAGACATATTGCTGGTCTAAAAGACTCAAAAGGTAAGGTGCTATCCAGCCCACAAGACATCAGTGATGTTATGACATCACTTTACTCCAGGCTGCATAAGACCACGCACAGTAAACCCTCGGGGACAGCCCAGCCCTTCCTAGATACACTCGTCTTACCTAAGCTGACACACCAACAGGCCCATCTCCTTGACTCCCCATTAACTACTGAGGAGGTTATGGAAGCCATGTGCTCCCTACAAGGGGGCAAAGCCCCTGGAAGGAACAGCTTTCCAGTTGAATTCTTACAGGCAGTAAGACACCATATTGCTTCCCTTCTTACACAAGTTTACACAGAAGCAGAAACCTCTGGCACCCTACCATCTTCACTCAGGGAAGCTGTCATCACAGTTATTCTGAAAAAAGGAAAGGACCCCACCCTGGCTTCCAGCTACCACCCAATTTCACTGATCAGTATCGACAGTAAGGTGTATGCCAAGACTCTTATAGAAGATTAAGCCCCCTTCTACCTAACCTGATACACCCGGCCCAGGTGGGCTTCATCCTCAGCAGAAATAGTGCAGATCACATCAGGTCATCGATTAACCTTCTCCAAACAGAGAGTTCACTGCCAATGCCTTCTGCTGCCCTTGCTGTGGAATTTGAGAAGGCTTTCAATTCCCTGGAATGGGATTACCTGCAAATGTACCGTGAGATGGGATGGTCCTCACTTCCAACAAGGAGGAAAAGAAACTCTCTCCTCTGGTTCTTTAGAGCTCTGTCTGATAAGCTTCCTGCATATATCTCGAGCTTCTTCAAGCATGCTAAGGGGTTGTACGCTTTGAGATGCTTCTCCATACTCTGCTTCCAGATACCTAGAGTAAAAACATTTCATGGCTCGGCTGCAATTAATTTCTCCTTCCCTTCCTTATGAACACCATGCAAAGATCTCTAAAGCTCTCAACCTCCCCGGTCCATTCACCTTCAAAGCACTAATAGCTGAGTATCTGAAGGAAACCTGCAACTGTTTTAGGTGACTATGCGCCCTTAGTCTCTTGTGTCCCACATGAATCTTCTGACACTTAGTTATGCTCAGCTCCCATCCCCCCAACAGGGGGACTGCAGCACTTTGTAATCTCTCGTCTTACCTCCCGACCCTCACCGCCCTACCTCCCCCCATCTTGTATACGCCTCCACCCCTCCTCCTAAGTCTTATATTAGAATATACCCACCAGTCTACATATATTAGTGAATGTACTGGTCTACATACACTAGTGAGTGCCCAGGGTCTAAGCTTCTTTACCTTCCTTGCTTGTTTGTCTAGTGTATTTTAATTGCATTTAACTGTGTTATCTCTGAGTATATAGGCCTGATTTATCTCTCGCATGTACAAGGGTTTGTTTTGTCTACCATATTCCTGCCTGTGATTTGTTTGATGTCCAGGACCACCTTGAAAGTGAGCTTTCTCAATGGTGTTTATGCCTGGTTAAATAAAGTTTGATTGATTGAAAAGGTTCTAACCCACCAGGGCTTCGGAGATAGATTTAGGACCTGGGTGCAAGCCATTTATCAGTCACCTACTACTAAGGTGTTTACAAACCATATTACATCTACAGCCTTCCCACTAGAAAGGGGCACATGTTAGGGCTGCCCTCTATCCCCGCTGCTTTTCATTCTGTCCATGGAGCCGCTTGCAGCAGCCATTTGACAGCACCCTTAGATAACGGGTATAGAAATTGGTAAAAGGTGGTATGCAACCCTCATGTATGTGGAAGACTTTCTCATCTCTTTAGCAGATGTGCAAGTGGCACTACCCCCCAGCACTCCTGAACTCTTTTGCAGAAATTTCAGGCCTAAAGCTTAATCAGGCAAAAATGGGGCTGCTCTCCCTGAATCAGTTGTGTCAGTCAAACATTGCCGCCAGCTCCGACCTAATATGGTCTAATGAGGGCCTGTTCTATCTGGGTTTTATCGTAACCCTGCAGATTGATAAGACATGGGATTTAAACCTTCAGCCCCTCCTTGGCTCATGTTAGACCGAATTTGACAGGTGGAAGTTACTGAACCTTTACCCTGGCTGGGAAAATCAGTGTTATAAAATGGTAATGGCTTCCAAGATCTTCTACCTACTCACTCATATCCCCCCTCCACCTCCCCCAGACCTGGTACCAAAAAATTGATAAACTACTGGGAGATTTACTATGGGAGGGTAAGAAACCCAGATGCAGCTGAAATAAACTCCAGGCACACTGGAAACAGGGATAGTGGACTCTACCTTGGATGGAGGGCTAAAAACTTGCTTTCCATGCCTCACAAACAAAACAATGGTTTATCCCATGTACTGGCCAATCCCCACAATAGGTACACATGGAGCCGAGTGCTAGGGAGGTGAACCCTGCCGCCTCCTTGTTATACATACCCACATGTAAACCCAACCCACACCATCCCACAATCACCCCTGCCACCAAAACTGGTTTGCTGTGCACCAGAAAATCTGGGCAAACCCAACTGCAAGCAGATGCACTCCTCTATGGAACAACCCAAGAATCCGAATAGACAAGAAACCCCTGAATTGGCTGCAGTGGTCTGCCAAAGGTATCCTATTCCTCAAAGACATCATAAAACATGACACGGGCAAGGTTGTGACATTTCATTTCCTTACGAAGGCTTGGGGGCTCCCTTACAAAGATCATTGGAGGTTCCTACAAATACGGGTGGCAGTTAAGCCTCTCCTCCCAGACTTAGCTCAGGATTGGGGGAAGGAAGGGTTATTAGAATGGCTTCAAACCTCCAAAGGCCTAGCAGGCAAAATATATGTTCAGCTTAGAGACATCAGGCCTAGTCAGTCAGAGGAGTCCAAGAGAAACTGGGAGAAATTTCTGGGGTAGAGATAACGGATGCCCAATGGATACAGGCCTGGTATAATGCGCACAAACTCTTAATGGATGTGCGTAGCAGGTTAATTCAAAATAAAGTACTGACTCATGATACAGGACCCTCACTGTGCTCCACTCGGCCGGGGTGCTTGAACATGCTAAATGCTGGTGTTGGCAAGATGTGGGGTGACCTCATTCTCATTCTATGGTCCTGCCCAAAATTAATATTCTGGACCCAGGTGTGCCAACTTGGCAAGTCAGTCCTACAAGTTAGCATCCCACACTCACACACACTTTTGCTACTGGGTATTAAACCAGATTTCCTGACACTCAAGCAACCTGTCTTCAGGTGGCTGGTTATG
Organism: Neoceratodus forsteri; assembly: GCA_016271365.2. Lineage (NCBI taxonomy): Eukaryota > Metazoa > Chordata > Ceratodontiformes > Ceratodontidae > Neoceratodus > Neoceratodus forsteri. The sequence continues at coordinate 290,050,597 of CM057456.1, forward strand.
CTGTCAAGGCAAGAAAGAGCTCTTCCCTGTAACTGGCACAGCCCCAGGGTTCCCGGAAGAGGAGAAAGTTTGTCCTCAATGACAGGCCTTCCTCAACTAGACAGGTTCTCCCACTGTAAACTGAAAAAGCTAGAATATTATTTTACTTACTGGAGGCCCTACATGGCCTACAGTATGTGAACCCACCTGGAGGAACTGGTTAAGTTGTAATACCTGACCTACACCCAAAATGTGCATAGGTACCTATGGTTCACACCTTTGCTCAGTAAATAGAACTATCCTGGCCCTAAAAGGCCTCTCCAATAGATTCCAGGGTAACACAGTACTGAGGAAGAAGCCAGTATTGCACCAGTTCTACCCACCCATTATATTGTTCTTCTTTTTGTGTATGTGTACATGTGTTGCAAGTACACTGTATACTTTGTGTTACCATTGATGTGTTATAGCCCACAGGAGACAATTCAGTTGCCTTGTCACAAGATTTGGTTGATAAGAGATCTCTGGAAGCCATGAAGACAGTAGTCCTGAGAATGTGAACCATCCTAGCTAAGACACCAGTTCAGCTGGTATATAAGTAATACATTTCTCAATGTTCATTGCTGATCCCAATCAGACAGTGGGGTCCACATAGCCACACAGTGACTTACGCTGGAACCATGGCTCCACCCTGGATAGGTCAAACAAGTTCAATTAGCTAAATACTGTAAGTAAGTCATATCTGTAACACTGCTGTACCCAGTGCACTGTATTGTACCGCTGTGCACTGAAAATGTTGATATTTCTGTAGAATTCTGCAATGTTTCCATGTCTTTCATTTTATTCTTATAGAATTCTGTAATGTTCCGTGTCTTGCTTTTTCTTTTTGGAAACTTAATAAGTCAGTCTATTTGTTTTTACGTAAACTATTTCATACACAAACTACCTCTGCTCTATCAGAACATCTACAATGTACAAACTCTGTAAGACTACTTAAGGAGTCTTCAATTAAATTACTTATAGAGCACAGAACAAGTACAAAAGCAGCAGTGTTCTTTAATTATGGTCCAAAATTGATAAATAAATTACCTCAATTGAAATTGAATATATATAATAAAATAGATATTTTCAAAAAATCCCTGGAGAACTATTTGGAGGGTGTCTCCAACTGCAAATGTACTGGGGTTACATGATGTGACCTTTGCTTAGGTTAACTTTGAGTAATCGTGTTTGTTTATACAGTACGATTTTACTGTTTTATGAATTAATGAAGTTGATGTCATTTAAATGTCAGTTATGATCAAATGTTGGAAACCATGTTTGTTACTATGTTTATACCCTTTGCAACTCCCTTCCCCAGGTGTGGTTGAGCAAGTGTCTTTGGAGCCAATCCACTTTCCTGGTAAAACTAATAAATGAAATTACATAACAAAAAGCATTAACAACAAAAAAGAAATAGGTTGGTACACTCCCTAAACATTTAGATCTCTCAAACAGTGTGTGTTTCTGTTAGAGGAAAAATATGTCAGATTTCAGGCAAGATGAGTTCATTCAAACATCAAACAGACATAATTTTTGAACTGCATTCCTCAATATCACTCTTTATTTTTGAAAAATAATAAAATTAATCTGCATTTGTCAGATAAAATTAGCACGTTTTTACACCAGCAATGAAAGGTTTTGTAGCACGAAAGTCTGTATTGCTCTAATAAAAAAAAAAACAATGCTCACAGACAAAATTACGATCATCTAAATGTGCAATGAGAACAGTTTCACTGCTGCTCAGTTGTTTCATTTGAATCTTCTATGTGTTACTTTCTGAGAATCATGTAGGAGGAGGTGACTCTTACCTGCCAAAAGAGTACAGAGTTCTTATTTATTATTGTTAAAAAAATTGCATCAAGGAAAACCATACCTAGAAAGATGCTTGCTTGTTGTTGGGTGCACAATTGCTAATAATTCTGATCCTGTTTGACACTCAGATCGGATTGTTTTTCCTTTAAATGAATCTGTTCAAATATACCTGGCTGATCCCTCTAATATGTTACTGGAGCTACAAGGAAAGAAAAGAGCACCAGAAAAAGGCAGTTGTTGTAACAGGACTACAAGCAGGACCCATAATGACTCAGCAGTGGTACATGTTACCTAATTTCAGTGCTGCACAGTTACTCAGTTGAGGCTATCCAATGAGGAAACCACATAATGGATAAAATTAAGGCTAAAAAAATTGAATAAACATTATAAAAAGTATAGGAGCACAAGAGAGAAGAGAAGCTGTCAGTGTTACAGCACGTAAACAGTAGCTGCAGCTTAGTCATAAAGAAAATACTTTCTGAATGAAAGCCGAGAACAAGCACGCAGTGTCAAAACAGCACACAGCCTGATGCATTGTGTGAGTAGAGGTGAGAGAAAACAAACATGGAGGGTGGCTTATTAATTTGTGCAAAATAATGCAGAGTTTTGAAATAAAACATGCTGAAAATTGCAATGTAATTACAACAAATCATAAACTCGAGAAATGGAAATTAAAACACAACACACAGGCAAGTTTGAAATCAATATGTATTTTTTTGGGGGGATTGTTCATTGCCCTGCTGCTTTAATTTATCTGCAGCAATGAGTATAATACTATTTCCTCCCTGTTGCTTCCCTAAATTCCCCCCCCAAGATAATGCTCTTGAACTTTATAGAAAGAAGTTTTTGCACTACAGACCTTGCTGATGTTTCCCTAAATATACCCCCTCTGAAGGTAATAATACTCAGATAAAAACAAACACTGTTATTGGGGAAAATCAGGCAAACTCACCACATGACATTGGCCAGACCAGCGCTCCAGAATGGAACAAACCAGCCACTTGCCCTAAGAAGGCAGGCAAGGCAGTAAGTGGAAGGACTGAAATGTTGTCTTTGATATTTAAACAGCATGTATAAAGCAGGCAATGTATCAGTCTGAATATACAGACAGCAACACTTAGGATTTCAGCAGTAAAGACATTTTTAATTGCCTTCTGTGTGCTAGTCTTACCCCTAGAAACTTGGATATTGGTCTTGAGCACAGAGAGCTTGAACATGGAACAAAACTCCAGTATAGACACTTGCCGTTCAAATAACTGTGTGCAAAGCTTGCAAGGCATGCAAAATTGATTGTGTGTAAAGCTTCAAAAGTAACACATACATAAAACTTTGACACTTCACATGCAGCCCAAGTGAACTAACCAGCCAACTTCCCATACGTCCTTCTGCAAAGGGATGACCATCATCCCAGCTGACTGTCTATCAAAATGTCAAAATGGAGGCTGGGATCTGCCTTGAAATATGAACAGAAGGACTTCTCACCTTCCTAGAGAGAGGATATGGAAATGAACCATACTAGAAACTATAAGGAGAGAGCAATCTGAGCACTAGCTCAGTAATTGTAGTAGTAATAATAACTGTCAGTATCAGTGGCTCAGCAGGTTGCACACTCTCCTCTGAGGCTGGAAGATCGGAAGGCTGTAGGTCCCATCCACACACCAGGAACTTGGAAATATTCCCAGTATTGACACTGTAGTGCAGCTTGAGGGGGGTGCTGCACTCCTGAGGTCTTGTCTTTCAGATGAGATGTTAAATTGAGGTCTCTTCTGCCTGTTCTGGTGGTTGTTAAGGATCCCATGGCACTTCTCAAAAATAGTAGGGGAATTTTACTAGTGTCCAGGGCAAATTTCCCCCATTCACTAACAATACCACCAACAGCTTAATCTGGTTCAGTGTCAGTTGGTTTCCATCTGTATCCCCCCCTCCCTGGGATAAGGCTGAAATTAGGCAGATATGCCTAGCTCTCCTTTCAAGGTCAACAAAAATACCCTAAAGAAATGCAGAGGGAACCAGCAAAATTATATACAGTACCTTCTGTGCCTCAAGCAAAGCTTAACCCTTTTTGTAATACCCACTTAATGTAGAATAATCATTTGCTACTGTACCCCCCTCCTGTTTGGGGGCTTACCTTGGGTGTCTCCTTGTACTTCGCTGATGTCCACTGACTGGCAACCATCCAGTAAGAGAAAGCAAATCCATCTACAGTAAAGTGTTGATGTTATCCTGCATGAGTGTGCAGATCCATGCCGCTGCACTGTCCCTTTAAGAGATCCAGCCATTGTGTACAGTGTGCATAGTCTGGGCTGGGTCAGAGTACAAAGGAGCTCGTGACCAGCCAGACATAGTCCTAATCTACTCCATTTAGTAGTCACTCAGTAACACCGATGAAGCCCTCTAATATACTGTAAATATTTACTTCTAAATTCTTACTGTTACTAAATAAATAAGGTGTTAATATTTCCTATCCATTCCTCCACTATGGGAGCTGCCGTCTTTGGTCCTGGATTTGGCATCTGGACCAATCAGAACTAAGGGGTCCTCAAAGGGTCCTTATTACAGTGCCTTATGGAAGAAACTGAACATTCTTGTCTGCATCTAAATTAACCAATAGGAGTGCTCAGACTGTGATTGACAGTGCAGGCAGCCAACCAGAATACAGATATCCCGATTCTTCAGTGGGACTGTTTGAACAGTCAGTCAGTCCAGCTCGCACTCCCTAGCTGAAGGGAGCAAAGTGTATCGCAGCTGCAATTCACAGGGAAAAGGCCTAACTTGCCTCCCTGCAGGACTTGAAGAGACTCAAGACTGTTTAAAAGCAGAAAGAGACTTTTGCAGCAGTTGGGTATGAATTTAAGCTCCAGCCACTGAGAAGGAAGAAACTTCTGTGTGAGCTGAAACCAGTGTGGGGATCTTCGGCCTACTCTGTCACCCAGCAAGGCCCCAAGCTGCTAAAATGCAGAACTGAAAATGTAAGTCTTGTTGCCCTGACTAAGTTCAGAGACTTTGACACCGGAACAATTGTTTTGCCTGAAGAGAGGGTGTTTAACAAAACTGTGAGAAGATTTTTCGTTCTAAGGACTCTAGTGCCAGTTGGAGTTTATAAATGTGGCATTTGTCTCTTACCCCAGTTGGGAAGAAAGGAGACTTGTTGCCAGTTGTTCCTGTTTACTTCTTAAGTCAGCCTGCAAGCTGCATGTTAACAGACTTTGCCAATCTGTTCCTAAGCCAACTTCAACTACCGGCCCATGCCAGCTTTGGCCATAAGAGACTGTTCCTGCACCAGATCCCACTACTGCTCGGCAAGAGACCAGCCTTGGGGAGTCAGCCACTGCGAAGAATCAAATCACAGGTTGTAGCCACCTACAGGGAAAGGCCATGAAGAGAAGGTGAGTCGTGTCAGCCCCGGTCCCCACCAGAATCCTGAGCGGTCAGTGGTCCACGATGTTTCCAGCCATTCCATCCATCTGTCTGGGTGCAGTGAGTACAATCAGGGTAGCCCCTGCAACAACCAAATAAATACTTCTGTGTCATCTGATTTGCTTTATCAGTTTTTTTGGTTTCTAAATGTATTTACAGGCTATTTGGCCTGGGATTACAAACACTTTGTCTGAAAGTGTTTTCATCTGTTTAATAACACCCTTCTTTCCATCAAGGGCCCCAACCAGCTGCAACACTGGCCTACCCACGGCAACACTTCAGGCCTGCACCTAAATTCCACTCTGGGTACCCAGCATCTGGTTAGACTGATTAATTCAGGGACAGATTAAATGTTTATTATTTATTATCTGCCTAATTACAGCATTGCAGCAATCATTAGCCTAAATTCACGCCCCTCCCTTGTTCAAGTCCCTTTAATAAATCTGATTTACTGTTTGATGTTAAGTTGGGCTGTGAGGGCATTTGAAGGGTACTGAGCAACGGCATCTGTGTGGAGCGTCATTCTGATGTCATACGAGACAGCCAGGTGGATGCATCTCTGAGCTTACTCTGAGCTGTATGGACCAGAGCTGGAGCTGTGGATGGTTAGAAGTAATGCAAACATAGGAGAACTTAAGAGAACATTCAATGCAACGCCCAAGAAACATACTTGCTAATAGATGCTAACCTTTCTGCAAATAATCTTTCTTTGCTCGCTAAATTTCTTTTTTTTCCTCTCTTCCCCCTTTGAATGCAAGAAAGAACTACTAGCATCCTGGCATGTCTAAAAGAGTTTGTTGAACTCGTGAGCTCTCCAACAGCTACTTATTTGAAAAGAGAATTCCTCGAAGTAAGAAGCAAATGCCCAAGTCTCCACAACTGTCTGCATCTGCAACACAGTTAGACGACTCACTATTGAAAATCGACGGGAATCCAATTCTTCAAGAGCTCCTGATTTCCCTGCTCCCAGAAACGCCGACTGGTAAGGTAAAAACAATGTCTACCTGTAAGATTTTTCTTTTTTTTGAGCAAAGGTTAATTCCTGAACTGCATGAAAATTTCATGGAGATGCCTGAGAGGCAAACAGATCTTACACACAACACTGTGGAGATTCTAACACAGCAAAATGAGGGTGGGGAGGAGTGCTCAGAAAATAATGCGCTTATTGATCAGATTAAAGCTAAAGAAGAACTGATTCCCATGCTGCATAATATCTCTGTAGAAATGCAAGCAGATGATATAATAAAAGATACAGTTACAGATATTAACAAGCATTTGTCAATGCCGAATGTTTGCTTGCTGGCATTGGCAGTGGTAGTGTAGAAGTTACAGAGCTGCATAATAGGAATGTCAGTGAAGTATTGAACTGAAGCCAACCCCACCACCACCCTGCAGAGAGTGACAGGCATTGGGGTGTGCCTTTGGGTCATCAGGCATAATGGCCATGCCATTTCACCACACCCCACCCTGCAGACACTGACAAGTGTCACGGTGTGCCTTGGGGTCTTTGGCCCTTATGCGCACCCCATTCCATCAGGAAATACGGTGAGATGAGTGCGGTATAGGAGAATGGGGTGAACTTTGGGGCCGAAGAGTCCAAGGCATACCTCGATGCCTCTCACTGGCTGCAGGGTGTGGAATGGTATGAGCATTACAGGCAAGAATCCCAAGTCACACCCCGATGCCTGTCATTCTCTACAGGGTGGGGCGTTATGGTTGGAAACCCTAATACCTCAGGCATTCGTTGGTATTTTCACTCCAAATTTTCAACATGTTTTGTTTGTGACCCTGCCTCATGAACAGTGGCAATATCAGTTTGTTAGCCTAAAGCTGCTTATGCACAGTGACTACGGCATTTAGCACCACAGGTGCAAAAACATTCCCAACAGGATGTGAAAAATGACAGCTGTACTGTTCATGGGGAGGTGTAAAAAATGGCAATGTTGCAAATCTGCAGTAAAAATATTAAAAAAAACTGGCGAAGTCACGAGCGTGCATAGAAACTGTGCAACGCACACCCATAATGTAATTAGTTTGGGGATTTTTTACAGCAGATTGTTCATGATCGGAGGTCCCAAAATGCCTGTGTTGACAGTGTCACTGTGATTTTCTTTATCTGTCCCGAACAATGATTTCCCATAGCGACCACGCATCTCTGTGCTGAAAGTGTGAAAACACATTTCGGCCAACGTTGTGAAAAATGACAGCTGTACTGTTCATAAGGAAGAGTGGAAAAATGCCACTGGGGAAAATCTGGACTGAAGATGTTACAAAGTCATGAACTTACGAGGGTGCATGGAAACTGTGCAATGCTGACTCGTAACAGTAATTTTATGGACTTTTGTCACCAAATTTTCAACATAGCCATTTTAAGACCTCTGCTCATGAACAGTATAACTGTGATTTTCTTAATCTGTCTCAAACATTGCTTTCGCACACCGACTGCACCATTGTGCACTACATGTGCGGAAACACATTTTGGGCAACATGTGAAAAATGGCAGCTGTACTGTTCATAAGGAAGTGTAATAAAATGGCAATGTTGAAAATCTGGAGTGAAAATATTGAAAATTGCAACTCCCAGCGGTGCATGAACTGCGCAGAACGCATCAGAAATGTCATTTTTTAGGAATTCTTCCACCAAATTTTCAACATAGGCTTTTTGAGAGCCCACCTTATGAACAGTGGCATTGTCATTTCATTACTTGGTCCCGAAAGGTGATTTCACGCAGTGACTGCGAAATCACCCTTCAGGCCAGATTAACGCCATGACAGTGAGAGCATTCATGAGAAGGGGTCCCAAAAACCCCATGTTGAAAATTTGGTGCAAAAATTCAAAAAAATGCTGGAGATATGCAGCAAAGTTGAAAAAAAAAAAACCCTATCTATCTCATTATACAGCTTACCGGCATTTCCTCAGTTCGCGGTCGGCTTTGAAGAGTGCAGACATGTTCCCGGTCCACAGAAGATCGTCGCGCCAGAGTCCAGAGGTAAGTATGGGGTGGGGGTGTGGAGGCAGGGTGCACAGTGGGTGGGCGCAGGTGGGGCAGAGACACTGAGGGACCGTTTTACAATTTCAGGTTTTTTTTTGTTTTTTTTTTAAAAACAAAGGACAGACGACACTGGGACATTTGCCACACTGGGGTGGGCTCCCAGCGTGCATTGGGGACTGCTTTTGGGGGCGTGGAGCCGGCGGATGGGCACCAGCACCGGCAATAAAGATCTGTTGCCACCGCTTGGGTGGGCTCCCAGCGTAGCAACCCCTGTACTCTGGGGGAGAGACAGTGGAGCCAATGGGGATTGGGCACCCGTCAGCTATACATGTATAGCCATGCTGGGAGTGGGCACCAGCATGGCATGTGGAAGCTTGTTGGGAGCGCAGCACACTGTCGGCTATACAGTGTGTGCGTGGGGGGGCGAGCATGCAGTATGCACATGTGTGTGTGTGTGTGTGTGTGTGTGTGTGTGTGTGTGTGTGTGTGTGTGGGGGAGCGCGCATGACCAGGCGATATCTTATCGCTGCTCATTGAAGCGTAGCTCCCCCTTTCAACTGTAGGCCACTGCATTTTGGACTGCTGTCATAGACAGCTCCAGCAGGCATTGGAGAACTGCGGCTGCGCCTGCAAACACACTGACTGAATTGGAAGAGGGCTGCCACACCTCCGGAAACTCGGATGATGGCACTATGTTTCTTGCACATGTGTGCAAGCAAACATAAAAATGAGATGCTGGAAGCAATGTCACTTTTTAAAATGGAGGTTTTGGGTTCACTGGCTGAAATTAAAACTTTGTTAACCACAGTAGCTGCCTCTGTTATAGATCTGAGCACCAAATTGGAATCATTAAGTATATGTACTGAGACAGTGGGAAAACGGATTTCTCAGACAGAGGATTTGATGAATTCTTGGGTTCAAAGAAATAAAAGTTTTTCAAAGCAATTAGAGCTGTTACAGGATCGGGTTGTGGAACAAGAAGATAGGGCTTGTCGGGGAAACTTACGCTTATTAAAAATACCTGAAGGTACAGAAGGCAGTGGTGACCCTTTGCCCTTTTTTGAAAAAATGCTGACCCAGGCTTTGAATCATAAATATCCTGAGGAGAAAATTAATCTGGATTGAGTGCACAGGGCGGGCAGCCGTGGGAGGAACAACGCTTTTCCCAGGACAGTTTTTGTTAAGCCTCATAGATTCTTGGATAAAGAAGTGATTCTGGCCAAAGCACGAAATGAGAAGGGTCTAACATATGAATTAATTAAATTCAATGCTTTCCCAGATATGTCCTCTGAAACAATTGCAAGGCGCAGGCTGTTTAACCCAGTTAAGAAAAAGTTGCATCATAAAGGCCTTCGCTTTTCAATAAATTATCTGGCTAAGTTGCGCTTTGTTGTGGGGGGGGAAGACTGCAGACTTTCGAGGACCCAGAAGAATCAATGGCAGCCTTTAATGAAAATTATGGCTGATACCTGATAGCTATAAATAAACTGAGATTTGAATTACAGAAAGTCAGCATGGGGGGGGTAACAATTATATATAATAAAAGTTATATAGTAATGGGCTAGGGTCCAGGAAGAAGGTGTGTATTGGTGGGGTAGAAAGGACATGTAAAATGAATGTAAAAATGAGGGAAAATTGATATTCTTTGAGTATGGAAGGATGGGAAAGGAATTAGAATACTCCCTTTTAGTAGTTCTTTCCTTTTTCCTTTCTTCTTTTTCCTTCCTTTTTCCACCCTTGCCCTTATTGGATACTTTTATCTACTATAAATATTTACTCACTTATTATTGGTATTTATATCCATACAAAATCTGCAAGATATAAAATGTTGTGAGAATTCACAAGCTACTTATGCTCTGGTCCTGTTCAATCTCTCTGCTCAGAGCATAATGATGACCATCTATGGTCATCATGTATTGGGGGGGGGGAGATTGGGAACCTTTTGGATTCCAGTGTTTTGGATTTTCAGAGTGGGGGATGGGGGTCTGGAAGGAGTTTTCATAATAAAAAGTTGAATAACTTATTATCTCATAACATTTACACAGTAAAATATCTTTATGGGCTTATTTGGTATAAGTGGCACGAATGGTGGTGGTGGTGGTGGTGGGGAACCCAGCCTATATATAAAAAGATTGAGTAATCTTATTCAGATGTTGTTCTGGAATGTAAAAGGCCTAAAAAAAAAAAAAATCAAATAAAAATGACACGTATCATAAAATTTATACAAAAACAGAAAATAGATATAGTGATGCTACAGGAGACCCATTTTTGGGATAAAGAATCGTCATGGTTTATGAACAGATGGGTGAATGGTATATTATCAAACTATGCTAATAATTCGAGGGGTACTGCTATATTATTTAGTAAATTAAACCCATGTCCCAAGATTGTTAAATCGGATATTAATATATAGGGAAGGTGGGTTATAGCAGAGTTAAAAACCCCTAATTTAAAAGTAACGATGGCAACCATTTATGCACCAAATGAGAATAGCCCTAATTTTTTTTTTTTTTTTTTAAACACACAATGTTTTCTAACACTTTCCACTTTTCCACCTCCATATATTATAGCAGGTGACTTTAATGTAGTATTGTATGCACAGGATAAAAACGTTTAAACTAGATAAAGCGCATAGATCTACACGATTGAGTTGGGGCTCGTGGACCCTTGGTATTTAAAATATCCAGGGGAAAAGGTTTTCTCTTACTATTCATCAACACAGCATTCATACTCTAAAATTGACTACTATCTCATATCAGAAACCATTTTGTTTATGGCCTCTGAAGTAAAATATATGGGCATATTAGTTTCAGACCATTCACCTTGTCTGCTAAATATAAAATATACTAAACCTCAGATAGGTTTTAGGCCTTGGAAATTAAATTACTCACTTATATGTATTCCAATTATCTCAGAAATTGCGTGTCAAAATTTGGGAGTTTTTCAATAATAATTTGGAATCTGATACTTCAATTAATATAATATGGGATACTTTTAAGGTTTGGTTAAGAGGTCGTGTAATTGATATAGAACATATTAAAAAAAACAAAAACAGAATTAATAGCTAACCAGCTACAAAAAGATACAATCTCTTCAATATATACATACCCAGACTCTAGATGATAGAATTTTTAATAAATTAATCCAAAAGAAAGATCAGTTAAATAATATTCAGCTAGACCAAATTACTTAAATATTGCGAACGAAATCAAATTATTTTTATTTATCAGATAAGCCTCAGAAACTACTGGCTTGGCAAACAAGGAGAGAACAACAAAGAAATAATATATTAGCAATAAAAGATCAACAGGGCAGGCTAATTGATGATCCGGATATGATTAATGGCTGCTTCTTTGCTTATTATCAAGACTTACATAAATCTGATTGTTCTAATCTTACAATAGAACAAATTAAACAATATTTGCAGGTATTACCTCCACCACATATACCTATTAAATTTCAAAATCAATTAGCAGCAGATATTACTCATGTAGAGATTGAAGCAGCCATTGAACAATTACCTGCAAATAGGTCTCCTGGTCCAGAAGGGCAAGTAATTGAATTATATAGACAATGCAAAGATTTATTGATTCCTATAATGTTTATACTGTTTAACTCATTTAATGAATTTAATGAATTTAAGGCATTTATTTATTTATTTGTTTTTGTTAACCAGGTAAGCACACTAGACAACAAGTGCCTATTTTCAGGTGCGACCGGGAGATTACAATACAGAAAACATGGTACATTGTCATGGTAACATACATGCCCACAATACAGGTGGGGCCAGAGAGATTTCAATACAGAGAACATGGTACATTGTCAAAGTAACATACGTGCCCACATACAGGTGGGGCCAGAGTACAATATATAGACATGGTACAGAGTCAGAGATAACAAACATGAATACAACTACAACTAGAATTAAAAGGTAGAGAGGACATTGCATCTTGTCTATATGATAAGGAAGACGTTATAACTACAGGGTAACATGGCAGCATGGGGAGGCAGGAGATTAACAGGTAACCAAGGTGGGGGGGAGCGTAAGCAGTGCACAATCCGGGTGATTATCAGGTAACAGGCAAGGGGGAGAGTAAACAGTGCAGTAGGCCAGCAGGGTACTTAGCGGGTACAGGGGAGGGGGGGGAACAGCCGGAGAACCACCACGACGGAGTCTGGCTTGAACTGAAGGGAGAGTACTGCCGTACAGTTGCGTGCCAGAGGACAGGGCAAGAATAATGTGGGGTTGTCGAAGTGCTACAAGGGAGGGAGCTAATGGGTAAGTGGGTAAGGGGGCGCCTCTCAGAGGAGGGTGGGAAGTGCTATAGTGGAGAATGACAGAGGCCAAATTCAGCCTGTGGGAGAGGTGTCAGGGGAGAGGGAGAGACTTCCAGCAACTAGTTGGCACATAGACAAGTGGAGGCTGCTTTGAGGAACTTCCAAAGGGACGTTTTGAAGCCGGGGTGGGAGGGGGCAGCCCGGACTAGGGCGGGAAGGGAGTTCCAAAGTCTCAGAGCGTAGGCGGAGAAGGCCTGATCACCAGTAAGGGAGTGGGTCCTCGGGACCATGCAAACCTGAGTCGAGCTAGACCTTAGGTGATAGGCCGGGGTGCAGTGTTTGAAGGGAAGGGCAAGAGCTGAGGGGCATGCAGTTTGGACTATATTATCAACCATGTTACCGAGGACAAAGGCTCGGTGTTTTTCCGGGGGGAGCCACTCCAGTTGGGCTTAGAGGGTGCACCAATGCGTAAGGCAAGGCGCAGAGAGGGTGAAACAACATATGTTGTTATAGGCCATATCCCATTTTGCTAGATAGGTGTTTGTGACCAGCGTAAAGGCTACAAGCCCATAGCAGAGCGTGGGTAGGAGGATCCCCCTGGCTATGGCAAGTCGAGCGGTCGGAGTGAGGCAGTCCTTTGCCCTGTATGCTAAGCCAAGCTTGCTGTTTGACGCTTTGCAGATGTTCCGGAGATGCTCAGTGAGATCAAGCTGAGGAGCTAGGGTCACCCCTAGGTACCTGGTGGATTTCAGGACAGGCAGGAGGGAGCCATTTCCCCCATGAATGGCAAGGGGGAGGGGCATTATGCGGTTTTGGCCACCGACATGAATAACATGGCATGGGTCTTGTTTAGGTTAATGGTGAGCTTGTGTCCCATGAGCCAGTTTTGGATACGCCCAAAGTCTGAGTTGAGTTGGGAGTTAATGGTTGAGATGTCCTGGGAACTAGGTAATAGTACCAGGTCATCCGCATAGAGTGTGGTAACCCAAAGGTTGCAACGGAGGGGAGTTCGTTTATGTAAAGGGAGAACAGAATGGGACCAAGAATGGACCATTGGGGGACTCCGCATCTGACTGGGGAAAGGTCCGATACGGCACGGTTAAAACAGGTGTATTGTTGTCTACCCCCAAGGTAGTTGGTGAACCAAGCAAGGGCTCGCGGGGAGAAGCCATGCGAGAGTAGAGTGGAGTGAAGGAGGTTGTGGTCGACCCGATCGAAGGCCTTAGAGAGGTCGACAAAAATGGCTCCAGTCAGTTTGCCAAGGTCCGTAGCGGATCTGACCTCTGAGGTGACCACGGCGATAGCAGTAGCTGTACTGTGCCCCTTCCTGAACCCATTCTGCGCAGGGGAGAGAACTGCATACTCCTGAAGGTAATGGGAGATTTGTGCAGCTATGGCCTTTTCAAGTAGCTTGCTGGTAGCAGAGAGTATGGCAATGGGGCAGTAGTTGTTCATCTCCTTGGGGTTGCTGTGCTTAAACACCGGGACAACCTTAGCCACTTTCCACACATCAGGTAAAATTCCTGAGGTGAGGGAAGAGTTGAATATGTGGGTAATCGGCCGGGTGAGGAGGGGTGTCCCCAAACTAAGAAACTTAGGCTCAAGGTTATCATATCCCACCCCTGTGTGGTGTGAGAGACCAGCAAGGAGAGCTTGAGTCTCTCTAACAGAGATTTGTTTCAGGTAAAAAGGAGGCCGGGGGGAGGGGGGGTTGCCCGGAGGTTCGGGGTGGAGAGTAGGAGGGGTGGGGTGGCAGGCAGTTCGGAGAACAAGCCGTTGAATGCTGAGGCTATGGTCTGGGGGTTATTACAGTTGGTCCCCTCAACATTCATGTCGTCGATTGAATTCTTGGCGGATCCTCTGACCATATTTTTAATGTTTTGCCAGAAGCGCTGAGGGTTGTAGGCCATGTTGAGCATGGCAGATTTACAGAACTCTTGGCGGCACATATGTTGGCCTTGCAGGAGTTTCTGAGCCGTCGATATTCAAGGAGGTTGTGGGTGTCGCTGGAAATTTTGTGGTTGAACCAGCACTTGTCTCTCTGCTTCATGAGAGCTAGTAGTCCTCCATGGATCCACTTTGTGACAGTGCCCCTCACCCTCCTTTTCGTGAGGGGAGTGTGCCTGTTTTGCAGAGGGATGAGAATCGCAAGGAAATGGTCCAGTGCTTTGGCAGGGTCATTAGTGCTAAGTACCCTAGTCCAGTCAGAACGGCGTAGGTCGTCCAAGTAGTCATTGAGGATAAGCTTGGAGTATTCCCTCATCTGAATCACTGTACTGAGAATTTTGGGGGCGGTGGATCCCCAGATGCAGTATATGGGAGAGTGATCAGAGATCGCATCCGGGAGTGTACCAGATTGGATTACCCAATTATTTCTGTGAAGCTATCATTCATGTTTTCTTTAAGAAAGATAAGGACCTGCTGAGCTGCTCCTCGTACTGTCCCATCTCCCTATGAAATGTGGATTATAAAATCTTTACAAAAATCAAAGCAAAAAGACTAGAAATTATTCTTCCAACTATTATAAATACAGATCAAAATGGATTTATGAAGGGTAGAACAGTCCGAGAAAATATTAGACAATCTATTAATATACTGTCACTAGCTAAGGATGAAGAGGTGATTTTTTTGGCACTAGATACAGAAAAAAGCCTTTGATTATGTAGAGTGGAAGTATATGCTAAATGTGATGGGCGAGATGAGGGTGGGGGAGCATCTCAGTGGGTGGCTTTAATTAATATACAAAAGTCCAATGGCTATGGTTAAAACTCATAACAATATTCACAACTTTTTAAGCTTTCTTGTGGCACAAGACAAGGCTGCCCACTCTCTCCATTATTATTTACAATGGTAATAGAGACATTAGCTGATAGAATAAGGGCTAATCCTGGTATTCAAGGAATTTCTATTAATATTATTACATATAAACTAAGTCTTTATATGGACGACATATTGTTATATACAGTATATCTTCACCAGAAACATATATCCCAGAAATTATTGAAACATCTAAACAATTTGGTTTATTATCTGGATATAAGATTAATTGGGATAAAATGGTAATGATGCCATTGGACCCAAGTAACAAAATAATTTATCTGGTAGCCTATCATATGCAAACAGATACAGAGATTAAATATCTAGGTATTAGACTCACTTATGACCATAAACAAATAATAGCACTTAATTATGAGCCTCTTATAGTGCAAATATCTAAAGAGTTAAATCACTGGAAATGTTTTCCTTTAACATTGATTGGCCAGATTAATATAATAAAAATGAAGATTCTGCCCAAATATATTTTTCTTTTTCAATCGTTACCATTAATGCCACAAACATATTTTCATCGGTTAAAGAAAATAATTACAAAATTGAAATGGAATAATAAGCCTTCTAGAATAGCCTAGTCTCATTTAATATGAGATAAAGCTAGTGGTGGGCTAGCCTTACCAGATATGTTTAAATATTTTTTGGCAGCACAATTGGTTCCAGTATGGGAATGGTTACATGAGAATAAAAACTCATCAAAAACGACAATACTAGAGCTTAAAACACATCCCTATACGGATATGATGCAATTGTTGTACTCAGATTATAATAAAAAAGGGAAAAATGAAGTATTGAGTCAGGCCACTGAAACTACAATAGGTGCCTGGAACAAAGCTCATAGTTTGCTTAAAGAAAATAATATAATTTCTCCATACACACCTATTGCTTTAAATTATAAATTTGAACCTTCAGTTATGGACCAGATTTTTCAAAGCTGGTATGCGAGAGGCATTAAACAATTGAAACACGTTATAGATAAAGAACAGTTGAAGACATTTGTAACTCTTCAACAAGAATTTAATTTACCTAATACATATTATTTTCAATATTTGCAATTACGAAACTTCATACAGGTATTTTATAAAAAACAAAATAAAAAATGGATGTCATCGTTACTTAATGTTTTAGAGGGTAGAAAGGAAAAAAACTAATTATAACCATATACAAAGCACTGGCTGAGACTTCTTTAAAAGAACAACAGAAAATAATAAAAAAATGGGAAAGGGATTTTGGTATAAATATAACAGACCCCTTATGGCAAAATGCAATAAAATCATATACACACTGGGCTGGATATTCAAACTGCGCCCAAAATGTGCACAATAGCAGGAGCAAGCACAAGTCCATTGCGCACATGCGCAATAGACGCGATATTCAAACATGGAGCAAGGCAAATTGCGCAACCAAGCAACGTCTGAATATCGCACAACCTGCGCCATAGAGCAACCAGGAAGGGGAAGCTGAGCAGATATGATGCGCTATAGCGCAACAAGGCCAGTCCAGCTGAGCAGTCCAGAGGTGCCATAGCACAAGCAGAGAGCCCCCCAGCAGCAGAGCAATGGAACTGCACAACCAGGGAGGTAGGCAGACGCCCACCACCCATGCCACAGATGGGCACAGGAACACACTGCAGAACTAACAATGCACCCCCACACCCCAAGCACAGCATAAGTGGGGGAGGGACGGAATATCCACCGGCCCATGGGGACAAGCCAACAAAGCACAGCTGGGCCATGTTGCCCCAGCACACCCACTGGCAAGCTGAGACTGCCACACAAAGGGGGCGGACCACCCCTGCCACACAAAGGGGGCGGACCACCCCAGTGCACGTCAGCCCCCCCTTGTGCACAGCACACCCTGCACTGTGACCCCAAGACACCACCCATGAGCAGTGACCATCACTGCAGGAATCCCCATGCATCCCCCTGTCACACTGCAACCTCGTGTACCACAGAACCATACAAGCCAGACCCACCATGAGCACCCAGCAGTGGGTGGCAGCACACAGCAAGACCGACTGAAAGCCACTCCCACACCAGAGACACCTCCCCACGCACACACACACATACCCATGACAATACCACCCCAGATGCATGCACACCACTGCAACTGAGCACCTATAGCCAGCTGCAAATCAGAGACCACCACAGTATTCATAACAAAATATATATTTCTAATTAACATAACAATAACAATAGGAACAACCATAACTATATACAATACAGGGGTGGGGGTACTGGTACAAAGTAGGGGTGGGTAAGGGGCAGGGGTGAACAACTGGGAGAGGGAAGGCAGGGTGTGAGGGATGGGTAAAGGGGGGAGGGGAGGTGATGGGCAGCTACTGCCTGCCAGCCCACTCTCCATCCGCCTGCTTCTGGTCCCGGGGCCTCCTCCTGCGCCTAACGCCATGGCGATGCAGGTCCCTCAGGATGGCGAGCGAATCCATGGCCACCTGTATGAGCTGCTGGACCGATCTTTCAATCCTCCACAGGATCCGGACACCTAGGACAAGGGATCAGAGTCAATGGCTGTGACTGTTCATATCCCTGAAGCCCACCCAACATGCATGGCATACAGCCAAGTGCCCCACTCCTGTGATGGACTGCACCCACCCACAGTGACCGTGCACAAGACATGCCCAACCAGGCAGCAACAGCCATGTGTGCCACTGCACACACACACACACACACACACACACACACACACACACACACACACACACACCACCCATGTCCAGCACAGCACAACCAAGGCTGTACAGTGACGTGGCTATGCGGTGGGAAGGCAGTGCCACAGCCATGTGCCCAGTGCACGCATGGACCACCATTGACGCACTCCCAGACATGCAGTGCCACTGGACAGTGCTGACTGTCACATGTCGTGTGCATGGCAGTGTTGTCCATGGATGGTGGCCATGCCCTGCCCCCCCCACACAGCATGCAATAGCATTCATGATGTCATATCACTCACCCTCATTGTGCTGCTACTGCTGCTGTCGTGGTTCGTCACCACCACCACCACCAACACCATGCACAGCCACCGCTGCCACCTCTTGCTGCACCTCAGCCTGGGCCCTCCTCCGCTCTGCCACTCCTGTGGGAAACAAAAGGTGAGAAACACATCAGTGAAATCCCAAAGCAGACATCCCCTTGCCCCAATGAGTGTGCCTGCCCACCCAGCCAGACCCATACATCACATATCCTGTAAACACCGCCACAACCAACCATAGACCAACCCTTCCCCATGTGCTGGACACAATACACAGTGTTACCCATACGGACTATATAGGTGTATAGACGGCTCACCCACCTGGCCGAGGCACCACGCCCCCTCCTGGCACATGACTGTAGACGTGCCAGTAGTGCCGGCTCCCTCCTCCGCAGGTCACTGTACTGGTGCCTGCACTGCTCTGCGGACCTCCGCCGGCCAGTGGCCTCCTCAAGGGCAGTGGCCACCTGCTGCCACACATGGGTTCTTGCCATGTTGAGGGGTTCATCCCCAAATAGTGGGCCATGGTGAGGCTCCACTATGGCCACCATGTTTGCGAGTTCCACTGAACTCCATTGGGGGGCTCTCCTGTGTGCCATCCCTGCATGTATATAGTAGGCAATATGGCGCTCTGCAGCGTGGCAACCCCACGTGGAATTGTTGCGCAATACAACTCCGCTATTCCCTATCACGCTGTTGGTATAGTGCCGCCAGTCCCTATCGCACTGTTACCGAACAGCGTGATAGAGCTGCAGACATGCCATATGTACAGCGCCAAGGGGGGCAAAGGTCGGGCACAGGGTCATGGGTCTCTGGCGCAAGGCCTTGCACAGCACCATCGGACGTCTATGCATCCAGCGCGATTGGTCGCCTGTGTGCCATTGCCACAGTGGACTATTGCGCAGTTGTGCCACAGCGCCATGTAGTGACCGTGACCATTGCTGTAGCACCACTGGCACAATGGTGGCCATGTTCTGAATTGCCTATCGTGCACAGCACGTCATCAGCGCGGCAGACGCCTGCGTAAGCTACCTGGGCATGCGTAGTGTGGTGTACTACGCAGTCATAGAACTGCGCCATTGGCTCAGCCGGTTCAACCGCATTGCGCAAAGCGCAACAGTGCGATATTCAGCCGTCATATGCAAATCATCCGATCAGCCATTCAATGGCGCAGCGGCACGATTTGCATCTCATTAAAGTTGCTCCAGTCCTAATTTGCATGCATTGCGCTATAAATATGCGACACTGTTCTGCAGTGGCCATATTCGGTTGCTGCAGTTGATAGGTGAGTTGCATGCATTGTGCTGTTCTGGACCATGGCCTCAGAGAATTGCTGTGTACTGCACAGTCACAGGTGACCACTCTCACCCATACAGGCTGTGAAATGACCGAGCAAGGACTGGGTGAGGAGGATGATGGTGGGTGGAAGAGGAGGCCCAACTTTACGGAGGCGGAGACAGAGGCACTGTTTGAGGCCTACCTGGATGAGGAGCCACTTCTCAGTGGACAGCGGGGCACCCCTCAGGCCCGTGCTGCTGCATGGGAGGGGGTGGCATGTGCAGTCAACCTGCACGGCAGCCACCAGCGCTCTGTGCAGGAGTGTAAAAAGAAGATGGGGACCAACAGGAGGAGGGTGAAGGAGAAGGTTGCAGCCTTCAGGGCGGCATGTGCTGCAACAGGCGGGGGACAGCCGGAGGTGGTGCAGCTGACTCCGGCGGAGGACATGCTCACTGCAAGCATGCCACGCAGTGCCATTGAGGGTGTTCCTGGAGGTGGCTTCCAGACAGGTGGTAGCCCATCACTGCATGGTATGTCATGGTCAGGGGGGGAGGTAGTTCACATGCACTAACGTGCCCTTCCTTTCTGTTACAGATCCTGTGCATCTGCAGGGGTCAGCAGTGGAGGGCCTGTCCACTGTGGACAGCCATCCAGAGTTGGAGGAGGGACCATCCACCTCCGCAGATTGCCAGCATGCACTGTGCCAGTGTGCACGCCTGGCTACCTTCACTGATGTTGAGACAGGTGTGGGGAGTGCCCTTCCTGTGTCTCAGCGGTCTGGCATGCAAGCATGCCAGCACACTGTGGCTGTGGCACAGACCTGCACCATCGATGATGCACTGACCACTATGGGCATTGACGTGTGTGTCACAGAATGGACACACAGCAGGACAGCTCACGCCCATGGATCTAGCTGGTTCTGACGTGTGTGCCAGCATGTCAGCACAGTCCCAGGCTGTGCCTGTCAGCACAGGTGGGGCAGCACTGGTGGCTGTGCAGGTCACTGGCACTGTTGCGGCCACAGCAGTGGAACCACTGATCCCGTGGGCACAGCAGTGGGAGGGGCAGCAGCAGCAGTCACCCACCAGCACTGGGGGTACAGGGCTCAGGGGTTATGTAGGTGCACTGCCTGTGGACATGCCCATATCTGGTCCTGGTGAGCAGCGCCCACCCTCAAGGGGTGCTGTACATCAGGCCCTTCCAGATCCTGAGGGACAGGTTGCCGATGTGGCAGATCGGCTCTTTGATGAGCACACCCGCCTGCTGCAGGCATCAGTACAGCAGCAGATGCGGGTTGCAACATCCGTGGAGGCACTGTGTGTGGCCCTGGAGTGGCACAGCAGGGACACCAAGAGGATCCTGTCCCGGACTGACCATTTGTGGGTGGATGTGACCACTGCCATCGACAGGCTGACACAGGCAGTGGTCGGTGTTGTGGCCACATTGGGCACACAGTCAGGTGCCCCTGTGCCACTCATACCGCACAGTACGCTATTCACTCCTCGTTCCCGGCATCATGCGACACCCACCCTGTTGACGACGGGTTCAGTTGTGGGCATCCCGAGCACCCCTGGTGCAGGTATGTTTGGTATGCTGCAGACCCCTGTGCGGACAAGGTCACGTTCATGCAGTGGGACCCCTGGTGGTCCATCGGTGCCACCCCATGTGGCCCGTGCTCAGCCTGCCAGTGCTGCTGGGTCTCGAGGGCCGCCCATGCATCCGAGGTGGCCATGGCACTGTGCGCATGACTGAGCTGTCTCCCAGTGCGGGCCCTGTCTGGTGCTGCCCTGTGTGCAATGTGTGTTTTGGTGGGCAGTGCACCAGTGGGTGCCCTGCCCTACACGCAGACACATGGACCACCTGCACACCCTCCCGACTGCTGTCCACAGGTGCGTGTGCATGATGATGCCTGCATTGCGCTGTACACCAAAGTGCAAGGGTGCCCAGCATCTGACACACGTACATGGACAGTACAGGTGGTGGTGGTGGTGGCATTTGGATGTGTGTGTTTTTAGTGTCCGTGTTACTGCTCTGTAGTGCACCTGACCCCTGTGCACTTTGTGCCTGGTGTGTGTGTGTGTGTGTGTGTGTGTGTGTGTGTGTGTGTCTCTGTCCATGTGGCGTGTTACTGTTCACCCCTTCCTGGTTGTATGTGTGTGCTTCTGTGCCCTGCCACTTCCCTTGCCGTCATGCACCCCTGGTGTGTTTCCCTGTGTGTATGTGGGTTGTGCCCTAGCCACTGTTGGTTGCACATGGCCCCATGACTTACCTGTGTTGGGCGAAGTGCTCCTCTGTGATGGTGTCCTGGTGCAGCTGGGCCAGCCGGATCAGTTGGGGGTCACGCCATCCAAGGGGGAGCTGCTCATCCCCATCATCACCAGCGTCACCAGCATCCCCACCGCTGTCCCCCTCCTCGACCTGTATGGCTATCCCACAGTCTTTGGCCATGTTGTGCAGGATACAACAGGCCAGGAATATCCCACAGGCCTTTGAGGGGCTATACTGTAGGGCACTGCCGGGGGTGTCTAGGCATTGGAAGCGTGCCTTCAGCATCCCAAACACCTGCTTGATGATGTTGCGTGTGGCGGTGTGTGCCTCATTGAAGTGTTGCTGCGATGGGGTCGTGGGCCACCGGTAGGGTGTGAGCAGCCAGGGACGGAGTGGGTATCCACTGTCACCTGTCTGGAGATAGTGGAGGTTAGTGTCTTGTTCAGGCTCATATTGCCACTAACCCTGTGTGCCACTCCCATAGCACCTGTGGCTTACCCACCCTTGCCCCCAATTTGACAATCCTACATGCATACTCACCCACTAGATGTCCTGTGGGGATGTCCCCACTCTTGAATCGATGGCACAGTGCTGATTGGTACCATATGAATGAATCGTGTGCTCTGCCAGGTGTGATGGCACAGACATTGATGATGCGCCCACTGGCATCACACACCACCTGGCAGTTGACACTGGAAAATCCCTTCCGATTCCGATAGGCAGCCCCATCAGGGCCAGGTGGCATGTGAACGGCCACATGGGTGCAGTCTATCGCCCCTAGCATGCCAGGCATACGTGCTACCCTGTGGAACTCCTGTATGTTTGCTGTACGCTCTGCCACGGTGCTGGGGAAATGGATGTATTCCACAGCATGTGGCAGCAGTGCGCTGAGGAATTGGGTGAGGATGCGTGATGTGGCCAACTGTGTTATGCCTGTGGTGTCCCCTGTTGGTCCCTGGAAGGTACCCGTGGCGAGCAAGCACATGCAGGCTGTTACCTTTGTCTCCACTGACAGAGCGTGACTCCGTCGTGAGGGTGCCTGCATCACATCACTGCACAGCTCACAGAGCCGCCTCAGTATTGCCCTGTTCAGGCGGTACCAGCCCACAATCTCTACATCTGAATAGAGCTCAAAGCTGATGCGGGCTCGGTACTGCCTGTTGGGGGCGTACCACCGACGGGCCCTTCCACGGCCATGTCCCCCTGCAGCATGCCTCCTCACCCCCCTCATTACAGCTTCCATGTGGAAGCTGGCACTGTCCAAGTCCCTGGCTTGTGTTCTCCCCCTGGCTGTTGTTGCTCTGTTACCCCCGCTGTTCTGACTGCTACCTCCACTGCACTGGGTACACCTACTGGCCTCTGCACTCTGTGGCCCCACACACCTTCCCTTGCCCCTCTTCTGTCCTGTGCACTCCCTGGCCTGCACTGTGTCACTCTGGCCTTCTCTGTCTCCCTGCCTCATGTGGCTTCCCTGTCACGTTCTTGCACCTCTTCCTTGAGCCTTTTTATTTTGGCTCATTTCCGCTATGGCGCAACTTCCGCCTGATCCGCTGTTGCGCAGTGTGCAAGCCTTTGAATATCGCATTGCGCACTTTATACATGGTTTCACCTCCTTCGGTTGTGCATACCTTCATTAGCATTGCGCTGTTGCTCAGCATGTTTTCTGTGGTGCAACTGCCTCCTGCTGAATATCGCAGAATGGTGCAATTTCGGACTTGCGCTGGCGCAACCCTATTGCGCATGGCGTAACCCTTTTGAATATCCCACCCATTATGTAAAAGCTAGCAAGCTTCAACAGATTCAAATTAACACTTTTTAGAACCTACTATACCCCCTCTCGATTAAATCACTTTAATGCTGCTATTATGGAAAAATGTCCTAGATGCACTACAACTACTGGAACTCTGATTCATATGCTGTATGCATGTCCATACCTTTCTAATTTTTGGCATAAAATTATATGGAATATTCAAGTAACATTAAATAAGGATATAGCCAATACAGCCCAATTGCCATTGTTAATGATTCCATCTATGTCACTTGATGCAGAACAGATGATTTTTACTTCAGTATCAACGATAATTGCTAAAAAATGCATAATACTTAAGTGGAAATATGGAAAATCTCCAATAACTCAAACTTGGCTTGACTTTATGATAGAGATTATGAATTTAGAAAAAATTTACTACATTAAAGTGGGACAGGCGCACAGATATAACAAAATATGGGCCTCATTCCGGGATAACATAAGATTGGGTAATATTGCTTAATTTAAGTACAAAACTTCGGTAGTTTTTGATGTCTAGGTCCCCCCTTCCTCTTCCACTCCTTTTTCCCCCTTCAATAATGATGACTAAATGTGCCCGGTATATGATAATCTATAGTGATTACCGAAGAAGGGCTCAAGATCTGAATTGTTGTGGAGAAAACAAAAAGAAAAAAAAAAAAAAAAGAAGTTGGGCTGTGAGCATAATATTATCCAGTGTTCAGTTACTGGGTCACTTCAAAAGGTATAGTGAAAAGTGTACTGTTATTGCTGAAAACTGTTTCTTGCAGGGGCAGAGGGTACATGCCAGAAAACCAGACCCTGTGGGTAAGTGTGGTGTCCATGAGCATATTATTAGCACTAATCAATAATTGTATTTTGAATGCCATATACAGTGCCTGTGAAACCTATTGTGTAAGGTCACTAGTCAGGGTTTTGGGTGGTTATAGCTTTCCAGAGAGCTGTACCAGTTTTACTATTCACCCACATACGCTTTACTCTGAGTGGAGGCACCACAGTCTTAGTTCTACTGTTGGTAGTCCATCCACAGTGCCCATTAATTCCAAATCCAGGACCCTCAACCTGCAGTCAGGGAAGCAGGCAGGGGTAGTAGCCCTTAATATAACAGTGCCATGGTTACACTACTTTATCCAAACACTGGGTTTGAGTGGAGAATATTTCTGGCTTGAGATTTGTGTACAGTGCATTAGGCTGCACATGAGTTACATGCATGCAGTCATAGCTGTCTAATCAGAAACAAAAGGGTTTGGAGTGGTATTTAAAGTGATAGCTGTATTGGCTATGTTCACAAAAAGGGGTTACCGAAGTGTGACATGAGAATCACTTTTCAAATTGACTATAGATTCATTTTAAGATACTATGACCCAACAGTGTTAAAATCACCATGTTGCAAGATAAAAGCTTTGCTGGTGCCCATTAAAAAAAACAAAACCTTGGTGTGGCCAGTGTAACAAGACACACCACGCTTGGTGTGGTCAGTGTGTAACAAGGCACGCCACGCTTGGTGTGGTCAGTGTGTAACAAGGCATGCCACGCCTTGGTGTGGTCAGTGTGTAACAAGACATGCGACGCTTGGTGTGGTCAGTGTGTAACAAGGCATGCCACGCTTGGTGTGGTCAGTGTGTAACAAGGCATGCCACGCTTGGTGTGGTCAGTGTGTAACAAGGCATGCCACGCTTGGTGTGGTCAGTGTAGCAAGATATACCATGCTTGGTGTGGAGAATATAACAAGACACGCCATGCTTGGTGTGATCAGTGTAACAAGACACCACACTTGGTGTGGTCAGTGTAACAAGACACACCATGCTTGGTGTGGAGAGCGTAATAAGACACACCATGCTTGGTGTGATGATTATAACAAGACACACCATGCACCGTGGAGAATGTAACAAAGGGACCAAACAATTGTTTACATGAAAAAAATTTACTAATATTGATCTAATGAATTACAATACACTATAAAGACAGTAACACACGTTTTTGTGTACTATACCTACATTCCTCGCAGCTGTAATATTTTACAACTGTACAATTTAAATTTAACATCAAAAACTGTTTTGTATCATGGCATAATGTGAAATATTTTGAATATGCAGAAGAGTTAGTGTCATTGATAGCAATATTGATTATCTGCAGCACCCACATCGATCTGTTTGCAAAGTGAAGAGTAGAAAACACTGAATAGTTTCAGTGTGCTGAACGTAACTGACACACCACTGTACTGTTAATTCAAGTACAGTTTCAGTTCTTCATATTTATTGTTTATTTTTTTTGCAGCTCTTCCAGTGGGATTGTGTGTCTGCCCTGCACTGCAAAGGTTACTGGTCCATGGAATATGCTTGTCTTCCGTACTGCATTGGTGTCCTGCTGGCGTGGCCATGACAAACTGCCATCCACAAGCTGACTTCAAAACTTGAAATGTTAGCACCTCCTGTCATCAACCATTGTTAGCTGTCCAATAAAATAGTTCTTCGAATAATAAACATAAAAGTTGTTGCGTGTTATGTGTTCCAATCTCTTTGCTACCAGCACAGCGGTCGAGTGAGCAGATGAAGTGGTTTTGTCGAGGCCATGTTTGGTGGGGTTGCTGCATGAAGTGTGGGCAGCTGAAGTATCTACTGGAACTGTTGACATCTCGTTGTTATGATGACCGGGCATTTGACCCAGCATTTGTAGCTCATCTGGTGCATTAATAGCTGGATATGAGGGTATTAGTGCAGTGGTAATATTGGTGTCTGGCATATCAAACCTTGAATCTGTATTTAACTGGGAGGGGAAAAGATGCAAGTGTGGAAGAAACATGGGTGCCTTGTAGATAACTCTCTGGCACAGAAGAAAAATGGCCAGGACTATCCCTCAGTTTCTTCACCTTCCATGCTTCCACTCAGCCAGTGTTTTCCCAGGTGTCATCTCCAGTTTGGCATGGTCTGTAGAAACAGCTATATCCCCGTATGGTGACCATGCCATCAGCCACAGACCTCACACTTTGTATTCTCTGTTCTCTGTGTCCCTGGTATCATCACTTTTGGTCCTTCATGCCTCTTCATGCTCTTCTCCCCAACCCAGAAGAATGTGCACAGAAAATGGGTGCACCCTTCAGTTGCAGGCTCTTTTGTGAGGTGCTGTTTACAGTATTAGTAAAGTTGTTTTGCATTGGCAGTCACTGCCTGACATGATTGCACAGCTCAACTGGCAAATGACTTTTATTATGGCACTCTCCATCGGAGGGTCCGTTCCCATGTCATGAACAAAAAAAAAAGCACTTTTTCAACAGGAAATCCATATCATGACAGTGAGCCTGATATGACATTAAATGCCTATTTTGATTCGTATTGACTTCCACACCAATCTGTGAACTGAACTTCTCTATCTTAAGTGAGCATATTCTTGAGATGTACATTGGCTACTTCAACAAAATGACGGACAGCATGGTGGTCATGTTTCAGGTCGCTGCATGTGCATACTAGGGACATGACTGTACCTGCACATTTTGTGAACTTGTAGTACGTTACTGTGGGGTGAATGATGGCCTGTTCATAGTGCCAATGGGCTGATTGAATTTCATCCTGAAACTTACAGGCATAATTTTCTGTGAAGTCCAAGACCATGAGGACCCAACCTGATGGCGTATTTTCTTTGAGAGTCCTGAACTGGCTTTGTTGCCATGATGATGCCACATGTAGGTACCACTCCAAAAACTTGATATACTCTTTCAGGACTTCTAAAAGTTTTGTTACTGCTGGTCCAGTGGCACTGAGGGTTGAGGTGCTGGATGCCACACCTCACGCCATGCCAGTGATCCAGGTTCAGGAATGAGCCCAGACCACCAGGAGTCAGCAGGGGAGAGAGAGGATTGAGCATCCAGAGGACTGCTCTCCTCCTTTGGGGAGGGAGGGATAGCTGTCCCACTTGCTGATCACCCTCTAGTGATGGCTGGAGGAATATACGGGTTGGGAAGCCCAAGCCGATGTATGAAGTTGGTGGGGAGGGAGAAAAAACAGGAAAATGGACCTGGCAGGCTCCATGATGGCCCCACCAGCACCTGTCCTGACACCCAGAATCTGGATTTGTGTTCCGAGGTGGGGGGGGGAGCTGGCACTCCTTGTCGTGGCCCTGTCACGGGAGGGCAACTGGTGGGGGATCACCGAGGATAGTCAGGGCGGGAAAAGGTGGGTTCTGAAACCAGGTCCCTCCAAGAGAGGGACTGGAGCCACCTACCAGGCTCCTCAGAGGACAAAATAATATAGAAAAAATAAAATTTCTGATACTGTGGTTGTTTTTAGCTTCAGAACTTTTCTGGTCTGTTTCACCTTTGTGCCATTTATGTCTCTGGTAATGCTAATACTTTCCCACTGGTACCATTTTATTTCTTCATTGCCATATCTGTGTAACAGCTCTTTGGCATTTTTTTCTATGGCATCTATGCTGCAATTCTCACAAGTCTTCTCAGTGCATTAATTTGCAAAGAATTGTTCACCTGGTGGCGTTGGGAACATGGTGATATCAACAGCCCTGTAGATATTTGGAATTGTGTTCTGTGGTACTTCAAGGACATCTGCAAAGTGATTTAGTGAGCATAACCTCAGGGCTGCATTTGTATAGTACTCACATAGGCACTGATCCAGGAGTTGCTCCTTGGCCAGTTTTATATTTGGTGGCCTAAGACGGTGGAATCTGGTTGCCCCTAATGTTTTTCCTGGATTTTGTTGACAGAAATCTTGGCAGAGACCATAATGTGGCTTGTCAAGAAAAGCCTTATTTTTCCCTGTTCATTTTGAAAAGACCTTCTTGTGAGGTAGAGGCATAGATGAGGACTCTAAGAAATTTTCCACCTTCTCCACTGTTTAAAATGCTGACCTGTGCCTGTTGTTCCTTTTCTCTCATTGGTTCTGGGATGCCCTCATCATCTGCCTCCAACTAATTCCCAGGGTTCTGCTTGAACATCTGAGCATACAACACTTTGAGTACCAGAATATAGCTGGTGAAGGCATTTTCACTTCTCTTTGTTCCTTGGAGTTCTGATGTTGGAAATCAGAGATTTTCTCCTTCATGACCTCCACCAGCTTATCATGGAGGTTGGTGCAATAGGGAAGGCTCAGGCTGTCCATTGATAGGGCACTGCATTTTGCAGGGCAGCAGGATGAAATCAGTTTTGATATTGTTGTGGCAAATCATCTTGGTGACTGTGGAAGTCCACTACTACATGCTCTTTGAAGCACTTTCCTGGTGGTGTTGCTTGATCTGTTGTCAGCCAATGGGGTTTCATTTAGGCTTTCCTTGGGTAAGGACAGAGGAACTGATGTGGTGGTGGTGGGAGAGGAGGTGATGATGGTGGTGGTGGTGGAGGATGCAGTGCTGTTTCACTCCTTTTCTTTCTTCTTCCTTTACATTGGTTGTCTTAATTTATTCTTCTCTTTTTTCTTATGCTGAGATTTTGCTATGCCTTTTTCTTCTGTCCTCCCTCCAGCATGCTTATTTTGTTCCTCAGCTCTGGTTGTTCTCGTGGCTACAGCAGAGCAGGGTGCAGGCTCTGAAGGTTGGTTCTTCTTCCATTCTCTCATTCTCTGCATTTGTAGCCTTGCTTTTTCATCATAGGTTTTGTGCCTCTCATCATGCATGGAAGTTCTGTAAGCTCGTGAGCGTGCTCTTAATTTCACCAAATATTCTTCATGATGGGTGGGATCATTTTTCAGGTTATCTCTGTAATGCTGACTTCTCTACTTGTCTGACAGTGGGCAGGATACATTCTTTAGTGCATCTTTCAACAGCGGTGCAGCAGATACTTGCGGTCCTCCTGTCACACACTCCACTGCTCCAGTAATCTTTAAGTAAAAGACGATTTCAGTGAGGATTTCCCCCCAAAAGCAGTGCACATATTTCGGACTGAAGGACAAGGGCTGCACACTCTGCATGATACTTTGGATTGAGGGAGACATGCCACACACTGACTGAAGGACAAGGGCTGCACACTCTGCATGATACTTTGGATTGAGGGAGACATGCCACACACTGACTGAAGGACAAGGGCTGCACACTCTGCATGATACTTTGGATTGAGGGAGACATGCCACACACTGAACATTTTGGACTGAAGGAGAGAGCATGCACTTTTCACATAATACGGCTGCACGAGGGATAGGAGCCACATTCATGAAGTTCAATGAACTGAAGGAGAGAGCATGCACACTCCACATTATTTATTAGTTTTTGATACCTAGTTAGATTTAGCCATAAGTATATGGTAGCTCAAGGGAGAGGAGAGACACAGTGAAGGCACAAATTCAATGAACTGAAGGAGAGAGCATGCACACTCCACATGATTTATTAGTTTTTGATACCAGTTAAGGTACACTAGGTATAAGTATACAGTGGATCAAGGAGGAGGAGAGATGCAGTTAATACATTCAATGAACTGAAGGAGAAAGCATGCACACTCCACAAAATTATTCATTTTAGATACCACGTAAGATACACTAGGTATAAGTATACAGTGAATTGAGGGAGAGGAGAAACACCGGTAATGTGGCAAACTGAAGCAAAGATCATGCTGTAGATCTTTTACACTTAAAAACAACACACATGCAGTACACTTCAGATAAAACATTAACAAACCAATATGTTGAGCCAATTCCAAAACAGTTCAGCCAAAATACAATGACCAGGTCCCAGGCCAGCATTACCACGCCACCTTTTTTTTTTTCACCTCCACAACCAAACAGTTCAGCAAGTGCAATGCAGGCAAGTTTAAACATTCACATTTGGTCATACTGAGAGCAGTGCCAAACATCTAAGCGTCAAATGACCTACAAACTGCCCCCTCCCCAAACTGCATGGTGCTCAAGATGGCCAAACGTGAAGGCAAAACAAAATCTGGCAAGAGCTGATAGGGCTGCAGCTGAGGAATTTAGGGTAAAAATATTGTAAATTACCAAAGCTACAAGTATGTATTTGCAAAATGTAACATAGACTCATAAATGTGTTAGTTTACATAGAAACATAGAAACAAAGATTTTGACAGCAGATAAGGACCGCCTGGCCCACCTAGTCTGCTGATTTCCCTACCTACGTAACTCCTGATCCTAAATGATCAGCAGCTTACCCTCTCTTTCGTACCACTAGGGTTGCCTTCTGTCTATCCCATGCATTCTTGAACTCACCAATTGTTTTAGCCTGTACAACCTCTCCTGGGGGGCTGTTCCATGCATCCACCACCCCTTCTGTGAAAAAAATACTTCCTCACATTTCTCCAGAGTCTCCCCCCTCTAGCCTCATACTGTGACCCCTTGTTCTTGCACATCCTTTTTTTGAAAGATGCTGCCCTCCTGGACCTTGTTGATTTCCCTGTGGTACTTGAATGCCTCTGTCATATCCCACCTCTCCTTCCTTTCCTCCAGGGTATACATACTGAGGTCTTTTAGTCTTTCCTCATATGTTTTCTGGTGCAATCCTTTCACCATTTTTGTTGCCCTTCTCTGGACTGCCTCTATCCTGTCAGTGTTCTTCTAGAGATGCTGTGTCCGGAACTAAACACAGTATTCCAGATGTAGCCTCACCAGTTGGGTTTGTAATATTCTTACACAAAATTTTCAACATAGCCTTATCATGACTCTGCTTCATGAAGTCCGGCAGACAAAATGTTCAACTTCTGGCTTAAAGGTGCTTTTGCACAGGGACTGCAAAATCAACTTTCGGGACACAAAAACACATTTTGTGCAGGAGTTGAAAAATTACAGCTGTCACATTCATGAGGTGCTGTAAAGAAATGGCTATGTTAAACATTTGGGGTAAAAATATTGAATACTGCTGAACTTACTAGCCTGTGTTGACAAAAATCAATGTTTTTTAATGTTTAGACAGCTGCAATTGTTGACAGTACCTGCAAGGCAGTTTATGCATTTTGAAGTTTGTGTTTCTGTGCATTTTCTTCTTTTACTATCATTTCTATTCCATTACTTTATTACTGGATTCTCATTTTTCAGTGATTTAATTTGATCTGTATTGGGCATTTTTCTTTCAACCACCCACCTACCTCCCGCACCTAAAACACACAGACACACAGTTGAGAGAGAGAGAGAGAGAGAGAGAGAGAATGAGTGTGTGTTTGCCTGTTTTTGAATAGAGTGGTGCTAGAGAGAGAGAGAGAGACAGACAGAGAGAGACAGAGAGAGAGAGATTGCCTGACAGCGCCAGGGAGAAAGGGCACCAGCCACCATTTAATGGAAAGAGAGAACACCCACCACTGCAAATGGATCACACATTTGGGGGAAGGGGTATGATGCAAGTCATGAGTGAAAGTCTGGTATCTGACAATGTGGTAGAAAACCCAGGGAGCATTTGTGTTTTCAAGCACAGACTGGACTATGGCATGTCAAACCATAGTTTATTATACTTGAAATGACAATTGTGCAGAGTAAATAGTGATGCTATATGTTATGCCACCTCCTACAGAGCAAGACATAAGGCAGGTAAAGCAGGATTAAATGAGTTTTAAACAAGCAGCAGTACAGTTTAAAAACAAAAAAGGGAAAACATTGCATTTAGTCTGGACCGATCTGTTGGCTGAGACACTGAATAAGGTTTATAAGAGATAAGGAAGGGAATGGGAAAACTACGATCACAAACCCATAACAGAAACACCTGCAGTCCATAGTGAGGACAGTAATTAATGAATTAATATAATTAAAGTGAACTGACACTGACAAGTCGGTTTGTCTGGAAGTTTAATGTTTGGGGGTAAAACATAGAAACATAGAAATATAGACTTTGACTGCAGATAAGGACCACTTGGCCCATCTAGTCTGCCCATTTCCCTACCTACAGGATAGGCCACAGATCCTAGCTAACCAACTGCCTATTTCTTCCTACCCCCCACAAGAATTGCCTTATGTCTGTCCCATGCATTCTTGAATTCTCCCACAGTTTTAGACCCCATGATCTCCTCGGGAAGGCTGTTCCATGCATCCATTACCCTCTCTGTGAAAAAATACTTTACTTCTTCACATTGCCCCTGAACTGCGCCCCCATCTGAATTATTGCACAATGCATATAAATAAAAATACATATTATTTAAAAAAAATGTTTTCTTTTGCCCTCTGACTTCGGAGGGACACGGCAATCTTTGGGTCTAAAACTGATCTGCCTGTTAACTAAAGCGCACCTCTGTTTCTATGCTAAATTTAGCTGATCTATTTATTTTAAACTAAAATAATTTCCTTTTCTGTTCCCTTCTGGTAAACGCTACTTGGAACATTCTTTTGCCTTTAAATGTACTGGACGGAAACTTCTGTAAGAAGCAGCTTTGCAGTATAGCGCTTACTCGGGATAGAGTTTCTAACCTAAGAGAAACAGGCTAGAAACTCTATCCTGAATCAGGGCTGCACTGTGAATCCGCTCCTTACAGAAGTTACCCTCCAGTACATTTAAGAGCAAAATAATGTTCTGAGTAACATTTACCAGAAGGGAGCAGAAAAGGAAAGTATTTTAGTTTAAAATAAATAAGTCAGTTAAACTGAAGAAGAACAAAGCTACGCTTTAGTTAAGAAGCAGATCCATTTTTGCCCCAAAGTTTATCATGTCCCTCCGAAGTCGGAGGGCCAAAGAAAAAAAAAAAGTGTTTTTAAATAATAATGTTTTATTTACTGTGCCTGAAGCAGTGACAAAAGTCTTGAACAGCATACCATTTGGCAAGCCAGACATTTTCTGTCCTTGCATCAGACTAATCGTGTGTTTATGTGTGAGTGTGTGTAAGTGGTGGGGGGGGGTGCTCGATGCTCTCTGTTTCTCTCTCTCTCTCGCTGTCTTACTGTACCACTTGGCATTACTGTTTTGTGCTGCCCCATTGAAGTACTGCCAGACATTAAGACCAATCGGCAGGCACAAAGTGTCGCCACATGGTTTACCCTGGCTGCTTTCTTACACTTTTTTTGCAGGATGCAATGTCTTGCTTCCACCTCTCACCCCAGACATAGGAGGGATGCATGTGGACAGGAGAGACTGAGACAGACAGCATGGCACATCAGGTCTCTATAGGCTGAGAAAGAAAGAGAGAGAAATGCTTTGCTTCATGTCACTGGGAAGAGTATGTGCTGACCGACAGAGCTGTCACAAGTGCTGTGAGCTGCTACTGTACTGCTGCAACTCTCTCCCCCTCTCCTTCTCTCACTCTTCGACTTTGCCAGTGATACTGAAGCACTCTGGCCGGATCGCCGCATTGAGCATTGTGTACCATACTTATGGTACTGCGTGTGCAACACCGGAGATGATGGCTGCACTCTTAAACTTCTAAACAGAAACATGATTTGATTTAATTTTGTTCCCATGCACACTACGGTTACTCTCTGACTCTGTCTCAGTGGTTGCAGTGCCTGCTGTCTGGGTGAGGGAACCAGGAAATCCATCTAGAAACACAGAGTTCTGCAGGTCAGTCTGCTCCAGTCAGGGACATGAATTGGGGCTGGAGGGGTAGGGTGGTGCAGCACACAGTGCGTGGTTGTGGGAGGGTTTGTTTTTGAAAGTCAATCCGCGTTCATTAAATCATCGGAAGGAATGCAGAGTCCCTTTATTCACTGATCATAAAAGGACTGCAGGGCTATGTCTACTAAGCACACCACTTTTTTTCACCCTCACAAACAAACAGATCAGCCAAAGCATTGCAGGTAAGTTTGAACATTCATAGTTGATCATATTGAGAGCAGAGCCAAACATCTAAGAGCCAAACAACCCACGTAGTGTCTCTCCCACCCCCAGCAGGGTAGCTGCACGGTGTTCAAGATGGCTGAATGTGGGCAGGATTACCAAATTCTGGCTACCAAACACATGTGGACAAAGGGCAGATTTACCATTACTGCAGCACAAAAATATCACAAAAAACACCTTTGGTTCACGTGAGTTTGGGCATGCATCTTTGGCCATATTATGGCCAGCACAGAAAATGAACAGAAGCAGTCCACTACTCCTAGCCCCACCCCCCAACACATGGCCACAAAGCAGTACAAAGACATGTTAAACATTGCCTAATAAACACAATCTAAACAGCAAGCATATTTGTGGCAAAATTAATGTACTGGAACCCACCAAACTCAACTAGCACTCCGCTCTGCACTGCACTCAGTTGCACTTAAACACAGAGCGTGGAGGTGGAACAAACACACCACAGGGCTTGGTTTGTGAATTACATATTTTGTTCAGTTTTGAAAAAACAGAAACCCCCTGAAAAAAAGAGAGCTCTAAAACCAAACAACTGCTGGTTCCCAAAGTGCCTCCTTAATTTAGTGGCTCAAATTAAATTCCCATACTGCGCAAATGTTTGTCCCTCATGAGACGCATAACAAGGGACTTACCTTGTAGTGAGGGAATGGTGTTCAGATGTGCAACACACCAAGACTGTTCTTGAACTCTCTGGACACAGGAAAGGACTGATCATGGTGAAACAATGGCTTTTATAAGCCTAATTAGGCACTGCCAGCTTCCACCGGTGATTGCATGAAACAAGGAGTATGGGACCACTAAATGATCCCCCACCTGTGATGTGTGACCATATGTGATTCTGACACACCTCATCAGGTGGGAGGTCATGTTTCCAAACCCTTTGGCAGTGCAGGGTTCCAGCAGCACATTCTAGGCAGGAAATACAAGCTGGGAGATCGGGGGAGCAGGTGAAACTTACAAATAACATACCGAAGCACCACATTTTATTTGAGGGCCACTGTGATGAGTGTAACAAACTAACACACCAAGAGTTACACTCATCACAGAAAATTTGGAGGAATACTGGAAAAAACTGGAGCTCCTAAAGGGAATAGGACACTTATAAAATAAAAGAGCAACAAGTGATGTTTGCAGCAAGACCTTTATTGGCACATTAACAATTACCATGCCATCATAGTAGCCCACAAAACACATGGGCCCGGATATTCAAAAGGGTTGTGCCATGCGCAACCCACTGATGTGCCCCAGCGTAATATTCAAATGGGGATTGTGCCTGGCACAAATCCTGATGTGCTGGAGTGCATCAGTAATGTGTCTGGCGCAGGTAGGGGCGTGCCCATGCAGCCTCCGCGCCTGATATTCAGCCGGGATGTGCTGAGTCCATGCATGCACAAGCCCTACTTGCACTGCACACAGGTGAGCCCAAAAAAAAAGGAACAACGGCTGGCCACCCACAGGTGAGCTGCTGTATTGCAGGGCGCAACATGGCAGCTACCACCTGTGGGTGGCCACCCGAGCTCCGGCTGCACCTTCATGGTGGCACCCCCCCATGCCTGATCGCGGGCATCTGTGTAAATAAATAACGTCCTATATCCCTGGTGGTCCAGTGGACCGCTCGCAGCCCGATCGCGGGCTTAATTATAATAAAATGCACTTCCTATATCCGTGGTGGCCCAGTGGACTGCTCACAGCCCGATCGCAGGCTTAAGTATAATAAAATGTATGTCCTTATCCCTAGTGGTCCAGTGGACGCTTGCAGCTAATCGTGGGCATTAGTATTAAAATAATAAAGTCCAATATCCCTGGTGGTCCAGCGATACCCCTCCCCACCCGCCCACTGAGCCCCACTGCCCTTCCCCTGGTCAGCAGCGAATGGCAGCACCCACCCACCTGCTGCCCCACCACCTGCCGACTGACACCATGGGTAGGACTGTCGCCCATTGGTCCACAGCGTGAGCCAATAGAGCGTGCAGCCGTCCATACTACACAGTCCAGATATGAATGGATCCAGTCACATATCTGGAATGTATAATGCAATATAGGCTACACGCCCGTGGCTCTGCTATGGACAATAGACTACTGTCGTGTCGATGGCGGCGGGCGGGCAGGTGGTGCTGAGCTGCCGCTGACCAGGGGAAACAGGGGGCTCAGTGGTCGAATAAACGTATTACCGCTGGACCACCAGGGCTCAGCCAGTTACTACAAATACAAATGCCCGTGGTCGAGCTGCGGTGGCACTGGATCACCAGAGATATAGGGCGTGTGTTCTATATGCTTAAGCCCGATCCGAGCTGTGGCGTCCGTGGACCACCAGGGATATAGGACATGAATATCTTTGTATACTTAAGCCAGCAATTGGGCTGACAGCGGTCCACTGGACCACCAGGCATATAGGACGTGCTTTAATATATACTTAAGCCCATGATCGGGCGTGTAGTGGTCCACTGGACCACCAGGGAAATGGGACATTATTTAAATCTACATATGCTTGCGATCAGGCAGAGGGGTGCATTGCCATGCTGTGCAGGGGGCGTCGGTCCCCGACGGCTGCTGCCTGGCAGGGCACCAGGCGCAAGTCACCGGGGATCAGCGCACCTGCATGCAAATGGGGCCATAATGACATGCAAATGGCCCTATTTGCACCTTGCATACATTATGGCCCAATTTGCATATGCACTTCTGAATATCGTGGTTGTTGCACATAGCACAAGGGAACTTGCGTTAGTGCATCCCCCTGCTCCACTCTGGCCACTTGCACTGGTGTAGTGCCACTGCGCCATGTGCACTGCGGGTGGCCAGGGTGCTATATTCAACGATGCTGTGCCATGGCGCAGCTCCATTGAATATCGCCCAGTCAAAGCCCCTGCGCAGCCAAGTTGCACTGTGCCCAGGCTTGCGCCACAGCCTGGCGCAGTCTGAATATTCAGGCCATGGTTTTCAATGTCATACTTTGCGATAGGAAAAATGCTGGAATTGACATACATTTAAAAAAAAAATTGGGGAATGCCTTAGGGTACTGATGTTATGTGAGCTATCTTTACATGTTAACACACATTAAATGCACCAATTTTCTGCGGAAAAAATCTTTTTTTTTTTTTAATAAAAGAAGAACAAAGTAATTGGTGCATTGGTAACCCCCTTTCATGAACATAGCCTATTCAATTATACCACATAAGCATTTAAGCAATAAGGCATGACAGGATGTGCGTTGTTACTGAATAACATCACACCTAGGGTGGGTTGAAGCATAAGGCTGCATTCCGAGTGCTTCCATCACCCAAGGTGTGACTTTATTCAAGGATGACGCATACTTTGGAGTGCCCTATTGCAATTATAATATGACTATAAAAAATCCAACGATACTTTAATGATTAAGCAATAAACATAAGAAACGCATGAGAAGTTATAACTTTATTATAATTAATTTAGACATAAAATAGAGATAAAATAGTCCCTTCAACAGCTGTACTGCATCCCTCCATATTGCTTACACTGACTGTTTTGTAGCTGATTTTATTACTTTGAGGTTAGCAGTATTTTTATACTCCTGCTTTTATCTCATTTTTCACTTTGCAGAATTGAACACATTAATATTGACAGTCCCATTTAGTGTCCCTATAGAGATCAATTGTGGTGTGGCAGAGGCATCCATATGGTTCTTTTCTGTGATTCTATGTTTTATTTTAACAGGAGTGAAGACTGTCCTAACAAACAGAAAAAACAAAACAATTAAACAAAAAGACATGCCATGGTATGGCACACCTCAGGTGTGGTATGAGTCATCGCCAAGTGCCTTCACTTCAACCAACCGAAAAGTGCCATAACCCCACCACAATGTACACCCTGGAGTGTCTTCCTATGATTATCAAATGAGTCCAAGATGTTGTTTTTTATTGGGGGATGAAGAAATGCAACAAATCAAAAAAGAAACATTTTTATGACTTTTTTAAAACAGTCCAAGCACGTCCCAGCACTGACATGCCATCGCAGGGTTAAATATTATATACAGCAAAATTCATGTATTTTTAATGAGCTCTAAAACCCTCTAGTTTCCCCCAGCTCACCCCTTTTACTCATTCCCTCACCTTTCTTTCTTCCTTCTTCTTTATAACATTCCCTCCCTTTTCTCTGTCTTGTTTATTTTCTGTCTTGCCAACATTCAAAAAATTGAATATTTACTACAGATAGAATGCAAGAATTCAAACCTCTGCTCAGTTTTGCTGGCAGAATGTTTACTCCCACTAGCACACCTGAGAAGGCCTTAGATGGAACCAGGGCTTTTGTTTTATCTGTAACAGCTTAAACAACACAGATTTCTTTTATTTATTTATTTATTTATTTATTTATTTATTTATTTATTTATTTATTTGTACATCAGTTTACAACCTTTGAGCCAGAGGCTCATTTCCAAAGGTACCTCGTCACATTGAGGACAAATACATTACATTACAGGCTCACTGTTACATCACACAGTTTCAAGTTGTAGTAAAAGGCAACCACATATATTTACAAACATTTGTAGAGCGAGAAAACCAGTCTAGTTACAGTGGTGCCGCTCATACGAGCTTTGTCAGTATGTGGTAGACTAAGTCACAACTAGCGACAGGTGCAGTTACATGTATTAAATAGCTGGTTCCACTGTGCAGTTTTGAAGGTGGAGATTGTGGGGGTGTCTGAGATGGCGGGAAGGAGCACGTTAAACCAGGATGGGGCTCTGTAACAGAAAGACCTCTGTCCATAGGTTGTCCTGGTTTTTGGGATCAGAAGGGTGGCCTTGCAAGAGGTTCGGGTATAAACCAAGGGTTGGGCTTGGTGGATGGAGGCTGTCAGCCTGGGAGGGGATAGCCCAAGAAGGTTTTTTTCGCTGTGAGGCTAGTTTGGTATTGAAGTCGTTCATCTAGATTAAGCAGCCTTACCATGTCATATAGCTGGCAAGTGTGAGTGAGCCTGGGGGCCCCTGTAATAAGCTTACATGCCTTATTCAGGATAAGGTGTATTTTATTGAGGGCGGTCGAGTCAGCCGCACTGTATACAGGTAGGCCGTAGTCCACCAGGGACAGTATCGAGGATGTAACTGCTAGTTGGAGGGCAACTGGGGGGAGACAGTTTTTATAGTGGTAGAGGATACCTAGCTGCACATTAGTGGCAGAGGCAAGTGCATCAATGTGGGTGTGGAAGGAGAGGGCTGCGTTGAAAGAAACCCCAAGGTACTTGTACGAGCGGACTAGTTCAAGGGGGGTTGTTTGGAGCTGGGGAGGATGTGGAGTGGGAAGTTACTGGCTTTGTTTTGGGGGTGGGCAAAGAGCATTGTTTTAGTTTTTTTGAGATTGATGACAAGTCTATGCTCTTTAAACCAGGTTTCAGCAGCATTAAAGGCGAGTTGTAAGGTGTCCTGAAAGGCGTTGGGGTTGCAGTGGGTGGCAAAGAGGACAGCATCATCTGCATACAGCAGAATTCTACCAGTGCATGCACTGGGTAGGGTGTTAAGGTAGATTGAGAAGAGTAGCGGTCCCAGGATGGAGCCTTGGGGGACACCTGAGTGGATGGGACAGGTTGTGTAAAGTGTCCCGTTGATTTTGACACATTGTGAGTGGTCAGATAGGTAGCTAGTGCACCAAGAGATCGGCCCAGTAGAGAGGCCATTGTGGGAGAGGGCATCCAGATGGAGGGGGTGGGAGACAGTGTCGAAGGCCTTTGAGAGATCTACAAACACTACCCCGGCTAGGGCGCCGGCATCCAGGGAGGAGTGTATGAAGTTTGAAAACTCAATTAGTGCCGTACCAGTACTGTGGCCTGCATGGAAGCCGTGCTGTTCTGGGCAAAGGATGTTGTATTTGGTTAGGTACTCAGTGATTTGAGTGGCCACCAGCTTTTCCAGGGCTTTGGAGAGGGGTGGGAGGATGGAGATAGGTCGGTAGTTCCCGGCAGTGGACCTGTCACCACCTTTGTGTATGGGCGTTAATATGGCCATTTTCCATGCAGATGGGAATTGCCCCAGGCAGAGGGATTTGTTGAGAAGGGTGGTGAGCGGAGCAAGTACCTGGTCCAGCACCCGACGTAGAATGCTGGGGTCCAGGAAGTCACTGCCAAGACTGTTGCTCTTTAATGCTTTGATCAGGTGCGGTCTGGCTTCCTGGTCAGTTACCAGGCATAGGTGGAAACAAGGGCATTGGATGACAGGGGCTGG
Organism: Neoceratodus forsteri; assembly: GCA_016271365.2. Classification (NCBI taxonomy): domain Eukaryota; kingdom Metazoa; phylum Chordata; order Ceratodontiformes; family Ceratodontidae; genus Neoceratodus; species Neoceratodus forsteri. The sequence continues at coordinate 290,091,157 of CM057456.1, forward strand.
TAGGGAGGGTCAAAGAAATTGCTAGGGAGGACCGAACTAAGGTCCGTGAAGGTTGTGTTTAGGAAATTGGCTATGCAGGCCGGGTCAGTCGAGGTAGAGCCTTCAATGGTGATCTGGGATGGGGGGGAGCAGGCACTCCCATTCAATTGTTTAATGTTGTCCCAGAAAGTTTATGCACACCCCCAGGAGGAGGTGAGCATGGCCTGGTAATAGTCATCCTTTGCTTTACGGATAGCCCAGGTGCACTTGTTCCACGCTGCGTTATATGTCTGTCTGTCAGCTATCCAGCCTGTTTCAGTGGCAAGGTGCCATAGGTTATCCCTGTGCTTGAGCAGTTGACGTAGGGCAGGGGTAACCCAGGGTCACACTGAGCCTTGTTTCGGGTTCTAGTAGGGGTGCAAGAGGTCACAGGCTTTGTTAAAGGTTTGGGAAAAGAAGGTGAGGGCAGTATCTATGTCAGGTGCATGCTGTATGGGTGACCAGTTTATCTGGGCAAGAAGTCATTTGAGACTTTTTAGCCCACCAGGTCTGAGGTGCCGGTGGAGTGTGGATTGGGCTTTAGGTTGGGGTGTGGGGGTCGTCCAGTGGAATAGGATAGGGGAGTGATCACTAAGTGAGTCCGGGAGGACCTGGATATCTTGGATTTTTTTGGGGTGGTTTGTGATGATTACATCTAGAAGGGTACTGGTCCCTCTCTTAGTGTTTACTCTTGTGGGTTGGGAAATGAGTTGTGTCAGATCTATAGACATGAAGGTGTCCTGGGTGGTGGAGGAGAAGGCGCTGAGCCAGTTCACATTTAGGTCCCCCACAAGGATGTGATCAACCTTGTGTTGGAGGGTAGCAAGATAATCGGTTAAGGATAACATTGCCGGATTTTGTTTTTTGGGGGGAATGTATGCAGTAGTGAGACATAGGGGGCCCCTGGTGGGGTCAGGCATAAGTTTAAGAGTGAGGGCCTGTCTCCCGTTTACAAGAGCCGGGGCAGAGAGTGCTAGCCCAGCAAGTGAGTCTCTGGTATAGATAGCACAGCCTCCCCCACGTTTGCCAACACGATCCTCTCGGTATAGGGTGTATCCTGGTAGTGAGACAAAGTAGTCGGGGGTGGATTTTGATAGCCAGGTTTCCACCAGTGCTATGAGGTCTGGTTGATGCAGCATGACCCACCATTGGAGGGAACCACATTTTTTGAGTATGCTGCATATATTCATGGAGGCTATGCAGAGACTAGCGGTCCCAGTTGGGGGGGCTAGGCTGGGTGGGGCCTGGGTTGGGATGTATATTGCCTGTAAGAAGTAATAGGAGGATCATGGCTCTGGCCAGGGGGTGGTGATGAGCAAGTTTTTGGTGGGTATTTGGGGGTAGGAAGGAGGCCATCAGGGAGCAGGGGATGGGCAGGGTCTGCAGGGTTGGGAGGGCAAGGGTGATTAGCCACCAGAGGGAGCCAGGGTAGGCAGTGGGGAGGTAACCTGGGGATGGATGCTGTGGGTAAGGGCATATGGTCATTGTAGGGTGGGATCTTATTATGTCCGTGAGAATTATTGTTAGGGCCAGTGTACCAGGTGGGCTGCCTGGTTGCAGGGTCATAGGTACCAGAGTAAATATGAGGAGGAGGCATTTTAGGAGGAGGTGGACTGACATGGTGCTTGCAGTAGCAGCAGGGCAGAAAGGTAGAAGTATTTTGGTTGCCATCCAGCAAGCGTAGATACCACTTTGGATTAGTGGTAGTGTCACAGACTCTGGTGTACAGGGTACCAGGTTCAAGACTCTGCCAGGGCAGCTGGAGAAGGGACCAGGGTGGGAGTTGAGCTCCGCATTCTGGGGCTTGAGGCACGCTGGGTTGGGGCCAGAAACAGGGTGAGAAATAGCGACTCCTAGTGGTCACAGAGTGTAGGCTAGGAGGTGAGGCTGGGGGTCAAGACATATGGTGAACTATGGGATAGGATGTGGACAGAGATTGGAAGAAGGTAGTGGAGGAGCGAAGTGGCCAGAGATTCAAAGTAAGTAGAAGCAGTGGAGGAGCGCAGTGGCACAGGCTGATAGATGGTCCCAGGAAGTGGGGGGGGAGGAGGTTTGTTAGGTGTACCTAAGGTAGGGGTCTGTGGGTCCCTCTAGTGGCTGGCAGGTATAATCTGCAAATGGGAAAGTGGGCACTTAGTAATTCAACAACCAGGAAGTGATGTCATCGGGGGGCAATCAATTAAGGGACACCCCTGGGTGGGGCAGACGATGCGCAGTGTTGTTGGGCTAACACCCCACACAGGTATCTGGCAGTTTGGAAGAGGTCTCCTTTACCTCTTAGCCTCCGCGATTCAAATGCAGCTCCAGGAGGGAGCTTTCCTGCTTCGGGTGGCTGCCGCGAGTGGCAGTGAGCTGGGAGGGGCAGTCAGTAGGCCTAAGTGAGCAGTAAGCAGGTGAGGATAGGAGGATTTTTCATGGTCAGCAAAGAAACACCATAAATTACAATTCTAAGTAATGTAGTACTTAATTTTTTAAGTTAGGTACTGGTGTGTAACAAGAGTATTATGAGGATAAATAACATTTAATTCTTATGTTTCTAAATTTAAGGCAGTTTTATTTTTAGGGCCTAGTTGAAGGTTTTTAGTGAGTAAAGGTGACAGCCACATTTGTGCTGGCAGTCAGGAATGGCTGATACTATTGATTTTATTGTGAACAGGCTACTGGACCTTCTTCCAGTGCTGTCGTCATGGGATATCAGCACTGGGTTCCAAGCTCCTCAGCCAATCAGATTACTGGATTTTTTGTAGCCACGTTATGATCAAGTGTAGTGCTTATGTCTGTGTTATGACATGGTCTGGGATTTTACTTGCTACAATATTTTCCATCAATGGTATGTTCTCCAGCTTTCAGAACATAAAGGAAATTGGGCCCTATTTTCAGTCGTTAGGGGTGGTGGGGCAAACCAGGTAAATAATGGATAGTCCATCCAACCCCCACCCACTAGTGCTATTCGCAAAAATTAGTTATTGTTGGGGGGGGGGGGCTGCGACAAAGATGCGAAGTAAATTACTGATCCAGATGTTAGAAGGTGTGAATGGTTTGAAAAGGTTCCAGAAACCTGATCAGTCAACCAGCTGTAAACTGGTACGGAAACATTTAACACTAATAGAAACTAAGAAGAATGTTACATAAATCCCACCACTCTCAGTGGGGTACCTTTCATGTGTAGCCATTCCAAACTCAAGCAGCAACAAGCATCACTAATGTGAGGGCCCTCTGAGAGCTCACTACTTAAAAGCTCCATCAGTTCTTCTGTGTCTCAAAATCCCTTCAAGAGGAAAAACACTACAATAACTGATAAGGTAATGGAGAAGTAACTAAATAACGCATGGCTTTTGCATCATAGTATATATGCCTACAGTCTCCATTGTAGGTGATGTGTTACATGCCTTCAAGTTTTATTTGATTTGCCAACATCTGGATATGATATACAACAGATTCTGCAGAAAATATGAGTTAATATACAATTAGATACTAATGTTATAAAACTGTGATTATGGTCAGAGGCCCAGTCTTATTGGATTAGTAATTTTTGGAGAAAGGGGAAAGAAGAAATTACACTGTATTTTGTATATTATTACCTTGAAAAATGTTAGGCAAAGGGTAATAACAGGCAAAATACAACCTCATTTCTTGCTTCCCCTTTCTCCAAAAATGGGTACAAAGTTGGCTAAGTAACAGAACTCAGAGGGTGGTGGTAAATGGAGTTCACTCAGAGGAAGGTAAAGTAACCAGTGTGGTGCCACAGTGGTCAGTACTGGGACCGGTCCTCTTCAATGTCTTTATTAGCGACATTGCATAGGCACACCTAACACATAGACTCCTAACACTTCCGATGGATACAATGGACTAAAATGGTGTGCACATAACAGGCTTGCACTGTGTATTGTATTTTACTGTCAGTTAGGTTAGCCCTATGAGACCATCACCTCAGGTTTTGACTGTCACTGTGCATTAATGGCAGTTATCTGGACAATTGAATTTATTGCACGATTTAAGTCTGACAAGACAGAATGATCCAACAGTACCAGAGAAAATTATGTCAACCCAGTGCTTGTAAACATTCACCACAGCAGGTATTTTCAGTCCCAGGAATGTTTGGTCTTATCAGTATCCAGGTCAGTTTGCTGTGGCCCTAAATGTATTTCCCTGGCCATGATTGATGTCCAGACTCTAGTAAATACTATCCTGGAACTTACATAGACCCCTCGCTCCCCCTAGTGAAGGGTTGGCTCTGGTCTCTGCTCCTTCTAGGCCTTCTTGGCCCAGAGGACTGACAGCTCTTCCTCTGTCTCCCTGGGTTTTCACTCTCAGGATGTGGACATGGATGACTCTTTTCTGTGGGGCTGGGATTTGGCTGACCTGGAGGAGCAGGAAAGTATGGACCAGGAGGACTACCCTCAGTCCTCCTTGGGTGCCTCGTCGGTACAGGGTGAACCTACCCCTGAACTCCTATGTTCTCCGCCAGATGATCCCACGTTTTTGGACATTATGATACACTTCTAGAAAACATTTGGGTCCCAAAGCACTGAGCAGGATGCTTCGAGAAAGAAGTTGGCACAGTATTTAGGTGTACTGGAATGTCCCACTCTGGTCATCCCCCCCCCCCTTTGGTGGACACCTTTGAAGAGGTTATTTGGGGTATTTGGAAGCAATCTTTTAAAATTCCCTCCAATCCTTGTAAGGCTGATAGACCGCCCCTACTTCGTATCTCTGCCTCAGGCGGACTCTGTGGTGATCAATGCCACTCATGATAGGTCTTCTAGACCTGAGCACATGAGTGCTCAACCCCCTGATAAGGAATCCCAAGAAATTGGATGTAATGGGGTAAAGGGTTTATGCCTCAGTTACTGTCTCTCCGTATACTTAATTACATGGGACACCTCCTGAAATAACAAGAGGAAATCCTAAAAGCCTCATAGGCACTGCCCAGTCCCTCCCTGTGGGTTTTGTCCAGGAGGATCTGACAGCCAAAATGTCTATGATGGCAGCTGTTTGCCACCACCTGCTCAGGGCCACCTATGATGCCATTGACACTGCGACCCATACGTCCTCGGCAGTTGTTTTGTCTTGGATGTTGCACCTGGCTCAGAGTGCCATGATTTTCACAGGACGTGCAGCAATCTATCCTTAACAGTCCCTTTTAAGGGTGATCAGCTGCTTGGTCCACAGACCCAAGAAGGACTTACAGGACTCGGGTTGTACCCTTCAATTGGTCTGGACCCAGTATCATCCAAAAGCAAAACCGGCCTTCAGGGGATCCTCCAGGGGCTGCCCCTACAGGGCACGTCCCAGTGCTCAAAGACCACCTACCAATAAGTGAAAACCTCAGTTGACATTGCTGATCCTGGAAATGTTCAGAAAATGTCCCATTACATCCCTGCTGCTCCCCAGCAGGGCCTGTCTTCGGCCTGAAGTTCTTCCTCCGGTCATGGGACTGGAGACCCTTCCCGCGGCCATCGGGGGCAGGTTTTCCCTGCACCTACAAGGGTGGCAAGCCATCTCCTATGACCTGTGGCTCCTGCAATTGATCGAGTCAGGATACACACTGGAGTTCATAGAGGTACCTCTTGCTTTGCCACCAAGGGTCTTTTATTACCCCCCCCAGACTAAGCATTGGTCTTAAGGAACAAAATCAATGCTTTGCTCACAAAACGTACCATCAAACCAGTTCCCCTTTCACAGAAGAGTACGGCATTTTACTCCCATTTTTTTCCTGGTTCCCAAATGGACGAGGGACTTAAACCCCCATTTGGATCTAAGATGTCTCAACCCCTATATCAAAGGACAGGGATTGGACAAAAAGAAATAAAGCCATAAAAAATGAAGGGTAATGAGTACCAATGCCCATAGTGTAGGTAAAAAGCTCCCTGAAATGGTGGCCTTGATGGAAGAAGGATGCCTGGATATCATGGCAGTCACAGAAACATGGCACACAGAGAACAATGACTGGGATGTCAACATACCAGGGTACACAATGTACAGGAGGGACAGGGAGGGAAGAAGAAGAGGAGGAGGAGTAGTAGTAACTATGTAAGGGAAGGGATCAAAGCAACATAACTAAAGGGTAAACAGGGAGGAGAGGAGGCACTGTGGGTGACCCTGGAGAATGGCACCACAATCCGCACAGGAGTTGTTTATAGACCACTGTATTATGGAGGAAATGGACAAGGAAATGATAGAAGGCATCCTTGGGATGACAGAGAAAGGGGAGATATTGCTGGTGGGGGACCTGAATATGCCAGATGTTAACTGGAGCACCTTTGCTGCAGCCATATCCAAGAGCAGGGCCATTCTCGATGCCCTACAGGGGGCATGCCTCAGACAGCTAGTTTTGGAACCCACTCAGGAGGGAGCAATCCTAGACCTTGTACTCTTAGATGGGGACGGAGAGAGGATCTCCGATCTTGAAGTGGTTAGCCATCAGGGAACAAGCGACCACCAAACAGTGTGGTTCACAATAAACTTAGCTGTAGAGTCAAGCCATACAAAAGTGAAGGTACTGGACTTCAGGAGGGCTGATTTTTGTCAAAATGGGAGAGTGCCTGAGAAAAGCACTAGCAAACAGGCCAGAAGGTGGGGTGGAGCAACAATGGGAAACATCAGGCTCACCATCACAAAGGCAACAAGCCTTTGTGTGAAGCAAATAAACAAATCAAATTAAAGAAAAAAACACTATGGTTCTCAAAAGAAGTGGCGGGGAAGGTAAGAGAGAAAAAGATAGCATTCAGGAAGTATAAGGAAACACAGAAGGAGCAGGACAGAGAACTGTACCGGTTAAAGCATAAGGAAGTGGGGAAGGCAGTCAGAATAGCAAAGGCCCAAACAGAGGAAAAGACAGCCAACTCTGTTAAGAAGGGGGATAAAACCTTTTATAGGTACATTAGGGTGCAAAAAAAGACTAAGGCAGGGATACTGAGGCTGAATAAAGAGGAAGGTGGTTGGGCAGACAGCGACTGTGAAAAAGCAGGGATACTGAATAAATACTTCTGCTCAGTATTCACAATGGAAAAGCAGGGGGAGAGACCAAATCTAGTCAATAGAAGCACTCTGGATAGGGGGGTTGATATTAGTCCTTTCACAGAAGAAAGGGTTCTGAAAGAACTCTTAAAACTGAAGGCGGATAAAGCAATAGGGCCTGATGGGATTCACCCCAGAATTCTAAAAGAACTAAGGGAAGAACTAGTAACGCCACTGACTATCCTTTTTAGTAACTCATGGGAGGATGGTGTGGAACCTGAGGACTGGAGGAGGGTGGATGTGATTCCCCTTCACAAAAGTGGGAGCAAGACAGAGGCAGGAAACTACAGACCTGGCAGTTTGACCTCAGTGGTAGGGAAAGTGATGGAATCACTTCTGAAGAAAAGAATTGTTGAGTACCTAGAGGACAGTGGGGCACAGGACCCAAGGCAGCATGGATTCATAGCAGGAAGATCATGTCAGACAACAAATCTAATTGATTTCTTTGACTGGATGACCAAAGTAGTAGACCAGGGAGGGGCTATGGACATGGCCTACCTAGACTTTAGCAAGGCATTTGACACAGTCCCGCACAAAAGATTAATAAACAAATTAGCCAGCCTTGGAGTAGGTCCCAGGGTGGTAGCCTGGGTAAAACACTGGCTGGACAAAAGGATGCAGCGGGTAATAGTAAATGGAGTCTACAGTGAAGAAAGGGGGTTACTAGTGGGGTACCACAGGGTTCAGTACTGGGACCGGTTCTTTTTAATATCTTTAAAAGTGACATTGCAGAGGGACTGGAAGGGAAAGTATGTCTCTTTGCAGATGACACAAAGATCTGCAACAGGGTTGTTATGCAAGGTGGGGTGGAAAGGATGAAAAGAGACTTGGCAGGGTTGGAGGAATGGTCAAGTGTATGGCAGCTTAGATTCAATGCAAAGAAGTGCAAAGTAATGCACCTGAGAAACAAAAACCCAGGGGAAGAGTACACAATGGTAGGTGAGATACTGACAACAACAAACATTGAAAGGGACCTGGGGGTAGTCATATCAGATGACCTAAAGGTGGGCCAGCAATGCGAGAAGGCAGTAAGGATGGCTGGGGGGATACTGGGATGCATAGGGAGAGGCATCACCAGTAGAAAACAGGAAGTTGTTGGCCCTCTGTACAGACAGTTGGTAAGACCACATCTGGAGTACTGTGTACAGTTCTGGAGACCCCATCTCCGCAAAGACATAGACAGGGTGGAGGCTGTCCAGAGGAGGGCAACCGAAATGCTGCAGGGTCTGCACCAGAAGACATATGAAGAAAGACTAAAGGAGCTTAAGATGTATGGCCTCGAGGAAAGGAGGGAGAGGAGGACATGATCGAAACTTTCAAATACCTCAAGGGAATCAACAAAGTCCAAGAGGGTAGCATCTTTCAGAAAAAGATGTGCAAGAACAAGGGGGCACAATGTGAAAATAGAGGGGGGATGGTTCAGAGGTAATGTGAGGAAGTATTTATTCACAGAGGGTTGTAGATGCATGGAATGGCCTTCCTGAGGAGGTCGTAGAGTCAAAAACAGTGGGGGAATTAAAGAATGCATGGGACAGACATAAGGCAATTCTAGTTGGGGGGGGGAGGAGGAAATAGGCTGTTGGTTAACTAGGATCTGCAGCTTATCCATTAGGTAGAGAAATGGGTAGACTAGGTGGGCCCAAGCGGTCCTTATCTGCCATCAAATTCTATGTTTCTTGGAACATTTATATGCAGCATGCTTTTGTCATGCTCTTCCAGATGTTGGCCTTCTATAAGGTCTATTAAGTTCTCCTTTTCACGTTCACTGTGCACACCTGCGCAGCAAACATTTTGTTAAGAGAGTAGCTTTTGAGGGGTTTGATACTGTCAGTTCAATGCAGAGTGGTCTGCAAGAGGCTTGTCGGTTTCACACCAGTCATTAGCCAGGCTGATCATGACAATGTTCTGGCTTGCTGAGTGGAAACTTCATGTGTTTTAAAGGAAATAACTGATCCAATCCTAGGTCCACTCTTTCCTTTGATCTATGCCTCCTAGCAAGCACAGCTGATCGGTCATGATTAGCCTGCTGTGGTTAAATTACACCCTGCAAAAGGAAAACATCCATTAATGTCTGTTGCTGCCCCAGCCCTTACTGTGTCCCCACCTGACCCTCCCATTCAGCACCTCCTCCAAACACAACACTGACACTGGGGGTGCCAAATCCCTAAGTGTTGCCACCTGAAATAAAGAAAACTCTCTTGCCATTTTTATGCTGGCTCGCGCTTGCGCAGCCAACATATAGCGATAGTAGCAGATTTTGAGGTGCTGTCACTGTTGGGCGAATACAGTGCACACATCAGAAGGTGCGTCCCTCATTCCTCAATCAGGCCGCAGGAGGCACTGACCTCATGCATGCCTAATGAGGCCATCACAACAAAGAAAAGGTCCGCTGCAATGAGAGTGAAGCTGTCATGCAGCGTGACCATTGCATGCCTCCCGTGGTGCAGGCAACATAGTGGCAGTGACTGCCACCGCTGCTGACAGACACAATGCCACAGGGGAGCCCACTCCCTGTTGGCATAATGTGTCTCCCCCCCTTTGTTGATTGCCAAGGGGGGGTGCCCAATCCCCCTCGGCATCATGCGTCCCCCCCAACAGTTTTTCTTTGCTGACAAGGGAGCCCTCCCCATTGGCATCATGCACCCCCCCATTTGTTATGTGCCAATGGGGGTGCCCAATTCACCGTCGACTAAAGCACCCCCCCACCCACAAACACTGAGGTGGCACGCTGAGGAAATCCCACCTAAAAAATGGAAACCGTCCCGCTGCATCTTTTTTTTTTAAAACCCTGTAAATGAAAACGGTCCTTCACCATCTCCCTGCCCTCCTCCCACAACCTGCACCCACCACTGTGCACCCTGCCTCCACCCACCCACCCCCACCCCATTCTTACCTCTGGAGTCCAACACGATGATCTTCAGTGGACTGGGAACACATCTGCACTCTTCAAAGCCGACCACGAACTGGGGAAATGCAGGTAAGCTGTATAATGGAATAAATAGGGTTTTTTCAACTTTGATGCATATCTCAGGCATTTTTTGGAAGTTTAGCACCAAATATTCAACATGGGGTTTTTGGGACCCCTCCTCATGAATTCCTTCACTGTCATGGTGTTAATCGGTCCCGAAAGGTGATTTTGCAGTCACTGAGCGGAATCACCTTTCAGGACCGATTAACGTCACTCCAGATTTTCAACGTTGCCATTTTACACGCTTCCTCATGAACAATACAGTTGCCATTCCCCACATCCTGCCCAAAATGTGTTTTCGTCCCTGTGTCACCAAATGGCATAGCCGCTGTGCAAAACCACCTTTTAGCTCACAAACTGATTGTGCCACTTCTCTTGAGGTGCCTCACAAACAGCCCATGTTGAAAATCTGGAGTGAAAATATCACCACACCCCTATGGTGTTAGGGTTCTCAACTGTAGCACCCCACCCAGTACAGACTGACAGGCTCCAGGGCTGTGACTTGGGATCACCAGATGTAATGCCATTGCCCCCCCCACCCTGTAGCCACTGACAGTCATTGTGGTGTGCCTTGCACTGTACGGCCACAAAATTCACCACATTCTCCTATACTGCACCCACGTCGGCATATTTCCTTATAGAATGGGGTAAGTATAATGCCCAAAGACCCCAAAGCACACCACGACACTTGTCAGTGTCTACAGGGTAGGGTGACATACAATGGCATGAGTGTTATAGCTGATGACCCAAAGGCACACCCCAATGCCTGTAGCTCTCCACAGGGTGAGGGTGGGGTTGGTATCACTTCAATACTTCACTGCCATTCCTATTATGCATCTCTACCTCTGGCACTACCAAAGCCAATGCCAGCGAGACAACATTCTGCATTGACAAATGCTTGTTTTATATACTCTGTAAAAAAGAAAACTTCCATCGATGTCTGTTTCTGCCGCAACCTTTACTGTACACCCGCCTGACCCTCCGACTCAGCACCCACCACCCACCACACCCACAACAAACATAACACTAACACTGGGGTTCCCAATCCCCCAGTGTTGCCACCTGAAATAAAGAAAAACAGCTCTTGTTGTTTTTTTGTAAATCATGTAAAAAAGAAAGCCATCAATTGATGTCTGTTGCTGCTGTTACTGACCCCCCCGACCCTTCCACTCAGCACCCACCACCACCACACACACCCCAGGCCCTTACGTACCCACCAGGGGTCCAGTGCCATAATTCTCTCTGGACTGCAGACATATCTCCTCCGCTCTTTAACACCAGACTGCGAACTGAAAAAATCATGTATGCAGTTTAATATATTTCAAAAGGGTTTTGAATTTAGTGGCATAACTTGGCCATTTTTTTAATATTTTTGTCCCAGATTTTCAACATGCCTTTTTTTGGGACCCCACCTCATGAACAATGGCAGTGAAATTAGGCAAATCTGTCCTGAAAGATGGTTTTGTGGTCATTGCATGAAATCACCTCTCGGGCAGGAGTTGAAATTTTTCTCTGCTCTTCTTCATGAGGTGGGGTCATAAGAAGGCTATGTTGAAAATCTGGGGTAAAAATATTAAAACACAACAAAGTTGTGCCTACATTGAAATTTACGAAGACAGGCTCATAATGTTGTCAAATTTCAGTATTTTGGTCCCAGATTTTCAGCATAGCCATTTCTTCACAGCACCTCATGAATGTGACAGTTGTAATTTTTCAAATCCTGGGCAAAATGTGTTTTCGCACGAATGGAGCAAAATCACCTTTTGGGTAGGATTCAAAAATGTTCTCAGCCCTTGTTCATGATGTGGGATCATAAGAAGGCTATATGGGACTTTCAATGACGTCAGCACCAAGCACAAAGGGTTAGTTTGGAGCTCTGTCCCCTGCCTGCAGTCACACTGCCCTAATTGTATTTTAAACCATTACTTTCTGAAAGTTTTCATTTTAGTGCATCTGTATAGTTGATAGTTGATGGGGAAATGATTGGGCAAGCCAGACCATGAGCAGCCTCATGATCCCCAGATCTCTGAGTCGGACAACTCCAATAGCGCAGCAACTACCAGCTTTAAAATGGCAATGGCTAAGGAGATAACAGGGTCAGGATCAGCGACGTTAACTAAAAAACAAAAGCTGGATATTATTTTGGATGAACTGCATGCTTTCCGAACTGAAACAAAACAGGAGGTCACAGAGGTCCGTTCTGAGCTGGCTCAACTGATGCAAACTACAGCCGATTATTAGATGTCTCTCTTGGCTCTGGATAGCATGCAGACCACATGGACAGGGTTGTGATAGAGGCTTAACATGCATTAAACAGTTGGAAGCAAAATGTGATGACTTGAAAGGGTGTTCCCAAAGAAAGAACATGCCCTTATATGGGTTTCGAGAAAAAGCAGAAGGCAGTGACATGATCCCTTTTTTGGAAGGATTCTTCCATAACAAACTGAGCCACCTATCTGACTTCCCTCTTGGGAGTGAACGTGCACATCGGGCACTCAGACTGCCACCGGATTATAACCAGCAGAGGCCCTGCCACATAATTCTCCAACTTCAGAGCTATGTTACTAAGCAGAAAATTCTATTAGGATTCTGACAATTAAAAGAGGTATTTTTCGACTGGAACAGAGTCTACGCAGAACATGACTACTCACCCAAAGTAACGGAACAGCGTAGAAAATACGGCCTGGTCCTAGCCATCCTTTGGGCCCACCGTCTGCATTTTCAGACACCCAATCCAGCCAGGCTGAAGATCTTGTACCCAGATGGTCCTGTTATGTACGAGACCGTTGCTGCAGCCATTGCAAGTTTACAGGAGCGAGGAATACAGATGCCAAAACCACAACGTCTGCCTCAGAGTTTATCTGCATATGTAGTGGCGGCCAAAGAAGTGTTTCTTACTGTCCATAACCTGCATTCAGCTGCCACCCTGAAGGATATTCAGGAAGTCCTGTATTAATTTCAAAATGTACCCCAGACTGAGACCTGATCAAGCTGAGAAGCAGTTTTTGTAATTTCCTTCTTTACAGCTGTGCTGTACTTGCTCAACTTATAGCAACTGGGACTTTAATAACCCACTAGTATTAAGTGGAAGGCTCTGTAATTTGGGTCTCTGGACATTACTGTTTGAGTAGACTGCTTGAACTACATTTTTACAGGGGGGCTGCTTTATTTGTCACTCCATAGCTGTTTCCCCTCACAGTTATATGCTCCCTAGTTCATTAATCACTTAGTTTTGCAGAAGGGGGGATTAACTCTGAATGGTATTTGATTTGATATGTTAAGGGAGTTCCTCCCCTTTATAGCTATGTTCATTAGGGGCTGTTATAGATGTTTTTATATCTGCAGTAGCTCAAGGCCCGCTCTGAGGTCTGCCTCCCCCACTGCCTAAACTTATCTCACCATTTACAGACGATCCCTGTGGATGGATATAAAAAGCTGCTCTGGTTGGGGGGGGGTGGGGGAAACCTCACCATGGAACTGACTCAGCTTAGAACCGGGCTGCTGCCACCTTCACAAGTTCCTACTGTGTACCGCATTGTTTAATTGACATTCCGTTGTGGCACTTCCAGGGCTAACCTGACACTTTCCCGGGGGAGGCTTCCTACCAGGTGCATTTCTTTTTGTTGTTAACAATGCTAGGATTGTCATTGGCAGAGGCCTTATTTAGCAGTAGCTGCTTATCCTGTGCTACCAATACTCATCAAGCCCCAGGATCCCCTCCCCATTGATGTCCAGGGAGTACTGCTGTGGATCTTGGTGCATAGTGCGTTCGCTTCTACACTATTATGCTAGGACTAGTGCCTATTAGTTCCCCCCCATCTTTACTGGAAGATACATTACTTGTTTTGTGTAAGCGGGGAACGTATTAGATATAATAAGGCCTATATGCTAATCTTCACCCTGCTGGCATATTCCCTATCTCCTCTGTCCCTTACTCCTTCTCCCTTTTTCCTGTGCAGCTTGAGTGATTTGCACTGTGGAGGCCTGCAGCTGTCGCTACGCTCACCTTTCCTCCACCCTCAGAGGGTGGCCCTGCACCAGGGGCCCCCACCACAGGCATTTAGAGAGCTACGTTTAGAGCTCTACTACCTTGGAAGTGCCTTAATTGGGTCCCCCTTTGGGAACCTCTTGTTCTAGTACCCTAATTCTGTGTTCATGTTGCACCAGATTGTTATTGTTCATTCACTGTTTAACTAGTTGTTTACATGTTTGTTGTTTGGACATTTTACAGTTTTCTACTGTTTCATAGCTACACCTTCACTTAGTCCTGCTTTGAAATGGCTAGGGGACTACAACTAGGTTTTTTAGTTTCTGCCCTACAGCTGTACCTTAGAGGCACGGAGTCTGACCAGATCTCCATTTCCTGCTTGTCTATCCCCTATTTATTCTATGTCTTATGGCTAACACACATACTACAGTATATTCCCAAAACGTACGTTGACTTAATTGTCCAGCTAAAAGGGCCAAGGTCCTATCTGCAATGAAGAAGTTTGTGTGCACTTCAATGAATGTAGAAGCTTATTGCTATGCATGTTTTTTTCTTTTGGATAATTTTCCCTAGAAGGAGCACCATTTATTCAACTCTGTTGGGTTAATCAAATTATTGATGCCATTTAAAGATATATTTGAGCCCACAAACAAATTTGTTTTTCTTGCGAAGTTTCATACTACTTTTATCCTGTTTCATGAAACACATCTTTCTAAATAGGAATGTCAGACATGACATACATTTGATTTTCCCTGGTTGTAGCCTCTAGAGGCAGGCGAAGTGCTCCCACTTCACTACGTGGAGCACTTCGCATATTGTCCCACAATCCGTGTAGTGCCACCAATGTGAAACGAATTACTCCGCCTCAAAATTAGGAATGTGAAGTGCACTGTTTCAATGGACTTTGCCTTGGTTTACTGCCTTCCCCTTAATTTTAACTGAAGTGCTATTGATTTGAATGGATTTTGCTTTGCTTCACCTGTTGCTATGTAAGGCAAATTTTACATTGATTCATGGGATGGCAGGTCACATGGGTTCTATATTGTCTTGCACAGCCTCAGCTCTGTATAGTGTGTGTAGTGGAAAGCTGGAGACAGTTTACTCTCAGAGCTCTGAGAATCAAACAATCGAAAAAGCTTTAAAAAATCACTTTTGATCCAATTATTTTGGTTCAAATTTAGTACATCGACTGTAGGAAACCCTTCTGTGTTCTGATCACCGAGTGTTGATTGTTTTTCTGTGCAGTTTGAATGTTAATTTAGAACATTTAGCTTGTGTACTGACAGACCCTGTTGAAGTGTGCTTTGGAGAAGGGGTGTATCTGGAGTGAGATTAACATGAGAAAGGCAGTCTTTCGAACTGTTTTGTACTAGTGTGTGTCAGTATTTGTGTATTTATGTACACACAGTAATACTTGAAGTAATTTTTAATAATTATTTTCTGTTTGTTGTGGTGCAGTGCATATTTTCATTCTGTTTAAAAGTTTTGGTTATATAGTGTACTGCACTGCTAAATTTTCTGTGCATTACCTGAAGTGTGTGAGTGTGTGTGCATGCCATCAAGTCAGACACAATTTATTGTGCCACACAGTAATCACCGCACTCTTAATCGGTTATCTGTCTGCTGTATTTGTTACTGCTTCCGTCTATCTAGATAGTGAACTGCTACTGCAGCGCCCCCTCCCCCCAACTAGCAAAAGGTGTCTTTTATTTTTCCAGTTTTTGATTTGTGTGACCACTGGTTCAGGTGTTTTTGTGCCTGTGCGGCTGCATCTCTTTATAGTGTGCAATCCGCGTCTGTGTGTTTGCATCTGTTTAATGCCCAATCTGTATCTGTAAGCCACAGTTGTTGTTTTTTTGCTTCCCGTAAACCCCACATTTTAGAAATCTCAATTTGTTGTGAATTTTCTGTGTAATCTCAAAAAATGCCTGCAAAGAGATGTGCAAGCAAAGATGCTTCTGGTCATGGCACTGCTGCCAGTGGCAAGAGTGGCCATGGGCATGGTAGTAGTATGCAGCAGAAGTTCATAGTTGATGCCAGTAAAGGAATTTCTATGACTATGTTTTTTCACAGCGCAGTCAGTAGCTTCAGTCATGGTTGGAGATGCTGTTGTCCCCACTGGTGGTAGTGAAGTTGCTGATGGCATGAGTATTGCCCCACATTCAAATCGTAACAACAAGTTGACCAGTTTCCCAAATATTGTGGAGTCTAAAGCTTAATGTGTATAACCACAAGGAAGGGGGGGGCATGATAGAAACTATCAAGTACCGATAGGGAATCAACAATGTACAAGAGGGTAGCATCTTTCAGAAAAAGAGATGTGCATGAACAAGGGGGCAAAATTTGAAGATAGAGGGGGGACAGATCGGGGGGCAGTGTCAGGAACTGTTTTTTCATGGCGAGGGCGGTGGGTGCAAGGACAAACAAACTAATGATCAGTGTTATGGTGTGAGAGCAGCAGTTGAAGCATGTCCATTATTTGGTCACCTCCATGTGCTCCAACCGCTGCTCCATGTTGTCAGTCTGGTTGTTCACATGGTCCAACTCACTCCACATCAGGCCCAAATCGGCATATGTGACAGGCATTGGTGCAAGGCTGCCACCATTACCTGCAAGTTGTGGAACAGCCGCTTGCTACATGGCACGTCATCCACTTGACACCACGTGCAGGTGGAGGCCATGCTGCCACCTGTTGCCCAGCAGGGCCAGCAGACACATTCCTGCTCTGTTTGGTAAGCTTGGCCACCGCACAGATTGCACTTCACTACACTGGTGTCCACAGGCAGTATAGTGAAGCACTCTCATACTAATGAGCTGCAGGGAGGACTGGGCACAGGCGGGGGGCCCAGACGTTGTTGCCGGCTGCTTCTGGTGCTCAGTTGGGGCCGGGGGTGGGGAAACCTACTGCTGCTGCTGCAGCTGTGGCTGCAACTGCTGTGGCTCCTCCCTCACTTCCTGCTAAGCCACTGGTGCAGGGGCATGGCAGGTGGTGGCACTGGTGGGGGGGCACTGATAGGTGCCATCGGAGGTGGTGCTTCCATGGCACCACTATCTCCTGCTTCATGAAGGGGACCACTAGCCTGGAAGGTGCTCCAGTTCAGATGTGGGGTTTATATTTTTTGATATCTCTCTGTCTCCTCTCAAACACAGCTCTTTCTCCCACACTAGGTAAGGCAAAAGTGAAAGTTTTTCACTCTCTTGCATGATTAACTTCCTGCCTGAAACATGTGACCTGCAGACTGTGAGCCATGTAGGCTGTTACAATGCTCACTCTCTCCACCTTTAAAAGAAAATAAAGCAAAGTAATGTGGAGTCATCATCATGCAAAGTCATTATGACGCGAAGTGGTGAAGTACTGCATTTCAATGGGCACTTCGCATAGCTATATGTCGAGGCAGAGTGGGCCACTTCGCCTCTGCTGCACTAGAGAAGTTAAACTTCGCTGCATCTCTAGTAGCCTCTTCCTATAAGCACAGGAAGTGGCATGGCACAGCTATCCTGGTTCCTAAACAAACACCCTTTGAGAGCACCTCACCCTATGTTGACCCATCAGGAACACCTGGAAATGGTAACAGAACAGTATATGGGGAGAGACATTACACTGGCTAGTTTATACATCCTACATGGAGCAGATGCTTCGGTGGTCCAGTCTCTTCTTAATACCAAACTTCTGCATCAAAAGGGCCTTCTCCTTATAGGAGGAGATTATACCCAATGCTATCGGTCAATTTATTGATCCTCTACATCTGCCAAAATGAATTAGTGGAGTACTACACCCCTCGCACACTTAAACTTGGTAGGTGCTGGTTCATCGCAGATTTTCTCTCTAACTACCAACCATGAAGTGGTACATGTCACAACCCCACTCAGCAGGTCAAGCCCTCTGCTTCCACAGTGCCAACCTCCGAGTGCAGTATTGTGAACAGTTAACAGAACAGGGTAACCCTCCTGTCTGTTTTGTTTGTCCGAATTACCTTTGGTCTCAAGTTCTGGAGGGATTCAAACTGCGAACCTCTTGCTAGCATACCCAGTGTACAGGCTCAGATAATTCTGCTGTTCGAGGGGCCAGATATCTTTTGCCTATGGGCACCTAACCAGATGTACAAAATGAACCCTTATAAACTCTATGAAAGACCTCAGATAAACTCTTACCTTTTCCCAGTTTGGTATTACCATTAAGCTTTGTACAGTGTCAACTTTAACCATACATGCTTCACTTTTCAAAGAAAGAATTTCAAAGGCACACCAAGCAGTCTCTTTAAATAAAGGTTTACTTTAAAATAGATAAAAAATGCAAAATATAAATACAGAACAATATATCACAAAACATACAGGCCCAGATATTCAAGGCATAGCGCGGTGCGCAAACCAATAGCACTGTAATAGCGCAGGAATAGCATGGAGCCACCATATTCAAAGGACCATTTAGCGCACGCTAACAGCAGTAGTGCGGGGCAAACCACTAATGTATGCAAGGGGCAACAGGAAGGGAGGTGGCCCACGAGGGATGCGCAAAGGGATATTCAAAGGCCCAGTGCCGCGCTAGGACACATAGCGCGACACATAGCGCGGCGCTAGTTACCGCCTATAAAAGGCTGGTCTTAACCCAGGGCAAAACACAGAGGAGGAGAGACCAGAACAGGAAGTGGGAATGTGTGCAGTGCCTGTAGCAGTGATGCTGCCATTGATGGCAGCTGTAGTGGAGGAGGAGGAGGAGGAGGAGAGGGAGCAGGCACAACATGGGCCACAACACAGGCCAAGGAGACGGCATGCTGCAAACAGGTAGTACCGGCTCAGGGTCTCCTTCAAGACACTGCCTGATGACCACATCATTGGCCGGTGCAGGATGAACAGGGGAATGTTGAGGCAGCTCTGTGAACTCCTGCATGAGCAGCTGCACCCAAATACCAGATGCAGCCATGCCATGACAGTGGAGGAGAAGGTGACAGCAGCGATGTGCTTCCTTGCCATAGGGACGTTCCAAAGACCAACGGGGGACACCATCGGGGTATCGCAGTCTGCCACCTCACGCCTCCTGACCCAGTTCCTAGAGGCTTTCCTGCCACATGCTGGGGAGTTCATAGTATTCCCCAGCATGGCAGCAGAGTGCAGAGAAACAATGCAGTGGTTCCATTGGGTTGTGCACCTAATATCCGTACTGGATGCCATTGACTGCACCCATGTCCCCATCCGTGCACCACCTGGTGATGGCAGTGATGTGTACATTAACAGGAAGGGGTACCACTCCATCAACTGCCAGGTGGTGTGTGATGCGGATGGGTGCATCAGCAATGTCTATGCACAGTACCCAGGCAGTGCCCACGACGCATTCATCTGGCACCAGTCCCAGCTGTGCCAAGCATTCGAGGAGGGCAGAATAACCAGTGGTCAACTAATCGGTGAGTAGTAGCATACAAGGCATACACACACCAGCATGCATGGAGGCAGGCATTGCAGGCCAGGAAAGGGGTGTGGGAGGGCTACACAGGGGTGCAGGACAGCATCCGACAGACTGCCGTACATCACTAACAGGTATACATCCCTTGATAGGGGACAGTGCCTATCCCCTGTGACCCTGGCTGCTGACATCAGTACTCCGACCGGCTACAGTGGCCGAGGAGATGTACAATGAGGCACATGCCAGCACAAGGAACATCATAGAGAGGGTGTTTGGCATCCTGAAGATGCGATTCCGATGCCTAGACACATCAGGCGGTGCCCTACAGTATACACCTCAGAAGGTATGCCCGTATCTTCCTAGCCTGTTGTGTGCTGCACAACATGGCAATGAACCATGGGATACAGGCACCTGAACCTGAGGGACAGTCTGACAGTGAGCCAGAGCCAGCAGTCAGGGTCAGGGGGATAGTGGAGCACCTCGAGAGAAGTGACCCTCGCATGGCACGCAGGGACATACAGCAAAGGGACAACATCATCAGGACACTGCAACAGACAACAGGGTAAGTACAGACTACACAACAACTTGAAAAGGTACAATTAATAATGACTTTAATGTGCACATAGACACAGATGAGTGACAATAACAATACCAACAGTAAACCTACACAGTGGATCTGACAACATGTGTGCATGTGTTGTGAGTTAGGGGTTGTGCAGAACATGCGTGGGGGGGCCAGACACAAATGGTGTGGTGTCGGTGGGGAATTGTGATGTGTGCCGTGAGGGTAAGTGATGCAACCGTGGCAGTGGAGGTGTGTGTGTGCATGTGTGAACGTGCATGTGGGTGTGCCTATGTGGCAAATGTGGGGAGATGAGTGCGCTGTGCCACATAGTCAGCGTGGCCATCAATGACGCCTCCCACCATGCATGTGACGTGTGCCACTACCATGGGACACAGACCCTGGTGTGCTCTGTGCAGAGGACAACGCCGATGTGAAAGGTGAGGCAGGAAGAGTCAGCCTCCTGTGCCCCCGGGGGATGGTGGAGCCTGACAGGGTGGGTGGACGGCTACGGCGGTGCTGGGTCATGGATGGGGTGTGTGATGCTGTTGAGCTGGAGCCACTGGCAGCCCTGTGTCCATGGCCTGCCCGCCTGTGTGCCCCTGTGCTGTCTGCACCATGGCCAAGCATCCCATGCTGGCGAACCCCATGCACCCCACGCAGGACATTCCCTATGTCAGCCACCGCAGCCGACAGACCAGCAAACCCATGCTCGATGGCACCCACCAGGCAGCCCATCCTGTCCTCCGCCCGCTGCTCAGCACGGGCAAAGCCCACTGTGATGGCCTCTCTGATCTGCGCAAGCTCATGGCGCATCTCCCTCTGCATGCCATGAAGGTCCATACACGCCCCCTGCTGGGAGGTGAGAGCAGCCTGCAGGAGTGGGTGGGCACCATGGCCATCCTGTCCCAGGGGCACATTACCCTGAGCTGTAGCTGGCAGAGGTGCCTGCTGCACAGGAGCAACCGGATCCTGTCGCATGGCAGGCATGTCCTGCTGCTGGTGACTACTGTTGGTGGTCTGTGGAACGGTATGGGCATGGACACCAGTTTGCGTTGTAGCCTGCACACCCTGTGGTTCTGCACTGTTCCCTACACTGCCCACCACTGTGTACACAGGTACAGCCATACCGGTGATGCTGCATGCACCACTGGCACCCGTCCCACAGCCTGCCGGCAGCCCCTCCCCTGCATCCCCTTGCACAGGCACAGCCAGGTGTTGCGCCAAGTCAGACACATCAGTGTCCTCACCACTGGTGACAGTGACCAGTAGGACATCCCCTACACCACCCTCCTCTGACTGTGCTGCATCCTGGTATCCGGTGTATCCCAATACCCCTACTGAGGTGTGACACCCCTTCCCAGTCAGTAGCTGCCCTTGGCTATGTGTGTGCCACACATGCATGGTGTCTGTGCGGCCATCTGTTGCACCACGCCCGGATGTTGATGGTCGTTCCCCATCATCCCCCTCCACTACCGTTGGGACCTGTCCGCACATCCTTGGCAGCCCCTGTTGTCCTGCAGGCCTGGCAGTCACCGCTGTGGAGACAATAGGGACAGGGTCGGTCACCCGTACATGGATACTGTACCCAAACACCACCACCACTACCACCACTACTCCATGCACACCCCAGGACACGTACCCCCTTCACACAGGCCCGAGACCTCATGCACCCACCAAACCCACAGTGGCCATGCCCATACCAGGCAGCTGTTGGGCAGACCACTGTGCACCCTGTGCAGGACACCCACAGCATGACCATGCACCCATGCCAACACAACATAGGGTATGCACATGCGAATACAGACCTGTCCTTGGCAGTGCGAGAGGTGTCTCACACCCACCACCCGGCACACCTGTGACCGCCACCGTCCTGAGGGTCGATGCCACCACAGCCATGTGTGGCTCCTCCACCCGCTGCTGGTGTTCAGGTGGTCCACGGTCCTTATCCTGTCCCTCAGTCGCTGGGCCTCCTCCTCCTTCACACGTCACAGGAGGTCATTTCATCTCTTCCGCACAGCTTCGGTTGTCCTGCCACGTCCCCCTATGGCATTCACAGCCGCAGTCACCTCCTTCCAGGCTTGGTGCACCACTGCATCAGTGGCCCTGCGCATGCGTAGCACCTGCTCCCTCTCCTTCATGGCATGCACAAGGGTGTTCAACTCCTCCTGTGAGAACTTGTGTGCACGTATGCACTCCTGGCATGCTGCCGAACCTATGGGATAGTCAAAAGGGGACATGTGTCATTGGCCGTGTTGGTACTGCATTGCATCACACAGAGCATCACATGCCCCCAGTGCCACAGGCCACATGGACATATGAGTGCTGCGTAATGCATGTGGTGCTACGCCACCAGAGTCACTGTGCATCCCGTGTCTGTACAGTGAGCCCTGTACACAAATGTGCACTACCCTACCTAACCACCTTGCACTGTACTGTGCCCTTTGTGTTCACTACAGTGGTTGCATGGACAAGTGCACTAGTGCGAGACAATGTCAGGACCCAATGCAGTATACCACATGGTGCATGGGCGACACAGTTCCAGGACACTGCGTACATCCTGCATGGGTGCCATAGCCTGTCATGCCACACATCCAGGAGTCATGTCAGTGGGCCACTGTTGCAGGACACACCCTGCAGGGGATTGTGCACAGTGCACTGTACGTTTGGTTGCAGATGTCTAGGATGTGCACCATCACACAGCACAGTGCTTGCCTGTGGTCCAACATGGGTCAGACCATTCACCAGAGAATGCATCTCAGCTTCCTGTCCGATGAACCTGTTCTGGGATATTGACATTCAATAGTGTCCTACAGCAGTCATACATACCTGCCTCACACTGCTCTTCCTCCTGTTGCATCTCTACACCAGTATGTTGTTTACGCTTAGATTCCTTATCAGGCTGCAGTACCACAACACAACACTGGCGGTGCACTGCACTCCCTTTTATAGCCCATCCAGGCAATCAAGCATTTCAGTCATGCAAATGAGCGCATAATGATATGCTAATCCCACAGTTTGCCCATGCATGCACAAGTACCCTCATTTGCATACCCTTTTGAATATGGCCCGATTTGCCCGTGCTAGCACTCCAACGCTGTGCAAATGTCAGTGCAGGGCTATTGGTGTTGCAACACTCGCTATCCAGATAGCACAGCGCTATGTGCCTTAAGCGCGGCCAACCGCGTACTCGCGGGGCCCCGTATCGCGCTATCACCCAGTCATCACCGTGATCTGGCGCGGCGCTGAACAGCATAGTGAGATGCTATCGCATGCGTGGAACACAACCTCAGGGCCAATGCTGGGGTCGGCGCATGTGCAGTGTGGTTACTTCGGGAGTAGCGCCCGCTCGTCATGTGATGGCAACGTGCTGCGGGGATTCATTGAGTGCACATTCCTGGTGGGGCAGGGTGTTTGTGTCCAACAACATTACAGTGCCATGTCTGGACGTGCAAGACAGCATGCAGTTGTGCACAGGGACAGGCGCTGGGGGACATAGAGTCCGCAAACCTGGTGCAGCTGGTCATGAAACGGCATAGGAGGCTGTTTGGGGAGGTGAGGGAGGGGGACCTCCCACGAATGCAAGTGTGAGAGACAGTGGCTAGGAAGCTCAGTGAGCATACTGGCATACCCCGCAATGCAGAGAAGTGCCGCCACAGGTACATGGACCTGAGACGCAGGCAGAGGCAGCAGCTAGAGCGCTACAGGCGCACAGTGTGTGATGGCACTGTGCCTGTGCCAGGTGAGTGCTGTTGCATGTGGAGTGTGCATACATGTCAGGCTTTATGTGTGTGTGGGTGTGGGTGTGGTTGTGCAGAGGGGGTGGTGGTGTGGGGGGGGTCTGGCCGTGGGTGAGTGCATGTGTGGGTGTGGGTGTGCAGCGGGGGTGGTGGTGGGGATGTGTGCTTTGGGTGTGGGTGTGTGGGCATGTGTCTGTGTTGACAGCTGTGCGCAATGGTGCACCGTGCTGTTGCACACTGTGTACAGGCACAGTGGCACATGTATTCCTCATAGGGGCACGGTGCATGCCGTGACCATTGCTGTGGGTGGAGGGTGGGGTGCATTGTGTTTAGGGTTGCATGTGCATCTTGCTGTGATTCACGATGTGTATGTTGTGTCATGCTCTAACAACACTTTCACATTTGTCAACTGTAGAGCAGATTGAGCAGCCCATGCCCGCAGGTGCGACTCAGCCCAGGACACAGGAGCGGAGACGAGGCAACACGAGGGCGCCATCACTTCCACAGTGTGCGCAGGAGAGCGGCACTAATAGCGGTGGCATGTTGCGTGAGTACCTATTACATTGCTCTGTGATGTGTGCACTTTCACGACGCTGTGCACCACATCTGGGTGTCCAGCCACTCACTTGTCTGCAAAGGTCACTGGGCCGGTGTGGTGTAGCAGTGTGGTGTGTGATACAGCTGTGTTTCACACCACAGCTGGGTGCTATCAGCCTTGCCTAGGGGAGCGGTCACATTGCAGTGCTGTGCGGGTGGCAGATGGTGTTGCTTGCTTGAGTGGCGGGTGTTCCGTGGGGACACCATACTGACAGCTGACCTTCCCACCTCTGTGGTGCATCCATACCAGCACCCACAGGATGTTCAAAATTGCACAGGTGGTGGTTACTTGCTGTGCATGCGGAACAATACGGAGCATGCCTTGCGACTTACCTCTCACCCTTCTGGACACCTGCTGTGTAGCACTGCCTGTCACACTGTGCTACATACTGGCACTGTGCCATACACATTGTACGTCCATCCATGTGTGTCTCGTTGCGAGGTCACTGTGTTGCTGTTTGGTTGCAAGGTACGGATATCACTGTGCTATTACATTATGCGCATCATTCCCTGCCAATGTTGACCGTGGCTGTGGAGGTGGTCCTCACTGTGTGGGGGAGGGGGGGTCCTGTTATGTGGGTTGGGGACACTGCCATGTACCATGTCTCCGTTGGGTGATACGCTTTCAGTGGTATTGCCTGGCGGCATGTGAAGGCCCTTCAGTGACAGCATCTGTGCCCTGGCTGACTGTTGTCCCCTGGCCTGTGTTGGTCATTGCCAGGACACTGTCATGGGTCATTGATGCTCCTGCATGCATGTCGTTGTTGTTTGTTCTGCGCTCTGCATTGCTGTGCATTTCCATGTGTGGCTGGGCAGCATGTCCCAACATGTGGATGCCCTTGTGCATGTCCTTATGTGTCCCTTGCACCCAACTCACCGGGTTTCCAGCTGTGTGTCTGCCGTGTCTAGCGGTGTGCTGTATCATGGTGGGTGGTGTCACATGTCCCCTGGTGCTGTCAGAATCACTGTCATCATCCGTGTTGCGTTCTGTGTTGGTGCCTGTGTTACCCTGTGCTGCATTGTGGGATACTGCCATGTTGTCATACCACTGCAGAACTCAACGCCACCAGGGATAGCCCATTGGGACATGCTGTCGATCTTTGTATGGCAAGGGTTGGCTGCTGGTTGCCTCCTGTGTGGTGTACGTCCTCATGGTCTCACCCTTCCTCTTGTAGGGCCACTACAGGCATGGCTGTGGGCAACGCGTCCCGAAGAGACAGAGGGAATGGAGGAGCTGCTGCACAGAATTGTGAGGCAGCAGCGAACACAGATCGAGCAGCAGGCCATCATTATTACTGAGACCAGGAGGGTGGCAAACATCCTGGAGGCTCGTCTCCCTGTTCCTGCAGACACATAGATATATCCCCTGTTGTTTTTAAGTCAGCCCTCACCACCCCCCTCACTGGTCTTGATTCTCCCTTCCTTGCCCATTGTCATCTGTCCCTGTGTGTGTCCTCCTCCACTTTGCACCCTTGGCCTGTGTCTTCCCGTCCCTCCATCTGTTGTCGTCCTTATGTTTACCTTTGTGCACCTTTCTCTGCTAATGGTGTTTGACATTTTTATCATGTGATGGGCATTTGGGGTTGTGTGTTGGGGGGGCTTGGTGGGTATTTTCTAGTTCTGTTTCAGTGTTGTGGGGAAGGTTGTTCAGTGGTGGGTGGGGCATTTTGTACTCTGGGGTTTGTTACTCGTTATGTTCTGTGTTATATCTGCTGTTGTGTTTCCGTTTGCTTTACTGTTCATTATTGTTTATTACACTGATTAACGACATTTTACGGTGTTCTGTGTCATTCTTGGGTGCTGGGGTTCCACATGCTTTGTACTGTTACTGGTGTTCTCCACATGGGTCTGGGTTGTTGCTGGACTTTCCCATGAATGTGTAGGCGTCCTCATGGGTGGGCACTGTGGTGTGCTTCTGATACCTCATTCCAGCATGTGTCGCCTTGCATGTGTCCCAGGGTCGGGCTGTCTCTGCACTGTATTCCATTGTGTGTTTGCACTGCCTGCCTGCTGCTATATTCAGTGCTGTCTTGTGTGCCATATTCAGTGCTGTGTTATTCCTGGGCTTTTTTTGCACTGCACTTCTGGGCCTGTTTGCCCGGTTTCCTTTGCTTGCTATATTCAGTGAGGTTTGCCCCGGGCTATTCGTTTTGAATATGGCTGGCATTTTGCTCCGGGCTAGGTTTGCATGTCGGGCAGTGCTATTCGCTGCCAGGGGCTAACCTTTGAATATCTGGCCCACAATCACTTAAAAGAACAAAGTTAAAGTGCAAACTCCTACCAAAAATACACTTAGACGTGTCTATCTAATGTATTCTTATCTTCTTACAGTGCTGATAGATGTTGTAGCTCAGAGTCCAAACAGGAATGTGCCTAAAGGTCAGCCACAGCATAATTAAAAACTGTCTTTGAAACTGCTTCCTTTACAATGTCACCTAGCTCCTCCTCTTTTATTAAAAATTATACAACACAGGATGTCCTATCAAGAGGTATTAAATTCTGTGACTTCAGCAAAACTCATTTTCCAAATGACTTCTTTGATCTATGAACAGTTTCCTCTCTCAAAGACATCAAAGGACTTTGTATGACTGTCTCTGCCAGATCTCACTGAGGTGTAATATATTTTGTGACACCAAGTGAAATTAACTGGGCTATCTCTGAAGACACCATAAAATGGATATTTTCATTTCTTTTGGCTTCAAAGAAGCACAGCTCAACAACAAGACCATAAAATGTGAGTCTTTGTAAGTTAGTCACATTACAGAGATCTGCTGTTTAACATATATCCTGTCAGTTTAAGTGATACCTGGGGGCGGGGGGGTCATCCCAGCAGCACAGGATTTCTCATGACAATCACACTACATTTTTATATTACAAAAATCATACAACAATCAGAACCAGCTGTCCAAGTGTCACAGTACATTCCAAACCTGGGACAAAGGAACTTGCTAATCATCACAGCTGGTTACTACTGTAGTGACAGATCATGTTGGGATTCTGCCTTTAAAAGTTAGTTTCTTAATTCAGCTGTTTCCCAATCCTCCTTCCTTATCCTGATCTCTGTTCCATAGCTTGTTGTTGCGGACTCATACGGATGAAATTAAGGCTTCACTAGTGACTCTATTTTTAAGATGTCACTATTAACACATGCATCCCTACAATATTTGATTCTTATAATCATTGCTTAATCAAGAGGATCTTGCACACTTCTTGGTGTTCGGCATTAGGCAACATAAGCCTCACAAGGAGCTTCAAGAGTGGAATCGTAACAATTTCTATTTGCAGGGTTATCCATTTACCATGTCTTTGGAACTGTTCTTTTGAAGATATCTCTTTATCTTGGAGCAACCAGGACTGTTCTAGAATTTACTAGACCACCGAACAGGCTTATATGCTCACCAATCAATATTACCAGTGACTCTTTCTTGTCCTACTCTTACGCTACCAAGATTGTACTGCTACTAAGTGTCTGACGTTGACGCAAATTCTCTCTGACATCACACATTACCTTTACTGCTGATGCTTGTCTAATGTTTATGTGCACACTCTTTGTTTCATTATTCTTATATCCCATGCCAAATCACCACTATCCAAACTCCTATCAAATGAAACTCTCGCCTACTGAGGTCTTCTCCTGGTTGCTTTCTAGACTGTACGACTCTATCAACTGTCATGGGGCAGAGAACTTTTTCAGCCGCTGCTCCTAAGTTTCGGAACTCTCTCCCTGAGGATCTTCATACTCTAGGATCCCTCTTACCTTCAAAATGCACGTCAAAAATGCCTTTATGTCAAAAGTCCTGCAACTGTTAAACATTTAGTACAAACAAGATCACTAATGATGCCATCTTTGTCTAGTCTCCTGTTAAGCCCGGTCTGGATACCAGTATTCTGTATTTAAATGGTTCCTCCTCACCATGGCAAGGTCCTTCCTGTATTACTGGACTTGTAATCTGTGTGTATCTCAATGCCAATATTCTATGAACCTGTAGTAACTATATCATAAACTATATTATTACTTAAATATTTAGTGTATATGGTTATCATCCAATTGTCATTGTCAATTGTTTTTTGTAATCTCTAAGGTGTGTGATTGTTGTTCACTCTATGTACCATCTAGATGGCCCGGATCATGCCTGAAAAATGATCCCTGGGACCATTGTACTTACTTGGTTATCAAATGCATAAATAAATAAATAAATAACATTAGCAAGTCCCTTTAGGACTTTTGCCTTCAAAACAGGACTAGTGTTTTCACCCTCCCTCCAAAGCATCTATTACTTTTTTTGTGGCCTGTCCGCTTCTCCTTCCACTGTGAACACTAAACAAAAGTATTTGTTCAGGATGTTTGCCTTTTCCTGGTCACCCTCTGCACAGTTCCCACCTTTCCTTTTTAACCTAACGATCCCAGTCCTGGTCTTCTTCTTTTCACTTACATATCTAAAAAATATCGTATCCCCTCTTGTTACCTCCTGGGCTTTTCTCTTCTGTTTGTGCCTTTGTACTCTTTACTCATGTCCCTGCCTCCCTCTATTTCCCCTGATAGACCTCCCTGTCTTCCTCTATCTGCATCTCCTTATATCTTCTGAATGCTACTCTTTTAGCCTTTATGTTTTCAGCCACCTTTTTCCAAAACCACGGTGGTCTCTTTCTCCTTGTGGCTTTTCTCAGTTGATTGACACAAAGGTTTGTTGCCTTTGCCATGTTCCCTTTTGTCTTTGCCCACTATTCCTCCACCCAGCCCAGACAATTCCCCCCCTCCCCCCACCAGGTCACCCTTGAGGCATTCACCCAGTTTTATAAATTCTACCTTCTTGAAGTCTAGGAGGTGGACCCTTGCCCTTGTGTGGTTTGATTCCACAGCTGTCCTTATATTTAACCACACTGTACAGTGATCATTGGTCTCTAAGTGGCCTCTCTCCTTTTTTTTTGTACCGTCAGATTTATATTGATAGCAATATATAGCCAACACTGCACACATCAGTTTGCTTTAAATCCATCACAATATCTAACTTTTGTGTAATCTGACTAAGCCATCTTTCTTTTCTCTACAATATAACATTCTTATGTAGTATCAAACTGGTTTAGCCAGCAAAGTATATTCTTAATGAATCTTTCTGATTTCCAAAATCACAATCTTTTTACTTCAATGAACATTAATATACATTAAAAACAAAAGTTTCTTTAATCTTTAATGCAGCCTATCTCAAACTATACTCTAGATTTGTCTTGTCTTTGTTCTTAACTGTTATGATTTGGGGTACCCTTTTCTAGATGCCAGGGGTTCCATGGCTCCAGAAACTTTTCCTGTTGTAGCCTTACATGGCTCATAATACTCTCCATCCTTTTCAACTCTGTCACTCTAGATTGCCACTCCTGTACAATGGGTGGATGGGGGGAAAGCCATCTAGTTGTTATACATTTTAGAGCTACTACTCTAAGCATCTGTGCAAGAGTTCTCACTCCTTTATTTCCTATAAGTAAAGTAGGGAAGCCTAGTACTAGGTCAACACCCATGTATGGAATCTGAAGTCCAGTTAACTGCTGTATTTATGTGTGGATAGCATTTCAGAATTCTTGGATTTCTGGACAAGTCCAAAAAATGTGGCCATGTGCCCTCTGTTCCCACATCCCTTCCAGCAAAGATCTGACTGATGGGCCCCAAAATGTTTCGTGATTGTTGGGGTAAGAAAAAATGGTGCCATAATTTTCCAGTTGAATTCTCTCCATGTAGGAGAGGCCATGACCTGCCACCCTCTTAATAGCCTTCTGATCCATTGAACCAGCGGTATCGGGAATTCAAATTCAGCCTCCCAACTTTCCCTCACCTTGTTCAGTGGTGAGGGGTCTTGTTGATTTAATATCCATTAAAGCTGGGAATGGTAATGAGTGTTACCTTTTAGTGTAATTGAGTAATAAAAGAAAGATTCTAAGTCTGTTCATTCTCTATGAATTTGGGCCTGGAAATCATCAGGAAATGTCGCACTTGCAAGAATCTAATGTGGTCCTCCTTATGGAGAGCATTTTTGGTTTTGAGTTGGGCAAATGACAGGCAACCTTTATTATCAAGGCATTGTAGAAAAATTGTCAGCTTATGGGCTGCCCAGAACTTATATCCTTTGATCTGTTATAGGGGGTTCAAAGATTGTTTTGTGTCTAATTAAAGATAGGGGGGGCCCAGTCTTTCTGGCGTATGTGTGACTCTTCTCAACTTGTTTAATATTCTAAGAGAGTGTCTTACCTACGGGTTGTCTGTGGTTGCCCAGATATGTAAGGGTATACTATTTGTTGATAATGACCACAAGGCCCAACCCTTTACGGTTTCCTCCTCTAGTTGACACCAGCCTGAGTCTTCCCTGTGTTTTGCCCATGTGCACTGCTGTGCCCCCCCTTGTCGACAAGTAATATTGGTCGAAGTTTGGAAGAGCCAATCCCTCCTTTTCCCTGGATGTCTGTAAAAGATTCCTTGCTATTCTGGGGCATTTCTTAGCCCATATAAATGTATGAGATTCTTTCTGCAGTTGATTCCAGAAGTGTCTTGGAACCTGGAGTGGAAGAGTTTGGAATAAAAATAAAAGATGGGGTAAAGCATTCATTTTTAAAGTTTGAATTCTGCCATATAAGGTCAAGAGCAACAAGTGCCATCTAGCCATGTCAGCTTGTAGCTCCTGAAAGAGTTTGAGATAGTTGTTTTTAAATAACTGGGAGATATCTCCTGATACCCTGATACCTAAATGTCTAAAAGTGTTTTTATTTGCCTACGCCAAAGGAAAGTTTCTCAGGAACACTGGAAAAGGAATTCCGCTTAGTATCATTGTCACAAACTCGCTCAGCCAGTCAGCCCTCTACTCCCAAAGTACCAACCTCTGAGCATATGATTTGTGGACAGTGAACAGAACAAGGTAACCCTCTTGTCTGTTTTGTGGGTTCAAGTCACCTTAGTCTCAAGCTCTGGAGGGATTCAAACTGATAACCTCTTGTTAGCGTACCCAGTTATCAGGCTCAGATAATTCTGTCTTGGGGGCAGATATCTTTGCCTAATGGCACCCAACCAGGTCTTTCAAATGAACCCTTAGAACTCTATGCAAGACAGTAGAGAACTCTATCCATTTCCCAGTCTGGAATATCAATAAGCCCATACACAGTGTAAACTGTAACCTTTTAAAAGCTCCACTTAAATAAAAAGAAATGTCAAGGCACTCCAGGCAGTTTCAGTTGTAAAATATACCTTTACTTTAAAATATCAAAACAGAACACTAAATACAGAACAAATATCCCAAATACATACAATCTAAAAAACAAAACAGGTTTTTAAAGTACAAACTAAGCTCTCTTATCCACATAATACTTATCTACTCTAGTGCTGATGTTGTCCTTCTTCTCTCAGTCAGAAATAAAATAAAATGTGTCTCTGTCAAGGTCTTCTCAGTATGTTAAGAACAGTTCCTGAGCTGGCCTTCTCACTGAGGTCACCAAACTCCGCCTCAGTGTAACAAAATCTATATTTTTTTATAACACCGAGATATCCAAATAAGATATTTAAAAAAACATAATTGGTGACCTCACTGACTTTTCTCTCCTCAGGTTCACCAGACAAAACCGGTCTGTGCTCTGTTACACATACATATCAAAAGTTTCTTTGATATAAGTTACTGTATTCAAAGTAAAAGTGTATTTGACTCTTTAATCCCATCTGGGCTTGGTTTCTATGCATCAAAGGTCTGTTTGATGAAATTCTGGTTTCCTGGAAGGTTATTCATGACGTTGTCCAGTGTCCTTTTTCTCAGCACATCTAGTGCAGATCAAAGGATTTTCCTGAGAACTTCCTGAATGGATAATTTCATCTCCTGGGATCAAAGCAAATTTAACATGCTAATTGAACCTCAGATCTCTGTAGTTTAAAATACCTCCTGTCCTTTGAACTTATCCCTGGGGGGTTTTGATGTGTCAGTTCAGCAAGACTGTAGTTTCCTCAAACTGACCTTCCCATTACATATTTTATATGTAATACAAAAATTTATACAGCACTCAGAACTGGCTGTCTACGTCACAATCATCACCTCCGATTTTTGAAGGTTGATTTTGTAACCCGCTAGGGAACCGTAATCTGCCTGAGTTTATAAGAGCAGGGGCACCGATGCCTCTGGATCTGCTACACAGAAAAGGAAATCATCTGCATAAAGAGCTATCTTTTGTTCCAGGCCTCCCACCATTACCCCTCTGATATCCCTGTGTGCTCTGATTGCTATGGCCAGAGGTTCCAATGAACGGGCAAAGGGCAGGGGGGGTAAGGGGCAGCCCTACCTTGTACCCCTTTGTAAGGGAATTCAGTTGGATAAGAAGCTGTTTACTTTTATTCTCGCTTCTGGGGTAGAATGGAAGATTTCTATGATCTTGGAGAACCTGTCTCCCAAACCAAATTTTTTAAGCACTAAAGTTAGAAAGGTCCAATCTACTCTATCAAATGCCTTTTCAGCATCCATACTGATAGCCAATTGAAATTCTTTCTTCCTTTTTAGGGCCGAAATAACATTCAAGATACGTTGGATGTTGTCTTGCAAATATCTTCCAGAAATAAATCCTGTTTGGTCCCTATGAACTAATGAGGTAATTATGTTTTGTAGACAATCCGCTAATACTCCCATGAATATTTTCAGGTCCACTTGGAGAAGGGATATGGGCCGGTACGATCTGCAGTCCTCTGGGTCTTTGGTTTAAGGATAACTGATGTTTGGGCTTGGTTCCAGGAGGCCTGTGCTACCCCCCCTCACTAATTCATTAAATGTTTCTGCCAGCGGTGTCATCAGTTTTTTGCTAAATTGTTTATAAAATTCAGATGTGAACCCATCTGTCCTGGGGGATTTTCCATTTCTTAACTGCTTAATCTTCTGGTGAATTTCTTGTTCTGTAATCTGGGCTTCCAGATTTGAACATTGTTCCTCTGTTAACTTGAGGATTTTGTGGTGAGTTTAAATAGCTAGAGGCTCTTTCTCAGTGTCCCGGTCCCCTCTCTACAGTATATATTTCCTTACAGTATTTCTGAAAGTGTTCTGCAATCAGGGGTGGGGATGTAGTGGTGTGTCTGCCTGTCGGATCTTTTATTTGCAGTACTGCTATAGAGGCTGCCTCTTTATGTAATTGCCACGCTAGTAGCTTTCCTGCCCTGTTGCCATGTTCATAACATTTCTGTTTTGAGTATCTAAGCTGCCCTTCTATGTTAGTATCTAGTATCTTGTTAAGTTTGTGTCTGGCTTGATCAAGTTGTGTCTTTGTTGTGTCATCTAAAGTTATTTGATGTTGTTCTTCCAACTGAGCTATCTGTTTTTCTAAGGCTAAACGCTCCTTCACCCTGATTTTTTTTTACATGTGATGAATATTTTAATTTCTCCCCATGCAGATAGCATTTCAGGGCATCCCATCTCACCCCTGAACTGGTGTCCTCTGGTGGGTTGTGTTGTAAAAACGTCCTGGTGGCAGTTTGGACCAGTTCTTTAAAATCAGCATGTATCAATAGGCTGACATTCAGGCGCCAAAGGGTTTCTGTTGACCTTGGGGCCAGTTCCAGCTCCAAAAAGATTGGAGCATGGTCAGACAGGGTGATATTCTCTATAGATGCTTTCATTAAACAGGGTATCAGATTTGAGGATAATAAAAAAAAATCTGTCCTTGAGTACATTTTGTACTTGGGTGAGTAGTATGTGTAGTCTCTCTCTCTGTCTCTCGGGTGTGCAAATCTCCAGCCATCTACTAGTGCCAGTTCTGTGCAGAGTCTTGTTAATGCTCTGCCCAATCTGGAGGGGCCCATCATTCTAGATCCCACCCTATCTAGATGCAAATATAATAATGAATTGAAGTCTCCTATAATGACGAGGCTCTGAGTGTCTATTACTGTCTCTTTAATGACCTTTGTCAAAAAGGCTGTACATTCCAATTCTTCATTCGGGGCATATAGGTTTAACAAAATAAAATTTTGTCCCCTGTATTCCCCGCGTATCCTGATATACCTTCCCTCTGGATCCTCTTCCACCTGCAAGATCTTTGGTGGTATGTTTCTGTAAACCAAAATGGCTACCCCTCTGTGATGTGGGTGTGCCTTATAATGTGAGGTGTACACTTCTCCCACTCAGCTCCGGTGTAGTTTTAAATGTTCCTGGGCCCCTAGGTGTGTTTCTTGCAGAAATGCCACCCCCACCTTTTGTTTTTATAGTTCCTGGAGAATACATGCCCTCTTTATAGGATTGTTAATGCCCCTTGACATTCAGGAATGACATTTTTAAGTCCCCCATAATGTCTGAAATATTTCCTTTCTAAGTATCTGGACAGAATAGGCTGTGTGTCTACCATAAACAAAAAAAAAACAAAAAAAAAACTTGGGAACATTCTAACCGATAACAAACAGAACTATATACACATTGCAATGTTTGATATAGCATTCTTGCACTTAAGTGTACTTAAAGGTTAATTGAACCCAGCTCCTCACCCCCCTCGGAGGTAGTATATGAGGTGGGGTAGGAAGCTGGTATCAACCACTTCCTTTCCAGAGTTCTCCTGCCCTATCAGAGTGGGAATCCAGATGAGCATTAAGAGGTCATCAGCAATTTTTAGGTGAGCATATGGGTTGTCAATATCAAGTTCAGCTCACCTCATTCCCTCTTTACTTCTGTCAGCCTGTTTTCCTTGTGGTCCATGGGTGTTCAGCTCTTCCCCTAGGGTGTCTGGGGGGCCAGAAGCATCTCTAGTTAAGTGTTATCCCCCATGCTTCCATGGACTCATCCCTGACACGTGAGTTTTCAAGGTGTCTCAGGGGATGAATGGCCCCTCCATGCCCTGAACCAGAGGAAGCACGCAAGGGAATCACTACACCCCAAGGCCCCCCGCCCACTTGGTAACCCCCTGCCACTCTCTGTTTGCAGTAAATTTCTGCCCTTATTGTTTATACTCTTTAGGTGCATGGAGGCCCACCACCTCGGAGATGACCTGATGAGGATCCCCTCCCTTGGACAAGACCTTATGTACTATTTTATGGTCCCAGAGGGACCTTGTGATTCATCCAAGGTGTCGAGGGAACCCTTCTGGATTCTTCTCTCTCTCCCAAGGTGTGAGTAAGCATTCAGTTCTGTCAGGCCTCCATTATCCTGGTGGAGGAAATCCTTCTATTATGCTACAACCCTCCACAGGGTATTCACCTGAATAGGTCATAGTTCTCCCCTTGGTGAAGCCTCCCCACCTCTAGTTTACTATCAAAGTGGTTTCAGTGAGGGATATTGGCATAAAGGGTCCAAGCAGGGTACAGGGTTCTCTCCTTGTGGCAACCCCCTAGGCCATCCCCCAGTGCCAAGCACCGGTGAGCCCCCCCACCCCCTCTTATATTGTTAAATATGTCTCCAGACCACCAGAGACCTCCAGGAAACACCCTTCCTTCCTCCAGGCCATCAATCACAAAGGAAATTTGTTAACATCCTCCATTTATCCAGAGCATTTTTATGCACTCTTATCTAGTAGAAACATATACCCATTCCTCCTGTATTTTAGCCCTACTAGGCTTAACTGTGGCCTTTAAACAATTTGCACTGTCAGTAGCCATTCAATATGTGTTTTGGCTTCAGTCAGAAGGTTGGCTATTACACTTTTAATCCACTGAAGTTCCATAGAGCTTTTTCCCTTCTCTAATGTGGGAGGTGATGCCTAAGGAAAAAAAAAAAGAAGACAGTGGCCTAAAAGTAATGTGAGTCAGTCTTGAGTCAGCGTGGCTCAGGTGGTAGCACATCCGCCTCTGGACCAGAAGGTCGTGGGTTCTCGTCCTACACCAGGATTGGACTTACACCTAAAAATCACTGGCATCCGAGTGCAGTATTGGGGGGTGCTGTACTGCTGGGGTGTGCCGTCCTTCGGATGAGATGTTAAATCGAGGTCCCTTCTGCCCATCCTGGTGTTGTCCTGGTGGGTGTCCAGGTGGAAGTAAAAGAACCCAGGGCACTCTTCGCAAAAGAGTAGGGAACATTCCCGGTGTCCTGGCCAACATTCCCCTTCCCATAAACCGCTTCATGCAATTATCCAGGCTGTGTGTGGGTGATGAAGTGTGATATGGCCGCCACCACACATTCAGTCACTTCACTACCAGTCTAGCATTGCTTGTAAAGCACTTTGGATGTATGAAAAAGTGCTATATAAATGCTGATTCTTCTTCTACTACTTTTCAGTTCCTCCAGTATTATGTTCAGGTATCAATGTTATTTGCTCTTTCTGGCTGTGCTGCTGGATTGTCCTGCTCAACATTCTGGCGGACTGTTTTGGATGACACTCTGTCCCACACCCCGGATGTGCTCGACACCTTCCTCTGCCATGAATATTTGGTTCCTCTTCTTTGCCAGTCCCTCGACTGAAGAACTTTTTCCCTTGAGAAGAGAATATTTTCAGGAATCTGGACTCCCAAGTTTTTTCATCCTGTCTTTGGCTTTTCCCAGGTCTGTAAACCTCTGCCATCCTTTCGCTGTCTGTACTTTTAGCTTGGCTGAATATTCAATTTGTGCCTGGTGTCCTGCTTGTCTTAGTGCTTTTACTAGTTGGAATGTTTTTTTGTCTGCCTGCCAGGGTTTGAGGGGTGTAATCCTGATCAAAAAACAAATGGACATCTACAAAATGTGTTTGCTTTTTGGACCATGCAGTACGCAGCATCTCCTCTTTAATTCGAAAGTCAACAAAGGCCATCACGATTGACCTGGGGTGGGCTTTGGGGTCCTTGGGTTGGGGAATTAAGGATCGGTGGGTTCTTATTATGCCTAAGTCCTTGTCGATTGGTAAGTCCAGAAGTTCCTTCATAAAACTGTCGATGAATTGTGTCATGCACCCTGACTCCGTTCATTCAGGATCTCCACAGAGCCTTAAATTGTTTCTCCTGTTTCTGTTCTTTAGGTCTTCTAGTTGTTGTTGCAGGTTTAATTTCCTGCCGTGAAGTTCTAGCAAGGCGGAGTTGTGTAGATCAGACGTGGTGGTGTATTCTGTCATGGTAGTTTCCAATATACCCGCTCTTTCTTCTAGTTTAGAAAGTTCTTGTCTGTCCTCCTTGCTTTGTTCTCCAACCTAGTTAAAGATTCTTTCATCAGCTTTAAAGTGTGACACGGTGCTTTGGAGGTGATCGTACATTCCTCTTTGTCTCCGTCATTTGCCAGCATTTAGGTTATAGGAGTTAAGGCTTCTTCTCTCTGTGCAGCCTGCATCTGGAAGCTACACTTGTTAAATTGCTGTTTATGCAGGGCTCCCCCATTCCATCTTTATTCCATTGCTTCATCGGCATTATGAAATCAGTAATGCTATGATTTTTCGACAGGATGGCGAATGCTAGTTCGTGATGTTGGTGTGCCTGGTGTCCCACTTGTCTTAGTGCTTTTTACTAGTTGGAATATTTTTTGTCTGCATGCCAAGGAGCAGTGGTTTTTGCAGGGTATATCTTCAGTGAAATTGTTACAGGTGGTGCTTACAGGTTTTGCGACTTTTTTTATCTATCAGGCTAAGCAAAATTACTGTTTGCTACTATTTTATTTTCTGTTGAAAGGTTTTTGTTTTGGTCTCAGAGGTGTTCTAGTCTCCTTCTTACAATAAAGGAGCTAATTGCTTTCCTCCCACAGCTCTTCCAGGGAATTAGGAGTGTAACTGGGGGGTGGGGTGGAGCTGACAAAGTCTTAGGAACTTCCAGTAGAGGGAAGAGTTAAAAGGTCAGGTTAGTTGGTGTTTTTGAGGTGGAAGACTAGGTTTGCTGGCTTCTTTTAGCTAGGCAGATTTACTGTGTGTTACTGTTTTCTTTTGTACGCACAGGGTTTGTTATAGTTTTTTGCTTACATTTTACTGCTTTATTGTTCTCTGATTCAAATGGCTGTTTCAGGGTATGCTTTCTGCTGCATTATTACAGGGTGTGTCTACAAGTTTGTTACTGTTTTGTGCTTACAGATTACTGCTGTAATCTTCTCTAATTCAGCTTGTTTTTGCAAGGTATATCTTCTGTTTTCTACAGATTGTGCTTACAGGTCTTGTTACTTTTTTACTTTTCTCTGTAGCAAAGTGTTTTTTTTTGTTGCAGGGTATATCTTCTGTGAAATTGTTACAGATGGTGCTTACATGTTTTACAATTTTATCTATCATTAGGCTAAGCTTTCAGGACTAATTACAGGAGCACATATGAGATACAGACTGAGGGATTTGTTGTTGGTTGATTGTTTCTGCTCATACCTCCTTGTTTCTTTCATCCATGGTTCTTCTTTTTCAGCAGGGGAAGGGCACAACAACCCACCCCCATCTCCAATCATCCCGTGCTACACTCCTTTTACAGAGTAGCACAGTTGTGACATTTCCTGTAGCAAAGCAGTAAGGGGAGGATCAGAGGGGTATCCACACAGTGACCTTACTTACAGGGGCACAATTAATTTAAAATTGTTATAAAGGGTTATACAAAAACAAATAAACAAAAAAATATAAAAGAAAACATCTTTTGCTTTCGTTTTCCTTCTAATTACTTGAACCAGGTTATAAACTCAGCAACTCAACTGGAATTGATATTATTAACTGCAGGCACTGTAGGACACTTTTCAAAATGGCAGTTATACAGGATTTAGGATGCTGTCCTACATGCTGGACCATTGGAGATCTAAGGGCTCAGCTCCAGGCAGTTTGGGTAGAGATTACTTGCCTCAAATAGCATATTCAGGAGAAAATATATTACAAGAACCGCCCGCCATTTCCCCAACATCCAACTGAAGAACCTCGACCGCAGAGAGTAGTTGGTCTGGGAGGTTGGAAGGTGGTTAGGAGGGGCAAATTGGGTGCCCCATCACTGAATGCTTGCAAACGTATCACCCCCACAAACCATATAAAACCTATAAACAGGTATCTGCCTCTATTTCTGAAATCAAACAAAGGGGCAGAGGACATTGCAGAGCAGGACACTGCAGCACAGGAGCTAGCACTACAAAACTCACCCAAAAAAGGGAAAACAGGGAGGAGGAGGAGAAGAAGCACTGTGGGTAAATTTGGAGACCAGCAATGGCACCACAATCCGCACAGGGGTTGTATACAGATCCCCTTCTCAGGGGGAGGAAATGGACAAGGAAATGATAGAAAGAATACTTAGAATGGCAGAAAAAGGGGAGATATTGCTGATGGGTGATCTGAATATGCCAGATGTTAACTGGAGTGCAGTTGCAGCAGCCACTTCAAAGAGTGGGGTTATTCTAGATGCCCTACAGGGGGCATGCCTTAGACAACTAGTATTGGAGCCCACTCGAGAGGGAGCAATCTTAGACCTGGTTCTCTCAAATGGAGATGAAGAGAGGATCACAGATGTAGAAGTGGGTAGCCATCTGGAAACTAGTGACCATCGAACAGTATGGTTCACAATAAACACAGCAATAGAGTCAAGCCATACAAAGGCAAAAGTACTGGACTTTAGGAGGGCTGACTTTGCCAAAATGGGTGAGGGCCTAAGGAATGCACTAGCAAATGGGCAGGAAGGAGGGGTGGAAGAACAATGGGGAATAATAAAAACTGCCACCACAGAGGTAACAAGCCTTTGTGTGAAGCAAATAAACAAAATGAAATGATGTAAGAAACCACTATGGTTCTCAAAGGAAGTGGCAGTGAAGGTTCAAGAGAAAAAGAAAGCATTCAGGAAGTACAAGGGATCACAGAAGGAGCAGGACAGAAAACTGTATCGGTTAAAGCAAAAGGAAGCTGGGAAGTCAGTCAGAACAGCAAAGGCCCAAACCAAGGAAAAGATAGCCAACTCAGTTAAGAAGGGGGATAAAACCTTTTATAGGTACATCAGGGAGTGAAGGAAGACCAAGGGTTAGTGAGGCTCAATAAAGGGAAGGAAGGGTGGGCAGAGGGTGACTGTGAAAAGGCAGATATACTAAACAAATATTTTTGCTCGGTATTTACAAAGGAAGAGGGGGAGGTACCTAAAACAAACAATAGAAACACTCTAGATACAGAAGTTGATACCAGCCCATTTACAGAAGAAAGGGTTCTGAAAGAACCCTTAAAGCTGAAGGTGGACAAAGCAATGGGGCCTGATGGGATTCATCCCAGAATTCTAAAAGAACTAAGGGTAGAACTAGTGACACCACTGACTACCCTCTTTAACAAATCATGGGAGGATGGGGTGGTACCCGAGGACTGGAGGAGGGCAGATGTGATTCCCCTTCACAAAAGTGGGAGCAAGGCAGAAGCAGGAAACTACAGACCTGTTAGTTTAACCTCAGTGGTAGGGAAAATGATGGAATCACTTCTGAAGGAAAGAATTGTTGCATATCTAGAAGCCAGAGGGGCACAGGACCCAAGGCAGCATGGATTCACAGTGGGAAGGTCATGCCAGACAAATCTGATAGAGTTCTTTGACTGGGTGACCAAAGTAGTAGATCAGGAAGGGGCTGTGGACATGGCCTACCTAGACTTTAGCAAGGCATTTGACACAGTCCCACACAAAAGATTAATATACAAGTTAGCCAGCCTGGGAGTGGGTCCCAAGATGACAGCCTGGGTAAAGAATTGGCTGGAGAATAGGACACAGAGAGTAATAGTTAATGGAGTCCACTCTGAAGAAAGGGGGGTTACTAGTGGGGTACTGCAGGGTTCAGTATTAGGACCAGTCCTCTTCAATGTCTTTGTAAGCGACATTGCAGAGGGACTGGAAGTAAAAGTATGTCTCTATGCAGATGACACAAAGATCTGCAAACAGAGTTGATGCACAAGGTGGGGTGGAAAGGATGAGAAGGGACTTGGCAAGGCTAGAGGAATGGTCAAATGTATGGCGGCTTAGATTCAATGCTAAGAAGTGCAAGGTAATGCACCTGGGAGACAAAAACCCAGGGGAAGAGTACACAATGGGGGGTGAGATACTAACAACAACAAAATGGAAAGGGACCTGGGGTAGTCATATCAGATGACCTAAAGGTGGGCAAGCAATGTGAGAGGGCAGCAAGGAGGGGGGGGATACTGGGATGCATAGGGAGAGGCATCACCAGTAGAAAACAGGAAGTTATTATCCCTCTGTACAGACAGTTGGTGAGACCCCATCTGGAGTACTGCGTGCAGTTCTGGAGACCCAATCTCCACAAAGACATAGACAGGATGGAAGCTGTCCAGAGGAGGGCAACTAAAATGGTGCAGGGTCTGCACCATAAGACATATGAAGAGAGACTTATGGAGCTTAATATGTATAGCCTCAAGGAAAGGAGGGAGAGGGGGGACATGATAGAAACTTTCAAGTACCTCAAGGGAATCAACAAAGTCCAAGAGGGTAGCGTCTTTCAAAAAAAGAGGTGTGCAAGAACAAGAGGGCACAATTTGAAGATGGGGGCAGCTCAGAGGTAATTTAAGGAAGCATTTTTTCACATAGAGGGTTGTGGATGCATGGAACTGCCTTCCGGAGGAGGTTGTGGAGTCAAAAACAGTGGTGGAATTCAAGCATGCATGGGACAGTCATAAGGCAATTCTAGGGGGTTGGGTAGGAAGAAGTAGGCTGCTAGTTAACTAGGATCTGCAGCTTATCCATTAGGTAGGGAAATGGGCAGACTGGGTGGGCCAAGCAGTCCTTATCTGCTGTCAAAATCTATGTTTCTATGTTAAAACAGGGACCAAAACAAAAAAAGCAAAAAGGAAATCCAGAAAACTTCTGATCATAGGAGACTCCATGATTTGGGGAGTTGATACCTACCTCTGGCTGGGGTTAATGGTCAGATGTCTCCCATGTACATCAGTGTGGCAAGACACTGACCACATTGCTAAAATCTTGCATGAAGCAGGAGAAAACATTGACATCCTGGTACGCATAGGGACTAATGATCTCACCAGCCGGTCAGTTGTAGAGACCAAAGAACACCTGACCAGGCTGGAAGACAAACTGTCATCCATTTTATCTGGCATCTCCTTCTCTGAGATCCTGCCAGTCTGGGAGAGGGGGACAGATGGATGGAAGGTCAGAAAAGGAGAACTTAACATGTGGCTGAAGGACTGGTGCCAGGAAAAAGGACACAAATTTGGAGGTAAGTGGCAACAGTATTGGAAGCAAAAGTTCTTTAAATTCAATGGACCATATCTGACTAAGGAGGGAGTCAGTGCATTGGGGCAGAAGTTTGATGTCTTTGCAGAATATTTAAACTAGCAAATAGGGACAGGGGTGCAGCACTCGATACATCGAATGGGAAGAACACCCCTTCCCTTCATCTAGTGATCAAACAGGAGTTTAGCATGTTTGTAGTTTATTTGCATCACCAGGTAAGGAAAAAGGTCCAGCTCCCCATATGATGCGCACTGGAAATGCTGGACCTCTCCCTGTTGTCCAAACACTCTTGGTGTGTGGGGTAAACAATAATAATAATAATAATACAGATTCTTGTGTCTTGGAGTCTGCCAAGAAACATTTGTAATCAAGCAAGGAGTATTAATAAAGTTTATTATACTACTTACGCCAAGCATGTGACAGAGAAGGGAGATGGGTTTCTCGCCATTCCTGAGGAATGTACATAATCTCCAGAATTGTAGATCTTAGGTTCTCTAAGATCTTGTTCTATCTCTCCTCATGCTCCAGCTCTCTGCTCTTCTAGAGGTGTTGTTTC
This sequence comes from Neoceratodus forsteri, assembly GCA_016271365.2. NCBI lineage: Eukaryota > Metazoa > Chordata > Ceratodontiformes > Ceratodontidae > Neoceratodus > Neoceratodus forsteri. The sequence goes on from CM057456.1 coordinate 290,134,050, forward strand.
TAACGCTTAGAGAAGCTACAGTGGGTTGTGGACAGCTAAGTACTACAGATAACAGCATAGCAACAGAGATTACAACATAGTTATAGATATGAGAAACAATATGTATTGGTCCTAAGTCATTCTCCATTGGATAATGATGTAGAAGACAGAATTACTAATGAGTATCATATGAGACAGAATATGCTTCCATTAGCGTTATAGCTTAGACAAAAGAAATGCTGACAGTTCAAACTACATGCGGCATTTTTAGCTTGCATATAGTATAAAACATAGAGACATAACAAAGGTCTTCTGTCTCTGTCAGCTTGCTTAGACAAAGAGAACTGCTGACAGGCAGGCCTATTACATGACATATTTGCTTGAGTGTAAAATACACACTACATATAATTATATGAGAATATAAGTATACAATAATCACTGATGATCCCCTCAGAGTCATCATATCACTGATTAGGTAGATTATATATGGAATACATGTAAAAGACAAACATAATCTAGATAAATGTATTATAGAGAGGTATAATGAATGATGCATGATCAGTATTAGCATAGTGCAAAATAGCAGCATTATAGTACAATAGACAAGGCCCCTGGAATTCTGTGGTTCTGTGGTTGCGGAATTTGCTGCAGAATTTGCATCATGCTGCAGAATATATACAGTGCCACAGAATTCATTGTTTTTGGTAAATTATCATATAAATATACTGTTTTTTTCCATAGTGTCAGGCTTTCTTTCCCACCTCGTTTATCCTGAAGCCCCTCCTCTATGCTCAGCATATGATGTCATTGATGACATCACATCATATTTAGCCAATGACAGGACTGAATTCTGCCAGAGAAATGAATAAATCATGCCACAGAAATCACAAAATGCTGCCGCAGAAGTCAAGGAGCCCTGCCGCAGAAATCAGAAAATTCTGCCACAGAACACCCGGGGCCCTGACAATAGACCAGGAATACAGTGTGAGGTGTATGTGGGATGATAGGGGGCATAACCCAGGCATAACAGCCCAACAACTAACGCACAGAAATCTGGCCAATGGAAAATCATGTACACACAAATGTCCGCAGTCTGGCAAACAAGATCCCAGACCTGGAGGCAACAATAACAGAGGCTAAACTGGACATAGTAGCCATTAGCAGGACATGGTTCACCAGTAACCACACTTGGAAGACATCGGTACCCGTCTATGCACTGTTAAGAAGAGACCGAGGTCCAAAAGGGGGGGGGGAGTGATGGTCCATTATGTCAATGAAAACATCAAAGCTATAGAAATTCAGAATACACATAAGGAGCCAGAAGAACTGTGGGTCACCCTGGAAACAGGAAATGGGACAACCATATGAACTAGGGTTGTTTATAGGCCCCCAGACCAGGGGGAGAACACAGACACATTACTGTTAGAAGATACACAAAACATGACAGCTAAAGGGGAGGTTCTGCTAATGGGAGACTTCAACATGCCAGATACAGATTGGTCAATACCAGCAGGAACATCCACCAGATCTAGACACATAGTGGATTCTCTGCAGGGGGAGGGCCTCAAACAACTGGTACAACAACCCACAAGAGACAGGGCTATCCTATATCTAGTACTGACTTACAGGGAAAGGATCACAGATCTCCAGGTTGTAGGTCACCTGGGGGCCAGTGAGGATGACAACAGTAAATCTGACATATTGAACAGGTATTTCTGCTCAGTCTTTACTGAGGAAGAGGAGGGTAATGGGTCTGAAGGAAGTACAAGGGGTGGGAATGGTGCAGAAATGGACACAAGTCCCTTTACACGAGAAAGGGTCCTGAAGGAACTGGAAGTAATAAGAGTTGATAAAGCAATGGGGTGCACCCCAGGGTCCTTAAAGAACTAAGAGAGGTGGTGGCTGAACCTCTGGCAATCCTTTTTAGCTGATCACTGGAAACAGGGGAGGTACCCAAAGACTGGAGGACAGCAGATGTAGTCTGCTTATACAAAAATGAGAACAAAGAGGAAGTGGGGAACTACAGACCAGTTGGCCTCACCTCGGTAATGGGGAAGATCATGGGAGCACTACAGAAGGAGAGATTGGTGGAGCATCAGGTTGTCAATGGACTACAGGACCCAAGGCAGCATTGTTTCACCAGGGGGAGGTCATGTCAGACCAACCTCATTGAATTTTTTGACTGGGTGACTAGGGAGGTGGATCAAGGGAGGGCAGTGGACATGGCCTAACTGGACTTCAGCAAGGCCTTTGACACTGTGCCACACAGAAGACTATTATACAAACTAGGGAATATGGGTGTGGGCAGGACAGTACTGCAGTGGGTAGGTAACTGGCTGAGTGGCAGGACACAGAGGGTGGTGGTAAATGGCTGTCACTCCACAGAGGGAAAAGTGACCAGTGGGGTACCACAGGGATCAGTATTGGGACTGGTCCTATTCATCATCTTCATCAGTGACATTGCGCAGGACCTAGAAGTCAGAATATCCCTGTTTGCTGATGACACAAAGCTCTGTAACAGAGTAGACACACCAGAGGGTGTAGACAGAATGAGAAGGACTTGCAGAAACTTGAAGAATGATCAGGGGTTTGGCAGTTGAAATTCAATGCAAGAAGTGCAAGATAATGCATATGGGCACAAAAACCCTGGCACAATATATCAGTTGGGGGTGAGGATATAGCATGCACCAAGCAGGAAAGAGATCTTGGGGTTATCATCGCTGATGACCTCAAGGTAGGGAAACAGTGTGGCAAGGCAGCAGGTAAAGCAAATAGGATGCTGAGATGCATAGGCAGGGGCATCACCAGCAGGAAAAGGGAGGTCATAATTCCACTATACAAGACACTAGTGAGGCCCCACCTGGAGTACGGTGTACAGTCCTGAAGACCTTACTTACCTAAGGACATAGACAGGGTAGAGAAGGTTCAGAGGAGAGCAACAAAGATGGTACATGGATTGCATCATAAGTCCTATGAGGACAAGTTGAAGGAATTGAATATGTACTCCCTGGAGGAGAGGAGGGAGAGAGGGGATATGATAGAGACATGCAAGTATCTCACAGGGAGGAACAGGGTGCAGGAATACACTATTTTTAAGAGAAAAAGATGTTCCAGGACTAGAGGGCATGGGATGAAGTTGCAGGGAGGATGATTCGGAGGAAACATGAGGACGAATTTCTTCATAGAATGGGTGGTGGACAAGTGGAACACCCTGGCAGAGGAAGTGGTGGGGTCTGAAATAATCAGAGGATTTAAAAATGCATGGGATAGACATAAAGGAATTCTGGAGGTCAGGGTTAAGGGGCAACAGGCTTCTAGGAAAACATAAAGTAAACTTACAAGCTCAAATGTGCAGACTGGGTGGGACGTAGGCCCTTATCTGCCAACACTGTCTATGTATCTATGACCATCACATGGTATGGTTCAATTTGACCACTAGAACTAAATCATCACATTCCAAGGCAAAAATATGGGACTTCAGAGGAGCTGATTTTGATAAGATGGTCAACAGAGTTAAGCTAGCCCTGGCAAGACGAAATACAGGTGAGGGAGTACAGGCAAAGTGGGCAAGCATTAAGGATACAATACTTAAAGCAACATCTCATTGTGTTAGGGAGAAAAGCAAGAGCAAAAGAAGGAGGAAACCACTCTGGTTCTCAAAACAGTAGCAGAAAAGATCAGAGTCAAAAGGTTAGCCTTCAGGAAATATAAGGGAAAGCAGCGGGACGAAGATAGGGAGGCATACCAAACTTACCTAAGGGAAGTAAGGAAGGCAGTAAGGCAGGCAAAGGCCCAAACTGAGGAAACACTAACATGAACAGCAAAGGAAGGGGACAAGACTATAAATACATTAGTGAAAGAGAAAGTCCAGAGGGGGTATTGCTAAGATCAGAGGGGATAAGGGGTACTGTGAGGAGGAGGGCAAAAGAAAAGCATCTGTCCTAAATAGATGCTTCTGCTCAGTATTTACTGTGGAGAAGGTAGGGCAGGGCCCACAGCTCAGCACCATGAACACAGGGGGGAGGGAGGGAGGTGTGCACAAGTCCCTTCACAAAAGACAGAGTCCTACAAGAGCTCACTAAGCTCAGGGTGGACAAGGCAATGGGACCTGATGGCATACATCCCAGGGTACTAAAAGAGCTAAGGGTGGAACTAGCAGAGTCATTAGCAGAACTGTTTAGTGAGTCTCTGAGCACAGGAGAGGTCCCAGAAGATTGGAGAAGGGCCCATGTGATCCTGCTCCACAAGAGTGGCAGCAGGGAGGAGGCAGGGAACTACAGACCAGTCAGTCTTACCTCAGTAGTGGGCAAGATTATGGAGGCACTCCTTAAGGAAAGGATAGTGCAACACCTGGAATCCATAGGAGCACAGGATCCAAGACAGCATGGATTTACAACAGGAAGGTCTTGTCAAACTAATCTCATAGATTTATTTGACTAGGTAACCAGAGTGGTGGACCAAGGGGGTGCAGTTGATGTCGCCTACCTTGACTTCAGCAAAGCTTTCGATACTGTTCCACATAGAAGATTGATTAATAAACTGGGTAGGCTCGGGGTGAGTCAGAGGTTGGTCAGCTGGGTGGCAAACTGGTTGCCGGGCAGAAAACAGAGAGTGGGGGTAAATGGTATACAGTCAGAAGAGATGCAAGTTATGAGCGGGGTACCTCAAGAATCAGTCCTGGGGCCAGTCCTCTTCAATATCTTCATCAGTGACATTGCAGGTGGAGTGGAGGGTAAGGTTTGCCTGTTTGCAGATGACACCAAGATCTGCAACAGAGTAGATGATCCAGATGGGGTGGACAGAATGAGAAGAGATCTGGAAAAACTGGCAAAATGGTCTGAAGAGAGGCAACTGAGGTTTAATGCAAAGAAGTGCAAGACCATGCACATAGGGAAGAGAAATCCTGAAGCTACCTGTAGGTTGGGAGGGGAGTTGTTGGCAATCACAAGGGAAGAAAGAGACTTGGGCATCATCATCACAGATGACCTGAAATCATCCAAGCAGACCACTAAAGCAATAGGTAAGGCTAGAGGGATGTTGAGGTGTATTAGTAGGGGTATCACAAGTCATATGAGGGAGGTAATAATCTCTCTTTACAAGACACTGGTTAGGCCCCATCTGGAGTACTGTGTGCAGTATTGAAGGCCACACTTGCACAAGGACATTAAAAAATGGAGGCAGTCCAGAGTAGGGCAACCAAAATGGTGTGGGGACTGCATCAGAAAACATATGAGGACAGATTAATGGAGCTCAATATGTATACCCCAGAGCAAATGAGGGAGAGAGGTCTTATGATCGAAACATTCAAACATCTTAAGGGCATTAACAAGGTGAAAGAGTCTAACATGTTTCAGTATAAGAAAAGTAGCAGGGCAAGGGGACACAGCATGAGATTAGAGGGAGACTGATTAAGGGGTAATGTGAGGAAGTTCTTTTTCACAGAAGGGGTGGTGGATGCATGGAATGGCCTACCTCAGGAAGTGGTGACTATGAATACACTGCAAGGCTTCAAACAGGCATGGGATAGGCATAAGGGAGCAATACAGATGAGTATGAATAGATAGGCCATTGACAGAGCAAAGTCCGATGGCACATTCATAAGGTAGAAAAAATGGGCAGACTAGATGGGCCTTGTGGTCCTTATCTGCCATCAACTTCTATTTTTCTATGATGCTACTGGATTAGATTAGGGCTGAGATGGAGCTCTTAGGTTTAGGCTTCCATTAGCTGACAACCAGAACTGAAAATCTGTGGCTTCTCACCTTGACATCTTCAACACCGTCCCTGTTAGTGAGGACTCTAAGGGACTTGTGTGAAAGAGGACAGGATTGCAGTATATCAGAACAAAAGGAAATTCTTTGCAGAAAAAACAAAAACTGTTAATGCACCAATTAGGGTTAAACGTAATGCCACAAAAGTAGAGAAATGTGGAATTAGCGTTTCCAACCCTGACCCCCCCCCAAGCAGCTGATATGAACACAGGCCACCGGTCACCAGGGGACTGGGACATGGCTCACCATGCTGCCCCTGACCACTGGGCAGCTGGAGACAGCAGGGTCATCTGAAAGGGTGAATGCCCATCACTGGACAGGAGTGGGAGCACTGGGATGGGATGGTGCCATGCAGGTCCGGGTGCCTGCAATCGGCAGGTACAGCCCTGGACCTGTGCCTCCCTATGTGAGGGATCCACTAGAGAGCCTAAGGGGGCATCCCGTTGGATGCCCACCCAGGACAACGACTCCTTCCCTGGCTGCCCTGCAGAGTTCTGTGCACCAGGGGAGTGTAGCCATGGACAGGTGACTGGCGTTTGTGCATGCCGGTATGGACACACCTGTCCACACGTGCACAGCTGTGCATGTGGGGTATGCAGTTTTGTTGCTTACCTGTGCCCGAATAGTGCATAGCACCCAAAATTAGTATCCTATAGAAATAATGGATAAGTGTGGTACACAAGGAAATAAACCCATCTAGAGGGCTAACCAAATCATAAGGCCACAAGCTCAAAAGGTGATTGGTCATACGATCTGGTTATCATGCCTTTATTGCCTAGTATACCACACTTATCCATCTTTTATTTTACATAATATATTTGAATGGTTACAGTTAATTTCGATTGCATTGTGTATACAGGGAAAGGGAATACAGAAAATAACTTCTACCAGTTTCTATGAGGAAAAGTCCAGTCAATGTAATACACATGCACAGACACACATACAGTACAAACACACATGCACACGCACACTGGCATCCGCTAGGAAGCAATACAGAATTCTGCAGTATTACTGCAGAAAAAGTTATTTTCTCATGCGGGAATCTATGATACTGCATCATACACACACACACACACACACACACACACAAACACACAGACACACACATAGAATGTGACGGCAGCTAAGGACCGCTTGGCCCACCTAGTCTGCCTATTTTTCCCTACCTACTGTATCATCACAGACCCTACTTTATCTCCAGCTAATCCCTCCCCCCCCCTTGTTTTATCACTAAGGTTCCCTTATGCCTATTCCAGGCTTTCTTGAACACTGTTACAGTTTGTTTCCCCACCCCCTCTGTTGGGAGGCTGTTCCAGGCATCCACAACCTTCTCCGCAAAGAAGTACTTCCTCACATCTTCCATGGGTCCATCCCTACAGCTTCATAGCATGACCCCTTGTACTTGAGCATCTTTTTTTCTGAAAAATGCTTCCCTCCCAAACCTTATTTATACCTGTGAGGTATTTGAAAGTTTCTATCATATCCCCCCCTCTCCCTCCTTCCCTCCTGGGTATTCAGTATTTCCTCATAGGGCTTTTGATGTAGAACCTGCACCATTTTGGTTGCCCTCCTATGGGCTTCCTCACTTTTTCTACTTTATGTTCTTCCAGATTTGAGTTCTCCAGAACTGGACACAATACTCAAGGTGAGGTCTCACCAGTGATTTATACAGGGGTAACATCACCTCTCTCATTCTTCTGGTGATGCCTCACCCTAATCACCCCAGCATCCCGCTAGCTCTCCTGACTGCCTTGTCACACTGCCTAGCCACCTTAGGTCATCAGATATGATAACCCCCAGGTCTCTTTCCTGTTTGGTGGTCATCAATACCTCTCCCCCTCCCAATTTGTACTTCTCCCCAGGGTTTCTGTGCCCCATGTGCATGATTTTGCACTTTTTACACATGCACACACACACACACACACACACACACATGCACACACCCACCCTTGTTAGTTGAGTGGTGTCCTTTATAAATCTCCAGCTTGCCATCATAATGTGTTAAAATGGGAATGAAGACTGATCCCCATTCATTTCAATGGGCTGCGCACCCAGACTCTTCCTTCCTGCACATCTTAACCTGCCTAGGTGCAGGGGCATGTACCTCAATCAGAACATGGAAGGGATCAGCTGGCCACCTTGTCAGGGACAAACTATGATCTCTTGCATATAAACATAGACTGAGAATAAAACTTTAAAAATTACAGAGATGGACTATCACCATCCTAAGGTAACATATCCTGAAAGTGGTACCTGAGGACTGGAAAGTCACTTCAATTACATCTTTTCTGATTGCACTGGTGTGTTGTGTTGAGCACTCAGAATATGCTGTACATTCCTTTCCCAGTGCTGATTGACTAGTGCAACTCATAATCAAAGCCCAAAATAGGACTGACAGGGATAGTACTTGTTTTACATGAAGGGGGATGGGGCTTTCATTGGTCAAGCCTGGGCTACGGGGTCCGACCTTTCTACTGCTTCCAGAAGAATGAAAGCAAACTCCATGTCATTGAATAGTTACTGTACAAGACATTTTGTTTACTGATAATCCAATGATCTGCATCACTACAGGCATTCAGTAAGCGTGTGCTTGCATGTTTACTTTGGAGTAGTGTAAATTAGACAGGCAACTTTAGTTTCCATCGGTGGTTTTGAGAAAGCAAATAAACCATTCCTCCACCTTTACCATTCTGTGGGTAGTTTCCACATTTAGCACTGAGTAATGATAAAGTTCCTGAATCCTGCATATGCATTACACCAAGAAAGTAACCAAAGTTTCCGTAAATCAGAACACTAATCTGCCAATGTGTTCTCATTTTTATCATGTCTCTACTCCAACACTCCCCGTCCAACAAAATGCCAAATGGATAAGGAACATTTAGAACACAATTTCTTGTTTGGATAGAAACATAGACTTGAGGTACAGCTGGGTCATAATTCCTGTGTTGACAGGTCAGGCTGAACTAGTTATGGCTCAAAACCCTCCCACTGTTCACTTCACTGGAACAAAGTTGAGTTCCCAGCTACCAACTTTGCAGCCCAAGCAGAAAGTAATAATGTTAGACATGCTTTGAGCTGAGATAAATGTGAAATGATGGTCCTGCTTCCTGTTTCCAGAGAAAGGTCACAGAATCGTGTCCTGTAGCAGCCAATTTGTGCTAATCTTCAAATCGCTGGCAAGCAGCCTGTCATGGACATGAGACTGAAATCAGAGGTTTTGACATAATGGGGTCTCCCCCTTCTTTTCCCCACCACCGCCTTTTTTGTAACACACAATGCTCGATGACACCACTTAAGTCACTTAGTAGTCATAGGACTTACCAAGCACCTCATTCACCTGTTGATCCTTCTGGGCTCTTTTGAGCAACTTATATACAGCAAATGGGAATTTTCTTGATACTGCATAAGGAGTGCTGTGTAACATTGACATTTATCTCACATAATATGTGAGGATTTTTTTTTACCAGTTACACAGGATTTTGTTGAATTTTGACATTTTCCCCTGGGCAGAATGCCACTTGTAGAATTCCACATTCTGCATGCAGAATTCTGCATTTCTGTGTTGTAACTGGTGGAATTCTGAATTTCTGCTCAAAATCTGCATTTGCAGAATTTCATGGAGTCTGTAGAATATTTGTTTTTCTGCAGAATTCTAGTGAATGAGGAAATTAAGACTTTCACACAGCTGTGTTCATGACAGCCTAGCCATTTAGTAAACACATACAAATAATTTTTTGAACTATTAAACTCCTTTATAGGGCAAGCCATATAAAAAGTGGTGTGCAAACATTGTGTGGATGGAAATGCAAGTATGTATAAGTTTCCAATGGGGATGTTGCAGATCCAATATTCAAAATCAAGAAATGTTCATGAACACTGATCATATCAGCTATTGTCAAGTGACACTACACAACCCTTAAGTATAATGAAATGGGCTAGAAAAGATGCTTTCTGATGTGCTAAATATGTTCACCCCCCACAAATGCACAGCTGGAATAAATTCAGGCAGTGCATATAGGTTTTGGGCAAATCTCAGACAGAATTAATTAGCCATTTCAATCATCCCTGATTGCCATCACAAATATGGCTGCCATCTTTACTCACTGAAAACCTTTAACTAGGCGTAAAAAGTAAACTATCTTATATTTAATAATATGTAACCTGGTTGCAATGGATGTTGCAGTTATACCATCCCTGCCTTATGGGGTCAAACAGATTTGAGGGACCTGGGTCAGTAAACTTATGACTGGTGGTTTGTATCCAAGGTTTAAATGAATTGCGGTGTGCCTCCACCCAGAGAAAGGTTTAAGTTTGCCTAGTGAAGGTATGGCAAACCCCCCAGGGATGCAGCGCATCCACATCTCCCCGAAGGAACACCCACCCATGAACCAATGTAGCACACTAACAGATATGCCAATGAGCATGAAACTTGTACTTTTAACAATAATCACTCACACAAGGGATTAAACTGCAAAAGAACAAGGCACTTTATTTTAGGGATTAGGGCCCTAAATGGGAAATGGGGTGGTACCAAAATGAGGTAGGCAGTAGAATATGAATGGTTGTTCTGACAGCCCTATGCAGGCCCAGTCTGACAAAATTTGTGGCCACACTTCTCATTCCCTGAACAGGTGCAGCCAAAGCAAATAATTTCCTGGGCTGTCAGTAAAAATTCCTCCTAGACACAGCCTCTGATACAGCCCACCACCACACCACAGTACATGATACAGTACTGTTATCTCACTAGAGTTTCTACTCTCCCCACTGGTGTCAGTAGTTACACTATTCATACTAACAAGGAGCTCCCAGCTCCCAGTGCTTCCTAGAGTACCCAGCTGTAGAAATAATGTAGGGCTGCTGTCCTTGCACATGACTGGCCAGCCATGGTGCATTTTAAATTAAATTATCAGCAACTGTTTTGTGAAACAGAAACCTCAAACCCAATGGCCTTGAACCTCCAAGGGAGGTATTTGTCAGTCCTGGCTAAGTACAGTAATTACTTCCGAAATATTTTACAAAATAATTGCAGGTTGCAGCATAAGCCCTAATTTCACTCATCGTTCTCCCAGACCATGGATCTCCCACAATGCACAGGGGCGACGATGATGATGTAGTTTGTGGTGAGCCTCTCCTGACTGGTTTTCCTCTGTCTCCTTCTGCTGTGATGTAGGTCTCAGATGCTCTTTCAGTGCATTTCAGGGGTTCTCCTGACTTCAGTAGTCAGTCAGTGACTTCCATTTTTTTGCAATGAAGACCAGTTTAGGATCCCAGGGGTCACATGTCCTGACTCCAGCACACCATGTCCTTGCATCCATGGTGATTACCAGTGCATGGCTTTAACACTGGCCAGCCAGCTTCACAGACTGGACTGCTGCTCCCACTGGATGGCTTTAGCAGAGCTGCAGCACCACAAAGTCTCTCAATTAAGCTGCAGGCTCTGAGCTTTTTCACTTGTGCTGCTTTAGCACAGGTTTACCTCATTTTTGTAGCAGGAGTTCTCCTTCTCTCTTTTTACTCTGTCTATTCAGGCAGACATACAGTTTGTTTCTACCGGAGCTATAAGCAGATTCAGCTAGCATCCTATCACAGTCACATGCTAAGGAGGCAGTATAGTGCAGTGGTTTAAGGCTCTGAGCTGCAAACCTGGAGACCTGGGTTTGAATCCCACAGCCTCCACTTGCATACTGTGTGACCCTGAGCAAGTCACTTAGCTTCCTTGTGCTCCCAGGCTGCACCTGTAAACAAACTTCAGCTTAGTCTGTCTCTCCTGGTTAAAAAAACACATGCAGACTGAATGGGACCTGTTACAGCCCCTGCTGTTCAACAGGAACCTCAGCTCACCCCTGGCCCATCAGCTGTCAATCACTCTGAAGCCAGGCTGAAGGGCCATCACTTTGTCAGATGATTGGTAATCAGATTTGTGTCCTACTAATTGTTGCTATCCAGTGTCCCAGGAGCTCTTTGTGGCTGTCCTTCAAACTCTGCACCCAGATTAGCTACTGGTGCACCCCGACCCCTGTTGCTCTGGAAAGAGGAACAGGGTGTGAAAATATACTGGCATCCAGGCTTGCTGTGGGGTACTGGCCTCAAAAGTTAGTTTTAACAGGGCTGTTGTGTATCAGAACATCTTGTGCAGTCTGTGATGAGAGTCCAGTTCCATCAGTCTGGATCAAGGACTCCCAGTTCAGTTGTGAGTACTGATGCACCCGAGCAGTAGTGGCAAGTGGCCACCTTTGATGTACAGCAAAAATTGCAGCTGTGATGACCCAGAAGGTGCCAAATAAATGTGTCTCTTCCTCCTCTGGCAGAAGTGCTTCTCTGGTTCCACATGACAAAGCTGAAGTCCTTTGGGATGGAAAGAGTGAGGCTGGGTGGTAGCAGTTTGGGTGGGCCTCCCAGGAGCCTAAGGTAATGCTCCCGTACTAAGGGGGATATTTACAAATAAATTCTAAATTAAATGTTCCTTCCTCTCACAATTCTCTTCTTACCAGCATAAACATATCAAAACATTAAATACTTTTCACATTTTTCATTTCTGATGTTTCCCTGGTGACTGCAAAGATTTCCCCTTCTATCGAACCAGCTTGCCAGGGAAATCTCTTCTGCTTACTCTGCCATAAACAAATTTGCCGCCATGGCTCCATATAATGCCATGTGTGTCTGTGTGTGTATGTGGTGGTGGGGGAAGGAGGAGAGAACATTCTGTTAAAATAAATTAGCCGAACTTTGAATTCTTCCTTCCATACATTCTAGATGAATTCTACTTATGGAACATTGCAGGAGCTACAGTATTTCTCTGTTGTGTAAAGACATATGTTAAAATAACAATAAAAAAAAACTTTTTAACCAAAACTTCTCTTTTACTTGTTAAATGTGGACCCGTTTTATAATCTCAAGACGTCATCAAGTGTGTGTGTTTTCATGGAATAACAGAACTTCTTGGGAGATTGAAGGAACTTAGTGATGACCCATGCCTCACAACACACATATATCCAACATTATAAAATGGGTTTCAAAAATTGTGAAACCTGACTGGCCAAGGGCTGTCTTTAACTGTGCTGTTATCTCAGCACAACAGCATTGGATAAAGATCTAGCAGCCTTTTCACAGTAAAATCAATATTAACCACACATCCTTGATTGCTGTCACAAATATGGCTGCCACCTTTACTCACTAAAACCTTCATCTAGCTCCTAAAACTACAGCAGCCTTAAAACAATAATTAAATACTGTGTAGCTGAGAGAGAGAGAGAGAGAGAGAGAGAGAGAGAAGCCACCAGCTTCCTTAAAGCAAGGAGGTGATTTAATAGAGTACACTGAACTGAAGTCTTAATTTTGGGGCCTGTGTAAGTAAGTAGGAGTTAGTGTTTTGGTTCTCTATTTTGGGGGTTGACTTTTCTTAGTGTAACTTTTATTTGTCAGGGAGGACATTTAGATGGGAGAATATCTGCAGTAATTTGTGACTAGACCTGTTGCTTAAACTCTGTGAAATAGGTGTCTTATAAGGGGAGGAGCTGAAAGGGGCCTGAGGAACTGTGGATTTAAATCAGGAGTTGTTTGTGGATTTTGTGTGCTGTAGCTGAAAGAGAGAAGGAGGGAGGGAGAGGAGGGAGGGAGGGAGAGAGAGAGAGAGAGAGAGAGAGAGGCCACCATCTTCCTTAAAGCAGGGAGATGATTTAATAGAGTACACTGAATTGAATTCTTAATTTTGGGGCCTGTGTAAGTAGTTAGGAGTCAGTGTTTTGGTTCTCTGTTTTTGAGGTTGACTTTTCTTAGTGTAACTTTTATTTGCCAGGGAGGAAATCTAGCCAGGAGAATATTTGCAGTCATTTGTGACTACACCTGTTACTTAAACTCTGTGAAATTGGTGTCTGAAAGGAAGGAAGACACTCACTGGCGTGGTGGGTCAGGTTGTAGTTGATTGTTTCTGGAGGCATGGGATTAGTCCCACCACCACCTTGCCCCACATCCACCGCCCCAAAGCCATCATTTACTTTATAGCAGGGGTTCTGACATCACTTCCCCAAAAGTGCAAAGGACATACACCTGTTCATATCCTTAAAGGCACAGCACACTGAACGGGGGTAAAGACACTCACACGTTTGCACACACTAAAAAAAGAAAAAAAGCCCATCTTAAATAGGAAGGGAGACAGACATGTGGGAAGTGGTGCAATGCACTGGCTGTAGAGCATCAGTCTTCCAGGAGAAATTCTGGAGGCTATGTAGCTGCCCTACTTGCGTACTCCTCTCTGGTCTGAGGGAGGAAGTTGCCCATCTCCATGCTGACCTGGTGAGGATTCAGGAAACCTCCTTCCCCACCCAGGGACCACCCAGGTCACCATTACTGCCACAGAAGTTGCCAAGAAAGAGGAGTGGTTGGACCATGGTTGGCCCAGGGAAGGTGACGGTGGTGGAATAGAGGTGCATCCCTCCAGTTGTGCCTCTCCACAATTCATTCACCATTCTGACAGAGCATGGTTCATCTATGGAGGCACCCACAGTGGAGACCAAGGAGGATGCTTGGAACCTCCACAAAGGAGACCCACAGGAGGGTGGCACGGGACCCCCCAAGGGAAGGAAATGACTCCTGGTGAGGGACTCAATCATTAGGGGGTAGAACTGGGGGAGGGAGGGGAGGAGAGGGAGATAAGGTGCCTGCCTGGTACCATGGCTTGGAGGGACATGAAGTGAATCCTCAGGATCATGGGGGCAGCTGCATGGTGGAGGGAGCTGGAAGTCATTGTCCACCTAGGGACAAATGACCTGGCTGGGAATGGGATCAGAGCAGTGCAGCAGGAGCTTATGGAGTTGAGGAGGGGCCTTAGACAAGTAGCACACATGGTAACTTTCTCGGAAGTACTACCTGTCTATGGCATGGGTGAGGCTAGAGTACTCCACACCATGGGATTCAATGACTGGTTGAAAAACTGATGTGGAGCTCAGGGATTTGGCCTTATTAGGGAATGGGGGTCCACCTGGAGGGATACAGGCCTATATTGGCATAATGGTCTGCATCTGTCTGGGAGGGGAACCAGGATCCTAGGTGATAGGTTTAAATGCTTCATTGGCAAACATTTAAACTAGCCAAAGGGGGAGGCACAGAAGGGAAGCAGGGAAATCCGAGCCCCCTTCCCACAAAACAGGGTAGTTAGCTAAGTAGACACAAAGATAGAGAAGTCAATAGGGAGCAGGACAGGGGTAAATCCAGAAAAAGGCAAAGGCAGTAAGGACAGGGATGGGCCTAAAAGGGGTAAGGCCATCAAAAAAAGGAGGGCAATGAGTACCAATGCCCATAGTCTGGGTAACAAGCTCCCTGAACTAGTGGCCTTGATGGAAAAGGGATGCCTGGATATCATGGCAGTCACAGAAACATGGTATACAAAGAACAACGACTGGGATGTCAACATGCCAGGGTACACAATCTATAGGAGGAACAGGAAGGATAAAAGAGGAGGAGGAACTCTCTGAATAAGGGAAGAAATCAAAGCAATAGAACTAAAGGGTAAACTGGGAGGGGAGGAGGCACTGTGGGTCACCCTGGGGACAGGAAGTGGCACCACAATCTGCACAGGGGTTGTTTACAGACCCCCATCTTGGGGGAGGCAATGAACAAGGAAATGATATAAAGAATCCTTAAAATGGCAGAAAAAAGAGAAATATTGTTGATAGGGGACCTGAATATACCAGATGTTAACTAAAACACCTTTACTGCAGCCACATCCAAGAGCAGGGTCATTCTCGATACCCTACAGAGGGCATGCCTCAGACAGCTAGCGTTAAAATCCACTCAGGAGGGAGCAATCTTGGACCTGGTACTCTCAAACGGGGATGAAGAGAGGTTCTCAGATTTAGAAGTGGATAGCCATCTAGGAACAAGCAACCACCAAGCAGAGTGGTTCACAATAAGCACAGCTGTAGAGTCAAGCCATACAAAAGCAAAAGTGTTGGACTTTAGGAGGGCTGAGTTTGGCAAAATGGGAGAGTGCCTCAGAAAAGCACTAGGAAACAGGCAAGAAAGAGTGGTAGAGGAACAATGGGGAAAAATCAAAACTACCATCACAGAGGCAACAAGCCTTTGTGTAAAGCAAATCAAAACAAAATGAAGGAAAAAGCCACTATAGTTCTCAAAAGAGGTGGCAGGAAAGGTTGAGGAGAAAAGGATAGCTTTCAGGAAATATAAGGAAACACAGAAGGAGCAGGACAGAGAACTATATCAGTTAAAGCAGAAGGAGGCAGGGAAGGCAGTCAGAATAGCAAAGGCCCAAACTAAGGAGAAAATAGCCAACTCTGTTAAGAAGGGGGATAAAACCTTTTATAGGTACTTAAGGGAATGAAGAAAGCCCAAGGGAGGGATACCAAGGTGTAATAAAGGGGAAGGAATGTGGGCAGAGTGTGACAGTGAAAAAGCAGGGGTACTAAACAAATACTTCTGTTCAGTATTCACAAAAGAAGAGGAAGGGGAGGTACCTAAACCAAACAATAGAAACATTCTGGATAGGGGGTTAATATGAGTCCATTCACAGAAGAAAGGGTTCTGAAAGAACTCTTAAAACTGAAGGTGGACAAAGCAATGCAGCCTGACGGGATTCACCCCAGAAATCTAAAATAACTAAGGGTAGAACTAGTGACACCACTGACTACCCTCTTTAAGAAATCATGGGAGGATGGGGTGGTACCTGAAGACTGGAGGAGGGCAGATGTGATTCCACTTCACAATTGTGGGAGCAGGGCAGAGGCCGGAAACTACAGATCAGTTAGTTTGACCTCAGTGGCAGGGAAAATTATGGAATCACTTCTGAAGGAAAGAATTGTTGAGTACCTAGAGGCCAGTGAGGCACAGGACCCAAGGCAGCATGGATTCACAGTGGGAAGGTCATGTCAGATGAATCTAATAGATTTCTTTGACTGGGTGACCAAAGTAGTAGACCAGGGAAGGGCTGTGGACATGGCCTACCTAGACTTTAGCAAGGCATTTGACACAGTCCCACACAAAAGATTAGTATATGTTAGCCAGCCTTGGAGTGGGTCCCAAGGTGGTAGCCTCGGTTAAAAATTGGCTGGCCAACAGGACACAGAGGGTAATAGTAAACGGAGTCCACTCTGAAAAAAAGGTGGTTACTATTGGGGTACTGCAGGGTTCAGTACTGGGACTGGTCCTCTTTAATGTCTTTATAAGTGACATTGCGGAGGGACTGGAAGGAAAAGTATGTCTCTTTGCAGACGACA
Organism: Neoceratodus forsteri; assembly: GCA_016271365.2. NCBI lineage: Eukaryota > Metazoa > Chordata > Ceratodontiformes > Ceratodontidae > Neoceratodus > Neoceratodus forsteri. The sequence goes on from CM057456.1 coordinate 290,151,028, forward strand.
CAAATATCTGCAACAGGGTTGATATACAAGGTGAGGTGGAAAGGATGAGAAGGGACTTGGCAAGGTTGGAGGAATGGTCAAATGTATGGCGGCTTAGATTCAATGCAAAGAAGTGCAAAGTAATGCACCTTGGAAACAAAAACCCAGGGGAAGAGTATTTAATGGGGGGGTGATATACTAACAACAACAAAAATGGAAAGGGACCTGAGGGTAGTTATATCAGATTACCTCAAGGTGGGCAAGCAATGTGAGAAGGCAGTAAGGAGGGCTGGGGGGATACTGGGATGCATAGGGAGAGGCATCACCAGTAGAAAACAGGAAGTTGTTATCCCTCTCTACAGACAGTTGGTGAGACCCCATCTGGAGTACTACATGCAGTTCTGGAGACCCCATCTCCGCAAGGACATAGACAGGACAGAGGCTGTCCAGAGGAGGGCAACCAAAATGGTGCAAAGTCTGCACCAGGAGACATATGAAGAGAGATTAAAGGACTTTAATATGCATATCCTCAAGGAAAAGAGAAAGTGGGAGGATATGATAGAAACTTTCAAGTATTTCAAGGGAATCAACAAAATCCAAGAGGGTTGCATCTTTCAGAAAAAGAGATGTGCAAAAACAAAGGGGCACAATTTGAAGATAGAGGAGGGATGGCTCAGAGATAATGTGAGGAAGTATTTTTTTATGGAGAGGGTAGTGGATGCATGGAATGGCCTTCCTGAGGAGGTCATGGAGTCAAAGACAGTGGGGAAATTCAAGAATGCATGGAACAGACATAAGGCAATTCTAGTGGGAGGTAGGAGGAAGTAGGCTGTTGGTTAACTAGGATCAGCAGCTTAGCCAGTAGGTAGGGAAATGGGTAGACTGGGTGAGCAAAGTGGTCCTTATCTGCTGTCAAAGTCTATGTTTCTATGTTTCTATGTCACCTTCACAATCCTCTTCTTATAATAAATGTACTGTAGCACATACAATTTTAATTTCTGGCATTTCTTTGCTGACCATCAAAAATTCCCCTTTAATCCCTACCTGCATACCTGTACATAAGGCAGTATAGCATAGTGGTTTAAGGTGTAGTCTGGAAGACATGTCCAAATGGGCTACTGCCCCTGCCTGGATGACCACAAACCATGTTGAGGGGCCTGGGTTCCTATTCCTGATATTACAATGCTTCTTTCCCAAGATAACAATAATTAGCGCAGTGCCTCCACCCAGAGTATACTTTATAAGTAAGCCTGATAATAAACTAGTACAGCCACCTGGGATACAGTACCTACCCACATTGTATGCAGTCACCCAACACGTAGATTAGCTTTAACAAAAATCCCCAAATTCCACTTTAGTGAATTATTGACTCACACTAATAATATGCTCAGACTCAGATTTATAAAAATTGGTTAACCAACAATTTATTTACAAGGGGCGTAGGGTTAGGAAAGGATAGATTTACGAAGAAGTTAAACAACAGTTTGACATTTTTGGCATCGCATCACAGCAACCATATTGCAGTTTAAATTTAAACAACTTTAATGCCGGCCACCCACCAGCCTTCTGATGGATTCAGAATAACCTTTCTACCTACCTAGCTGGCTTAGATCTTTGGACATCAAAATACCCGAACTGGTACCATCCCCCAGTCCACACTAGAACCCCACAATTCTAAATATCTGGGTACCCAGTACTAAATGTTGCAGGCCTGTTATAGCGCAGCTAGTAGGCCAGCGCTGGTGTGCTTAAGGCAACTCACAGTTAACTTTTACCTTTCCTTGGGTTGCATTCTAATTGAAACTTTGTAGTTATTAAATACTGAACTTGGCAAAACTATAACAGCAGCTATTTACAATCCCTCCAAATGCACAGCCAACTCTACTTACTCATGGTATTGTAGTCAGACATTTCATATGTTGCAGTGATTCTTGCAGGCAGACATGAGGTACAGTAGACATAATTTGGTAGCACTTGAATCTTGACTGAGATGCATAGCAAAGACTTGCAGTAGCCTCCCTCCCCCCTCTTTTCGAACTGCAGGCTCTTGCATTTTTAGTAGGCTGAGCTTCTCTCAGCTTTCTTTGGAAGTTGCCCCTCTCCTCAGGTTGAAGTCACATTCTGGAAAATACAACCTGCAAAGGGACCCAGGCCAGCACGCCTCAGACCCCCACATCTAGGCTGGACCCCTCCAGGGAGGCAAAATGGCAGTGTTTAGCTGGCACAATACCAGGCTGACTCCCAAAGCTGATTTTAAGCACAGTCTCTCTCTCTCTCTCTCTCTCTCTCTCTCTCTCTCTCTCTCTCTCTCTCTCTCTCTTCTCTCTCTCTCTCTCTCTCTCTAGGAAAATTCAGTTAGGTTGGCTTTTCAACCATACTGTCAGCATAGCAGCTGTGGCCCTTTTCATTAAGACACGGCCTTAGACAAAAATTTATTTTCTTACTCCTGGATATATATGATGGAGCTTAAGGCAAGACTCCCAACCAAAGTAGGCACATTTGGAATTGCAGAGAATTCACTTTACAATCTAAATTCTCATAAGCTAGATGACAAGCAAACAGTCCCTCTTGGCAAGCATGGTATTGCCCCTTCAAGCAGAACATTAAACTTCTCACAGGCAATATCTGGCAAGCTCCTCCTCTCAGGGATACTCCTATTCCATTCCTGTAGCAACTGGACCATCACACTGCCATTTCACAAACACAGGACCAGTCACGGTTATTCAAGCAACAGATGTCCACCCTATTCTGGTGCTGGAGTAACGCAGGGTGCAGACAGTACTGAGCACCTCTAGTGGCTTCTTTGTCCTGAAGCAGGTCTCCATCTCACTTGCACTTTAAAGTAGGTTTTTACTCACTGAGATGTGTTCATGCAGCTCCCTCACAGCTGTAGTTACAGACATTTACAGCGCTCTCACCACTGTGGTGGCAAATTCTTGCAGCCCTCTCACAACTGCAGGCAGGTTCAGTTTTCTCACAGCTGAAGTCAAATCAAGATTCAGCAGCAAAATCTTCACAAATGTGGAAAGGCAAACACTGGCCCTTGGGGACAAATAACTGGCAACCCCCATGCCAGCCACTCCAAGTCCTTGCAGCCACATTTCTTTAGCAATGGGCCAGAACTCCCCTCCCTGTGGAGGGGCTCCTGCAAAATTGGACTCAGAATCAAATGTCTCTGAGATTTTGGAAGCTTCTAGCAGCTCCTGATTGGCTGATTCAATTGTCTGCTTGAAAAATTTATATTCATTAGGCTGCCTTGACATCTGATTGGCTAGCTAAATAGATGCCAAACATTGTCCCTGATTTTTCCCAGAAAGCTTTTGCATAGTCCCAAAAGTCTCTTCAATAATCCTGGCTTTTCGATTGGCTGAAAAATAGTTAAATGCTGCAAACATGGATGATGTTAAACACAGTTTTATAGGCAGTCCACACAAGTCCCAAGTTTAATATCCTGTTGCAGCCAGAATAATTATTTTGCTTTACACAATACCCCACTGTTTTATAGCAGTCACTGTGCCCTGTTAAAAACTTTCAGAATTTAACACTTTAATGCAGTCCTTTGCCTGTCAGTGCTGCTGATACACATAGTCCCCAGGCAGCAGGCAGGTACCCTCATTAATATTAATGCTGCCCTCATTGATATTCATAAAACTGCCACAGCGCTGATAGGTGCTCTTTAACTAAAATATTCAGAGGTTTCTCCGGCACCTCATTCAGGTCTCCAGTCCCCATCCTGCCACAACCGGGAACAGGAACTGACAAAGTGGCTGCCATTTTAACCCTGCGGTGGTAGGAAAATGAAAATGTGCTACTGCACATGCACTGGCCGCCGGCTCACACAGCTGTGCAGCCACAGCTCAGTGGCATCACAAATCTACTCCTCCAGCCCCATTCTGGAACACATACAAGTGCATGGGGTCAGACGGAGGCTGAAGGGCACAATGGGACTTGTGCCAAGCAGCAGTGTAGACCGGGGAAGAGTGGAGAGAATGGGGAAAATAAGGTAAGCCTCCACAGGGGGGTTACAAGGGTACTGTGCTGCAAACTTGGAGACCTGGATTTGAATCCCATCATCCCCCACCTGCATACTGTGTGACCCTAAGCAAGTCAGTTAACTTCCTTGTGCTCTCAGGTCGCATCTGGAAAGAAGCTCCAGCTTAGTGTGCCTTTCCTTGTTAAACAATGGCCCCTTTCCCCTTTCCCCATACCAGGGAACTCTCTGCTTACTAAATAAAACAGACACCCTAGCTCTATCTGAGGCCTCCTGTTGTGTGAGTGTAGGGGTGAGCATTCTGCCAGAGGCAGTGCAGCTGAGTATACTGTATCTGAATTCTTGTATTCCATCCTTAGTAAACACTCCAGCTATTAAACGTAGGAAAGATAGAAAACAAACAAGGTGGGAAAAGGGAGGAAATATAAAGAAGAAGGAGGAAAGGTGAAGAAACAGGCAAATGAGGGCGAGTTAGGAAAAATAGAGGATTTAAGGGCAAAATGCATGTATTTGCTGTGCATAATATTTGAAACTGATATGGCAAACCAGTGCTAGAAAGTGCTGGGACTATTCTGGTGTGGTGGATGAACTTGCGTTTTTTCAAGTTACAAAGATGTTTAACATTATTTTATTTTTTGTGCATTGTTTCACCCCAAAATGAATGACAAAAACTTTAACTTTGCAAACATAATCTTGAATGAGGCTGTAGAATTAGGAAGGAAGCAATTTGGTGCTCTACAGTACATATACATTATCACCTTTTATACACACTGTATCCCAAAGCATGTTACAATCCATGAACAGTTGGCAGCAAGCACAAAAGGCACACAGTGATGTTAAGAAATAGTCAGGGAGGTTTTGGTACAAAGATAGAGAATCAAGACCAGGGAGGAAAGCTAATCCCACATGTAGCATTTAAGCTTTCAGTTGAGTGCTTCAGTTTTGTTTGGGCAATTTTGCCCTTATGTTTTCTTGTTTCAGTCTCTTTATTTGCAGGCACTGGATCGCAGTTTTTACCAGGAGTGAATTGAGCCCCTCACTTGCTTTGAATGTATTTAAGGATGCCACCACACTGGCCGGTCCAGTGGCACTGAGGGTTGAGGTGCTGGACACCACACCTTGCACTACACCGGCGACCCGGGTTCGGGATTGAGCTCGGGTCTCTGGGGGCTGGCCGGGGAAGGAGAGGATTGATCATCCGACGACATCTCTCCTCTTCTGGGGGTTAGGGAGGGATGTGTCTCCCAGTACTAGAGACACCCTGCAGAGGCAGGGTACACTGCACTTGGAGACCTCGCAGAAGCTGGGGTAGAGGTGTCGGCTAGACATCCCTGCGGATGTCCACAAGAGTGTGTTCACCCATGCTGGGTGACATTGCACGTCCGTGCCTCTGGGTTAGGGGGGATGGGGGTACGTGCAACAGAACAAGGAAAAAAACAGATCTGCGGAGTAGGCAACGGCACCTGTCCCCTATGCCCTCTGCTGGCTCCTACCCACCCAGCCTTCCAGTTCCTCCACTTGGGCCCCCACCTGCAGCACGTTCCATCTCTAAAAGCACCAAAGATGAGTGGTGGCCCAACCCTGGGGGGTTAAGCCAGGGGTACAAGCTCCAGGGAAGGAGGGAGAGAGAGAGAGGAGGCTCAGGATGGGAGGACCTCAGGCAGGCAGGATCAAGTCAGGATGCCTGAGAGAGGCCTGTGACCAGAGGGAAAAACACATGTATAACAAAAAAAAAAGGGATACCGCCACACAACTGGCTGCTGAGCTGCACACAGTCACACACACTGGTTAGAGTGCAGTGCAGTCAAAGGGCACATAGCAGGGCTGTAAAGGAGGCAGTATAGCACCGTGGTTAAGGGCACTGAGCTGCAAACTTGGAGACCTTGGTTTGAATCCCACAGCCCCCACTTGCATACTGTGTGACCCTAACCAAGCCAATTAACGTCTTGTGCTCCCAGGTTGCACCTGGAAACAAGCTTCGGGTTAGTGTGCCTTTCTTGGTTAAACAATTTCCCCTTTCCCTTTCCAAATGGTCTGGCCACAGTACACCACAGGAGACAGAGTCGCACAACACAATGAAGGGAATTTTTCTGTCTCTCCACCCAACAAGGAACTATATTTCTGGCATGTATTTAAAGATACCTCCACACAACTGGCTGCTTGATTGCACACAGATTAGGCAAAGTATGCACAAGTGCAATCAGTCACTTCACCCAGTAACATTTGAACTGAAAACCACCAATCACGATAGAGAAACGATGGTAAAAGAAAAAAAAAACCAAAAACTTGCAAATACATCGTCACTCTGTAGAAAAATGTTCTGTAAATCGCACAATTTTTTTGTGTTTTAACTTCACATCCAGAATATTTTCACACACCTTAGGTTCACATTTATCTTTTGTACTTTGTATTGTATTAAAACACAGCTACCTGAGAAATATGATGGACCTCATAAGCAAAATGGAAGGGTCTGAGAACTACTGCTGTTTGTCTATGGTGAAACACCTCCTTTTCATGTTCTTCTTCCTTTTTGCCACAGGGCTGGGTGTCTATTGAATAAGGAGCCCTCCTGAGACTGTGTTAGGAAGATGGATAGGGAGGGTAGGATACATTTGCTGTAAGAACTCCCTCACAATCACTTGGCCCTGTAATATAATCCATTCAGAGCAAAGGCACCCCTCACTCTCAGTATAACTCCCACTGTGTTATTTTCCAGTTAAAGACCACTTCATTTTCATGATCATGTGGTGTGCCCCTTTGACATTTTTTAGTACACTCATTTTCTATTGACTTTGATTTAAATCTCTTTCAGCTGTTTGTTCACAATGTCACCTTTTGAGAAAAGGATCATTTATCTGTCTGATTAAAAAAACAATATCTACAGGCTACTCTGAGAGAAACAGTTACAGTACAGGCTTTGCTTGAGTTGTGATGACTCACTGTCTTGCTCTCTCACTCTTTATTTCCAATAGGAGTGCAGTCCTCCTCAGTCCAGACTAGTACTTCCATCGTGGCAACCGGGTGATGCTACTGCTGCTCCAGACTCCGACCGCACCGACCATTCATCTCCTAGCTCCCTTTCCCCTCGTTTTGTTCCTGCCCCCCCAGCCCCCATTCACGTGTAGTGGCTGATCTTCTGAGTCCCAATCCGGTTCTCTGTCTCCTGATCCTCAAAGTGACTAACTAACAATCACGCTAACATTAACAGGACCAACGATGCTTTGTACTAAAACTAAAAACTTCATATAAAAGCATGATCATAGGGGCTGGATTTATGAAATTTGTGGTGGGGTCCACAGGGGTCAGAGGCAAAGCCCCCAGTGGGGATCTATGGGAGCAGCACCCTCTATCCTTGGGGTCACATAAATATCATGTCTTCTCCACAACTCCATCCCAGCCCATATACAGCAAGTAAAGGAGGGGTTGCACAAGATCACACTGATCAAACCTATCTAGGGCACAAGCAAAGTAAAAATTAACCATCATCCACCCAGAGTCCCTATGCAATATAACCCCCTCAAACCAAGATCACACAGATGCACACACTCAAAGCCAGGACCCCAAGCACACACACACACACACCCCTCGACCCTCACCCCATTTCCATTTCTAACATCACACACTTATCAACCACAGATCACAGTACTTACTGTGTGATAAGTCCCACACCAGCACCAACATCCCCCACAACCATGGCCCTCTACGACTCCCCTCAATCCCCCCCATCTCCAGCGCATTCCCAAATACACCCCCACTGAGCCAGAGATCTGTGAAATACACAGCCAACTCCAGCCTGGGCACATGCAAAGAACTCACCACCACCACCTATTCAGAATGACATGAAATGTACATGTGTGCATGCAAACCAAACCAGGAATCAGTGCAATGTCAATGTACACTGCCCACAGCTGGGAGTCATGCAAAGTGTGTATGCACACATGCGCACACAAATCCTTACCCTCATGCAGCCAGGATTCAATGTAATGCAACACACACACACACACACACACACACACACACACACCAGGATACTGCACAGTCTATACCCTAACAAAGGCAAGTGCAACCTGAAAACACTCAATGTCCCACGCAGTCCCCACACACCCCAGAGGCAACACACATGCCAACACACTTACTCTATGCAGTGTGTCCCCCCAAATAACCAGGACCTGTGAAACCACAACACCTACCCTAAAACTGGACCAGAAGCAATTAAGCATAGCAAGGCATCCCCTGAATCATGTGCAATCCACAGCCCCTACCCCCCCAAAAATCCAGGAAAAACAAACCACAACTGCATCTCAAATCAAGAGTCCATGCAAAGCATAGCAAGTCAACTCACCCCCATATAGTGTGCAAGCCTCCTCCCCCACCCCCTTAAAAATCACACACCTGGACCCTGTGTGAAGTACCCCCTCCCCCTTTCCTGGAGTGCATCTCCACAAGAATCTCTACATGATGCACTGCACACATGGACGTGGATGTGGTGATTGTTACTGCGAGCGATTGTGCAATGAGTAGGATGTAACCCTCCTACAAATGGGAGTTCCCGAAAGTCTTCCTTGGGTGTGCATAAATGCCCACTGCCAGGCTAGTATTCTGTGTCTTAGCATTTTAAAAGTGTTTGTATGAGAGTGCCTTGATGCCTTTATGCTCTGTCTCTTTGAGAGCTGCCTATAACATGGTGCTTATTTAATCTAGGAGGGGGGCTGAGTGTTTCTATGCTCGAGTCCCACCCGAGCTGCCAGATAATTGCTCCTTTCTTCCATTGCTATTTGTGCAGAGGGAGCTCTGTTAGAAGCTGTACTTATTTGCTGATTATCTATTAGAATAGTAATGATATTGTAGTTTGTCTAACCTGCCTTCTTTACAGCATGGACAGTTCTGTTTATCACCACTATCTGGGTCCTGGACTGCTTATTTGGACCAGTCAGTACCTTTAGGGGCCCTAAAATGGAGTCTGCCCTCAGGGGTCTTGTGGGAGTGAATTTCTATGGGAATTGTAGTTTTGAGACTTTGGCATCTAAATGCACCTGGAGGTGGAGCCCTTGCTTTGACAGACTGATGGATCAGCCAACTCGAACCTTTTGGACCAAAGGGAAATTCCCAAGCTACTTACTGCAGTGAGTCAGTCTGGAGGTAGAGTTTGGAGAGTGAACAGCTTGAGTGATTCGAGCAGCAGCTCCTGCGTAGTTTGTGTGGGAGATTGGTGGAAAGGCTGAGTTTGGCCTGTCTGTCTGCTGTCCCTCATAAGGGAATCTGTGGACGGGCTTAGCAATTGGACTGTATCTGAATTGGAGTGTGATAAAGCCACTGAAGAAGTTAAACCTGAAGAAGACCAAAGATTTGCTGTATGCGATCGGCCTGTCAGGACATCCATTTACCACAGAATTCTCGTTTTTGCTCAGACACGCTGATATTGCGGCTGGACTGCCATCTGCATTGTGGTATGGTGATTGTTTTATTATAAATGTGCTGTGTGCTGTTAGTGGGTGCGAGTTGGTTCCCCACTATGTAAATGTGCCACGCTTGCTGGAAGCTACATCCAGCACTACTGGACTTGAAATTCAAATTGTTCCACCCGGCCTGGGCCTTGCCAGCTGGCCCAGCCAGTTACTTCAGGCACAGAAACCATCATCAACGAGAGACTCGCCCAGGGATCAGCCCCCTGCTCAACCATCTCGAACAGAAATGACACCTTTTTGATTCATGTGGGCCCTGCTTCTCCTGGCAAACTAGTCATCAACCTGCAGTCTCCATTTCATCTAGCCTGTGTCTCGTATTGGGTAGCATGAGTAACAATCATGGTAGCTCCCTGCAACAACAGCTAAATCTCAAGTGTTGTCATCTGATTGCATTGTTGTTTTTCCTTTCATGAACTGAGCCTTCAGGCTCTGGATTACAAATTTTGTGAGGTTGTGCATGCCTTTTCTTTTCGTCATCAGGTCCCAACCAGCTGTGATGCCGGCCTACCCCAGGCAATGTTCCAGGCTAGCCCACCTTACTTCCAACTGGGTACCCAGAGTGTGTGACTGTGTGGGGACTAAAACTGCATGCATAAATGCCTGACTAGATCAGTTTTCGAATCAATAAACCTGATTACGCCCTTCCCTTGTTCAATTCCCCTGAGTAAATCAGATCTAACTCTTTTTGCATTTAATCTCACTGTGGTTCCAATTTGTACCAGAAGCACTGTACTGTTGTTATTTGCCATGCCTAACCTTGTTTTACAGGGGGTCTCCAGGGTTGAACTGGTGGAACCAGCCCTGATGGTAAGTGCAAACAGTGTGGGGAATTGTATGCTGAATAGTGGCTACTGTGAAAATGTTTGCTGCATATTGTCTAGGCCACTAGAGGGGAAGAGGGGGGTTACAGTGTCCTGGTGGGCTGTACCCAGGTTAGCCTTGTTACTAACAACCCTGTCCTCCGGGTGGAGGCACCTGTCTCAGTACCCAGGCTCCTTAACCTGCAATTAGCCATGCAGGTAGGGGTAGTAACCCTTGGGATAGCGCCACCTGGGGGTTACACCGAGCTGAGCAGTGAGTGGTCAGTGCTCTGCTGCAGTACACTGCCTTGGCACCAAGGTCTGTGTTGATGGTTTGGGTCCCAAAAATATCAAAGTGCTGCAGTTCATGTTACAAGAGGCTTTTACTGACTACATGATTTCAGGTCTTTGAACAGTTGAGTACTGCTCCATAAATCATACCTAGCACTTTCAGGTAGAAATACTTCTAGGGGTTAAATAAATAAGTAAACTCTGTTCTGCATCCTCTGGGAAAAATGTATGACAGGTCCACCATCTCTGTCATCTTTCCTTACTGACTTCTATAGGAAACCCCAACTACCTAGAAATGACAGTTCCACCACTGAGATGTGAGAGCTCCCAACCTAAACATTCCCAGTTTAACCACTGCATACTTCCAATTATCAAACAGGAGGTTAAAAAAGTACTTCAGATATAAAAAGTAATAGTTGATTACTTTTAAAAGTTGTTAAATTCTGTCAGTGTGCCATCTCTTTAAAGTATTACTTTGGCTGTGCTGTATGCTATGACAGACAATTTCCAAGCCTTTTTCTGCCTATGATCGAGTCATGATGCAAAACTGCAAGCTTCAAAGCTCAACCACTTCAACAATAGAATAGCCAAAAACAATCAGCCCCATCATACCAGCCATAATGTTAATGTGTGTACAAGAATGTATTTTGTTTTCTATTTTTGAAGGTAATGAAATTTACAGCAAGAAATGTCTGCACTCCCAGTCTGAGATGTTATCACAGAACATAAGAAAATTGCACGCTTTTACTGTCGCATAAACCAGAAGGACTGCAATGGATCTGCTCAGCACTAAACTGCATCCGTGATTCATACCTAAAGGGGACATTTTTTTAGTGCTTACTGCTCTCTGAGGTTTGCTGCTGGCATCCTCCAAGTGACTATGAGAGGACTAAATTCCGGGCAGGGAGTAGCTTAAAAAAAAATCACTGCTTTATGTGTGTGCAGGTTGGCATCGATAACTGAGGGAGAGAGTGCAACCCAGAAGCTATGTAGTGGACATTACAGCAAAAACGTTTGTTCTTTGGTGTCATCATTTTGTTTTGTTATTCTTTGGTGGCAAGGTAAGGCCCCCTAGGCACAGGTGCTTGCTTTCAGGAGTGACCTGGGAGCACTGGGATGGTTAAATGACTTGCTCAGAGTCACACCGTATGCAAGTGAAGATTGTGAGAATCAAACCCAGGTATGCTGGATGTACCAAGCTCATTCAAAGCTTGTTACTCTAACCTCTAGGATTAACATTTCAAGAAAATTACCATTTTAGTGTTGTGGCTGGTTCCAAATTAAAAATAAATTTGAATGCATGGCCAGGCCAGTGCTTTCTGAAGGAGGCAGTACTGTGAAAATAATCTGTTTCTATCATGATGTGTGTGGGTAATTCTAGCCAATACAGGAAGGAGATAAATAGAAAAGTGCAAGTTTGGCAGTTCCGTTGGTTTTCCAGACAGGACAAATAAATATTAAGAAAGCAGCTCCTGTGACAAGTGTTGTTAGCGTATTATTGTAGAGAACAAACAAGCATATTGCAGATGGTAGAGAGTTTGAGTCCATGTATGGTGGTGGTGGGGGGGGTCAGGAAGGAACTGAGCTGAGTGAGGGATCGGCTGGGCAAGTAGCTGAATGGGGGTTACTATGCAGGTGGACAGGAGGTACCAGCAACAAACTCTGGCTACAACAGAAGGGAAGAAACAGTAAAAACAATTGCACTACATTACATAGATAGAAAGTTAAATAGATTCATAGATGAAAGATAGACATACATACATTTAAAGAATCATTTTCTTAAAGCCAAGGAGGGGAAAATGACACGAACCTATGCAAGTGCAGCAAGTGTGAGATACTGTACTCCAGGCTCCCCAAAAGACATCAAATAATTTTTAGGGAGCTTAAACATGCAGTGATCTCACATCTGTAATCGCATTTGCACCGAAAACAGTTGTACCTATTGAATGCTCGCCCTCTTGCCGACCGTCACTCTGGGTCTCTGGCTGCAAATAGCACTGCTGACCTGCCTGATGGATGTCCTCCTCCTTAATCCTTGGCATCTTCTGATAAGCCCGACAGTTTGCTCTGTTGTTTTGCTGTCGCTCAGATGCATACTCTCTTGGCGAGTCCGCTCCGATCGACCGCTCACTATGTCGCCGACCCCTCGCCTTGTCGCCCACCTTGATTCCTCGAACCTGCTGGCCAATCAGATTGCCCACTTTCACTGCACGCACATGCATTGAATTAACTTTAAAAAAAGGTGCACATTTCAAAAAAGGACACCAATAGGCATGGCCCGGGGTGGGGGGATTGCTCACTTCACAGTGGGGGGGGGGCACCGTGGCAGGTCATAGAGGGCAAGAAAACAGCAAAAAAAAAAAAAGTCGAACCCTTTTGCAAACCCTCTAGTGCTCGAGTTCTAATTTACAACTCGAACACCAGAGTTCGAGCAGGGTTTGAATCTTTTTAGAACTAGTTCTGACAACCCTATTCTTAGCAATTGTTAGCTCATGGTCACAGCATACAGTAATCTAGTATAGGGGTGCTCAGATTCTTTAGAATCCATTCCACCAGCTCCAACTCCAATTCAGTTCCAGCTCAGAGTAAGGCATCAGAACGGAATTGCAACCAGAACTGGACCTACTGATTCTGTATCTGACTCGGCTATTGTGTGACTCTGGTAAGTCACCAAAGCTCCCTCCCACCCAGTAGTGAGTAGTATATTAGGAAAAAGACCTCCCCCCCTTCCCATACCTTACATCAGTGCCTGCTGGCTGGCCTCATCTACTCAGTCACTGCTGCTAGTCATGTCAGTAATCACATCAGGGCAGGTGGGGCAGCTGTGATGGGCCATGTTGTTGTTCTTCCTTGTACCCCTTGTCTCCAACGAGTTGAAGATGACATACACCCATTCACTAGACCACCACCTATGGCATCATGCACAAATGTGCAAATTTCTGGTGGTGGAAAACCCCTGGGCTTTCTTTTGTTCAGCCTGGCCACCTTGCAATATTAGCAAGAGCATCTGGGACAGGTGGGGTGTAAAGGCTAAGCTAGTATATTCTGGCTCCCATCCACGGACCATGGTGGTGACTTGCTGCATGGCTGAAAGGGTCCTCCTCTCTCCAGTCTCTAGTCAGCTGCTGGATGGAGAGGAGGAGGGGGGTCCATGTTTCTTGTCCTGTCACTACTGCCTCTACCTGTGCCACACTTAACTTCACCAACTTTGAGTCAGACTAATCACCAGTGCCACTTGATAGTGGCTCACCCTTGCCACCCAACAGCCACTAGGACAAACTGTCTGTCAGGGATGGGATGGGGAAACGTACAGGTCTGTGCACCGATATGCACTGGCAGTTGCATGTGCATGATGCCAATGGGTGGCGGTTTGGCGGACAGGGTGCAGTATTATGTTGAACTCATTGGCGACAAGATACTTGAGGATTAAATGAGCACATTGAACAACAGTTAGCACATTTTTCAAAGTTTAGGTAAGGAAAGAAAGAAAGCAAGGGAAGGTTATCCAGATGTGTATTCAGAATCAGTATCTGAATCCTCATCCAAGGGATTTTGGAATTTGAATTTTGGCCTTCAATACTGAAATTCCGAATTAAAAAAAAGGCCAAAACCCATTTCTGTTGGATGCATTCCAAGCAGTCATAGTCCAGTATTAGTATATAAAGAAGCCATAGAGTGTGAGCACACTTTAGGTAGAGCCACAAGGACCAAGGCTTGATCCCTTAGGTACCTCAATATCAACCATGGCAATGGTAGACAGGTTATTTTTGAATATAGTTCTTGGCAACCTGTCTTTAACACATTGCTCAGGCCACCATACAGCAGCCTCTGAAAGGCCAAGGTGATACACAGATATGAATTTACATAGAAACAGAAAATTATGGCAGAAAAAGATCCAGTTTTATCATGCCGCAGTGACAGCAGCCACAGAGACATCTCAGACAGCGACAGCTGTATTGCAGAGTGTTGGCAATGCGGTGTCGGGCATGCCTCCATGTTTACATCGGGGGGCTGCACCCCATGAACCCCCCACACGCCCCCGGTCTCTAGGATTCCAACTCCAAGTCGGAGTTGGATGGGGGGGGGGCCAAACACCTGAGAGGCAGTTCCCTGGCTGTGCAGAGACCATCACAGTGACATGCGGATTTTGCCCAACTCCTGTCGCTGTAATGGTCTTCGCCAATGGGGAGTCACTTCGGCGACAGTATACCAAAAGATCCATGGTTCATCCAGTGTACCCAGTTTTCCTCTCCTTTCCCCACTGACCAACTGTTGAATAGGGTTCTGAACCTGTGACCTGACCCTCAATTCTCCTACCTGACCCCCTCACCTTTCGACTCCCTAATTCCTTAGCCCCCTTCCAGTGCTACAAGCCTTCTATTTCTGCCTCTCTTTACCCTTAACCCATTTACAGAGCTCATCTTCACCACCTTCTTTGGCAATTGATTCCATTGTTCCACCACCTTTTTGGTGAAGAACTTCTGAACGTCTCTCTTACAGGAGAACTGTGCTGAACCTGTAAGTTATTTCTTCCCAATAGAAGCAGTTTTTTAATACTGGTTGCATTTCTGTTATTGTTCCATCCACACATGCCTTTTAGTAACCTCAGTGGGTGTTTCTGCTTTACACTTCGGTGATAAGGGCCATTTTAGAACTGTATGATGTAGTTTATGTCCCTCTCAGCCAGAGAGTTCTGCAACAGAACATGAATGCATTGTGCGAACAATAGAAGAGTAGAACAGGGATATCAACTACATCATACAGTTCTAAAATGGTTCTTACCAGCAGCATGTAAATCAGAATCACCCACTAAGATAGTTAAAAAACTGGATAGGTAGAGAAATAACAGAATCTGAACCGGTATTTTAAAAAAAAAGCTTCTTCTGGGGAAAATGACTTATAGATGCAGCGCAGTCCTTCTTTAAATCTCTCCCCAGTTAGTCTCCACACATGCTCTCCATTCACTGTGTTTCCATTCCTAGTGAACAGGTCCACACTGTCAACCTTGTTTATCCCCTGAAGAACTTGCATGTTCAGGTCTACCATCTGTTCCTTGAATGATCTGCCCTGCTGACTCTGGCTCCTTTTTGTAACTCTGCACTGTACTGTCTCTAGGCTGTCCCTGTCCTTCCTCAAGTTTAGGCTCCAGAACTGAGCACAGTATTCCAGGTGTGGCCTCCCCAGGAACCCATACAGGGGCACTATCACCTATCAACCTGCTTTTGAATCATCTCCCTATGCATCCCAGCATCCTCGTTGCCTTGCTATACAACTTGATGCATTGGCCTGAGGTTTTAAGGCTGTTGCTGATGACAACCCCTGAACCCTTTCTTCTGTTGTTGCAGCAAATTGAATCCCTCCCATGCAGTACTCTGTGCATAGGTTCTTCTTACCAATATTTATCACTTTGCACTTTGTGGTACTGAACATCAGCAGCTAGAGTATGGACCACCTTTCCAGTCTCTTCAAATCCATGACCCTCTCGTCACTGTTCACCCTGCCACAGATTTTTGTGCCATCTACAAAAAGATATCTCTTGCCCTGGACACCCTCCCCAGTGTTGCTGATGAACATGCTGAACAGGACGAGACCCAGACCTGACCCTTGTGGCACCCCACTTGTGACCTGCCTGTCCTCTGACTTATTCCTGTTCACTACACCCTCTGCATCCTTCCCTCTAACCATTTCCCAAGCCACCTTATAATCCCTTTCCCCATCTCTAGATCCTCCAACTTTTTTAGTAGCCTTCTATGTGGAATCAAATTAAAGGCCTTGCTGATGTCGAAACAGAGCTTATCGACTGCTACCTCCTTCCTGCTTCTTATCCACTGCTCATGTGACCCAGTCAAAGAATACTAACAGTCTGGTCTGACATGATCTTCTGGCTGAACTCATGCAGTTTTCTGCCCTGTAACCCATCAGCCTGTAAGAATTCTACTATGTTTTCTTTGATCAGGGCCTCAAGATGCTTACTAACAGTTGAGGAAAAAGTGAGTGGTCTGTGGTTAGCCAGGTCTTCCCTGTCTCCACACTCATGCAGTGGAACTATATCTGCAGACCTTTAGTCCCCCAGGACTTCCCCAGTTTCTGGAGAGCACCTGAACAACTCTCTTAGGGGTGCTTCTATTCTGACTCCATTTCCTTTAGCAGTCTTGGGTGTAAACCATCAGGTCACTGTGCCTTGTTCACCCTAAGGGCTGCAAGCCGTTTCTGTACCCTATTCCTCTGTGATTTCAGATTCAAGAAAGAATGAAGACCACAGGCCTAGAAAGGTCTTTCCCCACCTACTCAGTGGAAGAACACCCTGTCATCCTTTTTCTTCAAGATACTTACAGTATCCAGTTTAAACTTGAAGACAAAAACAGTGCTGCCTGATGCCACTTGCTCTGGAAGTCTGGTCCAATTGGCCAGCACTCTTTCAGTAATCTAGCTTTTCCTTATATTTTCCTTGAACGTGATTCTTTTAGGTACTAATGTAACCACCAATACAGAGGCTTAAATTTGGCCACTATGAACCCTGAAGAACTGGTGCAATTTCCCTTGCTTGTTCCATCCCCCAGGACATCATCTCCATAGTAGGAGACTGTAGAAGCACTTACAGAGGAAAGAGGGAGCCAGGATTATGACAAAAGCTCCTGCACTGTCAACACTCTGGCTCTCGCTGAACATTAAATGTATTTGCTTGCCACTGCAAGCCGAGCACATCGACTGGACTGGGGATGCCATCAAGTGACTGCCCTCTCTTCCTGGACAGTAAATGAAACTGATAAATTGGAGGCAGCAAATGACATGTTTTAGGGAAAAACCCATCTGAAAACTAGCTTTCAAGAGCAGTGCCCCTCAGTAGCACTAGACACTGCCATCTTTGTGAACCCTGACTCCATCTCCAAAGCAACAGGGGTCAGGCTTTTGCCTTTAACCAGTCAACCTGAAGAGACAGAAGGGGAGCCAGAAGGAGCTGCTTGGACACTGGAGGACAGACAGATTTAAGGCACAAAAGTAGGGGCCAATAAACTGTCGAGTGATGGACCTCCAGCTGGGCGCAGTGGGATTGACAGCTGGGTTGACCAATGGTAAGCTGACATTCCCATGTGAAAAGCAGGGTCTGAGCTGACTTTCAGGCAGATCTGGAAGAGATCTCTTGGAGGAATGACTGCTGTCTAAGAGAAACTGAGCTGTGCTGTGACAGACAGTGCATCTGCCCTTAAAGAAAAATAAGTTTAAAACTGTAACCTCTGCAAGAGACAAGAGAGGCACTCCCGTGTGAGCCAGCAGGTTCACTGATGCTGAGCATTGCTAGCACAGAGAGTGAGAAGTGATATACAATCAAAGACTGCTTCTGGGTCCACTAGTAGGTACCATAACTTGGTGCCAGGCTGCTACTGCTCTGAGGGTTGGGAGGCCTAGTTGTCTGGGTTGATGCAGAGGACAGACGTGAGTCTGCCTGCATTGCCATATTCAGTGCTGGAGAGAGAGAAAGAGAGCAAGAGAGAGAGAAAGCAGGAGAAAATTTAGAGTAGCTATCTGATGAGGAGAGGCTTCTGAGATTTGTACTGCAGAGCCCTGCATTGAGAGGGAAGGTTCTGTGTGTAAGAGAACCATGAGTTATCCAAAGGCTCTACACTACAGCACTCTGTAAAATAGTTGGGAGTTATTTAACTTGATCTGGCCATCAGACCAGAAATTTACACACACTTCTAGGTTGAGGTTAAGCCATTTAAATAACTGCATGGGCTTTGGGTTTAGGGTTTAACTGAGCATTGGTACTATTTTAATTTAAAGCGCACCACCGCTGTCCCACCAGCTGCAACATCTACAGGTCAACACCGATTCAGCCACTGGGTGCCCAGTAACTTGTTTGAGAGCTCCCTCAAAGTTTAAAAGTGGAAGAGCAATAGTACCAGGCAAAAGAGGGTAGCGCCTCGAGTACAGAAATGCGTGGGTTCAGTACTGTACTGCACCCTATGTTGTGGGGGTGGGCTGAGTATCGGTGCGCCTAGCTGGGCCTTTTTAGTGACAGCCTGTAAAGTGCTTGTTTTGGCCACCTCTGCTCAGGGAACCAAAGAGCAGTCACTGTTTTGGTTGCATCCAAGTGGGGTATTCAAGAGAGGCCATGGTAATCATACTGGGCCCACATAGGGCACTGGAACACCAGCCATTTTAAAATGATTTACTTCATACTTGCACTAACCTACTTTTCTAGTTAAGGTATATCCCTGAATAAAGTTGTGCTTTTGCTTGGGGTTATTGCTCATTATTGTCTACTTAGTGTACAAGTGCATGTTGGCAAGAACTGTGTGGTGTTGTGTGGGGTCCACAGAGGGGTGTCCACAGTGGGGAGCTGGGCAGGTACAATATCCCAGGCGGTTGTACTGAGCAGTCACTAGGCCCACTAAAATCTTTCTCTGGGTGAAGGCACTGTGCTTCTTCTACTACCCGAATATGAATTATCCTCACTCGTAAAGGAGATAGCGAACCCAGAAGTCATGCCACAGTGACATCTACAACAACCTGGTGGCATTCTAAGGTAGAAATGTTCCTTTGACCCCAAGGCCATGGGGAGGACACCCTACAGGGGTCTTACAGTTATAATATCTGTGAGGTCATAAACACCAAGGCAGAAGACAAGAAAATCTCTACAACTTTCAAGAAAGACGTGTGATGTGGAAATGTTGTGGTGCCTATCAGACAGACCAGAGCTTTCACTTTAGGGTGAGCAAATCCGAGGGTGGATTTGGATTTTATTTAGGAATTGCCAGCCGACTCATTATGTTCATCATGCGCACATGTAGCGACCATTTTGTTATGAGAGTGGGTTTTGAGAGGTGTTACACTGTCAGTCCAATGCAGAGCAGTCTGCAAGGGGCTTGTCAGTCTCACATCATCCGGCAGGCTGATCATGACACTGTTCTGACTTGCTGAGTGGAAATGTCACATAGTTCAAAGGAGACAGCCAACCCAATCAGAGGGCGGGTCTTTCCTTTGATCTACATAACGTCTCCCAGCAAGCACAGCTGATCTGTCATGATAGTCTTCTGTGGTCCCTCCCCCCAACGTCATCCCCAATGCCAGCTATAATACCACTGAAAGAACTACAACCCCCAACCCCACCCATTTTCATTGTGTGACACCCAGGAACCCACCCCTGTGCCACCAAACATATTGAAAATCCTCCTCAATATCTCCCGCCCCTTCCATATTAACCTTTTGGCACAGAGATGCCCAGTCCCTTGTGCCAGCTGCTACCCCCCACCCTACCCATTTTGAAGCAACCCACCTCCAGTGCCACCAATATAACACCAACACTGGAGTGCTTAATCCCTAGTGCTGGTACCTGAAATAAAGAAAACTGTCCCTGATAGTTTTTTTATGTAAAATAACCCTGTACAAAAAGAAAACTGTCCATGGATATCTGTTGCCACCACCACCGTTACTGTCCCCTGAACCAACCTTCCCACTCAGCACCCACCACCCCACACACCCCAAGCCCTTACTTACCTACTGGGGTCAAATGCCGTAATCCTCTCTGGACCACAGACACATATTCACTCTTCAATGTCGGACTTCGAACTGAGGAAATCAGGTATGCGGTTCAGTGTATTTTGTGGGTTTTGAACTTGTCATCATAACTTGGTCACTTTTGAGTATTTTTGCCCCAAATTTTCAACATGCCTTTTTTGGGACTCCACCTCATTAACAATGCCAATGAAATTAGGCAAACCTGTCCTGAAAGGTGATTTTACAGTTGTTGTGCAAAATCACTTTTCGGGCATGATTTGAACATTTTCTCCACTCTTGTTCATGAGGTGAGGTCATCAGAAGGCTATGTTGAAAATTTGGGGTAACAATATGAGAAAACAAGAAAATGATGAGCCTAAGTTAAAAATTTTCAATTCACACATCTAACTGGTAATTTTCAATATGTTGACCCCAACTTTTCAACACGGTCATTTCTTCACAACACCTCATGAATGTGACAGCTGTCATTTTTCAAATCCTGGCCAAAATGTAGGAAGAGAATCTACAATGGGTCTCCATAAACACTGTTTTCCTTTTTTGAGTAGACCTCTGGGCATGAAAAACCCACTAAGGGGTTAATTCCTTGGAGCCTCAGTGAGCTAGGCAGCTAGGCTGTGCTGGCTTCCTATGGGAAGGGCAGATGCTTGTTGCTGAAGAGGTTGTAAGAAGTTGCATTCAGTTTTGCAGAGTTGAGGAGGTGACCAACAAGCCTGTATGGCCCAGTTCCTGTAAGCTGGACTATTACATTCTCTGGGGGGATGGCCCTGAGCATCAACCAGTGAAGTGGCAGAGGCCATACAAGTGGCAGCCATGATATGGTCAGATAGTTCCAGAAATTTTGCGAAATATCTAAGAGAGTCTCTCTGGTGGCCCATAGTGGTACTGCAGGCAGTCAAGAAATTTCCAGATATATCACAGGCATTTCAGGAAATATCTGACCATGTCTATGGCTGCCACTGTAAGGTACACTATCCCTATGGGGGTGAAGGGTAAGTAGTAGAAGGTGGGAGTGCAAAAGCCTGCCACTGGTAAGAATGGCACATTAATCCAATAGCCTAAAAGATCTGTGCAAAAGACTGTAAGGACCACTCGGTGCCAAACCCCTGAGCACCAGGAGGTAAAACTTTAATGGCTCTGCAGACGTGGTAATTTGGCCATGGGACCCTCACCCATGGGTGTCAGTTCTTGAGTGAGGGTGGGGGGTTGGATCTGTGTGGCACCACGGACCCCCCAGAGATGCCAGCCCCTCCTTTGCCCTCTAAATTTAAGTTACTGGGCATGTAGACCCACTGGACATGAGGGTCAATTTTTTGGCCAGAGGGTGGCAGGTACCATCCTGTGGCATCATGGACCCCCCTGGGAATGGCTGTCTGCCCGAGCCATGTAAAAGTAACTTGTACAGAGGAACTAAGGTGAGGAGCCAACTGTATTCGAGTGGGAGTCCATGGGCACACATCTGTGTACTGACTTCAGTGAGGGTAATTGGACTGGATGCGAAGTTCCAGTTGGAAAAAGTGGATGGTCATTGCCCAGTGAAGGGGGCTGCCAAATGCCCCTGCTTAATTCTAGTTAGGTTCAGGAAGAAAGGACCCAGTGAAAGTGCTTCTTCACCAAGGCCGAATAGGGAGGTGTATGAAAACAGTGTAGAAAAATCCAGTATAAATGCTACCTCATAAAGCCGAATGGGGATCTATGTGAAACTTTCTGGAATGGTAAAATGGGGATGAACTCTCTGGCAGTCCAGAATTGTATTACTTGTGGTTAGGGAATTAGGACCAGCGGATCTTGCCTCTGGAGTTCACCTAGAGAGATAGCGCGTAAAGCACGTACTGCAAAATGGGTGAAATGCCTGAGACCATAAGTAATTAAATAATGATGCCTGCTTTGGGATAATTGCAATGAATGCCCATGGTAAGTAATGAGCTGTCTACTGTAAATATGTACTTGGGACTTTTGAACTTTGCCTGCTAAGACCTTTCAGTTCAGAGACTTACTTTCCCCCTACTGGGGCCATTGTGCAACATCTACCTCAAGCTGTCAGTGGATGAATCAAGCCAATTAAAAGTTCTGTTATTGTTGTTAATCATGGGTTGGGCTGTTTAATGCCTCCAATGTTCAAGTGTTGTTTGCCAACCAAGTTTGCCCCTAGCCCAGCACCCCAAGGGAGAAGATCTGCGCCCCAGACCCTTGGAACAAAATGTAAGTCAGCAAATGGGTATGTCCATGTGGTTTTGGTATCAGTATTGTGTGTCACTGTGCAGGAGGTCGACAAATTTACTGTCGACCAGAAGTGGTGCTTCCTTTTACATTTTGCCGACAGATCAAATTGACAATGACATTAGTAACTCTAATAGTGACAGACAACAATTTATATGAGGAATGGTACTATTTAATGTGAATAGCCCCTCCCCCACCTACCACCCTTAAACAAACTTACAGCTTAGAGTGGTTCCTTTGAGCAGAATTTGTTGTTACTATGCCTGCAGGGGTTTCCCCTCAAATATATTTTCATATAAAATTAATAAAAAATGTTACTTCTTTTATTTTTGTTTGTTTTATGTTTTGCTTTTTTAAGTCTGGGAACAGCAACTAAAGGCAGCAATGCAACATACCAAACCTTTGCAAACTTGGTGCTTTATTTTACTTTACACCATTTTGGGCTACTGGTGTTTTTGTCAGATTTGATAAGTTTCAGTATCATTGTCAGCTTGTAACATGGCAATGAAAGACAAACCAAAATAAAGAGAAACAATAGGTTAAAATGCATCACGTGGTAAAGTTTGGAGACGGCATTAATTCTGCATTAATGCCCGCTCCAAACCGAAGTACCAATGTGAGCCACACAGTAGAAATAAGCACTGCAGAAATATCGGTGCACAAAGAAAATGAAAGCACTATTTGTCCTTCCCACCG
The DNA here is from genome assembly GCA_016271365.2 of Neoceratodus forsteri. Lineage (NCBI taxonomy): Eukaryota > Metazoa > Chordata > Ceratodontiformes > Ceratodontidae > Neoceratodus > Neoceratodus forsteri. Next base: position 290,173,986 of record CM057456.1, read on the forward strand.
ACCCACCATAATGCCCATCAGTATCTTGGCACACATACAACCCTAATATTGCTGAAAAGTATTTCCGCAGTAACCAACGCCTATCCAATCCATACCACAGCACAGTTTTTCTCACCTTTTAACTTTAACTTGTTCACTGTGCATGGAACAGTAAATTTGGACCATGGCACAGAGAAACTGAGTAGTGATATGCAGAAGTAGTGAGAGCTATATAAGAGAACTGTGCTAAGGATCCTAGAAAGGCACAGAAATGTTGCAGCAAACATGGGCTGAACAGTGCACCACACCGGGGCATTCAGGAAGACACAAAAGACAAGGTCAGCAGAGATGCAAATTAGGACAAAACAGTGCAGAAGCCGACATCGTGGCACGCAGAAAAGCACAAATGCTAGACCTCCTACTCAGGTTATGGAAACAATAACCATGTAGAATCATTTTAAAAGTCTAGAAAAATATTAGATGATAGTTAATGATTGCAAAGCTGTGCTGTTGTGCTGACAACATCAGCATAGAAATAAATGTACGTTTTATTTGAAGAGCACTGGGAAAAGTGCATTAAACATATTGCAACAGTATAACAAATCTCTGTATCATTTTCTTACTCTAATAAACAAAACAGGAACTTGAACTGAACCCAAAAATGACCATGTTACAAGAGCATTAAGCCACTCCGAAGGAGGCATCTAACCACTTTGGTTCTCAAATACAGTAGCAGAAAAGGTCAGAGCCAAAAGGCTGGCCTTCAGGAAATATAAGGGAACACAGCGGGATGAAGATAGGGAGGCATACCAAACTGCCCTAAGGGAAGCAGGGAAGGCAGTAAGGCAGGCAAAGTCCCAAACTGAGGAAACACTAGCACGAATAGTAAAAGAAGGTGACAAGACTTTCTATAGATACATTAGTGAAAGGAGAAAGTCCAGAGGGTATTGCTAAGCTTAATGGAGAAAAGGGAGCATGTGAGGAGGAGGACCATGTAAAAGCATCTATCCTAAATAGATACTTTTACTCAGTATTTACTGAAGAGAAGGTCGGGCAGGGCCCACAGCTCAGCACCATGGACACAGGGGGGAGGGAGGTGAGCACTACTCCCTTCACAAAAGAAAGGGTCCTACAAGAGCTTAGTAAGCTCAGGGTGGATAAGGCAATGGGACCTGATGGTATACATCCCAGGGTACTTAAGGAGCTAAAGGTGGAACTAGCAGAGCCATTAGCAGAACTGTTTAGTGAGTCTCTGAGCACAGGAGAGGTCCCAGAAGACTGGAGAAGGGCTCATGTGATTCCACTCCACAAGAGTGGTAGCAGGGAGGAGGCAGGGAACTACAGACCAGTCAGTCTTACCTCAGTAGTGGGCAAGATTATGGAGGCACTCCTTAAGGAAAGGATAGTGTAACACCTGAATCCATAGGGGCACAGGATCCAAGACAGCATGGGTTTACAAAAGGAAGGTCCTGTCAAACTAATCTCATAGATTTCTTTGACTGGGTAACCAGAGTGGTGGACCAAGGGGAGCAGTTGATGTCACCTACCTTGACTTCAGCAAAGCTTTGACACTGTTCCACATAGAAGATTGATAAATAAGCTGGGTAGGCTCGGTGGGTCAGAAGTTGGTCAACTGGGTGGCAAACTGGTTGACGGCAGAAAACAGAGAGTGGTGGTAAATGGTATACAGTCAGAAAGATACAAGTCACAAGTGGGGTACCTCAGGGATCAGTCCTGGGGCCAGTCCTCTTCAACATCTTCATTAGTGACCTTGCAGATGGACTAGAGGGTAAGGCTTGTCTGTTTGCAGATGACACCAAGATCTGCAACAGAGTAGATGATCCAGATGGGGTGGGCAGAATGAGAAGAGATCTGGATAAACTAGCAAAATGGTCAGAAGAGTGGCAACTGGGATTTAATGCAAAGAAGTGCAAGATCATGCACATGGGAAGAAAACCCTGAAGCCACCTATAGGCTGGGAGGGGAGTTGCTAGCAGTCACAAAGGAAGAAAGAGACTTGGGCATCATCATCACTGATGATCTGAAATCATCCAAGCAGACCTCTAATGCAGTAGGTAAGGCTAGGGGGTATTAGGGTGTATTAGTAGGGGTATCACAAGTCATAAGAGGGAGGTAATAATCCCTCTTTACAAGACACTGGTTAGGCCCCATCTGGAGTACTGCGTGCAGTATTGGAGGCCACACCTTCACAAGGACATTAACCAAATTGAGGCACTCCAGAGAAGGGCAACCAAAATGGTGCAGGGACTGCATCAGAAGACATATGAGGACAGATTAACAGAGCTCAATATGTATACCCTTGAGCAAAGGAGAGAGAGAGGTGATATGATCGAGGCATACAAACACCTTAAGGGCATTAACAAGGTGAAAGAGTCTAACATGTTTAAATATAAGAAAAATAGCAGGACAAGAGGACACAGCATGAGATTAGAGGGGGGCCGATTAAGGGGGAATTTGAGGAAATTCTTTTTCACAGAAAGGGTGGTGGATGCATGGAATGGCCTACCTCAAGAAGTGGTGACTATGAATACAGTGCAGGGCTTCAAACAGGCATGGGATAGGCATAAGGCAGCAATACAAATGAGTATGAATAGATAGGCCACTGACAGAGCAAAGGCCGATGGTACATTTATAAGGTAGAAAAATAAATGGGCAGACTGGGTGGGCCATGCGGTACTTATCTGCCGTCAACTTCTATGTTTCTATGTTTCTGTGTAGGTTGGGTGGTTGTAGGCACTTAGCCTTCAGCCTCATGCCATAAAGCCCCTCCCCCCCAACCATGCATTAATTCCTCATTAGAGGCCTCCTTCATTGTGGCTTAATGCTTACTTGAGCTACTATTGAGAAAGATATTACCAGCAGATCTTCATATTCTCAAAGAATGCACACTAGCTGGTGTACAGCTTAGGTACAGACTAGGAATGGACTGATGGGATATTCATTTTTGAATCCAGACACTGTAACTCAGAGATGCCAATCCTAAACTTGCAATTTAGGATTTTCAGATTTAGTTTTTCAAAATTCAAAATTCTAATTATTGAGGTTGCAATTGGATCCAGATCAGATTTGGATTCTGAAATCGGAGTCCCAAATCCAAAATTTAAATAATTAAATCAGATTACACTCTGTTTTCAGTCTAGGATAGTACACAATCTGAAACTGGACAGTTATATCAGATTTTGTGATATCCAATCCCCCCTAGTATAGACTAGCAACTTCAGTTAAAACCCATTCTTACCGGTAGCACCATATGGTGATGGAACCATCTATTGCTTAACTCTGACTAAAGGTTTTACCTACAATGCTAATATCTGAATGAATCATCCCTGTTGTACAGCTGTTTAGAGTCTCCTTAGTTGTCTTCCATAGTTACGGCTGATTGAGATGGCATAATTCAGTTCTGATGGGAAGTAAAGCTTTTGATGAGATTTAAGCTTGACCAGACATTATTTTCCTTGTCAACATCATCAGAAACATGTGATTGGTCTTGATGAGTTTCGTCAGCTTGGTATGTTTAGCTTAGTTTTATTGCTGCGGTATGTGAGGGTCTCATGCTTTTGACTCTGTTGTAATGAGAGTAAATGGAGGGTCCCTCACTCACATCACCCCAACTCTGTAACACGTATAAGGTTGAGTTCCACTAAGTAAAGACTTCTTGGATTAGAAGATAGTGCAGGGAATCACTCTTCTCTTGCAGTGCTCACACGATATTGTGAGCCCTTGCAGAGTGGCTAAAATGGCCACATATTTGATGGGCAACAGCAAGCATATTCTCTGTTCAGTATCTCTGTCTTTTAAAAATCAGACACAACTAAGTTTAGAAAACCCTGGCCATGTGTCAATGCACAAAGTGTAGCTGTCTTTAGAATGTTACTATCAGTGTGAGAAGCAGCAAAGTCAGATGGCAGGCCATGAGGATACAGTCTTTCCCGAAATCATCTGTTTAGTTCAGCTAATACGTTTTAGCTGAAGTTATTCTCATATGCCATTACACACAGTGCAATCTGTTTTTTGAACAAGTTGCTGCTTTTGGTGGGGTTGCAAACTGAGGCAGAGAAATTGGTATTCGCTGCCTTATAGTCAACAGTTTCACTACTTGGCCACAGACTGTATCAATCATTACAAGTATTTTGGGACAGAATCCTGCATCAGAGCATGATTAACTTGTTAATGGAGTTAAAGGTAGATACACTATTTGGCATTGCTTTTATGGCAAAAAGAATTGATATGCCATCTGGTAGAGGGACACTGCTGTGTGCATCAGATGTTGATAACCTACAGCCTGTACGACACGAGATGTACTTCCATTTCTCTTATTGCTGCAGTTGCCTTGGTTAAATGTTTGTGCCACTGAATGATCTGGGTCATATTTGCAACACATTTCAAATGATTCTTTTATGCGTAACTGTTTCTATCCTTCTGGGTTCTTAAAGCTTAAGATGAAAAGCTGTCGATGGATCTATACAGCCAGAAGAGGTAAGACTGGAGTATGCTCAATGAGACCAGGGAAAGAGAAACAACAATACTACTCTTGGAGCTGGACAATGATGCAGTAGTTTCTAGTTCTTTCCAAGACTTAACTAAATACTGCATCTGTGCAAGTATACTTGGTGTCATGGTGGGTTTCTGACTGAGCCAGTCATGCAGGTCAGATGTTTCTCTGCCTCATTGCCAGCTGCCTTTATGACGTCAGTGTGGCCAAGCTGGTAGTATATTCACCTTTGGTACAGAGGGTCATGGGTTCTAGTCCCATACCGAGACTTGAAGTCATATCCCAAATGTTGCCACTTCAGTATAATTCTAGGTGAGCGCTATACTGTCAAGGTACTGTATACTATCCTTGGAATGAGCTGTCAAACTGAACTCCCTTCAGTTCATCTCCGATACTGTCCTGATGGGTTTTCAGGTGGAAGTAAAAAAAAAAAAACAATGCACTTTCTGCAATAGTAGGGGAAGTTTTTTATTGGAAGAAAAATGATACATCACATAGGGACATTATACATAGGGTACAAATTATACATTAGCAAAAAAAAACTCCAGTAGTTTCAGGAAACACAAATGCATTAAACAGAACAATGAAATCTTTCATCTCTATCCCACCCACCCATTATAATGTTTCCTTAATGACAACATCTGTTTTTTTTGTTAAACTCTGTTGTTCTATACAATGTATGGTCTGCACCTCTCTCTGAATATAGGCAAGCAAATAACTTTGCCTACAGTACTGTTGGTACAGTACCCATTTACATCTTGCCTGCCATATATAATATTTTAATATACTGCACAAGACTATAAGAGTACACAGGAGATACTTTTTCCATAGCCCTGAGCAAATAACTAGAATTAATACTTCATAAGTCCTAGTTTGGAATTCCGAACACTTCACGGCTTGAGGTGTATGGTCCCAATAAGCTATAATATAGGGACAGGTAATAAACAAATGTTCTTGCATTTCAAAAATCCCATTACAAGTATCCCTAGGACAATACCGTTCTGATATCTGCTTAAGCTTATGAGTGTATCTTACCCCTGTTCTACCATAGCATGCTTGCCATACCATATCCCATAGACTCTATAGCATAGACTCTGTTAGTTGTCTTAGGATCTCAGATGTTGACTGAACTGATCCATATGGAAAAACTGAAGGTTCTAAAAAATATGAATCAATGATGTGACTATACAGGCATTTCCTAGTTAAGTTTCTAAAGTGTTCTGGTGTTAATTTCCATAATTTAACTTTATCTTTAGTGCCAAATTCATATATTTGGGAAGCTACCTGCAGTAGTAGGGGATTTTTTTATTTAAAACAAAACAAAAGAAAATTAAAAGCACATTAAGAAAACAAACGGCAAATTCCAGAGAAACCAAAACATAAAAAACAACGTAGATCATTCTATCCCTAGCACCAACCAAAAGAAAACCATAGAAACATAATATTCCCCCTTCAGTTCCAACCACCAATTATCTCTGCTTAAATCGTACTGACCTTAATACTTGCTCCATCCCTTTATAGATATTTCGACCCCCATTGAAAACCATGCCACAACACCAAAAGATTTACTGCAGGCATTCTGCTACTGTCTTTCCTATAAACATTCTTCATAACTGCGTCCACCATTCCTGTAATGGATTTATAAGGAAGTCTCAATTGTTGTAGCACTAATTTACAACTTGCTTGCCACAGATAAAATTTGAAACATACAAAAAGTACACTCAAGTTGCTGTTGTTATACTTCTGTAAAGGGGCCTGAAAATCACCCAGAAACATACCGGCCTGGTGGCGCTGAGGGTTGAGGCACTGGACGCTGCACCTCATGCCACACCAGCAACTCGGGTTTGGGAACAACCTCAGTTCGTCGGGGTGCCAGCACGGGGTGGGAGAGAGATGGAGCAGCCTAATGGCAGCTCTTGTCTCCTGGGGTGGTTGTCACTCCTCCATAGTTCAGCTGCCAGTAGGTGGAGCTCTGGCGGCAGCACATGCAGGAGGGTGTTGCTAGTCAGGAGGGTGCCTCAGAATGCAGTGGCTCATGTGCCTCCACATGCGTGCACACCTAAGGAATGGGGCAGATGAAAATGGGGAAAAACTCCAGATAATAATAATAATAATAATAATAAAAACATAATAGAAAAAAAATCACCTAGAAACAAACATTCAAAGGTGAATCTGTTGAGCCAGGGAAGTTGCCTAAACTGCGTATTTACAAAGACTTCTTAGAAATACACATTCCAAAACAAAATGCTCCATAGTCTTCAGAGGTGCCGTATATTCAGAAAATGGACAGCTTCTTTCCTCTGATTTATGTTTCTGATTCCCCATAACATTTAATTTGCCGTATGAGCAGAGCCAAAGTATGTCCCACATTCTTCGAGGAATTCGAGAGTCTTGTAGTTGTTCTAGCACCAGCTGTGTTTTCCCCACCACACAGCCTTTAAATTCAGGGGCCTGGGGATAGATATTATCTAAAATCAGAGAATACAACATTTTTCTGTGAGAAGTTTCCAGACAGAATCTTGTAATCTTCCAAGTAAATAATTTCATAACGGATTGCCTAAGGTTGTCAGGAACCCTTGATTTTATTGACAGTTTAAGCAGAGCATCTATTCAATACAGCAAAAAACATGTATCAAGCATTTTACCCATACATTCATCTGGGTATATGTTGCCTGAATAACCAATTTCAATGAATTCAACCAAAAAATAATATGGAAAAAACAATCGGGTGGGGCATTACTACCCCACCCTTTGTTTTGGGAAAATATGTGAACTCCCTTTTAATTGGATTCAGTGACTCCCCCAAAACATTTGGGAAAATATACTGTACACTATGATTTCAGAGTGTACTGGTAAAGGGAAAACATAACTCACATACAATAGTATCGGTGACAAAAACTGTTTAATAATCCAGACTCGTTTTTGTTTTGAAAAGGGACAGCTTTCCATCTCTGAACTTTAGCCATACAAGTACTCAATGTTTCCATCCAATTTAAAAGGGCCAAATTCCCCTGACCAAATTTGATACCCAGAATTTTAATTGGGCCTGGTACAATTGGAATGTCTGCTATCGAAGAAATAGCCATATTGTTGGTATTTAAACACATCTCGGTACTTTTTCTTAAGTTCAAAACTGCCCCAGATTGACTAGAAAAAACAAAAGATATCCAACACTGTGTGCCCACTTTGCTTATTACGTAGAAACACACATATATCATCTGCATATGCTAAGATCTTCAAGATTCCACTTCCCTGTGGCCAAGAGAGTCCCTGAATGATAGGGTTTTCCAAAACCTAAAATAGTAGGGGAATTTTTATTGCACCAGAAACCAAGCAAGTGCAGACAAGCATACATTTGAAAACAATATAGGAAAAACATTTAAAAAAGTGCCTCCAAAATAGAAAACAAACATCAAGCACTGCTTGGGACCATTCTGAGAAGAAAAGAACCCTAAACTTACTAAGAAGTGCTTAGCAAACAATAAAGAGCAAAAATCACACAGGAGCCCACTTAGAAGATAAACAATTATAGAAACGACATGCAGGAGTCTCGCAATCTATGGAGCTCCTGACGCAGACAAGGCCACTTACCCCTATCACAGACCTTGTAGAATTCCAGTTGGATGTTTCTGATGGGAAACCAGCTTTTGCTGGAGGACCCATGAGCATCTTGCTTGCCAAAGGTCATACTTACATAAGGCCAGTGAAATTTACAATGTGGAGTGAGTAAGGGAGGCCTACACTTGAGGGAAAGGAAACAGGGGTTACTCCATCGAGTGGCTGTGTGAGACCAAAACTGATATGCATAAGGGCATTCCAAAAACAGGTGCTCCTGGGTTTTCAAAATGGGACCACAACCAGTCCTAAGACAATAACGATCTACAACAGATTTATGCTTGTGGGAGTTGCTTACACCCAGTTTGCAATGACTGCTTAGCCAAACCAGGTCACAGACAAAGGGGGGTAATCTGGGATTAGTCAGTTGTCCAAGAACTGTGTTCAAGCCTGAGACTACACATTGTGGGAAAGTGAAATCAGGGTTGAAATGTTCTGTCAAAGTAAAATAATAGAGCGATTTCCATGTGGTTGTTAATATTGCACCTTGGGAGAGCTTCTAATTTTTTAGCTTCAGGAAGCTCACAATCACATATTCAGGTACAAATGTGGGTTTACGGATGACCTGGAGGCCTGTGCATTGCCAGTTGGGGAGATTCACCTCCACGCACTCCCGTACTGCCAAGACCCAAAGAGATGTGGCTTGACGGAGGACTGGGGAAATATTAGTCAAGAGAAAAATGCTAAAAAAAACACTAGGGGATTCAACACGTCAAGGCCACCCTTCTGCTTCAGCCTGTACGTGATATCTCTCCAGACCGGATTCAGTCTGCTCCCTCATAGTGCTCTGAAAAAAACACTGTAAAGTCTAGTCTTAAGACTCGAGGGGGGTGGGAAGATGTAACTAACGAATAAGAACACAGGGACTAGGACAATTTTAATCAGCAATATTCTCTTTGATTTTAACAAGTGGGCTTCATTCCATTTATATAACTTAAAGGGAAAGTCTCCCATAATTTCACACCCATATTATCCCAACTCCTTATGTGTAACTGTTGTTTTCCTCCTCTAGTTGCCAGCAGTCCTATTGCTGTCCAAATCTAGATTATAAATACAAATATACAGCCCCCAGAAGTTATCAATGTGTTTGTCCTCCATTTTACCATCAATGCTGCTAGAGGTTGATGTCATCAGAGCAACAGATAATGGTGCTGCACTAAATGCTGTTCCACCAGTAAGCAGAACCTACAATGTTTGGTCCCCCACTTGAGTAGTGGGGGAACTCTTTAAGTGTTGTACACATCCTGAAGTGCAGGTCTAATAGGAACTAGGACCATATGAGTGTGAAGCAACACTGATTTGACATGTACATACAGTAGGCCTATAAGGAAGTGCCTGTATGTGTTGTGTTAATGTTCCTCTTAGCAAAAACAGTTTACCCAATAAATGACTCTGGGTACAACAAGAGTCTTGAGTGGTCTTAAATAGCTGTTGTGTTATGTTCTGTGTGTGTTAGCATTCTCTGTTTCGATTGACACCAGCAGTGAGACACAATCTTGCAAAACTGCCCCTTTCCCTTTGTAACTAGGCAGTCAATGATTAGATGGCTGACATAAGGTAATAAAAAGTTCAGCTACAGCAAGGAACAGGTTACCAGGACAACATCAGCTGCAGCATATGGAAGAAGAGTAATCTAGTGGTTAAAGCACAGGCACAAGAACTGAGAAACTCTGGTTCAAATCCTACTAAAGTCCCTTACTCTCTAACCCTTAACAAGTTCCCCTAACCTCCTTGGGAACTGTGATGGCCCCTCAGGCCCATGACTTTAACAGTGCCCCCATTTCCAATATAAATCATTAGCAGTGATGTGAGAGCTACAGCACTTCACTTTGAAGGTACTGAAAACAAGCTGTGGCAGCTCCCCCCCCCTTTGTAATGCCAGCATTTGAAGTAGGATGTCCCTCACAAATCAGATGCTACACTTCAGCTGTTGTAGGTAGAGAAACTAATCAGTCTCAGTGTTTGTAGTGCTCTGTATTTGCTTAGCTCATTCCTCCCATGTCATATGTATTCTGTGTCTTGGTATTTCCAGTCAGAAACCCAGATGTAGGGAGCATTTGAAATGTAAAACAATACATTTTATAAAGTAAGTGATCTAGCTCTCCACTTTCAGGCTGCTGAAAGAGGAGTGTATAATTTGTGCAAAGGAGGAATTCAGTCTTGTGTGATCCTTTGGAAAACTGCTCAGGCCTACCTTGTAAATGAATCCTCTCAAGGGTGTTCACCTGGTGCAATACTGATTGATTCATTGACTGCTAGATTGACTGATGATTCTTTCTACTGCTTTCCACAACATGTTGCAACTGTCTCACAGAGAGAAATGAGCAGTACAAAGAACATTCTGTTTCTTGTGAATGAAATACTATTAGATGTATTATTTGCTCTACACATGCAGTATTAAGGTTACAAGTACCACTCCCTGTGTGAGTTGCATGACAGAACTGTCTTAAGCCATTGCAAACAAACTAAAATCAGGATAGACAGCATTGATACCCTTATGTGTACTTCTGCACTGTTGCTGCAGTGACATCAGGGAATGGGAGGGGCTGTATTACAAGTGATCCATTCGCATGTAAATGGAGGCTTGCTTGATATTTTACTACCTTGTGTTAGAGTCTCAGACTCTAGATACGTGCTACAACAGCAGAAATGACTGATCTCTTATTGACATATGTACAGTAACTGATGTAATGTATAATAAATACATTAGATATATCCAAATCAGAAATATACAGTAGTCTTCTCCTTTAAGCAATGCCTTCTATATGCATGCCTCCCATTTAATAATAGCCACGTCCGAGGCACATAAAATATACCCCAAATGTTGATGTCAGTTGTCTTTATGGGGATAGAGGTGCTATCCATCTGGCGGGAGAGCATCATTCTGCCCAACGGGTATTCTCTACTTTTAACATAGTTAATACTTGAAGAGGACAGGGCTGAGTAAAGGTCCAACAGTTGATGCAAACAAAGGGTCAATATTAGAGGTGCTGTATCGCACTGGAATATGGTGACAAGTGGGATAGTCACTGAAATGCAAAAGACGACCACATCAGTCTAAGCTAATACCTTCAGGGGAGGGTTGGGGGACAGATGCAATCCTCACAGGGAAGGACAATTATATATATGCTGTAGGAGAGGTTCTAAACAAACAAGCATATGTCAATGCCGAATGTTTGCTTGCTGGCATTGACATTGGTGAGTTGTGCCTTTGTGTCACCAGGCATAACGGCCACGCCATTTCACCACACCCTACCCTGCAGACACCGACAAGTGTGACGGTGTGCCTTGGGTCTTTGGCCCTTATGCCTACCCCATTCCATCAGGAAATACAGTGAGATGGGTACAGTATAGGAGAATGGGACCAACTTTGGGGCTGAAGAGTCCAAGGTACACCTCAATGCCTCTCACTGGCTGCAGGGTGTGGGTGGGGGTGGAATGGTAGGAGCATTACAGGCGACAATCCCAAGTCACACCCCTGAAGCCTGTCAGTCTCTACAAGGTGGGGCGTTATGGTCGGAAACCCTAATGCCTCAGGCGTTCATTGGGATTTTCACTCCAAATTTTTGACATGGGTTTTTTTGTGACCCCCACCTTATGAACAGTGGCAATATCAGTTCGTTAGCCAAAAGCTGATTTTGCACAGTGACTACGGCATTTGGCACCACAGGTGTGAAAACACATTTCGAACAGGATGTGAAAAATGACAGCTGTACTGTTCATGGGGAGGTGTAAAAAATGGCAATGTTGAAAATCTGCAGTGATAATAGTAAAAAAACTGGTGAAGTCACGAGCGTGCGTAGAAACTGCACAACGCACACCCTTAATGTAATTAGTTTGGGGATTTTTTTACAGCAGATTGTCAACACAGCCATTTTGGGACCTCCGGTCATGAACAGTGTCACTGTCATTTTCGTAATCTGTCCTGAACAGTGATTTCCCACAGCGACCACGCATTTCTGTGCAGAAAGTGTGAAAACACATTTCAGCCATGTTGTGAAAAATGACAGCTTTATCGTTCATAAGGAAATGTGGAAAAATGCCAGAGGTGAAAATCTGGACTGAAAATATTACAAATTCATGAAGTTATGAGGGTGCGTGGAAACAGCGCAATGCTCACTCGTAACACAGTCATTTTACAGACTTTTGTCACCAAAATTTCAACATAGCAATTTTAAGACCTCTGCTCATGAACAGTGTCACTGTGACTTTCTTAATGTGTCCCAAACATTGATTTCGCACACTGACTGCGCCATTTTGCACTACATGTGTGGAAACACATTTTGGGTGAGATGTGGAAAATGACAGCTGTACTGCTCATAAGGAGGTGTGCTAAAATGGCAATGTTGAAAATCTGGAGTGCAAATATTAAAAATTTGTGAACTTATGAGCGTGTGTATGAACTGCGCAACGAACGCTCATAAAACAGTCATTTTTGGGAATTTTTCCCCAAATTTTCAACATAGGGTTTTTGGGGGCCTACCTCATGAACTGTGACACTGTCATTTCATACATCGGTCACTAAAGGTGGTTTTGAGCAGTGACTGCAAAATCACCTCTGGGGACTGAATAACAAAATGACAGTGATAGGATTCATGAGGTGGGGTCCCAAAAACCCCATGTTGAAAATTTGGTGAAAAAATTCCAAAAAATATCTGAGATATGCATCAAAGTTGAAAAAACCCTATTTATTCCATTATACAGCTTACCGGCATTTCCTCAGTTCGCGGTCGGCTTTGAAGAGTGCAGACTTGTTCCCGGTCCACCGAAGATCGTTGCACCGGCCCGGAGGTAAGTATGGGGAGAGGGGGCGGGGGAGTAGGGTACAGAGGTGGCCAGTGAGGGGGCGGAAGTCATGACAGTCAGTGAGAGACAGTTTTTTCTTCTAGTATATTTTTTTTACTTTTAGGAAGAGCGACAGCGGACGTTGCCACACTGGGTGGGCTCCCAAGCGTGGCATCTGGAAAACTATTTGGGGACGAGTGGAAGCCGATAGAGTTGCCACCTCACTCGGCCATACTGTGTGTGGAGGAAGCACGTGAAGCACGCTGGGGTGGGCTCCCAGCGTGCTACTTGTTGAGGGGGTTGTCTATGACAGCTCTTGCAGTGTAGTGGCGACGTGTAGGCACTTTGCATACTGCTGATGGCCGCAGTATGCAAATTGCCTACATGCTGCAGTCCTTTCTTTGAACTGTACACCACTGCATTTGCAAACACTGTCATAGACAGCTCCTACTTTCTTTGAGGTGGTGGGACCGTGCCTGCAAAAGGCAGCAGGACATTGGAAGTAGGGAGGCACACCCACGAATTCTCGTATGGTGGCACTATGTTTCTTGCACATGCGTGCAAGCAAACATAAAAATCATACAAAAGGGGGGGGGCAATCTTGATGAACCCCTCTCCGCAGAGCCCAGTGAGGTCCCAACCATCCATTAATTAAAGGGCTCACTGTGGCAAGGCAATACAAACTGTAGATATAGTCCACAAAACGTGAAGGAAGGCCAAAAAAGTGTAAGACCTTAAAAAGGTAAGCATGGAGACCCTGTCAAAGACTTTATCCTGATTCAAGCTAAGCACAAAGCTGTTTAACCTGTGCTCCACCCCATGGGCAAAACGTTCTCTCAGGATGACTAAGTTATCCTGGATATGTCAATGTGGTATAGAACAGAATTGAAATGGGCTTATCAAAAGGGTAGTGGCCCTGCCCTAATGGGCTGACAAGACCTTAGCAAGTATCTTGTAGTCCACGTTTAAAAGACTCAAAGGACTCCAGTTATGTAGGTCTAGGTCTGCCTTGCCCCTTTCTTATATATGTAGACAAGCAGAGCCTGGGACAGGGGATCTGGAAAATCATCCCTGGTGAAGCAGTCATTAAAGACAGCTGCCAACACTGGAGCCAAGGTCGCCTTGAAACTCTTATAAAATTTGGGGCTCAGACCATCTGGGCTAGGTGCCATATTCGACCTTAGTGAGGAAATACCTCCGAGTACCTCTGCAGTGGAGATGGGATCCACCAAATAGTGAGCATCAGCCTTGGGCAAGGACGGAGAAACAAAGCTGGATAAAAAGGACCAGTTTGACTGGATCTGGGGGGCCCAAGAAAATGATGACCTCGTGAATTCTGAAGCCACATGGTTTATGATGCAGCCAGTGTGTACTAACTGTTCTGAACTATCGTACTGCGATCTCATGGACCTACTGTCAGCTCTATGGCTGCAGTCCTTAAAGGAACTAAAAGTCTGGGAGGAGCACGGTGTGCCAAAGCACATTTCTTATTGCAGGGATTATTCACGGTCGTATTGCAATTTTTTCGTCTCCGCCTGCAGGGATCAAATTTTCGGGCCAAAATCCTGACCTGTGAGCTCAGCTGCAGAATATACCTTAGAAACATAGACTTTGACAGCAGATGAGGACTGCTTGGCCCACCTAATCTACCCATTTCCCTACCTACTGGATAAGCCGAAGATTCTAGTTAACCAACAGCCTAGGTTTCATAGGTTTCATAGGTTATACACAGAGCTAGTTAGACTGTTGTCCATAATGCTCGCCAATTAAGTACCAGTTTCCAGATTTATACATTTTGTCCAGATTTTTTTTAAAGCTATCTATGGAAGGACTATCTACTTCCTTGGGAAGTGCGTTCCATCTAGCCACCACTCGCTGACTATACAAGTTTTTTTCTTTTCCATGTTTTTACAGTTTTCCCCTTTAAACTGCCAAGCATGAGCTCTTGTGATTTAAGTTTGCTCCTTAAATACCAAACCTAATCTTTCTTGAAGATCTGCATCATTTAAGGATCTGTTTAACAAACATAGGTCCCCTCTGCATCTTCTATAATCTAGTGGAAAAGGGTCTAATTCTTTTAATCTATTACTGTAATCTTTATTTGCCATACCCATTATGGAGTGTGTAGCTCTTTCTTGCACCCTTTCAATTTTTTGAATTTCCTTTTGTTGCTATGGAGACCACAACTGTGTACCATACTCCAAAATGGGTCCCACCAATGAGCTATACAAGAGGACCAACACCTCCCTACTTCGACTTGCTATATGTCACAAGATGCAGTTTTATACCCCAGTAGCTTTTGTGCATATAGCATTGCAGTGTACTTTAAAGCTGAGATCTTCTGTAATCATGACGCCCAAGTCTTTTTCCTTTACTACTTTTTCTACATCAGTGTTTCCCAGTTTATAAACCTGAGATATGTTCTTTGCCTCTAGGTGCATTACTATACATTTCTCAGGGTTTCGAGGGAGCTCATATTTGTTACACCAGTTATATATATCATCCAAGGTTTTCTGTAGATCATCATGATCTTCCTTGTTCTTAACTTCCAAACCCAATCTACAATCATCAGTGAATTTAATAATCCAAACCCTCCTGTCCATAACTTGTAATGATGTGACATATATGTTAAACAGACAGGGTCCCAAAACGGAACCCTGTGGTACCCCACTCGTCACCATATTCCAGTCCAATACAGCACCTCTAATATTGGCCCTTTGTTTCCTGTTATGCAACCATGCCTCGGTCCATGCTACTATAGTCCCATGAATACCCATTCTAGTCAAAGCTAGAATTACTTCCTCCTACTCCCCACTATAATTGCCTTATGTTTGTCCCCTGCATTCTTGAACTCCCCCACTGTTTTTGACCCCACAACCTTCTCAGGAAGGCGGTTCCACGTGTCCACCACTCTCTCCATGAAAAATATTTCTCCACGTTGCCCTGAACACTTCCATATCTTCAAATTGTGTCCCTTGTTCTGCACATCTCTTTTTCTGAAAGATGCTACCCTCTTGGACTTTGTTGATTCCCTTGAGGTACTTGAAAGTTTCTATCATGTCCCCCCTCTCCCTTCTTTCTTCAAGGGTATACATGTTAAGATCCTTTAGTCTCTCTTCGTATGGCTTCTGTTGCAGACCCTGCACCATTTTAGTTGCCCTCCTCTGGACTGCCTCCATCCTGTCCATGTCCTTGTGGAGATGGGGTCTCCAGAATTGCATGCAGTACTCCAGATAGGGTCTCATCAACTGTTTGTACAGAGGGATAACAACGTCTTGTTTTCTACTGGAGATGCCTCTTCCTGTACATCCCAGTATCCCCCCCAGCCCTCCTTACTGCCTTCTCACATTGCGTGCTTACCTTTAGGTCATCTAATATGACTACCCCAGGTCCCTTTCCATTTTTGTTGTTGTTAGTACCACACCCCCCATTGAGTGCTCTTCCTCTGGGTTTTTGTTTCCCAGGTGAATTACTTTGCACTTCTTTGCATTGAATCTTAGCTGCCATACTTGTGACCATTCCTCCAACCTTGCCAAGTCCCTTCTCATCCTTCCCCCTGCCTTGCGTATCAACCCTGTTGCAGATCTTTGTGTCATCTACAAAGAGGCATACTTTTCCTTCCAGCCCCTTCACAATGTCTCCTATAAAGACATTAAAGAGGACTGATCCCAGTACTGAACCCTGCAGTACCTCAGTAGTAACCACCCTTTCTTCAAAGTGTACTCCATTTACTATTACCCTCTGCATCCTGTTGTCCAGCCAATTTGTTAACCAGGCTACAACCCTGGGACCCATTCCTAGGCCGGCTAACTTGTTTATTACTCTTTTGTGTGGGACTGTGTCAAATGCCTTGCTAAAGGCTAGGTAGGCCATATCCATAGCCCCTCCCTGGTCTACTATGGTCACCCAGTCAAAGAAATCTATTAGATTCATCTGGCATGACCTCCCCCTGTGAATCCATGTTGCCTTAGGTCCTGTGCCACGCTGGCCTCTAGGTACTCAACAGTTCTTTCTTTCAGAAGTGATTCCATCATTTTCCCTACCACTGAAGTCAAACTAACAGGTCTGTAGTTTCTACCTCTGTCTTGCTCCCACTTTTGTGAAGGGGAATCATATCTGTCCTCCTCCAGTCCTCAGGTACCTCACCATCCTCCCATGATTTGTTAAAAAGGATAGTCAGTAGTGTCACTAGGTCTCCCCTTAGTTATTTTAGAATTCTGGGGTGAATCCCATCAGGCCCCATTGCTTTGTCCACCTTGAGTTTTAGGAGTTCTTTCAGGACCCTTTCTTCTGTGAATGGACTGGTGTCGACCCCACTGCCCAAAGTTCTTCTATTCTTTGATTTAGGTACCTCCCCCTCTTCTTCTTTTGTGAATACTGAGCAAAAGTATTTGTTCAGTATCTCTGCCTTTTCACTGTCACCCTCTGCCCACCTTCCCTCCCCTTTATTAAGCCTCACTATCCCTCCTATGGTCTTCTTTCGCTCCCTGATGTACCTATAAAAGGTTTTATCCCCCTTCTTAGCTGAGTTGGCTATCTTTTCCTTGGTTTGGGCCTTCGCTATTCTGACTGCCTTCCCCGCTTCCTTCTGCTTTAACTGATAAATTTCTCTGTCCTGCTCCTTCTGTGATTCCTTATACTTCATGAATGCTATCTTTTTCTCCATAACCTTCCCTGCCACCTCTTTTGAGAACCAAAGTGTTTTTTTACTTTTTGTTTTCTTTTCTTTATACACTTCACACAAAGGCTTGTTGCCTCTTTGATGGCAGTTCTGATTTTTCCCCATTGTTCTTCCACCCCTCCTTTCTGACCATTTGCTAGTGCATTCCTTAGGCACTACCCCATTTTGCCAAAGTCAGCCCTTCTAAAGTCCAGTACCCTCGCTTTTGTATAGCTTGACTCCATAGTTGTGTTTATTGTGACCCACACTTCCTTTTGCAGCTGTTCCCTCTGGGACAATTACTGAAGATCACCAGCCATCACCAGGGAACCTGAATGTCACGTAAATAATTACCTAAAGCCAAGCTTACTGTCAATCCATGATTCAGCCAGGGTATCGTACAAACATTGTACTGAGGCCTTGGCTGTCCACAGGGATGTCCATTTATCTATTAAAAAGTGGTCATGCAGAATTGCAGTATTTAGTCTCCAGGGTCCTTTACCATGTGTTGGGGCGCTGTAACAGTTCAAGGCACAGGACAGTAGTTTGTGATCAAAATATTCCATGTCACTAGTGTGAGCTGCCACTACAGTCATCAGTTGAGAGGCAAACAGGTAAACTATTCGAGTAGACAAAGCTCCACAAAAATACGTCTTTCCCCCATTTGGTGCTGGGTCCTATAGGCGTCCATGAGGGATGCAGTCAGAAGGATTGAGTCCAAGCAGTTTGAGTCAGAGAAGAGCTCATCAGTCTGTAAACCCCTATCCATCCTGGACAACCGGCAATTAAAATCCATGCCCCCCCACGACCAGTCAGGAAGTATGTAAAAAAGGTTGGACCATCTGGAACAGTGACACTCTGTCAGCTTTCATCTGTGTTGCATACACTGTGAGAAGTCAAAGCCTATTCTGGTGAAATGTACTGTCCGGGGCTAAGGCACAACCTGGGCATATGTCAACTAGTCTGGTAACCTGGATGCCCAAGGAGTTAAACAGTATTCCGATGCCATTGCAGCGATCTGTCCCAATAGACCAGAAAGAAGGGATCCTTCATCCAGCGGCAGGATGCCTGAGTCAAGTTCAAAGTGGTGTTAAGCCCTAGTGACAAGAGCTTCTTGTAAGAGTGCTACTCTCCTGTTGTGTGATGCCCAGGGACATTTGGTGTAAGAATGGCCTCACCTGCTGCACGAATTACAGCAGAACCCATTCTGGCAACTTTGACTTGATGGCTAAACACCAGGCAATGGCTACAGCCAACGCTGCTACAGACTACTAAAATGGGTGAGAGAGTCACATTTAAAATAGGTCTTAGGTTGCCCCTGTTAGAACTTAGTGCACCTATCCCTCCCCAGGTAAAAGTGCAAGGGAGATGCAAAACACCATAATCTGATTGTTTCAATTTAACTCGGATTTGCCACCCAAAGTCCAGATTTACTCAGAGTCAATCAGGGGTTCGGGGCAATACAAAACCTCACAATTCCCCCATAACTTTTTTAAGATATCAGCTATGTTGACCCCCTTATTGCAGAAAAGGACTGTGACTGTACATACTGTTGGTCTGGTCAGTGATACAGCTGTCTTTATGCGCATTGTAGTGAGTCTAAAACGTCTCGAGCCCCCAGTCAGTTTAAAACTGATGTCAGGGGTGAAATCCCACACACTGATCAAGGCATAGCTGTCCAAGGCTCAAAACAAACAGGAATCCTTGTGCAGCTTCCTAGCCAAATAGACTCGATCGGGGCGTGATCCAAACCACCCTTTGTAGAGCAAGCAGACAGCATTCTGTTGAGGGAACCGGTTTCCCTCAAGCCCAGAATAGATCAGAAAACTGCTTAGGACTGGCTGTAGGTGGCACCGTTCACTCCCTTTGAGGGGGGACTGAATCAGTACCATGGACTGCATAGGGGTGTGATGAAGCTACTAATGCATCCTCAAGAGTAGCTGCTACGGTCTCATGTGCAGGACTCTGCCCAAGAGGGTCTGTGTGAGTAGGAGGCAGCTGCAGCTGCAAATCAGTCAATGGGGAAGTCACCAACACTGGGGTGGCTCGCAAGGCCTGTTCAAATTGTACTGCACTGGAAGCACTCTCTTGACCTCCGGGTTCATGTTATCAGGGGTCCAAGTCCACTTGTCCATCAGCTTCCAACCAGCTGTTACCAGAGCCCTCTCAGGAGTCCACAGCTCCCCATGGATCCTTTCATCACAATCTAGTTAACACCAGGGCATGTGTGCCCCCGAAGCATCCAGACTTGCATTTTGATCCAACACATGTGGGATCACAGTCCTGGTGGAAGCAGTACTTGGCACAGTGGCCGCTTGAGTGTCCGATCTCTCACGTAGGGGAGAAACCATGGCACATACCTCCCCATTGTAGAGACGCTCCTCTGCATGGAGCTGTTCCAACAGGGCCTCCTTTCTTGATTCATGCTGCAAAAGCAGCTCCGTTTTCTGGGGTGAATAATCTTCGGGAATTGAACAAACCACCTCCATGACATGCACTGTACTGCAGTCTTCCACAGCTTGCATCCGAAGACCTGTTTCTTCACTGGACACCTCCTTGGAAATCAGGACTAGGGCGGAGGCAGTTCCACCAATCTCCGAGCACTGAGCAACCTCTGCTCCTTCCTCTGCAATGACTGCAATCTTGGAGATGAGGTCTAGGTCTCCTCCTACTGTCAAGAATAAGGGAATTTTCCTGGTTTTCTGACCAACATTACCCTTTGCATTAAACCTGTTCAGACAATTATCTGCAGCTGTGTGAGGATGTTGACACATACCAGCTCCTACTTTGGCTAGTGTATTAAGTTGTATGATTAATTTACCTCCTTCTGCTGGGTGACTTTGTCTTACAGTCCCATTTATATATCGCACTTGTGGTGTAATCTTGTTTTTAACTTTATTGTTTGGTCTTTTTGCACTAAATAATTTCTTTTTCAAAACTGATGATCATAGAATTAACAGCTTTTAGTTTCAATTTATTTATTGGACAGCAAGTTGAACACAGGTCTCATTTATAATTGACTCAAGTAAAGCTGAGAAAAAATTACAACAAGTAATTACATTGGGCCCTAGGCACTATGGGGTGGATTGTCTATAAGCTGCGGATCCGTGGTGTGTAGGCAGTCCTAAGTGTAATTTTCATGCAGAGTGCCAGGTGAGGCAGGCACATGATAGGGGAGCAGGAACCCTGCTGTAGCTGTTCCATGTCCCCCGCAGCATTCCCCTGCTGGCCATGGGAACCCATAGCCACCCCTACCATACTGTCCCAGCCCTCCAGTCAGGCAGGGAGGGCTTTGGTCAGCCATTTAGACACTCAACCAACATTTGCAACATTTACAAATTTGGGACCCATGCCATCCAACAATCCCCTGCTCTGTGCGGAGCACAGGATCTACTGCAGGACCAGGTCAGGCAGCCAATTGGATGATTGCGTGTGTCATCGGATCTGTAGCAATCTACCCCCATGATCCTGCATGCAAAGGGGCAGGGCCATGAACAGGCCCCCAGCGATTGTGAGTCTGACCAACATGCATCTGTCTGTGGATGTGGAGCTGCGCAGGCTGGGTAAGTGCCTCTCGCATGTACCTGGCTCGCATTACTGCAAAGACCCTAATAATAGTTTAAGGAAAAAATAGAGTAACAATAAAAATGTGTATTGCTGTGGCAAGGTATTCGTTTGAACCATTTGCAATGACTAAGCAAGGTATTGTGGATTAAAGACTTAAATTTGGACACAGTAACCAATGTTCGCAGCTTCAAGGATCTTTATAGTAAGGACCATGAATGGGTAGTTGAAAACATTAATCAGGAGCAACCAGCTTTAGACAGGAATTTTGGTTCACTAATACTGCAGAGAAGTTGCAAAGTTTTAATTCACCAGCAAAGTTCCAGTGGAGTCCCCCAATTTGTCTTCGTGAATGACTTTGTGAGTTTATACTCTTTACTTTGAAATTCACAAGGTTTCACTTTGCTGCAGCTTCACCTTCATTTTGCTTGCAGACTTCACCTGCCACTATGCTTTTATGGTGACGTTTTCTCATATAGAATCTACTGGTAAACCAGTGCCTCTAAGTCACATGCAGCAGCTCCTGCAGCTCACATGGGGCAGCTGTATGTACACAGTGAACTTCACTTTCATTTTTGGACATACATTAGCAACATTGAAACTGACAGCAGATAAGGGCTGCTTGGCCCACCCAGGTGACCCAATTTGTTTATTTATTTCTTTTTTTTCTACCTTCTTTTTTGCTGTAGATGTACTTGATCTATGGTGCTGTGTCCTTCCCCCTTTCTTGCCTTTTCGATTCCCTTGTGCCTATCCCAGGCCTTTTTGAACCCCACAATTGTTTTCACCTTCACTTCCTCTGCTGGAAGGTTGTTCCATGAATCCACCACTCTTTCTGTGAAGAAATATTTCCTCACATCTTTCCTGAACCTACCCACTCCAGCTTCATAGCATGTACCCTTATTCTACAGTAGGGCTGGGTGGACTTTTCCACCTGAAATCTGAACCCCTGGATTGAACCCGTAATCCACGGACTCAGATAAATATGGACTTCACCACAGAAGCCCTGTTCCAAGTCCGTGGAGTGCCATTTAGTGTATTGTTGCCATGGGGATGCTGTTGGCATGCTCGCTCCATGTACAGGTGACTGGAAGCATCCAATCAGGCAACAGACAGTCACGTGATGCACTCATGGTATATAACTGTACTGAGTGTGCAATGTGGGCTCAGATGAGTTGGAGGATGGTTGGAGGAGCTTGTAGTTCTGCAGCAGAGCCACCAGAAATTGCGCACTGCAGAAAAGAAAAACAAAATAAAATATAAAAAAAATATTTTTTTTGAAGTGGAGGGGAGGAAAGAAAGAGAGGAGGGAGAAAGGAGACTTACTGGGGTGGGGGGAGAGAAAGTTATCATTGGGGAGGGAGAGGAGTCTGGACTGGAGAGGAATCCAGAGGGACTGGGAAAGAGATAATGGTGGCCTGGATGGCTGCCTGGGGGAAGCCAAGGCAAATAAAAGGTAGGTAGTGTTGCAGTGTTGCAGTGTGTGTACTATAGGGCAAGGGCAGGCTGGCAAAATACTGCAAATCTTTGACTTGTGCCATCCAGAAATTGAATCCAGAGAAGATACTCCAGATGAGAGACAGAGTGAGAGACTACTGGGGGCCGTAGAGAAATTTTACAGTTACAGAAAATCCCCCAAATAGTTTGTTTCTTTTCTTGGCCTCAGACAGTGTGGCTGTGTGTACATGAGCAAGGGCAGGCTGGCAAAATCTTTGACTTCTGCCATTCCAGATCCAGAGGAGAGAGGGAGAGACTACTGGGGGCCCAAGAGAAATTTTACAGTGTCAGAAATCCATAAAATCGTTTTTTCTTTTCTTGGCTTCAATGTGGTTGTGTAGTACAGAGCAAGGGCAGGCTGGTAAAGTAAATCTTTGACTTGTGCCATCCAGATCCGGGGAGAGAGAGAGACACTATGGGGGAGGGCAGAGAAATTTAACAGTCCCAGAAATCCCCAAAAAAGTTTTTTTTTTCCTGGCTTCAGTGTTGCCACTATTACTTGAATGATCACATGAGCAGCACAGGATAGAAAAAAATAATAACATCAGTGGGTTCATAGTCCAAATACAGCAAGCAACTGCATTTCATGTCACAAACTTACTTGGTGTTACCTGGTACCACTGTCTGATCTGGAAGGTAGGGCACTGCTGTGTACTGCTACTATCACTTTTTGTCCTCATGAGTCATGACTACTACTTGTCACTTTTAGTCCTTACTACTACTACTGTCACTTTTTTTGCCCTCAGCGACTGATCCTGACTGTTTTAATTTTCATACAGTGCAGGGCTTCGCAGATGCCTGAAACCCAGAAACTGAATACGCTTTGTATATTTCTCACGTTCCCCCATCTACTGCTTTTCTTTTACCGTGCCTGTAAGCCATGCCTGTATCCACTATTTTTCTTTACTTTTGCCACCTCGTGATGTAACTCACAATGCCTCAAATGTTCCTTATGTCCTTGTTCATTCTTATAACTAGTACTGTTATCCCGGGTCGCCCCTGAAAAAGGGACCTTCGGGGCTCAGTGGCCATACCCGGTCACCAAAATTTAATAAATAAATAAATAAATTTGGCTGTGATTACTTCACAGAAAAAAATGCTACTAAATTGATATCATTTCTTTATTGTTTGTGTGTGTGGTATGCTAGCCTGGTTACATCTCACTTACAGCAACTGGACTGAGATTATTACTATATTATTATTTTGATACTGAAATTACTTGGCAGTGGCTGGAAGCAATTATGGAACTAGGAAGGATGTAATTGTGTTGCTTGTCATTAGATCTTCAGGTGGCAATGCCAAACGTTTTTATGACTGCACAGAACTTGACCGATGCGATGCATGACTGGCTGCCTGCCTGGGTGGTGGTGGTGATCGTTATATCTTTCGTTTTTCTTCTTTAAGGATTCCATGTGTTGATCAGATTCAGTAGAAGTAGTCATAGTACTAGAAAACTAGAGCACTAGAAAACATTACCACCTCTTGGACCAAGTAGTGTACCATACACCACAGTACACTGTACACAGTACACTGGGGCATGCAAAACAGTTGCATCATTCACATGGGTAGAGGTGGTGGGCTCTTAGTGCTGCTCATTTGATTATTTATATCCATTTCTTTGGTCTGTTTGGCTCTGACTGGAACATCCATCAGAATAATACCCACACAGCACCAATAATAAAAAACAAATCTTAGCTGCCTGGCAGTGCTTGCAGTGCTTGGTGGTGCTATGATATAGGTATTTGCATATGTCTGTCTCTCTGTCTCTCCCAGCACACTCATGTCACAGACCCAAGCAGGATATGCCACCATTACAGGCCAGCCATGGAGGGGCTAGTAGTGAGTGAATGCTTTTTATTTAGCAGTTTTACATTCATTTTTGTACAAATGATAAATTATTTCCTTCAGGCTTCTGTGTCAAATGTGACAGACTTTGGCCACTTTTATGCATTTTTTCGCACTTTTTCAAATATTAGTCAATAAATCAGAACTAATCAGAACAAATCAGAACATCACCGTGTTCTGGTTCTTATTTAATAATGGTCAGAACTTTACCGAGTTCTCCCAGCCCTATTCTAAAGTACCTTTTTTCTGAAAAATACTCTCCTCCTGTACCTTATTAACCTCTATGAGGAATTTAAAGGTCTCTGTTATATTCCCGCTCTCTCACCTCTCCTCCAAGGTGTACATATTGAGCTCTTTTCTCCTAGGGCTTTTGATGCAGACCTTGCACCAGTTTAGTAGCCCTCTGCTGGACCGCCTCCACTCTTAGTTTCATACTTTTTGGTTACATAAAATGAGTGGAGAGGAGAGTGTTTGAAGGAGTGGGACTGTGACTGATGAGAGAGAGAGAGAGAGAGAGAGAGATGCAGGCATTGTGTGCGACATGCCACCATCTACAGTGGGAGAACCTTAAGAGAGCCATAACAGAGACAACAAGCCTTTGTGTGAAACAATTAACAAAGCAAGAAGACAAAACAATTATGGTTTTCAAAAGAAGTGGCAGGGATGGTTAGAGTGAAAAAATCTGGCATTCAGGAAATACAAGGAAACGCAGAGGGAGAAAGACAGGGAACTGTATCAAACTAAGCAGAGAAAGGCAGGAAAAGAAGTCAGACATGCAAAGGCACAAGCAGATGAAATGATATCCCAGACAGTGAAGGAAGGGGACAAAACCTTCTTCAGGTACATAACGGAAAGAAGAAAGGCCAAGGAGGGATAGTGAAGCTAAGTAAAGGAGGGGAGAGTGGGCGGAGTGTGACCTGGAAAAAACAGAGATACTGAACAAATACTTTTGCTCAGTGTTCACGAAAGAAGGGGAGTGAAAGGGACCGGAATTATCCAGCAGATACATACCGGGAAGAGAGTGGACACCTGATCATTCACAGAAGAGAGAGAGTCCTAAAGGAACTCTTGAAACTGGAGGTTGACAAGGTGATGAGGCTGGATGGGATATATCCCAGAACACTAAAAGAACTCAGAGAGGTACTACTGACACCACTGACAGCCCTATTCAACAAGTCGTTGGAGGAGAGAGTAGTACCAGAGGACTGAAGAGGGCGAACATGATACTCCTTCTCATAAGTGGAAGCAAGGTAGAAGTGGGAAACTATAGACTGGTCAGGTTGACCTCAGTGGTGGGAAAGATGATGGAATCACTGTTAAAGGAAAGCATTGTGGAATATCTAGAAACCAGTGGGGCACTGGACTCAAGGCAACATGGATTCACAACAGGAAGGTCTTGTCAATTGAATTTGATAGATTTTTTTTGACGGGGTGACAAGGGTAGTAGATCAGGGAGGGGCAGTGGACATGGCCTACCTAGATTTTAGCAAAGCATTTTACACAGTCCCACACAAGAAGTTAGAAAACAAGTTGGGCAATCTGGGAGTGGGTCACAAGGTGGTAAACTGGGTCAGAAATTGGCTTAGCAACAGGACACAGAGTCTGGTGGTAAAGAGAGTGCAATCTAAAGAAAGGGGAGTAACCAGCAGGGTGCCACAGGGTTCAGTACTCTGACCAGTCCTCTTTAATGTCTTTATTAGCGACCTTATGGGGTAGCACATCAATTCAGCTACTCAATTACAGCGAAGCAAAATCAGCGACTACAATTACAGCAACTGCAGCATTACAGCTACTGTGACATTTTAGCGATCCTCCAATGTCAATGAGCGACTCTGAGGATGTTAATTTAGAAATGAGGGTTGGGAGTGCAGGGGGCGTAGCCCCCCCTGCAATAACTAGCAGCAACAATAAGATGTAGTCAAATTACCTACCTTCTACAGGGGTATACGGATGTTTTTTCTATTTCGGGCAAGCGATCTGGATGCACATACAGCAGTGACCAGCTGTGCATACAAGGTATGTGCATGATGCCTACTGTGCTGTCAGTGTTCGAATCCTGCTTTCATTAGCATTCGTCCCCGGGGTGGTCTATGTGCAGGCATTCGAGGAACTGCTGCAGATCTGAATATATTCACTGAAAAGTGCCTCACTGAAGTTGCTGGTTGCTGAAATGTGCTTCGCTATAATTGCATCACTGAAATTGCACTCGCTGTTTTTTCAGTAGCTGAAATGACATGGAACCATTGCGGAGGGACTTGAAGGAAAGGTATGCCTCTTTGCAGATGACCCCAAGATCTGCAATAGGCTGACACTCCAGTGGGGTGGAGAAGATGAGGAGAGACTTAGCCAAGTTGGAGGAGTGGTTAAGGATGTGGCAGCTTGGATTCAAAGACAAGAAGTGTAAAATCATGCACTTGGGGAACAAAAACCCAGCGGAGGAATACACGATGAGGGGAGGTACTAACAACAATCAAAATGGAAAGGGATCTCAGGGTAGTCATAACAGATGATCTAAAAGTAGCCAAACATTTTGAGAAGGCAATGAGAAAAGCCTGGGGGGGGGTGCTGGGGTGCATAGGGAGAGGTATCACCAGTAGAAAACAGGAGGTGGTGATGCCGCTGTACAGGCAGTTGGTGAGGGCTCATCTGGAGTACTGCGTGCAGTTCTGGAGACCTCATCTCCAAAAGGACATTGACAAGGTGGAGGCAATCCAGAGAAGGGTAACAAAAATGGTGCAGGGGCTACACCAGAAACCAGACAAGGGGAGATTGAGGGAACTCAATATGTATACACTGGAGGAAAGAAGGTAGAGGGGGATATAATAGAGACATTCAAATACCTCAGGGGGATCAGTGAGTTCAAGACAGCAGCATCTTTCAGAAAAGATGTGCAAGAACAAGGGGTCACAATATGAGGCTGGGGGGGGAAGATTCAGGGGCAACGTGAGGACGTATTTTTTCACAGAAAGGGTGGTGCAGGCATGGAACAGCCTACCTGAGGATACTGTGGGGGCAACAACGGTAGATGAATTCAAGAATGCATGGGACAGACAGAAGGCAACACTATGGGTGAAAAGGAGGAGGTAGGCTGCAGATCAAGTAGGATCTGGAGTTTATACAGCAGGTAGGGAAATGGGTAGACTAGGTGGACCAGGTCCTTATCTGCCATCAAATTCTATGTTTCTATGTTTCTACAGTGGACAGCATGGGTGGCACCAGCAGCACCCAATGCTGGAGAAAGAGGCTGGAAGAAGAATTGTACAGTGACAGATTTATCTATCAGTGGCCACTCCCCACACACACAGTGAAGCAGCAGCAAGAAGTAGAATGCCCTGCTGTTCCCACTGTCAGGGCTTCTCTGCCACTTAAAGTGAGTGCATGGGATCAGCCCCCCAGTGTAACCACCACCTGCTCAGACTGATGATGAAGATTAAGGGGAATGACGAGAACCTCCCTATGGCAGCACAAGCCCCTTGCTTGGGAATTTTTTAGCAGCAACATTTGAAAGACTAATGCATGTAGTTCTAAAGCTGGCTGACCACACCCTTTACTCCTGTAAATACCCAGCAGCCCCCTGCCCTCCAGCACTAGGCATTTTGCTTGAGATGTTTGCTGCTGTGGGAGGCTCTGTTCCCCCTGTGTTTACTGATTTTTCTTGGTTGTTTTGGGGCCTTTCTGTTTGTGTTGCCCTCGGCTCTTGTTTGGTCTGTGCCTTCTGCTGCTCACTAGGTTAGTACTGTTGCTTTCTCTGGCTATAGTGTAGTTGTATTTATTTGTTTTACCAGGAAAGACGCTCCATTGAGCAGTGCTCATTTACAAGAAAGGAGTGGTTAGAACTGCAAAAAATACAACAAAAGTACAGCACATGTAACAGAGTACAGTGGCAGCAAAAAAAAAAAAAAGGAATATACATTATATACAGCATGCAGAAAAAAACAAGAAATGCGTGGTAGAAAAGGTATATATACAAGACATAAATAAAGGACAAAATGTAAAAGAGAAACTATGATGGAAGTGAAATATAACACACTAGGTTTTATTTTCAAAGAGGCCATAGATCTCTGCGGTTTGAGGCAATCTAGGGCTGCGGCGAACTCTGGATGTGTCAGGGACCCCACAACCAATTTTGTAAAAACAGGGATCCCTTCACCCAAACCAAAGGAGTTGCCACACCTGCAGGCGTGTGCCAAACACTTGGCACACCCATGGGAATTGCCACAGGGATCTGGTTCCTCCCGCCACATGCAACACTAGAGGGGCAGGGATGGGTGGGGTGGTGGTGGTGACTGTGTTGGACAGCAGGGGGCCGGGGCAGAAAAGGCATGGGAAGGGGCAGAGGGGGAGTCAGGGAGACAGTTGGGCATTCAAGGGAGTGCTGTGGCACCCAGCGGGTGCATTTGCATTTGTATGTATTTACGTATTGTCCACTAATACTGATTAGAGTACTGTACTTATGAATTTTACTGTATGAGGGAAGGGGTTCCAGGGACATAACGTGACATGGCACAAGTAGGCACAGCCCTGACAGCTGCACATTCTGTCCCTGGACCCCTCTGTACAGTTTATTTCATAGGTGCAGTACTTTGTGGTATTCTAATGGGTATTGATAGACATTATAAAAATACAGTACATATAGTAGCAAACGCACCCCACTGAGTATCAGAGAACTCCCACTAATGCCCAGCTGTCTCCCTGACCCCCCCCGCCACCTCCAGTGCTCTTCTTCCTCAGGCAGCCCAGTGTTAGCCCACCTCCCACTGGTGAAATGCCACTAAGACCACACCTCCTGGCTGTATAAGTGTTGTCCCTTGCTGCATTCATAGCAAGGCTTGCTAAATCTCAACAAAGGGGATGTTGCAGCCCCACTGTGGCGCAAGACCCCTTGCAACCTGGTGCACCCTAATCAAGGTTGCAAGGCTGGTGCAGTGCCAGTTTGGTGAGTGGCTCCCCTTTTGAATGCAGACCGTGTTCGAAAATTGGGGATGCTGCATTTTTGACTCAAGGTGCCACTTGAGTCATTAATGTTTGATGCAGGAACCTTGCATCATTTTTCAGACTTTGAAAAATGAGTCCATTGTCTCCTGGGCAAAGCATCAAATGACAAGTACATTAATCTCAGCAATGATTCTGGCTACAGTGTTGTACTCTTGTTTTTCCCTGGGGCAGCAGTCCTGTTGCTCTTTCTCCTCCCTTCACTTGATGCTTCTTTGCTGTTTGCTTTCACTGTGCTTCCACCTTTTATATGTCATAGTAACTTAGTAGGCAGCCCTTTAGTTTGTGTCCAAATGCCTTCTTTTATCATGCTTTTTTATTTCCTTATGTTTCCCATGCCAAATACTTTCGGCTACAGTACACATTTGCAACCTCTTCTCAGATTTACCTGCTGTTTTTATCCAGTTCGTTCCTGTTCCTGCATGCTTAACATTCCAGTACTTCTACCTGCCTGTGCCTGCAGCTGCTCTTAGTTAACTTCAGCCCTTGGTTTGCTGCGAGATTGCCTACCTGTAGCAGCATGAGAACAGCAAGTCTAACATACTAACATACTAAAATGCCAGCAGAATAGGCCTAATGGTCTTTCGAGTCTGCTCGATTTTCAGCACCTGCACTGAGGGCCGATTTTGGTGTCCCCCTCCTCCCCCTTGGGTTATATTGTTCCCTGTCCCAGATGTTCCACCTGTATTGGGCCTGGTCAGATTTACCCTCCCCCTGTACCTGTCCCATCCTCTCTTAAACCTGTCCACAGTCTCCACTTCTACCAGCTCCCTGGGCAGTGCATTCCATGGCTCCACCACCCTTTCAGTGAAATAACACCTCCTCCTCCTCCTCCTCCTCCTCTTCCCTCTGAGCCTGCCTCCTTCCAGCTTACATCCATGACCTCTAGTTGCCCCACCCTCCTTCATTTGGAGTACCCTGACTGGGCCTCTCTTATTGATCCCTTTCATGTACTTAAAGACCTCTATCATGTCCCCCTGTCCTTCCTCTCCTCTAGGGTGTACATGTCGGGCTCTTTGAGCCTCTCCTAATAGGTCCTCTCCCCCCAGGCCCCAGATAATTTTGGTTGCCCTACTTTGAACCCTCTCTTGGAGTGTAATGTCCCTCATTAAATGTGGTCTCCAAAACTGCACACACTACTCGAGGTATGGGTTAACCAAGCAGTTGTACTGTGAAAGGACCACTTCCGCCTTTCTGGAGGTAATCCCCCTGGCGATGCATCCCAGCATCCTATTTGCACTTGCCGCTGCCGTCCTACGGGTCTCTGAGTTGTTCATTTTGACATCTACCACTACCCTCAGGTCCCTCCCACCCTCCATAACTTGAATCGTGTCTCCTCCCAGGGCATACCCCATACCTGGATTTCTGACTCTCAGGTGCAGAACCTTGCACTTTATTTATTTTATTTAGTTTTTGTTTACCGGATAGGTGCATTAGCCATAGCAATGACTATTTTCAGGCACGACCCGGGAGGGTACAGAACAGCAATACAGGAAACATTTCAATACAAGTACAAAAATAGTTGACAATAGTAACAGAGCAATTTGCAAATGTAATACCAGTGTAGAAAAAAAAGTAAATAAAAATAAAAGAGGAGCAGTACAAACCAAAAACTACACTACAATTTGCTTTAAGGGAGAAAAACATGAACAGATTGAACATTTTAGTGCTAATAAGGGAATGAATATAGCACTAGGGGAGTGATACTAGTAAGTAACAGAAGTAAGAGCCAAGAAAAGAGGGATGAGAGTGAAAGTAAGGTGGAGGATGGGACAGATAGGTAAGGAGATGTGCATAGCGTATAGAAGGTCAGATTAATAAAAGCCATGGAGAGAGAGGTGGCTGGGAACGAAAAGAGCTGTGGAGGTTTAAAGCAGGAGCACTTGTGGGAAGAATCAAGATTGTTTCGCAGTCCTTTTTTAAAAGATGCATGAGACAGCGATTGGCACAAAGCTAGTGGAAGGGAGTTCCAGTATTTGGGGCCATGGCAGGTGAAAACACTAGCTCCTTTTGTGGTTTTGTGTCTGGGGATGAAGAAGGGGGCCTGGTCAGCAGACCTTAGCCCATAGCAAGGTGTCAGATTTTGGAAAAGTCCTGCAGTGGATGCAGGTATTTGTAGACGGACCATGTTATCAATGATAGAGCCATATGCATGAAGCTTTCATTCAGTAGGAGGAAGCCATCCTAGGTCTGAATAGAGAAGACAATGGCGTTTCAGATGGTGAGAGGAGGAC
Source organism: Neoceratodus forsteri (assembly GCA_016271365.2). Taxonomy (NCBI): domain Eukaryota; kingdom Metazoa; phylum Chordata; order Ceratodontiformes; family Ceratodontidae; genus Neoceratodus; species Neoceratodus forsteri. Next base: position 290,205,670 of record CM057456.1, read on the forward strand.
GCTTAGCGACAGATATTGTTATATGTGACATCCCATTTATGAAGGATTGATTTGCATGCAGAGGCATAAGTTGCAGCACCATAGGTAAGTGATGGAAGGAGTATGCCACAGGCTATGGCAAGCCTTGCTGAGGGAGTGAGCACATAACTGGTTCGGTAGGCTATTCCAAGTTTGGAGTTGACCAGTCTGCAAGTCTGATTGATGTGTAAGTTGAAATTTAGTGATGGATCAAGAGTGAGACCCAGATATTTAAATGAATTTACCACCCCAACTAGTGAGCCATTTAATGAGGTGACTTTAAATTTAGAATGTGCATGTTTGAGTTTAACACTTGATCCAAGAGCATAGCTTGGGTTTTGGACTTATTTAATACAAGTTTGTGAGTAGATAGCCACTCCTGTATTAGCTGAAAGTCAAGAGGGAGTAGATTGTTTATGTCTTCAATGCTTTTTGCACTAGCATACAGAAGAATATCATCTGCATATAGCAAGGAGGTTGTCCAGCAGAGGTTGGTGGAGATGTTATTTATGAAAAGAGAGAAAAGTAGGTGCCCAAGGATGGAGCCTTGTGGAACCCCAATGTTTATAGTGGTCTTGTCCGAGAGAGTAGAGTTGTATTTCACAATTTGAGTCCTATCAGATAGGTAGTTCCCAAACCACCTTACAACGTTATTCAAGAAGCCTAGTGATCCAAGGGTGGTAAGAAGGATGGAGTGATCAACAAGATCAAATGCCTTGGTCATATCTATGAGTAGACCAGAGTCCATAGCCACTAGTGTATCTGACGTGAATTTTAGAAGGGAAGTAGTGGTGCTATGGCCTTTGCGAAAACCGTGCTGGGCAGAGGAAAGTAGATTATGTTTCTGAAGGAAATCAATTGTCTGGGCAGCTGCAAGCTTCTCAAGAATTTTACTTCGGACAGACAGTATGGCGATGGGCCTATAGTTTGAGGGATGTTTACGATCTCCTTATTTGAAAAAAGGGGTAATCTTAGCTGTTTTCCATATCTCAGGGATGTAGCTGTGGCACAGGGAGAGCGTGAAAATCTTGGCTAGGGGAGCAGCGATGAAGGGGGCTGTGCTCTTAAGGAGCTTTGGTTCTAGACTGTCAGAGCCAGCTGCAGTACATTCCAGGATACTGTTTAGCAGTCTAAGCACTTCACATTTAGCGACTGATTTGAAAAAGAAATGAAGACCATTTGCATTTTGCCAGTTGGATACATCTGGTTGGACAGGGAAAGAGGAGGTGTAATTAGTTAAGTCCGAGAATTTGTTGCTGAAGAAGTTGGCAGTGGTTCTGAGATTATTACAGTGTACCCCATCAAGTGACATGTCATTAGGGATGGATGCTAGATTAGAACCAAGGAAAGATTTAATATGGGACCAACATTTTTGGGGGTCACCATAGGAGTTGGTTAGTAGGTCCTTGCAGTAGGAGCTCTTGGCTTTTTTGATGTCCTTTTTTTCAGGCATTTCGCAGGGCCCTGTAGGTAATAAGGTCAAAGGTTAGCCCAGAGTTCTTATAGTGGAGCTAGCCTTTATCCCTTAGTTTGAGTTTAGCTATTAGGTCAGATTTCAGCCAACGGGTTTGCCTGTTTCTTACCCGATGGGTTACAAGTTTGCAGTGCTTATCCTGGAGAACTAGGAAGTGTTTCAAGAACAGATTAAGGACAGTCTGAGCATCATTGGACATAAGCATGGAGGACCAATCAGTAGCAGCAATGTTGTGCAAGAAAGACTGAGAGTTAAAATTTGCAGAGTTGCAGGAGGTAATGAAGTAAAGCCCCGTCTGGGTAGGTCTATTTTTGCCACAGACACAGTACGTTGGGGAGTGATCAGTGATGGCATCTGTAGTACTCCAGAGGTAATTACATTTTCAGGGAGATTGGTCATGATCCAATCTAGTAGCATGTTTGCGTTTGAGTGAAGGGCATGTCTGGTAGATTCACCTGTCAGTTGGTGCAGATTATAACTCTTCAATTTGGTCATTATTGTGGATTGGTTACTGCCCAGCCCAAGTATGAGGACCTCATTTCTTCCAGCTAGGCATGAGATTTGGTCAATTAACTCATCCAGTCCTATTAGTCCACTGGTTGGGGGATTGTAGGCACATGCAATATGTAATTTTTTGGTCCCAAGAGTGAGCAGGACATGAAGTGCCTCACAGTGGCGTAAGGTAGATGATTTTAGGGCAGAGACATCAAGATGATCTCTAAAGTAGATAGCTGTCCCACAACCTCTTTTGGGAGCAGCTCTGTCAAGTCTTAATAGATTATAGTGAGGAAGGGGGCATAGAGAATCAGGTATAGATGGTTTTAGCCAAGTTTCACTTAGGCATATAATATCAGGCTTGTAGAGGGTGGTCCAGGATTCAAGCTCAGCTAGATTATGTGCAAGGCTCCTGATATTATGGTGTGCTATAATAACTTGTGGTGTGTTATAAGTACTTCCCCGCATTGAATTTTAATTTCCATTTTCCCAACCACCTTTCCAGAGCCTCCAGGTCCTCCTGCGAGGTCACCCACCTCTCCTCATCCTCATCCACCACTGCACCCAGCTTTGAGTCGTCTGCAAAGAAACTCATTTCACTCTTGATCCCCTTCCTTATGTCTGAGACATAGGCATTGAACAGGAGTGGCCCCAGCACTGACTCCTGGGGCACCCCACTAGTAACCCACCTAGGAGATGAGGCTAACCCTCCAACCACCACCTTCTGTGTATGCTCAGAGTGCCAATTTCCTATCCATCTTAACAACTGTCTTCCTAACCCCATTTCCTTTAGCTTAGCCAGCAGGCCACTGTGGGGTACCGAATCAAATGCCTTGCTAAAGTCCAGAAAGAGGACATCTACCGACCTACCCTGGTCCAGGGCCCTCATCACCCAGTCATAGAACTCAACAAGGTTTGTCTGGCATGATCTTCCTGGGACAAAGCCATGCTGCCCATCGTCCAAGTACCCAGTTTGCTCCAGTGACCCCCCTAGCCTTTCCTTGACAATACCCTTCATCATCTTGCTGACCACCAATGTCAGGCTAATGGGCCTGTAATTTTCCACCTCTTCTTTTGATCCCCCCTTGTGAATTGGCACAACATGGGCTACCCTCCAGTCTTGGGGCACCCACCCAGTCCTCAGGGAGATGTTGAAAAGCTCTGCTAGGGGGGCTGCCAGGACATCTGCCAGTTCCCTCAGCACCCTAGGATGTATCTCATCTGGCCCAGGTGCTTTCTCCATCTGAAGGGACCTGAGGGCTTCACTTACTTTCTGTACTGGGATTTCAGTCTACACGTCCTCCCTTTTTCACCCTGTACTGCTGGCCCCCCACCTGTCTGTGGTGGCCACTGCCTTTCCCCAGACCTGTCAGGGCCTCTGATCTCTACTGGTCCCACCCTTCCTCCGGTTTGCTCCCACTCCCCCCTGGAAGACATAGCCCCTCCATCCCCCTGGTAAAAACTTAGGCAAAGTACTCATTTAGGACTTGTGCCTGTTCCCCCACCTCCAGTGCCCAACCAACCCCTATCCTTATCCTGCTGATCTGCCCCTTTACTTTCCTTTTTTCCCCCATGTATCTAAAGAACCCCTTGTCCCACCTTCAGATCCCATTGGCCAAGGACTGCTCCTTTTTTGCCTTAGCTGCTCTCACCACCCTGGTGACTCTCTCGGCTGTCAGCTCATATTCCTCCTGATCCCTTTCACTCCTTGAGCACTTGAAGTGTCTATAGGCCGCCTTCTTGTCCCTCACCACCTCCTGCACCTCCTGGGTAAACCAGCACGGTTTTCTGGCCTTACTGAACTTACACCTTTCCCTTGCACAGGATCTGGTAACCTCCTGTATTCCCCTCCTAATGATCCCCCACCTGCTGTCAGCATCCATATCTGGCCTTATCCTGTCCAAATGATCGTTAAGGATTCTTCCCATCTCCCTGAAGTCTGCACCCCTAAAGTCGGTTACTACCGTCCTTGTTCGGCTTTCCTCCCCTCCCTAGGTCCAGGAAGAACCAGACTGTGGCATGATCACTCCCTGCCAATGGGTCCCTCACCTCTTGGCTCCTAATCTGATCACTATCCGCCAGGACCACGTCCAGTGTCTGGGCCTCCCTAGTTGGCTCACCCACCTGTTGTGTCAGAAACTCGTCCTGGAAGACATCCAGTAGCCTCTGCTCTCTGGCCACTGGTGACGTCATAGTCCCCCAGACTGTTCCTGGCATGTTGAGGTCCCCCATTACCACTACCCTTCCCTTTCCCAATCTGCAGTGTCCTTAGAGATTTGCCACCAAACTTTCTTCCAGAATCTCTGCCAGTGCTGGTGGTCTGTATACCACTCCAATCTTTACTCTCTTACTCCCCTGCATCAGCAGGGTGACCCAAATAGCCTCCATGTTCCCCTCTGCCTCCTCTACCCCTCCAATATCCATGCCATTTCTGACTAACAGTGCTACATCACCCCTTACCTCCCCGTATCTTTTCTGAACATAGTATAGCCCTCTAAATTTAGATCCAACTCATGCCCTTGAGTGGCCCAGGTCTCAGTGACTGCTGCCACATCTACCTCCCCCTCAACTAGCATCACCTGGAGCTCAGGTATTTTGTTTCCTAAGCTCCGTGCATTGATCAGGACCACTCTCCACCCCTTTTCCCTCCTCTCCTTCCCCCCCCTTGAGCTTCCATTTCTCAGTTCCTGCACTCTACCTGGTGACCCATTTCCATATCTCCCTAGCCCCCTAGAGGAGTGGAGACCATGTCCCTCATTTATCGTACCTGCTGGCACTGCCCCTTTTTTGATCCCTCCCCTTCACAAGTTTAAACCCCACCTTTGTGATGAACTCAGCTAGCTTGAGTTTAAGGATTTCCTTCCCCCCCAAATTAAGGTGAAGCCTGTCCCTAGTGTACAGCCCCTTATCTTCCCAGGTCTCCCCCCAGTCCCCCACCAGGCCATACCCCAATTCCCCACATCACTCCCTAAGCCACTGATTTATCTCCCTAATCTTCTTCTTGTTTTCCTCACTAGCCCTTGGCACCTGCAGGATTTCCGAAAAGGAGATCTTATAGCCTATGGAAAGGCATACCCAGGCCAACTCCCAGAACCTTGCCTGAATTTCTAGTTCACTATTACCATTTATGTCATTTGTCCCCAAGTGCGCTAGAATGTCCGGGGTCCCCCCACATTGCCTTGCCTGTGAATACAGCTCATGGTTGTCCTTGTGCACCATCAGGCCTGGATGGCATTTGGTTCTGATCAGACAGGTTTTACCCCCCCTTCCCCTTCCACTGGATGCCTCTGATCATGGAGTCCCCCAGTAATAGTACTCTAACCTCCCCCTTGCCTTCCTGTTCACCTCTCGGGTTTCCCCCTCCTTCCATGCCCCTCCTCATCCCTTCATCTGGGTTTTCCCACCAACTGGCTCCTCGCACCTCCCACAATCTGGGTGTCAAAGAGAGCCCCTTCACTATTTTTCCTGGTCACCCCCTCTACCCATGTCCTGGCCTTCTTTATCCCCCCCACCCAAATATCTTTCTCTGTATCTCTTTCCCCACTTCTGACTAATCCACCCGCCCTATCCATTTGCCTACTTGGCTTACTGATCGCTATCATCCCATTTACATCCTGTGCTTTCCTGCCTGTCGTGCTCCCCTGTTCCATACCCTCAGTCTCCTCCTTGTTCCCCTAATCCTCCTTTTTCTTCTTTCCCCCACCCCTCTTCCCCATCCTGTCTGGGTCCCCCTCTGTTGCTCCCTTGCCTCTTGCCCCCTTCACCCTTTCTATCCATCCCTGCCCCAGCTTCACCAGCAGCAACATCATCATCCCCCCATGCTCCCCTCTTCCAGCAACAGGCACAGAGGGTTAAAACAATTTGTGAGCCTTAGCCCATCCCCCAGTGCCCCCCCATCCCTACTGCCCCTCTCCGTTTCCCCTGGACACTCCCAGTCTCTTGCCTACTGCTGTGGAAATTTCCACCTTTTGGGCCTCACCTACCAGGATCCCCTAGAGTCCCGTGTATCCCCTTCCCTCCTCCCCTAGTGTGAGCACCTCTCTTCATTCCTCCCCCAGTGTGGGAGGCCCCAGCACCTAGTGCTTCCATGTAGGTGACTGCTTGCCTCCTACCTCTCCAATCCTTACCCCCAGCACCCCCAGCTGCCTTTGGATCCCCTCTACCTCCTCCTTAAGTTGTGCCAGCTGGTAGCACACTGGGCATCCCCCAAACTTCCAAGCCCAGTCCAGTATCATGGCGGCACTACACCCTGTGTACCCAACCACCCGCCCAAAGATACCTGCTCTAGTGACGTCCGGTCCCTTCCCCATCATCATAGCAGTCTTTTCTAGGCCAAATTGCCAACTCAGTGGCTCTACAGTTTCTCAAGCTACCAGTACCTATACCTAGACAATCCTTCCATACAACATACAGACTTTCAAACTTGCAATGCTCGAGTGTCTGAACTTTTCCCCACCTGACTATTAGCCTTAAGAGTTAGCTCATAGGGGAAGTTTGCAACTCCCTAAGCTCCTCTCTCCCAGCCTTTAAACCCAACCCCCATTGGCTTTTCCGTATTTAAGAAAGGCTAATGCAAGGGGTGGATGCAAGGGCTTTCCACAGAAAGATTTTAAGGATTTAGGCAACATTTAAAACACAACAACACAACCTACAAAACTTATGACAAAAAAGATAAATAAGCTCTCCAGAAACAGCGTCACCACATCTTCAAAACTCCACTGCTTACAGCAAGAAGATTTAAAATGCCTCAGTGAGGATTTAAACTGAGATTTACTGAAATGCAGACAACCTTGATTGGCTAGCTATGTTACTGGTCAAAGAACCCTTCCCCACAACAGTCTCCAGCCTGCACAGAAAGATTTAAGATTTAAGGATTTCTGTCCCTCTAGCCACAGAAAGATTTTAAGGATTTAGGCAACATATAAAACACAACAACAAAACTTACAAAAACTTATGACAAAAAGATAAATAAGCTCTCCAGAAACAGCCTCATCACATCTTCAAAACTCCACTGCTTACACCACCCCCAGCTAGAAGAACATAAAACTTGAACAACTGCAATGTTCATGCAAGAATGCAGGAGTGGGTTGCAGGTTCACCTCCATACTACAACTATTTTGAACCTAAGGCTACAAACTTTTATTTATTTGTTTGCCTGGGTAAGTGCACTCAACAAATTCTGCCTGTTTTCAGGCACGACCCAGGGGAAGGGGATACAGATGGATGCCAACTGACCATGAACCAGATTAAGCTGTTGGTGGTATTTTTAGGCCCTGTTCACACTAGGGACCATTTATAAAAGTTACTAAAAACATTTTATAAATTGGTCCATAGCACGGTTCTCGAAGCGTTCACATTCAATCCAGACAACTGTGCCAAGAGGAAGGGGTTCCCAGGCATAACTGTGGCACCAACTCAAAGCATTATGGGTTCTGATTGGTGCCAAAGTGCATGACGGGATACCCATGAACGTGGACCAAAACCGATCGGGACAAAAAAATATATGGGCAGAATCGGGGTTTCTTCCTCTGCACAGCGGTGCCTGTAATATATGCTTTTCTTTTTTTTTTTTTTTATTCTGTGGCTGACAAAATGGATTTTCTCGCCGGACGGGTTGCCTTAACCCATGTTGCAGCACAGTTTGTGTACACACTGCTGTCAATACAGATTAAGGCAACCGTGTTAAAGACCACCTCTTAGCAGGGTTTTAGCATGGTTTTAACTGTGTTACAGTGTGAACGCAAACCGTGTTCCGTGAACTTAAAAAGGTTTAAGGCAGTTAAACCGTTTCAAACTTCCTAGTGTGAACAGGGCCTTAGTGAATAGAGGAAATCTGGCCAGGACACCGGAGAAACTTCCTCTACTCTTTTCAAGAAGTGGCATGGGATCTTTGACATCCACCTGAACTACCACCAGAGCAGGCAGATGGAAACTCAGTTTAATGTCTTATCCGAAAGATGGAACCTCAGGAGTGCAGCACCCCCCTCATGCTGCACTACAGTGTGAGTATTGGGATTCAACCCAAGTGCCTGGTGTGGGGATAGAACCCACAGACTTCTGATCTCCCAGCCTCAGAGGCAAGTGTGCTACCTGCTGAGTCACTGACAAATGATTTTTCACAAATTATTATTTCAGTAATATCCAAGCTCAGCAATCAGAGTGAATCCCTTCTGCTATCAAAATCATGAAGAAATATGTGTCCTGGCTCATAATCACAGGGCATTGTCACGGTCTGACTGGGCACGTGCCCATTCATCTTCTTGTGCCCATTCAGCTGTTAATCCACTTTACAAAATCCATAAGTCAATCTTACTCTGTCAATCAGTCATCCTGCCCTTGTTGTTCTGCAGTATTTCATGTCTGATTTCACAGTCTATTTTACCTGCTTTTCAGATCCAAACACTTGCTGCCTTTTCACTGAGTTACCCGACATTCTAAGCAACACTTGTGACTATTTCACTGCCATTCCTCTGCATGCTCTGCATTTCATTACTTCACCTGATTCCACCAGCAGCTATAGTCACTTACCTCAGATATTTTAGCCAGCCTTCTCAGTCTGATTAAGTACTTTTCCATAGGTATGGTTGTACTACTGCACCTGCATTTCTGCTCATAGCTTACTGTTTTTCAGATAATGGCCTTTAATGTGTGTTCATATTTTCAGTACTTTGTCATTCAGTTCCATTTCTGTCATACCAGTCCTTCTTCAACCAAAAATTGGTCTGTCAGCCACATCATACTGCTAACAAGCAATCAGCCTTTTGGCCACATTACTGCTCACAAAACATTGTGCCTGTCAGCCTCGTCATACTGCTCACCAGTCAGTCCATATCTGCATAATGCCATTAGTCTCTATGAATCAGTTCTTCCTTGTATCATTTATCTCATCAATTTCCACCTCCATGCCATCAGGTGCTAGGAACGCATCCATACAAGCCCACCTGCTTGCATCTGCTCAGTCAGTATCATGGTCACTTTTTATGTTTGCTTGCACACAGCACAAGAAACATATTGCAGCAGCCTGGTGCTGAAGCAGGTTTTGGAGGTGCGGCACTGTTGAGCCCAATACCGGCACAGCATTTTGGGGCATGTGTGATGTCCACCAATAATGGGGGACACAGCCGGTAACAGTGGTTTGGAACCTTGCCACCAACTTTTGAAAAAATAGCTGCTGCAATCAGGGGCCACCTCGTCATTGCAGCGTCAACCATTCGCTGCAATGAGGCAGCTACCCGTCATTGCAGGGAGGGACCTTGCTGCCCTGATATTGTTTGTGAACATGGTGGTAGCTTGCCACCTCTTCACAAACAATGTTAACCCCCTCCCCTGCCGAAGGGGTGCCCAATCCTCCTGGCAGCATGTGGCCCCCCCAACACATTTGTTTGCTGATGGGGGCCCCAATCCCCGTCGCAGTCAGCTGCAGTGCTCCAGATGTATGTTGCCGACGGGAGCCCCCCGCTTTCTTGTCTGCCGGCAGGGGTGCCCAATCCCGTTGGTATAATCAACCCCATTGTTGTGATGACCGACGGGGTGTCCAGTCCTCTGGCATAACATACCCCCTTTGTTGTGCAGCCGATGGGGGTGCCCAGTCCTCGTTGGCTACAGCGCCCCCCTCACAAAAAGACTCAGTTGGCATGCTGGGAGCCCACCCCAGTGTGCCACCTTGCCCTGTAAATAAAAAAACGTCCAGCGATGTCTTTTTTTTTAACTGTAATGAAGGAAACGGTCCCCTGGCGGTCTCCCTGGTCCCCCTCCAACAACCCGCACCCACCCACTGCACCCCCTGCCTCTCCACACCCCCCTCACCCCATACTTACCTCTGGAGTCCCACGCGACGATCTTCGGTGGACCAGGAACACGTCTGCACTCTTCAAAGCTGACCACGAACTGAGGAAATGCCAGTAAGCTGTATAATGGAATAAATAGGGTTTTTTCAACTTTGCTGCATATCTCAGGCATTTTTTGGAATTTTGCCACCAAATTTTCAACATGGGGTGTTTGGGACCCCTCCTCATGAATTCTATCACACCCATGGCATTAATCAGCCCCGAAAGGTGATTTTGTGGTCACTGTGCGGAATCATCTTTCAGGATTGATTAACAAAACAACAGTGCCAGTGTTCATGAGGTGGGCTCTCAAAAAGCCTATGTTGCAAATTTGGTGGGAAAAATGCAATATTTTCACCCCAGATTTTCAACATTGGCATTTTTTCAGACCTCCTTGTGAACAGTACAGCTGTCATTTTTCACACCCTGGACGAAATGTGTTTTCGCACTTCCGGCATGGAATAGCTCAGTCGGTGTGGCAAATCAGTGTTCTGCACAGATTAAGAAAGTGACAATGGCACTGTTCATGACTGTGTTACGAGCATGCGTTGCGCTGTTCCAACGGACGCTCGTACGTTCGTGAATTTTCAATATTTTCATTCCAGATTTTCAACATTGCCATTTTACCTCACCTCCTTATGAGCAGTATAGCTGTCATTTCACATCTCACCCAAAGCGTGTTCTCATGGCGCGTAAGCGTGGTTGGTCGCGCCAAAATCAATGTTCGGGACAGAGTAAGAAAATCACAGTGACACTGTTCATGAGCAGAGGTGTTACAATGGCTGTTTTAAAAATTTGGTGGAAAAAGTCCATAAAATGACTGTGTTACGAACAACCATTGCGCAGTTTCCACGCACCCTCGGAAGGTCATGGATTTCTAACATTTTCAGTCCAGATTTTCACCACTGGTATTTTTACACACTTTCTTATGAACAGTACAGCTGTCATTTTTCACACCATGGCCAAAATATGTTTTCGCACTTCCAGCGCAGAAATGCATGGTTGCTGTGGGAAATCACTGTTCGGGACAGATTAAGAAAATCACAGTGACACTGTTCATGAGCGGAGGTTCCAAAATGCCCGTGTTGACAATCTGCTGTATAACATCCCCAAACTAATTGCATTATGGGTGTGCGTTGCCCAGTTTCTACACACGCTCGTAACTTCACCAGTTCTTTTAATATTTTCACTGCAGATTTTCAACATTGCCATTTTTTCCACCTCCCCATGAACAGTACAGCTGTCATTTTTCACATCCTGTTCGAAATGTGTTTTTGCACCTGTGGTGCCAAATGGCGTAGTCACTGTGCAAAATCAGCTTTCGGCTAACAAACTGATATTGTCTCTGTTCATAAGCTGCAGGTCGCAAAAACCCATGTTGAAAATTTGGATTGAAAATGCCAACGAACGCCTGAGATGTTAGAGTTTCTGAGCATAATGCCCCACCCTGTAGAGATTGACAGGCATCAGGGGTGTGACTTGGGATTCTCGCCTGTAATGATCATACCATTCCACAACCTACAGCCAGTGAGAGGCATCGATGTGTGCCATGGACTGTTCAGCCCCAACGTTCCCTCCATTCTCCTATACGGCACCCATCTCACCATATTTCCTGATGGAATGGGGTGCACATAAGGGCCAAAGACCCCAAGGCACGCCGTGACACTTGCCAGTGTCTGCAGGGTGGGGTGTACTGAAATGGCGTGGCCGTTATGCCTGATGACCCAAAGGCACACCCCAATGCCTGTCACTCTCTGCAGGACGGTGGTAGGGTTGGCTTCAGTTCAATACTTCACTGCCATTCCTATTATGCAGCTCTCTAACTCCTACACTACCAATGCCAATGCCAGCAAACAAACATTCGGCATTGTCAAATGCTTGTTATTATATGCAATCTGGGTTTTTCAGGAAATACGATAGTTTTAAGCACTATTACAACTCATTCAGCTCTTCTAACTCCCTTCCATTTCTTCTGCCTCTATGCGTGGCATAGGAATCCGAAGCCCCCTGTCTCAGTGACTTAAGGACACAGTACTCCCCTCAGAACCATGCTGTTCCAGCAGATGCTGAATTCAGGGTTTATTTCATCTTGCATTTGTTCAGCTGTACCATCCAACCCCAGGGTAAATCCAGCTCCCTTCAGACTGCATAGCATGAAGCAGTTGCTGACAGCGGGGTTCCTCCTCCGTGCTGCTCTCTGACTTCCATCTTCATCTACTCAGTCCCTGGATCATAGTGTCATAACAGTAGGCAACAGCTGTATAGAACAGTACCCTGTTGCTGTGTGCCTAGCCTTAGCTGTGCTCAGAAACCAGGTCCTGTTCCTGGTGCACATGTCTGAGACTTGTGGGACATCCAGTCATCAGTTCCTCCTGAAGTGAAGCCTTCCACTGAGCCCATTCAACAGCTCCTTCAACACCCCTTCCATACTTCATTCCAGCTAGGATAGCACTAGCAGAAAAGCCATATCTATAGGAATAGGGATATAATTGGTGTTCCTGGACACCAAGGAACATGTTGTGGATTGGGATTTGCTGCAGGGTGGACTAAACAACTAAATGTACTGACTGGCAACTGAAACATTTATTGAAACCAGCTGACCAGAAGCAGGTATAGAGAGGTTCCATGTCATAATAGCGATCGCAAAACGGTGATCGCTATTATGGCATGTGTATATCACCAAAAAGCATTTCGGCAATATACAATTCTCGGCGACCCCACTTCTGGCATCACTTAGTGTTTTTACGGGGGGGGGGTGTGCCCCCGCAAGCCCCCTTATGGGGTCTCTCACCCCCGCACTCTGCTTTTAGATTGTCAACTCAAGGGTGGTGCATGTCAGGAGGAGGCAAACTCAGATGGGGAAAATAGATAGCTGCAAGCAGTGGCAAAATACTTTCCCCCGGTCCGTCCTGAACCCAGTGCCTACTGCACCATAGCCAGCCACCCTCCCCACCACTCCACAGGGCTGGCTCGGCTGCAGCAGGCTCTCCTCCCTAGCTAAACCCTCCCTCCTATCCCTCCCCTCCACCTCTGTATCTCTCCCCTTCTGGTCGCTTTCCTCACTATTCCATTGCTACCTTTGTAGGGTAGCTGATGATGATAGTGCTATAAATGAGTCTCTGCTTTTATAGCCACTCATTTATTTTTGCTATCATCTCTGGATACCATCTAGAGGTACCAGATTGGGAGAGTGGTGCATCTTTTAATGTTATCACTGGTTGCCGTGACCTTGCAGCATTGAATAGTAGCATGTGACTGGTGCTATACCTTGCCCCAGTACTGTGGCTGTTGCACACCAGCATGTTATCTCCAACTCCCCCTTTCTTTCATTTATTCATTAATTTGTTTTACTTTATACTGCATCTTTTTTTCCCAAAGAGATTGTTACCCTGACCCCAGTTGGCCATCAACATCACTGATTGACCCTGTTTGGACCGGTGGCTACCACCCAGCCCCTTCCACCACAGCTGACCCTGCTACTGTACCTCCTGCCTCTTCCCACCATTTCAGCAGTCCAGGAGGAGGAAGGTGGTTCTCCCCCCAGCAGTCTGGCTCTGGTAGCAACTGATACCTGAGTGTTGGGGCTCAAGTGAGACGCCCATCATTTGGATGGCAGCTTGGGGTGTTTTCTCACCCCCAGTAGCTCCTCCCTTCTCCCCAGAAATGAGAACAGCCTAGTACTGCCTGCTGCATGCAGAGCATGCCCTACAGTAGGAGCAAGAACCCTGGCCTAGGCACACGTGTTGTTGTGGTGGCTGAACCCACAGGCCACCACTAAATCTCCTTAGCCGAGACACACTGGTGCATGGCAGCTTGTCTGCCCTGGCCTTCTTCCCAGCACAATGACATGCGTCTGTTCCAGAACCCAGGTTACCTGCATAGCAGGGCAACATAATGCTGTTGGGCCATCAGGGTGGCCATATAATGCCTTTCAAAAAGTGCTCAAAGCCTTTTATGAAACAGACATACAAGTATAAGGGAAATCCATAGAAACATAGAATTTGCCAGCAGAAAAGGACTGTTTGGCACACCCAGTCTGCCCACATGGTCCCTGCCTAGTCTGTCTCTGCAGACCCTAATTGGTTTCGGGCGATCCTCCCTCCTCCCTGCCCATTTCCTAATATCCCCCTATGTCTATCCCACATGTGCTTAAAGCTCCCTACTGTTTTTGTCTTCATCACTTCTGATGGCACCCTATTCCAGGCATCTACCACCCTTTCAGTGAAGTAGTACTCAGTGAAGTAATACTTCTTTGCATCCTTCCTAAACCCCACTTCCTATGCAAATCTGTGCATAGATATACTAAATATAACACAGAAAATATAGTTTTCAATAGATGTGTTGTAAAAATAACAAAATCATTATTACACAATGGCAAGAACATTTCATGCCCTCTGGTCAGTGCCCACATTCACCAATTACGTTTTTTGAGCATAACATCACTGTATGAAGGTCCAGCAGGAACATAACCTCATAAAACACAACATATCACTACACCCATACATATTGAAGCTGTCATGGGCTTCTGTCTGTTTATTGCACTCTGACCCCACAAATCATAATGCTTGCCTCCACCAACTCAAACATGCCACTGAGACAAACCGTGTTTCTATTGTTTAAAAGCAGCCACTGTTACCAGCTTCACAAAAAAAACAATAAAACATTTTCAGAGTGTGCACTTGTCTCACAGTTCGACGCTGTGCTGCGAGTGGCCACATACTCTCCCACTTTCTCGCTGAGTGGTCTTCAGGCACACAACCACTTTTCCCCATTTATCCAATCCTACACACACACATGGAATAGCATCTGAAAAGGCCAGTTGATAACATATATAATTCATCTTAGAGGAGCAGGAGGGTTCTTCTCTAAAACAGCTGTTTACATTCACTCAAGGTGTGTGGAGGGGGAGGGGACATTGCGTAACTAGTGTGTGGCACCCACAATCATCGTCACATTTCTCCCAGTCCAGTCCTGCTCGCAACTGCCACTGTAATAAAACAAACAAAAAAAAAAACTTGACTGAAAGATAGAAGTAAGCTAGTCAGACTGTGTGTGTTTGGGGGGGGGGGTGGAGCTGCAGAGAAACACTAATTGGTTTACCAACAGTGCCATTTAGCAACAGCACCACCTTTTGGACACAGTGCAAATTGTGGACTTTTTTAATAATCCACATACAAAATATAAATTAAAAATGTAAAACACATTGTTTTCCTACTTTTATTTCTATGTTTACAAGTGAGCCATTGTAAAATAGCAATAATACACTCCAGGGTGCGTGTGTCATGCTTGAATAACATTACTACTGATGTGTTGGATGCAATAGGCCATCAGCCTTATGCCAACCGCCCAAGGCATGACATTATCCAAGCATGATATATACCCTGTCGTCCATTATTTCTTAAACATCCTCTGCCACTCAGGTAATTTTGTTCATAGAGCCAAAGAGGGGGAAGCACAACTGGGTGGCTATCTGCACCCTGTTTTGTGGTGCTACACTTTTTAGTTGAGAATGAGGCTCCCTGCATCTCTGCGGTCAAAAGCAGGGTTGTACAGACTCTGCACTATCCACTTCTCTTGGAAATCGGAAGCAGCAGAGAGTATGCTGTGCAAACCTATCAGATCTATACAGCCAAGATAATGGATTTGTACTGTACCCTGTCCACTCTGGATCCCTGGGTAACTCTCACAGTTTATGAACGATCTGAAACTGAATGGCTAGTATCTGCACAACCCTAGCCAACAGTCAGTGTTCCAGCCTTAGGGGCCTTCTCATGCTTATCTGAAAAAGTAGAAAAGCAAAAGATCTCATTACATGAAAGTATGAGCCATAACACAGAGAAGAACTGCAACAAATTAAAGAGTCAGAATATATATAAAAATAAATGCAAAATTCATAACACAAAGAACTTTGTAGAAAATTACATATTCTCAGTATATGAGAAATCCCACAAACTATTATCAAATCATATGGCTGAAAGTTCTACAAAAGTAGAAAATTTATCTACTTACATAAGTGGTCAAAAACCATTTTAGCTGTCATGAAAATCACTTTTTATTGTTTACAGGCAGTTCAACCTCTTGCCTACCATACCGCTTTGGAGAAGAGGTCTTTCCTGATCCCCTCAACGAGGTGGTCATCCGACCACTCCTTAAAAAATCCTCCTTAGATCCAAACCAATTAGCTAACTACAGGCCTCTCTCTAACCAGCCTTTTCTAGGCAAGGTTATTGAAAGGGTGATGGCATCACAACTGGAGGATTATCTGGGATCTCATGGTATCTATGAGGCTCTCCAGTCAGGATTTAGGAAGAGACACAGTATGGAGACCGCCCTCGTCCGGGTATTGAATGACCTCCTAATAGCGAGGGATTGGAAGATACGTACCATTTTTGTCCTTCTTGATCTTTTGGCAGCATTCGACACTATGGACCATGGTGTGCTTCTGGAGCACCTATGCTTTCTTTGTGGGCTATCGGGTGTAGTCATCAAGTGGTTCCAATCTTTCCTCATGGGCAGATCTCAGAGGGTTGTCACAGGAATTTATTCCTCTGACGCCCTCCCTCTGTCTTGTGGGGTCCCACAGGACTCCATTTTGTCACTCATGTTATTCGCAGTGTACATGATGCCATTAGGTAATATCATCAGACAATATGGCTTGAGTTTTCACTGCTATGCAGATGATATTTAACTGTATTTGTCTTTTCTATTCAGACAGAATGCAATCTCCATCTTTAACAACAACAGTCTCACCAAAATCAAAGACTGGAATAGTGCCAGCTGGCTGAGACTAAATCCAGATAAGACTGAGGTGTTAGTCATGGACCCGTGCCACATGGGGGTAGGTTCAGGGGCTGGACAGCTGTCAGGCTTATGGCTTGATGGTGTCCAGCTGTCCACCTCAGACCAGGTGAAGAACCTTGGTGTTATATTTAACAACGGTCTGACTCTGAAATCTCAGGTGTCGGCTGTTGTTAAGTCCTCTTTTTACCATCTGAGGAATATTGCCTGGGTGAAACACCTGGTCCCCACAGATGATTTGTCTACTTTGGTCCATGCTTTTGTCACCAACCACCTTGATTATTGTAATGCCCTCTACCTAGGGCTTCTAGGGGTTGATATTCACCACTAGCAGCAAGTGCAGAATGCTGCGGCCAGGCTTTTGACTGGTACATCTAGAGCCAGTCATATTACGTCTGTGCTGCACGAACTGCACTGGCTGCCTATTCAGTGGTGAATCACCTTCAATGTTGGCTTGCTAACCTTTAAAGCCCTACACGGACAGGGACCCGGCTACCTAAAAGATCTTCTAACTCCCTACTGCCCCCTCCATCCTCTCTGATCTGCTGATGAGGGATTGTTAGAGATTCCCAGGGTGCATTTGAAAACCTGTGGCACCTGAGCCTTTTTGTATGTAGTGTATACCCTGTGGAATTCTTTACCTCATCGGTTAAGAGAATGCCTGACCATCTTAAGATTTAAAACTGAACTAAAAACCTATCTTTTTCATCAAGCATTTCTGATAGTCTTTAGTTGACCCTTTTAGATTTGAATGATGTATTACTTATTTATTTGATGCAATTTTACTTTTATACCTATGTTTATTTATGTATCTATGTATGTGTTTCATTGTTGGATTGTACAGCGCCTTGGAATTTGAAAGGTGCTTTATAAATAAAGTTCACTTACTTACCAACATGGGGGGCAAAGCATTCCCAAAAAGATGTATGGCTGATAGAGAATAGCAGTTTTATTTTGTGTTATGTGAAGTTCAAAATGTCACTTTACCAGTTCGTTTTCTTCTTTTCTCATGGCTCAATTGCCTAATCCATAATGTTCCATTTTAGTTCACCATCGTTAGAAACTTGGAGTTGTTTTTCTAGGTGTAAGCCAGGAGCACTACACAGTAGCTATATCCACCAGGCAGGTCAAAACTGTGGCATGAACCTCTGTGGGATCCCCAAGCTCGGGGCATCTCCTCTTGTGTGCCCTTGCTTTGGCTCCAGCTCTTTTACCTGCCCTCAGGTGTATGCTTGGCATACTTGCTGATGTGCTGATGTTTCAGAGCCATGTGACTGCATCCTCAGAGCTGGCTTCCTGGGGTCTGTAACCTTGCTTTTATATTTGTTGTTTCCATAGCAACAGAAAACACTGACAGTTCATTATGAGTTGTATAAAAAAACATGCTTCTCATAACAATACATAAATAACCATCCTCTAAAGTGCTGTCTATCAAAGTGCTACCTGATATGTGAAAATAAATAATACATTTTTATCAAGAGATATTTACAGTCATAGCCAAAGACATGGTCAGATATTTCCTGAAATTTCTGTGATACTTCTAGAGCAATCACCTACTTTCTTCATTTCCACAGAAGGAGCAACAGAGAGGAACTTTTAGAAATTTCACAAAATGTGTGGAAATATCTGACCATGTCTTGCCTACTGCTGTATGAAACCCAAAAGAACGAACAAACTAAAGCTTTAAAGAAATTAGATCTGAATATGACAAAAATTTAAAGAAGAATTAATAGAATACAAAAATTATAAACATGAGCGTGATGCCCGTGATTATAGGGAAGGCACAGTGTATAGCTGGCATGTGAGAAGACACAAGATAACAATAGATATAAAATAACATTTAGACTGGACAACATGGAAACAACAGATGAAAGTGATAGTGATTCAAATCAGAATGTACAAAAATGAGAACATCAAAATCTGGATTTACAGGACGGCCCAATAGAAGGCATTGGTGGAAGTCAAGGCCATGGAGGAGGACCAGGTGGGGGGCGAGAGGAAAAGGACACAAAGGAAGAGGAAAGAGAGAGAGAGAGAGAGAGAGAGAAGAGAGAGAGAGAGAGAGAGAGAGAGAGAACTTTGGCACCTACTGGGGAGAACAGAGCCCCCGAAGGTCAATGAGAAACAAGAAATGGAACTAATATCTCTAACTGACCATGCTTTAAGCAATGCAGTTTTGAAGAAAGGACCCTCTTTTGTACCCAAAAATAAGATTAACATCTTTAACTTAAAAGTGGGCTTATTTAAAATGTTTAGACAGCTGCACCTCAAAGTGCATTTTGCTAAACAGCTGAGTTGTCTGAATCCTTTGCAAACTATTAATGCAGTACAGAGCCTCATTACAGTGACTGGTGAAGACAGACATGGACTGTACTAGATAAAAAAACTACATTTTGCAAAAAATCTAAATTTAGCCCCAATTTGTCTTTAAATGCCACAATCAATACTTTCAGTAAATTAATGGATACAGATATGTATAAAAGGTTTGAACAAGCAAGAAGGGGGACAATTTGAGTAAAAAAGAATGTGAAGCTCTGCAAAAAATAAAGACACTACCAGGCACAGTGATTTAAAAAGCAGAAAACGAGGTGCAGTGGTGCTATGGAAAAAATATATGTGCGTAGAAGAAATGGCTAAACAATTTGGCAATGATAAGTATTATAAGCAGTTAAAAGGAGACTCAACAGAAAAAAATAAAAACTGAAATAACAAAGACGGTAGAAGAAGCATTTCAGAGGAAATGGATAACAGAAACAGAAAAAACCTTTTAATTGTGCAAAATCCTGTAAGACCCACGATATAACTCCTCGCTAAAGTGCATAAGAACACATATCCCCGGCGTAATTGATAGCAAGCAGCATCAATTCTATAACAGAGCCACTGTCCAATTTTGTTGCTTTTCTCCTGTGCCCAATAGCAAAACAGATGAAATCATATGTACTGTATCTGATACAAAAGATGTTTAAACCAACTAAATAAAATTAAAGTGGGAGAGAACACTATATTGGTAACATGTGATGTGGAAAATTTGTATAACAATATCCCACACAGAGAAGGAATGGAGACAATTGAAACATGGTTAGGGGGATGACCAAGGAACACTGTGTCCCCCCACTGAGTTTATTTTACAACTTGGTGCTCACTTCTAATTATTTTATTTTTGGACAAGAATTTTATCAACCAACGCTTGGGACAGCAATGGGGATGACCTTTGCCCCTTCCCTGGCAAACATTTTTGTGGGTGAATGGGGGGAAAGGGCAATCTGGGATAAGAGTACCAATAAATGGCATAATAATGGGATGAAATGGATGCGGTTTGTGGACAACATTTTCTTGGTATGGTAGGGGACAGAATTTGATCTCAACCAGTTTGTAAAATGTATCAAATTCAAGTGATCCCAACCTTAAGTTCATGGCTGCATATAGTAAAAAAGAAGTAAACTTTTTGGACCTAACACTGTACAAGAACAAGCATTTGTCAATGCCAAATGTTTGCTTGCTGGTATTAGCACTGGAAATGCAGGAGTTAGACAGATGCAGAGTAGGAATGGCAGTGAAGTATTGAACTTCTCACCAACCCCACCTCCACCCTGCAGAGATGGCCAGGCATTGGAGTATGCGTTTTTGTTGTCGCCTGTAACGTTCATGCCATTTCACCTCAACCTATCCTGTAGACACTGACAAGTGTTGAGGTGTGCCTTGGGGTGTTCGGCTTTACACTCACCCCACCCCATAAGGACATATGCTGAAATGGGCGCATTATAGAATGGGGTGAACTGTGGGGCTGAAGAGTCGAAAGCACAGCTCAGTGCCTGTCAGTGGCTGGGGGTGGGGGTTGGGGGTAGGGTTGGAATGGCATGAGCATTACAGTCAGCAATACAAAGGCACACCCCTGATGCCTGTCAAGCTGTAAAGTGTGGGACATTATGGTTAGAAACTATAATGCCCCGGCCATTTGTTGGTATTTGCAGTAGAAATGTTCAACATGGCCATTTTGTGGCCCCCACCTCATGAAAGCATTTGGGACCTCTTCTCATGAACAGTGGCACTGTGATTTTGTCAATGTGTCCCGAAATTTGAGTTTTGACAGCGACCGTGCCATTGTGCGCCAGATGCACGAAAACACAGATCGGGCAGGATGTGAAGAATGACAGCCGTACCATTCATAGGGAGTTGTGAAAAGATGGCAATGTTGAAAATCTGTAGTGAATATATTAAAAATGCTCAAACTTCCGAGCGTACGTGGAAACTGCGCAATGCATGCGTGTAGCACAGTCATTTACTGGAATTATTTCACCAAATTTTCAACATAGGCATTTTGTGACCTCTGCTCATGAGCACTGTCACTATGATGTTCTTAATCTGTCCCGAACACTGATTTCCCACAGCAACCGCGGTATTCTGCACACGATGTGTAAACGCATATTTCAGGCAGGATGTGAAAAATGACAACTGTACCGTTCATAAGAAGGTGTGGAAAAATGGCAATGTTGAAAATCTGGAGTGAAAATACTACAAATTTGCGAGGTTATGAGGGTGCGTGGAAACTGCACAATGCACGCTTGTAACACAGTCATTTTATGGACATTTGTTACGAAATTTTCAACATAGGCATTTTAGCACCTCTGCTCATGAACAGCGTCACTGAGATTTTACATACGAACATAAGAATCTGCCAGCAGAACACACCAGTCAGTCTATGTAAGTCTGCCCAAGTGTGCAGCTAGCACCCTAGATTGCAGCTGCCCCAGCCTCCTCCCCTGCTTTTCTCAGCCCCTGCTCCCATGACTCTTTCTCTTGCTTTATCCCACTCCATCTTAAAGCTATTGACTGTCCTATATGTTACCACCCACTCTGGCAGTGCATTCCAACTAGACACCACCCTCTCAGAGAAGTAGTGCCTCCTCATTTCCCTCTTGAAATGTCCCCCTTCCAACCTTAGTCCGTGCCCCCTCATCTCTCTTCCACTCCTCAGTTTAAACACCCCATCGGTGCTAGGTTTATTTACCATCTCAGGTAGTTAAACACTTCAGTCATATCCCCCCATCCCTGCTCTCCTCCAGTGTGTACATGTTCAGCTCCATCAGCCTAACTTCATATTCCTTTCCTTCCACCCTCTTTAACATTTTTGTTGCCCTCCTTTGCACCCCTCCAGTAACTTTATATCTCTCCTCATGTATAGCCTCTAGTATTGCACACAGTACTCTAGGTGTGGTGTGACCAATAATCTGTAGAGAGGTTGGATCACATCCCTGTGTCTGGATGAGAACCCCCTTGTGATGTATCCCAGCATCCTGTTTGCCTTCGCTGCTGCTTTCCTGCACTGGGCCCAGTTGTTCATGCTCCCAGTTACCAACACCCCTAGGTCCTTCTCCTCCTCTGTGATCCCCAACCAGTAGTCCCTCTTCTGGTTCTTAGCCCTGAAGTGCATCACCTTACACTTCTTTGCACTGAATTCTAGCTGCCACTCCACTGACCATGTCTGTAGTTTGGTTAGGTCCCCCTGCAGTTTTTCCCATCCATCCTCTTGGTCCACCACTGCCCCCAATTTGGTATAATGTGCAAACAGACTAACCCTGCTCTCCAGTCCGTGTGCTATATCAGAGATAAAGAGCCCAAATAGCACCGGACCCAGCACTGACCCCTGCAGCACCCCGCTTGTCACTGCTCTTGGTGCTGAGAGCTACCCCACCACCACCACCACCCTCTGCACTCTCCCCTGTAACCAGTTCTCTATCCATTTAGTAAGACCACCTTCCTCCCATACCCCTCCTTCTCCTCACTCTTTTCCTCCTTGGCCTGTATCCCTTCTACCGGTAGTCCACACTCTTTCTCCTCCTTATTCTTATCGGGTGGTGGTGCCTTCTGTATTACACTCAGACCACTCTGCCCACCCCCTCCCAGGGTTACTACGCCTCTGTCTTTACCTATATCTAGGAGGGTGAGCTCATTAGGCTCCCCTGTCCGGACCTTTCTACCAACCTTAGTCTTTTGGCTACCCTTCCCACTAGTTTAAATCTACCTTAGTAGAGATATACCCCACTAATCCTGCCTTTACTTCTCCCTTCCCCTTCCTGCTCAAGTGTCCCCTGTGTACAAGACACTATTCCCCCCAGACCCTACGGCAGTTAATCACTAACCCATAATATTCGGTGTGGCACCAATCCCTCAGCCACTGGTTGAACTCCTCAAGCCTACCCTTCCTCCCCATGCTTGCACACGGTACTGGCAGTACCTCTGAGAATGCCACTGACTCCCTCACCCCCTCACACTGCCTGTCCAACTACTCGAACCTCCCCTTCACTACTTCCACAGTCCCCCCCTCCAAGTTGTTTGTACCCACCTGCTACACTAAATGAGGTTTCTTCCTCCCCCTCGCTGCACACTTGAGCAGTGCCTGCCCTGCCCCTCCTGTAGTTAACCTGGGGATAGCTTCAACCCAAATATGGCTGTGCCTTTCCCCCCCTGCCGCCTCATTGCACCCCTTTCAGTATAGAGTCCCCCAGGATGAATACCTCCCATCCCTTACCCCCTTTCCCTTCTAATGCCCCTTCCACCACCCCAGTATTCAGTCTTCCTGCCCTCACCCACTGCTGCACCTCTGTGACTTCTGTATCTGTACCCCTACTCCGCCTCACCCTTTTCTCTGCCTTATTCCTCCTATCCCCCTTGAACCCCTTCCCAGCCTGACTACTTCCTACTGGGCTTCCCATGTCGACCTCCCCTCCTGTCCTGCTGATTTCCAACCCCTCTCCTTTCCTCACTGTTGTCGATTTACAGTCCCCATTCCTTCTACCCTGATAGTGATGCCCTCCCATCTCCCCTTCCCTTCCCATAGCCTCTCTCCTCCAGTCACCACCCCTACTTCCTATTAGCCCCCTTCTACCCTTTCATCCTTGCTATCTCTTCCCCTACCTGTTGCCATCCCTCTCATGCCCCACTTGTCCTCCCTCCCTTCAGTATGTTCCTGCTCCCCCTCTCTCTCCCATAGCAGAGGTTCGAATCTATTCTTAGCTGATACCCCTCCTACATCTCTTCCCCCTATCGGTTCCCCCTCCTACTTGTTCCCCTCTGTGCCACCCCTGTTCCCATCTCTGGTCCCTCCCTACCCACAGCCATCTGCTCTCTCCCCTGGTACTCCTCGTGGTCTCTTTCTCCCCCATCAGGAGGCCTTCCCCTCACCTCGGGCACCCCCTTCCTTCTCCTCTCTTTTATGTTAGTGCCACTGATACCAGGGTCGGGTTCACTCCCTAGTTGTTCTTCCTCCGTCCCCCTTTACCATCCCCTATTCCCCCCCTTGCCAGGATGCCTACCATACTCATCTGCCCTGCCACTTAGACTTCTCCCTAACCTCCACAGTTCCTCCCTCAAACTAGCAAGTCATCTACAGACCATACACCTCCCCATCCTCCAAGCCCAGTCCAGGATCATGGCAGACCCACACCCTGTACACCCCACAACCCTTCCAAAGATGCCCGTTCTATTGACATGTGGCACCTGTTCCATTTTGGCCCCCATCTTATGTTATGGGCTCTTACTCCCCGGTTCTGTACCCTACTACAACTGTTAGGCCCCTATTTACTCAAATGCATGTTCCCCCCACACTAGTCCCCTACTGCCCCCTTGCCGACTGGGTTAATTCAGTCTCAAATCTCATCCATTAGATACCGTATTACTGTAGCAATCCTAAACCCTCCTCGTCCATTTTTCACCCCTCAGCTACCATACTTTTTGTTCTCAGCTCTCATACAGTTTCACTTAGCCCAGTTAGAAATCCTATTGCACTCCAAGTATTACTCAGCCCAGTTAGAGAAATAAAAAGAACAAATAAATCTGTATTATTACAGCAATCATAACAGTATAGCTCAGTACTTAGCTCAGTTAGAGAAATAAACAGAACAACTAAATCTGTATTATTACAGCAATCCTAAAAGAATCCAGTCATTGCTTTGTCTCCACTCCCGAAATCCTGCTGTAATATAGGACCACAGAGGACCCTGGGCAGGAGGGTGGGCAACTCTAAAGTCCTGGAAGAGCTCCATTGAGCTTGCTCACTCCCCCTCTCTCACTCGCTCATTCTACTTCTCCCGGAAGAGCAGGCTTCCCTTTTGTACTGGACTCCTGCTTGCTTTGGCACCTCTTTCTGCCCACAAAGAAATCCGTAGCAGTCCTGACAGAGCTCCATTGAGCTCGCTTACTCCCCTCTTCTCACTCGCTCATTCTGTTTCTCCCGACGCTGCAGGCTGCCCATTTGCACTGGGCTCCTGCCTGTGTTAGCACCTTTTTATGCCCACAAAGAAATCTGCAGCAGTCCCGACAGAGCTTCGTTGAGCTTGCTCACTCCCCCTCTCTCACTCGCTCATTCTGTTTCTCCCGGTGCTGCAGGGTGCCCTTTTGTACTGGGCTCCTGCCTGTGTTGGTCCCTTTTTCTGCTCACAAAGAAATCTGCAGCAGTCCCAACAGAGCTCCGTTGAGCTTACTCACTCCTCCTCTCTCTCCCACTTGTTCTGTTTCTCCCGGTGCTGCAGGCTGCCCTTTTGTACTTTGCTCCTGCCTGCACTGGTGCCTTTTTCTGCCCGCAAAGAAATCTGCAGCAGTCCCGATAGAGCTCTGTTGAGCTCATTCACTCAACCGTTCTGTTTCTCCCGGCGCTGCAGGCTACCCTTTTGTACTGGGCCTCTGCCTGCACTGATGCTTTTTTCTGCCCAGAAAGAACTCTGCAGCAGTCCCAACAGAGCTCTGTTGAGATCGCTCACTCCCCCTCTCTCACTCACTCAGTCTGTTTTTCCCGGCGCTGCAGGCTGCCTTTTTGTACTGGGCTCTTGTCTGTGCTGGTGCCTTTTTCTGCCCACAAAGAAATCCGCAGCAGCCCTGATAGAGCTGTGTTGAGCTCGCTCACTCCTCCTCTCTCACTCGCTTGTTCTTTTTCTCCTGGCGCTGCAGGCTGCTCTTTTGTACTGGGCTCCTGCCTCCGTTGGCGCCTTTTTCTGCCCACAAAGAAATATGCAGCAGTCCCAACAGAGCTCTGTTGAGCTTTCTCACTCCCCCTCTTTCACTCACTCATTCTGTTTCTCCTGGGGCTGAAGGCTGCCCTTTTGTACTGGGCCCCAGCCTGTGTTGGTGCCTTTTTCTGCCCAAAAAGAAATCTGCAGCAGTCCTGACAGAGCTTCGCTGAGCTTGCTCCCTCACCCTCTCTCCCTTGCTCATTCCATTTCTCCCAGTGCTGCAGGCTTCCCTTTTGTACTGGGCTCCTGCCTGTGTTGGTGCCTTTTTCTGCTCACAAAGAAATTTGCAACAGTCCCGATAGAGCTTCATTGAGGTCGCTCACTCCCCTTCTCTCACTCGCTCGTTCTGTTTCTCCTGGCGCTGCAGGCTGTCCTTTTGTACTGGGCTCCTGCCTGCATTGGCTCCTTTTTCTGCCCACAAAGAAACCTGCAGCAGTCCCGATAGAGCTCTGTTGAGCTCGCTCACTCTCCCTCTCTCACTTGCTCATTCTGTTTCTTCTGGCGCTGCAGGCTGCCTTTTTGTACTGGGCCCCCTGCCTGTGCTGATGCCTTTTTCTGCCCACAAAGAAATCAGCAGCAGTCCCGACAGAGCTCTGTTGAGTTTGTTCACTCCTGCTCTCTCACTCGCTCATTCTGTTTCTCCTGGCAATGCAGGCTGCCCTTTTGTACTGGGCTCCAGCCTGCTTGGCACCTTTTTCTGCCCACAAAAAAATCCACAGCAGTCTTGACAGAGCTCCGCTGAGCTCGCTTATTCCCTCCTCTCACTCGCTCATTCCATTTCTCCCGGGGCTGCAGGCTGCCCTTTTGTACTGGGCTCCTGCCTGCTTTGGTGCCTTTTTCTGCCCACAAAGAAATCTGCAGCAGTCCTGATAGAGCTCCATTGAGGTGGCTCACTCCCCCTCTCTCACTCGCTCATTCTGTTTCTCCCGCCGCTGCAGGGTGCCCTTTTGTACTGGACCCCTGCCTGTATTGATGCCTTTTTCTGCCCACAAAGAAATCCACAGCAGTCCCGACAGAGCTCCATTGAGCTCGCTCACTTCCCTTCCCTCACTTACTTGTTCTGTTTCTCCCAGTGCTGCAGGCTGCCTTTTTGTACTGGGCTCCAGTCTGCAATGGCGCCTTTTTCTGCCCACAAAGAAATCTGCAGCAGTCCTGACAGAGCTCTGCTGAGCTCGCTCACTTCCCCTCTCACACTCGCTTGTTCTGTTTCTCCTGGTGCTGCAGGCTGCCCTTTTGTACTGGGCTCCTGCCTGCAATGACACATTTTTCTGCCCAGAAAGAAATCTGCAGCAGTTCTGACAGAGCTCTGCTGAGCTCGCTCACTCTCCCTCTCTCACTCGCTCATTCCATTTCTTCTGGCACTGCAGGCTGCCCTTTTGTGCTGGGCTCCTGCCTGCATTGGTGCTTTTTTCTGCCCACAAAGAAATCTGCAGCAGTCCTGATAGAGCTCCGTTGAGGTTGCTCATTCCCCCTCTCTCGCTCGCTCATTCTGTTTCTCCCACCGCTGCAGGCTGCCCTTTTGTACTGGACCCCTGCCTGCAATGACACCTTTTTCTGCCCAGAAAGAAATCTACAGCAGTCCTGATAGAGTTCCATTGAGCTCACTCACTCTTCCTCCCTCCCTTACTTGCTTGTTCTGTTTCTTCCGGCGCTGCAGGCTGCCCTTTTGTACTGGGCTCCTGCCTGCATTGGTGCCTTTTTCTGCCCACAAAGAAATCTGCAGCAGTCCTGACAGAGCTCAGTTGAGCTCAGTCTCTCCTCCTCTGTCACTTACTCGATCTTAATCTGTCCAAACACTGATTTCCCAAAGAGACTGCGCTATTCTGCGCTGGAAGTGCAAAAACACATTTTGGCCAGGATGTGAAAAATGGCAGCTATACTGTTCATAAGGAGGTGTGAAAAAATGCCAGTGTTGAAAATCTAGGATGGAAAATATTACTAATTTGCGAAGTTACAAGGGTGCTTGGAAATTACGCAACGCATGCTCGTAACACAGTCATTTTATGGACTTTCATCACAAAATTTTCAACACAGGCATTTTAGGACCTCTGCACATGTACAGTGTCACTGTGATTTTCTTACTGTGTCCTGAACACTGATTTCCCACAGCGACCGCGCTATTCTGCGCTGGAGGTGCAAAAACACATTTTGGCCAGGATGTGAAAATGACAGTGATACTGTTCATAAGGAGGTGCAGAAAAATGCAATGTTGAAAATCTGGAGTGAAAATATTGCAAATTCGTGAAGTTACGAGTGTGGTAGCAACTGCACATGCCGCCAGAAACAGTCATTTTGGATTTTTTCCACCAAATTTGCAACATAGACTTTTGAGAGCCCAGCTCATGAGCACTGGCACTGTCGTTTTGTTAATCAGTCCCGAAAGGTGATTGTGCGCAGTGACCACGAAATCCCCTTTTGGGACCGAATAACGCAATGACAGTGGTTGAATTCATGAGGAGGGGTCCCAATAACCCCAAGTTGAAAATCTGGTGCCAAAATTCCCCAAAATGCCTGAGATATGCACCAAAGTTGAAAAAACCTTATAATCCATTATATAGCTTACCGACATTTCTTCTGTTCATGATTGGCTTTGAAGAGTGCAGACATGTTCCTGGTCCACCGAAGATCGTCGCTCTGGGCTCCAGAGGTAAGTATGGGGTGGGGAGTGTGGGGAGGCAGGGTGCGTAGAGGGTGGGTGCGGGTTGCGGTGGGGCCACAGACATGATGAGGGACCGTTTTCTTCTTTACAGGGTTAAAAAAAAACA
This sequence comes from Neoceratodus forsteri, assembly GCA_016271365.2. Lineage (NCBI taxonomy): Eukaryota > Metazoa > Chordata > Ceratodontiformes > Ceratodontidae > Neoceratodus > Neoceratodus forsteri. The sequence goes on from CM057456.1 coordinate 290,234,051, forward strand.
TCGGAGGACTGTTTTTTTTTTCTTTAGGGACATTTGGCACGCTGGGCTGGGCTCCCAGCATGCCACCTGAGTGGTTTTGGGGGCTTTAGCTAGCGGGATTGGGCACCCCTCTGGCATACAACAAATGGGGGAACATTATGCCAAGGGGAGTAGGCCCCCATCAGCAAATTTAATGGGAGGGAGACAGAAGCCGATGGGGATTGGGCCCTCTGTCGCAAATTTAACAGGGATAGGGAGACTGAAGCCAATGGATTGGGCCCCATTGGCAAAGAAAGACTTGGTGGGGGGGCTGAAGCCAAGGGGATTGGGCACCCCGCAAACAACAAATGGGGAGGGGGTTATACTGTGCCAAGGGGAGTGGCCCTGCTGGCAAATTACTGGGTCGGACCGCATAGACGCTTCTGCAATGAGGGATCGCTCCCTCATTGCATCGTAATGGCTGATGCTGCAATGAGGAGGCAGCCCCTGATTGCAGCGGCAAAATCCTTTCAAGGTGGTGGCATGCTGGCTGAACTGGTGTCAGCAGCAGCGTGCCACCACATTGGGGAAAGTGGGTCAAAACTCAAAAGGCACCCGGGGCATTGGCCACAACAGTGCCGCACCTCCACAACCTGCTTCTGCAGCGAGCTGCCACAACATGTTTCTTGCGCATGCGTGCAAGCAAACATAAAAATGACAAGTTAGAGATGAAACTATTTAGAAAAGGCACAGACCATAATACAGTTCAATGTTACGAAAGCCATCGTCCACAGCATACAAAAAAACAATATCCCATATGGGCAGGTATTAAGAATGAAAAGAAATTGCAGTAATGAATAAATGGCGATGAAAGAAACATTGAAAATGTGCAGAAGGTTCCTGAATAAAGGATATGAACCATTGACATTAGTTAAAGCAGTGGAAAAAAAAACCAAAAATGTAGATGGAAGTGAATTGTTAGCCACAAAATATGGAGTAGTGAAGGAAATGGAACACATTTCATTTTGCACTGTGTACAGTGAAACCTATGGGGAAATTAAGAACACAATAAGAAAACATTGGAATGTATTGAATGCAGATACGTGGCTAAAACCATCAATAGAAAAAGGTCAGAGGTTCAGCTATAAAAAAGTGAGAAACCTGAATGATTCCTTAGTCAAAACTCTGTTTAAAGAAAACAAATGCAATTTCGACTGGATTGGATGCCCCCAGCCCCAGAAGGAAATTACAAGTGTGGCAATTGCACCCAGTGTGGAAGTACTTGAATTACAAAAACATTCAACCATCCAAGACCTGGAAAGAAATATAAAGTGAAAGACTTCATTAACTGTGCCACTGAAAGAGTGATACACATGCTCACCTGCCCCTGTGGCATAGCATACATAGGTCAGGTCAAAAAAGCCTTGAAAAATAAAGTGAGTGAGCACAAAACAGCCGTAAGAACTCAGAATTACAAATATGCAATAGCTAAACATTACGCAGACATGCATATAAATAGCAAAGAAATTACATAAAAAGCAATAAAATCCAGGTTTAATATTATGGTGCTATCATCATAAAATTACTTTTTATTACCTGCTATATAAAGCACATGACATAAAAATAATAGAAGAGATGATCATATCAAATAATAATCATAGTAGAAAACTTCAGGAGACAGAAGAGGAGCGGGGGAGGGGGAACACAGATGTAGTAATAGAGGAGGATAGAGTGAGTGACAGGCTGCTAGCATTGAAGGCGTTCAGATAACTAAATTTTAAAATTACTCAAAATGTCCAGAAATATAGTGTCTGGAGCCATTGACGTCCAAGAAAATTCCCTTTGTTTTAGGCTGATGTCTGATTTTCAAGGAGTCGACGTCATCATGTCTTTACGACTTATGTTTTTTTTTAAAATCCTGTGGACCGTGTCCTGGGTTTCTAAATTGCCAGCCGAAGTTGCTCCAGCCCCCCCGGTAGTGTTCACGCCACGCATGCACAGTCCATTTGGCACCTTCAGTGCTCCTTGTGAGGAGGATAGATCAAGAGAGCAGTCTAGAGCATGGAGTGTGTAGTGTTGTGGAAAAACTACAGTTAGTAAATTATTAATTACAGATACTCAGAAAGGAGACAAACGGAGACGAGACTGATGGCGGAAGAATTTAATGATTATGACAATAATCACAGCGAGAGATTACAAGTGGTACATTCTTCAAAATAACAGTGTGTGCAGGCTTGCTTATATAGTGAAAGACAGCATAATCATTTTCTATGGTTTTCTATGATTGGTTTAAAACAAGCACAAACATCAACTTATAAGGTAATACTTTTTCTTTGGTATATGTATGAGCTCATCCTTGGTCAGCACAAGTATAGATAGTGCACATTTCATTACCATATATGGCTAGCAACAGCTGTTACTACCAGTTACCAAAGTCCAGGAGGAAGAGATAAGTTTCAACTCAAAAATGCACTAACAAGCACTTTGGCCTGTCCATATAAGGACAAGCACTACAGATTAGTTAAAAGGGGAATTTGGACTTTACCCTGTGTTCCTGCTTGCAGTCACGTAGGCCAAATGTTTGCTATTACTTTCATATGGTCAGTAATAAACAAGTCAAAAAGGCACTTCAATATTGCAACTGTGGTTTAGTTTGTCTTGTGGCTTCACAAGCTTTATATGATCCAATTATATAGGCCAACATTTGTTACACAGACACATGATATTTCAGACCAAAATGAGGTTAGGCTGCAATATAGGGACAAACTTCTTTATCCCTTATTACAAGCCCCTCTTGCCTTATATTGCCTAATTATTATTTGTGCAACAATGCAGCTCCCTCGAGCATGTACATCTCATCATGACTTTACTAATAGTAAGTCTTAAGCGACACAGGCCTATAATTACCAAGAACACTAAGACCACTTGCAACACAAGTAAAGCTTTAAAAGACAGGACTCCTAAGGGCCCCCCTGCATAGCTATAAATCAAGTGCTCATTATCACTCTCACTGAGCAATTCATTTACAACTGCTTGTGCCTTATGGGCAGTATTTTGGATTTGTATCAAATGAGTATCTTTTCGATATAAAAGTGACTGCACTTTAAGAGACAGGGGAAGTATCACAGCTCCAAATGATGGCGCATACTTGTTAATATCATATGCCTGGTGTGGGGTATCAAATGTCACATTATAATTCTTATCCTCCAGGTTGGTAATAGGGTGCAACACCTTGTCACCAATATATAAGTTATGTTTGGGAATAATACAAAAGTTTGGGTTGTAAATGGTACACATTTTTCCTTCATAAAATAAGATGGGTGTATTTGTAACAACACAGTATTGGTTAGTACCATTATAGGTTACAACTACTTGTGGGGTATACCATCATTTTAACTGGATAGGGCACCAGGCAGTATTGTTTTCAGCTTGACCCATGGGAATTTCCCCACAGATGGGTTGCGTTTGTGACATGACATCACTCTGGCATATCCATTGATTATTTATTTCCTCACAGCAATGTAAGTTTGGCGCTACCCAGGACCCATCATTGCTGTGTACTAGGATCTCTGGGGGCGAGACTCGATATGCATAATACTGGCCTTGTAAATACCCCTACGGAGTGTACTTTTACTATTTGGGAGTACACCCTTGTTATACTCAACTTGAGAGTAGTCTTACCATGAGGGACACCCTCATGGTGCAACTATGTACTGTTGGGTCTAAACACTTGTGGTTTAACATATACTTTGGTTACCTTGTGAATCCACCACATGGGTGGGGCTCGAGCTTTAATACAAAAAGTTATACACTTACTATCATTAACATTAAAACAATCTGGACAATACCACTATTTTGACTGTGCGTCAGAAATTTGATTAGGCAATTGATTGTTAGTAATTTCCTGTAGCAATTGGCTAACTTGCTTTAAAACGTAAGATCCATAAGCACTACACACTATAGCTTTATTTATGGTGTTATTAAAAACTTCTTCATTATGCTCAGCCACAACTTCATTAATTTTGTGCTCCACCTCTTTAAACAGTCAGACCACCTCATGTATATTATACACAGATAAACGCTCTTCCATTGCCAAACCTTGCTGGCCTAATGTAAGTGGTAGCAAGACCCTTTCTCCTGTGTTAGTATTAAACTGGGCCTGGTATCCCTTAATGGCCTCTAGGTCTGCCCTATTCCATATGCTCATTCCTGATCCAAAAAGTCCAGCCAAGTCTCCCCACAAATCTCATTTTTTCATAGTATTACTAACCCTTTCTTTACTAATAAGAGGGGCCGTAATACTCCCAGTTTTAGCATGAAAGGCGCTTAACATATCAACCAACATCGTGGCATAAAACTTTGACACACTAGTGTCAGCACAACTACTGCTAACATTTATATTCCAACCAGAAAAATCTAAGTTTATATGTACTGTACTGTACTTCACATTATTAACAAGCATTTGATCAATAGGTGTTGATGTAAGCCCACTCTCTGGCCCTGTCGTCACATTTGGGCATTCGGTTGGTGTTACAGTTAAATGCATGGCATCTGAGGCTGCAAAATGCAATGAGTTGTTTACACTAGCATAGTTACAGACACTATTGTTACCTCAAAGACAGTAGGATAAAGTTAACACATAAACACCATTGTCCTTTGGTGTGGCCCTGTCTATGACAAGAGACCCATTTTTCTGTTTCCAATCCATGTAACTTTGCTGTGATCCAGTCTTGAGCTCTGATGCACAGCTGGACCAGCTGTTAAGTATGTCCACACACCCATTTGTAGATATAAAAGTACGGTTATTTTTAGTCCAGGTGGCTTTGCATGCTCGTGTCGTGTAGGCGTTTGTATCAACAGGGTCCCAGTTCCAACTGACTAACAAAGTAATGGACTGTTCATACTCACACGTGACATTAGTCTGTTCCACATTAATGTGCAGGCTGAGGATTATAGAAAGTCTTATGGCTGCCACCAAGCTGGTGATAATGATGTCTTGGGTCTTCATGGCTATAAACATCAAGTGCAGTATTTAATTTTTCAACCAGCTTTGTTTGACACCTTTTTACACTGATCAACATGTACCCAAAATTCTTGTTTCCTTCCTCCAGCCCCTTTCTTGCCACTTACTTTAACCACATATACCGTACTCTCACCTAACCGTTTGCACACTTGGTACGGTCCTAACCAATTATCATCCTTCCAAGGATTTTTCTGTTCCCAATTTCACACCATCACTACATCTCCTTCCTCTATAGGCAGCCCCCATCCAGCTACCGGCTGTCTACCTTGTTTATTTTGCTCATGTGCCACAGCCATATTTCTGGCGGCAAAGGTTAAATATTTGTCTAATTGATACTGTATTGCCTTTAAAAATTGCTCATGTTTGACCTTATCTTGGGTAGCTGAGCCTGGTGTGGGTACATCCTGTGGGTGAACCAACCTCATTTTCCTTCCTGTCATCAACTCATAAGGGGTTAATCCTGTACTAGCTTGGACTGTCCCTCTAATGGCCATCAAAATCCCCGGGAGGTGTGTAACCCAGTCCTTTCCTTCATCCAACACTGCCTTTTTAAGGGCATTTTTCAAGGTCCGATTTAGTCTTTCCACCATACCTGAGGTCTGAGGCCTATATGGCAAATGTAATCGCTGCTGAACTCCTATTATCTTACACATCTCCTGCATCACTTGGTTTACGAAATGAGTCCCTCTATCAGATTCTATGATATTAGGAAATCCCCACCTACCACAAACTTGCGTATATAAAATTTGAGCTGTTGTTATAGCATTGGCACTCTTAACTGGGAACGCCTCTACCCATTTTGAGAACATACAGTATCTATTACTACCAGCATATACTTATATCCCCCCTTTGCGGTGGGCAACGGCCCAACGTAATCAATTTGTAATGCATCCCAAGGTCCTTCTGCTAACGGTAATCGCTGTAGGGGGTAGTTTTCTCGCTTGGGGTCCTGCTGGAGGCATACTAAGCATGTCTGTAATACTGATCGGACAGTTTTAGATATATCAGGCCAGTAATATTTACCTTTAATAATTTGGCAGGTTTTATCTTGTCCTGGGTGTCCCACCCACCGATGGTTTTCTAGTACAATGTCCTTTTGTAAAGAGTTGGGCACTACCCACTTTGGGATTTTGTCTTCCCCCCTTTGATATAAAACATTATCTATTATTGTAAAGGCCCCATGGACCTTTGGATCCTTTTGCACTTGTTTTATTTTCTCTTGTATCCACTGGTCCTGTGTTTGGAGCTCCTGTAAGTTAGGCGGAGTATCCACCCTTTTAACCTCACTAACACTACTTGAGCTTTGCCTGTCCTGTGGTCTGATTCCCTTCCAGGGGTCCCCTTCCTTGGCAGCGATTTTAGCCCATTTGTCTGCTTTCTCATTTCCCCATTCCTCGAAGGTTCCGTACTTACTGTTAGTGTGAGCTTTTACTTTAACTAAAGCTATTCTCCCTGGGAGCTTCTCCCCTTTCTTTAAAATTGCCTTTAAAAGCTGTCTATGTCGCACATGCTCCCCTGTAGCTGTTTTCATATCCCTTCTAGCCCATATGGGCAACCATGTGGTTAGCGAGCCTATAGCAAACTGTGAGTCAGTACAAATTGTGATGCGCCCGTATGGGACTGCCTTCATTGCCTCACATATGGCTACCAATTCTGCGTATTGAGACGAATCTCCTGATGACAATTTAATGAGCAACCGCTGCTGATCTAGGGACCTCATTTCATCATCATCCCCAGTATTAAAATACACAGCCGCCCCAGTATAGGTGTTTCCTTTTTCCCAGTATCGCGATCCAGCAACACACAACATTGTGTAACTTTTATCATCTCCATGTCTCTCTACAAAGGGGGACAAATATGCCTCCTGTTGCATGAGTTCCCCACAATCGTGGGGTTCTCCTTGGTAGTCCAAGTACTGCATCATGTGGGGCTTATTGAGTTTTGTGCTGTAACTTGTTTATCCTGTAGTGCTAGCAGCCACTTAGCCTGCCTGCTATGGCTGACTCCCTTTGCCTTCCTTCCACTAACAATTTAATGGGCGTATGAGTTGTTTGGATAATTATAGGGCTAAACCCAACTATTTCTTTGCAGGCTTGTACTGCCCACGCTATTGCCAATAATGTTTTTTCACACTGGCTAAAACCTTGTTCCACTTTAGACAACTGTTGGTTTAAGTATGTTATTGGGACTAAATTATCCCATCGATTTTGTAATAATACTGCTATTATAGTGTCATCTGTTGCTACAACTTGTATTATAAATGGCTTTGCATGATCTGGGATGGCTAAAGCTGGAGCTTGCATTAACGCTTGCTTTAATTTTTTAAAACACTGCAACTCTTCCCCTTCCCATATTAGCTTGTCCTCTTTTTGTGGGTTGTCTCAGAGTAACGCATACAATGGCTTAGTGATCTCAGAATACCCTTCAATGTAATCTCTGCAAGAATTGGTCATTCCTAACAGTTTCCTAAGCCCTGTTATAGTGCGTTGATAAAGGTAACTTTTGTATAAGGGTAGCCCTTGCAGGAATCGCCCTACCCTTCTCTGACACTATGGTTCCTAAAATGTCACTTCTGGTCTAGCAATTTGCACCTTTTCTGGATTGATTTTAAGACCTCTTTTAGCTAGGGCTTTAAGCACTTGATCTAATAATTGGGCGTGCTCTGCCATATTTCTGCTTTGCAACAACAAATCATCCACGTATTGGATTACCTCATGTTCCAACCCCTCCTCTTGGAGTACTTGTTGCACATAGCGATGGAATAACGTTGGGGAGGAGTGAAACCCCTGGGGCAAACGAGTAAAGGTGTATTGTTGATCTTTAAAAGTAAAAGCAAACTTATACTGGTCTTGTTGTCTGAGGGCAGGACCAAAATCCGTTTGCCAGTTGAGGACGAAAAACTTTACTTGTAGGTTTAAGTTTGTTAAACATTTCAGTTGCCATACTTATAATAGGGCTAACTTGAGGAGTTACTTTATTTAATTTTATGTACTCTATAGTTAGTCGATACTTACCGTTGGGTTTTTTAACGGGCCAAATAGGGCTATTTGCTGTTGAGCAAATGGGTCGCAATACCCCTTGGGACAATAAATCTTTAATTACTGGCTCTATTCCTGTTACTGCCTCCTGTGGGATGGGGTACTGTTTAGTATGTCCAGGGTCGGGGCCTTCCACTGCTATCTCTGTGTCACTGATCATCCCACACTCAGTGCCAGACACCGGCCAGACATTGGGGTATTTGTCTATTATTTGCTGTAACTCTGTTTGGCTTACCTCGGGCCGATTATATGCTTTATTGGATTTAACTGAGGCCCAGATATAACTCTCAGGTACTGTTGTAGTACTATACCCCTTAACTGTTACTTGCCGCAAGCACTTGTTGACTAAATCAATAATTAGGCGGTGTTTCTTTAAAAAGTCACTTCCTATTATATTTTGCTCTGTGAGGCTCCCCTCCATTACTATGAATCTTCCCTCCCCAACTATCTTGGTTCCTAGAGCAACTATTTGTGGGTGAGTCACGTACCCTTGTGCTGTGTGTCCTGTGCAGCCCTCTATTTGTAAGGGAGGTTTTTCTGGATCCAGTGGTACGTGCATAGTAGTAAGTGAGATGGCTGCCCCGGTATCAACTAAAGCCTTCACCCATTTTTTTCCCACTTTAAGTGGCACGGTCGGTCGCTCCTGGTTATCAAATGTTAGCGCACATACCCATCATGAGTCAGGGGCCACGGGGCCTCCGCATCCCTATTCTTCAGCCAACTGTTTGATCGCTGCCAGCTGCCTGATGATGTCTTCATCATCAAATTCTTGGGGCGGGACGGTTGATTTTTTTCATTCTACTGCATCCAATATTGTTTTTAACCGATACAGCAAATCCTGTGTACTATCACCCCCTTGACCTGGTTTATCTCTTGCATCTTGCCTTTTTTGCCCCCGGCCCCTTCCCATTTACCGAGGTCCCTGTCCTTCCTTACCTCTCCCCTTTGCCCAGCAATCACTCATTACATGCCCAGGCTTTTTACAATTAAAGCACGTTCTGGTTTCTTTTTGTGGTCCTTCATTTGTCCATGTCACGGCGGCAACTTCCGCCTTTTGCTGTTTTTCATTGCGGTAGGTTTCTAGGAGGGTTATGCGTTCCTCCTGGGTTGGGGCCAATTTAACAACTGTCCGTAATGTGGGATCCAGATCATACGCCTGATCCATAGATCCCAGAATGTAGTATCGTCTTCGGAGGGGCAATCTTTCCCTCCGTACCTTTGATAAACTTCAAAGAGCCGTGGGATAAAGACCCGTGGCCCCTCCCCGCTTGTGGTTTCGTCTGCAGTATTCTGTCCCAATCAACTTCTTGTTTTGCTGATTCCCCTCTCGCCTTCCTAATAGCTTCGACTACTTCATTATAATCTGCCCACGAGTTTGTGTTTTTCATCACCCCCTCATGTGTCCCCTGGACCTCCTCAGGCATAGCTTCTGCCAGGGTGGGGGACAATTTAAACATAACCAATCTACATACGTCCTGGTTAGTTAAGCGGAGGGTAGTTGTTAACTGTTTGAGTTTTTGTCGTAGCTCAGGTAGGTTAGTCTTGTGATCAATTGGACCTACTATTTGACCTAAATTTGTTATTTCTTCTATAGTTAGATCCTTAACTATGGGCTCCTGACTTTCTTGTTTTTCTAGGATTTTTGGGGTTTCTTGAACTATTTTCTTAGTTCTTTTGGTCTTATTCCCCACTTTCTTCCAATTCTCTCCATCTCGTTCTAATTCTTGTTCTTCCTCCACTATCCATTCCTCCTTGGTGGTTTTAGTTTTATCGTCAGTTTTGGAAGTGGATGGGCTGCTGCTAGCAGAGCTGCCCTCCTCCACGGCTTTGCAGATCTCTTCATCCTTGTCTAATGCTGCCTGTACCTTTTTAGCTTTGTTTTCATAACTTTCCTCTTGTTTTTTATGCCTCTCGGCTTCTTCCTTATACCCAATCTTTTCAGCATACTCCTTTTTTAACTTATGTTTTAATTGTTTAGTAGTTAACACCAGCAAGTACTGCTCCTGTTGATGTCGGGTTGCAGCTGACATGGCTCCCCCAGCTGCGGTCATTCCCCATGTGCTTACAGGTGCCATTTGAATGGTTACTGTCCCACCTCTTTTTCCAGTATAGAGCTCATCTAACTCATCTTGCTTTCCCTGTAACTGCTGGATCTTACTTGCAGAATCCTGGAGTTCAGTGTACAGGTGCCTAGTCTCACTAGCATGCTCTTGTGACTGTTGGTCTAGCTTAATCTGTAGGAGGGCATTATTTCTGTTTAACAGACACAGATCCCCTTGTGCTTTTATTAGCTGTTCCCTAAAATTAATACACTGCTGCTCTAACTCTTGGTGTTGATCTATTGGGACACTATCTTTATACTTTAAGGTTAACTCTTCTAATTGTTGCTGCAATTTAGCATTTTGATCCCTTTCGTCCCTCAACTGCACTACTTCTTTATTTCGGCGACACACAATAGTCTGATTATACTGCCACAGCCCTTCCAATGCATTTGCAAAGATTTCCTTTTCATTTTTCACTCCCTCATTATGGAGGGACACTTGCTGAGTAAAATACAGTTGTGCCTGTTGATCATCGGGCACCGGTTCATATGCTCTCCCCTTTAGGTGTTTTCCTAGAAAACGACCTATTATTGTTTCCATACTCGTTCTTCTTATCTTTTTGCCTGCCTAGCCTTCACAGCTGGGCTCACCCATGCACTGGTGCCCTGGTCGATCTGGCTACGTCTTATGGCTCCCTTGTGAGGTCCGGCTTGCAAGTCCCAGTACCTTCACTTACCTACTCTGCCTCATGAGTTCCTACAGAGTTAAGCATTACTTTTTATTTAAATAAATCGAGAAGCATACATCACCTGATTGTCAAGTGGCTGTGACCATCTGTGTGTACCTTCTTCTCTCACTTTGAGCCAGCAGCACCACGTCTCTGAGTGTCGTCACCCTGCTATGGGGCTCACAAGCTAACCAACCAGCAGTTAGGTGGCCTCCTCACATGCAGCACCAGCGATCCGAGTCTTAAGGCACCAATTGTAGCACTGTGGAAAAACTACAGTTAGTAAATTATCAATTACAGATACTCAGAAAGGAGACGAACGGAGACGAGACTGATGGCAGAAGAATTTACTGATTATAACAATAATCACAGCGAGAGATTACAAGTGGTACATTCTTCAAAATAACAGTGTGTGCAGGCTTGCTTATATAGTGAAAGACAGCATAATCATTTTCTATGGTTTTCTATGATTGGTTTAAAACAAGCACAAACATCGACTTATAAGATAATACTTTTTCTTTGGTATATGTATGAGCTCATCCTTGGTCCGCACAAGTATAGATAGTGTAAATTTCATTACCATATATGGCTAGCAACAGCTGTTACTACCAGTTACCAAAGTCCAGGAGGAAGAGATAAGTTTCCAACTCAAAAATGCACTAACAAGCACTTTGGCCTGTCCATATAAGGACAAGCACTACAGATTAGTTAAAAGGGGAATTTGGACTTTACCCTGTGTTCCTGCTTGCAGTCACGTAGGCCAAATGTTTGCTATTACTTACATGGTCAGCACAAATGTCAAAAGGCACTTCAATATTGCAACTGTGGCTTAGTTTGTCTTGTGGCTTCACAAGCTTTATATGATCCAATTATATAGGCCAACATTTGTTACGTAGACACATGATATTTCAGACCAAAATGAGGTTAGGCTGCAATATAGGGACAAACTTCTTTATCCCTTGTTACAGGGTGAGTAATGATGAGCGAGGCCTGGGTCAGTAGAATTGAAAGTCTGATAGAGAGGGAGACACTGCACAACATCACTGGACAAAAGTTACTCTCTGGGAGAGCCTGAGGTCAGATTTGGAGCTGTCAGAAGAGAGCCGAAAGCCACAAATGCTGCTGGCATTGTGGGCCACCCGGGGTGTGTGTGTGTGGTGCCGGGTGGTTGAGTCATTGAATCATTGTAGAGTCATACAGTAGCGGAGCTGAGGAGTCAAGCCAGAGTGGGGCCTGCTGGGGAGCTCGGAAGAGATGAGATGAGACTTGAGAGCTGCATGACAGGACAGACTGTTTGGAGGGGAGCTGAACATATTCCTCATAAGCCAGCCAGGCCAGCAGGCAGCAGGGGAGGGACTGAAGGAGGCAACAGCAGGAGCTTGAGTAACTGCAGGCATGAGGTGGCCGTAGGAGGCAGTGGTGGTGGTGCTGTGCCTGCCAGTTGCCTGGTAAAACTTAATTGCTGGCTAAGGCTTGCTTCTGCAGTTAGATGCAGTCTGCTTAATTTGGTCTGGACTGGAGCGTGGTGAATGCAATTGTGAATCACAGTTATTGAATATAAAACAGTTCAGACTGTGCCCACGGAGAGTGGAGGCCTTGGGTAGGCTGCAGCAGGCCACGGTTCTTCTGATGTTCAGTGTCCAGCAGTGACCACACAGCGAGAGTGAGTGTTCCACCCCATCTGCTGTCTGTCTGAGTCATCAAAAGTTATTTACTTTTTTTTAATTTTTACCATTACACAATATACCCTGTAATCCCATTCCCAATGAATATAAGTAGTGACCAGCGCCTCCTCCTACCCAACCATTCTTCATAACATTTTGTCACTCAAATGCAGGACACACTCAAAATGTTGAACACATCAAACATGGAGTCTCCTGCTCTTATGTATTGTGGAATGTCCCCAAATGAATTTTGAATTATTCTTTTGGTAACTGGGTAAGGCCCACTAGGCACAAATGCCTATTTTTCAGGGGTGACCCAGGAGCACTGGGGAGTTTTATTTATTTATTTATTTACTGTACTTTTTGCCTCCTGACAGTGACCAATCCCCTTCAGCCCCTCTGCCCTGCCCAGACCCCATCACCTGCCTTCTCTGGGACTTGCCTCTCTCCTATGTTTCTCGGTGGATGACCCCTGCTCCCCCCCACAGGAAGGGCCATCCAGGGGATCAGTCAATGCCCCCGAGTGGAGTTGAAGTGATAGTCAAGGAGAGAGACAGTCTCAGTCATCAGTGTGGGACCTGCAACAGGCAGCATCCCGAGCAGTCAGGGATTTTCTGCTTTCCTTCCTCTCCCCTGCACATCATGGGGATGTTGCATCTTACACCGAGATGTCAGGATGCCAACGCTCCCCTTCCTGTGCACTGGTTCTGTGGTACTACCACCTGTGGTCACCCAGGTGGCAGTGTTGTGGCACAGACCAGAATCACACCCACCCCAAGGAGGCGAGTGTTCATGGGATGCTCAACTATCCTCCCCTGGCTGGCCCTCCAGCAACCCATGCTTGTTCTCAAACCTGGGTCACTGGTGTTGCAAGTGGTAGCACTATTTCTGCACCAGTGGGCTGGCCAGCACTGGGAAGGTTAAGTGACTTGCTCAGGGTCACACAGTATGCAAGTGGAGGTTGTGGGAATCAAACCCAGGTCTACCTGATGTAAACCTTATTGACAGTACATTACTCTAACCTCTAGGCTATACTGCCTACTGGTGACGCTTATTCCAATAGTCCAGGGGGGTGGAAACTGGGAGGGCCAGAAAGAGGAAGAGGAAGAGATAATGAGAGGCGGATATTCATATTAAATGTGTTCACCGTCCCTGCCTAATATTGACAAAGAAGGAGTTTCCATTTTGCTATGTATGTTTGCAAAGCATCCTTGAGGGGCCCATAATTAAGCTGAAATAATGCGTCCAGTTTGGCCATGACTTGTACTCCTAAATATCTCATGCAGTTCTGTTTGGCCTAAGCAAATATAAATGTAGCATCAAAGGCCAAGGAGCAGTGTCCACTAATCACCAATGCCTCCAATTTCATATAATTAATCTTATAGCCCAACAGGCTGCCAACAGGCTGTCAAACTATCCTGAAAGCTGCACCAGTGTCGGGACTGTCTCTTCAACTCTATGGAGACACAAGCTCAGAAGAACACTATAGAAATGAGAGGTTTTATGTGTATAAAGTTTAATTTTGATTCAGCACGTTAATTGAGACTATTAGTTTTCCTCTCCTAACAATAAGAAATGTATTTATGTGGATGTAGCATGGATTACAATGAGGTATTCAGAAGGCCAATGAGTTGACTTCTAAATCTAGAGGATTTGAAGCATTTTGACGGCCCAAATTTGTCAACTGGAATTATTTTCGCTTTCACAAAATTGACAGCTGGAGTATTTTAACTCCATTAAAACTGAAATGACTTCCAAATTTCAACCCATGGAAGCATTTGACTTCCACTCAAAAAAAATGATCTGAAGCCCTCATTGAAAGTGGACAAATCACCAGGCCCAGACAGAGTACATCCAAAGCTGGCAGGGCCACTGGCAGGCTTATTTAATAGTTCTGTAGAGTCAGGTGCAGTACCGCAGGACTGGAGAATAGCACATGTGGTGCTCCTCCACAAAACCGGTCCCAAGGATGACCCAGGGAATTACACACCAGTCAGTCTGACCTCAATCATGTGCAAACTCATGGAAACCATACTTTAAGGAAAGATTGGTAGAGTATCTAAAGGATCATTGTCTCCAGGATGCAAGGCAACCTGGATTCATGTGGGGAGATTATGTCAAATGAATCTGATTGATTTCTTTGACTGGGTCACTAAGACAATAGAAAGGGGCCAAGCGTAAGACATCCTCTATCTGGATTTCAGCAAGGCCTTTAACTGTGTGCTCCACAAAGGGTTGATCAGGAAGTTGGCAGATCTCGGGGTTGGGGATAAGATGTCCAGATGGGTGGAAAACTGGCTGAGTGACAGAACCCAGTGAGCGATTGTGGGGGAGAGTTATCTGGCACCAGAGAGGTCACCAGTGAGGTCCCGCAGGGCTCAGTGCTGGGGCTGGTGTTGTTCAATGTCTTCATCAATGACATTGGGGATGGCATTAAGGGCAAAATGTGCCCATTCATGGATGACACCAAGCTCTGTGGGTGAGTGGACACAGCTGAAGGAATACAGGACCAACAGGACGATCTGGAAAAGCTGGGGAAGTGGTCCAGGATCTGGCAGCTTAGCTTCAATACCAAGAAAAAAGAAATTAACTTCATGCTTACTGTAATTTCCTTTTCTGTTAGCTCCAACATTGTCAATGGGTAATCATAACAACCGGGTATAGTGCACTTCTACCAGAGTAAATGGCATAGTCCAGCCTGTAGAATGTTGGGCATATGAGAATTCCATGTTTCTGCAGTTCCCCAGTTACTACTTACTACGCAGTGCCATTATAGCTACACATGGTCATGTATGCTAAACCACTATTATACATTTGCCAGTACATTAAATGAAATAGGTCTTACCTTCCTAATAGGCATTCGAGGATGGAATTGTTCTCTATGGGCTCCAGGTCCAGATTATTCGGTCCTTTTGCAGGGATGACCTTCAAAACATAGCAGGTCTCATACAGTCACAGACCTGTGAACTGAAGCTAACACAAAATGAGAACTGAAACAGGTTCTCTGTTTTCCTTTTACTGAGAGCAGCAAATTACCAGCAACAGGAAAAAAACCTTAAGAAGGACTAACAAAACCTATTACCTTGTGGTTGCAGACTAATTGAGGAAAACCTTATGTTTTAATTATATCAGACTATGATACAGCAGAACAGAGAGTGAGAGATCCGAGTATGGGATTTTAACTAACCAAACCTCTCTTACGACATATCGGATAAGATTTTCCCACAGCAGCAGGCTCCTGGGCAGGCTCCTTTGACAATGTTGGAGCTAACAGAAAAGGAAATTACGGTAAGTATGAAGTTAATTTCTTCTTTCTGTAGTACTCCACATTGTCAATGGGTAATCATAACAGCGAGTTCTAAGAAGCAGTACCCAGAAAAAAACGGGAGTGGGGGAAAATATTATCCCATACACCTGAAAATATCAGAAAATACCTGCAAACTGCTGCCTGCAACACTCTGTGACCAAAAGTGTGTTAGCAGAAAAACTCTGACAACCAGTTTGTAATGGTTATGAAAGCATGGAAAGAAAGCCACGTAGCTGGCTTGCATAGCTCTAAAAATGAGGAGTCGCCTCTCTCCGCCAAGAAAGTTGCCCTTGCCATGATGGACTAAACCATAGGTTGTTTTTTTTTAAGACATAGGCCTAAGCAATGCAGGCCCCCACCCATCTAGCTGTGGTAGCCTAGAGGCTTGATGCAGCTTAGCTGCTTCAAGGGAAATATACCATCTGAGTTACTGCACTGAGCCGCTCATTAAGGTAACACTTAAATACCAGAAAAGCACTAAAACGTACCAAAATCACACATTAACTGTAAAACTGTAAGAAACACAAAACCTGAAGCTTAAGGAGGGGGTGGGAAACCGGAACCGAAGCTAGAGCCGAGGGACCCTCCAGAGACCCTACACTCCCGAAACATAAAGTTGTACTTACTTGTGGCACCTTGACTTATTAATTAAAACTTTTTAAACTGGAGACCATTAAAACACCCTATTATGGAGTAAAAAAGGCTCTCAATCCACACAGGGAAGGTGGGCATGCAGGTTATTCAATTCGAAAGCCGCAGCTTAACTGGCACGATTTTAATTTAGTGGTGCCCCTTGAAAACATAGAGCCCCAAACTGCTATGCCGAATTGTAGCTCCAAAGAAATCTTTAAGTCTTGAATTGTTGAAAGAAGATAAAAATAGCTCTGTCCTCTATGAATGTCACAGTTAAACTGGGAAACTGCAGTTGCATGGAATCCTCATATGCCCAACATTCTAAAGGTTGGACTGTTCCATTTCCCCTGGTAGGGGTGCACTATACCCAGTTTTTATGATTACCCGTTGACAATGTGGAGCGCAACAGAAATGCAAAGTTATGCACATTATTATGCATATCAGGGAGGCAGTATAGCGCAGTGGTTTAAGGCTCTGAGCTGCAAATCTGGTGACATCCAGCAGACCAGACCTGGGTTTGAATCCCACAGCTTCCACTTACATATTGTGTGACCCTGAGCAAGTCACTTCACTTCCCTCTGATCTCAGGTCGCACCTGTAAAAAAGCTTTCAGCTTAGTGTGCTACTCCTGGTTAAACAACTAAAAAAAAAAAAAAAAAACAACATTACAGCCAAGAATCCCAGGATTGAGTACTACCTGGGTGGAGTCCAGGTATTTGTGTCAGAGGAGAAGGACCTGGAAGTGATGATCACTAGTGACCTGAAGCACTCCATGCAATGAAAGAAACCATCAGCAAGGGCAAACAAGATGGACCTTCAAGTACTTGAAAGGGGTGGATAAGGAGGGTCTCTTTAAGCTGAGTGGCAACCATGACACAAGGGGGCACAGTCTTAAGCTAGAGGAGGGAGGTCAGGAAGCACTTCTTCACAGAGAGGGTATGAATGCTTGGAATGCACTGCCAGAAGAGGTGGTCTCATTGAAGACAGTGGGCAGCTTCAAGAGAGGCTGGGATAGGCATGGGGGAAGGTAAGGATCATAGGTAGGGAGGATGGGAGAAGTGGGGGGGGGCAGGGACAGTACTCAAGCTGTGGACCCTACAGTATGAGCAGACTAGATCAAATGGCCTTCTTCTGCTGGCTTTTTTGTATGTTCGTAAGTAACTATCAGGAAAAGCTATGGTGGTGCAAAGGAGAATATAGTAGTTGGCATGTGGTAAAGTGGAGAGTCAGAGACTCCAGGGAAGTATATGCCTTGACATCAGAATGAACAGTAACTATTACTTTAGCTCTCAGTGGATCATAATGGTCTTAAAAGGAGTTGCAGACTCTAGCACCACTGCTACAAACAGTAATCCACAGCAATTGCATGCCAACAGCAGCTGCCACAAGAAAGCCGCAGTATTTCATAATTATTGCTGACCTCAAGGTTCCCCTACATTTGTATTTTGTTTTACCCCCTGCCAGTTACTGCACTGGGAGCCAAAATGGTTCAGCCAAATTGCTGAAGCTGAACCAAATTTTCAGGCCTCATGTCAAAGCTGAACTGAAGCTGACTGTCGTACACCAGCACCGCATCCCGGAAACAAACACAATGGCTTCAAAGATGAGTGCACGGCTAAAAACAGAACAACATCAGTATCTCTAATGAACAAATGCACAAGGTTGTACTGGATTCCGAAATTTACATTAACTATCACTGTACGATATACAGATTTTGCACTGAAATGTGAGTAAAGTCCTGCACAGATGATGCCCCAGTTTTGCATGCCTGCTTCTACTTTGCTTCAGTTGAAGAAACAACTATGAACGTTTGCCTTTCTTACATGTTTGGACTCCCCATGGCCATATATTGTGGCACCCATGTCTCTTTTGGGAGATGTGCAATCCCCAATCTCCTCTTGCCTCTACACTCCAGTCAACCTGTGCTTTTCTCTAACCTGGCATTCATTTGCTGCTGTGTGCTCTGATCTTCTGCATCATGCCGTTATTGGGAATTCTGCTAATCATGTGCCCACCACTGTCACCAACAGTGAAGACCTTGTAATATGGTGAGACCACTGGAACCTGTTGGTTAGTTCTACATGCTGCCCTGTGATTGATGGTGACCTGAATGGGTATCTAGTGATGATAGCGATTAAAAATGAGCAAGTGCAAAAACAGTGACTCATTTTTAGCACTGTCATTATGAGCTACCCTGCAAGGGTAACGATGGAACAGCGAGGAGAGCAACCGAAAGGGGAGGGATAGGGAGGCGGAGGAGGAGGGATAGGAAGGAGGTTTTAGGTAGGGAGGAGAACCTGCTGCAGCCGAGCCAGCCCTGTGGTGTGGTGGTGAGGGAGGCTGGCTCCAGTGCAGTAGGCACTGGGTTCAGGCTGGACCAGGGGAGAATATTTTACTGCTGCTTGTAGCTGCCATTTTTTTTTCCCGGATCGAGTTTTTGGCCCTCCATGGCATGCACCCCCCTGGTGTTGGTAATCTATAAGCAGGGGTTGCATGGGTGGGGCAAAGCCCCCCGAAAAAACAGTAAGTGTTCCTGGAAGTGGGGTCACCGAGAACTATATATCAATGATATGCTTTTTGGCAATATACACATGCCATAATAGCGATCGCTATTTTGCGATCGCTATTATGACATGGAACTGCCTGAATGTAGTTCAGACTTGGGATATAGCTCACGCAGTGCATACTGCCAAACTCCTATATTTTTCTCTTTTCCACTATCTGTTACCTAAAAGGGAAATTAAAAGTCAGATTTTCGGGGTTGGGTGAATCATTCAATGGAATGAATAATGCACTGTTCTGTACATCCCAAATTGGAAGGGGGTAAGAAGCAGGGCAGGAGGCTGCTATCTACCCCCCAGTACAAGGTATTTGGTTCAGCTACACTGAGTCCTGCATCTAGTTCTGGTCAGTGCAGTACAGAAAGGACATTGACGAGATCGAAAGGGTCCAGTGCAGGGACACTAAGCTTGTTAGTTGGCTGGGGAGCAAGAGCTGTGAGGGATGATTAGATAGATTTACATTATTTAACTTAGAAAAGAGATGAATAAAGGGGGGGTCATAATCATAATATTGTAACTATCAAAAGGTATAGACTGGGTGGAACAAACACAGCTGTTTCAGCTGGCGTGTGCAAACAAAAGTAGACAGCATGCCCTGGAACTGATGGGAGGCAGGATAAGGGGAAACATCAAGAAGTATTACTTCACAAAGAGGGTAATCAGCACATGGAATAGCCAATCCAGTGAAGTCATAGAAGCTTGCATTTTTCAAACTTTGAAAACAGGACTAGACAGATTCCTGGGTGAGCATGAATAAAGGTAACATTGAGGATGTTTACATGTGGCCGATGTGTGTCACAAAAATGCTACTAGGTATTTTAAAAAAGCTGGAAACACTGACTTTATGCCTTACTTTTACTTGTTCATATAGACAGACAGATAGGAATCTTTATTCTTCGACAGCTTCTTTTAGGAACTTAATTTCTATGTTATCTGGCCCAGGGGTTGTTTGCATTTAGTTTGTTTACTTACTTTTGCACTTTTTTGTCTTATTATTTTAAAATGGAAGCTAGGTCTTTTTTGTTTCAGTGGCTTCTGCATCCTGGCCACAGTTTACCTTGTTGTAGTCCATTGACAGTTGTGTAGGTGGGAGTTTTACATCAGGGAATGTGCAGAAGTACTGGTTTAGTTGGCTTGCTACAGTTGTTGGGTCTTGAGATGTGTTGCTTTTGTTCATGAATTTGATTACATTACAACTTCTATTGGATCATGAAAAGTACTTATCCTTTTCCAGTACATGGAAAGGTTGACTGTGGTTTCAGTTTTGTTCTTAAAATATCTGACCTTTGTTCTTTTGATTTTTTCCAGTCCTTCCTTAGTTCTTTGAACTTGTCCCACTCACTTCCTTTGTCCGTCCTGTTCATTTTTCTCTGTGCCCTGTCTTTGATCCTAATTTGTTTTTTTTAAAGTGGTCTGGTACCCATAGCATGTGTGTTTTCCTAACTACTAGTTTTAAATGGAGCATGTTTGTTGCAGAGTGCAAGTAATATATTGGTGAAATATTGGACAGCCATATTTGCATCTGGAATGAGGTCCAGCCTGTCCCATCATTCATCTGACATGCTGAAGTTAAAGTTTTCCTCCATGAAGTTTCTGTAGCATCTACTTGTTTTGTAATTTTGGTTTGTTGATTTTATAGTTGGAGGCTGCAAGTTACTTGACTATGGTCTCCCAGGTTGGGACTTAGCACCCTGTGACTTAGAATTTTTAAATGTGAGGTGATGGATATCAAATCCAGAGTATTTGCACTGTTGTACAAGCTTTTCCTTGTTGGTGAGTCAAACAGCTGGAGCATACCCAGGGCTGTCTTGCTTTCTGTGAGTCTGTCCCCCCTTGGGCTGCCCTAGACCTCACGCAAGTCCCCGAAGAGGACCAGCTCACCCCCGTAATTGTTTCTTGTAGGGTCTGGGCCAGCAAGTTGAAATGAGGTGGCTTTACTTCTGATGGTGAATATACAACCACTATGTTTTATTTTAAGGAGCTTATAGCTACAACAATATATTCTATAACTTCTAGGGTGCCATAGGAAATTGTTTCCATGTTGGCAAGATCTTTCTTTATATTAAGCATTACCTCACCTCTTCTTTTGGGCCTGCCCAGTCTGACTTGATTTTGGGTATCCAGGTTAATTTCCTTGACTGAAACATTTTTGGGATGGCCAGGTTTCTGTTAGATCTATGATGTTCCAGTATTCCTTTTGAGTTGAATCTTTAAATTGTTCCAGTTTTTATGTTTGCCGTACGCGCACACACAGCAAACATTTTGTTATCAGAGTGGGTTTTGAGGGTTGTGACACTGTCTGTCCAATGCAGAGCAGTTTGCAAGGGACTCGTCAGTGTCACACCAATCATCCACCAGGCAGATCATGACACTGTTCTGGCTTGCTGGGTGAAAACTTTGTGTAGTTCAAAGGAAAGAGCTGATCCAATCATAAGGCGGCTCTTTCCTTTGACCTACAAAACACTGCCCAGCAAGCACAGCTGATCTGTCATGATCAACCTGCTGTGGTACCCCCCCAGCACCATCCTGGATGCCAGCTATGACCCCAAGTTCCTTGAGCAGCCCCCTCCCACAATGTCTATTTTCATTGATCAGAGTGGGGAGCCCAACTCAGATGCTGCCAAACATAATGGCCATCCCCCCAATCTCTCCCACACCCTCCATGTTAAATTTCTGGCATGAGGTGCCCAATCACCCATGCCATCTGCTACCCCCCATCCTGCCTGTTTTGATTATGTGACACTGGGAAGCCTACCTCCAGTGCCACCGAACATAACATTGACACTGGGATGCCTAATCCTCGTGTCAGTATCTGAAGTACAAAAAGCTGTCCCTTGTAGCGTGTTAAAATTCTGGCACAAGGGTGCTCAATCCGCCATGCTTCCTGCTACCTCCACTCTGCCTGTTTTGATTATGTGATGCCGGGAGCCCACCACCAGTACCACAAAACATAACGCTGACACTGGGGTGCCCAATCCCAGTGTTGGAATCTGAAATAAAAAAAATGCCCATAACAGGTTTTTTTTCAAACACCTGTAAAAAAGAAAATTGTCCATCGATGTCTGTCACTGCCACCACCATTACTGTCCTGCACAGCCCTGCCACTCAGCACCCCATGGCCCTTACTTTCCTACTGGGAATTCAATGCCATAATCCTCTCTGGACCTTACTTAGAGTCATACTTAGAGCATTAAGACAACAGAAGGTGTGAGCCCATAATAATTGTCCCCCACTGCTTAGTGGAGGTGACCGAAGTTGCCAACTGAAAAATGGTGAGCCAACCTCACCTTGAAAATATCAAAGCTGGGTGCCACAACTATTTCTTCCAGTAATCTATTCCACATTCTAATAACTCTAGGTTTAAAGCTGTGTCTCCAAGTGTCAGTTCTACACTGTTCCTCAACCAATTGCTGAGTGTTTCCTCTTAAGACATAATGTGATTCCTTATATTTAAGTCCATATCAGTTTTTAATTCCTCCGGTTTGAGAATCTTATATAATAACAAGTCCCCTCTCGCCCTACGCAGTTCTAGTGGCCATAAGTCCAGTTTGTTTAACCTAGCTTCATAAGGTATGTCTTGCAACCCTGTTATTAATTTAGTTAGAGACCGCTGCGGTTTTCAACTGCCTTGATATCTTTTTTCAAGAAAGGACTCCAACTAGGTGAACAGTAGTCCAAGTGTGACCTTAGATATGTTTTAAACAAGAGTAGTAGAATACATTCATTTCTGGAAAAGAATGTTCTTCAAATACAATTTATGATACATTGCTTTGTTGGATACATGTGAGCTATGTATCCTACTTTTTGAATCTCTCCCAATGAATACCAGAGACATGTATTCATTCTTCAATGCTACACCATGAAATGAGGAACTCAGGTATGCAGTTCCATGAATTTCAATAGGGTTTTGAACTTACTGGCATAACTTGGTCATTTTGAACTTGACTTCACTAAATCCCACCAAGTCTACATCCCAAACTACTCTACCTCTCTGCAACAGCCATAGCCACTCCCCTTCACACCTCTTCAATCCTTCTTTCACCACCTGCAGTGCACCTATACTCTGAAAAACAGCCTCTGTGATACCCCTCCAGAAGGGTGGAGACCTATCATCCTCGGAAATTTCTGACCCATCTCCCTTCTCCCCTCACTTGTCAAGCTCCAGGAATCTGTAGTCTACTCAAGATTCTTGGACCTCTTCACCTCAACTGACATACTTTCCCCATACTGAGCAGGGTTTAGAAAACATCACTCCACAATCTCTTCTCTTATGCATGTCACTAACACTTCTCATTCCCACATGGACAAAGGCATATCACCGCCATCATATTCATTGACCTTGCCAAGGACTTTGATTCAGTCTCACACATTTTCTTATTGAATAAACTCCACTCTGCTGGTCTGGCTTTCCCCTCAACAAACTGGTTCTACTCCAGTCTCATTGGAAGACAGCAATCAGTATGACTGGGCAACTCCTCTTCCCCCCTTCTCATCTTGGCAGGCATTCCCCCAAGGGTCAATTTTCAGTCCTTTACTCTTCTCACTTCTTATTAATGATCTCCCATCATCTGCACCAATTCCTACATTCATATGTGTGCAGATGATACTGTCATCTTCGCATCAGGGCCCACTACAAATGAAATGCACAAACACCTCTTCAACAGGACTTCAATAAAGTCTTGGCTTAGTTTCAAGTAAATGACCTAAAAGTAAATACCAAGACAACAATCTCAGTGACTTTTGGCTCTGTTCAAAAGCTCTCCAGACTCCACTCCCCACCAGTGTTCCTCACCTAGGACAACACCCCCTAGACACTGTTCATGCTTTCAAATACTGGGGGGTCTGGCTAGACAGCCACCTTAATTTCTCTGCCCATATAGGCACAATAACCTCCAAGCACTGCCCCAAACTCAGAATTCTTTATCAAAACAAATAGGTCCCTCTCCCTTCCCATATGTCATGAGCTTGTCTTTAAAATAATCCTCCCAACCCTAGACTATGCAGACATCGTCTACAGCACTGTCCCCTCTGCATTCCTCTCTAAACTGAATACCATACTAAACTCTTTCTGCAGATTTGCCACCAGCTCTCCTCCCCATATGCACCACTGCTCCCTTTACTCTGCTCTCTCCATCTCACCCATATCACTTAGAAGGCATGTCCATGCACTACCATTCATCACCAAGTTCTGGTTTGGGCTACTCCTTCCCTACCTCACCTCCTGCCATACCCCTGCATCATCACCCTTGTACTCTCTGTGCTCCTGGGATCCCTGCTTCTTCTCAATCCCACATTCCCACTCCACTGCTGGCCAATCTGCTTTCTGCTACCACCTCCCTCTCCTATGGAATAAACTCTCCCCCTAACTTTGAAACTCTTTCACTTACCTCTCCTTCAAAAAATGTGTTCGCCAAGCCAGCCCACTGATGTGGAGGGCTGAGACATCATGCCTTACCTCCTGCCATGCTGGTGACCCGTGTTTGTGGTGCAAGCAGGTCGCTGGTGGTCAGCCAGGAAGGGAGAGGATCAAGCATCTGGAGGACAGCTCTCCTTTCCCAGGCAGGGGTGGGGACGGAGTCCACTGCTTGACTGACCCCCTAGCAGTGGCTGGGGGCCAGCACAATGGACCCACACAAGGGGGTGAAACTGAGCAAGATGCCTGGCATGCCACATATAGAAGCATGCGCGGTTCGGCCATTGGTGTCATTGCATGCCTTGGCTTCATGCTCAGGGTGGGACAAAAACTGGAGTAGAAAACAAGCCGACTGGCAGGATGAAGCCAGTCTCCCTGCTGCACTAGGCCAGCTAGCACCTCAAATTGGCAAGAGGTGATGGCTGGCAGTTGTCCGGTGGCGGTGATGGGGGGGCTGGTGGAAGGGGGCCGGTTGGCGGGGGACAAAAAAACGAGGAAACAAAAAAAAGATTTGTTCACCTCCTTCCAGCACCACCCTGCACTTGTCCCTTCTCTTCCTCTGTACTGTCCCTCTCCCACCTCATCTCCTCCTCTTACTACAGTGACCCATGCAACAAAATCTACCCAAATGTCTCCCCTCCCAATCAGTTTCCAAAGTAACTGAGACCCCTCCATCTCACCCCTATCTCATAGAAGGCATGTCCACTCACTGTCCTTCTTCACCAACTTCTGGTTTGGGCCACTCCCTCCCTACCTCTCCTACTGCCTTACCCCTGCATCTTTACCCTTGTACTCTCTGTGCCCCTGGGATCCCTGCTCCTTCTCAATCCCTCATCCACACTCCACTGCTGGCCAGTGTGCTTTCTCCTACCGCCTCCCTTTCCTATGGAATAAACTCTCCCCCGAACTTCACAACTCTTCCACTTACCTCTCCTTTAAAAAATTTGTTCTCCTCCTTCCTGCACCACCCTGCACCTGTCCCTCCTCCTCTTTACTGTCCCTCTCCCCGCCTCATCTCCTCTTCTTACTACAGTGACCCATGCAGTAAAATCAACCCCAAATGTCTCTCTCCCCTTCCCTCCCCAATGAGTTTCCTAAGTAACTGAGACCCATCCTCCCTGATGCGTGTGCAAAATAATGCCATTACTGTACTTAAATGCTTGCCTGTGTATTTCACCATATTGTTTATGCCATGTAATCAAATCACTGCTTGCACTGTTACTTCTTAATTTGTACTAGTACTTAAATTTGTATCTCCTTGCATGTGTTCCATGTCCCATGTCCCCGAGTCGCACCTGGAAATGAGGCTCAGCTCAGTGTGCCTTTGCCAGTCACCAACATTTTCAATAAATAAAATATATTTTTGAATATTTTGCCCCAAATTTTCAACATGCTTTTTTTGGGACCCCACCTCAAGAACAGTGACTGTGAAATTAGGCAAATCTAGCCTGAAAGGTGATTTTGCAGTTTTTATTTGACATCACCTTTTGGGCAGGATTTGAACATTTTCACCACCCTTGTTCATGACGTGGGGTCGTAAGAAGACTATGTTGAAAATATGGGATAAAAATATTAAAAAACAACAAATTTATGAGCTTACATTGACATTTATGCATGCAGGCTCGTAACATTGGTCATTTTCAATCTTTTGACCCCACATTTTCAACATAGCCATTTCGTCACAGCACCTCATGAATGTGCCAGCTGTCATTTTTCAAATCCTGGCCAAAATGTGTTTTTGCACTTGTGGTGTAAAATCACCTTTTGGGCAGGATTTGAATATTTTCTCCACCTTTGTTCATGAAGTGGGGTCACAAAAAGGATATGTGGGGTCATAAGAAGGTTATGTTGAAAATTTGGGGTAAATATATGAGAAAACAACAAAATTATAAGCTTACATTTAAATTTTTCAGTTCGCGCTCATAACTGTGGTAATTTTCAGTATTTTGACCCCAAATTTTCAACATAGCCATTTCTTCACATCACCTCATGAATGTGCCAGCTGTCATTTTTCAAATCCTGGCCAAAATGTGTTTTTATACTTGTGGTGTAAAATCACCTTTTGGGCACAATTTGAACATTTTCTCCACTCTTGTTCATGAGGTGGGTCATATGAAGGCTATGTGGGATCATAAGAGGGCTATGTTGAAACTTTGGGTTAAAAATATTAAAAATCAACAAAGTTATGTTGAAACTTTGGGTTAAAAATATTACAAATCAACAAAGTTACGAGTGTATGTTGAAATTTTCAACACATGCTCATAACTGTGTTAATTTTCAGTATTTTGACCGCAGATTTTAAATGTACTCATTTTTTCACACCACCTCATGAATGTGACAGCTGTCATTTCTCAAACCCTACTCATAGAAACATAGACTTTGATTGCAGGTAAGGACTGCTTGGCCCACCTAGTCTGCCCATTTCCCTACCTACAGGATAAGCTGCAGATCCTAGTTAACCAACAGCCTATTTCTTCCTACCCCCCACAAGAATTGCTTTATGTCTGTCCCAAGCATTCTTGAATTCTCCCATAGTTTTAGACTCCACAACCTCCTCAGGAAGGCTGTTCTATGTGTCCACCACCCTCTCTGTGAAAAATACTTCCTCACATTGCCCCAGACGGCCCCATCTTTAAATTGTGTCCCCTAGTTCTGCATGTCTTTTTTCTGAAAGGTGCTACCCTCTTGGACTTTGTTGATTCCACTGAGGTACTTAAAAGTTTCTATCATGTCCCCCCTCTCCCTCCTTTACTCAAGGGTATACATATTAAGCTTCTTTAGTCTCTCCTCATATGGCTTCTCTTGCAGACCCTGCACCATTTTAGTTGCCCTCCTCTGGACTGCCTCCATCCTGTCTATGTCCTTGTGGAGATGGGGTCTCCAGAACTGAACACAGTACTCCAGATGGGGTCTCACCAACTGCCTATACAAAGGGATAACAACTTCCTGTTTTCTGCTGGTGATGCCTTTCCCTATACATCACAGTATCCCCCCAGCCCTCCCTACTACCTTCTCACATTGCTTGCTAACCTTAAGGTCATCTGATATGATTACCTCCAGGTCCCTTTCCATTTTTGTTGTTGTTACTACCTCTCCCCCATTGTGTAATCTTCCCCTGGGTTTTTGTTTCCCAGGTGCATTATTTTGCACTTCTTCACATTGAATCCAAGCTGCCACACTTCTGACCATTCCTCCAGCCTTGCCAACTCCCTTCTCATCCTTTCCATGCCTCCTTGTGTATCAGCCCTGTTGCAGATCTTTGTATCACCTGCAAAGAGGCATACTTTTCCTTCCAGTCCCTCTACAATCTCACTTATAAAGACATTAAAAAGGATTGAACCCAGTACTGAACCTCACGGTATCCCACTAGTAACCCCTCTTTCTTCAGAGTTGACTCCATTTACAATTACCTTCTGTGTCCTTTTGTCCAGCCAATGTTTTACCCAGGTTACCACCCTGGGACCCACTCCCAGACTGGTTAATTTGATTATTATTCTTTTGTGTGGGACTATGTCAAATGCCTTGCTAAAGTCTAGGTAGACCATGTCCATAGCCCCTTCCTTGTCTACTACTTTGGTCACCCAGTCAAAGAAATCTATTAGATTCGTCTGACATGACCTTCCCTCTGTGAACCCATGCTGCCTTGGGTCCTGTGGCCCATTGGCCTCTAGGTACTGAACAATTCTTTCCTTCAGAAGTGATTCCATCACTTTCCCTACCACAGAGGTCAAACTGACAGGTCTGTAGTTTCCTGCCTCTGTCTTGCCTGCACTTTTGTGAAGGGCAATCACATCCACTTCAGGTACTGCACCATCCTCCCATGATTTGTTAAAAAGGGTAGTCAGTGGTGTCACTAGTTCTCCCCTTAATTATATTAGAATTCTGGGGTGAATTCTGTCAGGCCCCATTGCTTTGTCCACCTTCAGTTTTAGGAGTTCTTTCAGAACCCTTTCTTCTGTGAAAGGACTGGGATTGACCCCCCCCATCCAGAGTGCATCTGTTAATTGGATTAGGCACCTCCCCTTCCTCCTTTTTTGTGAATACTGAGTAGAAGTAGTCATTCAATATCCCTGCTTTTTCACTGTCCCTCTCTGCCCACCCACCGTCCTTTCTATTCAGCCACACTATCCCTCCCTTTGTCTTTCTATGCTCCCTGATGCACCTATAAAAGGTTTTATTCCCCTTCTTAACTGAGTTTGCTGTCTTTTCCTCAGTTTGGGCCTTTGCTATTCTGACTTCCCTCCCTGCTTTCTTCTGCCCCTTAGCTGGTACAGTTCTCTGTCCTGCTCCTTCTGTGCTTCCTTATACTTCCCAACTGCTATCTTTTTCTCCCTAACCTTCCCCACCACCTCTTTTGAGAACCGTAGTGGCTTTTTCTTTCATTTTGATTTATTTATTTGCTTCTCACAAAGGATTGTTGCCTCTGTGATGCCAGTTTTGATGTTTCCCCATTGTTGCTCCACCCCTCCTTCTAGCCTGTTTGCTAGTGTGTTTCTAAGGCACTCTCCCATCTTGCCAAAGTCAGCTCTCCTGAAGTCTAGTACCCTCACTTTTGTATGGCTTGACTGTGTAGCTGAGTTTATCATGAACCACCCTGTTTGGTGGTCACTTGTTCCCAGATGGCTACCCACTTCTAGATCTGAGATCCTCTCACTGGCCCCATTTGAGAGTATGAGGTCTAAGATTGCTCCCTCATGAGTAGGTTCCAAAACTAGCTGTCTGATGCATGCCACCTGTAGGGCATCGAGAATGGCCCTGCTCTTGGATGTGGCTGCATTAAAGGTGCTCCAGTTAAGATCTGGCATATTCAGGTCCCCATCAACAGTATCTCCCCTTTCTCTGCCATCCTAAGGATGCCTTCGATCATATCCTTGTCCATTCCCTCTCCCTGACATGGGGGTCTGTATACTACCCCTTTGTGGACTGTGGTGCCATTTCCAGTCTCTAAGGTGACCCACAGTGCCTCCTCCTCTCTCTCCTGTTTACTCTTTTGCTCCATTGCTTTTATCCCTTCCCTTACATGGAGAGCTACTCCCCCCCCATTTCTACCCTCCCTGTCTCTCCTGTAGATTGTGTACCCTGGTATTTTAACATCCCAGTCATGGTTCTCTGTGTACCATGTTTCTGTGACTGCTACGATATCCAGGTATCCCTCTTCCATCAAGGCCACAAGTTCAGGGGGCTTGTTGCCCAGACTATGGGCATTGGTATGCATTATCCTCCATTTCTTGATAGCCTTACTCCTTTTTGCCCAATCATTGTCCTTATTGCCTTTGTCATTTTCTCCATTTACCCATGCTCTTCTCCTTACCAACATCTCTATCTTGGTGTTTACCTCACTTACTACCCTGATTTTCTTGGGGGGCTAGGATTTCCCTGCTCCTTTCCAGTGCCTCCCTCCTTGGCTAGTTTAAATGCTAGCCAATGAAGGATTTAAACCTATCACTTAGGATCCTGGTTCCCCTCCTGGACAGATGCATACCATCACACCAGTATAGGCCTGCATCACTCCAGGTGGACCCCCAGTCCCCAATGAAGCCAAATCCCTGAGCTCTGCACCAGTTTTTCAACTACTGATTGAATCCCATGGTGTGGAGCACCCTAGTCTCATCCATACCATAGATATGCAGCACCTCCGAGAAGGTTACCATGCCTGCTACTTGTCTAAGGCCCCTCCCCAACTAAACAAACTCTTCCTGCACTGCTCTGATCCCTTTCTCAGCCAGGTCATTTGTCCCTAGGTGGACAATGACATCCAGATCCCTCCCCCATGCAGCTGCTCCAGTGATCCTGAGGATTCGCTCCCTGTCCCTCCAAGCCATGGTGCCAGGCAGGCACCTTACTTCCCTCTCCCCCTTCCTCCCCCAGTTCTACCCACCTAACAATGGAGTCTCCCACCAAGAGTTGTTTCCTTCCCCTGTGGGGTCCCATGCCACCCTCCTGTGGGTCTCCTTTTTGGAGGTTCCCAGCATCCTCCTTGGTCTCCATTGCGGGTGCCTCCATACTGAAACCACACTTTGCCAGAATGGCATATGAATTGTGGAGAGGTACAACTGGAGGGATGTGCCTCTGTTCCACCACCATCACCCTCCCTGAGCCCACTGTGGTTCAACCACTCCTCTTTCTTGGCAACCTCTGAGGCAACGGCAGTGGCCCTGGTGGTCCCTGGGTAGGAGAGGAGGTCCCCCCAAATCCTGGCCAACTCAGCCTGGACATGAGCAACCTCTTCCCTCAGCCCAGAGAGGTGCCTGTAGATGAGACAACACCGCATCCTCCAGAACGTATCCCAGAAGACTGCTGCTCCACAGCCACTGCACTGCACTGCACCACTCCCATCATGTCTTATTTCTGGCCCATTAACTGTTGTTTGGAATACTTACTCTTTCCTCTGTTTATTTATTTATTTTAATGAATTTATTTTTTTCTCCCTACTTACTTACTGCCTCTGTGCACTTTAAGCTCCTGATCTTCCTGTTCTGAGACAAGAAGTTACTATATTTCTCAGTAGTCTCCTTACTTGCTCAGAGTCAGACCTCCAGCAGCTGGGGGGGGGACAGGGAGCTACTCTTTTCCTTCTAGAATGGTGCGTCTTTTATGGCTGTGTGATCACTCACTTCCTGCTCCCAAACAGGAAGTTCCTGTTGTCAGTCAAAAGTGTTTTCACTGTTGTGGCTCAAAATGATGTTTTATTATTATTTGAAAAGGTTTTACCAGGAAAGACAACATGAGCTGCAAGCAGCTACTTTCCAGAAGCATCCTGGGGGAAGAGGTACATAAATGGGAGGGTCAATCAAGAACAAAACAAGCAATTACATACAGTGCAATTCAATACATACAGTGTTGTACTGGTACAATACAATACAAATACTAAACAGTCAAATACAGGCTGTAAGTGCAGATCCAGATCCGAAAAGCCAGACTTTGAGAGTTGCTAAGTGCTAAAGGATTCTGAGGAGGTGAGTGATACCAAGAGAGGCAGTGAAGGAAGGGTGGGTGGGAGAGAGGGAAGGGGCTTGGAGGGAGGGGCAATCCAGGAACTGAATCCCTTCAGGATGTAGTGAATTCTGCAATGGGATGGGCCCGGATTGGGAGGAGGAGGGAGGGGAGGGGAGGAGGAGGAGGAGGAGGAGGAGGAAGGAACGTGTAGGTGGGAGATGAGAGTAGAGGGGGTGGAGGTGAGAAAGGATGTGGGTTATCAGGATGATGAGAAACCCTGCAAGGGGGCAGGACTTGGCAGTGAAGGAGTGGGAGGGGGAGCCCTTCAGGATGCTGAGAACCCTGCAAGGGGATAGGACCCAGAGACAAGGAGAAGAGTTGGGGGGAGGGGCGTAGTGGGGAGAGGTGAAGGGGGAGCAGAAGGAGGGGTAAATAGGGTCCGGGAGGTACCAGCTAGAGGTAGCCAAGGGAAGCAAGGGAAGAGGAGTGGGTGGAGGGAGGAGGAGGAGGTGGAGGAGAGGATGGTGGGCCGGTTAGAGGGAGGTTGATTGGAGGAGAGAGGTATTGGGTGCAAATAGAGGAATGAACAGAGGGCTTATGGAGGAGGAAGGAGAGAGGTATTAGGTGCAGATACAGGAGTGAACAGAGTGCTCACAGAGAAGGAAGGAGTGTGAGCATCGGGATTGTGCAGTGTGACTTTCTAGATGGAGGGAGTTCCAGATTATGGGGAAATTGTAGGAGAAGGTGGCGCGGCCAGACAATGTGCACTGGGGTGGGAAGGTGAGAGACCTGTGGGTGGAGATGCAAAGGCAATAGCAGGATGGAGGAGGTTGAAAGGAGGGTGAACAAGTAGGGAGGCAGAGAACCAAGCCAGAACTTCCCAAATAGATTTGCAATGTGAGAGAGGCACCTGGCATGAAGGGAGGGAAAGGAGAGTGAGGAGTAAAGGTCACAGTGATGAGTATAAGGGGAGCAAGCAAGAATGTAGTGACAGAAGGAGTTGAAGAAAGTGTCCAGTCTGGCTAGGGTGGTTTTCGAGGCAGAGCTGTAGACTACATCCCCAAAGTCAAAGACAGGGAGAATCATCTTTTGGATGATTTCTCTCCTGGCATGCTGTGGGAGGCATCTGTGGTGTCAGTATAGAGCACTGAGTCTAGGGAGTAGCTTTTTATTGATCGCTTCATTGTGTGACCCAAAGTCTAAATTCTTATCCAGCCATAGTCCAAGGTGCTTGAATGTGGCTACATCATCTAGAGTTGTGCCAGAGAGGGTGTAGAAGGTGGGGATGGAGTCAAGCTTGGCCAGTTTTTATCTGAAGCCAAAGGTCATAGATACTGTCTTTTTGACATTCTTGGAGAGTTGGTTAGCATTAAACCAGCACTGGACATTGGTGAAATACAACTGAAGGCTGGTGGTCTCCTCAGAGGGGGAGTTACCGGAGGAAATATAGTATTGTCAGCATACATGTGTATGCATGAAGATGTGCAGACTTTCATGAGATCATTCAGGAATATGAAGAATAAGATAAGATAAGACCAAGTACCGAGCCTTGGGGGACACTGGTGGTGATAGGAAGGGGAGAGGGAGTTGCCAAACTCTGATGGATGGGAGCGGCCTATGAGGTAGGACTGGAACCAGCTGGTGGCAGAGTCAGAGAGGCCAGCTGCAGTGAGTTTGCTTAGGAGAAGGGAGTGGGAGACAATGTCGAAGGCTTTGGCCAAGTCGACAAAGATGGCAGAGGTGATGCATCCCTGATCCATGCTTGTGAGAATGGAGACAATGAGCTGAAGGAGGATGGTGGTGGTGGAGTGGTCTTTACAAAAGCCAGACTGAAATGGGGTGAAAAAGGAGGCTGAGTCGAGGAAGGAGGAGAATTATTCCAGGACCAGATGTTCCTAAAGTTTAGCCAGAGTGGGGAGTAGAGAAATGGAGTAGAAGTTGCAAGCATCAGAGGTGTCCCCGCCTTTAGGGAGGGGATAACGGTAGCAAATTTCCAAGTATCAGGTGTGGTAGCATGCAGAAAGGAAAGGCTTAGTAGATGTGTCAAGGGTGGAGCAATTGTGAATGCAGACAAACGAAGAAGTTTGGGGTCAAGGCCGTCAGGGCTCTTTCCTTTGGATGGGTTCAAGGCAAGTAGTACATGTAGTGTGTCCTCTGAGAGGATGGGCTTGAAAGAGAATGGAGGAGGAGAGAGGATGTGGAGATGGTGGGGGAGGCAAATGGGGGATGTGGGGAGTCCCCAAGGGTAGTGCTGGGAAGAGATGCAAGTAGGGAGGCGGCACAGGTGATGAAATACAGTACTTGTTAAATTCAGTGGCCACTGAGGGAGGGTCTTCGATTGTGTGGGTACAACTTTTTAGGACAGGGGATGAGGCGTGGGTGGGGGGAGAGAACAGGGCATGGACGACCTTCCAGAATTTGGATGGGTTGTTGATATTTTCCTGGAAGGAGGATTGAAAATACTCTGTCTCAGCAAGGCAGATTGCCTTGATGCAAGCATTGTGGAGTAAATGATATTGCTGGAGGTCAAGGTGGGTGCCAGAGGATTTGAACGCAGCCCATGCTTGGTCTCTTGCCTGTTGACAAGCTATACGTTTTGGTCATTGTTTTGTAAATGATACCTGTCATGCTCAGAAGGTGTGATCATAAAAAAATTATGTTGAAAATTTGGTGTAAAAATGTGAAAAAACAACTAGCTTATGAGGAAACATTGAATTCTTCCAACATTTACTCATAACTTCATTTTTGTAGATTTTGGCCCACAAATGTTTAACATATCCCTTATGTTACCCCACCTCTTGAACATGGCAGGTGTCATTTTTTCCAAATCCCCTCCTAAACTTGTTTCCACAGTCACACAGTGAAATCTCCTTTTGCATGGGATTTTAAAAATTCCACTTATCTTGATCATGATGTCAGGTCACAAAATGACTGTTGGACATTTGGGATTAAAATGTAGGAGCCCACTTAAAAGTAAATATTGCCTCTTAGCTTGCCTGTCCTGAGTAACTACAGTCTAACAATGTGTCAAAGCAGGACACCACTGAATATGAGACACTGCATCTTATCTGCTCTACCCTGGGTAAATATATAGTAAAAATGTGCACAAGCAAGACCCAGTACAACAGCAATACAAGCAGTGAACATTCGGCATTGACAAATGCTTATTTAGTGAAGCTTCTGCATTTTCCTAGACTATCTTAATTTCTTGACTTATTGATCTGGGGCATGGGTTTGTCTCCATGTTGCCACACATTGTAAGTAGGACTGTGTAGGATAATGTGCTTGGCTTAATTTCTGGAGATCTCATCAAATGCAGGTTAACAATACCAGTTTTATTGGTCGCATGTAATCACGCCACTTGTTGGAAAAAGCATGTCAACTTGGGTGCTTATATGTTGAGTTCTGTGGGAGTGGGAAGAAGTCCCACAGGCATAGGAGGTCCCCTTGTTTGTCTTCTACATTTTTGGTTTCTAGGCTGTGTGGCTTATGGTACAGACCTAGGCAAGAAACATTTTACAGTGTTAAATGTGGTTCACAGCAGTGGGAGTTATTCTGCTGGGACCCTTCAGAATGGGAAAATATACTTTTGTGTGACTAAACTTGTCTACTGAGTGGCAAGGCACCTGTCACCCACATAGGGTGTAGCTTGGATCAGGCAGATTGTGGCTGTGGCAGAAAAATTACAGGGTGTACAGTTTCCTAGTGTTGCATATTTCCCTATTTGCTGCAGTTTATGGCAGAAGAATTACAGTGTGTACAGTTTCTTAACTTTACGCATTTCATTATTTGCTACAGGTTATGCCATAAGAATTACTGGGTTACGACATCCAAGTGTTACACATTTCCCTGTTTGCTACTGTTACAACAGGTAGTGGCTAAGCTGGGGTATTTAGTGTCAGCCTAAAAGTCACCCTGATAGGGTACTGTCAGGGGCAGGTGGACCATGACTAAGTCAGGATTATCGAGCATACAATTTTCTGTTTCTATAAATGTCTGGTAGAGAACATTTATGGAGTAGCAGGCTATGGTACAGCAGACATAAGAGAACTGTACCTGCATAGCAGTAGGGAGGGCTACCATAGGAAACGGTTACAATGCAACAGGCTGAGAGGTAGTTGTAACTATAGCCTAGAGGTTACACAGATGTGGAGCAGTCATATAATTTAAGTTACAACTGAGTTATGTAGTCCATGGCAGTCCATGGTACAAAAAACAGTAATTATACATACAGCCAAAAACTAATATCACAAAGACAAGCACAGATGAGTGAGCAGTAACTGAAGGACACTTTAACCAAAAAGGACAGAAAGTCCAAGCGCCCTCCTACAACCCGATTAACTGTGTACCAGGAGGTGCTAAAGTTCAAAGTCACAAGCTGTCCTGATATTGGTGGTGGTTGGAGGAGCAGTGCCAGACCCTCACAACCCCCGTCCTCTCCCAGTGTGTAGTGTGTGTTGGGATGAGGATCCTGCTTCAGGATTACCGAAATCCCTGTAGCAGATGGTGGTGTGGTGACCTCCTCAGGCAAATGCTGGCCCCAACTAGGCAAGTAGAAGTACTGGTAAGTGAAGCAGGTTCCTGGACTCAGCACAATTTGGCTGCCCAGGTCCTGTGACCTGTTAACCTAGTCCGGCTGTGAAAGGTACAAAAGTACAAAAAGCAGGACCAGGTACTTTTGTCCAAGGAGGTAGTCAGTTTCAGAGCCAAAAACAGCAGGAATCGGCTGTGCAAGCAGAGCTGAATAATGGTCCTATAGAGTCACGTAGGTCCTCTCCCATTGTATAATGTGGTGGTGACCTCCTCAAGCAAACTGATAGCACTTCTGAACAGGGTAAACAATTGGTGGACCCAAGAGAGCCAGAGGCAATTACTAGGGCAAAGGGACCCAGGTGAAATCGAGGACACATATTGGAAACAGGATTACTAGTAGAATCAGCTTGAATGTGTTTTTAAAAGTATACTTTATTGTTCTCTAGAAAATTAGTGATCCCAGTAATCACAGAATGTCAACAACATGTAAACCGCTGACAGACATTCATTAACAGTCTACTTAGTTGATATTGACTGACAGCTGTAATTAGTGTTTTGTTCTCAAATAAAATGAAGACATGCAAATAAATTAAATATGATTCTGCTAACAATCTGTTTTAATTTGAACATAAAAAGTAAGAAGTAAAGCTAGCTTTTATGTTTTTTCTATTAAGTTTGCTTGTACTTTTCTTTTTGTGACAACTATCAGCTACGTATGAACTCTAGTGTGCAGCACAGTGTAGGGCCATCTACATGTAATCACCCTGATTCCGGCAGCTAAGAATGTGTGTCAATTCTCAAGTTGGTGAATAATCCCTGCTATGTTTCAGGAGGAGCAGTCAAGCTAATTTTAACTTCTTCCCACTTCTACAATAGTATATTGCTATATTTTCCTACAGTTCATTTACCTAGGAGAGCTCAGCTGAGATGCAATAATATGTTTTCATGGGGTCCAGCTTTGAACCATGTTTACAGCTGGGATGGACTGAGCATTGAGAGGTTAAGTTACTTGCCCAGTGTCATACAGTGAGAAAGTGACTCTGGTGGGATTCAAATATGCGTATCCTAATTCCCATACCTGTGCTCTAGCCACTGTTTAGTGGTGCCTTCACATGCTGCTATGCTACTATGCAGCAAACATTCCTACCAATCATTAACAAGCATTTGTCAATGCCAAATGTTTGCTTGCTGGCATTGGCATTGCTAGTACAGGAGTTAGAGAGATGCATAATAGGAATGCCAGCATTGAACGAACGCCAACCCCCATCCCCACCATGCAGAGACTGAAAGGCATTGGGGGTGTGCCTTTGGGTCATCAGCCATAACACTTATGCCATTCCACCTCACCCCATCCTGCAGACACCGACAGGTGTCGCGGTGTGCTTTGGGGTCTTTGGCCCTTTTGCTTAACCCATTTCATAAGGAATAAGCTGAGATAGGTGCAGTATAAGAGAATGGGGTCAACTTTAGGGCCAAAGACCCCAAGACACACCTTGATGCCTGTCAGTGGCTATAGGGTGGGGGTAGAATTCCATGAGCATTATGGCCGATGAACCCAAGTCACACCCCTGACGTCAGTCAGTCTCTACAGGGTGGGCGTTATGGTTGGAAACCTTAACACCCCAGGTGTTTATTGGTATTTTCACTCCAAATTTTCAAAATGGGCATTTTGGGACCCCACCTCATGAACAGTGGCATTATCATTTCATTACGCAATCCTGAAAGGTGATTTCGCACAGCAAGTATGCCATTTGGTATCACAGGTGCGGAAACACATTTTAGGCAGGATGTGAAAAATGACAGTTGTACTGTTCATGAGGAGGTGTGGAAAAATGGCAATGTTGAAACTCTGGAGTGACAATTTGAAAAATTCACGAAGTTACGAGCATGCATAGAAAATGCTCAACGCATGCCTGTAATGTGGTCATTTTTTGGAATTTTTTCACCAAATTTTCAATATAGGCATTTTAGGACCTCTGCTCATGAACAGCATCACTGTGAATTCCTTACTCTATCCTGAACACTGATTTTCCACAGCGACCTCACTATTCTGCGCCAGACATGTGAAAACACATTTCGTCCAGGATGTGAAAAATTACAACTGTACTGTTCATAAGGAGGTGTGAAAAAATTTCAATTTTGAAAATCTGGAGTGAAAATATTACAAATTCGAGAAGTTACAAGTATGCAGTGGAAACTGTAATGCACGCTTGTAACACAGTCATTTCTTGGATTTTTTTCACCAAATTTGCAACATAGGCTTTTTGAGAGCCCACCTCATGAACAGTGTCACTGTCATTTCATTAATCAGTCCCAAAAGGTGATTCCGTGTAGTGACTGCAAAATCACCTTTTGGGACTGAAGAACGCCATGACAGTGACTGAATTCATGAGGAGGGGTCCCAAGAACCCCATGTTGAAAATTTGGTGCAAAAAGTTTAAAAAATGGCCAAGATATCCACATAAGTTGAAAAAAAAAACATTTATGCTATTATTCAGCTTACTGGCATTTCTTCAGTTCGCGGTCATCTTTGAAGAGTGCAGACATGTTCCCGGTCCACCGAAGATCGTCGTGCTGGACTCCTGAGGTAAGTATGGGGTGAGGGGGATGTGGGGAGGTGAGGTACGCAGAGGGTGGGCGCGGGTTGAGGGAAGGGGCAAGAGACTCAACAAGGGACCATTTTCTTTTTTACAGGTTTTTTTTTTTAAAGATGACACAGGACTTTTGGCACACTGGGGTGGGCTTCCAGCATGCCACCTGGAAGTTTGTTTGGGAGGGAGTGGAGCCGATGGGGACTGGGCACCCCCGTCGGCCATACAGTGTGCTTGGGGGGGAGTGCATCAGCCGAGGGGGATTGGGCACTCCCTCGGCGAACAACAAATGGATGGAAGGGTGCATCATGCCAATGGGGATTGGGCTACCAATTTGGCAAATGAACTGGAGAGGGAGCATGCTGACAAGAGGATTGGGCACCTCCGTCGGCTTCACCAGGGACTGTGAGAGGTGGCGGCTGTCTGTTGGCTTCCTGGGGACTGTGAGAGGCCAACGGAGAAGCCATCACCATGTTTATTGAAAGGGGACACCAGACAATGCAGCTGTAATTGGCTGCTGCAGTCAGGGACCGCCCCACAAACACAGCTGATTGTGTAGTGACGGGGTGCTCCCTGATTGCAGCAGTCAATTACTTTGAACATAGTGGCATGCTCAGTAACCGCCATCATCGACAACATGCTCCTCTATTCGCCGTTGCAGAGACCAGCCCCAAAACTGACTGCTGCCATTCACCACAACACTGCCGCGCTTCCACCACCCGCTACTGAAGCAAGGTGTTTCTTGCACATGCGCAAGCAAACACAAAAATGAAGATACAGAACTAGGCATTAGACAATGGTTTCTTGCTGTTCAACACATTTCTTGCATGGAAGGAAAATATGGTAATAAAACAAGTAAGTTACTCAACGTCAACTCCACATAAATGGCTCCCTAATCCAGTATTGCTATTGGTCTTTTCTTTTTTTTCATATGCATTTTATCTCCTGTGCCTTCCCTCAGCTGCCCCCTTCTAACCGACCCCTTGAGCCCCATCACCCCGGTATAACCAGGACTTACTGTGCCCGGTTGCCAGGTGCGGAGCCTGTGAGGGGTCGGTCTTCATCTGCAGCTGGGGGTGTTTTTCTTCCATTTTTCTCCCTTGCCATTGCTGGGATGCACACGTAGAATGTGCATACGTGGAGGCGCATGCACATCTGCAGAAATACTGCAGCACCCTCCCTTCCATGGCATCCACAGTTCCACACTACCTTCAGGCCTCCACCTGGGGCAGTCATTTGGTGGGAGTGCCAGTCCTCCCTCCCTGGGATAGGAGATCTGTCCTCTGGATGCTCAATCCCCTCCCTCCCCTGCCAACCCTTGGTGGCCTGTGCTTGTTCCCAAACACAGGTCACTGTCATGGCGTGAAGTGTGGCATCCAGCGCCTCAACCCTCAGTACCACCGGGCCAGCAGCTAATGGTCTTTTCAAGATATGGGAATATCCAGAGATAGATCTATTTTACTCTCAGAATTGGAAATTCAGTATTTTATCTTGCACTTTCCAGATGAAAAAAATCAACTAGTGGAAGCACTGTTTCTCTCATGGAGTGCCTTTACCCCAATTCCTCTGTTACGCTTATTGAAATTTTATGGAGATATCTACTAGATTATTTTAATATCCCGTTTTTGGCCCTGACCATTCTGAGTCCTTCTACTGACAGATCTAGCAGCATAAGCTCCTCAGCATTCACTCTCAGAAAGGATCTGATGTCACAGGAAGAGGGAAGGCCTCTCCAACAGAATCTTGGATTACTTCACATCACTTCCAATATATGTATATATTTATTTAGTTTGTTTTTGTTTACCGGGTAGGTGCGCTAGTCGTAGAAATGACTATTTTCAGGCACGACCCGGGAGGTCACAGAGTGGAATTACATAAACCACAGAAAAAAAACAAGGTTTTACAGTAAAAATACAAGCAAGGTGATGAGAGCAAGGTACAAAACAGTGTGATTCATGACAAAACATACGATAAGGCAATTTGTTGGCAGGTGCAGGACATAGCTCATGTATTTGCAAGGAATTATCATGATGCAAAGTTCGGCAAGAGGTTCATTGAAAACAAACAACCACATACTTGTAAGGAACTATCAAGTATAATGAGCAGGGAAAATTACAAAATAACATACGGTAGGCAGATCCTTAGGGGAGAAACATTCACACAGTTTGGGAGATAGGGCACAGAGTGTTGCAAGTAGGAGCTTTTTGACCATGATTACAAAGATCTAAGGAGTTGAGAATTAATTATAGTAGAACAGGGCAAGGAGTTTGAGATAACATACCAAAGAGGTGAAGCACATGAAGTTGGGAGGGGAGACAAGTAGAAAGGCAGGGGGATGATTACGTGCAAGGCATTAGATAGAAAGCAGATCAAGTGCACAGCGGTGAGAGTAGGAGTGGTGCTAATGGGGAGTTGAAGCAAGGGCATCGATTAGAGAAGATAAGGTAGCTATGGAGCTCCTTTTTAAAGGTGTTATGGGAGGGTGCTTGGCGGATCGCTAAAGGGAGGGAGTTTCATAGCTGGGGAGCATGGTGGGTGAAAGCACTGGTGCCTTTGATGGTGTTACTTTTCAGGACACACAGAAGGGATTTTCCAGCCCAGTGTAGGCCATAGCTGGACATCTGAGGAACAAGTAGATCAGCTAAGATTTTTGGAGTTTGAGACTGCATAATACTGTCAACAGTCAACCCAAGGGAGTAAAGTCTAGCAGCATTTGGTGACAGCCAGTTTAGATCTGAGTAGAGAAGGCAGTGGTGTTTCCGCCGATGGGAGAAGGAGGCATAGTGACAGATATTATTATAGGTGATGTTCCATCTACGGAGACTGGGTTTAGGTAAGGCAGTATAGGTTGCAACTCTGTATGTAAGGGTGGGTAGAAGAATGCCACAAGCAATGGCAAGCCTTGCTGCAGGGGCTAGTGCATATCTGGTCCAGTGCGCTATACCTAATTTAGAGTTGACAGATTTACATGAGTTCTGGATGTGAAGATCAAAGTTAAGGGATTGGTCCAGTGTTACCCCATGGTACTTAAACAAGGTCACTGAACCAATGGGGGAGCCATCCAGACAAGAGACCATGAAATTATTTTGGCAGGTTTTGAGTTTAGAATTTGTCCCAAATAGCATGGATTGGATTTTGGCCTCATTAAGGACTAGTTTGTGATGTGAGAGCCAGGCTTGAGCGCACTGAAAGTCAGTGGAGAGCTGCAGATTGATGTCAGAAATATTTTTCATGCTGGTGTATAGGACTATATCATCAGCGTAGAGGAGGGAGGAGGTGGAAGTAAGATTGGAGGTGATGTTATTGATAAATATAGAAAATAGCAGTGGCCCCAAAATTGAGACTGTGGTACACCAATATTCACTGTTGCCAGGTCGGAATAGGTTGAATTGTATTTTACAACTTGGACCCTGTTTGACAGGTAACTATTGAACCAGTTGTCAACATCATGTGCGAAGCCCAAAGACTTCAGGGTGGCAAGGGGAATGGAGTGGTTCACCAGGTCGAAGGCCTTTGTCATGTCTATAAAAACAGCTCCAGTTAGAAGGCCTGAGTCCATAGCAGTGAGTGTGTCAGCAGTAAACTTAAGCAGGGCCGTGGAGGTGCTATGGCCCTTGTGGAAACCATGCTGGTCAATTGTGAGGTAATTTTTGAGAAGGAATTCCATGTTTTTCGTAGCAACTAGTTTTTCCAGGATTTTGCTCAGAACCGAGAGGATGGCAATGGGTCTGTAGTTAGATGGGTCTTTTGGGTCACCCTTTTTGAAGACAAGAGTGACCCTGGCTAGCTTCCATATGTCAGAGACACTACTTTGACATAGAGAAAGCATGAACATTTTGGCTAAGGAAGCAGCAATAAGCGGAACTGCTATTTTTAGTAGGCTGGGTTCAAGACTGTGTAAGCCTGTGGCTGTGCTGTCTGAGATTGAGCTAAGTAGTTTAGAGACCTCCTGTTGAGTGATAGCCTTAAAGTAGAAGGAGGGGCCAATGACTGCTTGGTTGGGGGTCGCAGGAGGGCAGTGGTGTTGTGAATTGATTATTAAAAAAGTTAGCTATGGTCTCAGGATTGTTACAGTGAATACCGTTGAGGACCAGGTCATTTAGGGGTGGCAGAGCAGATAGACCCCAGGAAGGTTTTTATGTGT
The DNA here is from genome assembly GCA_016271365.2 of Neoceratodus forsteri. Lineage (NCBI taxonomy): Eukaryota > Metazoa > Chordata > Ceratodontiformes > Ceratodontidae > Neoceratodus > Neoceratodus forsteri. The sequence continues at coordinate 290,276,621 of CM057456.1, forward strand.
GACCAGAATTTTTTGGGGGTCACCTGAGTCATTCCCTGCATGCTTTTGCAGTATAAGCCTTTGGCCATTCTTATTTCTGTTTTGCAGGCATTCCACTGCTCACTGTAGGTGTTATAATCCACTGGCAGGCCAGGACTTAAAGTGGATCCAGCTCTTGTCCCTTGCTCTTAGCTTAGCAAGTGGATCCTTTTTTAGCTATCTGGTTTGTTTCCTCTTAATTCTGAGGGTAATGAGAGGGGAGTGTAGGTCTTGCAGTGCCATGTATTCTGTCACACAAATGTCGAGGGCAGACTGTACATCACTGGCATTGTAAAGATTGGACCAGTCAATGTTAGATATGTAACAAATTGTTGCGTATCTAAATTAGCATAATCTCGGAAAGTGATGTAACAAGGTTGTAAAGGGGGGGAGTGCGGACGAGCCCCAGATGTAAAAGATAGGGGAATGGTCTGTGATAGCATCTGCTAGTGTGCCAGCAGCTTGGATGTGTTCAGTATGATTTGCTAGTACCCAGTTGATCAGGGTGCTAGAGGTTGAGTGGGGAGCAACTTTAGTGGGTGTAGTGATCAGCTGATGCAGATTATGGCTCTGAATTTTGGAGACAGATGAGGCTTGGCACTTCCCTAACTAGATTAGGTTAATATCACCGAGAATGATAACTTAATTTTTACCGGAAAGTTTGGACGTATGGTTCAGTAATTCATCCAGGCCGGCATGGCCACTGTTTGGGGGTTGTAAATGCATACAACCTGTAGCTTTTTAGACCCAAGGGTTAGAACTGCATGTAGAGATTTGCAGTGGGTCATGGGGTCGGTTCTTATGGCAGTGAGGCATAGGTGTTCTTTGAAGTAGATGGCAACCCCCCCATCTCTTTTGGGGGATGGTCTGTCCCTCCATAGGAGGCCATAATTGAGTATGGCATACAAGGAGTCAGACTTAGAGGATTTTAACCATGTTTCCGATAGGTAGAGTATGTCCGGGTGGTAGAGGGTAATCCAAGCCTCAAGTTCAGCAAAGTTGTGCTCAAGGCTTCTAATGTTGTGATGTACAATAAGGAGGCCTTTAGAGTCGACTAGTAGGGAGTTTGATTGAGAGAGATGATGTGTTGGGCCTGGATTGGTTTCAATATCACCAGAGAGAAGGATTGCTAAGAGCAGAATATACCACAGTTTCAGTGGTCAAGAGATGCAGGAAGCATTTTTGGGGATCATAAGCGGTTTGATACGTAAAAGCCCTTGTGCACTAGCAATGGGGTCAAGTCAGGCCGTGTGGGAGAGAGTAGGAGGAGGCTGGAGAAATGGAAGTCATCCAGAGTCGGCTGTGTAGCAGAGTGGGCCAGACTGCTTTTGCTGATAGCAATAGCCAAGAGGAAGAACAGCAGTAAGACCTCTGGATGATCAGGAGTCCTTGGCAGCTCATGATACCAGATGTCCACATTAACTAATAGCGATATGACTTGGGTACAGGAAGAGCACAATTAGAAGGCATTGAGTGTAAAAAGGTGCTTTACCAGTTATCCTTGGGGATTGTTTTTTACCAGAATGGTACCAAAGCGATAACTTTCTGTTTCTAGGCAAACCATTTCAGCTTGAGGAACCCCTAGTGGTCAGGCAATATAAAGGACCAATGGAAAAATAGGCACTTAGTCATCTGACCACACAGTGTCTATATAAGGCAGGGTCCATCCAGGGTGGGTGGTGAGCTGGCTCGAAGTGCAGGTGGGGTAAGATTTTCGGCCAAACCATCAGGGTGGCTCAAGGCTGCTATCCAATGTGGTAGGCTTGGTCTGTGGCTTTTGTTTATGTTTCTATCCCTGCTCCACCAGTGTGTTCCAAGTCTTGTGGCTTTAAGAGGGTGAGCTCAGTCTGGCCCGAGAAACAGGCAGGAACCGTGGCTCATGCCCAGGGGATGGTCCTCAGAAAGAGCGGTGTCCAGGGTCCACTGGAGTGGAAGAGGAAGGAATAAATATTAAGTGTTGCCCCTTTAACAGGAGAGACTGCTGTTGTTGCCCTCTAGTGGCTTTGCAGTACAATTTGCAAATGGGAAAGCAGACACTTAAAAAAAAAAAGAGAGAGAGGTGGCCTTTCTTGCTTTACAAAAAATAAAGATTGTCTCAGGGGGAGCAGCGCTGATAAATGTATCTAATGAAGCAAGGTAAAATGGAGACCAGTCGGAGAGAAGTCAGTGAGACTGAGATCCTTCAGTCAGAGTGTTGGCACTGAAAATTAAAATGTCCAAAGGCGCTAAACACCAACGTACCTGAGGGGGTATATGGCTTTCTGACCTGCAGCTCCAGGTGAGCCACCAGAGCGTGGTTCCGTACAGGCTGGGCTACTGGGTCCTAATTCAGCTGTTTCTGTAGATTCTGGACCCTGCAATGAACCAGAGTTTGGAGGATCCCAGGCGGCAGTTACGGCAGGGGAATGAAACTGTGCAGTCTGCCAATTAGCAGAAGCAGGACCACAGGTCACTTCCCAGGGTAGGCTTGTAGCTTCTCCTCTGGCAGTGAGGTCTGAGCCCCAGTTGGGCACGGCACACCTGAGGAGGAGAGGAAAGGAGATGGATTAAGTAGGGGCAGGTAGGGGAGTGGTGGTTAGCTCAAACAAAGAAGCAGGGTGGGCCAAGTTAATTAGAAGGAGGAGGCTAAAATATAGGGTGGGCAGAGAAACAGAAATGGAGGAGATGTAGGTGGGTGAGAAAGCAGACAGGTGGGAAAGCAAGAGGCAAGGACTGGGCTGTAAGCTTAGAATATGAGTCAGTGCAGTAGAAAGTCTGTTAAACTTAAAATTCTACAACTTTACACAGAATTAATTTTAAAAAGGATTTGGCTGTAAGCTTAGAAAACCAGGCAGTGCAATACAAGGTCTGGAAAACTTAAAAACTCAACAGTTCTTCACAACAGAATTAATTCTAAAAAGGATTAGGCTGTAAGCTTAGAATATTAGGGAGTGCAGTGAAAGGTCAACTTAAAACTCTTCAGCTTTTCACACAGAATTAATTCTAAAGAGGGCTGTAATCACTGTGTATTCAGAACAAGTAAATCACATTAAACAATGGCACTGTAACACTATATGGACTAAACTGGATTGAGCATTCAGGAGAGAAACAGTGGGGTGGCCTTTCTTGCCTTTCTTGCTTTACAAAAAATAAAGATTGTCTCAGGGGAGCAATGCTGATAAGCATCTCTAATGAAGCAAGGTAAAATGGAGACCAGCTGGAGAGAAGTCAGTGAGACTGAGATTCTCCAATCAGAGTGTTGGTGCTGAAAATTCAAAATGTTCAAAGGTGCCAAACACCAACTTACCTGAGCGGGTATATGGCTTTCTGACCTGCAGCTCCAGGTGAGCCACCAGAGCATGGTTCAGTACAGACTGGGCTAGTGGGTCCTACTTTGACTGTTTCTGTAGATTCTGGACCCTGCAATGAACCACAGTTTGGAGGATCTCAGGTGCCAGTCACAGCAGGGGAAAGAAGACGCACTGTCTGCCAATTAGCAGGAGCAGGACAAGGGGTCACTTCTCAGGGCAGGATTGTAGCTGCTCCTCTGGCAGTGTGGTCCGAGCCCCAGTTGGGCATGGGACACCTGAGGGGGTATACAGCTTTCCACCAGCTGCTCCAGGTGAGCCACCAGAGCATGGTTCAGTACAGACTGGGCTAGTGGGTCCTAATTCAGCTGTTTCTGTAGCTTCTGGACCCTGTAATGAACCAGAGTTCAGAAGATCCCAGGCAGCAGTTACGCCAGGGGAAAGAAGCCGTGCGGTCTGCCAATCAGCAGGAGCAGGACCATGGGTCACTTCCCACGGCAGGCTTGTAGCTTGTCCTCTGGCGGTAAGATCCAAGCCCCGGTTGGGCATGGCACACCCTGTACAACATATTGGGCTACTGTGAAAGAGTGAAATAAATTAATATCTTTCTCTTTACCAATATGTCATACTTGTATCTGTCAGCACACCAGTATGTCACAAATACAAGAATGACAACTATAATACAAAAGTGAAAGTGTTCAACAGAACTGGGTGGGTCTGAGAGCTGCCACATGACTTTGACAGGTGCTGTATAAATAAATACACTTCTGTATGTTTTGGTTCTATTTTACCCATACCTGCTCCATTTTTATGCTTCAGCTCTTCTTTTTGTTACAGATATTTCTATTTCATTCGTAGGAGACTGACCATACTAGCCATGCATGCAAATCCACATGCATTTTCCAATGGCCAGCCACCTGTCATCAGTGCGCCTGCCTTGCACTGTGGTTCACTTATGGTCATGCATGCTCTCAGCATCAGAGGCACAGACACGCTCTCAGAGTCATGGATCTGAACACACAGTGCTAGGATATTTCTACTACTTTTCAGTGCTGCAGTGGGCAGAGCCCTGCAGACCTCTTGCTATCAAAAAAGGACTCCATATTCCTTGCATTTATTGCAACCGAATAACCTATTGGAGTTGCATCACAGTCGCCTCCATGTCCATGAAGCTCCGCTAGTTGTTGATATTGGAAGTGTTTTTTTTCTAATTATAAGTATTCCCCCCAGACCCTCCCTCTCAGCATCCACCCCTCTACCCCACCCCCAAGAAACATAACAATGACACTAGGTGTGGCAGAACTGCGTTCCACCAGGCCAATAACCCCACCGGAGGGATGCCTTTTCTATTTTCTTATTTTTCCTTCTGAAATCTGTTGCACAACAGTCTCTTCTTATACTATTCATTACCTTTTTCCACACCTGGTGCAGGTTGGCCACCTATGTCAGTCTTTTCCATCTCTCACTAAACTTTTTCCCTACTACTTTTATTTCTAATTTCCATATATCTGTCCATCACTAAGAACGCCACAAAATCATGCACCAGGCTAAAGCTAGCTGGCATGAATGAATTAAAATACTTTAGTGGCATTTTCTGGACCCTGCAATGAACCAGAGTTCGGAAGATCCCAGGCAGCAGTTATGCCAGGGGAAAGAAGCCGTGCAGTGTATCAGATGACCTAAAAGTGGGCAAGCAATATGAGAAGGCAGTAAGGAAGGCTGGGGGATACTGGGATGCATGGGAAGATGTATCAATAGTAGAAAACAGGAAGTTGTTATCCCTCTGTACAGACAGTTGGTGAGACCCCATCTGGAGTACTGTGTGCAGTTCTGGAGACCCCATCTCCGCAAAGACATAGACAGAGTGGAGGCTGTCCAGAGGAGGGCAACCAAAATGGTGCGGGGTCTGCACCAGAAGACATACGAAGAAAGACTAAAGGAGCTTAATATGTATACCCTTGAGGAAAGAAGGGAGAGAGGGGACATGATAGAAAAACTTTCAAGTACCTGAACGGAATCAACAAAGTCCAAGAGCGTAGCATCTTTCAGAAAAAGAGATGTGCAAGAACAAGGGGGCACAATTTGAAGATGGGGGGGACAGCTCAGAGGTAATGTGAGGAAGTATTTTTTCAAGGAGAGGATTCTGGATGCATGGAACAGCCTCCCTGAGGAGGTTGTGGAGTCAAGAACAGTGGGGGAATTCAAGAATGCATGGGACAGACATAAGGCAGCCCTAGTGGGGGGGTAGGAGGAAGTAAGCTGTTGGTTAACTAGGATCTGCAGCTTATCTGTTAGGTAGGAAAATGGGCAGACTAGATGGGCCAAGTGGTCCTTATCTGCCATCAAATTCTATGTTTCTATTTATTGACAAAGATATAAAGTGCCTTTAAAGAGATATAAGGTGCTGGTTGAATAAAATGCATAATGATAAATACAGTGCATAGAATGCATTTTATGCCATAATATCTGTTTACTGTGTGGCAGTACTTAATTAAGTGAAGAAGCAAAAATGCTTAGGTTTTATGTATATGGTGCAGCAATGTTTAGAAATGTTTAAAATGGTAGCTAAATAGAGAATAATGGATAGATAAGTGTGTGTTATGGATTTTTTTTCACACACTCGAGTTGTGTGATGACCCATAAACCTCGAGAGTGAAGCTTGAGAGGTTTATGTGGTCATCACACACCAAGGGTGTGTGAAAAAAATCCCGAACATCAAACTTACCTTTCATTTATTTTTTATAATTGCTGGTGTGGAGATTTAGATTGTAATTTTAGCAGCTTGAAAGAAATAAAACTTTTTTAGCTAGAGTGCATTTTTATTTTTGAAGAAATTGAACTGTATATGAATAAAACACAGTTGAAAATACTGCAGTTGAAATACTCTTGTGAAACAATGGAATACAACAGTTTCTTTGGGGAATGTCATAGCAACCAGATTTTGGGTTATTATGAAGTATCATATCAACAGGATTTCAGGTTATTAATGCCTTTGGAGCATAATAACCTGAAATCCGGTTGATATGCATTTTTAACAAAACAGTAATCGGGTTGATATTTATGGTCACCAGTAATTATATACAAAATAATGTCCACTTAAATAGGTGGATTATGGATACAAACCAAGCAGCATCATGTCTCTCTTGTTTAAATTATTTTGCTGCCACTCCATCGTTGTGTAGAATGTTATGCCAAATTACTGATGCCCCTGTATTATTAGGACTCCTGACTGCTGGCTTTGTATAAAATATGCTATAGAACTGTGCCAGCTAGCCATGGAGGAGTCCATGGCATGTCTGCAGCCAGTCCAGGCTGCTAGAGAGGCAGGCTTCTCCAAGTAATCTGTGTGCTCTGAAAAGCGAACACTTGAAAATAAAATGGGACTATGATGTCCCTGGACATAAAAGTTACAGATCAATATTAAAAGAAATAAAAGGGGGCTTACCAAAGCTATGCAGAGCCCCAAAGCAGAGCGGCTAGATAATGATCATCTAGCAGTCTGCCTCTCTACTACAATATAGAAAACAAATGATTTAAAGGCACAGGAATGTCCCTATGCATGTGGAAATGCTATACAGTTAGAGTAGCCCTCAGAATAAGGAGAGGTCTCTAAAGGAGCCCCATTATGTATAGAGCCATGAGATATAAATTAAAGGGCTTGTGTTCATGCTATAACAATACAATGTTATACCGTTGTAACAGTGATGTTTTTACAGCAATGCTGTTACAGCGGCAGCAACCCACCGACACCTGCAGTGTCAACCAGGTTGCTGGAGCAATGCCAGAATCATCAATTCCGGAGTTTGGTCGCTCTCCCCTTAGTTCCACCCCCCCCGGAGTTGGAATCCTTAAGTCTGGGTGGGGTTTCAGACCCCCCCCCCTGCATGCACCGATAGTGTGTCATTGCATTTTCCAGTCAGGGACTGGAGTCGGCAGTGTCAGGGATGTCGGTGACCATGTGTCACTGTAGGGGAGGTCGCCAACATTCATGTCGCCACGGCAACATGGAACCCAATACAACACATGTATAAATGAAATAAATGTTTGCACTGTTTGTTTATATAGAAAATAAGGTGCTGATCTCTTAGCAAGACCTCAGGAAGGGGATTTCCTATAGAGGGACTTCCCATAGGTAAAACCTCATTATGTAATAGAGGAGGAGTTTCCCTATTTAGGGACCATTCTAGAACTAACTGGATGTTACGGGAGGGACTTTCCCATACCTGGGAGGGCTATATAAGCCCTCCTCAAACACCAAGAGTCAGATTAGCTGGATAGCCAGTCTCACTTACCTGAAAGAAGTAAGAGAAGGACCTGTGCCTGAAACAGGAAATTTAACTTGAGCAGCAGGAAAGCTGATGATTGAATTTTGAGATACCTGAAGTAAGGTGAAAGAGCATTGTGCTGTTGTTTATTTTCTAATTCTGTTTGAACTGTTTATTTATATTTGTTTATTATTTTTACATTTGTAATAAAATAAAACACACTACGGGTGTGTTGTACCCTATTTACTGTGTCCTGTGTTATCCTTTCATCCCCACGTACCTGCGCCATACGGTTTTAGAAGCGGGATACTGAAAGTCCTAGCCACAAGGTGGATTTCAGTAGGTATCAGACCCGATACCAAGGTAACCCATGGTACAGTGATACAGTTTAAGAGATGACAACACCTGTACAACCCTCTGTCACCAGAGCGAAGGCTGAGCTAACAGGTGAGCAGCTGCTCCTTGGTCTGGATTTTTGGAAGACACTAAGGGCCAAACTGGAGCATCAATCAATGGATACATCAATCCATGAGGAAGAGGTCAAAGAGGAAGAGCTGGAGGAAGTGAGAGTTGAGGAACCACTGGAGGATCTAGGCAAATTGTTTAAGTGGCTTGCCAATAAGCAAATTGAAATGGAGCAGCTCTGAGAGAAGGACAGCCTGGAGCGAGAGAGGGAAAGAAGATGGAAGGATGAGCGTTGGGCAGATACACTGAGGGCCCTGCAGATCATTGGGACCAACAAAGCCACTGAAGGTACGCATGCCATCCCTAAGGATATAAAACTAACTAAAATGTCAGTTACTGATGACATAGAGGCGTACCTCATGACCTTTGAAAGAGTAGCGAATGTTTGTGGGTGGCCTCCAGAGCAATGAGTAGTCAGGCTGGCTCTCTATTTGACAGGTCAAGCACAACTGACTTACAGCCACATGGACCAGCAAAGTGCTGAAACGTATGACCTGGTAAAAAAGGAAATACTAAAGCATTTTGACATAAACATTGAGACTTACAAGCAGCATTTCTGCTCCCTAAAGCATCAAGGGAACGATGCTCCCCAAGAGACATATACACGTCTCAATGAACTTTGCAACAAATGGCTGGGGAAGGCAATTCTAGACATAATTGAGGCTGTTGTGAGGGAACCATTTTTACAGATATTGCCTGCCAAGGTCCAGATCTGGGTGGGGGAACACCATCCTGAGTCGGCGGAAGTTGCAATCACCCTGGAAGAGGATTACCTGGTGGCCAGGCAACCAACAAGGAAAGGATCTTGAACCATGGACTCGACCATAACCCCCACCCAGCCACTGGTAAGACCATCTAATATTACTCCACCTCATCTCCCAGGGAGAAATGCTGGTAGACAGGAAAATAGAGACAGAAGGCCATATAACCCTGATATTATATGCAGATACTATAATTACAAAGGGCACATAGAACGGGTTTAAAAAGAGAAACTAAGCTAATCATCTTGCCATAGTTAACTGGGGTAACTTTGTCAACATTGTCACCATGAGGGATAAGAACGTGATGAGTTTGATCGATACAGGCAGTTAACAAACATTAATACACCCTGATGTACTAGAAAAGGCCCCAAAACTGGACATGTTCACTGGTGTCATCTGTGTGCATGGGGACAATCATCGGTATCCCACCACCAGGGTGACTATGAACATTAATGGGCAGGAGGTAGAGATTATGGTGGGCATAGTTCCAAATCTGCCAGTACCAATAGTCATTGGGCAAGACCTTCCTCATTTTGAAGCACTACTAACTCCTAAAAATGTTACCGCCATTACCACTAGGTCACAGACTAAGGCAAAAAACCTGGGATACACATTTCCTTTTGAGGGGGATGTGTTTGATCCACCATGTACCGAGAGGAAAACAAAAGGGGAGAAGAAAATGGCTCAGAAGAGCTGGAGAGCTCAACATGAGCTGCCAACTGATATTGTGGACAAACTGTTTGTAAAATGTGACATTGCCCAGGAACAATGCAATGCTGAGACAACTGCAGATTTATTTCAACAGGTGGACCAGAAGAAACCACCAAGGGCCCCTGAGTTCAAATGTACTAATACAATTTTGTGTAGCGTGTATAATAACCTTAGAACTGATGAAAACATAGAGCATTTGGTAGTTCCTAAGAGCCTTAGGAGCCAGTTATTATACCTAGCTTAAGGCTTACCATGGGCAGGTCATGCTGGTAGGGATAAAACCCTTGATAGGCTCTTACAGCATTATTATTAGCCTAACATCCATGAGGAAGTGGCAGACTATTGCAAAGCCTGTCTCGAGTGCCAAAAGGTTGCCCAGGTTACCCATAAGGATAATGTGCCCCTGGTACCCTTACCCATAGTCAGCACACCTTTCAAAAGGATGGTGATGGATATAGTAGGTCCCTTGTAGAAGAGTGCCCAAGGATATAAATATATCTTAGTCATCTGCAACTATGCCACGAAGTACCCTGAGGCCATACCTTTGTACACTGACACATCTCCTCGGATAGCAGAGGAACTAGTAAAAGTGTTCAGCCATCTTGGGATCCTGAAGGTGTTAACAGACCAAGGCAGTAATTTTCAAGCTGCTTTATTGAAAGAATGGTACCATTTGTTGGGGGTAGTGGCAGTAAGACAATGCCCTACCACCCACAAACTGATGGATTGGTTGAATGGCTTAACCAAACATTAAAAAGAATGTTAAAAAAGTTTGTACATGAGGAGGGTAAGGACTGGGCTAGGTACCACCCCTCTTGCTATTTCCTTACTGAGAGGTCCCCCAAGCTGCTACAGGTCATTCCCCTTTCTCTCTTTTGTATGAAAGGAATTCCAGAGGGCCACTGGACATGGTCAAAGAGTTTTGGGAAGAAGGGACAAATGTAGGGCACACCAGCATTATGGAGTATATGATCCCGCTCTGAAAATAGTTGGTTGATTATACTAAGAGGGCACACAGCATGGGGTACCAAGCAAAACAAAAGGCCTATTACGATAACAACTGTAAGCCTAAAGAATTGAAGGAAGGAGAGAAGGTGTTGTTGCTAACCACCACCCAGAAGAAGTTACTTATGAAGTGGCAAGGGCCATACTTGATTTTGAGACAAACAGACCAGTAACGTATGAAGTTGAGACCCCTGAAAAGTACCCAGGGAGAAACATTTACCATGCTAATCTTTTGCAAAAGTGTGTGGAAAGAAAGGAAGCTAAGGGGACCCTGTATATTCTCCTGTAAAGAGATGAGTCTGAACTTTAGATGGCACATCAAAGGTTAGAGGAGAAGGAAAACCTCACCGACATAAAGGTAAAGCCCGAGCTAGACCCCCAGCAGAGAAAGGAAATTCTCCAGCAATTAGAATCCTTTGCACCCACGTTCACATGCATACCGGGAAAAGCAGTTGGAGTGCAGCACCACATTAAGACAGAATCCGGCCCTATGTAACAGAAACCATATATGTTGCCTGAGAAAGTCAGGAAGGGGTGAAACAAGAAATAGCAAAGTTGAAGACACTGGGCATCATAGAACCCTCCACTAGAGCCTGGTCATAGTTGATAGTGGTAGTCCCCCCAAGAAAGAAGGTGACATTAGACTGTGCCTAGATTTCAGAAAGGTCAACAAGGTTTCCCATTTTGATGGATACCACATGCTTAGGATAGATGACATTATTGATAATATTGGAAATGCTAAGTTCATCAGCACACTTGATATGACCAAGGGATAATGGCAGATTCTCTTAGACCATAAGTCAAGGGAGAAAACAGCTTTTAGCACACCCCTTGGTTTATTCCAATTCACAACAATGCCCTTTGGCCTGCACGGAGACCCTACTACTTTCCAAAGACTTCTGGACAGGATACTGATTCCACACACTGCTTACTGTGCCTCCTATCTGGACGAGGTTGTCATCCATAGTCCAGATTGGTCAAAGCACAAGACACAGTTGACTGCTATGTTAAGTTCCATACAGAAAGCAGACTTACCATAAACCCCATGAAATGCACACTAGCAATGTCTGAAACCAGATTCCTTGGGTTCCTACTGGGTAAAGGGTGTGTGTAACCAGAGATCGAAACGGATGAGGCAGTAGCCAATAGCCCAGTACCAAAGACCAAGAAGCATGTCAGATCTTTTCCAGGCCTGGCAGGTACTACAGGAGGTTCATTAATAATTTTGCCTCCATCACCACCCCTTTAACAGACCTTACTAAAAAAAATGCAGCAATCTGGTGAAATGGAACCCTAAATGTGATGAGGCCTTTAAGGCAATCAAAGCTGCCTTGTGTATTTCCCCGTGTTAAGGTACCCTGATTTTAGTCTCCCATTTGAGGTACATACAAATGCTTCTGAGACAGGGATCAGAGCAGAGCAGTCTTAAGTCAGACCATTGAAGGAGAAAAGCACCCCATCATTTATCTCAGTCGAAAGCTACACGACAGGGAGCAGAAATATGCTATTATTGAGAAGGAGTGCTTGGCCATTAAGTGGGCAATAGAAGCTTTACGTTTTTATTTATGGGGCACTGAGTTTACCCTTCTCACTGATCATAACACTTTGTGCTAGATAAATCAGATGAAGGACCAGAATGCCTGCATTATGCGGTGGTACCTGACCTTACAGTCTTTTAAATTTACAGTGAAGCACAGGTCAGGAAGTCAACATAAGAATACTGATTTTTTTATCCAGGCATGGTTCAGACTTGGTCTAGACAAATTAAACTTGAAATGTAGTTATGTACCATGTGTTAATGAAATGTTATGAGATCGTACTATGATGGCTAATAGTACAAATTTTTCAGCCCTGGGATAATGATCTCTCAGCCCCTGATCGGGGAAACATCTGAGCGGCCGGGGCTACCTGGGTCAGCCGTCCACACCACCACTGCTCACCGCCAAGGAACCCTCCCTCTTGCTGATCTCTCAGCCACTGATCAGGGAAACATCTGAGCAGACAGTGCTACCTGGGCCAGCCGTCCACACCACCACTGCTTACCGCCAAGGAACCCTCCTCTTGCTGATCTCTCAGCCCCTGATCGGGGAAACATCTGAGTGGCTGGGGCTACCTGGTTCAGCCATCCACACCACCACTGCTCACTGCCTCCTCTTGCTGGTAAGCTCCCAGGCCAAACTGGGAAGTGCTGAGAGGCTCCCATTGGCCACTGCCTGTTGCTTCCATCTCCTGTTGGACTGTTGTGCTCCACGCAGCCACCGATTGGCCCTGCAGTCTTGACTGATTCAAACTGTTTTGCTGGGCTCTGTGCCCATAGACGTCAGTGGGTTTCGGAAGAAAATTTTTGTTAAATTGCTAGACAGCTGGCTTGTTTTTCTGTTAAAGTCTCAATTAATGTGTAGACCAGTCTTGATGTTCTTAGCACTCAACTTCTAAAAACTCCGGGTCTCAGCCGATAATCTAGTCCAAATTACTAGGCTGCCTGCTATTTTTTTTTTGTCAAAGTCAAAATTAATTGTGTAGACCTGCCTAAACATTTCAGCATTGAACTGTGAAGTGCAGTTGGAAACTGCTGTAATTTAGAGCTGTGAAGTAATTCCTGCCCCTCTGCATTCACTCTTTCTCTCCATCCTCCCCCCTGCTGCTAAACCCTGCATCTCTCTTCTCCTCCCCTTGTAAATTTCATATTCTACTAAATCTCCCTTCTGTCCTCCCCCTGGTGCCAGTTCAAGCTTATTTCTCTTGTCTGTGGCAGCCTCCCCACCCCTCTGCCAAATTCCCCTCTCTCTCTCTCTCCACTGCACACGCCCCTGATTTACTCTCCAGTGTCACCCTTTGTTATTACTGTGACTCACAATCTGTTGCTGTGTTCCTTCCCTCAGATCTCTCAGCCCCTGATCGGGGAAACATCTGAGTGGCCGGGGCTACCAGGGCCAGCTGTCCACACCACCACTGCTCACTGCCAAGGAACCCTCCTCTTGCTGGTAAGCTCCCAGGCCGAACTAGGAAGTGCTGAAAGGCTCCCATTGTCCGCTGCCTGTTGCTTCAATCTCCTGTTGGACTGTTGTGCTCCGCGCAGCCACTGATTGGCCCTGCAATCTTGACTGATTCAAACTGTTTTGCTGGGCTCTGCACCCATAGACTTCAGTGGGTTTCGGAAGAAAATTTTCCCCACCCTCCGTCCCCCCCCGCACCTTAATTAAATAGGCCTTAGCTCTGCCCACTTCTGCCCTTCTGCCTAGGGAACCACCCTTTCATTTCCTATTGCATACTCTGTCTCCTGTACCTACTCTCTTTACTGCCCACTCTCCCTCCTCCCCCTCTGCTAATCATCTCAGTCCCCTCACTGCCCTGCCTCCTTTCTGTGCCTGACACCCTCCTTATATCTGCTAGTGCCAGTCACTCCATCACTCCATGACTGGCCAACCCCCCTTTGGCATTCCGTATCTCCCTTGCACCCTTTCACTCCTGAACTCTATTCTAGAGCTGCTACCTCCTGTCTCCCTGTCTTGTTACACTCTTTAATGCCCCCACTACCTCTCTGCTACATCCTCCTTTTTTGCTACTGCCCCACCCTCTGCCCATTCTCCCTCAGCCACCTGCTTACCTAGTTCCCCCAGCCCCCCGAGCCTCCACATCATTGCCTACCTCCTGCCACTTTCCCTAGCTGCCTCCCACCTAACCAGCACCCTGTGCCTGCTCTCCCCCCATTCACATTGAATCATGTATGACACTGGTACTCTGTACCCCTCTCTCCTCACCTTATTTGCCCTCTTCCCACTCCTACATCCCCCCTGCTCATGTTTCCCCACTGTCCTGAACATCTACCAATTCACGCTCTCTCAACCCCTCCATGGTACCCTCCCTCTCAATCTCATGTTCCACCTTGGGCATCTCCAATCACTACGAAATGGCCCTCTCCCCCAAATGGCCATTGGGTACTTCCCCTGTCCACCGCTACTACTGCCACGCTTTACCCACAGCTCCACCAATTTACTTGCCCTGGTGAATCTCGGAGTTCTCTGGCCCAAAACAATAGGTGCCAGTCATGGGTATCTCATACCAGTACTCTAAAACGTATACTTCTTCTCCTGCTATTGTCGGGAAACATTCATCCCAATCCCGGACTAGCTCCTACAATAAGAACAACTCAGACCAATCAACCAGGATCCCTCTCAATAATCTCACTTAACATATGCAGTCTTCTTCACAAAATTGATGCCCTTCAGACTTTTGCCTGCCAGCATAACCCAGACATACTAGCAGTTGTAGAAACCTGGCTCTCACCTTCGGTTCCCAACCTTGCTATCACCCTCCCTAGGTATAATGTCTACCGGCTTGATCGAACATCAAAAAGAGGTGGTGGCTGCACCCTGTACCTTAAGGACATGATCCGGGGGCACCTCATCAACTTAACCCCCCAAACTACCACTGCACAGATTCTTCCTGTCAAGATCCTTCTCGGTGCACACAATAAAGCCATCACAGTTGTCACAGTCTGCATTCCACCAAGAGAGCAAGGTAATGGGCTTAATGCAGTCCTGGAGTTTAACAAATCTCTCTCACCTGATTCAGAAACCATCCTCCTCAGTGACTTTAATATTAACTGGCCTGCTGCAGAGGCGGGGGCATACAGAGACTTGATAGCGGCAGCAAACCTTTCTCAGATGGTTAGCTCCCCAACCAGGACAAACTATAAAACGGGTACCAGCACCCTTCTGGATTGGATCATAACAAGCCATCCCACCAGGAACACAAACACCACTGTCCTCCCTGACACACTTAGTGACCACTCCCCCGTCATTTGCTACTGGTCCGATAAATTCATCAAGCTCCCCCAAAAAAACATTACTATCTGGGTTCTACCTAGAGGCAAGCTACCTCATCTCAAAACCTTCCTTTGTCAACAAGATTGGTCCCCAATTCTCACTGCAACCAATGTGAACACCGCACTGGAACACTTCATCAGGATCTTCAACCAAGCATGCAACATATTTGCACCCTTCAAGAAACGCAAGGCCAAAGCCCTGTGTAACCCCTGGCTCACCGGAGACCTACTTAGATGACTAAAAGCTCGAGACCACCTTTGGGAGATTGCCAGAAACACCGTGAGACAAGTTGATATTGCTAACTATAAACGTGCATGAAATGACTGCACCAAATATATCCGGGATACAAAGACCACCTATTTCCATAATGCTCTCACTAACTCATGGGGCAACAGCAGGGACTTCTGTAATAACATTAAAGAAGTCACCAGGAAGAAATCTAAATCACCCCCGTCAGTACTCAGCATAAATGGTGAAACTACACTTGACCAGAAACTCATTGCTGATACATTCAATGACACCTTCATGGACCTCAGTATGGTACTCCCACAGGGTTTTTTCGATGAGGTGGTTCCCCTTGCCCCCCCAGCCACCTCCAGCCACCCTCCCTTTGACTTTAAAGCAGTAAAAATGCATCAAGTCTGCAGCTGCGTTACCAAAGCTATTTGCAACTCCAGAGCCAGCAGTGTCTCCCTCGACCTCAAACTGCTATCACTCACAATTGAAGAAGTATTCCAACCACTGGCCAGGATTTCCAACCTCTTCCTCAGCCTCAGCCAGTTCCCTGACTTATGGAAATCTGCC
Organism: Neoceratodus forsteri; assembly: GCA_016271365.2. Taxonomy (NCBI): domain Eukaryota; kingdom Metazoa; phylum Chordata; order Ceratodontiformes; family Ceratodontidae; genus Neoceratodus; species Neoceratodus forsteri. The sequence continues at coordinate 290,292,766 of CM057456.1, forward strand.
ACGGTAACCCAATTTCATAAAAGTGGTGACAAAACAGCTACTGATAATTACTGTCCAATTTCCATCCTACCTCCACTCTCCAAGGCCCATGAACGGATTGTGTCAGACCAGCTCACCGACTTCCTAGACAATCACAACATCCTATGCAAGGAGCAACATGGCTTTAGAAAAGGTCATAGCACCTCTATGGTGCTACTTTAATTCACTGGTGCAATCCATCATTCACTCGATAACAGTCATCTTACTGGGTCCACCTTCATCAACTTAACTAAAGCCTTTGATACCGTCAACCACAATCTCCTACTTGCCCAGCTTCGACTAGCAGGGCTCTCACCTAACTCAGTGAACTGGTTCAAAAGCTACTTAGACAACCGCTCCCAAAGAGTGAGAATTGCTGGCACACTCTCAGACCAAAGACCAGTCTGGTCCGGTGTCCCACAGGGCTCAATCTTGAGCCCCCTCCTTTTCAGCCTTTTTCTGAACTCACTGCTAGAATCCTGCCCTGAACAGATCCTAATTTACGCAGATGATGCTGTCATCCTGGCATCTCACCATGATCCAGTCCATCTACAAGGTTACCTCCAACAGGCCTTCTCTGCAGTCGAAAACTGGTTCACAAAACACAGACTTATACTTAACCAGAAAAAAACAAAGACTATGATCTTCTGCAGCTCCCAAAACAAACACAAACAATATCAGCTCTCCATTAACAGCAAGCAAGGAATCACCCTCAAACAAGTTCATACCTTCAAATACCTCGGCCTCACCCTTGACTGTAATCTCTCCTATGTCCCACACATCAATAACGTGACAAAAATAGCCAACACCAGGATGGGCCTACTATTCCGACATAGGAAACATCTAACCCCAGAAGCTCTGTCCATAGCTGTCCAGAGCTCCATCATCAGCATCACTGACTACGGTCTCATTATCTATGGATCTGCCACAACCTCATCTCTCAGGCATGTTTCGACTTCCCTCAATCAAGCCTGCGAACTTGTTACTGGTTCCCGCCGTCTCACCCACACCTGTGACCTCTACTCCAAAACAGGCTGGCTGCAACTGAACAACTGAATCAAATACCAAACCTGCATCACTGCTAAGAAAATCATGATGGGAAAGGCACCACCAGGAGTCAGCACCCTCCTCAAACCCAAAATCACCAACTGCAACACCAGGAGCTCTAAGCCCCAAATCCTTCAAATCCCCCACTGCCGCACGTCCCAAGGCCAAAGGTCGTTTGCATACAGAGCTCCGAGTTGGCTGAATGAGCTCTCTAGTGACATCTCATCCACAGCAATGCTTGGAGTGTTCAAAAAAAAGCTCCGCCACTCCATAACTGGCACCTCCACCTGTGCTTGCACCCCATAACATCTTCATTCCCTACGCTGCTTCTGACCTTATAGGTGTCAGTTTCTGCCCTCTCTTCTTGCACTTACCTGTCCAATGCAACTTCTAATGCACTTGTCCTGTGTCTGTCCTGACAAGGCCCCTCGGCTGCCTCACCCTGACCCTCTACACCTATGCCTTCCCCTACCCTCAGCCCCCTCCCCTTCTTGCCCTCTTCCTCCTATTGTTTCTTGAGTTACTCATCGCTCAGTCTGATTTTGTCAAGCAAAGTTACTGTCTAAAACCATGTACCTGTAACTGTTTTATGTTTTAAAGTCTGTTACCCTGTAACCAGCATCATGTGGAACCTTTGTAAAAGAGCTTTGGCTCAAAGGTACTTTGTAATCCTAGACACAAATAAATAAATAAATAAATAAATGACATAAATTACAGTTTATTGCATTTTTTTCTGTACTGTAATACATACTTCATTATTGTTAAAGAGACCCTGGGGTGGAGCTTCCAAAGTGAGGGTGGGCGGAAGCTCCAACCCAAATCCCCATCAGTATGGAATGTATGTACATTCTGGGGGTTTGTTTCTAAACCAGCGTTAAAAGAGTTACTGTATTTTTAATTAAAGAGGGAGGAGTGTGTCAGAACTGTATTCTGCCAGGCTGATAACCCCATTGGAGGGATGCCTTTTCTATCTTCTTTTCCCTACTGAAATCTGTTGCACAACGGTCTCTTCTTATACTATACTTTACCTTTTTCCACCCCGGCATAGGTTGGCCACCTATGACAGTCTTTTCCATCTCTCACTAAATGTTTTCCCTACTACCTTTATTTCTAATTTCCATACATCCATCCCTTACCAAGAACTCCACAAAATCATGCACCAGGCTAAAGCTAGCTGGCAGGAATGAATTAAAGTACATTTATGGCATTTAATGCCAAAGATATAAAGTGCCTTTAAAGGGCTATAAGGCGCTGGTTGAATAAAATGCATAATAATAAATACAGTGTATAGAGTGCATTTTGTGTCATATTATCCGTTTAAAGTGTGGCAGTACTTAATTAAGTGAAGAAGCAAAAATGCTTAGGTTTTATGTATATGGTGCAGAAATGTTTAGAAATGTTTAAAATGGCAGTTAAATACAAAATAATGTCCACTTAGATAGGTGGATTATGAATACAAACAAAGCATCATTATGTCTCCCTTGTTTAAACGATTTTGCTGCCACTCCATTGTTATGTAGAATGCTATGCCAAATTACTGAGGCCCCTGTATTATTTGAACTCCCGGCTGCTGGCTTTGTACAAAATATGCTGTGGAATTGTGACAGCTAGCCATGGAGGAGTCTGTGGCATGTGTGTAGCCAGTCCACGCTGCTAGAGAGGCAGGCTTCCCCGAGTAAGCTATGTGCTCTGAAAAGCAAGTGCTTGAAAATAAAAAGGGACTATGATGTCCCCGAACATAAAAGCTACAGCCCAGTATTAAAAGAAATAAAAAGGGGCTTACCAAAGCTATGCAGAGCCCCAAAGCAGAGTGGCTAGATAATGATTGACTAGCAGTCTGCCGCTCTGCTACAATATAGGAAACAAATGATTTAAAGGGACAGTAATGTCCCTATGTATGTGGAAATGCTATGCAGTTAGAGTAGCCATCAGAATAAGGAGAGGGCTGCAAGATAAACGAAACACAATAAAGAAATTAAACAAATGAAAGAATAAAAAGACACTGCAGGTCTCTGAAGGAGCCCCATTATGTATAGAGCCATGAGATATAACAACACAGCACATGTATCAATGAAATAAATGTTTGCACTGTTTGCTTATATAGAAAATAAACCCTCATCAAACACCAAGAGTCAGATTGGCTGGATAGCCAGTCTCAATTTCCTGAAGAAAGGTATGAGAAGGACCTTTGCCTGAAACAGGAAATGTATCTTGAGCAACAGGAAAGCTGATAACTGAATTTTGAAATACTTGAAGTAAGGCGAAAGAACATTGTGCTATTGTTTATTTTCTATTTCTGTTTGAACTGTTTATTTATATTTATTTATTATTTTTACTTTTGCATAAAATAAAACATGCTGTGGGTGTATTGTATCCTATTTACTGTGTCCTGTGTTATCCTTTCATACCCACGTACCTGCGACTCTGGGGGTGCCCAATCCCCCAGTGTCATGAATCATGTTCCCCGTGACGGTTCCTTTCTTTTTTTATATATATTTTTTTCTCCCCCCACCTGACTGTCCCTCTCAGCACTCACCACCCCACTCCCAAAACGCCAGATATGCTCTTTAAAAGACTGACACACATTGGTCAACAGTTGACATTTTGAGGTACAAAATGAATACCTTTCTTATTGTACCTGTAAATAGAACTGCAACGACTTCTTGACTGGCAGCAGGACACTCTAGATATAGCATCTACTCTTTCGACCATTGCCAAGTCTACCTAAATTGTGACCTCTGTCAACAAATTAGAGGCATGGAACACAATCAGCATTTGAGAAGAACATCCTGGAGCTGACCAAAAGGAAAATCTGTGGTATTCTACTGCTAATTGACCTTTCATTTTTACTTATTCCTCTGCTTACTGTGCATAATAGGTGGTATACTGTCACTACAGTGACAACTTTACTACGCCTGACACTACAGTGACAACAGCGCCAGGTCCAAAAAAGGCAACAGTGGCACTGGAGGGTGCCCAGTCCCCCAGTGCAGGAATCCTCATTTTTTTTATCTGTCAAAAAAAAGTCCATCAATGTCTTTTGCACTGTTACACTCCCCCCACCAGACCCTCCCACTCAGCACCCACCACCTTGCACCTCCTCCAGACTTCTTACTTACCCATCGGGGGGTGGTCCAATGCTGTAATCCTCTCTGGACTGCAGACACATCTTCACTCTTCAAAGCTGGACCACAAACTGAAGAAACAGGTATGCACTTCAATATATGTCAATGGTGTTTTGAACTTCGTGATATAACTTGGCCACTTTTTTATATCTTTGTCCCAATTTTTCAACATGCCTCTTTTGGGACCCCACCTCATGAGCAATGGCATTGTCATTAGGCAAATCTGTCCCAAAAGGTGATTTTGCAGTTCCTGCACAAAATCACATTTCAGGAAAGAGTTGACATTTTTCTCTGCCCTTCTTCATGAGGTGGGGTCATAAAAAAGGCTATGTTGAAAATGGTGTAAAAATATTAAAAAACAACAAAGTTTTGAGCCTATGTTGAAATTTAGGAATCCAGGCTCGTAACTTGTGTAATTTTCAATATTTTTATCCTAAATTTATAACATAGCCAATTCTTTATAGTACCTCATGAATGTGACAGCTGTCAGTTTTTAAATCCTGGCCAAAATGTTTTTTTCACATCCCAAAAAGTGATTTTGCGGTCTCTGCTCAAAATCACTTTTTGGGCAGGAGTTGAAACTTTTCTCTGCCCTCGTTCATGAGCTGGGGTCATAAAAAGGCTATGTTGAAAATCTGGTGTAAAAATATTAAAAAACAAAAACATTATGAGCCTACATTAAATTTTGTGAACACAGGCTTATAACGTTGGTGATTTTCAATATTTTTACCCCAGATTTACAACACAACTATATCTTTACAGCACCTCGTTAATGTGGCAGTTGTAATTTTTCTAATCCTGGCCAAAATGTTTTTTCACATCCTAAAAGATGATTTTGCAGTCCCTGCGCAAAGTCACCTTTTGGGCAGGAGTTGAAAAATTTCTCTGCCCTTATTTATGAGATGGGGTCATAAGAAAGCTATGTTACAAATGTGGTATAAAAATATTAAAAAACAACAAAGTTTTGAGCCTATGTTACATTTTTCAAATGCAGGTTCATAACTTTGGTAATTTTCAATATTGTTATCCCAAATTCCTCACCAGCAGCCCTATTGGCTCTGGCCAGTCCTTGTTTTAACAGGTACCATCATTTTTTCTGTCACAGTTCAAGGCAGCTTTATGACTGCTGTGGTGCTTTTCATAAGAACCTAAATTACGTGTGTGGCAGTACTAATCACTATCTGGCTCATGCTGCCCACTGGCTGCAGTCTGGCTGATACTTCCCTGTATTATAATATAGCAGTCAACAAAAAACACAAAAACATATGTTGTATGAACCATGCATGAGAATGGCTAACTTAAAAGATATCATACAGTGGTACCAGCCAGGATGCAACACAGTACTGTGAAGTATTACTGCAGTATAACTACAGAGTGTTGTAGTATATTGTAGCAATAGTGTAATTCAATGGCAAGTAAGCACTTTTGTCATGTGACTTATGAGATACACCATACGTGTGGCGCTAGTCCACGCATGACATATCAGTGCCGCAGGTCGGATCTCGTAGCGAGCATCAGGCGTCCCCCCAGAGCTCCCCACCCCAGACCACCACAGAATACATCAGGGGGCATGAGAGGGCAAGTACAGATGGCACAGGCATCCGGTGGGATGCTACTGACGTGGAACCCTGGGGTCCCTCATGGTCGAGGGTTTGGGGACAGGTGTGTGCTAGTGGGGGCCAAGGGGACAGCATGGCGCCATTGCCATGGTGCTGCGAGGCTGCATCCGATGGTGCAAGCCATCAGTTGCCAGTTATGACAGCTCCTAGCTGTCAGAAGTCAGCTATGCCACTGCGTGTCCTGGAATTGCAATTGCGGGTTGCGACAGTGGGCCTTCTGGAATTGGGCTAAGTTGCTGTCGCAACCCACAGTTGCACCAGGCATTGAGGGCTGCGGCATATGTGTGGTCATATCTTGTGATTGTTGCAGCCCTCAGATGCAATGGTGTAGGCTCCCTCCTGGAATAGCAATCAGCATATCGTATAGCGTAAGTCATGGGATACACCATGGGGATTGGAGTATCCTGCCTTACACCGACATAGCCCGTCTTGGAATCAGGCCCCATGTCTTCAGTCAGACCATGTCATATCACTTACAGAAAGTTAGCCCAAGCCCTACAAAACTGAGGATACCCACCCTTATGCATTTGCACAGTTTGAGCTGTAACCTCTCCACAGCCAGCTGTTGACACCTACATGACAGTCTTATATAAACCTTTAAAGTCTGAGACTCAGACATGATCTCATTAGATTTTAAAAATCTTCAGAAAACTCAGCTCTTGGGAAACTCTGCACCCTGCTATCAACCTGTCTGTGACTGCTCAAAATACTACCACAGTATGATTTATATCAGAAAGTAATTGGGTTATTTGCTTGCCCAGTCTCCCACTTTGACAATTTAGAATGTTACAGTAGTAAATACTGAGGTATTAGTATCTACCTGACTGTATTTAACTTGATGTGTAGGCTATGTAGCTTACTAGTTATAATGCAGAGCTGTGAACTTACAGATCCAGGACTGAATATCAGAGTTGCCATTTACCCACTACAGGACCTTGGTCAAATCACTTAAGCTTTCTGTTCTTAACTACCCCTCTTTCTTTTTCTCTGTATTTAACCTGTCTATGTATGTATGTCTAATGGCAGTCGGGATTGTTCATAGCCAGTTAAGTGCTCTGGATATACTGTGCATGAAAGGCACTACTACATATGAGATCATAATCTTTTTATCCTTATCTTAGCCAGACTAGGATAATTTTGGTGCCATTCATTGATACCACAGAATATGTCTTTAGATGGTGTATTTCCTGTCCCACCCAGCTATAGTGTATTTCACTAATACGTAAATGGCTTTCAGTTGTTATAATTAGTTCAGTAGGGTGTAAGCAGCTAAAAACATTTTTAATAAATGTTATATGGTTGTAGGAATTTACTGCTGAATATTTGGGATGATACTATTAGTGTGCAGCATGAGTTGTAAATCTATCCATCTGCCTTTCCCTATCTATCTATCTATCTATCTATCTATCTATCTATCTATCTATCTATCTATCTATCTATCTATCTATCTATCTATCTATTTCTGTCTTGGAAAGTGTAGTGAATAAGGAAATAATGCTACCAAGGAGCGTTGATGAGCAATTAAATCACAAACAAAGACCAATTGGATTTAAAAGCAGTTTAGACATCATGAGATATCATTAGTTCATGAGTACACAGTACTTTGCTAGTGTTTGTTTTATATAATAAGTTTGGTTTTCTGAAAAATTATTGCAAAATGCTTGAAAGATTTTTAAAGGTTTTCAGCAGTTAAGGAGTTATTGTAAGTTAGTTAAAGATCATGTGTTAAGCCCGTTTTTAAAAAAAATCTGCTTTTTACTATTTATATACATTGCTGCATTCAGTTAGACCTTTCCAAGAAGATGGAATGACTATCTTAATAAAATGCAGTACCTGAACATATTTTCCATATAGCTTTTTGCTCCCTCGTTGCCTCCTGCACCTACTTGGCAACGGGGGAGACATGGTATTTTTGTGATTTTCTCCCATTACCCTGGGAACCCGGAACTTGACCCTGCATGTGTGAGGAGGTGCACATGCACTCTGTTTCAAGTGATGGCCCCTGCCGATCACTCAGCCTAATGCCAGGGTTCCCTTGTGGCCTGATGCTGCCATCTAGCCTCCACTGGGTGGCAACCAAAAGCCAGGGAACCCTCACTTCCCTCACTGGAGAGGAGCGCTGCCTTTTGTTTTTTCAGTTTACTTGGTTAATTAAGACACTAGAAGGCATCTGCCCATATGGTGTGTCTCCCACTCCTAGTGGGTGTCTCAGTCACTGCTATTCCCAAACCAGTTTAAATACTTATTAAGTTTGATCTTAAATTCTGAAATTTTTTTTGAATTGGCAACATCATATGGAAGTGAATTCCACATTTGTGGAACCCTTATTGTGTAAAAGTTCTGTCTTTTGTTTGTATTAGCTTTGATGATAAGTAATTGTTTATTATGGCTTCTAAGGTTCGCATTTCTTTTTTTTTCCATTTAAAGTTTATTAATAGTTCTACCATACATGACAGATCTTCCAGTACAGATACAGTTCACATAGACAATGTACAATAGTCTTGATCTGTCAACTCCCACCCTTCCCCCTTCCCCACCCACATCTCTATTCCCCACCCCACTAATACAGCATTGATCTAAACCTATTCCCTACCAGTCCCCACAGCACAGACATCACAATGGTAATAGAGTACCTCAGATACTAAAGTCCTCACTCTGAGAAACTTTAGATCGAGAGTAGCGTATATAAGGGGTCCCATATTTTCTTAAACCTTTCCAACCTATTATTTAAACTTGCAATAGCCTTTTCCATTCTGAGATTCGCAAGGAGCTCAGATAACCATTCCCCATACGTGATTTCAGATTGGTCTTTCCAGTGTCTTAGAACTACTTTCTTAAGTGACAGGGATATCAAGACCATATAATATTTTCTATTAGGGAAATTAATACCTGAGAAATCACCTAAGATGCATATTTCGGGTTTAAACAAGTCCTCTATTCCCAACATGGGATCAATCTCATTTCGAATGGTGGTCCAGAGAGGCATTATTTTGGGACAAGTCCAAAAAATATGAAGTAAGGAGCCCTCGTGTTTTAAACATCTCACACATTGGGAAGAGGATGTTAAACCATACTTTAACATTTTTTCAGGGGAAAGATATACATTGTGTAAAATATACATTTGCATCATCCTTAATCTATCTTGCATTATGAATTTATGACAATTAAACCAAAGATCTGCCCAACTAATGTCAAGTAGCCAGGGGTAGAGGAAGACTAAGTGAAGTGGACCATAGCAATCTGGATATAATCTATCAAACAGAATGCCATAAATCTTGGAGACCGCTTTCTGCTGGCCTGCCAGTTGAGTCAAATCAAGCACTAAGGGAGGGTCTGTACATGGGCATACCTTTTGCCCAAACACTTTAATTAACAGGTGTCTGACTTGAATGACTCTAAAAAAATGTTTAGTAGGGATCTTAAACTTTTGCATTATACATTGGCTTGATAACCAGGCATCATCATCCCCTATTAAGGAGTTCAGTGGGGTACCCTTCAGTTGGGGTAATCAGTTAGAGGGGATACATTTATCATCGATCTTAAAATTGGGGTTTCCGAACAGGGGTTGATTTGTGTCTCTTTTATTATCATATTTGAGAAAGCGACACAGTTGAGAGTGAACTCTAAGTGATAAAGCTATGGGGGTATTTTTTAATCTGTTGGGAAGGAGATTCTTTTTGATATGCAAGAGGGCTTCTGGTGCTAAACCACAAACATAGATCTGGGCCCACTCTATTTTGAGCCATGGTGGGGTGTAACTCATTGATACAGGTAGTGTCCATCTCAGGTATTTATTAATGTGACTCGCCCAGAAATAGAGCCCTAGGTGAGGCAAACGCAAGCCCCCTCTCAACTTGAGGGCACCTAATTTGTGGAATGTGATCCTGGGAGTCTTGTACGCCCAGTCAAATTCTAAAAACAAACTATTTACCTTCTTAAACCATGATACTGGAAGCCAAATATTAAGCATTGACAGGGGGTAGAAAAGCCGTGGAAATACATTCATTTTGAGCAGGTTAACTCTTCCCCAAACAGAAATTGGGAGGGAGGCCCACCTGCTGAGATCCTGTTTAATCACATGTAGCAGGGAATCCAAATTCAATTTTATAGTGTTTCCCATAAGTCTGGATAATTCGATACCCAGATATCGAAGGGAGTTCTGTTTCCAGGCAAATCCCATTTCGAGGATATCCACCTTGTGGAGCTTGTGGTTATGTGGGAAAACAATTGTTTTGTTTACATTTAATTTGTAATTAGAGACTGAACTAAAAGATTTAATAATCTTTAACATTGGGGGGATAGAGGAAACGGGGTTGGCAACTTGGAGGAGAAGGTCATCTGCGTAAGCGGAGACCTTTACCTCACATGGGTAAATTGGAATTCCTTGCACCTCTGGACAGGCCTGCAGTCTACGGATTAGTGGCTCTAAATATATGTTGAACAATAAAGGGGAAAGAGGGCAACCTTGCCTAGTTCCAGAATAAAGGGTAAATGGGTCCGAAATAACTCCGTTGCCCGATATTCTCGCAGTGGGAAAATGATAAAGGGATTTAATCCAGGTCTGAAAAGTACTGGGAAATTTAAAGGCCTTCAGTGTCTGAAATAAGTATTGCCAGTTGACTCTGTCAAATGCCTTCTCGGTGTCCAGAGAGATTAGAGCCGCAGGACATGGGGCATCTCTGGACGCCGAGAAGACATGAGCCAGGGTGCGGAGGTGGTCCGAGGAAAATCTGCCCTTCATGAATCCCACCTACTCGGGGCCAATAATGGAGGGGAGAATCAAGTTAAGACGGCAAGCTATTAGTTTAGCCAGTATCTTAACATCCTGGTTCAGAAGGGAGATCGGTCAGTAGTTGGTGACTAATTCAGGTGCCTTGCCCAGCTTAGGAATAAGCATGACTAGTGCTTCAAAAAGAGAAGCGTCTATTTCAGCTCCAGAAAGTATATACTGGAATAAAGGAAGCAACAAAGGGATGATGGAGGTTTTAAACCTTTGATAGAAGTAAGCTAAGAAACCATCTATCCCTGGGGTTTTATTTAGGGGTAAAGTACTTATTACATTAAATATCTCATTGCTTGTAATAGGTGAAATTAATGCCCTCTGCTGGTCTTCAGTAAGACTCGGCAAGGGGTTCTCCTTAAAATAGTTTTCTAGATGAATCTGGGTTGGGGGGTCGGGCATAGGACCATATAGATCAGTGTAATAGTTAAGGAATTCCAATACTATATCACTCGCGGCGGTCTTCAGAAGTCCGTTCGTTTGAGATAGGATAGAAGCAATATACCTAGAGGATTCTATTTGTTTAATTCTATGAGCCAGGAGGCGTCCTGCTTTCTCCCCCTGGTCAGTAAATGATGCCTGCATTTTTAAGATAGCGTACTCCACTTTTTCTCGGAGTATCTCGAGATAGGCCGCCCTTAATTTAATGAGCTTTTGAAATGTGGGTTCTGGTGTGGCGGGAGACAGGTCCTTTTCTATGGACATTATTTGAGACAGCAGCTGGGACATCTCCTGCTCTTTTGTTTTTTTCCTATTAGAAGCTAAACCAATAAATACTCCTCTTAAGTAAGCCTTAAAGGCACACCATAAGATGTCCGGCCTTCAGGTTGTGCCCTGATTAAACTGAATAAACTGATCTATATGGTCCTGTACTGTACGAGCCAAATTAGGATCTTTAATGAGTTGATCATTAAGTTTCCATCTTCCTCCACCTCTACGCGGAGGTTCTATAGTCAGTTGACAGCTTACGAGGGAGTGATCTGACGGGGGTCCCGGCTGTATCGAAGAATCAATAACTTGTGGGATGTATTCCCTTGAAATAAGCATGTAGTCTATTCTGGACAAGGTTTTATGGACCAGGGAGATAAAGGTATATTTCCTATCACCAGGGTGTAAAACCCTCCAAATATCACACAGTCCAACCTGATCTAATAAACCTCTAAACGCACGTTGGGCCAGAGATAATCCCCCTCCTCGAGTACCCGGTTTTGTCTACCATCGGGTCATACACCAAGTTAAAGTCCCCACCCAGTATCATCGGAATTGAGAGGAAAGGAAGTAAAGTGGTAATAATTTGTGTAAAAAAACTAGGGGAATCCTGGTTTGGTCCGTAAATACTCCCAGGAGTATTTCTTTTGCACATAGGTTACCTGTAACGAAAATAAATCTACCCTTAGGGTCTTTAATTATTTGGGTCTAGGAAAAGGGGAGTTTCCTATGGACCAAAATCATGGTACCGCCTCTGTTTGTGGAGCACTCAGCTGAAAAGACCTGTCCCACCTGTAGCCTCCGCAACTTAATGGCCTCAACATCTAGTAAATGCGTTTCCTGCAAAAACATGATTTCTGCAGCAACCAGGTTTAAATGCTTCAAGATCGAATATTGTTTAGTTTTAAGTCTAACCCCTTTTATGTTCCATGTTATAACATTCAATGGTTTAGTCATTGACCTTTGTCTATGCAGTTCGACAGTAGTGTAAATGCAAAAAAGATTCCACCAGAAATATTGTAGTGGAGTCTGTTTGTGCTGTGCTGTGCCCTCCCCATCTCCCCTACCCCCAGTCCCTTACCCAGTCCCTCTATTTTCTCCCCTATACCTAACCCCCAGACCATGTAACGAATACTAACCTTGCCAAATCACTAACCCAAATTACCCCCTTTCTATTTTTCCCACTTTGTGCAGAACCACTTTTCACTACTCTCCCAGTTGTTCTGCCCCGTTGCCTGACTCCAAGAAGAGTCACTATAAAACTATACGAAAACTTTAGAAGGCTCAACTTATTACTTCAGAGAAACCCCCATACACATTTGGTGGGATAGTCCCCAACATGATAACACCGACTAGCCCCTTCAATTAAAAGTGAACCATAATAATTATAAACTACAATCTTGGTTATAGGTTTGTTAGTGTAACAGAGCCTAATCAAGGGGGTGGCTACAATAAAACCTAAAAGTGAACAACTGCATTTAGTTGTACCTACTTAGCCAGTATGTACAGCCTTATTATACCTCCTTTGGGAAAGATAAAGCGCTGTAAAAATTGGGGGGGGGGGACTGTATCTTCATGCATAGGCTTGATTCCCACTAACTAAAAGAGAGCCCACACACTTATCAAGTAACCCCCAAAGGCGCTTGGGAGGTGATCCTCCTTAAAACGAAACCCAATGTGCTCAATTCAATGACGGGCTATCCCTAATCCTCGGGATAACTTTAAACAAAAACAAAAAGCGCCTCTCTGCTTATTTTTAATCCTGCATACTGTCCCCTAATAACGCCTAGAGGCAGAGCACGCCGCCCCAATCAGTATCTACAATAAAGAAGCAACTGAAAACTACTGTAAAGTAAACTCTAGAATTAAGTCCAGAGGTCTGATAGACCGCACTGTAGAACTAGCCAAGCTATAGAAAGTCCAGATTTTGGCTCGCTGTGCATCACCACGAAATGTCCATTCATCGTTCTTCTGTCTTCCGTGGACCTCTAGTGGCAGCAGAGTGCAACCGCATCTTTCACTTGCTCGGACAAACTAGTATCAACTCCCCATATGCCAATTAAACCTCTTGCAAAGCAGTTCCTGCCCTTCAAATACTGTACACTGTCCGAAATTTCAGGGCTCCTTTTTAAGGTAAAAGTCCTTATATTGTGGATTTTACCATAGCTAAACTAGAGTCGTAATGCCTGTGACCCAAATGAAATGGGGGAGGGGCGATCTTCCATATGATGATTATTGGGATTTCTTGACCAACTAATTTTATTTCAACTTTCTGGTATTGGAGACACAGCTACCAGAGTCCTGCTTCTTGCTCTCAGCGATTGCTAAACAGATCAGGCAGGGACTTGTGAAGGGCTGTTTTAGCCACCTCCACCTCCTCAAATGTAACCCAGGAGCCATCCAGCAGTACTTGCAGTCTGGCAGGGTATCCCATTTTAAACTTTATACCAGATGCGATTAATTTTGAGACAATTGGGTGGAATTGTGTACGACGTTGCCTAATGGAGGCAGGGAGGTCTTGTGTTATTCAAATTTTTACACCCTTCCATCTAATTTCTTGTAGCTCATTTATTTTTCCCAGCAAGTATTGCCTCTCTTGAAAATTAAGGAACCTGCATATTATCGGACGGGGCAAGGCTCCAGGTGGTGGCATCGGTCGGAGAGCTCTGTGTGTGCGCTCTATTATGTAGACTTTTCCAAACGTAGAAGGGCCAGCTAGTTTTTCCACCAGTTTTTGGATGAAACTAATAACATCTGGACCTTCTTCTTTTTCTGGGATACCAAGAAAGACCGCGTTGTTTCTGCAGCTCCTTCCTTCCAAATCCTTCAACTTAGCCTCCAATTTTTTGATCCTGTGACGACTTTCTACTACCTCCTCCCTTATACTATCTGTTTTTTTCTCCAGTGAAACAGTACGGGCTTCATTGTCAGTGATTCTTGTAGTTAGGTCCTCCAGTACCACGGTCATCAGCTTAACCTCTGTTGTGAGAGATTTAACATCCTCCCTGAACGGAGTGAATTCGGTGAGAAACCGTTCCAGAGTTAGAGGGATTTCCCCGGGTTCTGTCACTGGAATGGCACTGATAGCTGCTGCCTTGCCACTATGACCTTGCTGGGCCTTAGGCCGTTTGCTCTGTTTCTCAGGGGATACCGGCGAGGTGTGTTTTGGGGGTGCCGAACGCATCTCCGCCTCCATTTTTGCTAACCGGACTCTTCTCCTGTCCTTAATCAAGCAGTCAGCCCCAAGATAACGGCCTTAAACTGAAATAGGTACTTCAAATTTGGCTTTTTAAAACACCAGGCGATGGGAGCTAAACTAGTGAGCTGCTACTCGGCGTGCTGCATCACGTGGTCCACTCTAAGGTTTGCATTTCTAGTTACATACCTGAAACCACACTGTACTTTTAAATCATTATAATTTAGTAATTTACAGAATTGTAACATGTCACCCCATGTTCTTCTTTCCTCTAGTGATACTAGGGCTGTCCTTTGCAACCTGGTTTTGTATGTTAAAATTTTTAAATGGGGGATTAATTTAGTTGTTCTTCTTTGTACTGATTTTAATAGTTTTTTATCCTTTTTGAGGTAGGGGCTCCAAAATGGGGTACAGAAGTCTAGATATGGCCTAATATAAGTACAGTACACTGGAATTATAAACGATTTACTTCTGTTGATAAAGGTTCTCCTGATTCTATTTAAAATCATGTTAGCAGTTTGTACTACATGCTTACACTGGCCTTTGGGAGTGAGACCAGTATTGACTGTGACACCCAAGTCTCTCTCTTTTACTGCCTTGCGGCAGCTTGACCTAACTCTGCACTCTACCCCCCCCGACCAATCCCTGGTGGCCCAAGCTTGCTTCTGAATTTGGGTCGCTGGCATGGTGCGAGATTTGGCGTCCAGTACCTCAACCCTCAGCTCCACCAGGTCAGCCACCTGAACATATTTTCATTATGTTTTTATTCTTTATGTAAAAGCGTTGAAACTCACAGTGTGCTCATCAAGAAACCACCATGGAACTGCACAGTGATGTCCGTTTGGAAGAGCGAGAGTTTTCAAATGCTGTGCATGGTTCTGTGGCATTGGATTGCAGCCACACTTGGCAGAGCCTCAGGCCATATACATTTTTTCTTTCTCAATCTTGCATCATGTCATCAGAAAAGGAACAGGAAGGCTCTGAAAATATTATGTTACGGTCTGCTATTGTGTCTTACTGGTTTGAGCCTCTCATTGCAGCTGGTGAACAATCAGAAGTGAACTCAAAGAGTGTAAGTGACAGAGATGAAACTGATCACATCAGTGATGAATCTTGCTGCCCAGTAGATGAATAGTAATTCAAAGCATATGTTTCTTAACTGCAATGTTTATCATTATTGTATAATGCAATTTTGTTAATGACCCTTATTTGCTTTGTCAACTGCACTTGTAAGAGAGGCTACATTAGAGCCCCCCACACCCCCACTACTTAAATAATTAACTCCAAGTCTGAGTTGCTTCGGGGGGGGGGTGTAATACCCACAGAAAGCAGTGCTGGGGTCCCTCGCTGACACTACAGTGACCTGGCGCTGTTGTCACTGTAGTGTCAGGCGTAGTAAAGTTGTCACTGTAGTGACAGTATACCACCTATCATGTACAGTAAGCAGAGGAATAAGTAAAAATGAAAGGTCAATTAGCAGCAGAATACCACAGATTTTCCTTTTGGTCAGCTCCAGGATGTTCTTCTCAAATGCTGATTGTGTTCCATGCCCCTGATTTGTTGACAGAGGTCACAATTTAGGTAGACTTGGCAATGGTTGAAAGAGTAGGTGCTATATGTAGAGTGTCCCTCTGCCAGTCAAGAAGTCTTTGCAGTTCTATTTACAGGTACAATAAGAAAGGCATTCATTTTGTACCTCAAAATGTCAACTGTTGACCAATGGGTGTCAGTCTTTTAAAGAGCATATCTGGCATTAGCATGCAGGTCGAACAGTAGACATTTTTGATTTTTCCTTGGTTGTGACAGCGAGTCATTATATGACAATTATTTCCTGCCATTATCTAGATTTTCTCACTGCCACAATTGTGTTCTATTTTTGTTTACTTTATGCTGTTGTATCATTCAACAGCTGTTTTATGAAGGGCTATAACATCCCCCATCTAAGACAAAGCCTTCCAATAACTGCAGTAATAAGAAATTACCTTTGCCTTGCGTGTGTTTCGGGTGGGGAGACTTGGAGAGTCAGAGTGTAAGTGATTAGTTCAGATGATTGATTCACTTCCACTCAGCTCTATCCTTGTAGATCAGCTCAGCTGACAAGTACAGCAAGTGCTACGGGACATCCCCTCCAAGTACTGTAATAGCAAAGTGAAATATGAAACCCCCAAAAACCTTCATTATCTATGAGAGTATAGCAGCATAATCAGCAGTGAGAAATCATGTGTGTGTGTGTATGTGTGTGTGTGTAAGTGTCATTGTGACTTCAGAGTCTGGGAGGTGTGTGTGTGTGTGTGTGTATACAGTATGTGTGTGATTACAGAGGCTGGGAGGGAAAGAGGGCTAAATAGGCAAAAGGTCAAAAGATGTTACAGTGTTAGCTACTTATGCTATGATTGATGCAAAAATCATCTGGGGCCATATGAAATATGGATGGAGCTTTGTGAATTCAGCCTTTCATTTTGAGTTGCTAAAGGAACAAGTCCGGTCAGAGCCACTATGGCTGCAAATGCATTAACTTGATAAGGGTGTTTCATGGGCTTAAACATAAACATGAATTGCATTTTGTAAGGCCTACGATACCATTCCACATATGACTTGTGTACAAGCTGGGCAGCCTAGGAGTGGGTCACAAGGTGGTAAACTGGGTTAGGAACTGGTTGAATGATAGAAGATGGAGAGTCATGGTAAATGGTGCTCAATCTAAGGAAAGGAGTGTGACCAGCAGGGTGCCATAGGGGTCAGTCCTGAGCCCAGTCCTATTTTATGTTGGGTCGTGCCTGAAAATAGTCATTTCATGGGTAGTGCACCTACCCAGTTAACAAAAACTAAATAAATAAATAAAGTGTCTTCATAAATGAAATTGGGAGGGGCTGGAGGGGAAAGTGTGCCTGTTTGCGAATGACACTAAGATCTGCAACCAGGGTGGACACTCTGAGAAGGGTGGAAAAAATGAGGAGGGACCTAGGAAAACTTGAGGAACGAAGTGTCACAACTGTGATTTGATGAAGAAAACCGCAAAATCATGCATTTGGGTTGCAGGAACCCAGGGGAGGATTACGGGGGTGGGGGGGGAAGGGGAGAAACTGATGGTCACAAAACAGGAAAGGGATTTTGGGGTAATCATATTGGATGACCCAAAGGTGGCTAAACAACGTACCAAGGCTGTGGGGAGAGCCAATGGGATGCTGGGGTGCATAGGAAGAGGTATCACTAGCAGAAGGAAGGAGGTGGTGATGCTGCTGTGCAGATCACTGGTGAGGCCTCATTTGGAATATGGGCCCAGATATTCAAAAGAGTTGAGCCATGCACAATAGGGTTGCGCCTGTGCAAGTCCGAAATGCGCCATTCTGCAATATTCAGCAGGAGGCAGTTGCACCCCCAAAATCATGCTGAGCAACAGCGCAATGATAATGAAGGCATGCACAACCGAAGGGGGAGGAACCATGCATAAACTGCACAGCCCGATATTCAGCCCGGGATGTGCAGAGTTATGCAGGCACAAAGCCTGCACAAAGTTGAGCCGAAAAAAAAAAAGGAACAAGTCGAGGGCCACCCACAGGTGAGCTGCCGCATTGCTGGGTGCAACACAGCAGCTGCCACCTGTGGGTGGCCCTTGACTTTGTTCAACTACCTGAGGCACCCCCATGCCCAGATTGTGGGCATAAATTCACCAGTAGCCCGATCGTGGGCGCAAGTGTAACCCCCACCCCGAGTAGCCCGATCCGGGCCTCAGACCTCCCCTCCCAAGTCCAATAACCCTGCTGGTCCAGTGGACTGCAAGTAGCATGATCGCGGGCATAACAGTGTTCCCCTCCCCGAGTATCCCAATCACGGGCATAACTAACCCGCCCCCATTAGCCCGATCGGGCATCAGATTTTCCCCAAAGCCCAATGTCCCTGGTGGTCCAGTGGACCCGAACAGACCCGATCGCGGGTGACATTCCTCACCCCAAGTCACGAAATCCCTGGTGATCTAGTGGACCCCCACCCCACCCTGCCCACTGAGCCCCACCACCTTGCTCCCCCCTGTCAGCCTCGGTGGGCAGCAACTCCCACCCGCCTGCCGCCTCATCACCGCCAACTGACAGTTGAGAGTGGCTGCATGCCCATTGTTCAGAGTATGAGCCATGGCATGCAGCTCCATACTGTACTAGTCAGTCCAGATATGTGAATGAATGCCTTTTCCCCCTTCCCACTCCTGTTCAAAGTTTTAGTCAAAATAAGGTCTCAGCCTTGCAAGGTGATTCGGGTTGCTCCAGATTGGGCCAGACAGCCCCGGGACCCCCTGTTGCTGTCCCTAGCAGTCCATCTTCCCCTGTCTCTTCCCAGGAATTACAATCTGTTAACATCCTCTCAGGGGAGGATTTGGTACCCCAATCTTCAGTCCCTGGATGTTGGTGTAGATGTTGCACCTGCTGAGGTCGATAAGATTGATGTGAACTTGACAACGCCTGTCATGCTAGAGGCCGAGGATGACACAGTAGCATCAAAGCAGCCGGCAACTCAGATGCGAATGCCCGAAGTGACAGTAGAAATTGCTGGTGACAGGATTCCTGATGTGCAGACGCCACCGCAAGAAGCGATAAGTGCTAATGACTTTGCTCCTGAATTGCATTCTCCTTCTAAAATGTCTTCTACACCCCCCACAACTTTACTCTGGCAAGAGAGCTGAATCATGCCCAGGTGGGAAAACTACCAACCCCACACCATGGACTGTGTCCAAGGCTCTGTCTGGTGCAGGCTGGATGCGAAATAAAGAAGGGGTTTGGGTTGCAGATGGGGTGGGGTTTCCAAATATGGGAATGCCACCAGGCCCGAGTCTGGGCCTACAGTCCCGGATAATTCCACTTGAAAACACTGGCCCTGATGATATTGACCTTAACTTACGGGAGGAGGATGTGACATTTGATCCCCCCCATGACCATCTCGAGCTGCGGTGGCAGCTGGGCCTGCCTGGGGAGACTGGGTGGAATGTGAACCAGTACCCCGGGGGAATGCTGAGTGGTGACCTTCTCAGGTCTGGGATGGATTCAGGCAACAAAACAGGACTGCATGTACTGTTTTACCATTGCAGAAAAAAAATGCAGTCAGGCTTTATTATCGTGGGGCTTGGATATCCCACCAGATCATGTTTATGTGGGAAAGAAATTGGCCAAAGAATTGATGAGATGTTTTACAAATGAGATTTATGCCCTTATCCATGCTGAGGGGGACCACAACTTTGATGTTAGCTTTCAAACCCCGATGAGCCTTGACAGATTTTGGAGTACATATGAGAAGAAGAAGTACTCTGAACTATGGTTACTATTTAAGGCAATTCCATTAACAAAACCTGCTATTAAGAATAGCACCATATTGTTTCGCAATGAGGGTGTAAATGATAATATTACACATTGGCTTAGCCAGAAATGTGATGTGTTGGGGCAGCCCCAACCTATTCTTGAGGAAGAACATTTATGTACTGGGGTATGGAAATATCGGGTAAAGTTAAGGATGACCCTTTATGGAATTCAACATTTGCCCAGTTCGTTATTTTGGGGGAAGGACAGGGGGCATTGCTTCTACCCTGGACAGCTGAGGACTTGCTTTAAGTGCTGCTTCCTTATGCATTTTAGTAATGCGTGTGATCGCATCATATGTAACTTGTGCTTAGATTACAGTCACCACAGCTCTCAATGCACAAATCAGGTTAAAGGTAACTTATTGAGGAACTGGGTCATGCATATGTCTCCTGCCCATGGGCCACCCACAACAGACAGGACAGACCTGACCAGGACATCATTCTTATGAATGCCCAGAAAATCAGCATTGCAGTGAGGAAAAACACACAGGAACCTCCCAGTGCTTCTCCCACTATGGATCTACCTGAGCAGGACCAGATGTATGCTGCTAATCTTCCCCAATCTCCTGAGGTGGATGAGGTTGTGCAGGAAAACGGCGTTCCACCCCCCGTCAGCAGCAGCCGGCACAGGAACAACCTATATGTGTTGAACCCCAGAACTCAGAGCCACTTCAGGAACTTGAGCAGGGGTTGGACACAGACAGAGTCATGTGACCTTCAATGCCTTTTAAGACAGTCATGAGAAAACAGCCTCCGAGTAGAAAGCAACAACCTGCAGCCAAACTATCAAAATCCATTGTTATCCACAATAAATATGGGGCCTTGCAACAGTCTGAGCTGGAGCAGAATTCTGAGTCTGAACATTCCACCACCATATCCTCTCAGCAGGGTGCCACCACAGACTCAGAAGAAGAGCCCCTTCCTCTTCAGGATAAAGAAGCAAGGCAACAAAAGAAACAACTTGGATGTTGAACTTGGAGGCGTCTCCGTTCGTATAAATCTGATGACTGTGGATAATGCTGTTTTCTTGTTTTACCCACCTGAGCACCCTTCATGCATACCCCGTACTCCTTAAAAATATCTACGCTTAATGATAACAGTATCTATAATAATAGGAAAAAGACAGTCCTTTTTTCATTATTAAAAGATCTTAACCTTGACATTTGCCTTTTACAGTACACCAGGCTGCACACCACCTCAGCAGTGGCGGTGGCAACCAGGGCATGGGTCTGGGGCCCCTCATATTACTCTATGGGTCAGACCACTGTGTTGGTGTGGGGATTCTTTTTACAGGTTATAGCTATATGGTTACAAAGTTAGTAGATATAGTACCGGGATGGGCTTTGCGCCTAGATTTTACGTACAACTCCATGGTATGGAGGGTAATCACTACTTATGCCCCACAGACTAAAAATGATAGGGTTGAGCTGTTTAATTTGATCAAACCTTACCAGATGACTACAAGACAATTAATCTGGGCTGGAGATTTTAACTGTGCAGTGACAAGTGAGGGGAAGGCAGGGAAAACATATTGTGATTCTCATGCCCTCATGAAAGTATTAACGGATAGTGACCTTGTGGATGCCTATAGAGAGATTTACAAGACAGGAGGATATATATTTTATAGACCACAGATTGCTACCAGGATTGATTATATGTTCATTTATAAATCCCTGAAAATAAACTCAGCACATGTGGTACCCATTGGGACTTCAGATCATCTCATGGTACACATTATTATCAGTTGGAACAAGGCCCTCACAGTGGGCAAGGGGCTCTGGAAACTTAATCAGATCCACTTGATGTGCCATGAGACCATACTCCCCCTGAAAGGACTAATGGGGGCAAGAGAATCCCTAATGTGTTTAGAGGACAGCTACAGCAGATGGTGGGTAGGGACAAAGAATGACATTAAGAAGCTCTTCCAGCATGCTGCAAAAACCCAGTCTATTATGACTTATAAAAAGTATGTAGTGCTCAGAGCTCAGTACTATAGGGTTCTTAGCAGGAGTCATGAACGGTATAGGGGACTGGAATCCCAAATCCACACATTAAAAACAGAAATGGAACTACTGCATTATGATAGGGCAGCTTTTCTGCTCTATGAACATAGAATTGCAACACCAGGGAAGATGGGAGTGGGGAACATTTTCGAGAACTGCAAAATAAATTTAAATATATTTATAAATTCATAGGGGCTGAGTGCACCTATTTTGGAGCCGGTCTTTAATAACATGTTGATGACAGGAGATACAGCACCCCACCTTGGACCTTCAATACAGATATTAATCTATAAAAAACATGATAGGCAGGAGCTCAGGAATTGGAGGCCCTTAAGTATGATGAATACAGACATGAAAATCCTAATGAAAATCCTGACCAATAGGTTAGTGAGTGTCGCACCATGGCTAATTGACCCTGGTCAAACTTGTTCTGTCAAAGGGAGATATAACCAGGATGACTTACTGCTCATATGAGAAATAGTGGCTCTGGGTGATCAGAAACAAATGAATAGCATGGTAATCAGTCTCGATCAGGAGCAGGCATTTGACAAAATTGCCCATCTATACCTACAAAAAATATTGATTAAATATGGCCTACCTGATTTATTCATACAATGCATAATGTTATTATACCACATTTTGGCTACAAAACCATTGCTAAATGGGCATGTAGGTCCCACTGTTAAAATAAATAGATGTATTAGACAGGGTTGCCCCACGAGCCTCATATTGTATGTGTTTTGTACAGACCCTATTTTACATTTGCTTCAACAAAATCACGAGATTCAGAGCATGTATTTGTATTGGGGAGTCCAGTGCATAAGGTTATAGCATATGCGAATGATGTCTGCTTGCTATTACAAGATGCAGAGATGGTTGTGAACGCAATGACTCTTATCCACAGATTTGCAACTACCACTGGTATTGCTATCAATAACACTAAAAGTAGGGGTTATATAATAAGTGATACTACCCCGTTTCCTGATAGTATAGCTGGAATTCAGATGTCGATGGACAACATCACTATATTAGGAGTGATTTTTGGTAGGGGAGAGATTCTTAAGTGAAACTGGGAGCTGACGATAAAACAATGTGACGAAAAGGTACAGAAATGGAAACTGGCAGCAAACCAAAAAGAAGGTTCTGCTTGTCAAAACCTTTTTACTTCCCCTTTTAGCTTTTCTAAGTGCTATTTATCCCCCCCACTTAGTACTTTATTTATTTTATTTGAGTCTAGGATTACAAAGTACCTTTGAGCCGGGGCTCTTTTACAAAAGTTCCACATCAGTGAGTACAATCATGGAGTTTCAATTACAGTATAGGGCAATCAATAACACAGATGGTCACAACATGTTAGTACGAAGCACAATTGAACAGTTTGGTGTTTCAAATGATATGGAGCAGCCGCTTGAACTCTATAAAACGAGAAGTCCTATATAGACCATATAAAGATGGAGGGTTGGACTTGATGAACCCTATTAGTTATATATAGTATTTCCTTCATACTAATATTATGAAATTTACTATGCCAGGCATGCAGCCCGGGAAACATTTAGCTAGTGTATGGCTGGACCCCCTGTTAGAGACCTGGTCCCACTCTTGTGTGGCCCTTAAAAAATCTCCTAAGCTATTGCTCTGTGTTAACCTAGTGATTGGAAAGATCCGATTATGGAAGCTTGAGAATCCCAAAGTTTTAATCATTCATAGAAAACTGCTGTACACCACCATACAAACCCAAACCTATGATATCCCACTTGCCTATGAAGATACCAGCCAAGTTCGCCCTAGTACAGATTGAATAATACCTAGTGGACTAACGAACACCACCATGTATGTGGGATGGCGTATGATTATGCTTGCATGGTAGACAGGTGTTAAGGGGAACCACAAGCACAAAAAAAGTGAAGGATAGGAAGTGTCTGAGACAGGACTGTCACAATGTGGGGAAGCCAATAAGCCACTTTCTAATGAATTGTTCCTATGTGTCTTTATTCTGGACCCTGCTGGCCATCAGATGGCAGAATCTGGTGTGGAATTCCCTCACATACGAGCAGGTGGTGGTGGGATATGTAAGTACACTCCCAGCTATAGAAGAAGGAACACTATGCCTACTTTTTATGTATATCAAAATTTTACTTTGGCAGACAAGGTGTAAATGCGTGCTGCAATAGGTTAATACACTCCCACTGTTGATTATTACTAACATAGAGAAGGAAATATGTAGGCAAAGTTTGTATGATAAATCACTACTGCCAGCCCCAGCATGGAAAAAGAGGTGGACGTCTTGTCTAGAAATCATACCAAATGCATGACTTTGCATTAGTACACAGGCTGCATTCCATATTGATCAGTTGTTGTAATATGTATACTATGGTTTTTCTATATACCTGTTTGATATCTGTATGGTTAGCTGGTGTTCAGCTCCTCTGGGACATATTGAATCCCTATTACAGTACCATTTAGGATTCTAATAACTTTAAATGTCATGTGATTTTTATTTTGTACATGTCCTTATTTTCTCTGCTTGGCCAAAATGGCCTATTTTGTATTTTGTTTGTTGTTCTTTTCTGCTGTCATATATGCTTTGTTCTATTGCTCAATAAATATTCCCCTACACTTTTTGAGAAGTGCCATGGGATCTTTAACATCCACCTGAACTACCACCAGAATAGGCACATGGGACCTCAGTTTAATGCCTCATCCAAAAGACGGTACCTCAGGAGCGCAGCACCCCCCTCATGCTGCACTACAATGCCAGTATTGGGATCAAACGCAAGTGCCTGGTGTTGTCTGAGACTTGGTTTTAGCCAATGCAGTAAGAGAGCACCACCAATGGCTAAATACAAGTCCCTGCCATCCAGAGCAACTCACGTAATTAATAAGCAGCTTACTTCCTAATTTCCATCACAAACATGGCTGCAAACTTTACTCATATTTAAAAAAAATCAACTAGGCCCTAAAAATAAAAGTCCAAAAAAATTAAATAAAGTAACTAAACAATTTAATGTTATTTCCACTCAAGAGCCCCTTCCTACACACATACACACATTTAAAAAATCAAGTACTATTCAGTTTCTGTTGCTGTTGTTTCTTTGATGGCCATGAAAAAGCCCCCCCCCATCCCTACCAGTTTGTCATAGAACTCCCTGTTGCTTACCTGGCAACAGATAAAATTGTGGTTCTCACTCCACTTAAGGCCTGTGTGTGTGTCAGTGTGTTTATGTCAGTGGAAATCTGAAGAATTTTGAATTAATGTATTCCATGTTACCATTCCGTGCATGTGTGTGTGTGTGGGGGGGGGGAGAGGGGATTCTACTACTGGAATAATTCAGAGCTTTGAATCCTTCTATTCCATGCTAAATAATTACACAGTGAATTGAATGTGAAGAAAGACAAGTCACAGGAGAAAAACATCCGTGGAGGGACTATTTTACATTATTTAGCAACATTTTACTATATTTTTTGTGACTGAAAACTTTTTGAATGTTTGTTTTTTGAAAGTTGCCTATGGGCCCATTTAGTATAAGCAATAAGGCACTCTGGGGACATTGGTGGTACTAGGTTTACCCCACAGTTAGGGGGCTGAAGGCACTCAGCTTCGCCTCATGCTTCACTATGCCCCTGACCATGGAGTAAACTTAGAACCACAAATGCCCCATCATGCCTTATTGCTTAAATACCTGCTGACTTGTTGGCATTTGCTAGGAGTTGCCTAATAGGATGGGTAGGGTGGACCATTGACCTATGTTCTCATACACCATACTAGTACTATACTAGAAAGGCCTATCAATGGGCTTATTATCTATCTTATCCTTAACAATATGGGAATGATCATAACAAGGGTTTTGTTGATATATTTTCTTACTCAGGGAGTCTCAACCTTATTTTTAATTAATCCTGATTTTCCTGAAGACAAAAATGGGATGCATTTATTACAAGAGGTAATGTCTCCAAGGAGAGTAAACCAGAAAGCAGTTACTATATTTGAAAAGCAGGAAAAGTTAAAACATTTTAATATCACTGTAAGAAAATCCATCATGATAGAAGTATGCCTGTGGAAGCTGGTTACATGAGACCTATTTTATTTATTTATGATCTTTCTTTCTTTCTTTCTTTCTTTCTTTCTTTCTTTCTTTCTTTCTTTCTTTCTTTCTTTCTTTCTGTCTTTCTTCTTTCCTTCCTTCCTTTCTTACTTCAGGAGAATACCTTTGAGCACAGGTGCTCATTTATAAAAGTTACACATGAAATATATAGTCACAAAAAACATTACAAGTACAATAAGCAGTTCCAGAAGAAATGCAGTTGTCAGGCTCAAAGCACTTAAGACAGATTAATCACATACAGTATTGAAAAAATCAATTTCTAATGTTTGATCATGAGATACAGCTCATTTATCGATGCATCAATGTATTGCCCCTTCCTTGCTCTAAAAAAGATCTTTGTTGTTGTTGTTTTGTGCCTCTCACGTCTATGGCTAGGGTGAGTGTAGCTGCTATAGCTGTCTGTGTCACTTGTTTGTTGTCTATGGGGGTTATTGTAGGGTTGTTTTGGGTTGTATTCCTTGTGGGTATAGACCTTGTTGTCTCTGTAGTCATTAATATCCCGCTGGAACTTACAATTTGTTTGTTCTTTAACTCCTCGTATTCTGCCAGCTTCTTTTTGATCTATTCAAGGGTGTTGTTAAGTTCTTCTAATAGCAATTTAAACGTCAAAGCTTCTTGTTCTCTATTTAAGTCTTTGGCTGTTTTACCCCATTCTTCAATAATCACCTTTATAAGGGTGTACATAAACTCTATGGAACACTGGTTATGTATTCCATCCCACTTGGTGGTGAGTTTAGTGGAATTAATATCAAGGCTGGATTCTACCTAGACTCTTAATCCTCTAGGGATTTTATTATGAGCTAAATTTTGGGCAAGGCTGAGTGCATGCCACTGTAGGCAGCAAGCTCTGAATTCGGAATCTTCAGTCTTTTGGGCAATATGTTTAATGTTGTCAACCAAGGTAGTGGCTGGGTCTCATTTCCCCTGAATTAATCCTTGTAGTCTGTCTTTTTCATCATCAGTGAATGTCATAAAATGGTACTAGTGTCCACACTGTTCCCAATTGTATTGAATGCATCCATATTACTGCCCCTACTAAGAATAACTAAGTTCCTCCTATAAGACACAAACTGATATAAAGTTCATAGCCCCACTGCAGTAGTACTAGACAGATACACATAATTATTAGAGGTAAATCTTTCATAAACTATAGATTGTACAAAGCATTAACATGTATGATGAAGACACAATGCATCAATTGGGACCAAACAGCACATTACAGGAGGACCTTGTGAAAAATAAGGACAAGCCACAGGAAATTATAGTAAATTCCATAAATGAATATAGCTGCTGCCAACCCCCAGATGTTAGTCCATATGCAAACAAAAGGTGGGGTGGGGGGGTGCAAATAAAATCACCAAATACAGTGTCTTCTCCAAGTTATCACTGATTTATTTTCTTGAAATTCATATAGGGCTTTAACAGCCCTTAGCGTTTTGCCTCTAGTTAATATGCTTCATCTGGAGATTGGCCTAAATTCTAATTATAGGAATGCAGTACCACCTCTGTAGTTAGGGTTGATTAGAGTGTTTAATGTTAAATCCCTAACTTTGTACCTTAATAGCTTCCTCCTGCTACAATGGAATTGCACAACATTTTGCATGCATGATCTGGAAGGGCAAAGTCTTTTGATGTGGCAAGTTTCATTTCTGTTGGATATGTGGATTTTGAAATCTGGACAGAGCAATTATAGAAAAAAACAGTTTTTGTTCTTTGCTGTTTTTGTCCTTACCTACAGTCTAAACAGTTTGGAATTTGTTCTCAAATTTTCAGGGTAGAAAGGGCTTGCCCTACGTTGGTGCCTTTCATTGGTTTGGTGAAAAAAATATGAATCTGTTTCAGAGTTATAAGGATTTGAAATTTCAGTTCTAAGCATGCTCAGTAGGGTCTTTCAGATAGTGTAGATGTTTCATAAGAAAGATGACTTTCCGGCTTACGAAAGAAGAATATTTTGTTGTGAGCTGTAATTCTTCTTTTGTGATGAAAAATCTTCTTTTGCATGGCAGCCTTCTTGTTTCTGTTTTCTTTTTTAATTGAAAACCCATAAAAATGATACCCTGGATAAAAACAAACACATGAATCTTGCTAAACAGGGCCCATTTAGCTCCACTCTGGATTTTGTGTTCTAAGAACTGACCCAAAATATGGTTTTGGGACATCCTCACAATCTGTACTGAGGTTTGTTTAGTGAGCTGAAATTCATGTTTTGTGAGTTTCACAAAAGAAGATTTTTGTCTCACAAAAGGAAAATATCAGTTCATGAAAAAAGATGGTGAACTTAGTTTTTTCTTTCATGATCACGAAAGAACTCATGAAAGAAGAATCTCAGCTCATGAAGCAACTATGAAA
This sequence comes from Neoceratodus forsteri, assembly GCA_016271365.2. Lineage (NCBI taxonomy): Eukaryota > Metazoa > Chordata > Ceratodontiformes > Ceratodontidae > Neoceratodus > Neoceratodus forsteri. The sequence continues at coordinate 290,321,055 of CM057456.1, forward strand.
AAAACTAAGTCCACCATCTTCTTTTCTGAGCTGAGATTCTTCTTTCATGAGTTTTTCTTGACTCATGAAAGAAGAAGGTGGTGTTATGAAAGAAGTTGACTTAGTTTTTTTCCCACAGTTCTTTTGTGAGGTCAAATAAAATAACTATTGTTCTCTCATGTGATCTCATGAAAGAACTGTCTATGGACTATCTGTTTGTCTGTCTATCTATCTATCTATCTATCTATCTATCTATTCTGTCTATTTTGTTTTACTGTAAAGTGGACATGGGGGGGTCCACTCCCGGTACAACTTATTTCTCCCTCCTCCCTTCCAGGTTGCCCATCCCCCATGTTGTTGTGTTTCTGTATAAATAATAAGCAGACTGGGGTGCCCACCCCAGTACTGTTTCTCTTGCACCCCAACCCTCCAGGATGCCAGTCCCCTTCTGAATACATATGGCAGCACCAGGGTGCCCACTACCAGTGCCACTGAACATCATCTCTACACTGTGGTGCCCAGTCCCTGCTGTGAACATCTGTCATCCTACAATAAATAAACCATTCCTCATTGAGCTTTTCTTTTTTTTAACCTGTAAAAAAGAAAATGGTCCCTTGCTGAACTGACAGTTCCACACACCACCCACCCATTAAATATAGATGGCAGCACAAGGGTGACAACTCCTGGTGTGCTGAAGATTGTGCTGACACTGGGGTGCCCAATCCCCAGTGTCAGCTTCTGTCACCCAGCAATAAAAAAAACTATTCATCATTGATTATTTTATTTTTTTGTTATATCTATCTATCTCTCAAAGTGGACCAGGATGTCCCCCCATACCACTTCTCTTGCCCCCTCCCCTCCAGATCACCTATCCTCTTCTTATGTGTGGCGCACCAGGGTTCCTACCCTGGTGCTGCTGGAGATGCTCCCAACACTGGGGTGCCCAATCCTCATCGTTTTTTTTCCTTTTTCCCCTAAAAAAAAGTCCATGGGTGATCTGTTTCCCCACTACCATCTGTCTGTCTGTCTGTCTATACATCCATCCATCTATTTATCTACCCACCCCTGGTATCGCTTCTCTTGCAACTTGCCCTCCAGGTTGCCCAATCCCCATTGTTGACTACTTTCCCCTAACAATAAAGAAAACTGACCTTCACTGATATTTTTTTAACTGCAAAAAAGGAAATGATCCATCAGTGAACTGTCCCCCATCCCCACCACCCCACCCTGAGCCCCACACATCACCACCCACACCCTCACTCACCTGAACAGGTCTCATGATGTAGATCCATTCTCCAATTGAAGACACATTTTAATGGGCATGACCACCCCATTACAGTCAACCCACCAAATAAATGCAAAATAAAGGGACTTACCTGAACATAGGGTGCCATGGTGTAGTCCTGGGGGAGGTCATTTGCACACATGTAAAGAAAAGGAAGTGGTTTGGGGAAAGGGATTCAGCTAAGGCCCCTTTGCCCACAATGGTGGCTGAATGGCCAGTATCTTATTTAGTAGCCAAGTGACTTGTGAGGGCTAGTGGGTGGCTAGTGCTCTTGTGTTAGGTGAGCTGGGGAGGGGAGACAGAAACAAACAAAGAGAGGATGTAAGCAGACAGCAGCAAAAGCCCAGAGGGGCATCAATATATAAATAAAATATATCTATAAAAATAAAATGGTTACTAGGGGGACAGGCAGTTCCCCATAGCAAGCTACAAGCAGGTCATGTTGTGAAATGCCTGTTGGCTGGATCTGATGTCACTAGGACAGCAGAAGGTGGAACCAGTCTGATAATGGACTTAATCAGGGTAAAGGTAGTGGTGTTGGGGGGGCACAACAGCAGTGGGAAGGAGCTTCTTCAAAAAAGTTGCTAACTTTGAAAGGGGCTAAAGCTCTCTCCTGATTGGCTGCCGGTGACCTCAGCACCAAATGCTCCAATTAGGTACAAGAAGGGTGAGTTGGAGTGTTCAGTAGTGTAGCTTAACCTTTTGTTCTTTCTCTCTCTCTCTCGCTCTACTCTCTGAGCTGGAGTTAGCAACAGTGTAGTGGCAGGGCTTAGCCACTCCAAGAAAAAGCAAGAAAAAATGGAAACTACGTTTTAAAGTATTGACTAGTTAGCTAAGGGGCTATCATTGCCAAGATAAAAGAAAACTTATTCTAGCTAGGAAAGCTAGTTAGGGTAAATGAGTTCCAGAAGTGTGAGCCCTTAGAGCAAGCAAAGAAGGAGGGGTGGAAGTCAAGTTTGCAAGATAACAGATGAGACCTGCAAAGAGTTTGTTATTTTCTAGCTAACATTTGTAGGGAGGGTTCACCTGTTCAACAGAGGACCAAACAGGACCAGAAGAGCAGCTGAGGAAAACAGGACCTGGGAGGACCAAGAAGCAGCAGAGCCATCACTGGACATTAGCAAAGGACTTATCATCAATCCCTGGCCAGGGCAGCACAACAAAGGATTTTATTCTTCAAGGACTACACCCATTTGGGTTTGAGGTATCAGAGACTGTGACTTATAAAAGAGATTTAAAATTATTTTGGGACATTTTACTGTTTATCTTGGGGGTAGGGCAAAAAATGTGTATTGCAACCATTTCTAGATTTTTTTGTGAGGGGAAACATACTGATATTTATTTTTGTGCAAATGCTATTTTACTGTTAAGGCTGCACAGACATTTTTCTAGTTACTAATAGAGCCATTGCTGAAGTAAAAAAGTAATAGTTATTCACAGTTTGCTAAATAAATTGGCTGTAGTTTAAAGAGATTTTCTGCCTCTGTGATAATTCCTGTAGCACTGATGTTATGGCTAGAGGGTCATACCCCAAAGTAATGTCTGCCAGCCCTGTGATTAATCTTCCTTGCAGCTAGCTGGATTCCATCACCAAGGTAGGTGAAAGCAGTGTGCAGGCAGGTGTTGTAACGTCTTGCTGCTAGAACCGGTGACTGCAATATGAGAACAGAAGGTAAGTGCAGTTTAATGTATTTCAATGGGGTTTTAACTTTTATTCATAATTTCATCATGTCTGAGCATTTTTTACACCAAATTTTCAACATGGCCTTTTTGCCCCCCCTCCCCCCGACAATAGTGCTGAAATTATGCAAATCTGTTCTGGAAAATAATCTCACGGTTAATGCACTAAATCACCTTTTGTTGGGTTTTGAAAATGTTCACTAGCTTTGCTCATAAGGTGGGGTCATAAGAAGGCTATTTTGAAAATCTGGGTAGAAATATTGAAAAACAACAAATGTATGAGTGTACATTGAAATTTTATAGTACGCTCATAATTTTGGTAATTTTGAATATTTTGACCCAGATTTTCAACATAGCCATTTTTGACATCACCTCACGAATATGACAGCTGTCATTTTTGAAATTCTGGCCAAAATGTGTTTTTGCACTTGTGGTGCAAAATGACATTTTAGTCAGTATTACAGAATTTTTCAACTACCAGATTCATGAGGTAGGGTCATAACATGGCTATGTTGACAATTTGCTGTCAAAATATTGAACTACAACAAAGTTATGAGCATACATTGACATTTTTTACCCTCACTTATAACTTTGGTAATTTTGTGTATTTTGACCCCTAATTTTGAACACAACCTGATGAACATGATAGTGTTGTTTTTCAAATCCTGGCCAAATGTATTTTCATACCTGTGGCACAGAATGATGTTTTGGCAGGGATTTGAACATTGTCATCTACTGGGTTCATGAGGTGGAGTAATAACAAGGCTATGCTGAAAATTTGGTATACAAATAGGGTAAAATGCCCAGATTATGAGTAAAGGTTGCAGTATTCCAATGTTCACTCATAACTTTGCTAATTTGTAGTATGGAAAGAGTAAATTGTTTAACCAGGAAAGGCACACTAACCCAAAGCTTGTTTCCAGGTGCAACCTGGGAGCACAAGGAGGTTAAGTGACTTGCTGAGGGTCACACAGTATGTAAGTGGGGGCTGTGGGATTCAAACCCAGGTCACCAGATGTGCAGCTCAAAGCCCTAAACCACTGCACTATACTGCCTCCTATTAAAGGAAAGGAAAATATTTTAAGTCCAAACTTTCAAAATAGCCATTTTTGTACACCACCTCATAAATGTGACAGGTGTAATTGTTTAAATCCTGAGCAAGATGTGTTGTTGTACCTAACATAGAAACATAGAAACATAGAAGTTGACGGCAGATAAGGACCGCAAGGCCCATCCAGTCTGCCCATTTCTTTTTCTACCCTATAAATGTGCCATTGGCCTTTGCTCTGTCAGTGGCCTATCTATTCATAGTCATTTGTATTGCTCCCATATGCCTATCCCATGCCTGTTTGAAGCCCTGCACTGTATTCATAGCCACCACTTCTTGTGGTAAGCCATTCCATGCATCCACCACCTTTTCTGTGAAAAAGAATTTCCTCACATTCCCCTTAATCGGCCCCCTCTAATCTTCATGCTGTGTCCTCTTGTCCTGCTATTTTTCTTATATTTAAACATGTTAGACTCTTTTCACCTTGTTAATGCCTTTAAGGTGTTTGAATGCCTCAATCATATCACCTCTCTCCTCCTTTGCTCAAGGGTATACATATTGAGCTCTGTTAATCTGTCCTCATATGTCTTCTGATGCAGTCCCTGCACCATTTTGGTTGCCCTTCTCTGGACTGCCTCAATTTGGTTAATGTCCTTGTGAAGGTGTGGCCTCCAATACTGCACGCAGTACTCTAGATGGGGCCTAACCAGTGTCTTGTAAAGAGGGATTATTACCTCCCTCTTACGACTTGTGATACCCCTACTAATACACCCTAACACCCCCCTAGCCTTTCCTACTGCTTTAGAGGTCTGCTTTGATGATTTCAGGTCATCAGTGATGATGATGCCCAAGTCTCTTTCTTCCTTTGTGACTGCTAGCAACCTCCTAGCCTATAGGTGGCTTCAGGGTTTCTCTTCCCTATGTGCATGATCTTGCACTTCTTTGCATTAAATCCCAGTTGCCACTCTTCTGACCATTTTGCTAGTTTATCCAGATCTCTTCTCATTCTGCCCACCCCATCTGGATCATCTACTCTGTTGCAGATCTTGGTGTCATCTGCAAACAGACAAGCCTTACCCTCTAGTCCATCTGCAAGGTCACTGATGAAGATGTTGATGAGGACTGGCCCCAGGACTGATCCCTGAAGTACCCCACTTGTGAGTTGCATCTCTTCTGACTGTGTACCTGTGGTGCAAAATGATGTACTATAAATGCCACATGCCATTTTTATAAGGGGATCCATAAAATGACTATCTTGAAAATCTGAGGTTAAGATGAAGAAAATTATAATTATTAAGAAACTTTGTGTGTACTGCAAGTCTTCGCTCCAGTGGGTATGCTTGTGATCCATGCTAGTGAACTGAGTTTGAGAGCGAGATCAGTGACTCAGCTACATGGGGTGAGGGTGGTGGGATGCTGCTGTTACGTGACACCCCCATGAGCCAGGGAAAGAAAGCTGTATGGATGCCCACATGGAGCCGGGTACCAATAGTGAAGACACGCTTTTCTTGGTGTAGGCCCTGTACCTCCTCACCCTGTGGGTGGCAGAGAATCCTGTGCACTGACTGACAGAAGGACTCTTTGCCTTGTGTGCCTGCATCTCTAGCCACATGGAAGTGCACGGACCAGAGGGCCCTGCACTTCTGCAGCAAACCAGGGAGCCCCATGAATTCTTCACATCAATCTCTTTACTTCTGTATGTGGACTGAGTCTTCCCTTGGTGAAGGCCCAAAGGGCTCTGCACATCTCCATCTGCTCATGCAGGTCCCAAAGGGACCTGCGTGATTGAGGATATCAGTCCCCTGTTTTAATAAAGAAAGGAAAGCCTTTGCATAAAACTTCATTAATGCACCAGATAGGGTTCAAAGGTAATGCCACAAAAGTAGTGAAATGCGGCATTAGGGTTTCCAACCCTAATGCCCACCCCACTGCCAAAGCAGCAAAAGGAAAAAAAAAATATGGGGTTGTGTCTCCAGAGTGTTGGTAAATCAGTGCTGGGGCTTTTCTTGGGGTTGTCCATCCTAATGCCCACCCTGTTCCCTGAATAATCAACATAAGACATAAAGAAAGCTACAGCAGATTGTGTTGGCAACATCTGATGAGACATACATCTCTAACTTTGAAGAAAGCATCACTGTGAGACACTGACTTGAAGCTGTACCTTCTACTTTATACAGGAGGCTATGAGCTAGTAGGGAGGGGGTGAGCATTATGGTTTGCAACCATAAGAAAGACCCCCCCACTGATTCACCAAGATCCTGTAGACCCCAAACCCTAATGTTTTTTCCTTTTCCTGCTTGGGGGGGTTGGTGTTGGGAGTTATGGTTGGAAACCCTCACACCACATTTCCCTGCTTTTTTGGTATTAACTTGAAACCTAATTGGTGCATTAATGAAGTTTCTTGCAAAGAATTAAAAAATATGTATCATAATTAATTGCCACATTTAAAACAGTAATAAAGGTGATTCAGATTCAAGTAACATTTCATAGTGGTCTGTGATAAACTCATAGTTTGTTCAGGGTGTTTGTTTTATAAAAATGCTTTCAACCACCAACTCTCAAAAATCCTGTAACATATATGTACTATGCATTAGACATTTTCATAGAAACATAGACTTTGATGGCAGATAAGGACCAATTGGCCCACCCAGTTTGCCTTTTTCTCTACCTTTTGGATAAGCTGCAGATCCCAGTTAACAAACAGCCAACTTCCTCCTACCCCCCCAATAGAATTGCCTTATGTCTGTCCCATGCATTCTTGAATTTCACCACTGTTTATGACCCCACTACCTCCTCTGGAAGGCTGTTCCAAGTGTCCACCACCCTCTCTGTGAAAAAAACTTCCTCATGTTGCCCCTGAGCCATCCCCCCCCAATCTTCAAATTGTGCCCCATTGTTTTTATACATCTCTTTTTCTGAAAGGTACTACCTTCTTGGACTTTGTTGATTCCCCTGAGATACTTGAATGTTTCTATCATGTCCCCCCGCTCCCTCCTTTCCTCTAGGGTATATGTATTAAGCTCCTTTAGTCTCTCTTCATATGACTTCTGGTACAGACCCTGCACCATTTTAGTTGCCCTCCTCTGGACTGCCTCCATCCTGTCTATGTCCTTGCGGAGATAGGGTCTCCAAAAATGCACACAGTACTCCAGATGGGGTCTCACCAACTGTCTGTACAGAGGGATAACAACTTCCTGTGTTCTACTGGTGATGCCTCTCACTAAGCATCCCAGTATGCCCCAGCCCTCCTTACTGCCCTCTCACATTGCTTGCCTACCTTTAAGTCATCTGATATGACTACCCCCAGGTCCTGTTCCATTTTTGTTGTTGTTAGTACCCCCCATTGTGTACTCTTCCCCAGGGTTTTTGTTTCCCAGGTGCATTACTTATCATTTCTTTTTGCATTGAATCTAAGCTGCCATACTTTTGACCATTCCTCTAACCTTGCCAAGTCCCTTCTCATTCTTTCTATCCCCCCATGTATCAGCCCCGTTGCAGATCTTTGTGTCATCTACAAAGAGGCATACTTTTCCTTCCAGCCCCTCCACAATGTCACCTATAAAGACATTGAAGAGGAGTGGTCCCAGTACTGAAGCCTGCGGTACCCTGCTAGTAGCCCCCCCTTTCCTCAGAGTGGACTCCATTTACTATTACCCTCTGTGTCCTGTTGTCCAGTCAATTTTTTACCCAAGTTACCACCCTGGGACCAACTCCCATGCTGGCTAACTTGTTTATTAATCTTTTGTGTGGGACTGTGTCAAATGCCTTGCTAAAGTCTAGGTAGGCCACATCCACAGCCGCTCCCTGGTCTACTACTTTGGTCACCCAGTCAAAGAAATCTATCAGATTTTCAATCTACTTATTTTTTTTAAGTTTCTACAACAATCAATATTTTGTGAGGCTCTCCCTGCCACCAGCACTCTCACCAAGTGTCAAACAGTTCTACATGGACATAGTCCTATCCCCCTTAACAGGCTGATAACTCTCATATCTTACTACATACCGAGTTTGGTTTAACTTTGGTACTGTGGCCCTAATCTGTTAACAAGAAATAAAAAAAAAATCTTGTAACTTCATGGACTCTGCCCATGTTTGGTACTCATATAAATGAGGTCTAGGAAATAGACTGAAATAGAAACTTACTGTTACAGACTCTCCTGCACAGACATCACTATCCCTGGCATTTCAGTGTCATTGGAGGGATCCTGAAAAATGACATCTTCTTATACACTGGCCCTACATCGGCCACATCATGTGAGATGACATCACCTTGACATGTGCTGTGCTGGACCCAGCGCTAGAGGTTGCTACACAACCATACACAGACCTGAGACCAATCTCGATCTTCAGGTTCAGTGTCACGGCGGTGAGCATTGCAGTACTCAGCTATAAGTATAAGGTGGACAATAATGTACAGCAAAGCATAAAAGATACATCTTTCATCTAACAGCTTGAGTGAAGATCAAATAATTGTACAGCCTGAGTAAGGAACAGATCATTTTAAACACTGCTTCCAAGCAAAATAGCCTCTGCAAGTTAACATGAGATAGAGGTAGTAAACAGAAAACATGGGAAACTTCATTGTATTCCAGATCTCAACTCCAAAAAGGTTCTTTTAATACCAGTTACTGCATTCTAGCAACTTGGTTGGATCAACAGCCTGTCACCACTCTAAAGTTGATCGATACCTATATTTTTATTGTGAATGTGATAGTGAATCCAAATGTGTATGTTACAGTGATCCAACATGTAGCAGAATGTAGGCTGTCAGGCACTGGAGGATTTACTAGTGTTGTAGTCTGCATGAGCGTTAATGAATGGGCCTAAATTCTGTGCAGGGTACATAGATATTGGGGGGGGGGGATGAAATGTAGGTGTGGCACATGTTGCAAGGGGACCATAGTGCTACCATCGTACATGTACACTGGATGACAGTTTATATGTACCAGCATGCCGACCGATTAGTGTCCTTATTCATGCCAATTTCTTAATTGAAAGCATCCATTTCAAAGATCCAGTGCATTTCTGCATGCTCAAGTTCTGTTAAAGTTCCTCCTCTTGTAGGAGGATCAACAATTTCCAGGCCCAAAAGTGGAGGGAGGCTCCTGTATGTCCTGTTGAATTAAAATGTTCCTCTACTGGTGTTTGTGGCTTATTGCGTATATTACTCTTGAATGCACCTTTTGATTTGTTGCAGCATCTTTTCTCTGTAAATGTGATCATGGGAGCATTGTGGAATGTAAATAGCCCCTGCGGATTCGCATGTGATATGCTGTTTGATGACTGCTACTTTGATTGTGAACGGATGTACATACTTTGATTTTTTTTTGCTTGTGTGCCCATATACTGTATGGAATAATGTCCACAAGGAATCGTTCCTGGTCTGAGGGACCCTAGAAGAAGCTGTCCATGTGTGCTTATTTTGTCTTGTGGGTGTTAAGTCTGAACTAATTTATCCTTGATGGTTGCTACTTTCTTAAGTGCCAATAAAGGAGGCTCAATAAAAGCCCTGCATTCTGCAGTCTTTCACAATGCACCAATTAGAGTGAAGAAATTCTTTTAATTGTTGCATTTTTTGTGTCATTTTTTTTAGGGATACTCTCACCAAGTATCCACCCTGGTCACGGCCCCCTGAGGTCCTCCATGTCGGCCGATTCCCCCGGTCACCCCTGGCTTACCCCCCAGAGGATGGGGCCATGGAGCTGGCACCCATATCAGCCACAGTCCTAGTAACTGGTTGGGGGATCGGCAACCTGAGAGGAACCCCCGGAGAGGGCTTCATAGAGGCGGAGTCCCTATATTTTTGTATAGTATATACCCCCTGAAGAGCCAGATGTGCAATGACATCAGTGCACTTACGTGCAGACGTCTGCCGGCTTCTCCCCCCTGTCACATGCACACGCTGTTGGACACCCAGCCTCCGCTGGGTGTCACTGTAGTGGCGCATGTATCCCTCACCCAACCCGAAGGAAGGAGAGCTGTCGTAGGATGCTCAATCCTTCCTTCCCCCTGCCAACCCCCGGTGGCCTGAGTCCGTTCCCGAACCCGGGTCACCGGCGTGGCGCGAGGTGTGGCGTCCCGCGCCTCAACCCTCAGCGCCACTGGGCCGGCTTTTTGTGTCATATTTAATTGCAAACACTATTCTGGTCCATTCTGTTGCATGTCTTGCCTTTTCAAGCCCTGTATGGCTTGTTTCTGAGTTACAATTTTATCTTTTCAGTTGACTCTGAGCAGGATCCACAAACCATAATCTCTTTCTAAGAATCTGGTTTTAGCCTCCTGTATCTCCCTTTCAAAATCTGTTTTCTGACTACAATTGTGTCTGACTCTTAACAAGCATTTGTCAATGCCAAATGTTTCCTTACATGGTTTATGTGGCAGGTGTGTATTGTGTTAGTTGAACTTCTGGTGGGAGGAAAAGCCTGCCTGAACTATGTTTTGACAAGCTGTCATATTTTGGACAGCAGTTGAATACAGAAGTTCGGGTAATAAAAAGGCTATGTTGAAAATGTCAGGTGCAACGCTGGGCCAGTGGCGCTGAGGGTTGAGGTGCTGGGCACCACACCTTGTGCTATGCCAGTGATCCATGTTCAGGAGTGGGTGCAGGCTGCTGGGAGTCAGCAGGGGAGAAGGATCAAACATCCTAGCGGCAGCTGGGGGCTGGCACACCAATGCTGCAGACAGTGAGTCAGAGGCGAGGCAGAAGCCTGATTAGGTGCACGCACTTGAGCATGCCCGGTACCATTGCTGGCATCCTTGCATACTCCCCCCACTGAAGGGGAGAAAGCAGGAGAAAAAAGCTCATGGTGGAAGATGGAGGGAGTGCGCAGGTCCCACCCCCAAATAGTCATAGTGCCGACCCCTGTACTGGATCCAGCCTTGGTGGGGGATGGGCCATCCTGCTGACCCTGCCAGGGGGGTAAGCCCTGGGGGTAGCTGGTTGGCATCGGCTGGTGGATGTCAGGGGGTGGCGCTGGGCTCCCTCCAGATAGAGAGGTCCATGGAGCAGGAGTTCAAGTAATTAAAATAAAAGTGTGAGGTGCAAATATTTAAGATTTCCACAGTTACTGGCATGTGTACTGAAATTGCAGCAAGTGGGCATAACTTTGGCTGGTGGGAGGAAAAGCCTGCCTGAACTATGTTTTGACAAGCTGTCATATTTATGACAGCATTTGAATACAGAAGCTCGGGTAATAAGGTTATGTTGAAAATGTGGGGTGCATCACCGGCTCAGTGGCGCTGAGGGTTGAGGTGCTGGATGCCACACCTCCCACTGTGCTGGTGACCTGTGTTTGGGAGTGAGTGCAGGCCACTGGGGGTCAGCAGAGGAGGAAAAGGATTGAGCATCCCAGAGACAGCTCTCCTTTTCCAGGGAGAGGGGTGACCAGTTATAAGTGCATGGCTGGCCCCTCAGCGTGGCTGGGGGCTGGCACACCGATGCTGCAGACATTGGATCAGAGGTGGGGCAGATGCCTGACAGGGTGCATGCACAAGAGCGTGCACGGCACCATCACCAGCATCTTTGCACACTCTGCCCCTGAAAGGGAGAAACCAGGAGGAAAAAAGCTCACAGTGGAGAAACCAGGAGGAAAAAAAGCTCATGGTGGATGATGGAGCTCACTCGCAAGTCCCACCTCTGAATAGTTATAGTACTGACTACTGTACTGAATCCAGTCTTGGGGTGGGTGGGCCCGATCTTGGGGTGGGATACCCTCTGCCGACCCCGCTGACCCTGCTAGGAGGGTAAGCCCTGGGGGTAGCTGGTCGGCGTTGACTGGTGGATGTTGGGGACAGGGCTGGGGCTCCCTCCAGATAGAGAGGGCCATGGAGCAGGAGTACAAATAATTAAAAAAAAAGATGTAGGGTGCAAATATTTAAAATTTCTACAGTTACTAGTATGCGTACCAAAATTGCAACAAGTGGCCATAACTTTGCCATTTTTTCATATTTTGACCCTAAATGTTGAACATAGTCTTCTTATCACCCCCACCTCATGAAACCTGTAGGTGAACATTTTAAAATCCATGGGAAAACAATATTCCACGTCACAGGTGCAAAAACACATTATGGGCAGGATGTGAAAAATGACAGCTGTACTGGTCATGAGGTGGTGTGATAAAAAGGCTGTACTGAAAATTTGGAGTGAAAATATTGAAAATGACCAAAGTTACATGTGTGCGTAGAAAATTTTGAACAACCAGGTGTAACTCAGCCATTTTTTGGAGTTGTTTTACCAAGTTTTCAACATGGCCTTTTTGGGACCCCTCCTCATGAAGAGTGCCACTGTCATTTCATTCACTTATCCAGATAGGTTATTTTTCATGGTGACTGCGCCATTCTATGCCACAGGTGCGAGAACACATTTCAGGTGGGATGTGAAAAATGACAGCTGTACGGTTCATAAGGAGGTGTGAAAAGATGGCAATGTTGAAAATCTGGATTGAAAATATTGAAATTGGTGAAGTCAGGAGCGTGCATAGCAACTGCACAATGCACACTCCTAATGCAGTCCTTTTTTAGAATTTTTTCACCAAATTTGCAACATGGGCTTTTTGGGACCCCACCTCATGGACACTGTCACTGTCATTTCGTTAATCGGTCCTGAAAGGTGATTCCACACAGTGACTGCAAAATCACTTCTCGGGACCAAGTAATGAAATGACAGTGACAGTGTTCATGAGGTGGGGTCCCAAGAATACCACGTTGAAAATTTGGGGCCACAATTCCTAAAAATGGTTGAGATATCAACCTAAGTTGAAAACCCAATTGGCTGCCATTATACGGTGCTTACCTTTGATTCTTCAGTTTGCCAGTCAGCTTTGAAGAGTGCAGACATGTTCCAGTCCTCAGAAGATGACAGTGCTGACCTCAGGAGGAAATATGGGGTAAGAAGGGAGTGTGGGGAGGTGGGTGCTCAGTGGGAGGGTGGTGATAGGGGAGCGGAGACTGGGGAAACATAGAAACATAGAAGTTGACGGCAGATAAGGACCGCAAGGCCCATCCAGTCTGCCCATTTCTTTTTCTACCTTATAAATGTGCCATCGGCCTTTGCTCTGTCAGTGGCCTATCTATTCATAGTCATTTGTATTGCTCCCTTATGCCTATCCCATGCCTGTTTGAAGCCCTGCACTGTATTCATAGCCATCACTTCTTGTGGTAAGCCATTCCATGCATCCACCACCCTTTCTGTGAAAAAGAATTTCCTCACATTCCCCCTTAATCAGCCCCCCTCTAATCTCATGCTGTGTCCTCTTGTCCTGCTATTTTTCTTATATTTAAACATGTTAGACTCTTTCACCTTGTTAATGCCCTTAAGGTGTTTGAATGCCTCGATCATATCACCTCTCTCCTCCTTTGCTCAAGGTATACATATTGAGCTCTGTTAATCTGTCCTCATATGTCTTCTGATGCAGTCCCTGCACCATTTTGCTGCCCTTCTCTGGACTGCCTCAATTTGGTTAATGTCCTTGTGAAGGTGTGGCCTCCAATACTGCATGCAGTACTCCAGATGGGGCCTAACCAGTGTCTTGTAAAGAGGGATTATTACCTCCCTCTTATGACTTGTGATACCCCTACTAATACACCCTAACACCCCCCAGCCTTACTACTGCTTTAGAGGTCTGCTTGGATGATTTCAGGTCATCAGTGATGATGATGCCCAAGTCTCTTTCTTCCTTTGTGACTGCTAGCAACTCCCCTCCCAGCCTATAGGTGGCTTCAGGGTTTCTCTTCCCTATGTGCATGATTTTGCACTTCTTTGCATTAAATCCCAGTTGCCACTCTTCTGACCATTTTGCTAGTTTATCCAGATCTCTTCTCATTCTGCCCACCCCATCTGGATCATCTACTCTGTTGCAGATCTTGGTGTCATCTGCAAACAGATAAGCCTTACCCTCTAGTCCATCTGCAAGATCACTAATGAAGATGTTGACGAGGACTGGCCCCAGGACTGATCCCTGAGGTACCCCACTTGTGACTTGCATCTCTTCTGACTGTATACCATTTACCACCACTCTCTGTTTTCTGCCTGTCAACCAGTTTGCTACCCAGTTGACCAACTTCTGACCCACCCTGAGCCTACCCAGCTTATTTATCAATCTTCTATGTGGAACAGTGTCAAAAGCTTTGCTGAAGTCAAGGTAGGCGACATCAACTGCTCCCCCTTGGTCCACCACTCTGGTTACCCAGTCAAAGAAACCTATGAGATTAGTTTGACAGGACCTTCCTTTTGCAAACCCATGCTGTCTTGGTTCCTGTGCCCCTATGGATTCCAGGTGTTGCACTATCCTTTCCTTAAGGAGTGCCTCCATAATCTTGCCCACTACTGAGGTAAGACTGACTGGTCTGTAGTTCCCCGTCTCCTCCCTGATACCACTCTTGTGGAGTGGGATCACATGAGCCCTTCTCCAGTCTTCTGGGACCTCTCCTGCGCTCACAGACTCACTAAACAATTCTGCTAATGGCTCTGCTAGTTCCACCTTTAGCTCCTTAAGTACCCTGGGATGTATGCCATCAGGTCCCATTGCCTTATCCACCCTGAGCTTAGCAAGCTCTTGTAGGACCCTTTCTTTTGTGAAGGGAGTAGTGCTCACCTCCCTCCCCCCTGTGTCCATGATACTGAGCTGTGGGCCCTGCCCTACCTTCTCTTCAGTAAATTCTGAGCAAAAGTATCTATTTAGGATAGATGCCTTTACAGGGTCCTCCTCCTCACATGCTCCCTTTTGTAAGAGATGTAAGAGATGATGAGGGACCATTTTCTTTTTTATAGGTTAAAAAAAGAGGTCGGGGACCGGTTTTCTTTGTTTATGGGTACAAAAAAAAAAAGAAATTTATGCACACTGGGGTGGACTCCCAGTGTGCCACATGAGTTGGGGGGGTACATGATGCCTGCATGGGAATGGAGAACGGAGGGTGCAGGGTAGACAGCACACAGTGGGATGGAATGGGAGGGTTAGCATTTCATTTATTTGCTCCGTAAGTGCCTCCGGACCCCCTTTTATTAATATTTAACTTGGGGCCAGGGCACACACAAATAGGACTGCTGGCAGCAGCACAGAGTGACTTTCACTGTCAAGTGCCACAGCACTCCTTCAGTGTGTGAGTGGGAGAGGGGGAGGAGCCAACCACAGCAGCTCACCCAGGAGCTGCATGGTGATTGAGAACCAGCCACAGCATGCGACTGTTCTTTTACTTTTTTTCTTCTCTGCCGGTCCCCTTTAGCAAAACCAGGGATGATGAGACCAGCAGGAGCACTCAAGGCCCTCTGAATATGGGGAGCAAGGCAGCTCAAATGGAGGTGGGATCTGGTAAGCCACCAATCATGTGTGTGTGTGTGTGGGGGTTACAGTTAGATGCCTGGGGCTGGGACAGGAGCAGGGAGGACAGCAGCAGTGGGAGGCAGCAGGAGGGTTTAATGAAAGATGCTGGGCCAGTGGGGGAATACAGGGTGTGTGTGGGGCAGGCTGCAACAGTGGGTGGGAGCATGAGGGTCTGCAGACTTGCAATGCCAGCTACACAAACAAGAGGAATGAAGCACACTCTCTCACTGGTGCGGTTCATTTCTCTCAAGTGCGAGCTGGCTCCCTGCTGTGAAATTCCAATGGCCGTCACTATCAGCTTCAGTGGTCATTGGTGTGTCAAGGTCGAACCCACTGTACAGTGCTCTGCATTGGACTCTCTCAGACACACCTCTGAAATGCAGTACTGTCCCAACGTGTTTCTTGTGCAAGCACAAGGAAACACAAAAACTGTGACTATGGTATAAGTTCAATGAGACTTCTAGAATGGTAGCTGTTAGCCTAAAAATGGGTTTCCAGACTGTTGGCTTCCTAAATAAAATGGTGTCAAATCCAATATCATTAAATCTAATTGTCATATATGTAACTGGGTGATAAATCACCCTCTTAGGTTCTTGGTGGAACGGCACAAAAGGAAGAGACAACAGACCAATGGTACTCATGTATTAAATTAAATGTATTTCAGGTCAGTAATACAGACTTGCTACTATTACAGTGTGAACCACTGGAAGAACACCAGTTTTCCTTACTTAGGCAATGCAGAAGTTTATCTCTTCTCAGAGAAGCTATGTGTTACAAAGGGCCTTATACCCTGATAATCGCTATGGCAACAGCTAAGGAAGATACATAAAATATGTATAATTGGACAAAAACAGGTGGTCTGAGTAGCTATCCTAACTAGTATGAAAAGTTGCATAGCTTGCGAAAAGATAACAATACAATAAGACCTCTATAATATAAGGCCAGTTGTAGTGGTGTACAATTACTAAAGATGGCACTGTTGCCATACATATGAAAATACAGAAAGAATAGAGCAAAAGGCATTCCTCATGGCTAATATGTATATATCAGTGAAGCATAATATGTATCAGTAAAACATAACAGAACACAGATTCTGACACTTAAGCTTATATGACGTGTCTTCGCCCTAAGGTTAGTACATATACCTACATAAGTTGCTGCCTGCGAGATGAGGGCATCATCAGGGGTGCTGGACCATGGATAACTTCCCCCTCCCTTGTTGCATTCAAAAGAAAAGCAACAACCACAGGAAAGTAGTGGGAAGGAGCTACAGAAGCCATTGCTTACAAGCCCAAGGCATGAGCCTTGTAAAGGAAATCGAGTTGTTCATGATGTTGTCTAAGAGTACGCCGCAGCCAGCAAAGGGTTAGTATCAGAAAAACAATTAAAAATGCTTGGATAATAACAAAAGCTTTGAAGGTTAATTCTAACCAAGTATTGGATAGAGCAGTGCTTAAATCACCATCATGAATAAGAGCATTATGAGCATCACCAGCTTTAGAAATAGCATTGCTAATATAGATAAGATGTGAATTCTTTCTAGCTAAAAGGGATTTCAAAGAAAGTGTCTACGGATCAATGTGAACATTGAAAACAGGCAAATATTGAGATGAGGCAAGCAAGTATTGCAGATCAGTATCAATAACATCTGGTTCAGAAAGAGGAAAAGGAGTGATCACAGTGTGACCAATGACTGGTTTCTGCTGTGAAGTAAAACAGAAGTTACGAAAATTAATAGAACAAGTTTTGGCACCATAAGCAAAGGAATAATGATTTGTCACTGTCACAAACCCACTCAGCAGGTCAGGCCCTCTGCTCCCACACTGCCAACCTCCAAGCGCAGTCTTGTGAACAGGAAACAGAAACAGGGTAACCCTCCTGTCTGTTTTGTGGGTTCAAATCAACTTTGGTCTCAAGTCTTGGAGGGATTCAAATTGTGAACCTCTTGCTAGCATATCCAATGTACAGGCTCAGATAATTCTGCTCTTCGGGGGGGGGGGGTCCAGATATCTTTTGCCTATGGACACCTAACCAGGTATACAAAAGGAACCCTTAAAACTCTATTAAAGACCTCAGAATAAACTTTTACCTTTTCCCAGTTTGGTAAACCAGTAAGCTTTGTACAGTGTCAACTTTAACCATATATGCTTCCCTTGTCAAAGAAAAAGAATTTCAAAGGCACAAGTAGTCACTAAAGTAGAGGTTTACTTAAAAATAGATAAAAAAAATGTCAAATGTAAACACAGAACCATATATCACAAAAACATACAATAATTTAAAAGAACAAGGATTAAAAAAAGTGCAAAATTCCTACCACCAGACAATTAGACTTATATACCTAATGTATCTCTTCTAATAGTGCTGATAGACAGATGTTGTCAAGAGAGTCCAAACATGTGTCTTTACAGGTCACTCACAGCATAATTAAAAACACTGTCTTGAGCCTGCCTTCTCCATGATGTCACCCAGCTCCTCCTCTGTTTATTAAAAATTATACAATCAGGATGTCTATCCAGCAGGAAGTAAATTAATAAAGGTGACGTCAGTAAAACTCATGTCCCCACATGATTTTCTTTAAATAACATCCCCGCTTTGATCTCAAGTAGCTCTTCTTCCCAGGACACATCAAAGAATCTTTTATGACTTCACACTAAAGTGTCAAAACCTGCTCTCTTCCTCTAGATGTTATAAAAGTTTATGATTTCCCATCCTAGCAGCTGGCAAGCTACAAATAAGCTAGATAAACAGGAGATCTTTAATTTAAGCCTCTTCTATCCTGTAGTATTTCTTGGCCTTCCAGGTAACACCTTGTAGCCAAAACCTGGGGGAAGGGGGTGTTATTCCACAGGCTGATTCAGCATGTCTCATGAGAGACACTCAATAACACATTTTTATATTACAAAAATCATAGATTAATCAGAATCAGCTGTACAAGTGTCACAATCCTCCCTACCTAGACTAAATTTGGGGGGGGGGTCTATCCCCTGCATGGGATAAGCTTCCCAAATCAGTTCACTCCTCGTAGATGCAAGACAAGCCATCTGAGTTCTGATTTTTGGCTCCAGCCCTATGTAATATTGTCATATCATACCCTTGCAAAGCAAGACTCCGTCTTAGCAATCTACCATTGTTTTTCCCCATCTGCGACAGCCAAACCAGGGGGTTGTGGTCAGTCTGTACCACAAAATGCTGCCCATACAAGTATGGCTCTAATTTCTTTAGGGCCCACACTATGGCAAGACACTCTTTTTCCACAGTGGAGTATGCCTGCTCCCTGGGAAGTAACTTTTTACTCAGGTATGCTACAGGGTGATCTTTCCCTTGACTAGATATCTGACTCAGTACTGTCCTAATACCCATGTCTGAGGTGTCAGTCTGAACTATGAAGGGTCTGCTATAGTCAGGACTTGTCAGAACAGGAGCACTGCACAGTGCCTCCTTCAATCTGGTAAAGGCTTTCTCACAGGCTGGGTCCCAGGTAATTTTCTTTGGCATTCTTTACCAGGTCAGATAGGGGAGCAGCCAGGCCACTGTAATTAGGTACGCATTTTCTATAGTACCTTGCTGTCCCAAGAAAACTCCTGACCTGCTTCTGCATTTCTGGCCTGGGCCACACCTGAATTACCTCTATTTTTCTTTTGTTAGGATGGAGCTGTCCCCGGCCTACCACATGCCCGAGGTATGCCACTTCTCCCATGGCCACCTGGCACTTCCCGGCTTTGACAGTGAGCCCAGCCCTCTGTATCCTGCCCAGTACTTCCTTAAGGTGGGACAGGTGTTCCTCCCAGCTGGTACTAAAGATGGCAATGTCATCCAGGTATGCCACGGCGTACTCCTCAGCACCATTTAACACCTGGTTCACCAACCTTTGGAAAGTGGCCGAGGCGTTCTTCATTCCGAAAGGCATTATTTTAAATTGAAATAAGCCTATCGGAGTGATGAAAGCCGACCTCTCCCTAGCTCTGTCCATCAACTCTACCTGCCAATGCCCCTTTGTCAGGTCAATAATTGTAAGGTAGGTCGCCCCTTCCAACTTGTCCAGGAGTTTGTCCATCCGGGACATCGGGTGGGCATCTGACTTTGTGACTGCATTCCATCCACGATAGTCCACACAGAAATGAGTGGAGCCATCTGGCTTAGGCACAAGGACTACAGGTGAGGCCCAAGGGCTGTGGCATCTCTGGATTACCCCTAAATCCAGCATCTCCTCCACTTACCTCTTAATGTCCTTTTGGACAGCCTCTGACACCTGATATGCTGTCCACCGTATGGGTGCCTGTGTCCCTGTCTCCACATCATGAGTCGCTAAGGGGGTTAGTCCAGGCTTGGAGCTAAACAATGGGGCAAAGTCTGCTAAAACCTCCCTTACTTCCTGGATCTTGTCCAGGGTCTGCTGGGGAGACAATTTAACTGCCTCCACAGAGGACTCCCGCTTACTTTCTTCCAGCAAGTCCAGAAGGGGGTATCCTTCATCCGTCCCCTTCCCAGGACTACACACTGCAAACACCGTCAGCCCTATTTGCATATGGCTTCATCATGTTGACATGGTACATCCTTTCTGTCTGTCTTCGGTCAGGTAACTCTACAATATAGTTCACGTTTACCTTCCTAACCACTTTGTATGGTCCTGCCCAGTCAGCCTGCAGCTTGTCTTTCTGGACCGGAATAAGGACCATGAGTTCCTGACCCACCATGTATGAGCGAGCTCTGGCTCTGCGGTCGTCCCACACTTTTTGTTTCTGTTGGCAGCTGCCAGGATGCTCTGGGCTGTCCCCATAAGCTCCTTCAGCCTTTCCCTAAACTTAAGGACGTAATTAACTATGGGAGTTCCCTGAGTGGCATGCTTGCCTTCCCAGTCCTCCTGCATCAAGTCTAGGGGCCCACATACCCGGCGTCCATATAAGAGTTTGAAGGGGGAAAATCCTGTCGACTCTTGGGGCACCTCCCTGTATGCAAACAACAGGTGGGGAAGGTATTTTTCCCAGTCCCTCCCATGCTGTTCAGCAAATGCCCAGAGCATTGACTTCAGGGTATCATTGAATCTTTCCACAAGCCCATTGGCTTGTGGGTGATATGGTGTCATGCATCTCTGCACCACCCCACACTTCTCCCATAAACATTTCATCAGGTCCGACATGCAGGAACCCCCTTGATTGGTGATAAGCTCCTGCAGAAACCCAACATGGTAGAAAATCCCAAGAAAGGCATCTGCCACTTTGTCTGTCCTCAGTGAGGATAGGGCGATTGCCTCTGGGTGCCAGGTGGCATAAATCCACCACAGTCAGGATGAATCTCTTCCCTGAGGAGCTTGGGGTATTTAAAGGCCCCACAATATCCATTCCCACCGTCTGGAATGGCTCATCCACTATGGGCAATGGAATCAGGGTGGCTTGGATTTTCTTGCCCACTTTCCCTATTTCTTGGCACCGGTGACAAGACCTGCAATACTCCTTCACCTGCTGTGTGAAGTTAGGCCAATAGAAATTCTGGGCCAACTGCTGCGTAGTGCGTGCAATTCCCAGATGACCAGATAAGGGAATATCATGTGCAATCTTGAGCAACTGCTCACAATACCCCTTGGGAATGACAAGCTGCCTGCCTAGCACCATTCCCTCTGTCTGCACAGCCCGAGTATACATCAGTCCATTTTCCCAATAAACCTTATGTCTGCCGTAACCTCCCTGTGCCCTGTCAGAGTCTGCCAAAGCCCTCATCTTCTCTAGACTAGGGTCACTTCTCTGAGCACCTGCAAACCCCTCACACATTCCCAAGGCATGGGACAGGTCCCCTTCAGTCACTAAACTAGAGCCCCTAGCACTAGTGTCAGGGCACTCAGGATCACTGTCAATCCCAACCCTCTGACAATGGGTCACCCTTCCCTCTTTGGAGTAACCCTCTGTAGCTGTGTGGTTACTTGCTACTGGGGACATTTCTACCCCCTTTTCATTAATCTCCATATCAGGAGATACAGGCTGGGGAACCAGCCTCTCAGTGGTTTCCACAATGGCTTCTGTGGGGTTCAGGGAACTACAATTTTCCCTTGCCACTTGGCTACGGGTAACTGCACACACCATCTCCTGTTTGAGATTGTTGCCCAGGATCAAATCCACTGCTAAGGTTTGGGCTACAGCTACCTGTTGCACAGTTCCCCCTGTTTCAGCCCAGTCTAGGAGAACACTAGTGAGGGGCAATGTTTTCTCTTCACCAGTAAAGTCCTGTACAGTGACATATTTATTGGCTATAAGCTGACCCGGCTCTACTAGATCCCCTTTTACCAATGTCAGGGATGCCCCTGTGTCCCTTAACCATTGTGTCTGTACACCATTTACCATGACTGGGTGCATGTGTTCCCTCATGTTCACAGGCATGCTTCCAGGGACACACAAACAACCCACTTCTTTCCTAGCCCCCTGTTGTGCATTGCTCACCTTTTTGGGACACTGTCTGGCAATATGTCCAGTTTCTTTACACAACTAATATTCATTTCTTTTCTCAGAGAAATCATTTCTCCGAAACCTGGGCCTAACTGGTTTCGGTGGAGGCAGTGAGGGTTTTAGCTGCCCTGAAGGCACGCTTTTCCCTTTCTCACTGCCACACCCACCCCATTCGTTCTCAGAGCAGGTCTGCTCTTGGCATAGCAGTCCGAGAGTTCAGCAGCCTCCTGCACTGTTTTGGGATCTCGATCCTTGAGACAGGTTTTCTGCTCTGCTGGGCATGCCCAGAAAAACTGTTCTAGCAGAATCACATTTTCAATTTTATTAACAGAGTTTGCTCCAATTCCTTCCTACCAATGTTTTAAAAACTGACGTTGTTTCATGGCTAGCTCCTCGTAACTCATGTCAGGGCTTCTCCTGAGCTTACAGAATTTAACTCTGTATGATTCAGCAGTTAATTCAAATTTCTTTAACAGTGCAGCTTCAAGTTTGCTGTAATCATCACTGTCCTCATTGTCCATTTGACCCAATGCATCCCGAGCTTTCCCAGTAAGTAGTGGGGATAGCTGGAAGCTCCAAGACTCCCTAGAAAGTTTAGTCTGAATACAAACTTTTTAAAAAGAATTTAAAAAGGCATCCATATCCTCCCCATTTTTAAATTCAGCTATCAATTTGGAATTCAATTTGTAACCCAGTCCTGTAGTCCCAATTAAACCCAAGCCATTTACCTGCTCTGGTGCTGCTGGTTGGAGTCGTAGCTTCTCCAGTTCATGTTGCCTCTGGCACTCACACTCCTCATGGTCTGTGTCTCTCTGTTCTCACTCTGCCTCTCGGTGTTCTTGCTCTGCCTCTCGGTCCACCTCCTGCTGTTCATGGTCCCTCTCCCTCTGGAACTCCAGCTCCATTCTGCACAACTCAATTTGCAGCCTGAGTACTTCTCGATCCAGGATACTGGTGACCTTCCCCTGCTGCTATGGCCCTTCACTGATAGTGGCCCTGTTGCCCTCCTCATCAGATCTGGACACTGCATTGACCACTAGCCCTGCCACACTCAAGGTTCGGTCCTTTTCAGTCACTGTCTGTGACTTGATGCTCTTGGTATCTGCTACCATCAAGGCATCTACAAGGTTCTGTTTGCTGGCTTTCACCTTGAACGGGACTCCTCTGTCCCCGGACAGCTGCTTTAAGTAGTCTACAGTGCACCTGTTGTAGTTGGAAGCCATCTTCTTCCCTAACTATGGCTACTCTGACTTGCACTTTAGAAAAAAAAATGGGTAGGAAATTGTCTGTAAGCCAAGTGATATAGTTCTGTCTCCTTTTTTAAAAATAAATCACTGCCTTTTTCTTTATTTGCAAGTGAGCTGATGTCTCAAGCTGACACACTGAGCAATAAAAGCGTGTAATACCAAAATTATCGCACTGCTGCCAACCAATCTGTCACAAACCCCCTCAGCAGGTCAGGCCCTCTGCTCCCACAGTGCCAACCTCTGAGCGCAGTCTTGCGAACAGGAAACAGAAACAGGGTAACCCTCCTGTCTGTTTTGTGGGTTCAAATCATCTTTGGTCTCAAGTCTTGGAGGGATTCAAACAGTGAACCTCTTGCTAGCGTACCCAATGTACAGGCTCAGATAATTCTGCTCTTCGGGGGGGGCCAGATATCTTTTGCCTATGGGCACCTAACCAGGCATACAAAATGAACCCTTAAAACTCTATTAAAGACCTCAGAATAAACTCATACCTTTTCTCAGTTTGGCAAAACCAGTAAGCTTTGTACAGTGTCAACTTTAGCCATGTATGCTTTACTTGTCAAGAAAAAGAATTTCAAAGGCATACCAAGTGGTATCTAAAAAATGTAAAATGTAAATACAGAAACATATATCACAAAAACATACAATCATTTAAAAGAACAAGGGTTAAAAAAAGTGCAAAATTCCTACCACCAGACAATTAGACTTGTATATCTAATATATCTCTTCTAATAGTGCTGATAGACAGATGTTGTTGTCAAGAGAGTCCAAATTTGTGTGCCTTTACAGGTCACTCACGGCATAATTAAAAACACTGTCTTGAGCCTGCCTTCTCCATGATGTCACCCAGCTCCTCCTCTGTTTATTAAAAATTATACAATCAGGATGTCTATCCAGCAGGAGGTAACTTAATAAAGGTGACCTCAACAAAACTCATGTCCCCACATGACTTTCTTTAAATAACATCCCCGCTTTGATCTCAAGTAGTTCTTCCCAGGGCACATCAAAGAATCTTTTATGACTTCACACTAAAGCATCATAACCCGCTCTCTTCCTCTAGACATTATAAAAGTTTATGATTTCCCATCCTAGCAACTGGCAAGCTAAAAATAAGCTAGATAAACAGGAGATCCTTAATTTAGGTCTCTTCTAGCCTGTGATTATGTCTTGGCCTTCCAGGTAACACCTAGTAGCCAAAACCTGGGGGGGGGGTGTCATTCCACAGGCTGATTCAGCATGTCTCCTGAGAGACACTCAATAACACATTTTTATATTACAAAAATCATAGGTTAATCAGAACCAGCTGTACAAGCATCACAGTCACTACACAGCACTGCCCATCGGAATTGTAGGTAACTCATTCAGTTGGCACTCTCCATTGTTATAGACATGTAGGACAAGTAAATGACTGGTTGGTGAACCATGATGTGAAATGATGTACCTCCTCTAGGTACCTTCTGGATGCAGCTGTTTCGGTGTTGGGCGCTGAAGATGCAGCTTGCGAAGATTGTTTCGTCAGGTTAGATGGCAGATCATCACCCAAGGAAAATGACCAATCCAGATGTTCTGGAGAGTAGCCCCAAACAGGTTTAACAATGTCAAATATGTCACAGTGGCACAGGTAATAATATCCCTTCTTGGAGCAGCAGTTGGTATGTGGTGCGACACAAGCTTGTAGGACAGGATGGTAGACTAGCAAAGAAGGCAAGTCAGTTTGTTCTTGGTAAATGTTCTCATCAAGATGTCAAATGGAATTAATAGCAGCCAGTTTGTCAAAGACAGAAGTTTGTGGATCAAAGCGAGGTAGTGACACAGTGAAAGTAATGAACACGTTGTCATGGATTGAATAGCATTTGGTAAAACAGTATGGTGCTTAATTTGGATAATGTGAAACATACCCAAGATTCCTAGCAGTAGGCAAATAAATATTGACAGAGTTTGACATAAACAATGTAATGCATGCAGTAGATTTGCAGTGAGGACAATATTATTTAGACATTCTCCTATCATGAATAATATCTGCAATGCGTCCTGTTTCTAAGTCCCTGAAGAGATTGTTAACAGTGGCAATTACATAAAAACCAAAAGCAGAGCATAAATGTTCATAGGCAATATATTGCTTGTCTGCCTCCTTGTTATTTTGAAAACTTAATTCATTAATTTTGTTTCTAGTGTCGTTGAACCCTTTAGTGATTTCCTGCATGTTATAAACAGTAAAATGCTCTTCCTTACTTAAACATGTACACCATGTAACAGTGGTGGTATCATATCATTTTTAATAGCTTGTTGAAATTTAAGTGTTTGTACTTTAATAGCAGCTATATCTGCTCTATTCCAGATCAACATTCCTGAACCAGAAAGTCCAGAGATGGTGCCTGCTGCACCGGTAACATCTGCAGTATCACGCCTAGTGTGTGGTGTACTTTTAGCATTAGGTGTGGGTCTAAAAACTCCTAAGTGTTCAGTGGCATGAGGTCCACTAACTGGATCATTTGTGTGAGTTTGGTAAGCAGGTACAATGTCTAGAAGCATCATACTAAAACATTTAGAAGTGTTGGTCGTGTGATATAAACCAAACTCGGCCATATTCCAATGTGTAGGATTAAAAAAACTGGAACATACATAAATTGTAGGTTGTTAATCAAAGCTCCTGAAAAGGAAGTGGCAGTCAGACCCCTAGGAGGACCAGGGGGCTCCTGAGAAGGACATTCAGTCAGTTCTTCTTCAGTGGGTGGGACCACAGAAAGGAATATAGCTTCAGTAGCCATATAGTTGTGAAGACAGAAAGCGTGTGACTCCTCAGAGGTGAGGTGATCAAAAAAGGTAGGATCTATCAGAGCAATTAAGTTGTATAGACCAGTATGTCTACAAGCAGCTTGTCGAGTGTACCATTCGGTTCAATCCCTGTATTGGGCCATCTGTGAAAAATTCCTTTAGAAAAATGTGCTACAGGAAGTGCGTAACCATTAAAATTAGTTTCCCATTGTATCTGCAATGTGGATTTGTCTGGGACAACAACCATGGCATTAAGATAAGCATCTGAGCCTTCCATAACAGTAATCAATTTGTTGGGGAGATCTATATGCACTCCCTTGGGGCTGGAGATGGGTGTCTCTCTAGCTGAATGTTCATATTTGTCAAGCAAATGTGCTATACGTTGTCTGTGTTCAGTCGAAAGGGGTTTGTCTTGAGAGTAAGTCAAAGAAAGTAGTCCCACCAGGATAAGGAGGTGCAAGATAGCCATCTTGTTAGTATATCTGAAAGAAACAGAAAAGGGTTGTTAAGTGAGGGGTACTATTCTGCCCTAAGAGGGTTGGGAAAAGTAATCAGTCACCTTTATGCAGCTTGAGCTGATTAGCATGGAACCACTTGTCAGTGGTCTGTTTCTGATGCTGAACTCTCACCTGATAAACAGCAGGGCTGAGTTTGTTGACAATGGGGTATGGGCCTTTCCATTTGCTGGTAAATGAGTGAGCCGATGGTCTGTATTGGAGAAGCATGACTTGATCTCCAACTTGCCAGTCAACTTCTTTGGCATGCTTATCAAAATGGGTTATTGCTTGTTGTGCCTTACCCATATGATTTGCAGAGAACAAGCATGTTTTCATGATATCATCACAAAGTTTTCCAACATATTTGTCCACAGATACCCTATCTGCTGTAGGGGTGTGGAGATCAATCAACAGATGCTCGGGTAATCTCGTGAACCTACCAGTCATAACCTCATATGGTGTGTACTGAGTAGTTGTCACAGGAGTGCCCCTGATTGCCATCAGCAGTAGTGGCACGAGGGAATCCCAATCCTTGGGATTGCCATTGATGAATCTGCATAACATCTGTTTGATTCTTCTATTTGTTCTTTCTACCTGACCTGAGGATTGAGGATGATATAGGATATGGAATTTCTGATCTACTCCAAGCATTTACAGTGTTTCCTTCATCAGCTCAGCTGTAAAACTGGTTCCCTGGTCTGAGTCTACCTTAAGGGGTAGGCCCCACCTAGAGAACAATTGCTCTACCAGGATCTTGTCAGTTGTCTTTGCTGTGTTATTCTGAGTAGGGAATGCCTCAACCCACTTAGAAAACAAATCTGTGACAAGAAGTGCATACTTGTTCTTGCTGGAGTTAGTCAAGGGGCAATGAAATCGATTTGTATTGCATTCTATGGTTCAGATTGCCTTTGTGACAGTAATTTGGCATTTCTTTTTACCAAAATTGGATTGTTCTGGGCACACACTATGCAGTTATCCACATAGTGTTCCACGTCCTTCATCATACCAGGCCACCAGACGACAGTTTTAAGTCTCTGGATGGTGTTTTTCTGCCCCCTGGTGTCCACCAGTGGGGGTGTCATAAACCATATGGATGAACTTGGCTCATAAGGATTGTGGTACAACCCACAGTTTGTGGCCTGTATCTTCCTTCCTATACCAGAATAGTTTCTGATGAGATACAGTAGGTGTATGTTGTCAGAATGTCTCTTGTATGGACTACCAGTAGGTAGTTCCTATTCAATCCGTTTGTCTAGGTATTTGAACACATCTTTTAATTCTGGGTCGGATTTCTGTGCAGCAGAAAGGTCCAGTGGTGATTCTGGTTGCGGTTTCAATGGTAGTGTGTATCCTACCACAATCGTGTTTGTTGATGGCAAACACGTCAAGGCGTTTTTGCAGCAAAGGTGCAAGCTCTGAAAACAGGTCATGATTTTTGAACAAGGCCATGACGTCATACTCTTTGCTGTTATGGGAGATAGCTGCTGCCAAGTGTGAGTCTGGGATGGAAACAGCATGACATTGTCCTTTGATTTGAATGAGTAGCCTATTGGCTAGGTCCACTACACAGCCATGTAATGCTAAGAAATCAATACTCAGTATGCTGGGATGATGATGTAAAACCATAAGGTCAAAAGCAAAATTAGTCCTGAGGTGACCTACTACCACAGGTAGAGGAATAGATCAGTAGGTGTGTAGCTGGGTACCATCTACACTCTGTGCACTGGTCTTCCAGCTGGTAGACCAGTCAGATGAGGATGGGTCCTCATCATGGAGGACTGACATGGCTGCTCCAGTGTCTAGAAGCATGGTGAGTTGGCGTCCCCTGACCGTGGCTTTACACAAGGCTGTCCATTTCTGTCAACAATCAGGTTACTCACAATCCAGACCAGGGCCTGTAATTGTCAATCTGTGCATTCAGGATCAGCATCATCTTCCTGTTCCTGAAATCAAAGGCCTGCAGGATCTTCTAAGCCAATGGTTCTCAGTCTTTGACATAGTGAGCCTCCCCCAAGCCATGGAAAAGATCTTGAGCCTCCCCAAAATATTGAAATAATCTTGGGCCTCCCATAGAAAAGTAGCATACATTGCACAGTTCATCAGGAATAAAGGGAAACTCCTTTGAATAGTTGGTTCTCACTTTCTTCAGCTTATTGACCACCCCCCCGTCAGCCTACTTGCTCTACTATTTTGATTCCTGAACTGTTGTTACCCTTGTTGCAATACCTATGGTCAGACTGCTTTCTCATTCTGTTTACCTTCTATCTGGAATAACCTTCCTACCCACCTCCATCTCTCTCCCCTCTTATTCTGCTCTTAAGCAACCTCAGGGATCTTTTGCTTTCTCCTGCTCTTGCTCCTAGTACCTTCTCTGCTAAAGCTCTTGTATATGGGTTGTTATTGGGCTGTTCTGCCACAAGCCTAATTGGTCAATTGTTGCCTCTCATTATTTGTTTGTGGTTCTTATTTGTTTGCACTATTGTTCATTTTGTATTGCTTGACTGCTTTGCAGCTACCTTTGGAATTGTATTCACTTGCTACCCTTCCTCGAGTGTACCTATAATAAGCCTTATCTCAGTGAACCTTTCCTGGTAACCAATATGTGAATAAATACATAAATTGCCCTGTTATCCTCTTTCAGTTTGCCTCATCCCGTCACACAAAATATCTTAAACTCAAAATTCAAATACACTACTTTTTCAGGCTTGCTTGAGCCTCCCCTGGAACAGGTTGGGGCCTCCCCAAGGAGGCTGGCCTCACCATTTGAGAAACCCTGTTCTAAGCCTTCTGTATATCTTGCAGTGGGTACAAGTGTACTTGTGACTTCACAGACACAGTGATGGCCTGCATGGGTGGTTCTGCCTTTGATGTCACAATGGCCTGGCCAGTAACTGAGGCAACCTCTCCTCAGCTGCATGATAGCTCGACAGCTGGGGCTAGGGCATCTGTAGTTCATGTAGCTGTAGCTCCCCTCTCAGCATGAATCTTCTCCAACAGCTTGCGGATGGTTTTGTTCTCTTCTCTGATTTGGTGATAGCTTGGACCATTTCAGTATTGGTTCTGTCTATTTTGTTGGGAGTTTGGGTTTTTCCAACTACCCCTATTGGCTCTATTGTTCCAGTTATTTCTGTAGTTCTGGTCCCCCCAGTATGACTGTTTGTCATCAGAAGGGGTATAATTTTTCTGGTTGTTTCCCTCCACCATGTAGTGGGTGGGAGCATCAGGGGTAGTCTGTACTGCAGCTACCTTGTTGTATTTGCCAGAAGAAAGGGTGCAGAGGTAGATCTGATAAGCCCTCTCAGTCTTAGTGAGGACATCCTGAAACTTGTCAGTGTCTGGGAAAATATTGAGTTTGACCTTTTCTAGCAAGGCCAGATACATATTCTGGATGTACAGATCCTTGCTCTCAATTTGATCTATGTCAGATTGTTCATCTACTAGGGCTTTGCCAGTTTTGTACGCAAGCCACAACCATTGGTGGTAGGCAGCTAGGCTTTCCTTTGCACTTTGCTTGACTTTGTAGGCCAAGCACATTCCCACAACTCCGGGGTAATTTGCACACATGAGGGCAGCGGCAATTTCATCAAAGGTAAAGTTTTCAACACTCCTTGCTGTCTCTGAGAGCTTAGCCCACAGGGTAGGTTCAACTGTTTGTCGCAAGATTTGAACCTGGTACTGCGGTTGGAGAGAGAGCTTCTCACAAAGGGAGTGCACTTTCTCCAAATGACAACTGAGATTCTCAGTTGGGCCCATCTGTCCAATGCTCTGTGCAATTTGCTGGACAGAATGAGCGACTTGCAGGGGGTTGGAAGTATGCGTAGTCGTACCCAGTTCAATACGTTGCATGGCCCTGCCAAGAGCAGCCTCTGCTGCTGCATCAGCAACTGCCTTGTATGTATGATCCTGGGTAACAGAATCTTTTAGCATTTTGTCTGTTTGGTCTTGGATGGCCTGTTTAATCCTCCAGGACTGTGATCCTACTGATCACTTTACGAATCATGCTGCAAATCTCCGACTCATCAACCCTGGTGAGAGGAGCGAGCAGAGGTGCATCACAGAATACACGTCCTCTGCCTATGTCATGGGGTCCTCCATCCTGGTGTTGCACATGGCATCCGCCATGTTTGCATAGATGTGGTGATGTAGTGTGCATGCCAACGTCAGCGCCATCTTGTAAACGGCAAGCGGAAGTTGCTACCCCATGGGTGTTGGACTTGCATGTGACGTGGCATGCCTTATCATCCAAGTCAGTGCCATCATCACTGGATGATGTAATCTCAGTGGGCGTATACTGAAATGCATTCATGGCCTTATCATGGCCGTCAAGAATCTTCCCGTTGATGACGCAACTTCGCCATCTTTTGTCTACACTTCTTGTGACAGACTTTTGCAGTGCCCTGCTCAATACCTCTCAACCTGTCTCTGCAACACTCTTTACGCAGCACCCAATTCAATGTTTTCCCTATGCTCTTTATCCAACTCACAACTCACATGCTTGTAATCCTCTTTCAACTCAGCATTCTCATCTCTCAAAGTTTCATTTGTATCACTCAAAATATCATTCAAATGTGCTGTTTCTTATCACATTTCAACCTTTCACAATCAACACTTAAACATAGCTCTTGTGCAGTGTTTTGAGCAGTACAGTGCATCAGCCTGGAATTAGCATCATGGAGTGACTGTGTCTCCTCCGCTAGTGTCTTTTCCTTTTTCTGTAACTCCAATGCCTGCAAGCCCATCTCTTTTTTTTAGAGATGCATTTTGCAGTTCAAGGGAGGCACAACTTCCTGTGAGACTCTCAACAGTGGTATATAGAACTGCAACCAAAAGACCTTTAAGGTTGTATTTCTTGTTTGTTTGTTTGGATTCTAAGTAATGGTCAGATATTAGCAGCAATGATTTTTCTGCAGATTTTGCATCCAACGTGAAATCTGTCCCTCCGCCATGGGATGTGAGGTAGTTTGAGACATAGAGTCTCAGTTCTGTACACAGATCAGACATGACAAATAAGGTGTAGACAAACAATAAAGCAGTTTGAAAACTGGTAAAAATACCCTGGCATCATCACAAACTGCTTTCCAGTCCCCGGTGGGTGAACGGTCATGCCAAGGGGGGTATGCTGTCACTCACAGCGGGAGTGTAAGGGGGTCCAGTGTGGGTCTGCCACACCCGAGACCAAGATGGTGTGGGTCTGTCACAACCATTACCACCGTAAGCATGAGTAGGTCCAAGTATGTGAAAATCGCACTACACTACTCAACATTCAAAATAAATTGAATGTGAATCTTCTTTTTTACATTTCACCTACACGTGGTCACCAAAATGTAACTAGGTAATCAATCACCCTCTCAGGTTCTTGGTGGAATGGCACAAAAGGAAGAGACAACAGACAAGTGGCACTCATCTAATAAATAAAATTTATTACAGATCAGTAATACAGACTTACTAGCATTACAGTGTGAATCACTGGGAGAACACCAGTTTTCCTTACCTAGGCAATGCAGACAGTTTCTCTCTTCTCAGAGAAGCTACGTGTTACAAAGGGTCTTATACACTGATAATCGCTATGTCAACAGCTAAGGAAGATACATAAAATGTATATAACTGGACAAAAACAGGTGGTCTGAGTAACTATCCTAACTAGTATAAAAAGTTGCATAGCTTGCAAAAAGATAACAGTACAATAAGACCTCTATAATCCAAGGTCAATTGTAGTGGTGTATAATTACTAAAGATGGCTCTGTTGCCTTACATATGAAAATACAGTAAGAATAAAGCAAAAAGCATTTCTATGGCATATATATATATATATATATATATATATATATATATATATATATATATATATATATATATATATATATATATATATATGTATATTAGAGGCAAAAACTCCATTTAATGCATCAGTTCGGGTTGTTCCACAGCGACAAAAGCAAGGAAATTTGATGTTAGGGTTGAAAAGCAAAGAGCAAAGAATTCACCAAAAACTGTAATTGCATGCATGAATGTCACTTAATAACTCCACAGCTGTATACCTGACCAATTCGAAAGTGGGCAGATCTCAAGATCTATAGTTATGCCCCAAGCTTGCCAAATTTCAGACAAATCCATTGAACAGTGGCAAAGTTATTAAGGCGCAAAGTTTCACCCTTTAACCTTAAAAGGGCTACTCAACCCTAACTATAATAGCACTACTGTACTACCATAATATATATATGTGTGTGTATATATATATATATCAGTGAAGCATAATATGTATCAGTAAAACATAATAGAACACAGATCCTGACTCTTATGCTTATACAAGTGTCTTCGCCCTAAGGTTAGTACATATACCTACATAAGTTACTGCCTGCGAGATGGGGGCACCATCAAGGGTGCTGGACCATGGATAACACATCCAAATAAAGAACATTTCCTTGGCTGTTCTGCATAGTAAACTTCCAGTTGTTTTTCACTGAGTTCAAAAATAGAAAAAAAATGTGGAATAGTCAATGGGCTGTCTGAAGCTTAACCATTAGCTGAGGAAGATTCTTCTGTGAAAATGAACAGAACAACAGATGCGTCTGGGCAAGCCCTACTTTAAAAATTAAGGAAATCAAACTTTCAAACCCACCAACCTGATGTGAAAAGCATACAACAAGAAAAGCCTTTCAACCAGCATAAGCCCTAAGAAAATAACCCTCATGGCCACAGAACATTGGCAGTGTATTACAGGAGGCACAATATATTCATTGTATGTTAATAAATATTAACATATTCCAAGGAGTATTGTGTCTTATCCTAATAACTGTCTGAATATTATGCGCTGCAGGGAATTGACTCCTCTGACTATTTACCATTGGCCAGTTTGAATATGCTAAGTAAGCATCCAGATCCCACCCCTCCTTAAAAGCTTTCTTAATATCTTCTTTATATGTATCTCCCATAGGTTCTTATTGAAACTGGGACTTAAGTCTCAAGTACCTAATGAACTTTTTGATGTCACATTCAAGTTCAAATTGGTTATGGGTTGTGCTAAGGGTGGATGAAAGGTATTTGGAAAGCAGAGACATTTCAATGTCTGTAATGGCTCAAGAGCTCCAATTAAAAAAAGGTATTATCTCAGTCTGTTTAAGAGCTTTGGGTCAAGTGTCTCCTTTCCTTCTACCTTGCCCTGTTTTCCTTCCTACTGCCCCTGCCTCCACAAGTTCCTCTTCTGGAATGGGCCCTCTGTCCCTGGTCATACACCTGCGCTCCTGCTGTTCTAGTTGCACCAGGATCCATTGGTTGGCTAGTTATTCTGTATTGCCCCTCCTTTGCCCTAGAAAAGGTCTTTGTTGTTGCTGTTCTTGCCTCTCCATTCTGTGGCTAGGTTGAGTGTAACTGCTATCATTGTCCGTGTCGCTTGTTGTTGTCTATAAAATGTATGTGCCCCGATGTTTTGTAAAGACGTTGGACTGGATTTTCAAAGGGTAGTGCAAGGCTTTCATTAAGCCCTGTGCTACCACACTTTGAAATGAGTGCTGCTCCAAACACTTGTGCTGCAACTGCACCTGATTTTAGTACGCTGGAAGCAGCTGTGAGTTTACATGATTTACATCAGCTGGCGCCAAATATATGGTACAAGCTCCATAAAATGTTTCTGCTGATTGATGCTAGCTAGAGCACAAAACAATGGTCTATCTTGCAGCAATTGCTGCACTGGATAGAAAATCCCATTAGATCACTGCAAGCCCAGGGCACTATATCATTCGCACAGATGGGCTTGTGGTGATCCAGGGGCTTTTAAAATCTGTCCCGTTATGTTGAATAAATAAACTTGAATGAAACTATAACTGACAGTTTTTTTAACTTTGTTTCTTTTTTTCTGGGCGTTATAAATGTCTTCATATCAAATTGTGTTTTGTAGTAAACCTTATTATTGCTATTGAGTCTGAAGATAGGTTCTGATAGTTTTAAGTCTGTTTTGCACTGTTTTAAAACATTTGTTTGAAGCTAGAGGGAAGTCTCTTAATCGTTATGGAGTGTGTGTGTGTTATTTTAGCTAATGTGTTTTTTTGTTTCTGTAGAAGATGTTCATAGGTGGATGAGATGATTTAAAGCTCTAGAAGTGGTCTCTTGTATGTACAGCTGGCCAGTGTGTTTGTATTCTGTACTGAAATAATGTATTGAAAAGCTATAGTCAATTCAGTTCAGTTTGATTCAATTCAATTCAATTGTACTTGTTTGCCAGATAAGTACACTAGATCATAAGGTCCATCTCCATAGGCCTGATCCGAGTGTTTTAGTAAAAACACAGTGGATCATCTAATGCAGAAAATAATCTACATCATTATACACATACAAGATATAAAAAGAATTCCAGACACATTTTAACACTTGGGCTTAAGGGTATATTACATGAATGGATACTACATATAGAATAAAGTATGGGGTGGTGTGTGTAATGAGAAGTTTACACACACCTGAGGGGTTAGATGCTCATAAACGCCGAGAGCAAAGCTCGAGGGGTTTATGTTAGCATCTAACCCCAAGGGTGTGTGTAAACTTTGAGTTTAAACATACTACCCCATATTTTATTTGATATAATTGCTGGGTTTCCCTTTTTTGCCTCAGCAATTATATAAAATAAAGACGTTCCAGTGCGGCCATGGTTCAATTTAGTTTTAGTCCGGTGTCCACATTTGAATCAGCCATCTTTTAAAAAGTGTTTTCTTTTTTTTTTTTCACAGGTCTAAAGTTACTGGTGTTGAAGAGGCTTCAAAAAATAACTTACTGCCAAGTTCTTCTGGCAGTGCTATTTCAGGCTAGTCGGAAGCGGTCAGCAGTCAGGAGCAGTCGAGCTGCGGCATGAGCATGCGCAGAGCGAGGGAAACCATGTGTGTTTGCCGTTATAAACACTCCTTTATAATGACAAATTATGCCACAGTTTCCCTATGGGAAAAAGGGGAAGCCAGTTATTATATTTTTACAAATAGTCCAAGGAAATGAACAAGTTAAGTCTGCTGATTCTAACCAGTGGTGGGGGAAGTAATCTTTCTCTAAGAAAGTATATTAGTTTAAACAAGAAAATGTGCATTTTGAGTGGTGGGGTAAACCTGAAGTGTTATGAAAACCTACTGCTTTTAAAGATCATATGTGATGAAATTTACAGAAATTAAACTTTCAGCATCATTCATTAAATATTATTATAACAACGTCTGCCTGGTATTTTATATGAAAGGCTACAATTTTATACACTTTTTAGCCATTTGTTGTGTGGTCTGCTTCTGTCACACTGCTAGATGCTGAGACTTACTGCTGCTTTTGGTAATCAGCATGTCTCCACCCTGGTGATGTTATTTGGGTTGTTATTCTCTTTCATCGATGAAGAAGCCAGGGTATTGTCACATTGTTGAAGTCTGCAAAGATTCTATTTTTTTCTTGCTCTGTGCCTTTTGCAAGATACTGAAAGACAATCAGTTGTTTGATTGTGGTTTTGTCATAGTCAATGCCAGTAATGCACAATAGGAGGGCTATGGCCCAAGGTTCAATGTGGGAAAATAGCTCCTCCCACATCTCCTACAAAGGCCAGCCTCCCTTGGCAGTTCTGCGCTTAGCTCGTTGTGAAACACTCTCCTTTTGCAAGCGTTGCGTTCCAGCGTGGCTTGTGTAGCTGGGTCTTCTTCCCTTTCCATATCCTTGCTGCTTGTTGTTCTCCCCTCTCCTGCTTCCTGTCCCCTTCTCCTTGTGTTGCTCCCCCTCCCCTTTCCCCCCTCATCCACTCTTGTCTTTCTTCCCCCCGCTCTGTTGTCTCCCCTTCCTCTGGTGCCCCGGTTTTCCCTGTTTGCCTCCGGTTTCCTTCCTCGCTTCCCTGTACCTTGTTTGCCACTCCTCTTCCTCGCTGCCATGGCTCCTATCGAGTAGCCCCTCCATTCGGGGCCTCATCCTGCTTGGGAATGCTGCCCCATCTGCTCCTGCTCTCCCAGTGTGCGCCGCCTTCCCATTGTGCCTGCTTGGCTGCTTGCTGCCTCCTTCCGGCTCCCATTTGCCCTGCTTGTTGCATCGTTTTCCTTCTTGGAGTGCACCAAGAGTCAGCTGTTGGTGTCTTTCTGGGTTTGGCTCCATGCTTCTTGGCCTATCATTCTGTGGCTCTGTCCACTGCACCCCCATGGGCGG
This sequence comes from Neoceratodus forsteri, assembly GCA_016271365.2. NCBI lineage: Eukaryota > Metazoa > Chordata > Ceratodontiformes > Ceratodontidae > Neoceratodus > Neoceratodus forsteri. The sequence goes on from CM057456.1 coordinate 290,357,461, forward strand.
GTCCCCAGGACTCTCTGCATAATCTTTCATGTTTTGACGGAACCCCTGAACTCTCATTTTGCACCACTGGCCTCCGTGTGCATTGCTGTTCAGTCCATTCTCCTCCAATTGCTGCAGGTTCTGTTTGCACTATCATGACACTTCTCTGTTGTTTCTCATCCTCTCTTGTTCACCTCATTGAGTCGCAGTGCTAATCCGTCATTAAGATATGTGTGCCTTTCTAGCTTGGTGCTCCTGGGGAATGTCGAAACTGTTCTGTAATATCCACTGGTGTAGCCGGCTTTTCCATTACCCTTGTCTGTTTGTTGAGCACATACTTGACCCCTGGCTTGTGTCCTGCCTTGCTCCTACTCATTCCTGGATGACAACGAATCAAAAACAAACTCTCCTCTCCTCATCCTACTTCTCAATCTCTTCCCTAGATAATCGGGACATGGCAATCGTCTATCAGGGACACAGACCCAAAACTGGGGACACATCTTTGTTATTGGTCATACTCATTCCAACTGCTACTAGCTATGAGGGGTTCATGTCCTCAGCATTTTCTGCAGCAGAGCAGTTCTGTAACTTTTACTGCTTCACTTTGTTTTGAGCTTACCATTCCCACTGTTCAGTCACACAACTCAAGCATTTTCTGTGGGACAAAGGAATTTTGTGTCACCCTCAGGAACATCCTTGAGACATTGGGACAGTTGGGCGGTATGCTCCTCCTTGTTGCCCCCCCCATTCTTGTCCCATGCTCCCTTGTATTTTCTTTTGGGCTTCTCGCTCTTCCTGCAGCACTCCGTCTCTATCACTGCTCCACAACAGCCCTGAGTCACGCTCTCCCATCAACTTGTGCCTGTATTTCTCAGTAATTTCTGTGCTCTGTCATTTATTGCAAGCCACCTTCCCTAGCAGTTTTGCCTGCCACTGATAATACCCATGCTTTTGCCCTGTCTGCTCCATTTCCTGGTCTCAGCGTTCATGTGCCCTGCTAAGCCTATTGTTTCTGAATTTAACCCATGGCACGCCTGGTTCTGCATACCTTTACAGCTCTCATAATCTCCTGTGTCTCCTTCACCATGCTGATTGGGCTCCTGCAGTTCTACCTCCCCTCTGGATCCCAAGTGATCATTTTCATGTCTCACTCTACTGCAGTGCTCCTTCCCATATCTTTCCTCCATTGTTTGCCATTGTCCATTCTGTGTGTTTCCTGTGCTTAATCAATTCCATATTACCACTGTGCGTGTCCTCCCCCTGCTCTCTGCTTGCATTCCCTACACCTTCCTCCTCGGCTCACTTAAATATGGAGCAGCTGCCTTCCTTGCTCAGTCCATACCAGCAGTTTGTCTGGACTCCATACCTAACTCGTACCTTCTGAGGTACTGAGCGAAGGTAGGCTTGCCCTGTCTACTGAGAATGGGATTCCATTACATGCACTACTACCTACTACTCACAAACCTTACATTCTCTGTCCCTAACTCTGCCTGGTGGCATCTAGTGAAGGCTAGCTCACCTCGACTACCAGAATGGGAACCATATCTGCACAATCTGCCATGTCTTACTTCTGCATTCACTACCAGATACCTGTTGCCACTACCCTTCAGGAATGGGACCTCATTACCCATGTGCCTTTAACATCCTTCCTATGCCTGGTGACCTCAAGTCAAGGACATCTCCCCTTGACTTCCAGGGATGGGAGTATAAGTCTACATTCAACTATTTCAACCTGTATGCATTCTCTACCTGATACCCAGTTGCCGCTTCCCTTCAGGAACAGGTCCATTATACCCCATTTGCCTTCAACATCCTACCTCTGATGGTGGCATCTGAATAAAGGTCATCTCACACTGACTACCAGGGATGGAAGCTTGTGTCTGGAATCCACTGTTTCAACCTTATGCATTTCTACCTGGCTACATGGTTGCCGCTTCTCTTCAGGACCAGACCCACTTTACCCCATTGCTTTCACCATCCTACCTTTGTCTGGTGACATTGAGTGAAGGTCATCTTGCCTCGATTACCAGGGACGGGCACCCGTGTCTGCAACAGATTGTTTCAACCTTCTGCATTCTCTACCTGATATCCAGTTGCTGATTCCTTTCGGGAATGGGACCATCATACCCCATTTGCCTTCAAACTCCTACCTCTACCAGGAGGCATTGAATGAAGATTGTCTCGCACTGAGAAGCCTGCATCTGCCATAGACTGTTTCAGCCTCCTGCATTCTCTACCTGACTACCCAGTTGCCGCCATCCCTTTGGGAATGGGATCACTGTACTCCATTTACCTTTCCCATCCTGCCACAGCCTGGTGGCATTGAGTAATGGTCATCTTGACTGCCAGGGATGGGAGCCTGTGTCTGCATTTGACTGTCTCAACCTTCTGCATTCTCTATCTGATACCCAGCTGCTGCTTCCCTGCAGGAATGGAAACACTGGACCTCATTTGCCTTCCACATTCTACCTTGCCAGTCTGCATCCTACACTTCCATGGACTCCTCCTACTCATCCCCACCTTGACCTCCTTGCACTTTGGATTTGGACTCTGCCAGCTCATTCAGTCTCTGCCTCCATTCAGTCCACCTGCCTTCTGGACTTCCATACTGCTGGTGGCCCTTTCCTGTCTACCATGCAAGTTCACTTTCTCTTTCAGAGATGGGACTTCGTGCCTCATCGCTGCAGTGTCTTTCATTCTCTGCTTCTGTGAACATAGGACTTTCATGCATCAACTTCGCAGCACTTGGTACCTAGATTCACTTCTAGTCTTCCTTGGATCTGCCACTTGTGACCTGCAGCGGCTTTGCTACATCCTAGTTCGGTTTGTTGTGGTGCTGACCCCAGTCCTGTACCTTCCTGCACCTGCGATGTCAGAATGACTTGGCCTCTGCTGTTTTCTTCTAGGATTCCTTCCTCCAGTCTGCTGCCATCCTCTCCAGATGTTTCCCTCCATCCTTGGATGGCTGCCTTCTCCTCGCTGCCCTAGCAACTTGGGGCTTCGTCCTGTGCTGTGGCTCTTTTTGTGGCATTTTAACCTATCTCCGGCCAGTATTCCTACCCAATTAATTACTCCTCCCATTTATCTACCCCATACTCCTACCCTGGCCATTCTAACAGCTCTCATCTACTACTCGAAGAAGCATTTGTTCATTTCACCTGAGATAACTACTTCTAGCGAGCATCCCTTGGACAACATGCCTTATAGACTTTTATGTCACCATAAAGTTATCTATACTTCCCAATCATCTCCCCAGGATCTGTCTAGGAATCCCATTCAACTGGACTATAGAAAGAGCTCATCCCTCATCTGACTTTACTGGATAGTCCCTATGCATCCCACCAATCCAAGCACTATGGCTTCCTTATCTACCATGTCTCATAGGATTTCTTTTTACATGGAAAAGTGACCTAATTCTTTCTGTCATGCAATGACTCTGTAATCATCATCGCCATTACGGATAATGGAACTGCAGGATACCTCATAGCAGTACTGACATCATCCATTTTACCTTTCCGTAGCTTCTCCTATGAGCACTGACTCTGTTGTTCATGTTACTCGTCTCCTACTTCCTCAATAACTATTGGATGTCCTAAGACCTTCACAGCTGCCTTCCTAAAACTCCCATCATTGGATCTCTGGTGTCTAGCTGCCTTAATAAAAGCATTCTATCCAAACCACTGTTTTCCAGCTCCAGGATGTCACCATACTTCATACAGTCATCTACGTTCCTTCAACATATTACCATCAATTAGATCAGCTGCCCATCCAGCGGTCCAACTAGCTGGTATACCAACCGTGAGGTGTTGGGAGTACCGCGAAGACCATCACAGTGACATTTTCGGCAGTTCGCTGTGATGGTCTTCACATTCCTGACACTATTGCTGGTGAGGTGTTTGCCCCATCCCTGACCTAACTCTGAATGGAGTTAGGAATCTAAAAATAGGGGGGTGTTGGGGGCAAAGTCCCCCACAGAAAACACTTGGTCCCCGGGCGATGGTACAACACCAATTGGTGATGTTGTGCTGTCGGTGTGCCATTGGTCAACAAATTTCTTGTCACGGCAGCAGAGTGGAACCCTTCTAGCTCATCCCTCATGATTCATCTCCCATACTCCCTCCAGTGTAGACTTTCACTGAGAGCACGCTTTCATTGATTCTCAATCTGAATGTCTGCAACTGATCTGGCTGTCTCATTATCCCAGCCTTGCCCTCAATAGATCTATGTTTGACTACACTGCTAGGCACCCCTGACATTCTACACCACTCTCGACTTCTCATTGCCACTTCAGTCTATAGACTCTTTAATTTACCCATTTCTGGGCTTCCCATAGTATTTAGACATTGGATTACCTGTAAGGCAAAGCTGTCTTAGCCACCTCAGCGCATGTCACGGTCAATTACGCCACAGAAATACTCATATCTACTTTTCCTCTGGTGGACCAGCAAGAACCTATACAAGTATCATTATGACATCAATACCCACATCAACTCTTGAATTCCTCATACTGAACTTCCAATCATTCCTTATACTTTCAGTTACCATCTCTACTGCATATACTAATCTTCCTTCATTGGTTCAAAATCAATCATGTCACTACTCCTACCTGGTTCATAAAGACTCTGCCCAACTCCTTCATCAGCTTCATGGATGCTTACATTGCAACTTATCTCTCACCACTTAAATACTCACCTCCAGACTATAATTGAACATCAAATCTTCTACAAAGCTAGACTGTTTCCCTGATGACTTCATAACCCATCATGTTTCCCACCATTCAAAGTCTGGTAGCATATTTATCAAATCATGCTCTTCCTGCTCATTAGTCTATGAGCTCTTTGGACATAATCCATCATCACCTTGGAAACCTGGACTACATTCGCCCTTTTTGACTGGACCTACTCCACTCTCAGGATTCAGATGCTCATTCAGAATAGACCTACCTCTTCAACCTCTGAATCGACCTTCCAGAATACATCATCCATGGATTCAAAGATGGACTGTCATCTCTCCAAGCAGTTTACTTTCCTCAAAAAATTAGCTTATAGTTGCTAGAACCTAGGTTCATCTCCTCCTAGTTTGCCAGGAGGACGGGTGGGTAAGTAGCCATGGGTCCTCAGAGGTTTCCTCTACCTGGGGGGTTTTCCTCTCCTGCATGCTACTGGTCATACTCTCCATAAGTTGGAGGTGGTAATCATACTCTTTTGAACATTCATTGGTAGTTCTTTTGGGCTTTCTATTCCCTACTCACTACCCTGCTTACCTACCAAGGGCAGGAATAGAGAAAAGCCAAAAGTAAACTACAGTTACATAAGCACTACTAACCCCATACTCTATTCACCCAAACATTGAATGGGAGGGCTATAGCTCGAGATTCAATGTGGGGGAATAGCTCCTCCCACATTCCCTACAAAGGCCAGCCTCCCTTGGCAGTTCTCCACCTAGCACGTTGTGAAACTCCCACCATCCATCCCTGCCTCTTCCTTCTCTTGCATTCTATTCATGCTTGGTACTGGGTTTTCTATTCCCTACTCAATACCCAGCTTACCTACCAAGGGCAGGAATAGAGAAAAGCCAAAAGTAAACTACAGTTACATATGCACTACTAACCCCATACGCTATTCACCCAAACATTGAACAATAGTTTAAATTGATCATACTAGCTTTTGTAGGGTATGCCCCATGTACAGTGACACCAACACAGTGAACTACAACCCTGTCAGCAAAATCAACACTTTTCCAACAGGTCGCTGTGTTGGTGTGCCTGAGACAGGGGCACACTGTCTCCCGGTCCTCCCCCCACTCCGAATCAACTCTGACTGGAGTTGATAATCCTAAAGATGGGGGGCAGGGGGCAAAGCACCCCGATAAAAAAAAAAATGAATCGGGAGACACACAAGAATCATGTAAACCACAACTTACGGTCAACATGGTTCCTGTTGGCAAGATGCCGGTTGACAAAAAGGTTGTTGAACTGGCATCATAGAGTCCTTTTGTAGAAGTCAAGGAGGGTAGCACATTGCTGTGAGGTTTGCAGAGTGGATAACTTTCTGATGTGATGAAAGGCTGTGATCATGGACACCTGACATTTAACAGAGGTGATTTCCCAGGATGGCACTAAAACAATTATCCCATCTCCCTGTACATTTTCCCGGGTATAAATCTACCAAAAATGTGAGAAGGCTGTGAGAAGAGCCAGTGGGTTGTGCTAAGGGTGCATAGGGAGAGGTATCTCCAGCAGAAGGAAGGAGGTGGTAGGGTTTTATTTAACTCAAAATTGATTAGCGTTTTGCTCATAAAAGTGCGAAATCTTTGTGAAAATGCATAGCTCTTGCCTCACTGTGTTTAACAAACACAGCACTTCTGGAAAATCTATATAAATACTTTCTGCACAGTTAGTATCATCCAAAGAAAAAAACTGCTAATCAATTATTTAAAACCCTGAGGTGGTGATGCCACTGTATAGAACATTGGTAAGATCTCATCTAGAGCACTGTGTCCTGTTCTGGAGCTGCATCTCCAGAAGGACATAGACAGAGTAGAAGCAGTTCAGAGAAGGCTGACAAAAATGGTGCAGGGGCTGCACCAAACGTCGTATGAGGGGAGACTGGAGGATCGCAATATGTATTCCCTGGAGGAGAGGTGGCATGATATGGTAGAGACTTTCAATTACCTCAAGGGTGTAAATAAGGTACAAGAGGGTAGCATATTTAAAAAAAAATGTTCAAGAACAAGGGGCCATAATATGAAGATAGAGGAGGTAGATTTAGGGGTAATGTGAGAAAGTATTTTTTCATGGAAAGAATGGTGGATCTATGGAACAGCCTCCTGACAGAGGTTGTAGGGGCAAAAATGGTAGATGAATTCAAAAACACATGTAATAGACATAAAGGAACTCTAGCGATAGGGTAAGCTGTAGCTCATTTAGGATCTGCGGTATATGAAACAGATAGGGAAAATGGGCAGACTAGGAGAACCAAGTGGTCCTTATCTGCCATCAGATTCTATGTTTCTATGTTACATTGGGGTTGGGAAAGGTAATGGTGTTTTGAAACCTTACTAAGAGTTTCTATGCACTAACATAGAAACATAGACTTTGATGGCAGATAAGGACCACTTGGCCCACCCAGTCTGCCCATTTCCCTACTTACAGGATAAGCTGCAGATTCTAGTTAACCAACAGCCTACTTCCTGCCACCCCCCATTACAATTGCCTTATGTCTGTCCCATGGATGTTTGATTTCCCCCACTGTTTTAGACCCAACAACCTCCCCAGGAAGGCGGTTCCATGCATCCACCACTCTCTCCATGAAAAAAAATTTCCTTACATTACCCCTGAGCCATCCCCCATCTCTAAATTGTGCCCCCTTTTTCTTACACATCTCTTTTCCTGAAAGATGCTACCCTCCTAGACTTTGTTGATTCCCTTGAGGTACTTGAAAGTTTCTATCATGTCCCCTCTGTCCCTCCTTTCATCAAGGGTATACATATTAAGCTCTCTCAGTCTCTCTTCATATGGTTTCTGATGCAGACCCTGCACCATTTTAGTTGCCCTCCTCTGGACTGCTTCCATCCTGTCTATGTCCTTGCTTAGATGAGGTCTCCAAAACTGCACACAGTACTGCAGATGGGGTCTCACCAACTGTCTGTGCAGAGGGATAACCACTTTCCTTTTTCTACCTGTGATGTCCCTTCCTATGCATCCCAGTATCCCCCTGGCTCTCCTTACTGACTTCTCACATTGCTTACCCACCTTTAGGTCATCTGATATGGCTACCCCAGGTCACTTTCCATTTTGTTGCTGTTAGTACCTCCCCTGCTATTGTGTTCTCTCTCTCCTGGGTTTTTGTTTCCAGGTGCATTACTTGCACTTCTTTGCATTGAATCTAAGCTGCCATATGTCTGACCATTCCTCCAACCTTACCAAGTCCTTCTCATCCTTTCTATCCCCTTGTGTATCAACTCTGTTACAGATCTTTGTGTCATCTGCAAAGGGCATACCTTTCCTCCAGACCCTCTGCAATGTCACCTATAAAGATGTTAAACAGGACTGGACCCAGTACTGAGCCTGAGGTACTCCATTAGTAACCCCCTTTTATCGGAATGTGTTCCATTTACTAACTACCTTCTGTGTCCTGTTGTGCAGCCAGTTTGCTACCCAGGCTACCACCCAGGACGCCATGAGGCTGGCTAACTTGGTTATTAATCTTTTGTGCGGGACTGTGTCAAATGCCTTGCTAAAGTCTCAGTAGGCCATATCCACATCCCCTCTCTGGTCTATTACTTTGGTCACCCAGTCAAAGAAATCAATTAGATTCATCTGACATGACCTTCTTGCTGTAAATCCATGCTGCTTTGGGTCCTGTGCCCCTGCTTCTAGGTACTCAACAATTCTTTCTTTCAAGTGATTCCATCATTTTCCCTACCACTGAGGTCAAACTTACAGGTCTGTAGTTTCCTGCTTCTGCCTTGCTCCCACTTTTGTGAGGAATCACATCTGCTCTCCTCCAGTCCTCAGGTACCACCCCATCCTCCCATGATTTGTTAAAAGTGTGGTCAGTGGTGTCACTAGGTCCTCCCTTAGTTCTTTTAGGATTCTGGGCTGAATTCCATCAGACCCCATCACTTTGTCCACCTTGAGTTTTAGGAGTTCTTTCAGGACTCTTTCTTCTGTAAATAGACTGGTGTCAACCCCCCTACCCAGAGTGCTTCTATTGTCTGGTTTAGGTAACTCATCCTCATCTTCTTTTGTGAATACTGAGCAAAAGTATTCATTCAGTATCTCTGCCTTTTCACTGTCTCCCTCTGCCACCTCCCCTTCCCTTTATTAATCTTCACTATTCCCTTAACCTTTCTATGCTCCCTAATGTACCTATAAAAGGTTTTATCCCCCTTCTTAACTGAGTTGGCTATATTTTCCTCAGTTTGGGCCTTTGCTATTCTGACTGCCTTCTCCACTTCTTTCTGCTTTAATTGATACAGTTCCCTGTCGTGCTCCTTCTGTTATTCCTTATACTTTTTAAATGCAGCATTTTTCTCCTTAACCTTCCCTGCCACCTCTTTTGAGAACCATAGTGGTTTTTTACTCTGCTTTGTTTTCTTTAGAAACATAGAAACATAGAAGTTGACGGCAGCTAAGGACCACAAAGCCCATCCAGTCTGCCCATTTCTTTTTCTACCTTATAAATGTGCCACCGGCCTATGCTCTGTCAGTGGTCTATCTATCCATAGACATTTGTATTGCTCCCTTATGCCTATCCCATGCCTGTTTGAAGCCCTGCACTGTATTCATAGCCACCACTTCTTGTGGTAAGCCATTCATGCATCCACCACCCTTTCTGTGAAAAAGAATTTCCTCACATTTCCTTTAATCTGCCCCCTCTAATCTCATGCTGTGTCCTCTTGTCCTGCTATTTTCTTATATTTAAACATGTTAGACTCTTTCACCTTATTAATGCCCTTAAGGTGTCTGAATGCCTCGATCATATCACCTCTCCCTCCTTTGCTCAAGGGTATACATATTGAGCTCTGTTAATCTGTCCTCATATGTCTTCTGATGCAGTCCCTGCACCATTTTGGTTGCCCTTCTCTGGACTGCCTCAATTTGGTTAATGTCCTTGTGAAGGTGTGGCCTCCAGTACTGCACACAGTACTCCAGATGGGACCTAACCAGTGTCTTGTAAAGAGGGATTATTACCTCCCTCTTACAACTTGTGATACCCCTACTAATACACCCTAACACCCCCCTAGCCTTATCTACTGCTTTAGAGGTCTGCTAGGATGATTTCAGGTCATCAGTGATGATGATGCCCAAGTCTCTTTCTTCCTTTGTGACTGCTAGCAACTCCCCTCCCAGCCTATAGGTGTCTTCAGGGTTTCTCTTCCCTATGTGCATGATTTTGCACTTCTTTGTATTAAATCCCAATTGCCACTCTTCTGACCATTTTGCTAGTTTATCCAGATCTCTTCTCATTCTGCCCACTCCATCTGGATCATCTACTCTGTTGCAGATCTTGGTGTGATCTGCAAACAGAGAAACCTTACCTCTAGTCCATCTGCAAGGTCACTAATGAAGATGTTGAAGAGGACTGGCCCCAGGACTGATCCAGAAGTACCCCACTTGTGACTTGCATCTCTTCTAACTGTATACCATTTACCACCACTCTCTGTTTTCTGCCCGTCAACCAGTTTGCCACCCAGTTGACCAACTTCTGACCACCGAGCCTACCCAGCTTATTTATCAATCTTCTATGTGGAAACAGTGTCAAAGCTTTGCTGTGAAGTCAAGGTAGGCGACATCAACTGCTCCCCTTGGTCCACCACTCTGGTTACCCAATCAAAGAAATCTATGAGATTAGTTTGCAGGACCTTCCTTTTGTAAACCCATGCTGTCTTGGATCCTGTGCCCCTATGGATTCCAGGTGTTGCACTATCCTTTCCGAAGGTGCCTCCATAATCTTGCCCACTACTGAGTAAGACTGACTGGTCTAGTTCCCCTTCCTCCCTGCTACCACTCTTGTGGGCGGGATCACATGAGCCCTTCTCCAGTCTTCTGGGACCTCTCCTGTGCTCAGAGACTTCACTAAACAGTTCTGCTAATGGCTCTGCTAGTTCCACCTTTAGCTCCTTAAGTACCCTGGGATGTATGCCATCAGGTCCCATTGCCTTATCCACCTGAGCTTAGCAAGCTCTTGTAGGACCCTTTCTTTTGTGAAGGGAGTAGTGCTCACCTCCCTCCCCCTGTGTCCATGATGCTGAGCTGTGGGCCTGCCCTACCTTCTCTTCAGTAAATACTGAGCAAAGTATCTATTTAAGGATAGATGCCTTTACAGGGTCCTCCTCTCACATGCTCCCTTTTCTCCATTAAACAGCAATACCCCCTCTGGGCTTTCTCCTTTCACTAATGTATCTATAGAAAGTCTTGTCACCTTCTTTTACTGTTAGTGCTAATGTTTCCTCAGTTTGGGACTTTGCCTGCCTTACTGCCTTCCCTGTTTCCTTAGGGCAGTTTGGTATGCCTCCCTATCTTCATCCGCTGTGTTCCGTTATATTTCCTGAAGGCCAGCCTTTTGGCTCTGACCTTTTCTGCTACTGTATTTGAGAACCAAAGTGGTTTCCTTCTTCTTTTCACTTCCTTTTCTGTCTAACACAATGGGATGTTGCTTCAAGTATTGCATCCTTAATGCTTGCCCACTTTGCCTGTACCCCTCACCTGTGTTTCTTTTTGCCAGGGCTAGCTTAACTCTGTTGGCCATCTTATCAAAGTCAGCTCCTCTGAAGTTCCATATTTTGCCTTGGAATGGGATGATTTAGATGTAGTAGCCAAATTGAACCATACCATGTGATGGTCACTGGCCCCCAGGTGACCTTCTACCTGGAGATCTGTGATCCCTTCCTTGTTAGTCAGTACTAGATCTAGGATAGCCTTATCTCTTGTGGGTTGCTGTACCAGTTGTTTGAGGCCCTCCCCCTGCAGGGAATCCACTATGTGTCTAGTTTTGTTTAACACAAAGGTTTGTTGCCTCTATGATGGCAGTTTTGATTTTTCTCCATTGTTCTTCCACCCCTCCTTTTTGGCCATTTGCTAGTGCATTCCTCGGGTATTCACCCATTTTGCCAAAGTCAGCCCTTCTAAAGTCCAATATCCTTGTTTTTGTATGGCTTGTCTCCATGGTTGTGCTTATTGTGAAGCACACTGTGCAGTGGTCGCTTGTTCCCAGATGTCTACTGACTTCTAAATTTGTGATCCTCTCTCCATTTGAGAGTACCAGGTCTAGTATTGCTCCCTCCCCAGTGGGTTCCAACACTAGCTGTCGAAGGCCTGCCCCCTGCAGGGCATCGACAATGATCCTACTCTTGGATGTGGCTGCAGTACATGTCATCCAGTTAACATCTGGCATATTCAGGTCCCCCATCAACAGTAACTCCCCTTTTTCAGCCATTTTGAGAATGTCCTCTATCATTTTCTTGTCCATTTCCTCCTCTTGAGATGGGGGTCTGTATACAACCCCTGTGCGGATTGTGATGCCATTCCCTGTCTCCCAGGTGACCCAGAGTGCCTCTTGTCCTCCCCCTTTACTTTTTAGTTCTGTAGCTTTGATCCCTTCCCTTATGTATAGAGCTACTCCACCTCTTCTTTTACCCTCCCTGTCCCTTCTGTAGACTGTGTACCCTGCTATGTTGGCATCCCAGTCATGGTTCTCAATGTACCATGTTTCTGTGACTGCCACAATATCCAACTGCTTATCTTCCATCAGGGTTGCTAGCTCAGGAAACTTGTTTCCCAGACTACGGGCATTGGTACTCATTGCCCTCCATTTAATGTTGGCTTTATCCTTTTTTTCCCCATCCCTGCTATTTTTGCTCTTGTCTATTTTTCCATTTACCCCTGTCCTGCCCTCTGTTGAGATCTGTACCTCAGTGTTAACCTTACTACCTGCAATGTTTTGTGGGGGGAGGCTTGAAATGTCCTGCCTCTTTTCAGCACCTCCTCCCTTGGCTAGTTTAAAAGCTTGCCAAGTAAATTTTAAACCTGTCACTTAGGAGCTTGGTTCCCTTCATGGACAGATGCAGACCATCATGCCAGTATAGACCTTCATCTCTCCAGGTGTACCCCCAGTCCCCAATGAAGCCAAAGCCCTGTGCTCCGCATCAGTTTTTCAACCATCCATTAAACTGCATGGTGTGCAGTACCCTAGCCTTACCCCTGCCATGGACTGGCAGCACCTCTGAGAAGGTAACCATGCTTGCTACCTGTCTGAGGCCCCTCCCCAACTCCACAAATTCATCCTGCACTGCACTGATCCCATGCCTAGCTAGGTCATTTGTCCCAAGGTGGACAATGATATCTAGTTCCCTCTCCTGTGATGCTGCTTCTGTAATCCTGAGGATTTGCTTTTTGTCCCTCCAAGCCATGGCACCGGGCAGGCACCTTACTTCCCTCTCCTCTCCCTTCCCCAGGTCTACCCCCCAACAACTGAGTCCCCTATCAGAAGTTGTTTCCTTCCCTGTTTTGTCCCTTGCCACCCTTTTGTGGGTCTCCCTTGTGGATGTCCTCAGCATTCTTCTTGGTCTCCACTGAGGGTGCCATCATAGAGGAACCTTGCTTTGCCAGACTGGCGTATGATTTGTGTAGAGGTAGAACTAGGGGGGCTTCACCTCTGTTCCACCTCCTGCACCCTCCCAGAACCCACTGTGGTCCAACTGCTCTTCATACTTGGCAACCTCTGAAGCAGTGGTTGTGGCAGTGGTGCTCTTTGGGTCGGGGAGACCTCCTTAGTTCTTGCCAGTTCAGCCTGGTGGTGGGCGACCTCCTCCCTTAGAGATGACAGTTGCCTGCAAATAGGACAGCAACCCAGTTTCCAGAATGTATCCTGGAAAACTGCTGCCCCACAGCCAGTGCACTGCACCACTCCCCACATGTCCCTCTCCCTTATAATATATAATATGTAATATATATATACATTTTTTTTGTGGTGTGTGCTTACCCTTTATGCACTGTGCTGGGTTATTAAGAATATGACAGTTCTGTCCCAAGACCTGTTGAGGAAGTGATGTCAGAACTTTGGCTATAAAGGAAATGCCACGCCTGGGGGTGTGGGGTGTGGGGAGGGTGGTGGGTAGTTCACAACCACTGGTGACTGTTAGAGACAATCAAATACATCACTGCTCCACCACCCTGGTGAGTACTGCCCTTTATAGTAATTCAACTAACCTCCAATAACTTATTTAAAAATAGTTTAACTATCACAAAATCCTACGCACCTGTAAATTATTTAAAAATAGTTCATGTCCCAAAATCCTAGTAGTCAATCCATCTACCCCAAGAGACAACCAAAATGCAGTATTTAAACCCTTATGAAGTTTCTTCTAAGATAAGCAGAGTTTGCAAGCTCCTTATTCAACTCCTCAGCCACCTGCAATATATTTAAAAATAGTTTAACTGTCAGCAAATCCTAGTAGACAATCTAGCTTCCTCCAAGGGTCAACCCAAATGCAGTATTTAAATCCTTCTGAAGTTACTCACAAGATAAACAGAGTTTGCAAGCCCCTTCTTGATTAAACACTAAATAAATATGTAAGTAAAAAGCAATTACCATGGGTAGTTAGTTTCACCTCCCACAGAATTGAGCAGAAGTGCACGTTGTTGCAGATATCAAGTGCAATATAAAATTTCCCACACAGCTCACAGCTGAATAAAGTAGTTGTCTCCTTCCAGGTCAAGAAGATGTGCTTTTTGTGTCTAAATATTGCAACCACCAGTAGTTTATAGTAATCTGATCAAGTCTGGAAGGCTCCACCAAGGGCAATTGGTTGACAATGGTTATGATGCAGCCTTTCCTGATCCAGTACAACACTTTGTGGTCTGAAAACAATGAGGGAAACAATTTCCTGCACCTGAGGCTGTCTGTGTTTCAATTCACACTACAGCTTTTACTATAACAACTCCTTAACCCCAGTAACTTATGTAAAATAGCTAGCCAACTCAATGTTTTCTTCCTGGCAAGTTGTTACATGACCTACATTTAGACTCATCTATATTTTATTCCACATTAAAATGATAATTTTACCACAGCTAAAACATCCATCCCTAGTACAGATTAACACAGATAAGGCCCCTATTAAAAATTATTGTAAAGCAGACACTGACTAACAGCAAAGAAGTTATCAACATTACAATACTAGTAGCAATACAGTTGCCTAACAGCCAAAGTAGAGTATCACCCCAAATGACATCAGCAGCCTGGAGGAATGCCGACTCAGCATCCAGCACCCTTGAAGAACAAATGGCCCACACCAAAAAGGCACTGAAAAAGTATGAATTTGTTGACTTTTGTTACAAAACCTGGAACACACATTGTTTTTATAGCAATGTTTATTGAATGAGGCTGCCTGTTTTAGTTGTGAAAATCATTCCACATGCTCTTTAAAATTATTATGAGATTTTTTTGGGGGGGTAATCAAAACTGTTGAGAAACATATTCTCTATGAAATTCTATTGTTTCAAGACATGAACATGTACATTTGTATAACTCAAAGTGTTGTGAAACCCTTTTTCAAGAAACTATCACTTTTAAAATGAAAATGTATTTTAAGGGGGATTCAAACTTAAATTGTTTAAAAAATGTTTTCTATAAAAATCTGATTTTAAGGCTGAGGCAAGAAATTAAAAAATGTTTTCAGTTGCTGATATCATAATTGATTGGCTAGTCTATTGATGATGCAACGATTGATTAAATAGTGGTTGATGCAGGTTCAAATACATGCAATATGGAGAAATAATGTACTGTATCTTAATCGATCAATTTTTCTATGGTGAAAAAGGGCTATGTATTATGAACTCTTCTGTCTTATAGCTTCTCCTACAGGTACTACATGAAAATGGAGTAATACTCCAATGTACTATTCTGTTCAAAGTTTAGAATGATAGATAGGTAGCTAGATAGATAGCTAGATAGCTAGATAGATAGATAGATAGGCAAACTATCCTATGTGGATCTTAATTTCCAACAGTCTACTGTAGCTGTTACAGTTAAATAAATAAAAGGTACTGTGAACTGTACTAAATGTCAATAGGAAACAATATGAAACAACTTTAAACATGATCTTGCATCTTCTATTCAGTGTTATTCGCTAACAGGTTTAGGGTATTTTGCAATGCAGAAAATGCATGTTATTACTGTTTAAATTCTAAAACATTTACCTTATAATTATATCTTTTAGAAGTTATAACTTGTTATTCCAGTGTTTCCTAGATATTTTATTATATCAGTTCTCACTTTTCCACACTAGTTAATTGACACTTTAGTACATCACAACATATCTTACAGTGGCCTTGACATACAGAAACATCAGTGAGGCAAAATGTAAACCGAAGTAACAGTAAACACATTAGCAACAGTAATTGCTTGAAGGAAAAAAAGCCAAACCATATCACCACTATCATCATCATCTTCGTTTATCTACACTTTTCTGTGGACAGTCACAGCTCATTACAGTAAAATCAATGTTACAATATTTATGAATCATACAGAGAAAAGTACCACAAAAACATGCCTTCATTGTAAGCTATGGAATTCATGAAAACAGAGGTGTGCATATTTATGGAACACAAACAGAAGAGAGACAGAAGTAAGTGCCTCAGCTGGGATTTGAACTCAGGCCACCTGGAATACTGTTCCAGTCATGCCTGGGTTCAAGTCCCAGCTGAGGCATTTCCGTCTTTCTCTCCTCTGTGTGTATGTGTTCCATAAATATGCACACCACATCCATGTGATTGAAAATGAAGTACTTATTTGTACAGCACCAGGCTGTGCATTGGAGAAAGAGTAATGTGTGCTCCAGGATGACCCAGGCTCCAGTTGCCTTGGTGATGCAGCTGGTTAGCACAACCAAAATGGTATTCTGGGCAGTCTGGGTTCAAGTCCCAGCTGAAGCACTTACTTCTTTCTTTCCTCTGTTTTAGTGTGTTCTGTAAATATGCACACCGCACCCAGTGTTTGAAAATAAACTATGGAATTGTTCACTGTGTTCAGGTTTTTCACCAAGGTGAGTTTTCAGCATAGTTTGAAATTCAAATAATAACTAAACAAACCATTTTCTTTTGAGATAGCAAGTTCCATAGCCCAAGGGCCACCACATAAAAAGCAGTACAACAGACTTTAACCTGGAAAGGGGCATGACTGGAAGTGTTTCTGCTGTGTTTTGTTAAACTGCATGTCAAAACATATGAGAAGATGGACAGGACCAACACAAAGAAACAGAACTGTTTAAGTGTGCAAATATTAAACATTTTTCTTATCACTTTTAATAATGGAAACTATATTGGGCACATCCTGCATATACAGTAAAACAACATGCTTGCTCTGATAATCTTAGCCTACTAGTGGCTGAAATACTTCTAGGAAGACCAATAATGTTATGAAATCATTGCATGCAGTCATATTTTCCCCTGAGAAACTGTGGCATCAATATAACTTCCTGCTTCTCAACAGGCAGCTGAAATGGAGTAGCACAAAACCCCTGTTAATGAAATCCATATGTTACTGCATTGGCAAGTGCTGTCCTCTCTGTTTCAGACTAACCACAAGCATGATTTGCTATGCTGAGTTAGCACAGGTCGAAAACTGCAGCTTTAACTACTGCTATGCTACTTTTAATAATAATACATCATGAAAAAACGTGCTTTTCATGATTCATTGTATCATTTCTTTAATCAGTATCCCTCTACTGTCTTTTCAGGGTTTGTATTTTTTCTTTCCCTACTTCCATTTTTCCATGCTTTAAAGCAACAGTACTAATAAAAAAAATCAGATCTTTTGCAACATTTTATTCCCAGTGCTCTGTTGAGCACTTATCTGGTAATCTTTCTTGTTTTCAGTTTAGTATCATCCTGTAATTTGCTCTGTTTTTCTTTGGTTTCTTTTTTTACATTTCTCCCATCTGCCATGTTGAATTGGAATCCTCTGCTGCCAACCATGCATGCAGTACTACACAAGAACAGGGTGAACGTGCAGCACCAGTGTCCCAAGGAAGTAAACAAAGACATGATGCAATATGGGGGGCTCGACTGCAAGTTAGGTATCCGCCATATTTGCTGTGTATCCACAATAATGGAAATAAATTTGAAAAAAATATTTACAGATATGGAAACCAGAACTATGGCTGCATGCTTCAAGCCAAAAAGCAAAATTTTGGTAATCACTTCCTGATTATCCAGTACTGCTGCTTTAAAGAACCAGTAGCACCAAAAACAGCAGTCTGAAAATTGTATTTCGTTTTTGAAGCAAACAGTTGTTACATTTAATTTCTAATACATTTTTCTGTTTCCTTTTGCTCGTTAGACAGTTTTCTACCAGATAGTGCCAGGTAAGCAAGCAAGCAAGCAAAACAGGCAAACTTTTATTTATAAAGTGTGCAATCCAATAGGCTCTGGGTGCTGTACATTATAAAACAACATAACTTTGCAAACTGTGTGAGAGGCCTTTTGGCACCATGCAATTCTGCCTAAAGTTGGACCAGCATAACATTCTGTGGTGATTTGCATATGCAGCCCATGATGCTTTGCATTGTGGGGGCATATGTGATTTTGTATTTTCTTGAAACTTGGCTTCCCAGCCAAATGCCCTTTGGGGTAACCCTTGCCTCAGTGTTTGCGCACAGAGGTTCTTTGTCTTTTAAATAGTTTTTTATTTTAATGGGTTCACCACAATATATCCAAGGCACACTGCCTCTAGGGTAGCTGGTCCATTCCACTGGGGTGTCAAACAGGCAAGACATACTGATGAGTTCTGGTAGGATGAAACGCGTGTCTATGTCTTCTGTTAGCACCCTTTGCAAACTGTGTGAGAGGCCTTTTGGCACCATGCAATTCTGCCTAAAGTTGGACCAGCATAACATTCTGTGGTGATTTGCATATGCAGCCCATGATGCTTTGCATTGTGGGGGCATATGTGATTTTGTATTTTCTTGAAACTTGGCTTCCCAGCCAAATGCCCTTTGGGGTAATCCTTACCTCAGTGTTTGCGCACAGAGGTTCTTTGTCTTTTAAATAACTTTACATTCAAGACATGAATCAGGACATGAATAATAAAATGAGATACGTCAGAACTACAATATTAAAAATTAAAAGATGATCTAAATAAATGATAAAGTATATCTATAATAATTTTGAATATTTAAATATTTAAAATATAAACTGCTAATAAATCACAGTAAATCAAAAGCTTCCATAAAAAGACCGGATTTCAGACATAAAAAACAATTCTTCATTTGGAAGCATACGTATCTGGTTCTACTCCTCTTTATACATCCTCAGCATTGTGACCACAGTCATTGTGATATCATAAGCGACCCAATTGGCAGAGGTGATTGGCTCATCTTGGTCAGTTGTAATGTCAGTCAGTGGGGTCGTACTGCTATAACATATCATACTATTGTCTCCTTGGGATGTCTGTTATGGTATAAGAGACTCTGTCCAGGATATTGGAAGTTACCATCACGCTAAAATGTTTAGTGCCACACTTATTATGCCATACATGTGGAATAGGTAGTTAGCATCCCAGTGCTATATTCAAAGGCATAGTGAGTGCAGCATTAAACAGTTCATGAGCCCTAACGCCCACCAAGTGCACATGCAAATGAATGATTCTGGCATGCATACAGTTCACACTGGTGTATTCAATTGGTTTTGGAGGTGTCAACAGGCTTCTTGTGTGATTCAGTTTAACCATTCCAAAACCCTACTTTTATAAACAAGCACAGTAGTGTGCTAATCCCCCCCACAACAGGCCTCACTGGTGCCGTGCTATTTTAAAAAGCAAAACACAGGGCTCAGTTCCCACCCCCTCCCTCACTCCATCCCTGTACAAATCCCTGGTAGTCTAGTAGTACTCCTTTGCCACCTGAATCCCAGTGCTACATTGCTAAATAAACATGTTTCTCTGGTAGTCTAGTGAAAGCCCCCTGCCAAGATCTCAGTGCAGGTTTTTTAAATAAATGCCTTTCCCTCGTAGTCTGGTGGGCACCCTGCAACTCTGATTTAGAGACAGTTTATTAAAGAAATATCTTTTTCCTAGTGTTCTTGTGCCTCACCAAATCATTGTAATGAAACACTTGGAGAGAGCTGATAATGTTTATTTCTAATGCATTTCATTTTTCTTTAGTTCATTGGATGTTTTTCTACCAGATACTGTTGGGTGTGATATGAAAAGCAGTTCTTCAAATGGAAGCAGACATATCTGGTTCCATTCCGCTTCACATCTCATCAGCATTTTTCTTTTGAGCAGATTGGGATTCATCGTCATCTAGAAAAAGATTGATTTGAAATTATTTATTTTTTAATTTTTTATTTTATTAAACTCTAGGATTACAAATACCTTTGAGCAGGAACTGCTCATTTACAAAGGTTCCACATCAGAGGATGGAGGGTAACATACATACAATGGTCAACAATGGTTACAGTCTTAAAAACACAGAGATGTCTAAGCATTCATTATACAGCCAAAAATGGAGAGAGACAACATAAGCTAGCTTCAGACAAGTTTCAGGGTGAACAGTATATAGTTAGTATAGGGTAGGAGGAAGTCAGGAAAAAGTACGCAGGCTAAATGGCCATTGTCGGTGGGTAGAGGTGGGTGGCAAAAGTGCGAGGTGGATGGGCTGGAGGCCCATATCTGAAAGTGCCATTAGAGAGAGGAGGGGGCGGGTGAGGCAGTGTGGTGTGGGGGGGGGTTAGGGGTGAGAGTGGGGGAAACTGGTGCCAAAAAAGTGGAGCTCTAAGGGAGGTTATAGGTCACCTTCGACTAGGGTAAAATGAGGAGGCAGTAACTTAGGAGAGGCAGTCACACTGAGTGGTAGAGGCGAGAAATAGTTGGAGTTGCCTTTTAAAGGGACCAAGCATTGCCGTTCTAAGTGTTTCTTTGTTAAGAGTATTGTACCATTGAGGAGCCCTGTGTGTGAATGACCTCTGACCCACTGTGGACCAGCATCTGGGGACCTGGAATGTTTGATATAGAGCACTGTGTTTAAGCTGGGTACTGCTGCTGGCAGTAAGGAGCTTTGCCGCTCCTGATGGCATGAGCCCGAGGAGAACGTTTTTGGTTAACAAGCAAGTCTGGTATTGTATTCTACTAAGGAGTGGTAGCCATCCAGCCTGGGCTTACAGGTCACAGGTGTGTGTCAGGTGGTCGGCACCCGTTAGAAGCCTACAGGCCTTGTTGAGTGTCACCGATATCCTCCAGAGGGCAGTAGGGGAAGCAGAGCCATAGATGACTAGACCATAGTCGATGATGGAAGTGACGGAGCTGTAGATGATCAGTCTAAGGGCATCAGTGGTCATGCAGTGTTTGTGTTTGTGGAGCAGGCCGATCCATATGTTGGTGGCCTTAGCTACACTGTCAGTGTGCCGTGTGTAAGAAAGGGAACTGTCCAAGGTGATGCTGAGATATTTAAACTCAGGAACATGTTCAAGTGAAGTCCCCATGTGGTTCTTGATGGTGAGGGACAGAGGTTTATACTTGCTCCATGCATTGCAGAATGTCATGACATTAGTTTTGCTGTAGTTCAGGATGAGTTTATGTGAGTTAAACCACTCTTCAACATGCCTGAAATCACACTGCAACTGACTCTCAAGTTGTTTAGAGTCTTGGTTGCTAGTAAACAGTACTGCATTGTCCGCATAGAGTAATTTTCTTTGTTGGCAGATGCTAGGGAGACTGTTCAGGAAGAGAGAAAAGAGTAATGGCCCCAGTATAGACACCTGCGGAACACCTGAGAGGACTGGTTTTTCATCAAAGGTAACGGCAGCAATCCTAACACGTTGGATCCTTCACCCAAGGTAGCTAGCAAACCAGGGCAGTGCATCCTTGGAGAGCCTGAGAGTGGTCAGTTGCCTGAGTAGGAGTGGGTGATTAACAGTATCAAAGGCCTTTGTCAGGTCAATGAATACTGCCCCACCACAGATTCCTTGGTCGAGAGTGTCATGGATGAATCCTATAAATTCCAACAGTGCCGTGGTGGTACTATGCCCTTTTCAGAAGCCATGCTGTTCTGGGCACCGGATTTCATATTCGTCCAGGAACTCGTCAAGCTGGTCCGAGACTATTCGTTCCAGAGAGCTTTAGATAAAGGATAAAGGGGGGAGGATGGAGATGGGCCTGTAGTTGGTGTGCAGTGACTTGTCTCCACTTTTGTGTACAGGTGTGATAGTCGCCTGTTTCCAGAGTGATGGGAATTGACCCAATCTTAGGAAAGGTTGAAGATCTTTGTCAGGGGTTCAAGGATTTGATCTAGGACTAGTACAAGCAACAGGCTGAGTGAGTCACCTCTGTAGCCAGTTTTGTGGATGCCCTTGCATATATATAGGTTCTGGCTAAGTGCATCGGGATCTCTTTGAAAAAGAACTGCGGAGCTGTGTGTACTTGGGACGCAGTGTCATAGGGGTAATTGGTGGTGGTGGGAATTAGTCATAATTCTTTATCAGGTCATAGGTACCATCATCATTTCTGCATGTTAATGTCCTATGTAATTCTATCACTCATAAAGAGTCTGCCTGTCTGAAGCTGGATGCGGAAGCATACTTAGGTTACAATTTTAATTTTCCTATAAATAAGGTTCCATATTATTTGAAATTGTTTCAGATCTCCTGCACAACCATAATTGATTCTTTCTGATTTAGAAGTTTCAATAATTAAGCTGACCCACTCCTTGTAAGTTGGAGAAATACTCATCTTCCAGTTTTAGAAATATTAATTATTTTTTGCATTTAGCATAGCGATGCCAGTCAAAAATTCACTCTGTTGTGTGTTCCCTTCCTTGTGTGTTGAAATTTAATCCCGGTAGTAGTCCTCCCAAATGGGATATCTATTCCAAGTGTATGAGTTGCTACATTGTTGGTTTTATCCCAAAATTGTGGCAAGTGTGTGCATGTTACAAAAATGTGTGTCATAGTTCCAGTTACATAACTTTGAGGGAGTATAATGAATCCTATGTAACAAGTTGTATTATATCTGTTTAAGTCTTATACTCTTTGAGGCTGTGTGGATAATACATAACTTCTTTCCATCTAGCTGGCTCTATCTCAGTGCCAGCTCCCTTTCCTATGCATTTTATAACATTGTAGAGGAATTCTGTCAGTTTTCCTTTTATAACTTTGTGGCAAACTAGTCTCTCCCAGGCTTAGCCTGCCAATGTTACCAGCTTTATCGAACCTTCAGACACCTGCAAGGGTAATCAGTAGCTGCCACCACTCAGCATAGACACCCTCTCATGGTATCTCTAGTTATTAATCCATACAGAGCTGTTGCTCACACAGTGCAGTGCTCCCAGCCAAAGGGCGACTGATCCACCCCCACATCACAGCTGAGAACTCCTTACTTTAGAAACAGAATATGGTAACAGTAGCCTTCTCCTCAGAGGTGGAAACACGTTGTTTGTCAGTTTTAAAGTCAGTTAGCTGTGCCTCAAAGGACAATTACAGAAACATGAAGTATATAAAAGAGTAATGTTACACATATAATACAGGATACTCCAGAAATATCATGGGGAACAGTAATTCTCCAGAAATGAAAAAGAAAATGTTTGAACTGTAGGTTAGACTCTCTCTCCATTTAGCAAGGTAGAACAGCTTACCACACAAGACATTGGGCTGGGTTCACTTGAAAACCAGTCTGATCTGGACTTCAGGCACTCATATACAAACCGTCTGTTTTTTTGTCACAAGTCCTGCCTTGCACAGCAGGAGTGGCTCATTTGCAAAACATAAAAGGATTGTTTGTGCTTCCCTCTCTCCCATTAACTGTCCAGGGGTCCTGCCATGATACAAGAAAGCACAGATAGTAAATTGTTTTTAGAGCAAGTGGTTGGTCTTTGATAAGAATCTTGACTTTTTCCCCAGTAAAATCACTTTGTTTCCACAGCTACTAAATTCTAACTGATACACATGCAGAAAGAATAAAATAAAAATTAAAAATACTATACAGTAACAGGTATACATAGCAAATTGTTACATCACCTTTTACGTCCCCCCCCGAGGAAAAAAAATTATCTTTTTGCCCCATCTAAATGACTGTGGCTTTTCAAGTGAGCCAACTGGCTCCCACTGCTATGCCCTTAGTTACCTCTCTGGGTGGACCTCACATTAGTTTCTCCTAGCATCTCCCTTACTTAAAAAAAACAAGGGCACTAACTATTGTCTGGACAATCTGTCCATGTTACCATGCTGCAACCCACTTCAGTGTCTAATGTCTATACTATTGGACTGTAGCACCAGGTTCCACCTTAGCAATTTTGAGTTTTGGCTGCTGGTTCTATGCAACCATGTAACGGGGTTGTGATCAGTAACTAGGATGAATTCCATTCCATGCAAATAGGGTTGCAGGTTCTGCAAAGCCCATACACTCCCTAGACACTGAATCTCTAAGGTTGTATAGACCTCTGTCTGGGCAGCAGCTTCCTGCTGAGGTACACAACTGTATGTTCCTCTCATGCATAACCTGACTCAAAACTGTGCCTAGCCCATGATCAGATGCATCTATGTGCACAATAAGCCTTAGAGAATAAGCCTGGCTGGCGAGGACAGGTGTCCAATGCAATGCCTCCTTCAGCTGTCGGAACATGGTAGCATGTTGCTTTACCATGAACCCTATGGTAAATATGGATGCAAACAGAGGAAAACCAAAAGAGACCCACTCCCTGGACATTACTGATACAAACCCATTAAGCCACTCATTGGTGGAGGAAGGCAACATA
Organism: Neoceratodus forsteri; assembly: GCA_016271365.2. Classification (NCBI taxonomy): domain Eukaryota; kingdom Metazoa; phylum Chordata; order Ceratodontiformes; family Ceratodontidae; genus Neoceratodus; species Neoceratodus forsteri. The sequence continues at coordinate 290,381,689 of CM057456.1, forward strand.
GTTCAAACAAAGGTAGGAAAACTAATTTTACCCGCTAATGCTTTGACCATTGACCATTAATTTATTAATGGCAGAAATTACAAACTTCAAGCAGTCCATAAATGAACTAGTTTTTAGCTTCAGAGAGCTAAATCAGGTGGTTTCTAGCCACAAAATGAGGAACATTTGGAGGCAAGGGCCAGTTCAGGAGAGAGGATTTAGCTGTCAAAGGAACTTAAGAGAGAATTAATAACTTAGGAAACTGTCTAAATTGCAGGAAAAAATCTAGGTCTTGGAAAGCTGAACTTGAAGAAACAATTTAAGGGTGTATGGCCTAAAAGAAGGCATAGAAAGAAATGATCCAATAAACTTTATTAATAAAATGCTTCTACAATTACAGGACAACCACCGAACTGTAACTCTTACACTATTGAGAGAGCTCATAGATTTTTAAGCCCAAACCAAGCCATAATGAAAGACCTAGATCTATGGAGTTCAAATTATTAAGCCTGTAACACAAAGTGCATATTCATAACAGGTTGCAGAATAAAACTTTTCAGTGACCTTCCTTTTAAGGTTATCAAAAAAGGGACTCCTTACCAATGAAGAAAAATCTTAATGAAGCAGGTTTAAAATATAGTCTCTTATCTCCCACAAATCTGAGAGTTTGGACAGAAAATGGGATTAAAGACTATAATGGGATACACGCTGCTATATCTGGCCTCAGCTCTTTTCAAAGATTTTGACTTTTCTTCAATTCAATTTCAAAGCAACAGTACAGACTTCTACTTTTGTTTCTTACTTCTAGATACTTATCTCTAAATGATCAGTATCTTTAGTCCTTGGAGAAGCATCAGAATGACAGAAGGTCTCCCCAATTCTTCATACTAAGGTTTGCTTAAAATTCACTAAACAGGAAGCTAATTTGAACTACACTTTGCTGCCTGCTTAATTAATTTAAGTAACTTAACTACTAACATCCCCATTGCTCTGGAGGGTAGCAGAAGGTGCTAGAGATCTCAGCCAAACACAACCCACCCTGATGGGAAGAGTTTGCACTTCTTGGTGTCAAGGATGTCCAGCGATTCCTTCAGCAAAGAAATCGACTTTTCACTTGTATAAGCTTAACACTGGCACGCTATTGCACCTGCTTTGGTAAAGATGCTGCAAATCTTTCTACGCTGAAGGCCTGGTGGTTAGCAGGTAAAGGGCTTTAGAGGTGAACTGAACTCTATAATTTATTTGGTTGGTGTTCTTGTACATAGTGAATAGATACTGCTGAATTTTGTGAGTGAAATGAGGTATCTGGATTTCAGCATATTTAACAATAATAGGGCACATTTTTCATTACTATTTTTATATTTGATTTTGTAATTTGGTGTTTTCTCTGGAGATGGGGGAAGGGTTAGATCTAAAAAAAATCTGGGTGTAACAGTGATGATTATACTCGATTCACTTTATCTGGAAATCAATTTACTGGGACTGACTGATGAAATGTAAGCAACAGAAATATTGAGTAGTCTACCAGGTGTACTTTAAATTTCACTTTCTGCCATCTTTAATAACTGTACTGTTAGTCAGCAGTTCAGAACACTGAATTTTCAAACTAGAGGAGTGTGACATGCCTCTGCACAAAAAACTTGCATGCTATGTTGCTTGACGCATGTGATCCTGTTTTGTTTACATAGACTCCAGATGCCACTGCACAGCTGCATCTGCTTAGAAAGCTTTGGTAGATCTCTTCATTTCCCATTCTGCATTCTACTGAACTACAGATGGAAGCTGAACTGTTAGTTCACTTGTCACAGGAAAATGAATATGCACATATGTCTGGTTTGCTTTCCTCATTTTGGTTTTGCTTCTTTTCATGCTTTTTTATACTTGGATGTACACAACCACTACTCACAGAAGACACATTATCAACTGCCATGTTTGTTCTTACAAAATTTCATGATCCCAAATTGAATAACCTGTGTAATAGACATTTTGGGTGCACAAAACCATTTACAATGGACAAACATTGACAACCAAGTGATCAACTTCCTGGCAAATTTTCTTTCTCTGAGTCCATTTATTACTAACTTAAATGTTAACACTTAAGACAGCAGTGCAACAAAATTGGTCAAAAAATTTGACCCTACCTTTTTTCACTTTAAAGAATCCAGGCATCTTCTAGTTTTATTTGGTGGTAAAGTTTTCAATTCTGTCAAAATTTAAGGATTTTATAAATGTTTTAGTATAATTTTTTCTCAAGAAAAAATATAGCTGCATCATTTGACATAGGCATAGCATTGTAGACCTGGCAAGGTTAGGATAAAAAAGTATAACAAAGACTCGTGGTAGGCAGCATTGCAGGTGCCTAGATAAGTACATTTGATAGGTATGCTAATATTTTTCCTAATTGTAACTGAAGCTAGATGTTTTGGAAAAAAAATGTTTTAAATATATGATTTTTTATTGTTTTTATCATAATTCAAGCAATATATTCAATATAAGTATAATAAAAAAGAAACAAAGTTTCAAGAGTTCTTGCAAGAATACAATAAAAGACAAGCAGGGTCTGTACACAGTATAACATCAATCTCAGACAAGTTAGTATTCACAGATTCACCAATGAAGACAATAATTCCATTAATTCCTTCCATGAACCACTACCTGTATCTTCATCAACCAAGTCTTCAATAATGTAACCCACTTTTTCAGATAGTAAGGTATCTTTAAATGTGTACCACCATTAATTTTTAACCTCCATAGTTTTTTTTTTTTGGGGGCAGTATTCCAATTATTTAAGACTACTCTTTTTAAGGATAGAGCAGCTAGACTAATTACCTTCTCTTGTGCTTGAGTAGTCTCTAATGAGTCATATAGATTTAAAAGAAGTATGATAGGTGAGCAAGGGATATTTATTCCTAAAATATTTCAGAGTTCTTTTGCTAAGTCTTGCCACCAAGTTTTGATAACTGGACAAGTCCCAAAATTATGTGCCTGTGTTCCTTCAATTGAACATCCATGCCAACTATTTGATGGATATTATGGGTTAATTTTTGCTGTAATATTAGATGTAAATATATGCACGGTTGATGATTTTATGTAGAATATTTCTGTTTTTTGCATAAATAATTTTAGTAGTAGCTGCTATTCTAATTGCTCTCCATTGATTTATTTGTAAGGAAAGACCTAAGTCTTTATCCCATTTTATATATTGCTTTGGTTTTAAGTATTTTTGTGGTTTGATAATTTGCCTATAAAATAGTAACAATCTTTTAATTTTTGCTAATATAATTGCTCTTTCTTCATTTTCTCAATTCTTAAGAAGATTGTCCACTTCAATCCTATTTCTTAAACAAAATTTCTTAAAGTGTAGAAAAAGATTTAAGTATGAAATATAGTTTTGAATATTCTGATTTCTGAATGGGTCTCTGTACTTAATATACAGTGTGTAATAAATTTGTCATTCTCAATAAAAAGATCCCATTGATTCATATCTTGTTTCTGTAGCATATGTCCTATTTTGCATAATTGATGGTCTGAGGTTATGGGTTGTCATGAGCCTATCCAGGATCTCCTGTTTGCAGAAAAAATACCCCTTTTCTCAGAACTCGTGATCAGGGTAGGGTTCAGAAAGAATCACCAACCTTCTGTTTCCCAGTGGGAGGGTGGAAACTGTAGTTTTGAGTTCCCCTGACTCAGCACTACGTTCAGTGTTTGAAGTCCACCATGGCCACTGGCTACTTCTTGCCTAAGTAGTTTGGTATGATAGCCAAGTAGTACTATCTTTCAAGGCACACAGTCTTTTCAAAACCCTTCTGTTAAAATGTTAGATCACACAATCAGACCCCAGGCAAGGTTGGTAAGAAAATCATAAAAGTTTACTTAAAATAAAAGTGATACAGAAAATTCTACAGTTTGGAAGAACTTTGAAATGCAGACAATACCAAAAGGAAAATTGGATGGTTTAAAGAAAACAGTAGACACTGTTATTCTAAACTATACCTTGTTTTGATGTTAGAGTCCAGACATGATTTTAAATGTCCTTGAAGAGATGAGTCCTTAAGCAACAGTTTTGGAGCAAGTTTGTATTCCAAGCTAGTTCTCTGAAAGTCCTTTAAAAAAATATCCAGGTGCTTCCTTGGTGAAAAGTCTTGGTTTCTAAAATTCTGACTTAAAATCAGAATTTTCTGTTCAATATGTGAAAAGTCAAATCTCCACACACTCTGGTCATATTTTACATATTTTTCCAGGCCTACACATATATTTCTGGTTAACAAGTGTATACCGGCTGGTCAGGCTATCTGACTCCCAGCTAAACTATTCAACAACTGCTCTGAATTTAAAATATGTGTCTTATAATATATACGATGGTCATGTTTAGGACACACCCACCTTTTTTTCTCTCTGGTGTGGGGTTAATGGTTCCAAGACAATACAGATATTAGGATGCAACAGTTTACCTTTTCCTGCAGGTGTCACTGTGGTTCCATGTCAAGTTCCATGTCAACCCCAGTAACATCTGGTCCATGTATTTGGCTTAACTCCTGACCCATATGTCATCCCCTGACCTCTTCCTGTCATGGCAAACTACAGTGGGACATTTTATGCCTTCCTGGGCCATATACCTGTCTCCTTTATCTGGAGAAATAACAGATCCACAGTAGCCTTTATAGAAGTTCTGACTATTTCAGTAGTTACTCCCTAGGAGCCCTGTTAAAGGGACAGTATCTTAATTCTAAAGTACATTACCGCATATACAATATGGACCCACATAAATGGATCTAGGCCTGTTATGCAACATTCCTCCCTCCTAAAACAGAACATGGGGGAAACATGCCCTTATTGGAGGCAGTTTTTCCCAGTTCTGTTATAGATCCAGTATGCATGATAGGCCACCTGCATTCCCATTTTTGGACCTAGGCCTATGTGAAATCTCCATGTCATAAGCCTGCAAGTAAATCTCCAGCAGCAGCCATTGCTATAGATTTTGAAAAAGCTTTTGACTCTTTGGACTGGAATTTTCTCTGTTTGGTATTATCCTGATTTGGCTTCAGCAACCAATTTTGTTCTTGGATTAAACTTCTCTATACAAAACCTCATGCCAGGGTACTTACCAATTCTACATTGTCACAGTCCTTTATACTAGAAAGGGGTACCAGGCAAGGATGCCCTCTTTCACCATCTCTTTTTATCTTAGCTCTTGAAACTCTTGGCGCCTTTCTCAGACAGAGTAACGATATAAAGGGCAAATCTATTGGACATATGCAATATACAACATTGTCATATGCGGATGATATGCTAATCTTGTTAGAAAACTTAAAAATATCTGGTGAATCACTTAATAATATTCTCAATCTTTTCTCCAGGCTTTCTGGACTTACAGTTAATTATCAAAAATCTGAGGTATTACCACTAAATAAACATTGCAAATCTTTTATGAATATGCATCTTGGATTTTGCTGGTCTCCGCTAGGCATTACCTATTTAGGGATAAAAATATCAACGGATTTAGATAAAATATGGGAAAACAATTTACGTCCCTTACTTGCAAATATTAAAACAGATTTAGATAAATGGAAAAATCTGAACCTATCCCTATTTGGCAAAATATCTGTGATTAAGATGAATATTACACCTAAAATTCTCTGGGCCAGATATTCAAAACTTTGCCCAGGGGCAAAATTAGCACTGCCCAGCGGGCAAACTGAGCCCAGAGCACAAAGCAAGCCATATTCAAATGGAATAGCCCAGGGCAAACAGCTTCTGAATATAGCATGGTAATGAGGCCATGCAAACTGGGCTGGGAGTGCAGGGCAAACATTGCCCTGGAATAAGACAGCACTGAATAAAACAACCAGGAAGTGCAACCCACAACAACAACACAGTACACAGCAACGTGAGGGCAGGTACAGGCAACTACGTGGCCAATGTGTGTGCCAGCAAATGCATGGACTCAGTACAGTTGCAGGAAGCAGCAGATGAGAAAGAACAGTGATCAAAAACTTTACAATATTCCCGTACCATTAGCGCGCGCTAACACATGTAGCGGAGCTAAACAGTTAACCTGGAGCAAACACACTTGCCGGAGCTAAAATGTACCATATTCAAAAGTGCCATGCAAATGAGCCTACCTTGGTAGTCTCTGGGCAAACAACCGGATTAGCATCTCATTATACCCTGATTTGCACACAGTTTGTCCAAGCATTGCAGGGTCCCATAGAGCCACCTGTAGGTCAGTCTGGAAGTACAGGCAGACAAGGTCCAACCGCAGCTCCATCTGTAGGTCAGTCTGGCAGTGCGATGATAGCTACAGGCTACAGGTAAACAGTACAGCATAGCATAGCATAGCATATTGTACCCCAGGGACAGGACAGCATAGGCACAGGGGTGGTGGTGTTGCATGCAACTGTCAAGCACTGTAGGGCATGCTACAGTGCACAGCAGACACTACAGTAGCAAGGAGACAGTAGTGAGGACGGAGCACTGCCTATGGTGTGTAGGGCAAGTGATGCTGATTGCACTGTACACAGTGACAGGCCCAACCTGCAGGTGTTTACTGACAGTCGACATTACTGTTACACTGTTGTGTGACCCACAGATGCTGTACCTGTGGCATGTGATGCCCACAGTGACATGTACATATCTGGCTTTGTGTGTTGTGGCAGTTGTACAGCTGTGTGGTATGTGGCTGGGGGCATATAGTATCCGAAAGGCACACTAGTGTTGGGGTATTCTAATACTGGCCCATGTGCACTGCATGCTGAGTCCTGAGCCTTGTGGCCACACCTGGTCTGTGGCACAACCTGGCCACCCATACACCCCCTCAACATCCTCCATGCCCACAGTGCTGCATGTGTGTGCTGGCATCTGGTTTGTCCACAGATATGTGTGGTCAGCAGGTGTGCTGTATGGCTACACTGCCATGCTGTCCACTGGCGGCAGGGTCACCACTTACTGCCTGGCATGGCTGGGACTGGTGGCAGATGATGGCATCATTGTGATGCCATTGGTTAGCAGCAAGCTTCCACTATGTTTGGCTTTATCTATGTGTTATATTTATGTATTAGGGTCCGCAAGACCGCGCTAAACCCCAGCAAATCCGCACAGCCATTTATGTTGCATAAAGCTGATTGCCCAGGATTAAGACCAGCTTTTCTGGGCGGTAATTACACCGCGCTTAACTGTCGAGGTCGCTGGGCTAACCACTGAAGGTATGCTTAGCCACTGAATATAGCATTGCGCTTGTATTCATGCGTCAGTTTGCCCTTGCATACATTATACTTTTGCCTGGCGCTAATGCAGTTTGCCCGCGTTATTTGGCCTTTTGAATATGGCAGACCCGCACTAATCCTGCGCTAAACCTGCGCAAATGATTTTTGCCCAGCACAAAGTTTTGAATATCTGGCCCTCTATCTGTTTGCTTATATTCCACTTAAGATCTATCCCCTTCTTCTGAATAATATTGACAAAGTTATAGGAAATTTTCTATGGGAAGGTCACATACCAAGGTTCAACCGTATCAAACTACGCTCTCATTGGACCCATGGTGGATTTGGACTACTATGGTGTACAGCCTATTTGTGGGCATTCAGAGCCTCACAAACTATCAAATGTTTTTTTAAACCTAACTACAATGCACCATTATGGTATGATATGGAAGCTTCTCTGTCTCCAGGACATACACCGAATAGCTTCATCTACTTTACATTATCCCCTAAATTAAAAAAGCATCCCATAATTAATACATCTACTCATTATTGGTTTAAAATGCATAAATGGCTTAAATCTGATCCCTCCCCTTTACCTTCACACCCATTTGGGGCAATCCGAAACTCTTACTAGAGAACAAACCAATATACTGCAAATCCTGGATGTACAAGAACATCCTGTTTTTGAATGATATCCTGACTGACAATGGCAACACATTAAACTCTTTTAGTAATCTTCAAACAAAATGGAATATCCCTAAGAAAGAATTCTGGAAATATTTACAAATTCGAACTGCTATATTCTCTAATCTTCAACAAACTAATAAGTCGGTATCATCCCTTTCATACATAAATATGTGGATTAATACCCCCTCTGGCTTAGTCAGTAAAATATACAACCAGATCAGAGACTCATTACCGAACCAATCTCTTTTTGCTAGAGACAGATGGAATCGGATATTAAATGTAAATATATCAGATTCCCATTGGGACAAGTGTTGGAAACTTTGTCATGACTCCTTTAAAGATATGTGCAGTAGGTTGATTCAATTCAAAATTTTACATTTATGGTATAAAACACCGTCTCATTTATACAATATAGGTTTACTACCCAATAATAAGTGTTGGTGCTGTAATTCACCAAATGGTGATCTTCTACATATACTGTGGTCATGTAAACCTACATCTAACTTATGGCAAGATGTCCATAATTTAGTCTTTAAGATTATCGGACATGACGTCATATTTGAACCTAAATTTTGCTTTTTAGGAATTATAAATAATAACATAAATCTAACGAAATACCAACATAAATGGCTGCAGATCTTATTCATGCAAGTCAAAAGACTGATTTTAATTCACTGGAAAACTCAGATAACACCTACTCTTAAGGACATTTTAAACAATATGACTTACATTGCTTCTCTGGAAAGAATTTCATATTTGATATCAGACCGACTCAATGAGTTTTATATGTGCTGGCAGGATTACTCAGACTTTCTTCAAATTCATAAGCAATGAGCATCGTTTAATTTCTCCTCCTCTCTTTCTAAATAGACATATTTCAAGTATGGATCCAGATGTATAATTAACCTTCTATGCAGCTCCTTACATTTAGCACAAAATCAACAAGTATGTTAAGTAGATCTGTTTTTTTTTCCTTTCTTTTATTACATTTCCATTATAGTACAAGCTGTGATATATGCATTGTATTAAGTAAATATACAAAACCCTTTATTTTAGGGTGTTATACACACAATTTAGTATATTGATAATTTGACATAACAATATGTTAAACATATACTTACCTGTGTTACCTACTATAAAATACAAGATTTTACTTACTTCAAGTAACGTTTATTGTACTATATGTTATGGATAAAATTCAATAAACAAATTAACTGAAAATAAGCCTGCAAGGCAATACTCCATCTCAGAAGTTTCCCATTTGTTTCCCAATTTGGCCCAACCATATTAATGGGTTGTGGTCTGTTTGGACTTTAAAATGCCTCCCATAAAGGTATGGTTCCAGTTTTTTTAATGCCCAAACTAAGGCGAGACATTCCTTCTCTACTGTTGAATAGGTTTGTTCCCGTAGAAGCAGCTTCTTAAGTTTATAATGGGGTGCTCTCTCCCCTGATTTGATACTTTGAGAAGGACTACCCCAATTCCCAAATCTGAGGCACCCATCTGTACCACAAATGGCCTGTTGTAGTCTGAGCTAGCCAGCACTTGGGCCCTGCACAGTGAGGTTTTCAGCTGAGTGAAGGCCTGCTCACAGTCTGTATCACATTTTACCTTCTTAGGCTTATTCTTTGTCAGCAACCCAGATAAAGGAGTGGCCAGAGAGTTGTAGTTGGGAATGAATTTTCTATAATACCTTGCTGTCCCAAGAAAGCTCCTGACTTGTCTCTGGGTTTCAGGTGTATGCTATGATGCAATAGCCTTATCTTTGCTTGGTTTGGGTGAAGTTGTCCTTGTCCCACCACATGTCCCAAATAAGTGACTTCTGCCATGGCCACCTTACACTTTTCTGCCTTAATAGCAAGACCTGTGGCCTGTATTTGGCCCTACATCTCCCTCAGGTGTATCAGGTGTTTCTCCCAGCTATTTCTGAAGATAGCAATATTGTCCAGGTAGACAATTGCAAAGTCCTCCATATCCTGTAACACCAGATTTACTAACTGCTGGAATGTAGCAGGGTCATTCTTCAGCCCAAAGAGCATGACCTTGAACTCAAACAGGCTGATTGGGGTGATGAATGCTGACTTTTCACCAGCCCTGTCAGTCAGTTCTACCTGCCAGTACCCCTTTGTCAGGTCTACTACAGTCAAGTATGTTGCCCCTCCCAGTTTGTCAAGCAATTCATCTGTGTGTGGCATTGGGTGGGCATCAGATTTCATGATGGTGTTAAGCTCACAATAATCTATTCAGAACCATGTAGTCCCATTTGATTTTGGCACAAGGCTAAAGGTGAGTCCTGGGACTGTGGGACTTCTGGATCACCCCTAGATCCAGCATCTCCCCCACCTCCCTCCTAATGTCCTTGAGGACTGTCTCTGACAATTGGTAAGCTGTCCTATGTATGGGTGCATGGGTCCCCGTGTCTATGTCATGCATCGCTAGCAGTGTCCATCCAGGCTGTGCCATAAATAAAGGGGCAAAGTCTCATAAAACAGTCCTCAATTCTTGGACCTGTATAGGTGTCAACAGGGGTGAGAGTGCAATGGTCTCCACAGATGATGCCTGCTTGCTCTCGGCTAACAAGTCGAGAAGGGGGTCTTTCCCACCTAGCTCCTCTTCAGGACTGCAAACTGCAGCTACCATGTTGGCCCTATTGAAATATGGCTTCATCATGTTCACATGATACATCCTGTGAGTGTGTTTTCGGTCAGATAACTCTACAATGTAATTAACATCGTTTACTTGCCAGACTACCTTGTATGGCCCTGCCCACTCAGCTTGTAGCTTGTCCTTTTGCACCAGGATCAGAACCATTACCTCCTGTCCTACCCATAAGAGCAAGCTCTGGCTCCATGATCTTACCAGGTCTTTTGGTTTTGCTGGGCAGCTGACAGGTTGCTCTGGGCCATGCCCATAAGGTCCTTCAGCATCTCCCTGAATTTTAACACATACTCCACTATGGGAGTCCCCTTGGTGGCATGCATACCTTCCCAGTCCTCTAGTATTAAATCTAGGGGCCCCCTCACCCGGTGTCCATACAAGAGCTCGAAGGGTGAAAACCCAGTCAACTCTTGTGGCACTTCACTTTAGGCAAACAGCAGGTGGGACAGGTATTCCTCCCAGTCCCTCCCATGCTGATCTGCAAATGCCATAAGCATAGCTTTTAGGGTCCCATTAAATCTCTTGATGAGACCATGGGCTTGTGGGTGGTAAGGCGTTGTGTGCCTCTGTACAAAACCACACTTCTCCCACAAACACTTCAGTAGGTCCGACATGAAGTTACCTCCTTGATCAGAGATAACCTCCTGTGGAAACCCAACATGGGAGAAAATCCCCAGCAAAGCATCTGCTGCTTTGTCAGCCTTAGTGGAGGACAGCATGATGGCTTCAGGGTAGCGGGTAGCATAATCAACAACTGTCAGCATACACCTCTTCCCAGAGGAACTTGGGGTAGTCAAAGGACCCACAAGATTCATTACAACCTTCTAGAAGGGCTCCTCCACAAGTGGTAAGGGAATCAGGGCAGCCTGGCTTTGCTTCTGGCCTTCCCTATTTCCTGATGCCTGTGACAGTGTTTGCAGTATTCCTTCACCTGCTTGGTAATATTGAGCCAATGGAAATTGTGGACTATGTGCTATGTAGTGCGAGCAATGCCCAAATGTCCAGACATGGGAATATCATGAGCTACCTTCAGCAATAACCCATGATACTCCTGGGGAACAACAAGCTGCCTACCCATTATCTCTCCCTCTGTCCTGATGTCCTGTGTGTATAACATACCATTGTCCCAATACACCCTATGCTTTCCATCACCTCCCTGTGTCCCAGCAGACTCTGCACAGGATCTCAGCTTCTTTAAGCTTGGTTCTGTCCATTGTGCTGATGCTAAGTCTTCCCACTTACCCAGAGCATGGGGCATGCACCCATTAGTTCCCAGGCTGAGGTCCATAGCTGTGGCAGTAGGGGACTCAGTATCACAACCTTCCCCCTCCCCGAGCTATGTGTCACCCCTTCCTCTTGAGAACAACCTTCAGTAGCAGTTGGTTTAACTGCCATTAGGGGAAGTTCCATCCCCCTGTTATTACCCTCTTTTACAAGAGCTACAGGTTGGCTGACCTGTCTCCCAACCTCTCCTGTCTGAATTTCTGTGGGGACCCGAAGATCACAGGAGCCTCTATTCTTCTGGCTCCTGGTCACAGCACAAACCACTCACCATGGAACATCATTCCCCATAATAACATCCATAATGAGTTTTCAGCTACAGCCACTTTCCTTACCCCTTCACCTGCATATTCCCAATCAAGGGTAACACTGGCTAATGGGTAAGTTGTCTTTTCCCCTGTGTAATCCCTCACAGAGACAAACTGATTTGGCAGTATTTGTTCAGCCCCCACCAAATCCCCTTTCACCAGGGTGAAAGAAGCTCCTGTATTCTTTAGCCCTCTAGTTTGTACCCCATTCACCGTAACTGGGTGAATGTGCCCCCTCATATTGTCAGGGAGAGCATAAGCAATACAGTGGGCTATTGTCTCTGATTGCACAGGGCCTTTTACCTTCTGGGCTTTCTTAAGACACTGTCTAGACAGATGGCCTATCTGGTGACAATACCAGCAGTCATCATGTTTCTTGTCCCCAACCTCCCATTTGGGCACATGGGGATTCTCTTCTTTTTGCAGGGGGCCCTGTGGTTTTTGGTGGTTAAAAATGCCCACTTTTGACTTTCACTTCTGAATTCCCCTGGGAGCAGCCCTGCTTCAAACATAGCAATCCACTAGCTCTGCAGCCTCTTTGGCAGTCTTAGGAACTCTGGCCTCTAGCCAAAGCTTTAAGTCAGGTGAGGAAATCCAAATCCAATAAAACTGTTCAAGCAATATCACCCCTTCAATGGCTTCAAAAGAATCTGCTTTCATCCCCTCCCACCAACACTTTAAACATGGAAGCTGTTTTGTGGCTACCTTCTCAAAGCTCATTTCTGGAGTTTCTGGAACTTTGTTCTCTATACATTAGGGTTCAGATCACATTTTTTTAATAAAGCAGTTTTTAATTTGTCAGAATCTTTCCTTTCAACATTGTCCATCTGCCCCAATGCTTCCCTCCCCTTGCCAATAAGTAGTGGAGATAGGTGAAAGCTCCAGGTCTCTTTGGGCAGATTGGCCTGGGTACAGACCTTTTCAAATGAATTTAAAAAGATGCCCATATCCCCCCCTTTAAACTCAGCCATTAATTTTGAATTTAACTTGTACCCCAGTCCTGGATGTTCAGACCCAACTCCACCACTTACCTGCTCAGGGGTTGTTGTTGGGTGAAGTGTCAGCCTTTTCAGCTCAAGTTCCCTCTGGCACTGCCATTCTTTCACCTTCATCTGGTGCTGTTGTTCTTTGGCCTCTCTCTGTTGCTGCCATTCCACAACCTGGCACTATCATTCTTCAGTCTTTCTCTGTTGTTGTTGTTCCTCTGCCTGGTGCTGTCATTCTTCAACCTCTCTCTGTTGCCATTGTTCCTCCATTTCCATCTCAAACTTCTTTAGCTCAATTCTCAAGCTGTTTCTCCTGCATCTACAGCTTCCTGTGCTCCAGCTCTTTGTCTGTAGACAGCTCCTTCTCCTCTGGGCTCTGGACCTCTAAAGTCACCACCTGTGGATCTAAGTGGGGTAGCGCTTCCTCCATCTCAGCTGCCATAAGGGTCTCCATGAGTTGCTTTTTAGTTTTGCTTTCACTAGGAATGCTTTTCTCCCTACAGATCTTCCTCAGTTGTTTCAGGTTCATAGTGCCATACAGGACAGACATTCTTCTATCTACACTACTCTGTTTGAAAAAAAAATTCAAACAGGATAGGGTCTATTGTCTGCAAACAAATTTCTTTTTCCCCTTCCCAAATTCTGTCCTTGATTGTGTGATGGTTTTGCAAGACCATTCAAATCCCAGTAGCTGGTGCCAAATCTGTCATGAGCCTATCCAGGATCTCCTGTTTGCAGAGAGAATCCCCCTTTTCTCTGAATTTGTGAGCAGGGTAGGGTTCAGGAAGAATCACCTACCTTCTTTTTCCCAGTGGGAGGGTGGACACTGTAGTTTCAAGTTCCATTGACTCAGCACTACATTCAGTGTTTGAAGACCACCACTGCCACTGGCTACTTCTTGCCTAACTAGTTTGGTACGATAGCAGAGCGGTACTATCTTTCAAAGCACACAGTCTTTTCAAAACCCTTTTGTTAAAATGTTAGATCACACAATCAGACCCCAGGCAGAGTTGATAAGAAAATCATAAAAATGTACTTAAAATAAAAGCAATACAGAAATTTCTACAGTTTGGAAGAACTTTGAAATGCAGACTATACCAACAGTATAACTGGATGGTTTACAGAAAACACTAGATACTGTTATTCTAAACTATACATTGTTTTGATGTTGGAGTCCAGACAAGATTGTAAGTGTCCTTGTAGAGATGAGTCCATAAGCAACAGTTTTGGAGCAAGTTTGTATTCCAAGTCAGTTCTCTGAAAATCCTTTTAAAAAGTCTCCAAGTACTTCCTTGGTGAAAAGTCTTGGTTTCAAAAATTCTGAATTAAAATCAGAATTTCCTGTTCAGTATGTGAAAAGCCAAATTTCCACACACTCAGGTCTGATTTTAGAGATTTTTCCAGGCCTACACATATACTTTTGGTTTACAAGTGTATACCTGGTCAGGCTATCTGACTCCCAGCTAAACTGTTCAACAACTGCTCTGAATTCAAAATGTGTGTCTGATAATATATACAATGGTCATGTTTAGGACACACCCACCTTTTTTTTACCTCTAGGGTAGGGTTAATGGTTCCAAGACAATGCAGATATTAGGATGCAACAGTTTACCTTTTCCTGCAGGTGTCACTGTGGTTCCATATCAACTCCAGTAACATCTGGTCCATGCATTTGGCTTAACCCCTGATCCTCTAGATCACCCCCTGACCTCTTCCTGTCATGGGAAGCTACAGAGGGATATTTTATGCCTTCCTGGACCATATACCTGTCTCCCTTATCTGGAGACGTAACAGTTCCACACTAGCCTTTATAGAAATTCTTGCTATTTTGTAGTTACTCCCTAGGAACCCTGTTAAAGGGACAGTGTCTTAATTCTAAAGTACATTACAGCATATGCAATATGAACCCACATAAATGAATCTAGGCCTATCATGTAACATGAGTAACATAACCACAGACAAATGTAGCCATAGAATCATATGAGATATAACTTTTTTCTTTGATGTAGATAGCTGCCCTAGCATAGAATATAATAATTCAAAGTCTTTCAGTAATTTATAATTCTTGAAGAATAGATCTTGAATTTTAAGGTTGGGAATTTTCCTTCTAATAATTTCCTGCAGAACAGCATCTTCTAGTGGTGAATCAAGCCAGCTCCATAATAAAGCATAAGTTTGTGCATATAGGTAACTAGATGGATCTCGACACCTGAGCACCCCCCCAACGGACAAAATAAGTAAAGACCATGTAATTCTGGGTTTGCCTCCACTCCATAAAAACTTTGAAAAAATGTTGTTTAATGTTATCGAACCATTTGGCATTGGGAATGCCAATTAAAGATTGTAGAACAAAAATTAAACAAGGGAGGACCATCATTTTGATAGCCTGAATATGACCCCATAATGATAGGGACAGATTATTCCAGAGTTGTAATTTTCCCAAAATCTTTTCTTTTGTCTTCTGATAATTCTGTTTAATTGTTTCTTTAGTGTTGTTTGTTAATGTGATTCCCAGATATGTTAATTCTTGGACCTTATTAAAGTATTTAAGTAAGGTAAATTCTTGTTCAATTTGCCCTTTCAGTAAGGGTAGAATCATACATTTTTGCTGATTTAACCGATATCCAGTGAAAGAGAGAAAATAATCTATAATTTCCAATAATGCTGTTATTGAGTTTTTTTAAGTCTGTAAAAATTATGAGAATGTCATCAGCATATACACTGACTTTACGCTCCACCTTATCAATAATCAGGCCCTGAATTTCTTTAGCATTTCTAATATTGTTCAATATTGGTTCGAGACATTAATTGAAAATTATAGGGAAGGGGAGCAGCCCTGCCTCACTCCAGTGTCCATTTTAAGTTCTGCTGTTAATTTACCATTAATCAAGATATTAATTGTTGGGTTTCTGTAAAGATTTTTAATAATTTGTAATAAGTTTGGAGGGATGTTCCATTTTTCCAAAATATAAAGCATATAAGTTCTGTTAACTAAATCAAAAACATTAGAGGCATCTAGAGCTAAAGCATAATAAGGTTTATTACAAGTATGAGCATATTCAAAACATAATTGGACTTTTTTGACTGCAGTGGATGCTGTCCTACCTGGCATGAAGCCTTTCTGGTCTGGATGGATGCGGAGGGACAAATCCTCAAGTAGTCTAGATGCTACAATGTTAGTGATAATCTTGTAGTTGCAATTCAAAAGAACATTTGGTCTGTAACTACTTGGCAGATATTTTGGCTTACCCTCTTTATGGATCAAAATAACCTTTGCTTGCATCATTGATGGGAGGGACCTGCCCCCCCCCCCGCATCAACCCATTCCTGAGGTAACCTCAGTAACCATGTAGCTAATACCTCAGAAAACGTTTTATAGAATTCATTACTAAATCCATCTGTACCAGGGGCCTTGTTATTGGGAAGGTTCAGAATTGCTTGTGCAACTTCCTCTAAGATAATTTGTTTCACTGGAATATTGAACAGTTTGATTTCACTATTATGTATAAAGGTATCCATTAAATCAGAATCACTTATTAGAATTTTCTTGTAGGTGTTAATATAATGAGCTGACATAAGGGATGCAATATCCAGCCAGTCCATTTTTATATGGTTATGGGCATTTCTTAAATCAGTAATAACATTAGCCCCTTTCCTTTTGTTAAGCAAGTGAGCCAATATTTTCCCTCATTTGTCCCAGTGTAAATATTTAGCATTTTTTACTTTCTGAATGTTTCTTTCACAGTCATTCTTTATGAGCTCTTGCCACTTTAATCTGTGATCTTGCCATTCCTGCACATATTTCTGATAATCTTCTAAAATTAACTTATTAAGTTCAAACAGTCTGCTTCATATTTTTTGTTCTTTTTTTTTCTCTTATTTAATTTATATGGGCTTCAGCAGAAATACATACACCACACAGGATAACATTCATTACCTCCCATAACTGAGAGACAGTTTTATCGCCTGCCAGATTTGTTTACCAAAATTCCTCCATAGATGACGCGATTTTCCTAATAAATTTTTCATCATTTAACAGCATTGTTAAAGCTCCAAGTGTATAATTTGTCTGTGGCATTCTGCATTTTAATAGTTCATTTGGCCAATGCATGATCTGAAAGATGAATTGCATCAATATGGGTATCACTGGCCATAGTAACTAAGGGAATTTGAAACAAATATATAATCTAATCTGGAAAAGTTAGATTTTTCTTATCATGAAAAGTGAAAGCCTTCAATTTTGGGTTTTTTAGTTTTTAGAAAAAAGTTTTTGCTGTACTGCTGCTTGAGGTTGATGCCTTCACACAAGTTATGTAAATGTAATTGTGTTGTTTACTTTTAAAACCAATGATGTTGTCTGCTTGTTTAGGGGAAAAAGCTCACTTTTTGCCTTAATGATTTCTTTTTGCAAATTTTAATATGAAGCGGGGGCATGGCTGGGAGATTCGAGGATGTCCACAGGGTGGGCTGCTGTTCATTTGAGTTTGAGTTTAATTATAACATTAGTTGGGAGGTTACAATGTGTATGTAAAACTGATCTTATGGAGAGCATTTTATTGTTAGTTCCCTTCATAGAGCAGCTCCATTGCCAAATTAATTGAACGTATATAG
This sequence comes from Neoceratodus forsteri, assembly GCA_016271365.2. Taxonomy (NCBI): domain Eukaryota; kingdom Metazoa; phylum Chordata; order Ceratodontiformes; family Ceratodontidae; genus Neoceratodus; species Neoceratodus forsteri. Next base: position 290,399,398 of record CM057456.1, read on the forward strand.
GGGTGGTAAGATTTGTTATCATATTCATGATGTTCTTTATGGTTGGTAATTTTTTTTCTACCTGTTCTAACTACTACTTTATTTTCTTCCTCTAATACTTATTACCTACAAATACAACAGGGTGGAAAAGTTTAGAAATCATTGGATGTAGCTTGGATTGAGATGGTGAATGGAAAATAATACTTCAGATTTCAAAAAAAAGGAAATGTTAGGTTCATATCATATTCTCATGACTGATACAATGTGCTCTACATTCCAGATAGCACAGGGATAATAATTTTACATTTCTTTCCAGGAATGTCAGAGGTCTAAATACCCAGACCAAAATATGCCAAGTTTTCAGGCACCCTATAAAAAATTAAATACCAATATTGCCTATTTACAAGAAAACTTCCTTAAAAGAAAATACATTGACCTAATGCATAGAGAATGGGTGTGCAAAGTTTATGGAGCTGGAATATTCACTAATAAGGCAGGAACATTAGTCTTAGTTGCAGAAAATACTACATTTGATGTAACTGACATTTTTGAAGACTCTAAAGGTTACTATGTGATTGTAAATGGGGTTCTAGATGGTAACAACATTATTCTTGTAAGTGTCTATGGTCCCAAAAATGGCACAAATTATTTTTTTCCTGAGATATTTAATATGCCGCAAGCATTCAACTTTACTCCAAAAATAATGGCCGGGGATACAAATTGCACCCTAAACCCTTTGTTAGGTAGGTCTAAAAAAACTATGTCAAGACAAGATTGAACAGGGATTTGATGGACTTCTTAACATGAGCATGACTGATGTCTGGAGGATATGCAATGGTGACATTTAAGATCAATGGCAATCATTGTATGCACTGTTAATAAAAGTCTGAATTCAATTCCCTGTGTCATGAGCAGTGTTTCCTGAAAATGTCATGCTATTTGGTTTTGTGGTTTTCTTTAAATCAGCATTTGTTAACTTGTTCTGCAGTAACTGAAAACAGTCAGGCTATTTCTGTCCCTCTGACTGAGACTTGGAGAGTGATAACATCATACTGGAGTACCTATTTGCTTTAGCAGACTATGTCTCTGCTTTACAGAAGAGTTGTTAACTTCCCAGTTAGAGTAGTCTGTAGAGTTGTTTGTTCACCAGTGTTTTTACTAACTCAGTATTTTTTTTTTGATGTTTAGATGAATTAGCTGGAAATCTATTATTCTGTGCTTATAAAAGGTTGATTGTTTGAGTTTCAGTGCTGAACTGAAGTGGTATACATGTGAGAAATCAGCTTGTCTATATCACAGCTGTCAGTTCTTTTTCATCAACACTCTGCCTTTTCTTCCAGTTATATAGCAATGGGTTATTTAATGGATATAAAATAATCCAAAGTTTGTTAATTCATACAATTAGTTTGTCTTTGGTGTAGCCTTCATAAATAGGTTCATGTAAGAAATTTTTTTCCTCTCAGATTAACAAACAGGGCCCTGTCACACTGTTGTTTCAGGCACATTTACTATATAAACGCACCAATTTCAGTTCTTTGGTGGTTTCTGTGTGAAAATACATCATATATGTGTATTACTAAAAACATTATATGACATCTTGATGACCCCTGTCTCCTGACTCACAGTTGAGGCAGCTGCACTCTGCTGTTCCCGTTCCCTGACCCACAAGCCCTCTGTCTCTCTTGCCCCACATTTGAGGCTGCTGCACCCTGCTGCCCACTGTCTTCTCCCACAAAAATGGGGTTGCTGCACCCTGTTGCCCCCATCATCTGCCTGAACAATCAGGGCTGCTGCACCCTGCTGCCCTATGCCCAAACAGTTGGGGTTGCTGCACCCTGCTGTCCTCTGTCCTCCACCCCCATAGTTGGGGACACTGCACACAGATGCCCCCTGTTCCTGTCTCCACAGTCTGGGCTGTTGTGCTCTGCTACACCCTAAAGTGCCATGTCCCTTGCCTTTACAGTTGGGGCTGCTGCACCATGCTGCCTCATGTCACCAGAGCTGGGGATTTTGTTGCACCCTGATATCCACATCCATTGCCCCAAATGAACAGGGCTGCTACACCATGCTCACCCCATTCCACAGTCAGGGCTGCTGTAGCCTGATGCTCCCCTGTGTCCTGCCCTACAGTCAAGACTTCTGTACCATTCTGTCCTCTGCCACCATAGCCAGGGATGATGTTCCCTGCTCCTTTCTACTCAGGTAGGGCTGCTGTGGCCTGCTGTGCCAAAGAGCCCCTTGCCTGTGCAGTTAGGGCTGCTGCAACATGCTGCCACTTGCCTCAAAAGTCAGGAAATTTGCTGCACCCTCTCCTCTGCCCCCACAATTGGGTCAGTTGTACCTGGGTGTGGCTGCTGCACCCTGTCCCACAGTTTGGGCTGATGTACCCTGATGCCTCCCTTATCTCATGGCCAAACAGTAGGGACTTCTGCACACTACTGGCCTCTGTCCTCCACCCCTGTAGCACAAGATGAAAGTATTTTTCTGTTTTTTATTTTAGGCAGTGTAGCAAAAAATCTGACTCTGATGGCAGGGGGCAGCATGGTGCATGAACCCTAACTGTGGAGGCAGGGGGATTTATGGTGCAGCAGCACACATCAGTCCTGAGTGTGTAGACAGGAGCAGGGTTCAGCAGCCTTGGCTATGGTGGCAGTGGACAGAGGACAGCATGGTGCAGAAGCCTTGGCTGTGGGGCAGGACATGGAGAGTATCAGGGTACAGCAGCCCTGTCTGTTGGATGGGTGAACATCGTGCAACAGCCCTGCCCATTTGGGGAAATGGAAGTGGGTAGCATGGTGCAACAAAAGCCCCACCTCTGGTGGCATGGGGAAGCATGGTACAGCAGCCCCAACTGTAGAGGCAGGGGACATGGGATTCTAGGGTGTAGCAGAGCATAGCAGCCCTGACTGTGGAGGCAGGAACAGGGGCTACAAGGTGCAGCATCCCCGACTATGGGGGTGGGAGACAGAGGACAGCAGGGTGCAGCAACCACAACTGTTTGGGCATGGGGCAGCAGGGTGCAGCAGTCCTGATTGCTCAGGCAAATGATGGGGCAACAGGGTGCAGCAACCCCATTTGTGTGGGAGAAGACAGTGGGTAGCAGGGTGCATCACCCTCAAATGTGGGGCAGGAGACAGGTGGCTTGTGGAGCATGAGAAAGGGGGAATGTGGGGCAGGGTACAGGGTGCAGCACAGTGCAGCTGCCTATGTTGTGGGACAGGAGATTGGGGTATCAGGATGTCATATAGTGTTTCTAGTTATACACATACATGATGTATTTTCACAAGGAAACTGTCAAAGAACTGAAGTTTGTGAGTTCATACAGTAGAAGTGCCTGAATTGGCAGAAGGTGGCAGGCACCTGTGTGTCAATCTGACAGGAAAAAAAATGTTCTTACATGAACATATTTATGGAGGTTACATCACAGACAAACTAACTGTATAAATTAACAAACATTAGATTTATTTTATATTAGTAAATAAACAATCCTGTGTTATAAAGGTAGGAAAAAAACCCACAGAGTTTTGATGAAAAAAAAACCTTACCTCTGTGATATAGACAAACTGATTTCTCACATTCATACTACTTCAATCTGCACTGAAACTTAAATTATCAACTCTTTATGGGAACAGCATGATAGATTTTCAGCTAATTCATCTAAACACAAACCAGAGACTAAGTCAGTAAAAACCCTGGAGAGCAAACAATTTAATCTACAGATGTACTGCTCTAATTCAGAAGTTACCAGCTCTTCGGTTAAGCAGGGACTTACACTGCTGAAGCAACTAGCTACTCCAATATAATGTCATCACTCTTCAAGGCTCAGTAAGCAGGAAAGAAACAGCTTGACTATTTTCAGTTACTACAGAACAAGTTAACAAATGCTGATTTAAAGAAAATTACAAAACCAAATAGCATGAAATTTCCCAGAAACACTACTCATGACACAGGGACTTGAATTCAGACTTTTATTAAATGTGTAAAATGGTTGACATTGATCTTTAAAGAGTATTTATGGTGGTGTCCAGGACATAAAACATGCTCATGAATTGATGAAATCCTTGTGGCTTCTGAGTTAGTACAGGAGAATCATGATATAAAAATAACACCTATGGTGACAGAAGAATAAGGGCAGCTCAAACAGCCCTGGTGCGTAGTCACAACCACCATGAATTCATATCAAAAAAAGGAAACTGCACTCAGGAGTCATTCAATGCAGACTTGCTAAAAACTTTAATGTGCAAATAATATGCCCATTTACAAGCCATGCTCACCCCCCCAAAAAAAGCTTCAACGTTTTGAGCTTGTGCGCTTTTACAAGGAGCTTCTTGTAAAAGCTAGCACGAGTGAAACATTGGCGTTTTTTTGGGGGGTGACCATGGCTTGTAAATGGGTGTATTATTTGCACATTAAATTGTTTAGCAAGTCTGCATTGAATGACTCCTGAGTGCAGTTTACCTATAGTGATAGTTGATCACTCCCCCCATCTACATGCAAATTAAATGAGAAATAATCCATAAAAAAAAGTAGATAGAGGGTTAATAATTTCATTCTAGGAAAAGGAAACATCATAGAAATATTCTAAAAACAAACAGAACAGTTATTTTGAGTTTAATTATCCAAATGAGACCTCATGGTCAACAACATTGGAGGTATTCAATTGTGCAGTGTGAGGTGTCCTAATAAGTCTGTCTCCAAAAGAAAAAAAAAAAAATAATAATAATAATATAAAAAAAAAAACTACATGAAAAACTCAAAGAAATAGATACAATAGAGATGCAGTTAACACCAAATAACTCAGAATACAATGGAGCAAATGGTTCAAGACCAGACATAAATATAATTATAATATTAGACAGGATGCAGGATTTGATATTAGAAATGCTGGAAGTTCAACTATATTGGGAACTAGGTTAAAACAGCTAAACAATAATAGCACGGTCAAAAAAAGCGCAAGCAAAAGAGCGCTGAGAAAGACGGGGGCACAGAAAAACAGTGACTGAATCATACAGCGTTCAGTCGACCACACCGCTCTGCATGGTCCACCACACAAGGAACAACAAAAGGCAGAGAACACTACAAAGGAGCTGGGCTCTGTACTCTGGTGGTGGGGACACAAGTCAAGAGGAGAAAGGGGTGGGGGACAGAAGTCAGGAGAGAAAGTTGGGGGAGGGACACTCACTATGACAAAGTTGGGGGATGCAGTGGGGGGGACTCAGATTACTCAAGACCTGATCACTATTTTATGCAGGGGGCGATGCCCCCCACAACCCCCATATTATACTACGAAATGCACAAAACACCACCACAAAAAAATTACAGTGGAGGGAGAAAGACTCAAACCCAGGACCACTAGCCACCCCAGGCATTCACAACCCATCACTGTAACTGCTACACCACTCTGAGTGGGTACACAGAATCAGCACACATTCAGAACATTACAGTGCACTGGGCCCCACTGAAAACAGTTACAGGTGTTTATTTATTTTATTTAAAATTTGGTTACTGGGAAAGGCACACTGAGCCGAGGCTAGTTTCCAGGTGTGACCCAGGTACAAGTGTACACTGAGGTATGCAAAAAAGCACGGTAGTATTTTGGAATACAGGCAGTATATACAACATCAAAAAAAAGTAAAAATGGTATTACAGAATACAGGCAGTACGTACAACATCAGAAAACCAGTACAAGCATTAAACATTACAGTATGGTAGAAACAAGTACTGGAATTATACAAATGAGAGGCATGAATTCACATTGAGGCCAACTGTACAATAATGACAGTAGCGGCCTCCGAGAGTAGGTTAGGCCCAAGTAGGGGTTGGACTCATGGAGCATCTATGGTGGGGGGGGAGGAGTCTAAGGATTTGTTTAGCGGCTGAAAGGGAGGAGGCCTGGCGAAGGTAAGGTGGAAGATTGTTCCATAGGAGGGGGAGATGATATGAAAAGGCAGCTTGGCCAGCAGCATTGTGGGGCCATGAGAGGTGGAAAGTCCATGCATCCCTGTGGTGGATGGAGTAGTCTAGGGAACTGGCTGGTGAAAGGTGGGAAGTGAGGTAGGGGTAGGGAGTCTAGCCAATATTTAGCAATGAGGGAGGCACTGTGGATGGTTCTTCTGTGTGAGAGAGGGGCCAGGGAAAGGGTGGTGTAGAGGAGACAGTGATGAATAAGTGGGGGGAGGCAGTCGCAAAATGACAGAAAGAGTTGAGTAGTACAGGTATATCAAGTTTGGAAAGGGATGAGGTTGGGGCCGTTCCGTAGATGATGACCGCATAGTCCAGCACTGGCTAGACTGTTTTCTGCATGAGTTCACTATGGGTGGGAAGGGGAAGGCTGGCTTAGTGGAGATAGAGAATGGTGAGCTTCAGCTGGAGGTTGGTGCAAATGGTCTCTACATGGGTGGAGATGTTGAGGTGGCTGCCCGGCCAGACTCCCAGGTACTTGAAGGCAGGGACCAACTCGAGCGGGGAGTTGTCCAGGTTGGTGATTGCAGGGGGAGCAGGTAGGGAGGCAAGCTTTTGTCTAGAGCCGAAGACCATGGTTACAATTTTTTTGGCATTGAGTTTAAGCTGATTTTTCAGGAACCAGAATTGGACTCTGTTGAAGTCATTTTGAAGATTTGAGAGGACACTGTCATGGGAGGGTCCCGAGGCATAAATGATAGTGTCGACAGCGTACAGGTGCACATTTGAGGAGACACAGGCAAGGGGGAGGTCATTTATGAAAAAAGGAGAAGAGGATGGGGCCAAGGATGGAGCCTTGGGGACACCTGAGAAGATGGGCAGAGGGGGAGAAAGGGTGTCTCTAATTAGTACGGACTGCTGTCTATTTTGGAGGTAAGAGTGGAACCAGTTGATGGCGGGTTGGGCGAGGCCAAAAGAGCTACGTTTACGAAGCAGCAGAGGGTGGGAGGCAGAGTTGAAGACTTTTGCCAAGTCAATGAAAATGGCAGTGGTGGTTTGGCTGTTGTCCATGGCAGTGAGGATTGAGTCGGTAACTCGCAGTAGGGTAGTGATAGTGGAGTGGTGTTTTCTAAATCCTGACTGAAAGGGCGAGAGGGAGCTGTTGGAGGAGAGAAAAGTAGACAGTTTTGAGAGCATGAGGGATTCTTGGATTTTTGCCAGGGAAGGGAGAAGCGAGATGGGCCTGTAGTTTCCTGTCAGGGAGGGGTCACCACCTTTGTGCAGAGGGAGGATCTTGGGCAGTTTCCAGGCAGAGGGAACTGTGGCTGTGGCGAGCAAGAGTTTGAATAAGTGTGTCAAGGGTGCAGCTATGGCTGGGGCCGACTTTGGGTGCATGTTGTCAGGGATGGATTTGGACTGGTTTAGGGAGGTGAGAGCATTGTAGACTTCCAAGGAAGTGAAAGGAGGAAAGTAGAAGCCAGAGGAGGTGGGGGAGTATTCGGTATAGTCGGGTGGGGGGGGAGTCGGCAGGCACAAGAAATGAAAATGAGTTGAACAGTTCTACTACTGAAGCAGGATCTGAGACAGGTTTGCCATCGATGTTAAGGACAGGACAAGTCTGCTTTGAGGGTGAGTTGATAAGGGAGTTGATCACCTTCCAGAAGAATGCATGGGAATTTTGGTTCTGTGTAAGTTGTGCTTTGAAGTAGGAGGACTTGGATTGCTGAATAGCTTTTGTGCATTTGTTTCTAAGGTGTTTGTAATCTTGGAAGTCACAGGTGGCAAGGGAGGCTTTATATAGCCTCCATGCCTTGTCCCTGGAGTGGCACAAGGCAATGAGGTCAGATGTGATCCAGGGGTGATGGTGCCATTTAACTCTAGCTTTCCTGAGGGGAGAATGGGTGTCCCAGATACTGTGCAAAATGTTGCAGAAGTGGGATAGGACAAGGTACACATCTGTCACAGAAGAGACTGGTGACCAGTCTGCGATTATTATGTCATGCTGTAGGGCCGACTCATTTAGGCGGTGTGGGGGTGAGACCAGATGAATTTGGGGAGAGTGTGGGGAGTGGATTTTGCAGGTGCAATAAGTTATACAGTGGTTACTAAGGGTGCCAGAGAGGATGCCTGAGGAGGTGATCCTGTGTGGATGGGCAGATAAAATCCAGTCCAGGACGGTATGATTTTGGGACTGGTGGTTTAGGTGGGTTGGTTCCTGGATTAACTGGGAGAGATTTAGGGCTTCAATTCTTAGGGCAGTGGGTTTGTCAGAGGAGGAGAGCCAGTCGAGATTGAAGTCACCTGGTTGAATGAGTTCGCCATTTGAAGTATCAAGGAAATTGTCGAGATGGCCTTGACAAGGGAGTCGGGCGAGGATTTTGGTGGTGCATACAGAACCCCAATGTAGAGGGGGGTGGACAATGGAAAGGATAGGTGAACAATCATGGATTTGTGGGAGGAAGGGCAGGATTCCTTGAATATAATGGAGCATGTGATGGAATGCCTGAAGTACAGTGCTACCCCCACCCGCTGAGCTTCCCGCAGTCCTGGCGGAACAGGAAATAGTTAGGGATGTCAAGAGTGGGGTTGGAGATTCAGATGGATAGCCAGGATTCTGTGATGCAAAGTATGTCTGGTTGGTATTGGGTGGCCCAGACGGTGAGGGCATCAAGTTTGGGAAGGAGGCTCCTGGTGTTGAGGTGAAATATATGGAGGCCCTTGGAGAGGGAGTCGGGGGCAGGGTGGATGAAGGTGTGGAACCTGGTGAGGTTGGTCTGGGTGCTAAAGGCCCTGGATTTGGATGTATGTCGCCAGCCAGGAGTTGAAGTAGAAGCAGTATGGTGAGGAAAGGGGATTGCTTGCATTTACCAGATCTGCACCTGGAGGGTGGAGCATGGAGGTTTAAGTACCGGAGAAAAGTCTCAAGGTTTAGTAGGTTTGAGTGGAGCAGTGAAGGGTGTATGGAGTGAAAGTAATAGAATAGGGGTGGGCCAGGCAGGGGTAGAAGAAAGGTGGAGGATGGGTGGGTGGGTGGCAAGGGGTCGCCAGGATGGGGAGCAGAGTGGGGGAAAGGTGGGGGAGAGGAGAGTGGAATTAATAGAAGAAGGCACAGTAGAAGAGACTGCAGCATGGTGGTTTAGAAAGGCAAGGAGTGGAAACTCTGTTAAATGCAGTGGTGGCCACTAGTGGCCAAGCAGGATAGCTTGCTAATGGGAAACACAGCTGACTGGTTATGATCGTCACATGTCTGGTGCAATATAGATCGATGTTGACCAAAGGTGGTGGTGGGAGTGGTGGGGAGCTGATGCAGAGCGTTGGTGGGGCTTCTCAGTACAGTGCAGAGAAGAGCCGAAACCAATCTACTGCATACATGTGGGACTGCTGTGGGGGAGGGCTTTTGTCCTTCTGCCCTCACGACCCTTGGGGGGAGCCACCGAAGCCTACAGTGGAGCAATCTGTGGAGGGGGAGGAGAAAGAGGGAGAAATTAATAGCAGGTAGGTTTCAGGAGGGGCTGCATAACAATGGGATGGGGGTCGAATGTCTAAGCACAGAGACTGCAGGGCTGAGGTAATTAGTTTCCAAGCAATAGAATTGGGAGTGAGAGCACTTGGTATCAAATTCGAATTACTGCAACACTTGGGATTACACGAGCTTTAAAGCATGGAATGTAACCAGAAATTTAAGTAAACAGCATGGCTGGGATTTTAAAGTTGCAGTGGTTCCAAGGTTAAGTAGCAATAGCAATACTGAGTTACGTTAACTTTAAAGCTTGTTCTGCCAGACTGGGTTTACACTCGCTTTAAGGCTGCAGTAAAATCATTTAACATACATTTAAAATGTTGGTTTCTGGCTAGCATAGCGGCATTAATTCTATCTACTTTTGTATGGTGACATAAATGAAACAAAGTAGCAGCCTTGAGCTTTAAGGCGCACTGTCTGGTTTGTAAAAAAAAAAGGCTCCAAGTGTCTTTTTGTCCTCCTCAGCTGAGTGTGGAGAAGAGCCGAATCTGATCTACTGTGTACCTGTGGGACTGCTGTGAGGGGAGGACTTTTGTCCTTCTGCCCTCACGACCCTTGGGGGGAGCTGCCGGAGACTGCAGCTGAGCAATCTGTGGGACTGCTGTGGGGGAGGGCTTTTGTTCTTCTGCCCTCACGACCCTCGAGGAGAGCTGCCGGAGCCTACAGCCCAGCAATCTGTGGGACTGCTGTGGGGGAGGGCTTTTTTGCTTCTGCCCTCACGACCCTTGGGGGGAGCCACCGGAGCCTACATCTGAGCAATCTGTGGGACTGCTGTTGGGGAGGGCTTTTGTCCTTCTGCCCTCATGACCCTCGGGGGGAGCCACCGGAGCCTACAGCTGAGCAATCTGTATTAGGTATAGCACTACTGTGTCTGCGCTATTATTTACCTGTAGCTGTTTTCACGTAAGCTCTTTTGCTTGCATGGTTTTTTACTGCACTCATTCTCAAGCTGTCTTGACTACATGCCTCTATACTGATAGTGGTCCAAAGGCTAAAAGAATATTGGTATAACAGTTAAGACGGAACACTAACACATTTCAAGTTTCTAGCATAATTGATCCTTATCAAAAAAATTGGTACTGGAACATGGTAACAATTTTTATGGGGATTTAAATATTTCTCAGGTTCCCAGAGATCTAATATGGGAAATGGGTGCCAAAAATTACACCTGAAGAAATAAATAGTGCCATACTATCCCTCAACAAGAACAAATCTCTTGGATCAGATGGTTTTTCAATGAACTTCTTTCAATCTTTTACAGAAATTTGTAGTCCAAAAGTCACGGAAATCTTTAATGACACATGGTCTAATGGAGAAACCCTTCCCTGACACTAGACAAAGGTATCATTACACTAATACCTAAGCTAGATAAAAACCACAGACATTGCAAGAATTACAGACCAATGATAACCCCAATAAATGCTGATAATAAAATCCTTGCTAAAGCACTTACAGTTAGAGTAGATAATTGCATCCAAATATTAACTGGTCCAAAAAGACAGCTTTTTGTAAAGGTAGGCATTCCTGTCTTATGCAGAAAATATTACATTTAGTTAAACTAGCAAAACAGTCAAAATCTCCGGTGTCATTATTATCAGTGGATGTCCAGAAAGCTTTTGATTTTGTATCCTGTTCACACATAATTAGAACTTTATCTTTATATGGCTTTCCTGAGGATTTCATTAAACGGTTGCAACTTCTTTACAAAAATCTAAAGCATCTATTATAACAAATGGGTTAGTCTCCAAACAGTTTGCCTGCATAGAAGGACAAAACAAGACTGCTCTTTATCCCCCATTTATTCATACTAGCCTTAGATCCACTAGTGTGTAAACTCAATAACGATGTGACAGCTGAGGGCAGCAAGCATAATGGAATAGAAATTACATGTTCTCTTTAGGCTTATGGTTTTCTGTTATCTATTCAATTGCCTCAATACAAAGAATACGAGAAATAATTAATCAATTTGGTACCTTCTTGGGCTATTTAATTAATAAAGACAAGACACATTTCATTTCCTTTAATGGTCTTTGTCTAAGATAAAATATACTAGATCTTGGACTAAGCTGGGCTACTGGTCACACTAATAGAAACATAGAAGCTGTCAGCAGAAAAAGACCTCCTGGCCCACTAGTCTGCCCTAAGGTCCCTACCTACTGTGCCACCATAGACCCTAACTTATCTCCACCCCGAGTCCTGTTACCAAGGTCCTCCTGTGTCTATCCCATGCATGTTCGAAACCTACCATTTCAGTACCCACCACCTCTGCTGGGAGTCTGTTTCAGATATCCACCACCCTTTCTGTAAAGAAGTATTTCCTCACATCCCCTCTAAGTCTCCCCCTTCAAGCTTCATAACATACCCCCTTGTCCTTGAGCATCTCTTTCTGTGCAAAATGCCACCCTCCAGTACCTTATCAATACCTTTGTACCTCTGAGGTATTTGAATGTTTCTATCATGTCTCCCCTTTCCATTCTTTCCTCTAGAGAGTACATATTTAACTGCCTGAGTCTTTCTTCGTAGGGCATCTGATGCAGGCCATGCACCATTTTGGTTGCTATTCTCTGTACTGCCTCCACCCGATCTATATTTTTCCTGAGATGGGGCCTCCAGAACTGGACACGGTACTGCAGGTGGGGCCTCACAATTGATCTATAAAGGGGTAATAATTCCTCCTTCTTTCTGCTGGTGATACCCCTCACTATGCACCCTAGCATTCTACTAGTCTTTCCCACTGCCTTATCACACTGCTTTGCTACCTTCAGGTCATCAGATATAATAACCCCCAGATTCTGTTCCTGTTTTGTTGTTGTTAACACCTCCCCCCAAATGATACGTTGCCCTTGGGTTTCTGTGCTCCAAGTGCATCATTTTGTACTTTTTGGCATTGAAGCCCAGTTGTCAAAACCTTGACCAGTCTTCCAGCTTTTTCAGATCTTACCTTATTTTTAACACTCCCCTGGTGTGTCCACTCTGTTGCAGATCTTTGTGTCATCCACAAACAGGCATACATTTCCTTCCAGCCCCTCTGTGATGTCACTAACAAAGACATTGAAGAGAACTGGTCCCAGTATGCATCCCTGAGGCACCCCGCTGGTTACCTTACCTTCTTCCAAGTGAACTCCATTAACCACCACCCTCTGAGTTCTGTTACTTAGCCAACTTCATATCCATTTTACTATCTTTCACTCCCAGCCTGCCCAGCTTATTTGTCAGTCTTCTATGTGGAATACTGTCAAAGACTGTACTAAAATCCAGGTAGACCACATCCACCACTTTTCCCTGATCCACCTCCCTGGTAACCCAGTCAAAGAACTCTATCAGGTTTGTTTGGTAAGATCTCCCCCTTGTGAACCCATGCTTCCTTAGATCCTGCAGTCCACTGGTTTTAAGGTATTCTCCAATCCTTTCTTTAGGTAATGTTTCCATAACCTTGCCCACCACCTAAATGAGGCTTACAGGTCTGTGGTTTCCTGCCTCCTCCCTATTTCCACTTTTGTGTAGTAGGACCACATTCACCCTACTCCAGTCCTCCGGAACTTCTCCCGTATCCAGTGATAGATTGAACAGGGCTGTCAGAGGCACAGACAGTTCCTCCTTTAGTTCCTTCAGTATCCTGGGGTGAACCCTGTCCAGTCCTGCTGCCTTGTCTACTCTTAGTTTAGCTAGTTCATAGAGGAATCTCTTCTCCGTAAAAGAGGTAGCATCTACCTTCCTTCCCCTAATGCCCTTTTCCCCTATCTGTGGCCTATCACCTACCCGTTCCTTTGTGAATACTGAACAAAAGTACTCGTTCAATATGTCTGCTTGCTTCTGGTCCTCTTTCACACTCCCCCTACCCTTCCCCTTTTAGACTTAAAATCCCAGCCTTGCTTTTTTTCTTTTTGCTTATGTACCTAAATAATGTTTTGTCCCCCTTTTTTTCTATCTATTTTTGCATCTTCCCCACTGTCAACTCCCATCCGATTGGCTCCCCCAGCCCCGTCACCTGGAATAACTGGGGCTTACCTTATGCCTGGCCTGGGAGCGGCACCTGCAGGAGTCAATCTTCATCCTGCCACCAATAAGTTTGTTCCTCTATTTTCTCCTGAGGGCCCCAGGAGAAGGATCCACATGTGTGGAGGCATGCATGTGCCTTACGGCCACCAATCCCCTTCCACTCACCTCATTGGCCTAGTGCCTGGCACCCTCATGGCCTGGGCTGCCAACTGGCCTCCACCAGGGGTCAGCTATTAGCTGAGGGATGCCACTTCACCTCCCCTGGAGAGGAGAGTTACCTGCCTGCAGCTCCATCCAGCTCTGCCCTCCCCTCCCTTGGTGCCGACCTCTGACAACCTGGGCTTGTTCCTGAACCTGGGTCGCCAGCATGCCACGAGGTGTGGTATCCAGTGCCTCAACCCTCTGTGTCACTGGGCCAGCATTTTATCCCCCTTTTTAACTGACTTGGGAATGTTTTTCTCTGTTCTTACTTTTGCTCTCCTAACTGCCTTCCCTCCCTCCCTTCCTTTGTTTTTCCTGATAACTCTTCCTATTGTCTTCTGTGTCAACTTGTACCTTTTGAATGCCTGCTTCTGTTCCTTTACTATCCCTGCTACTTCCTTGGAGAACCACAGTTGTCTCCTTTTTCTCTTGCTCTTTTTAACCTACCTGACACAGAGGTAAGTTGCACTCTCAATGGCCTGCCTTAAGGCACTCTCCCATTTTCTTGAAATTGGCCTTCCTGAAGTTCTGGACCCTCATTTTATTGTGGTTAGATTCTGGCTTGGTCTTCATGTTGAGTCACACTTACGATTATCATTGGGCTCCAGGTGGCTTCCCAATATGATGTCAGCCACACTGATCCTGTTTGACAACACCAGGTCCAGTATCTCCCTCTCATGAGTGGGTTATTTAACTAGTTGCCTGAGGAATTCCCCCTGCAGGGAGTTTTGTATTTCTCTACTTCTAACTGTTGCTGCAGCAGGGAGGCTACAATCCACATCTGGTAGATTGAAAACCCCATCAAGCAATACCTCACCCTTGTTAACCATCCCCTGGATTTCTTCTGTCATATCCTTATCTTCCTATCCCCCGTGCTAGAGGTTTGTAGACCACCCCTGTTCAAACAGCAGACCCCTCCCTGTCTCCTTTGATTATTTGGGTATTAAAATTTGTAAAGAATACAACAACACAACAAACACTAAATTAATAGATCTAAAACAAAGGTAGAGAAAAACTTAATTAGGTGGAATAAACTTCAGTTTAGCTACTGGAGCAGGCTGGATGTCATCAAAATGAACATTCTTCCATGCATCATGTATGTACTACATATGACACCCAAAACTGTTTTAAAAGGATGGTTTTTACAAATGCACAATCTATTAATCAAATTTATATTGGCAGGTAAAAAACAGATAATCATAAGGAAAAACTACAAAATCCTAAAACCTGGGTGGATTAAAGGTACCTGACTTGTATTTATACTTTCTGGCTAATCAAATCGAGGAGTGACCAAGGACATGGCAGTTGGAGTTCAGTAACAAAAAGTGCAAAATAATGCATCTAGGGCATAGGAACCCAAGAGCTGAGTATAGGATGGGGAGGTACTGCAAGTCATTAAGCAGGAACGGGACCTTAGGGATATAATACCTGATTACCTTAAAGTGGCAGGGCAGTGTGTCAAAGCGGTGGGTAGTACCAGTGGGATTTTGGGATGCATAGGTAGAGGTATCAGCAGCAGGAGAAAGGAGTTGTTGTTACCACTTTATCGCTCACTGGTGAGACCTCCACCTGAAGTACTATATCCAGTTTTGGAGACCTCACCTCAGAAAGGGATAGACTGGGCGGATGCAGCCCAGAGGAAGAGAACTAAAATGATGCAAGGGTTGCATCAAATGCCCTATGAGAAAGGCTGATGGGTATCAACATGCACACCCTGGAAGAGAGAAGAGCAAGAGTGAACATTATAGACACCTACAAGTACCTCATGAGGGTGAACTAGGCATAGGAGGGGAGTCTCTATCAAATGAGAAAGAGCACCAGGAGAAGAGGGCATGTGATTAAACAGGAAAGGGTGATGTTTAAGAGGCATGAGAGGAAGTACTACAGTACTTTATTATGAGAGTGCTAGACACCTGTAATAGACTGACAGTAGAAGTGGTGGAGGGAAACACAGTAATGGGCTTCAACCATGCATGGGATAGACATAGGGGAGTATCAGTAAATTGGCAGGGAGGAGAGAGATTCACTGGAGACCGCTTAGGGTCTACAGAAACATATTAGGCAGGGACTATCTGGGCACACTGGGTGGGCCAAGTGGTCCTTTTCTGCTGACAAACTCTATGTTTCTATGTTTCTTCCCTCAAAAGAGCCCACTTGATCAGTACCAAAAAGAGATGGTACTAATTTATTCAGTCTCGTTGCTAATATTTTCAAGAATATCTTGTAAGCTTCATTCCATAATTAGGTTGGTCTATACAATAAGCAATTCTGGTGGCTTATTCTCATTTGGAATTAATATTATGTGGGTTTCTTTGAAGGAAGGGGCAACTCATGTTTTTCTCTTATTAAAGATTCCTACTAGATATGGAGTCAAATTTTCTTTACATTTTTTATATAACCTAAGTTCTCCAGTCTTGGAGAACTCTGGGTAAATCAAACCCCTCAGCTGTGGGTGAGGTCTCAAGGCCCGGACATACTCAAAAAGACGCTATGGCTGAAGATCATAAATGGTCAGGCCACAAATGTTGAAAAGAATATAAAAGTTCCCACTCATGAGAAACTAGATTCCTTTGAAGCCATCAATAATTCCTATTCAACCCTTTTACTTGCAATCAAGAAGCTTGAAATAAAATGGGAGGCAATTACTTTAAAATCCGATAAAACTGAACAAGCCTTATTAGAAAGTGAGCAACAGATTACTGCCTTGTCAAAAGAACATACATCATTAAGCAACAACCTTACCTCCAATTCCACTCTGCTCTCATATTTCCTTAGAAATAATATCCAACAGGCATATAAGATTGAGAATCCTGAGAATAACCTGTGGAAACTAACCTGTGTATTGTTGGATTTCCAAATTTAGACTCCCTAGACAGAATCACCTAGGATATTGTGAGAGAACCTTTCACTGAATGCCTTCAGTATACTTCAGAAACCATGCCACCTCTTGTAAAGGTTTTATGTCTCCCAACAGAAGTAAAAAGCATTGGTTCTATTTTCCAGTGAAACACCTATCCCTTATACTGACTTAAAATCTACAGGGGAAACAACAGCTCCATCATTAAAACTGGCTACTGTTTTATTACTGTTTGCCCTTGAAAGTGACTGGGAGACTAAAAGGATCCTTAACAGTCTGCCAAATTAAGGTACATTTATGTAATAGATAATCCATTACAGGGCGTGCAGTCACTCTGATGTACACATGCCTTGGTGTGCATTCAGCCACGCAAGGCATGTGTATATCAGACCATGACTGCACGCCCTGCAGTGGATCATCTATCTTATAAAATGGCCACAAATATGGGGGGGGCACTGATCCTGCAATGATTTTGAGAGGTTTAAAGTGATGAAAAGCAGTTATCTGATTGATCCTGCCATGATTGTTATAGGTAAAGAGTGATAAAATAAATTGACTTGGTTGATCCAGCCATTTGTAGACCATTTTGAGTCTAATGACTTTCACTTTGTTGCTTCTCTGTAGCATGACAGAGTGCTGTTCATCCTGTTATAGAATAGGGTTCCAAAGCTGTAGGATCAGCAATGTTTTGTTGAAAAATCATGGAAAGCATGTGGTTAAAGGTTAGTTTAGCTAGATTTTTCTAAAAGAAGCCACTGAGTGTAGAGTGAGGAGATTGCGTGAGTCAGTGGCTTCAGAAGAGTAGACATTAGGTGTGATTTTTTTCATTTTTTTTTGTCTGTACCTTAATATACAGTATGTTGTGCCAAGATGAATTGGGTCATAACAAGAGACTTAAGTCTTCCTCACCTTGCCTTGCTGGGACAAGAAGAAGCAGATGCATAATTTGTAGAAGATTCTTAGGTGCAAATCCTCCCATGGGCTGCTGGGACAACAAATAAATATGGAATTTTTAGAAGATTCTTTGCCACAAACCTTTCCTTGGCTTGCTGGAACAAGAAGAAACAGACATGGAACTCACAGAAAATTCTTCAGCACATTTCTTCTCTTGGGTTGCCATGACAAGAAAGAAGCAGGTGTGAAACTTGTAGAGGATTCTTTGGCACAAACCTCCCTTGGACAAGAAGAACAGAAGACATGTTAGAAGAGGAAATCAGAATACCTTGTGCTGGTCCAGGGTGCTGATCTTTGGATGATGACTGTGGATACAGGATCCAGATTATGACACTGGTTCCTGGTCCAGAAAGAGAAAATCCTACCACACTGCATGATGGAGGCCCTCTCTATTGAGCCAGTGCAGCTCCTATTATGCTTCCTTTACTTTTTAATGGGGTAGGGATATAGCTTGGCAGATCAGCAAATGGGGCCTGCCCTAACTACCACCCTAATACTAGCTGGATTGACTGCCCCAAGCTGTAGCCCAATGAGGTGCTGGGTGTCACAGGCAGAGATGTAGAGACAGTCCTTGATAGCTGTGGTACCGAGGCAGTCTGTAGGTAGTTGCAGACAGTACCGAATAACTTTACAGCTGAGACAGGACTGCCAAGCAAAGAAATGATTCAGTGCAGGGTACACAGAGATTTAAGGCAGTCTTTTTGGAGGGTACTGAGGAAATGGTAAATTGCAATTTAGCACGTCCTGATCTGGCAGTCTAGTCTCTGAACAAATGGATGGTTACTGGAGTGTTACAAGGTAGCAGAAAAGGTTTCCTGAAGAGTATCACACTTTTAGGCAGTCACTATGGGACACCATGGATTTAAGGCAGTTACTCTAAAAGTACCACTGATTTAAGGCAGTTGGTCCATGGCAAATGGGGCACCATAAAAATTCAGTCAGTTCATCTGAGGGCAAATGGGAAAACTTGCAAGTTTAAAAGGCAGGTTGTTAGGTAAACAGGGCAACACACAAGCTTTAGTTAGGTCATTAGGCAAATAGGGCACCACACAAGTTCAAAATGCAGTCTTAGTAAGGAAGCCCTGTACCTTTAAATGCAGTTCAATAGGCAGTCTTTTGATTAAAGTACACTGCCACTTTAAACATAGTTCATGATACAGATTGCACACATTCAGCAGTTATTCAATTGTTTGCCCCAACCCCATGGTATCCACTCCTATGGAACTATATTTAATCTGCTCTGTGAGTACTTTGGGTTGTCCAACCCACTATACCGGCTGCAATGGAGTGCTACTTATTCCACCCTATGGGCAGTTCCTTTACTGGGGCCTTGCTGGGCTGACTGAGCTCCTATGGAGCTGGCTCACAGCTACCTCTGTGGGAGGAGCTGTCTCACAGTTACCTCTGTGGAAGGAGCTGGCTCACAGCTACCTCTGTGGGAGGAGCTGGCTCACAACTACCTCTGTGGGAGGAGCTGGCTCACAGCTACCTCTGTGGGAGGAGCTGACTCACAGCTACCTCTGTGGGAGGTCCGGAGTTGGGGACACCCACCCACTTATGTGGCCTAGGCCACTTTGCTAGGCATGCTTTATTTAAAATAAAATAAAAATAAAACTTTTGCTCTGGTTTTACTTTATTGGGTGTCTTCCCCACCCTTGGTCTGCCATCTGGGAGCTCTTTTCAATAGATAAGGGCCTCTTGCCCTCTGATCAGCTCTCCAGTGGTCCCTTTACCTGAGGCCTTGCCCCCCCCCTTCTGCCTGCACTGACTGGTGCTTCAAATATTATTTTTTAAAAATATACTGTTCTGGTGGTCAGTGTCACGCCTGGACTGCTGGTTCTGATTCCTGTATAATTTTTTGTTGTAAATGCAAGAAATTAATGTATGATGGACTGTGGCAGAGGGAGGTGCTGGCTGCTGAAGCTGACACTTCAAACCCTCCAGGGATAAGTTCAAAGGACAGGACACTGTTAAACTGCAGATATCTGAGGTTCAATTAGCATGTTAAATTTGCTTTGATCCCAGGAAATGAAATTAGCCATTCATAACATCCTCAGGGACATCCTTTGATCTGCACTAGATGTCCTGAGAAAAGGGACACTGGCCAGTGTTATGAATATCCTCACAGGAAACCAGTATTTCATCAAAGAGACCTTTGATGTGTAGATACCAAGGCCAGATGGAATTAAGGAACCAAATACACTTTTGCTTTGAGTACAGTGACTTATATCAAAGAGACTTTTGAAGTGTGTGTGAAGCAAAGCACAAACTGGTTTAGACCAGTAAACATGAGAAGAGGAGATTTATTATGTCATCTCTTATTTTTTTTTAAATACCTTAGTTGGCCATCTTGGTGTTATCGAAAATATAGATTTTGTTATACCAAGGAGGAGTTTGGTGACCTCAGAGAAGGCCTGCTCAGGACTGGTTTTAACTGCTGAGAGAACCTGGACAGACACACATTCTTTATCTGACTGAGAGAAGAGAGACCATCAAAGCACTGAAGTAAGGACCTTAGACAAGATTAGTCTGAAGTTATTATTTTTTTAGGAATTTGCACTCTAAACCTGTTTGTTTTAAGGCTGTATGTGTTGGGATATTTTGTTCTGTAATATTTTCTGTTTTCCTGTTTTAAAGTAAAGATATATATTTTAAAATGGAAACTGCCTGGAGTGCCTTGACATTTGTTTTTATTTAAGTGGAGCTTTTAAAGGTTATAGTTGACACTGTGTAAGAGCTTATTTTGATACCAAACTGGGAAATGGATGAGTTCTCTAAAGTCTTGCATAGAGTTCTAAGGGTTCATTTTGTAGACCTGGTCAGGTGCCCGTAGGCAAAGATATCTGGTCCCCTGAAGACAGAATTATCTGAGCCTGAAACTGGGTACACTAACAAGAGGTTATCAGTTTGAATCCCTCCAGAACTTGAGACTAAGGTGACTCAAACCCACAAAACAGACAAGAGGGTTATCTTGTTTTGTTCACTGTCCACAAATCATACGCTCAGAGGTTGGCACTTTGGGAGTAGAGGGCTGACTGGTTGAGCGAATTTGTGACAGTCAGCATCTTCCCAGTGGTGCTGCCTTCAACCGACCACCCCAACCTGGGGTGAAACACTGTTGTGAGGGAGTTTTGCTGGAGTAGCTAGAAGACTGCACTGCTGGGGGAGGTTCACAGTGGGTGGCCCTGAAGGTAGGACTTGCAGCTCTGCCAGACTCCTTTCATTCACTGTCACTACTTCAACTCTCATGCTGTTCCCTCTCACTTCCCCCTTCACTGCTGTTGCTTGCTGAAACCACCGACCAGAAACCAGAGTTCAACTTTAAATAATTAAAATAATAAATGTGGCTAAACTGAGCCCAAACTATGTGGCCACCAATTGGTAGATGCTGCTTCTCCAGCTGGATAGCACCTGAGAGGAATCGCCAACACTGTTGCTCCAGGAACTCGCTTCCACATGAAGAGACTGCTGCACTGAGAGGAGATGAAGAACAGGTACCTTTGGCTTTGGTAAGCACTTCTTGTCTTTCTCTGCCCAAATGCACTTCAGCACCTGAAAGCACTCATGGAGTTTTCGACGGCTGCTCCATGTCACATCCTCTTTGCTGCATTGCCAGTTTGCTTTCCTGAGTTCTTGCCATGCTGGTCATTCTTGTAGCCCCCCAGTGTTTGGGAAGGAGAATCCCTGGCAATGTGGGGGGCAACCAATGGTCCAGTATGAGATGAACATTCAGACTGGCACCTGGCTCATCCAATGCTCTGGGGGTGGGAAAACAGACATAGAAAAGTGAAAAAAATGTTTAAACTGCAGGCAGCAGTTTACTATGACAGGCCCCGTTACTGTGCCTTCCTCCCTTCCCTGCTACCTTATTTTACTGTTTGCCAGGGCAACTTGCTTTACTAGAGACTAGTGCGCCAAACTGTACTGGGCCACCAAACTGGGGACACTAGGCTGGCTGCTGCTGGGATTATTGGCTAAACTGGGAGGCTGCTTGATCACTAAGTACTCTGGTGGGTTTGCCACTAATGTTGGGGACTGAAGGGGTGCTACAGGGATAATTATGGGGGTCTGAGTGCCACAAACCACCACTGTCTTCCCCTAACCATCCCTAATTGGCCCTAAGGGGTCCTTGAGCACCTATATGGCTCCCATTAATGACCCCTGTGGGTTCTAGACTTATTTTATGAAGGGCCCCCCATCTGGGGGCAATATACAGTATTTCATAAAATGTCTTCTCATATCTTAATCTTTTTCACTTCCCACTTTTTTTTTGAAATCGTAAATTATCCTCCTCCCTCAGCCTGCCTCCTCTGACACTTCGGCGATGACCCGCGAACATCCCACTACCCGCAACCCTACATGAACAGTCCACAGGCCCCCATGGAGCCATGGCTTACTTCCAGGCGGGACGGTAGGGACAACCCCGTAACTTAGTGTTTCGTCGGCCCCGTGGACTGTCGAGTGGGCGCGGGCAAATCGCGGGCACGTCCCGGGTCCTTGCTTCCTCCCAGACAAGGCAGGCTCTTTTCCCATTTTTCTCCCTCCCCGAGCAGACTGTGATCCCCCGATGTCATGACGCATACGTCGACGTCCGCTCTGCTCAACGGCCACCCGGCCAATCCCTGCAAGGACTTGCACTTCCTCGAGCCTCCGCTCGGGGTCGCACAAGTGCCGGAATGTGGCCAAATCCCACCCTGGAGTAGGCGAGCTGTCGTCGGATGCTCAAGCCTAGCTCCCCCCAGCCGACCCACCGGCTACCCGAGTCCACTCCCGAACCCAGGTCGCTGGCGTGGAGTGAGGTGTGACGTTCAACGCCTCAGCCCTCTGCGCCACCGGGCCAGCCCACTTTTTTAACCAGTGAAACTGGATTATATCCAGCAGGTTTTATTTCAAGTTTTCTTTAATTCTTATTTAGTTCAGGCTTTCCACGTCTTCCATTCCTCCACTGTGTTCTTTTTTCTTTCTTTTCAGATAATATATATTATACAACAATACTGTTTATTTTCTATCTATCTATCTATCTATCTATCTGTCTATCTAGCTATCTCTCTCTCTCTATATATCTATCTATCTATCTAGAAACATAGAAACATAGACTTTGACAGCAGATAAAGACCGCTTGACCCACCCAGTCTGCCTATTTCCTTACCTAACCTATGGGATAAGCTGCAGATCCTAGTTAACCTATAACCTACTTCCTCCTACCTCCCACTATTTATTTATTTGAGTTTTGGTAACCAGGTAAGACCACTGAGACATTTACAGTCCCTTTTTCAGGGTTGTTCCGGGGTACAATGAAGCAAAACAAATTGTACAGAAATACAGTGCAGTATAGCAACAAACAATGACAGTAGCTACAATAGTGTAAGGCTAGACAAGAACACTGTGGTTACATACCTATAGGTTCTATATACATCATGAATAAACTATACAAAGGTAGTTTGTAATATCTGCCACATTAGGGCATTAAGAGCTGTCAGTTCAGGTTGACAAGCTAGGGTGGGGAGGAGTGGAAGGGAGAATGGAGTGAGGGGATAGAGGTAGAGGTCAAGTGAGATATGCAAGGTAGGGGGCTTCAGTGGAAGCAAAAGCAGGAGGAAGAGATTGCAAGGGAGGCAAGCAGGTTGGACCATACCTCTCAACCTCCTGCCTCATAAATCAGGGACAAGGCTTAAAAAAATCAGGGACAAAGGACCAAAATCAGGGACACTTCTTCAGAATTGGAGATATCCATCCAGGAAGCTGGTAGAATAAAGGGCTTAGTGTAAAATGCATTTTCCAAAGAAAAACAAGCCTGTAACTTTAATGTTTGACATTAGTTTGTGCTTATTACCCCCGCTGTTTGGTCACAGAAACACAATTTCTAGGAGGGACAGAGTAAAATTTTGAGGCAAAATCAGGGACATCCCTGAAAATCAGGGACAGTTGAGAGGTATGGGTTGGACTTGAAAAGAGGAAGAGAGGGGCTGGTTAGGATGTGAGGAGGGAGTTCCAGTCAGAGACAGCAGCAAAAGAGAAAGCCCTCCTGGGGAGGGAAAGGTGAAGATGGGGGATGACTAGCAGGGGAAGGGAGGAAGAGCTGAGGGAGTGGGTGCTTGCCTTGGGCAAATCAAATCTCTAAGGCAAGGGGGAGTAAAGAGGTGGACAAGTTTAAACATGAGACACATGGAGAGGTATTTCAATTTAGCTTCATAGGGTAACCATCCTAGAGAGGAGAGAACATCACAGTGGTGAGATTAGCCCCCAAGACAAACCTACCAATACTATGGTAGGCCTCGGAGAGGAGGGAGAGAGATGAGATATTAGCAGAGAGTAGCAGAGGGGCTCCATAGATTAGGAGGGGAGTAAGGGAAGAAAAGGCAATTCTTAGACAGGCGGCAGAGGTGAGATACGGACGAATCTGATAGAGCAGACAAAGCTTCTGATTCATGGTTTTAACTATATTGGAGATATGAATACTGAAACAGAGCAAAGGGTCCAGGGTGAAGCCAAAATATTTGAAGGCAGGCACTGTCTCCAAGATATCTCCCAAGGTCGATGTAATGTTAAGGGTAGGAGGGGCATGCTTGAGGGTGGAATGGTGGGAGAAGAGCATACATTTAATTTTCCTGGTATTGAGAATGAGCTGTTTCTGGTAGAACCAGTCCTCAAGGAAGGCGAAATCTGTGGCAAGTTCACAATTGATTTGATCAAGGTCTGGCGAGGACTAGTAGATGATTGCGTTGTCTGCATAAAGATGTACTGAGGCACCACCACAGAAGCTAGGGAGATCGTTAGTGAAGAGTGAGAACAATAATGGCCCCAAAATGGATCCCTGAGGCACACCATGGGTTATTGGTCTAAGTTCTGACAGGGAGCTGTCCCATTTGACTCTTTGGGAGTGACAGGATAGGTAACTTGTTACCCAGTTTAGGGCATTTTTATCCAGACCTATGGCATGTAGTGGTGGAGCAGGAGACCATGGTTTACCAAGTTGAAAGCTTTTAGTGAGGTCGATGAAGATGGAACCTGTGGTGCAACCCTTGTCCATGGCATGAAATATATCTGTTGTCACTTTTATTAGAGCCGTTAGGGTGCTGTGGTTCCTTCTGAAACCACGTTGATGGGGGGGATAGAAGGTTGTGAGATTCCAGGTAGTCCTGAAGGTGGTTATAGAGTATGCGCTCCTGTATGTTTGCCAGATGACAGAGGATGGAAATGGGTCTATAGTTATCGACAACAGTGTTGGACCCCACCCCCTTATGCACTGGGACTACCACTGCCACCTTCCATTTATCAGGTACCGAGTTGGAAATGAATGACCGATTGAAAAGGCCTCTAACTGGGTGAGCAAGGGCTGCAGCACACAGTTTAAGAAATTTTGCCTCTAGGGAGCCATGCCTAGATGAGTTCTCTGGATCTAATTGTGAGAGAAGCTTTTGTACCTCTTTGAGAGTGGCAAGTTTTAGGTGGAACTCGCGGCGATCCACAGTGGTAGTTATGGGATGCATGGCAGAGCTCGGAGAGGATGAGTACTGGAAGAGCACAGTATATTTGTGCAGATCTGTAAAAAATTCACTGAAGCCAGAGGCTATGGAAGTAGAATCAGTTAGGTTGGTGCCGTTGGCACGGACTGAGCTTGGGGTATTAACAGCTTTCCCTTTCAATAGGGAGTTGACTTGCTGCCAGAACATCTTTGGGTTGCAGAGGTGTTCTGTTTGAAGGGATTTAAAGTAGAAGTGCTTGGCTTTATGCAGGGAATGCTTGCATTTATTCCTGAGGTGTCTATAGACTTCCCAGTCCTAGGGGAGTTCACTTATCTTGTAGGCCCACCAACCTTTATCACAGCGGGACATGAGTGTCTGGAGCTCTTTGGAGAGCCACAGAGCCTTGACACCCTTGGACCTGCACTTTTTCAGAGGGGCATGTTGGTTAACTAAATGTGTGAAAGTTGAGATAAAGAAGTCTAGAACATGGTTGATATTGGGAAGTGAGTTAATAGGTCGCCAATCTGTATTATTGATGGCGGTGATAAAGCTGCCTCCATCAAACTGAGACATGTCACGGACTATGGATATCTTGGGAGGGGGGTTAGAACAGTTGTTTCTCCATACACAGAAGATGGGGGAATAATTGCTTATGCAGTCAGAGAGTACGCCCACTGCTCTGATCCTTAGTGAGCAGTTAATGACCATCCAGTCAAGCAGCGTGTGTTTACCAGACTTGGAGTTGATACGTTTAGGGTGCTGGATATGTTGAGTTAGGGAGGAGTCAGCCAGAATGGCATGCAATTTTGCAGCATCTGGCTGCAGCCAATCTAGGTTAAAGTCCCCACATAGAATGAGGTCATGGTCAGGGAGATTGGGCAGGGAAGCTAGGAGCAAGGACAGGCCAGAGGAAGCTTGACTTGGGGGCACATAGACACCAAATTATTAGTGTTTTGGTGTTTCCAAGTATGAGGGTGGCAAAGAGAGACTCAGTTAGGGTTGCCCCCCCACCGGGATCAGGAAGTTCGGTGATGTTTACATTAGATCTGAAGTATAGGAGTACACTTCAACCCTTGTTGCCTGTTCTGTCTTTTATAAGACAGCTGTAACTGGGTAAGGACGCCTCATACTGCTTGATGGCTAGCTTGAGCCAGGATTTGGATATGCACAGAACATCTGGTTCCATCTGTAAGACCCAGGCTTCCAGTTTTGCCATCTTGGGGCGTATGCTGCAGATGTCCAAGTGTGCAGTTCGCAGCCCCTTTATCGGGGTATAGACATGGATGTGAGTGGGTGAGGAGGATTACAAGAGGGCCCAGGGTTAGTCTCTATATCGCCAGCACAAGCAAGTAGTAGGAGGGTGAAGAGATGGAGCCCAGGTGAGGCAAGGGATGTGAGCCTGCCTAGGACTGTTGTGCTGGGGGGTATATGTAGTTGTTTGTGAAGCCAATGCCCCATATGTGTGGCATCTCATTTTGAGATGCATGGGATGTATAGGAGTACAAGAGAAGAATCAGGCTAGAGGTGGTGGTGGTGGGGGGATGTGAACTGTTCCAAAATGTGTGC
Organism: Neoceratodus forsteri; assembly: GCA_016271365.2. Taxonomy (NCBI): domain Eukaryota; kingdom Metazoa; phylum Chordata; order Ceratodontiformes; family Ceratodontidae; genus Neoceratodus; species Neoceratodus forsteri. Next base: position 290,425,841 of record CM057456.1, read on the forward strand.
CGTAAGGCCTTGGCAATTACCTGGTCGATGCAGCAACTTAGGAGAATAAGGCATGACAGGGAGGTCATGAGATATAAGCTTTTCATGATTGTGTCACCTGGTTAGGTGCGACAGATCGGGAAGGGCAGGGGAGAGAGAGTGAGCAGAATCAGGAACAAAAATATATCAGAGGGAAATGAGAGGAAGCCATCAGGAGCAGGAGGGTATCAGAGGGGAGTGAGAGGATGCCTGAGCAGGGGCAGGCAGGAGTGTAGGGGGGACTAGACTGAGAGAGAGCAGAGTAGGAAAGAGGCAGAAGAAGGGGAAGTTGTTGGGAGTAGGAACCGAGGAAGTAGAACAGGACAGCACAGCTCTATGCACAGGAAGGCAGAGTGTGCACCAGGTTATAAGGCAGACACGGGTGAACAAGGAGGAGGGATGGTCAGGATACAGTGCAGAGGTAGCAGATTCAGTGTAGCAGGTAGGGAAGGAGGTGAGATGGGCAGAAAGCAGTGCAGAGATAGTAGAGTCAGAGCTGGGTGAGGGTAAGTGCAGGCAAGGGAACTCAGGATAGAATAAAAATAAGTAGTGAAGGCTCTGTTATTGGTACAAGTGAGGTAGCCAATCAACAGTGGGAGGGTGGGGCTTACCGCATATTTAATAGTGGCCGGAGTTCTGTCGGGTCGGTGGGAAACAAATACCGAGTAAGAAATGTAGCCCTCAGCCTTGAAAGCTGAAGAGCACAGTCCGTAGTGAGAAGGAAGAAAGCTGTGGACCAATCTGAGTGATAGCCATAAAGTCAGCAGCCAATCCAGAGCAGGCTGGAGACACCCACATCCAATCGAAGTCTAAGTTTAGCCCCTAGGTCTAGATGCTGTCTTACCCTGGAGAGGAGGCGCTTTCAGCAGGCTGAGCAGGTTCATGGCCGGCTGGGTTGTCCAGCCACAACCGTCGGAGACAGGGAGCATATGGCTCAGTCACGGGCACCTAGAAATGAGAGAACAGAGTAATGATTAGAGTAGATATGGCTAGCAAGACAAAAGCAGGCCAATTAGCTAAATCGGCAAGCAGAGTGAAGTGCAAAGACGCTAAAATAGATAGAGGAGTGAGGCCTTATGTCTGTCCCATGCATTCTTGAATTCCTCCACTGCTTTTGACCCCATGATCTCCTCAGGAAGGCCATTCCATGTGTCCACCACCCTCTCCATGAAAAATACTTCCTCACATTGTCCCTGAGCCACCCCCCCTCTATCTTCAAATTGTGTCCCCTTGTTCTTGCACATCTCTTTTTCTGAAAGATGCTACTCTCTTGGACTTTGTTGATTCCCTTGAGGTACTTGATCTATCTATCTATCTTTCTATCTTTCTATGTATCTATCTATCTTCCTCCCAGTTTAACTATCTCTCCCTTCTATGCCCTGTGTAGGAGGGTGTAAACAGCATACATGCCCATAGTTCATTGCACCAAACATCACACATCATTTAATTCCAGTAGAACCATAGAAGAGTTCAAGTAACAGACTGCGTTTAGTGAGGGGAAAAATAAAATACTGTAGTTGTTGCTCGTTCCCTTTTCTAAAGCTGTTAATTGAGCCATCACATTGATGTCCACATCCTGCTGCTTCCGACCTTCTTATTTGAGAAAGAGTTCCCCTCTTATGCAATCTTTTCTTATTTTCACTGGTTATATTTTCATAAAGACTCAATGAAAATGCAATGCAATTAATGAATGTCCCATCAAAAAGCTACAAAGAGGGCAACAAAGGAGCTGGTAGGGCTAAAAAAAAGAAAGGTAACTGAAAAAGTATAATGCCTGTTCCATTCTCAAACAGTTTCATGCAACTTCCCATGTTTTTTACCTATTATATTCACTGTTGTTCCTTGGTGTTCTAAGCATTCTTCTTCTTAACAAGTTCAACACTGTAGCAAAGTTTTGGATATACTGAGCAGCCAGAGAGAGAGAGAGAGAAGCCACAGTAACAAAAAAACTGTTGTCACACTCCTTGGCTTTAGTACTGCCAAAGTGTTTCCTTATATATTTTTTATGTTTTCACTACAGCCCATTGCTACAGCCATGACTACACATCTCTGATCTCAGCTCACAGACGTAAATCTTCCTCTGGCAAACTAGTGCTCACTTCTTTTTATGCTGCTTCGTTATTGCACCTTACCCCACATGCATCGCAGCCTTGTGCATTCCTGGTACACTAGGAACTCTAAGAAGGAAGAGAACTCTAACAGATGTATCACAGGTGGTTTTATTTATTTATTTATTTTAGCATTTTACTATTTTCTTTGTAAACTATTTCTAAGTAATGTGGGAAATGAGATTACGTGCCTTTCACATCTGCTGTCCCTGGGAGAACAAGTGAGTGCAAGTAGCTGAATGCTTTTGTTTTGGTTAAACTTCAAAGGGATGAGCCCACTTCATAAAAAAATATGTGTTTTGAATGTAAACAGTGGCCTAGATAAGACCAGATGTTTCCAGTTGAGCAGATGATGATGATAATAACAAGGACAAAGCTCTAAACAACAAATATGGTTTGTACCAGTCTTGAAAAAAATGTGGTACCCAAAGATTAAAAACAGGACCAGGATGTGATGTTAGAGAGGCATGTATGATTATTTTGGTGTAGTGGGTTGGCCAACTGAAGGTATTTCTGTTGTATGTTTACAATCAGAATTCTGTTATGCTTTAGGACATTGAACAAGTATCAGCACGGGTTTGTGTCTGCAATAACTCATCGCTTTCCAGTTGACAGTAAGCTTATACTCTACTCAAAGATTTAGATATTGAGTTACTTTTTTTCTGTGTGACATCTATCTTTTTCAGATGTGTTTATTTATTTATTTTTTATCTCTGCAGGAGTACTGTAGTTCCCATAGTCATTAGTGTGTATTATCCAGTAACATATGTAAATATCACGGAACATTACATGTTATTTTTTTATGTGTCATGCTTTCTGTGACTGAGTCAGTTTGGGTATAGATAACCAGGGGTAAATTGGCAAATTTGTGATCTGTTTCTCAAGAGAGAGGCTGCAAACTTACCATAACTAAAACAGAGTATTTTCAGCTATGACAAAAGGGGTGTGTCATTTGTACTTTGGGAAAGAGCACTGTACTGTGAGCAGTGGCTCTGGTGGGATTCAAACCTAGACATATCCCAAGTAAGAGTCATGTTGAGTGGGGGTGGCATACCAAGGTAATTGTTTCAGGTGTCTGGGGGGTTATGAAAACTGGTAACAGTGCAGACTGAGTTCTGGGAGAGAACCAATCAGTAATAAACTGATTGGCAGCAGTTGCAATCTGAAATGGATCGCCATTAAAAAAGTTATTGTATCTGTTCAGTCATAGAACTAGATATACAAAAGAAGATGCTGACTATGCTACCATTTTTATTTAGTTGTTAAGTAAGAGTAGATAGCTAGAAGGCACTATCTCTGGGCCATATGAGAAATACATATTGTTAAACCTTTAGAAGCTATGCAAAAGAAAAATGCTCATCTCTGGGGACTGGCAGACTTGGGCAGGACTCATAGATATCCTTGAGATAAGTGAGCTGGGAAGTGGTTCAAAAGTGGTCACTGCTAGCCAAAGGCATGAGGCAACAGCTAGGGAGCAGTGTGCAAGTGAGCCAGAGCCTAGACTTGGGACAGCTGTGCAGATAGAGATGATGCAGATTAGGTTACTGCTCCTTCTCTTTGGAACAGTCTCCCTGCTTTCCTTATGCCCACTGACACCCACTGCACTTTCAAACAAAGACTCAAAGCCTGGCTGCTGAATACAGCCAAATGTCTGTGCCCCCAAAGACAGTCTACATCAACCTGCTGTCTTATTTCCGAGCACCCTAGCCACCAATTTTTTTGCTCTTATAGCTGCCTTACCACTAACAGCACTTTGTTCCTGTCTCTCTCAACTCATTCTATATGATGCCACCATGTTGGGTCAGGTTAAGCAATGGATGGTTCTGACGCCATATGGCACTAATGGGTATAATGGGTTAACTATGATCTGTCTCCTTCTGTAGTTATGGCCTACTAACCTTTAGCCTTTGACTCAATATGCCATGTTATCTTTAATTGCTTATTTGCACTGTTTTATCCCACCTGTGTGGTGTGACTCCCCTACCCTGTTCACCAATGTAAATTTGTAATGTATCCCTCTTTTCCCCCAACACATTTTGAAATTGTTGTGTATCCACTGATTTCCTCCCACACTGTTGTAATTTGTACTGTATCAGTCTGTATTGCCTGTACATTAATTGCACCTGTATGTATAAAATTGCTTGTGCCACTTTTGCTGGTGGGGGTCGTGGCTGAAAATGGTCCCTCGGATCTGTGTGCCTATCCGGTAATCAAAGACATAAATTTTATTTATTTATTTATTTAGCTTTTATTAACCAGGCAAGCACGCTAGACAAAACAGATGCCTATTTTCAAGTGCGACCTGGGAGGTTACAAGGAAATAAGGACGCAGATTACAAAACAGAGCTCAGGTAGATGAATATACAGATATTTCAAAGATTAGGCAGGAGAGGCAAATTCAAAAATAAAAGCATACAGTAACATACACAGGAGCAGGTAACTTAATATACAGACATTTCAAGCTGTGAACAGAGGGGCAAATTTCAAATACCATTTCAAATACCGTAGAGTACAAGCACAAGGAACACTGTGGGCAGGTAGGGCTAGGAAGATAGCCGAACACAGATAAATAAATAAATAAATAAATAAAGGCAGCTGGAGATCACCCTGGTTAAGCTGAAGGCAAATGCCAAGCAAAAATAAGCAGAGGCTGAGCGACAAAAGATGGAGGCTGAGAAGCAAAAGGCAGATGCAGAGATGCTAAGGATGAAGCTGGGTGCTAAGGAGCAAGAGGAAGAGAGAGAGAGAAGCAAGAAAGGCAGCAGCAGCATGAGAACCAACTGGGAGAGCATGAGATCAAGACAAAAGAGGACTGAGAGTGAGAGAATGAACATGAGAGGGAAATGGAGATTCTACATCAGAAAGCACTACCACAAACTATAAGTACTGACATAAGGAGTTTGACCCAAGCAGCCAAAATTAATTCCAAAATGTTTCCTATGTATCAGGCGGGGGATGATCTTGATTTGTTTTTAAAATGCTTTGGAAGAATTTTTGGGCAATTTTATTGGACAGGGCTGCTTGTGCAACTCACCTTTTGCCTTTCCGTACTGGCAAGGCATTAGAATCCTTCACCAGGATGGTCATTGAGGACTGTATGGATTATAACAATGTGAAAAAGCCAAACATTCAGATCATTATTACATAAAGCACAGTGCGGATGTGTGATTAGACAGACAATGACAATGTTGTAATGTAATGGGATTTCCTGACATAGTTGCTACTGCCTATGCTACTCCCAAATAAATAAGGTATTCCAATGTTTCAGGCACGCTGAAAAAGATCAAATGGTGTAACTCATTGATCCTGTTGCCATTCATTTAATTTGTGCCCCAATATCTTTAGTACAATTTAGTGATCCAAAAACATTTTCTCTTTATTATTGATTCACTATATTGGCATTGTGGTAATTGAGCTTTTCATTTTTTCACACAGGTTACTTTTTATAACGTTTTATGTTAATTGCTCACCTTACTGAAACATTACTGGTGAGTTGCTGGTTCTAGTCCCCTGTCAAAGCCTCAGTGAGGAGGGACCACTGGTCTCAGTTGAGTGGTCTCCTCTTCTGAGTGATTATAAGTTCATTTAGTCTGTATTTGTTGTCTTTACCTAGGTGTTTGGTGTTTGAATTTAGCTTGTGTATTTATGCAGTCTTGCACCCTGTAGCAATGTTCTAATTTTATGATTGCACTTGCATGTATGCTGCATGCACTAAGAGTCAATGTAGACCGGCACCTACTGCAGGGACATTGTAACTAACGTTGCTCATAGAAGAGTGAGGACAATGGACCAAAGAGGGATTCACTATACAAAATTTTCTTTATAAAACATATATATTAAAATGCTTCCTTTCATGAATCAATATAGTTATGAAAGTTCACTTACATACGAACATCAGTGCAAATCTTGAACGGTCCAAAATGTCACAAATCAAACTGCTTATTGCCCCATCAGAGAGAAACTATCTAATTTTAATTTTATGAATGCACTTGTATGCATGCTACAGTATATGCACTAACTGTATCTTTACTAAACAAGCATTTGTCAATACCAAATGTTTGCTTGCTGGCATTGGCATTGGTAGTGTAGAAGTTACAGAGCTGCATAATAGAAATGGTAGTGAAGTATTGAACTGAAGCCAACCTCACCACCACCCTGCAGAGAGTGGCAGGCATTGGGGTGTGCCTTTGAGTCATCAGGCATAACGGCCATGCCATTTCACTACACCCTACCCTGCAGACACTGACAAGTGTCACAGTGTGCCTTGGGGTCTTTGGCCCTTATGTGCACCCCATTGCATCAGGAAATATGGTGAGATGAGTGCAGTATAGGAGAACAGGGTGAACTTTGGGGCTGAAGAGTCCAAGGCATACCTCGATGCCTCTCACTGGCTGCAGCGTGTGGAATGGTATGAGCATTACAGGCAAGAATCCCAAGTCACACCCCTGATACCTGTCATTCTCTACAGGGTGGGGTGTTATGGTTGGAAACCCTAACACCTCAGGCATTCGTTGGTATTTTCACTCCAAATTTTCAACATGTTTTTTTTGTGACCCCCACCTCATGAACAGTGGCAATATGAGTTTGTTAGCCGAAAGCTGCTTATGCACAGCGACTACGGCATTTAGCACCACAGGTGCAAAAACACATTCTGAACAGGATGTGAAAAATGACAGCTGTACTGTTCATGGGGAGGTGTAAAAAATGGCAATGTTGCAAATCTGCAGTAAAAATTTTTAAAAAACTAGTGAAGCCACAAGTGTGCATAGAAACTGTGCAACACACACCCATAATGTAATTAGTTTGGGGATTTTTTACAGCAGATTGTCAACACAGGCATTTTGGGACCTCCGATCATGAACAGTGTCACTGTGATTTTCTTTATCTGTCCCGAACAATGATTTCCCACAGCGACCACGCGATCTCTGCATCGAAAGTGAAAACACATTTCGCCATGTTGTGAAAAATGACAACTGTACTGTTCATAAGGAAGTATGGAAAATGCCACTGGTGAAAATCTGGACTGAAAATATTACAAAGTCATGAACTTACGAGGGTGCGTGGAAACTGCACAATGCTCACTCGTAACACAGTCATTTTATGGACTTTTGTTACCAAATTTTCAACATAGCCATTTTAAGACCTCTGCTCATGAACAGTGTAACTGTGATTTTCTTAATCTGTCCCTAACACTGCTTTCGCACACCGACTGCACCATTGTGCGCTACATGTGTGGAAACACATTTGGGGCGACATGTGGAAAATGGCAGCTGTACTGTTCATAAGAAAGTGTAATAACATGGCAATGTGGAAAATCTGGAATGAAAATATAGAAAATTTGCAAACTTACGAGCGTGCGTATGAATTGCGCAACGCACGCTCGTAAAGCAGTAATTTTTAGGAATTTTTTCACCAAATTTTCAACATAGCCATTTTAAGACCTCTGCTCATGAAAAGTGCCATTGTGATTTTCTTAATGTGTCCCACACATTGATTTCGCACACCGACTGCGCCATTGCGTGCTACATGGGTGGAAACACATTTTGGGCAAGATGTGAAAAATGACAGTTGTACTGCTCATAAGGAGGTGTGGTAAAATGTCAATGTTGAAAATATGGAGTGAAAATATTGAAAATTCACAAACTTACGAGCGTACGTAGGAACATGCGCAACGCACGCTAGTAAAACAGTCATTTTTAGGAATTTTTCCACCAAATTTTCAACATAGGCTTTTTGAGAGCCCACCTTATGAACAGTGGCAGTGTTGTTTCATTACTCAGTCCCGAAAGGTGATTTCGCACAGTGACTGCGAAATCACCCTTCGGGCCTGATTACGCCATGACAGTGAGAGCATTCATGAGAAGGGGTTCCCAAAACCTCATGTTGAAAATTTGGTCAAAAATTCCAAAAAATGCCTGAGATATGCAGCAAAGTTGCAAAACCTATCTATCCCATTATACAGCTTACCGCATTTCCTGTCCACGGTCGGCTTTGAAGAGTGCAGACGGTTCCCGGTCCACTGAAGATCATGCGCCAGAGTCCGGAGGTAAGTATGGGGTGAGGGGCGTGAGGAGGTGGGGTGCGCGGTGGGTGGGCACAGGTGGGGCAGAGACTGCGAGGACCGTTTTCAGTTTTAGTTTTTTTTAAATGGCGATGCGGGGCGTTTGCCACGCTGGGCCAGGCTCCCAGAGTGGCACGGGGCGGCGGCTGGTGGGGGCGTGGAGCTGATGGGGGATTGAGCACCCCGTCGGCAGCGCATATGTTGCCATGCTGGGGTGGGCTCCCAGCATGGCACCTGTATTCTGGGGGGTGGAACCAGTGGAGCTGACGGGGATTGGGCACCTCTGGGCTTGGCTACAAGATGTGTGACCATGCTGAGGCGGGCACCCAGCATGGCATATGGAACACTGTTTGGGAGGGCGACAGCACAGCTGATGGGGATTGGGCACCCCATCAGCTGCACAGTGTGTGCATGGTGGGGCAGCATGCAGTATGCGGCGTGTGTGTGTGTGTAGGGGGAGTGTGCATGAGCAGGCGATATCTTATCGCTGCTCACTGAAGCGTAGCTCCCCCTTTCAACTGTACTCCACTGCATTTTGGACGCTGTCATAAACAGCTCCAGCAGGCATTGGAGAACTGCGGCCACGTCTGCAAACACACTGACTGAATTGGAAGAGGGCTGCCACCCTCCGAAAACTCGGATGATGGCACTATGTTTCTTGCACATGCGTGCAAGCAAACATAAAAAGACACTATACTTGGTATTATACTTGACTGAGACCGGCAGAAGGTGAGTGCCCATTTTGTCCATCTCCCACATTAGCTGGGCCAAATGGAGAAATTCTTAGATAGTAAATGATTGCCCAACCTATTTTTAAATGTATGGAAAGACTCTGCATTCACAACCTCCCTTGGTAGACTATTCCAGAATGATATGACCCTTTGTGTAAAGAAGTATCTTCTGGCATTCTTTTTTGGGAATGTTAATTTAAGTTGATATTTGTGGCTCCTCAGATTGGTGTTTCTGTTGTTTAGTTCAAGACCTAAGCTGTCCATTAACTAGCTGTCCTCTATTATTTTGTACATTTCCAGGATAGCTCCCCTCATACATCTCAATTCCAGTGAGTATACTGTAGGCCTAGTTGGTGCAATCTTGATTTGTAAGGCTCATCTCTTAGACCCTGAATATGTTTGGTCACCCTCCGCTGGACCCTCTCCATGTTATTTACATCCCTTCTTAAATACGGACTCCCACAAAGAGGTTCAGAAGTCCAGTTGCAGTCTAACAAAGGCTCTGTAAAGGGGGACTATACCGTTTCTGTTTTTGGATATGAATGCTTCCTTATGCACACTTAGGGCTGGATATTCAAACTGCGCCCAAAAAGTGTGCAACAGCAGGAGCAAGCACAAGTCAATTGTGCACATGCGCAATAGACGCGATATTCAACATCGAGCAAGACAAATTGCGCAACCAGCCAACGTCTGAATATCGCACAACCTGCGCTATAGCGCAACCAGGAAGGGGAAGCTGAGCAGAGACGATGCGCCATAGCGCAACAAAGGCAGCCCAGCTGAGCAGTACAGAGGCACCATAGCGCAAGCAGAGAGACCCCCAGCAGCAGAGCAATGGAACTGCACAACCAGGGAGGTAGGTAGGGGGCCCACCAACTATGCCACAGATGGGCACAGGGACACACTGCAGAACTAACAATGTACCCCCACACCCCAAGCACAGCATAACTGGGGAGGGACGGAATATCCACCGGCCCATGGGGACAAGCAAACAAAGCACATCCGGGCCGTGTTACCCCAGCACACCCACTGGCAAGCTGAGACTCACACACAAAAGGGGCGGACCACCCCAGTGTACATCAGCCCCCTGTGCACAGCACACCCTGCACCCCAAGACACCACCCATGAGCAGTGACCATCACTGCAGGAATCCCCACGCATCCCCCCATCACACTGCAACCTCGTGTACCACAGAACCATAAAAGCCAGACCCACCATGAGCACCCAGCAGTGGGTGGCAGCACACGGCAATACTGACTGAAAGCCACACCTACACCAGAGACACCACCCCACACACATGCACACACATACCCATGACCATACCACCCCAGATGCCATGCACACCACTGCAACTGAGCACCTATAACCAGCTGCAAATCAGAGACCACCACAGTATTCATATCAAAATATATAATTGTAATAAACAAGAATAAGAAGAACAACAAATAGAACTATGTACATATATATACAAATCAGGGGTGGGGGTATGGGTACAAGGTAGGGGTGGGTAAGGGGCAGGGGTGAACAACCGGGAGAGAGAAGGTGGGGTGAGGTAATGGGCAGCTACCGCCTGCCAGCCTGCCCTCCTGCCCTCCTGCCACCTGGTGCTGGGCCCGGGGCCTCCTCCTGTGCCTCACTCCATGATGCTGAAGGTCCAACAGGATGGTGAGTGAATCAATGGCCACCTGTGTCAGCCGCTGCAGTGACCGCCCATGCGCCGCAGGATCTGGATACCTAGGACAAGGATCAGAGTCAATGGCTGTGACTGTCCATATCCCTGAATCCCACCCATCATGCATGGCATACAGCCAAGTGCCCCGCTCCTGTGATGGACTGCACCCACCCACAGTGACCGTGCACAAGACATGCCCAACCAGGCAGCAACAGCCATGTGTACCACTGCACACACACACCGCCCATGTCCATCACAGCACAAACAAGGCTGTCAAGTGACGTGGCAATGTGGTGGGATGCTAGTGCCACAGCCATGTGCCCAGTGCATGCATGGACCACCAGTGATGCACTCACAGACATGCAGTGCCACTGGACAGTGATGACTGTCACTTGTTGAGTGCATGGTAGTGTTGTCCTTGGATGGTGGCCGTGCCCCCCCCACAGCATGCAATAGCATCCACGATGTAATGACACTCACCCTCATCAAGCGGCTGCTGCTGATGTGGCTGCGGCTGCTGCTGCTGCTGCTGTGGCCCAACACCTATGTCACCTCTGCCAGCCACCTCTGCACCGCCATTCCTTGCCTCAGCCCGGGCCCGCCTCCGCTCCTCCACGCCTGTGGGAGACAAATGTTGAGAAACACATCAGTGAGATCCCAAAGCAGACAGCCCCCTGCCCCATTGAGTGTGCCTGCCCACACAGCCAGACCCATACATCACACACCTGCAAACACCGTCACAGCAAACCATAGCCCAACCCGCCCCCATGCACTGGTCACATTACACAGTGTCACCCATGCGGACAATACAGGTGCATAGACAGCACACCCACCTGGTCTAGGCACAATGCCCCTCCTGGCACGTGACCTGAGGCACTCCAGCAGTTCCTGCTCCCTCCTGTGCAGGTCACTATACCGGTGCCTGCACTGCTCCGGTGTCCTCCGCCACCCAGTGGCCTGCTCCAGATTGGTGGCCACCTGCTGCCACACAAGGGTGCGGGCCATGTGCGGGTTCTCCCCAAACAGTGACCCATGGTGAGGCTCCACCACAGCCACCAGGTTGGCCACCTCCAACGCACTCCACTGTGGAGCTCTCCTGCGTGCCATCCCTGCAGTTGTATAGTAGGCAATATGGCACTCTGCAGCATGGCAACCCCACTTGGAAATGTTGCACAATACAACTCCATCAGTCCCTATCGCGCTGTTCATATAGCGCCGTTGATCCACATCGTGCTGTTACCGAACAGCACGATAGAGCTGTAGACATGCCAGACGTACAGTGCCAGGGGGAAAAGGTCATGCACAAGGTCATGGGTCTGTGGCGCAAGGCCACGCACAGTGCCATCGGATGTCTACACGTCCAGCGCGATCAGTCACCTGCGTGCCAGTGCCACAGTGGACTATTGCGCAGTTGTGCCACAGCGCTATGTGGTGACCAGCACTGTAGCGCCACTGGCACAATGGTGGCCGTGTCCTGAATTGCTGATCGCGCACAGCACATCATCAGCGTGGCAGACGCCTGCGTAAGCTACCTGGGCATACGCAATGCGGTGTACTACGCAGTCACAGAAATGCGCCATTGGCTCAGCCGGCTCAACCTTATTGCGCAAAGCGCAGCAGCGTGATATTCAGCCAACATATGCAAATCATCTGATCAGCCATTCAAAGGCGCAGTGGCGCGATTTGCATCTCATTAAAGTTGCTCCACTACTAATTTGCATGCATTGTGCTATAAATGTGCGACAGTGATCTGCGGTGGCCAGAGTCGGTTACTGCAGGTGAGAGGTGAGTTGCATGCTGTGTGATGTTCTGGGCAATGGTCATGGGATAATGCTGTATACTGCACAGTGACAGGTGTCCACTTCCACCCATACAGACCGACATGGCTGAGCAAGGACTGGGTGAGGAGGATGATGGTGGGCGAAGGAGGAGGCCCAACTTTACGAAGTCTGAGACAGAGGCACTCTTCCAGGCCTACCTGGATGAGGAGCCACTACTTAGTGGACGGCAGGGCACCCCTCAGGCCCGTGCTGCTGCTGCATGGGAGGGGGTAGCTCACACCGTAAACCTGCACGGAAGCCACCAGCGTTCCATGCAGGAATGTAAGAAAAAGATTGGGACCGACAGGAGATGGGTGAAAGAGAAGGTGGCAGCCCTCAGGGCAGCACGTGCTGCCACAGGTGGGGGCCAGCCAGAGGTGGTGCAGCTGACCCCAGCGGAGGACCATCTGGCTGCATCCATGCAGGGCAGTGCAATTGAGGGAGTTTCAGGAGGTGGCTTCCAGACAGGTGGAAGCCCATCACTGCATGGTATGACATGGTGGTGGTGGTGGTGGGGGAGGTTGATCCCATGCACTAACATGTTCTCACTTTCTGTTACAGATCCTGTGCATCTGCAGGGGACAGTGGTGGTGGGACCATGCAGTGTGGACATCCAGCCAGAGTTGGAGAGGGTCCATCCACCTCTGCTGCCAGCCGGCATGCATTGCACCAGTGTGCACGCCTGGCTGCCATCTCCGATGTCGGTGAGTCAGGTGTGGGGGGGTGCCCATCCTGTGTCACAGCAGTCTGGCATGCAAGCATGCCAGCATGCTGTGACTGTGGCTGTTGCACGAACCTGCACCATTGATGATGCAAGGACCGCAATGGGCAGTGACACGTGTGTGTCTCATAACGGACACACGCAGGACAGCACGTGCCCCTGGACCTAGCTGGTTCCAACATGTGTGCCAGCATGTCAGCACAGTCCCAGGCTGTGCCTGTCGGCACCGGTTGGGCAGCACCGGTGGCTGTGCAGGTCTCTGGCACTGTTGCGGACACAGCAGTGGAACGACTGGTCCCTGGGGCACAGCAGTTGGAGGGGCAGCAGCAGCAGTCACCCACCAGGTCTGGGGATACAGGGTTCAGCGGTGGCACATGTACACCACCTGTTGACTTGCCCATACCTGGTCCTGGTGAACAGCACCCACCCTCAAGGGGTGTTGAGCATCAGGACCTTCCATGCCCTGGGGGACAGATTGCCGATGTGGCAGACGACCCATTTGATGAGCACACCCGCCTGCTGCGGACATCAGTACAGGAGCAGATGCAGGTTGCAACGTCCATGGAGGCACTGTGCTTGGCTGTGGAGCGGCACAGCAGGGACAATGCAATGATCCTTGTAGAGATGGTTCAAATGCGGATGGATGTGACTGCCACCATTGACAGGCTGACCCAGGAATTGGTCTCTGTCATGGCCGCATTGGGCACACAGTCAGGCGCCCCTGTACCGCACACCCCACACAGTACGCTCTCCACTCCCCATTCCCGGCGTCGTGCGACACCCAGCCTGTCAATGCTGGGTTCTGCTGTGGGCATCCCGAGCACACCTGGTGCAGGTATGTTCAGCATGCTGCAGACCCCTGTGCAGACAAGGTCACGCTCACGCAGTGGGACCCCTGGTGGTACATCGGTGCCACCCCATGTGGCCCATGCTCAGCCTGCCAGTGCTGCTGGGTCACGGCGGGGCCACCCATGTATCCGAGGTGGCCATGGCACAGTGCCACCTGACTGACCTGTCTCCCAGTGCGGGCCCTGTCTGGTGCTGCCCTGTGTGCAATATGTGTCATGGTGGGCAGTGCACTGGTGGGTGCCCTGCCCAACACGCCGATACACGGACCACCTGCACACCCACCTGACTGCTGTCCACAGGTGCGTGTGCATGATGATGCCTGCATTGTACTGTACACCAAGGTGCAAGGGTGCCCAGCATCTGACACACATACTTGGACAGTACAGGTGGTGGGGGTGGTCCGTGGATCTGTGTGTTTCACATGTCTGTTCCTGCTCTGCTGTGCACCTGCCCATGTACGCTTTGTGCCTGATGTGTGTGTGTCCATATAGCATGTAACTATTCACCCCTCCCTGATGGTGTGTTTGTGTGCCTGGACCCTTCCACTTCCCTTGCCATCATGCACCCCTGGTGTGTTACCCTGTATGCCTGTGGGTTGTGCCTAGACAGTGTTGGTTGCACATGGCCCCATGACTTACCTGTGTTGTGTGAAATGCTCCTCCGTGATGGTGTCCCGATGCAGCTGGGCCTGCCGGATCAGTTGGGGGTCCTGCCATCCAAGGGGGGTCTGCTCATCCCCATCATCACCGGCATCACCGGCGTCCCCATCGCTGTCCCCCTCCTCGACCTGTATGGCTATCCCACAGTCTTTGGCCATGTTGTGCAGGATACAACAGGCCAGGAATATCCCACAGGCCTTTGAGGGGCTGTACTGTAGGGCACATCACCGGGTCTAGGCATCGGAGCGTGCCTTAAGCATCCCATACACCCGGCCGATGATGTTGCATGTGGCGGCATGTGCCTCATTATAGCTGCTAAGGCGGCGGGGGTCGGGGCGCGGGTGTGTGAGCAGCCAGGGACAGAGGGTATCCGCTGTCACCTGTGTGGAGATAGTGGAGATAAGTATCATATTCAGGTCCATATTGCCCATAGCCCTGTGTGCCACTACCATGGCACCTGTGGCTTTCCCACCCATACCCCAACTCTGCCACTCCTACATGCATACTCACCCACTAGATGTCCTGTGGGGATGTCCCCACTCTCGAATCGATGGCACAGTGCAGATTGGTACCATATGAAGGCGTCATGTGCTCCGCCAGGGTGTGTGGCACAGACATTGATGATGCGCCCACTGGCATCACACACCACCTGGCAGTTGACACTGGTGAAACCTTCCGGTTTTGGTATGCGGCCCCATCGGGCCAGGTGGCGCAATAGCCACATGGGTGCAGTCTATCGCCCCTAGCATGCCAGGCATACGGTTACCCTGTGGAACTCTGTATGTTTGCTGCACGCCTGCCACGCTGCTGGGGAAATGGATGTACCGCAGCATGTGGCAGCAGTGCGCTGAGGAATTGGGTGAGGATGCGTGACGTGGCTGACTGTGTTATGCCTGTGGTGTCCCCTGTTGGCCTCTGGAAGGTACCCATGGCAAGCAGGCACATGCAGGCTGTTACCTTTGTCTCCACTGACAGAGCGTGACTCCGTCGTGAGGGTGTCTGCATCACATCACTGCACAACTCACAGAGCCGCCTCAGTATTGCCCTGTTCAGGCGGTACCGGCCCACAATCTCAACAACCGTGTACAGCTCAAAGCTGATGTGGGCACGGTACTGCCTGTTGGGGGCGTATTGCTGACAGGCCCTTCCACGGCCACGTCCCCCTGCAGCATGCCTTCTCACCCCTCTCATTACAGCTTCCATGTGGAAGCTGGCACTGTCCATGTCCCTGGCTTGTGTTCCCCCCTGACTGTTGTTGCTCTGTTACCCCCGCTGTCCTGACTGCTACCTCCACTGCACCGGGTACACCTACTGGCCTCTGCAGTCTGTGGCCCCACACACCTTCCCTTGCCCTATTTTGTCCTCAGATCTCCCTGGCCTGCCCTCTTTGTCCCTCTTGCCTTGTCTCTCCCTGCCTCATGTGGCTTCCTGCCAGAGTTCTTCGCCTCTTCCTTGAGCCTTTTTTTTGGCTCATTTCACCGTGACACTTCCGCTGATCCACTGTTGCGCATGGCGCAAGTCCTTTAAATATCGACAGCGCTTTTATGCATGGTTCCACCTCTTCTCGTTGCGTATGCCTTCATTTGCATTGAGCTGTTGCTCAGCATGTTTTCGGTAGTGCAACTGTCTCCCGCTGAATATCGCAGAATGGCGCATTTTCGGACTTGCGCTGGCGCAACCCTATTGTGCATAGCGCAACCCTTATGAATATCCGGCCCTAAGATTTTATTTGATTTCTTTATTACTTCGTTACAGTGTGGGCTGAAGCTGAGGTCTTGATTGTCCAAGATTCCTGAATCCCTTTCTTTTTCAACTACTGTACCTTTAACTGTACTTCATTTAATGTATAGATGTTTTGGTTATTATTAGCACCAAGGTGCATGACCACATACTTTTCTGTGTTAAATGTCATACCGTTTCTGTATGCCCAGTTCTCTAGTGTTTTCAAATCCCTTCTTAGTGTGTGCAGCTGGTTATCATTTCTCACCTTGGCTCCTAATTTCAAATCATCTGCGAATTTTGTTAACCAATTATTACCAAAATTCATATTGGTGATGAAAAGTGAAAACCGCACAGGTCCAAGAACTGACCCCTGTGGCACTCTGCTGATCACTGCACCTGTGTCGGACAGTACTCCCCTTATTCTAACCCGCTGCGACCTCCTTGTCAACCATGTTGTAACCCATCTCAATATCATGGTATTGATATCAAAATCAATTAGTTTCTAAATTAAAGTACTATGGAGCACCTTATCAAATGCCTTTTTGAAATCCAAAAAGATCACATACACTGGTGTACTGTGGTCCAAAGTTGTGCTAACCTTGTCATAAAAGCCAAGGGTATCGGTCAGGCAAGATCTCTGTTTTTTGAAATCATGATGAGTATCATCTTGGAGATTTTTACGCTTGATTTCCTCTTCCAGTTTGTCCTTTATGATAGATTCCATTAATTTACCTAATATGGAAATTAAACTTATGAGTCTATAGTTGGTCACTAAGCCTTTATCTCCCTTTTTGAAAACTGGGATCACGACCATGGTTTTCCAGTCTTCTGGAACTTCCCCTGATTCAATGGACATGTTGTATAATTTGAACAGTGAGTCCACTAACCAGGGACTTATTTCTTTTAATAACCTCAGGTGTAGCATATCAGGCCCTGCTGATTTGGATGAATCAGTTTTTTTTCCCAGCTTATTGACTGTTTCTTTTTGTGAGATCTTAATGTTTGCTACCCCAGTTTTTGTTGTAAGTGACTTGTGGTTTTGCCCACTGCCATCGTCCCATTTATGTTCTGATGTTGTATATACAGAACAGAAGTATTCATTAACAAGCATTTGTCAATGCCAAATGTTGCTTGCTTCTATGTGCTGTTTAGGTATTTGGAAGTCATTGGAGTGCAAATATTGAAAATTTGCGGAACTTACGGCGTCGTGGAGAACTGCATACACTCAGTAAACAGTCATTACAGGAATTTTCACCAAATTTTCAACATAGCCATTTTAAGACCCTTGCTCATGAACAGTGTCACTGTGATTTTGTTAACGTGTCCCACATTGAGTTTGCACACCGACTGCGCCCATTGTGCGCTACATGCATGGAAACATGTTTTGGGCAGGATGTGAAAATGACAGCTGTACTGCTCATAAGGAGGTGTGTAAAATGGCAATGTTGAAAATCTGGAGTGAAAATATTGAAAATTTGTGAACTAACGATCATGAGGAACTTTCGCGAACGACGCCAGAAACAGTCATTTTGTGAATTTTTTCACTGCACCAACATAGCCATTTTAAGACCTCGCTCATGAACAGTGTCACTGTGATTTTCTTTAATTTGTCCATGAGATTGATTTCGCATAATTCCGCGCCATTCTGCCTCTACATGGGTGGAAACACATTTTGGGTGAGATGTGAAAATGACAGCTATACTGCTCATAAGAAGGTGTGGTAAAATGGCAATGTTGAAATCTGGATTGAAAATATTGAAATTTAGCGAACTTACGAGCCGCGTGAGGAACTGCGCAACGACGCCAGAAACAGTCATTTTTTGAATTTTGGCACCAAATTTTCAACATGGGGTTTTTGGGACCCTTTCTCATGAATGATGTTACTGTCATGGCAGTATTCAGGCCAGAAGGGTGATTTCGCAGTCACTGCATAGTCACTGGCGAAAATCACCCTTCGGGCCCGAATAACGCCATGACAGTGACATCATTCATGAGAAGGGGTCCCAAAAACCCCATGTTGAAAATTTGGTGCAAAAATTCCCAAAAATGCCTGAGATATGCAACAAAGTTGAACCCCCTATCTAGCCCATTATACAGCTTACCGGCATTTCCTCAGTTCGCGGTCGGCTTTGAAGAGTGCAGACGTGTTCCCGGTCCACCGAAGATCGTCGCGCCGGAGTCCTGAGGTAAGTATGGGGTGAGGGGCGTGGGAGGCTGGGTGCGCAGTGGGTGGGTGCGGAGTTGTAGGAGGGCGTGGGGAGACGCGCCGCAGGACCGTTTTCGTTTTTCAGGTAAAAAAGACGCCGTGGGACCGCTTTGGCACACTGGGTGGGCCTCAGCATGGCACAAGGACCTTTGGGGGCGTTCAGCTGACGGGAATTGGGCACCGCTCGGCCAAAGGACTGATTGCCACTTGGGGTGGGCTCCCAGCATGGCACCTACAACTGGGGGAAGAGGCGCGGCTCAGCCGACGGGATTGGGCACCCGTCGGCACACAGTACGGTGGGGCGCCGCACGCCTGCATGTGGGGGGCTACACTTTTATCGCTGCTTACTGAAGCGTAGCTCCCTTTCAACTGTATTCCACTGCATTTTGGAGCGTGTCATAGACAGCTCCAAAATGCATTGGTTTACAGGGGCCGCGCCTGCCAGCTCGCTGACTGAATTGGAGGAGGAGGTGACACACCTCCGAAATCTCCGATGATGGCACTATGTTTCTTGCACATGCGTGCAAGCAACATAAAAATCCTGGCTTGCCCTGCTGGATCTGAGATTTCATTAGTACCTTCCCTAAAAGGGCCCACTGTTCTATCTACTGCTTTATTGTTTCTGTAAGCATAGAAGGACTTTTCATTGTCCTTTATATGAGCCAACCTAAATTTGAGTTTGATCTTTTCTATTCTTATCATATATTTACTTTTCCTTAGCTATTTTTTGTCATTTTCATTATTATAATGACTGTTGTCCTTCTTCATAGTTCTACATGCTTTTCTTTTTTCATTTAGTTGTTTGTCTCGGGAGATTGCTGCTGGGAGAAGCCGACCAGCCTCACTCTTCCGGACTGTTGATAGACTTCTTCATCCACTCTGTCTTCAGCCCGGAAGAGTCTCCTCGAATGAGGATTGTGAGGAATTTGCTCGGTTTTTCTCGGACAGGGTGTCTGCGATCCGGAGGGAGGTTTCCTCAGCCAGTAATATCATTGCTGTCAGTAGTCGTCAGTTGTGTTTTAAGAGCACTCTCTCTAGGTGGGGGGAGTTTAGGCCAGTGGAGGTTCGTGAGGTCATTGAGATAGCGGCCAACTTGAGGTATACCTTTTGTGAACTGGATCCCGTGCCAACGCGCTTCTTGATGAGGTGCATTGACACTTTTGGCCCGGTGTTTGCTCTGATTGTCCGGTGTTCCCTGAGTCAGGGTGTCTTTCCGGATGCCTTGAAGGAGGCTCTGGTGAGACCCCTTTTAAAGAAAGCTTCTCTGGACCCGGAGATTAGGGCAAATTACCATCCTATCTCCAATCTTCCATTTTGGGAAAGATTGTTGAGAAGGTGGTATCACTTCAGTTGGGGGAACATCTCAGGACCCACGAGTTGTATGATCCCTTCCAGTCAGCTTTTCGGGCCAGACATAGCACTGAAACTGCATTAGTTCGGGTGCAAAATGACCTCTTCAGGGCTAGAGATCAGGGACAAGACAATTCTTGTTCTCCTCGATCTCTCCTCAACATTTGATACTGTGGACCATTGTGTGTTGCTTTTCCGCCTGAGGGAGTTATGCGGGACTCACCAGTATTGTCATCAAATGGTTTGAGTCATTTCTTACTAACAGGAGGCAGCGGGTGTGATGGGTAATTTCTCTTGCACCCTACCTCCTTTGGTGTGGAGTCCCTCAGGGTTCGGTACTGGCCCCAATGTTGTTCGAGTGTACATGCTGCCCCTGGGGAGATCATTAGAGGTATGGTTTGAGTTTTCATTGCTATGCTGATGATACTCAACTATACCTTTCCTTTGCCCCAGGAACATCAAATGCAGTGGATGTGATAAATATCTGTCTGGCTGAGATAAATGACTGGATGTCTTCCAGCTGGCTGCGATTGAACCCTAACAAGACTGAGGTACTAGTAGTGGAGTCGAATAGAGCTCGTGATGGGATAGCCTCTGACTCTGCGACTGGCATTGTGCTAGGAGCCGTGTCATTGATGGCTCCCATGGGTGCGAAACCCTGGTGATCTTTGACAGGAATTTGTCCATGGAGGCTCAAATATCCTCTGTGGTTCGTCCTGTTTTTTTCATCTGAGAAATATCGCCAGGATTAAGCCCCTTGTTCCGGCTCTGGACCTCCCTACTTTGGTACATGCCTTAATCACTTCTAGGCTTGACTACTGTAATGCCCTCTATCTCGGGGTCTCTGGAACTTCTCTTCGCAGACTGCAGCTAGTGCAAAATGCTGCTGCCCGGCTTTTGACTGGACAAAGTAAGTCCTGTCATATTACTCCGGTATTGCGCAAATTGCACTGGCTGCCTGTCAGGTGGAGAGTATTGTTCAAGGTGGGTTTTCTCACCTATAAGACCCTACATGGACAGGGCCCTGGTTACCTTTCTGATCTCCTGGTACCATCCACCTCTGTCCGGGATCTCCGCTCCTCTAATGGTGGCCTCCTCAAAGTTCCAAGAGCAAGGTTGAAATCAGCTGGGGATCGATCATTTGGAGTTGCCACTCCAGCTCTTTGGAACTCGCTGCCGTTGGAAGTGAGAGAGGCCCCCACTATAGGAGTCTTTAAGAGCCGTCTGAAGACCTTTTTATTTATGCAGGCTTTTGGAGATTGAATTTTACAGGTATGTTATTTTAATGAAATGTATGCGGTATGACATACTGTATAGTTTTGTGCGGCGCCCAGAGCCTTTGGGATTGGGCGTCTTTTTAAATAAAATTGACATTGACATTGACATTTGTTTATTTTGTGAGTATACCACAAAAGAATCTTACCCCTTTTATTATATAGTGGCCTGTTGGGTACGTACTTGTCCTCAAGCTCAAGTATTTTATTTTTGACTCTTTGCCAGAGCTGTTCGGTGTTGAGATTACCAATATCCCAGACCAAATTTCCTAGTTCCTGTCTGATCTCTGCAATGTCAGCCTTATAATAGTTTTTTGTTGTTGTTTTGCCTTTGGTCTTTTTGGGTTTTAAATTCATGCTGAACAATACCATCCTTGGTCACTATTCATAAGTGGCTCTAGGATATCTAAGTTTTGGAATCCCTCTGTTCTATCGGTGACTACTAGGTCGAGGATGTTTTTGTCTCCTGTTGGCAGATCTACAATTTGGTTTAGTCCATTGTTAATAAGAACATCCAAGAAAAAGTGTTCCTGTGTGTTTGATATACTGTAGAGGTCCCAGTTTATTCCTGGTAAATTTAAGTCTCCCAGGATTAAAACCTCATTGTTTTGGGCCATGTTGGTTATTTTATTGAGCAGGCTGATATGGTCAGACTTGGTGGTGTCAGGTGGTCTACGGCACACCCCCACTATAAATTTTTTTTCATTCTTGTGATTTCTATCCAAATGAACCCATTGCTGATCAATATCTGAGAGTCAGTATCTAGCTGTTTACATGATATGTCGTCTCTCACATGTAGGGTCACCCCCCACTTCGTATCCTATCTCTATAAAACACCTCATAACCTGGGATGTTCCTGGTTCAGAAGGTGTGGTCTGTCCACCAGGTTTTGGTTATAGCTGCCAGATCAATCTATTTATCTTGCATTAGTATTTTGAGCTTGGCCTTTTTGATGATATTCAGACTTCTTGCATTGGTTAGTAGTTAGATTGTCCTTTTTATGATGCTGGATTTTGGTACCTTTTGTAGATGAAATTCTTTTTAAAATTGTCTATTCCATTGAATGGCATCTTATATGCTACTTTTCCTTGCTTTGTAACAAAGTGACAAATGCCTTGTTGAAACGTTTTGAGATAGCTATACCTAAATGTGTTTACAACTAGGCAATCTGTAACAGCAATGGTTATAGGGTACAAAAGCTGGTTCTGTGGAACAGATAGAAGATTTGTTCCTCATGGAACAGTTCTTAAAGACTGTACCAGAGGAGTTGAGAATATGGTTGCTGGATAGGACTCTGAGAGTCATGAAGGAGGCAGCCAAGAGAACTGATCAGTTTGTATCCATCTGACCATACATTCAGTGCAAAAACCATGATGAAAGGACATCAGGTGGTTTTAAGGGAACCCTGAGGGGGGGGGTGTAACCTAAGAGAAGCCAGCAAGTAGCTGAACAAAAAAGGGAAGCTGAATGGTTTCAAAAGTAAGAAGCCAGGCTGGCCCAGTAGTGGACCAGTTGTGCTTCTGCTCCCCACACTGGTGACCCAGGTTCAGAAATGGGAAAAGGTTGCTGGGTGGGCCAGCTGGGTGAGGGAGGATCCAGTGCCCAACAGTAATGCTTCTTTCTTTGGGAAGGGAGACTCCAGGTTCCACAGCAGGGACTGCGACCTAGTGGAGAATGGGAAGTAGTGCATCAGGAGTGCAGAAGGGGAAGGCAGAGCCGGAGCATGACTTGCTGGTGCACATGTCCTGATGCTCCAGCCCAGAGGGAGAAAATGGAGGATTATGATGACATGCTGCCCTTAGCTGGCATCCCCCCAGGCTCTCACATGACTAATACTATGAGCCACCCAATGAGGTTCTGAGAAAGTGGTGGATAACCAGTAAGTCTGTGAGAATGTCAGTGACTAGGCTGAGGAGGTGCCATCGGGTAGACTCAGAGGGAAGGAAAACTACAGGCTTAAAAAAGTAGTAAGGAGCTAGAAGAATGCAGGTACTACAGTATGTCTACCAAAAACTGGGACACCTATCACGTGATTGTCTGAAAAATACAGCAAAAGGGGCACATGCAGTTGGAAGGGGGTAGCTGTGGGAGTGACAAGCAGCTAGTGGCCTGTACCCAGCATGCAGATCCCACTAACTCCCCTGTACACATGCATGCGGTATTAGCAAATGGGATGGTAACCCAAGGATTGACAGACATTAGGGCCTCAATTTCACTGGTAAAACAGGATTTGATTCACAAGGAACAGATCCTGCCAGGTCAGTTTTCCAGAATTAGAAGAGTAACAGATCCTGTGGTCTCTGTGCCAATGACCAGAATCTTCATAAACTGGGAAGGTGGACATATAGGAGGTGGGCGTTGTACCAGTCCAGCCTGTTGATGTCATTATGGGGTAATGATTTTGACAGCTGGGCCAACATGGTGTGTGTCATAAGTTCACAACATATAGTAAGGCTGGGAAAATGTCTCCTGATGACACAGAGGGGCAGTGCAGCTGGAATCAACCCCTTCCTCAGCAGTAGGGGAAGTTGTAGCTGAAGACTGAGCTGGGAGCAGCAGATATGAGCCACAGCTACAGACCAGGGAGAGCCCAGCCATGGGCATCTCTCCCACAGGTGAGTGTGTTTTAGGGCTGGTCAAGTGTATGGTACGGTGGAGAGCTCGGCAACCTGACCCATCCCTACAGAAATCAAGGGAGTTAGCAACCAGGTGGAAGGTGATTCTCAGGCTTCAGAGGCAAATGAGGTACTCTGGGAAAATGGTCTAATTTATCATGAATGGGTTCCAAAGAGAAGACCGAAGGAAGGGGTACTCTGGCAGATAGTAGTTCCTAAGGAGTCTAGCAAGCAGTTTCTGACCTTTGCCCACAATGTACCCTTTTCCAGACACTTAGGAGTCAGCCATACAAAAAAGTGGCTGACTAACAATTTTACTGGTCCAGTATCTTTAAGGAGATGGAAAACACTGCCAGACTTGTATACACTGCCACAGGGTGAGAAAGGTTGGGGACAAAGCTGAGGCAACTTTGATTCCCCTGCCTATAACTGAAGAGCCATTTTGGAGAGTTGCTGTAGACATTGTGGGGCAACTCTCAGCATCCCAAGTAGCACAGGCAAGATGTACATTTTAGTGGTCATGGATTACACCATGTGGTAGGCAAATGCCGTGCCCTTGCCCTCCACTGAGGTGGAAAAAGTGGCAGATGAACTGCTGGGGATATTCGGCTGGGTGGGTTTTCCCAGGAGATTCTTTCAGACCAGAAAACCAATGTTATGTCTGCCCTAATGACTAGTCTTTGGGAGAAGTGTGGGGTGAGGCAGTTCAGGGCCTCCCAAGCCACACCCAGACTCAAGGTCTGGCAAGCAATTCCATGCATCACTGAAATCTATGTTAAGGGTATCTGCCAACTAGCATGTGAGAGAGTGGAGCAAGTACTTACACCATCTCTTATATGCATGTATGGAAGTTTCCCAGGATGCCACAGGGTTCTCACCCTTCGAGATCCTGTTTGGTATAGGATAAGGGGTCACTTTGATTTGGTAAGAGATGAATGGGTGGGTGAGCTTACTCCCTGAGGGGAATTTGTTGTTGAGTTCATCTGATTTTCAGTTCATGGCTCATGGAGCTCATGAGGTTTGCCCAGGGACACCTAGCCACTGCACAACAGAAACAGAAGATGTGGTATGACCATGGGACCAGAGCTCAGGAGTATGAAATTGGGCAACTGGTGATAGTACTCATCCTCATCCAACAGAATAAATTTCAGGTTACTTGGGAAGGTCCTTAACTCAGCAGTCAGGAAGGTGAGTGATGTTAATTACATGGTAGCACTACCCAATAGGAGGATCAAGCAACAAATCTACCATGTAAACATCATGAAGTCCTACCATGAGCTGGATTAGATGGTCCTGGCTGTGTGCAGCTATCCAGAGGAGGAGGAGGCAGAAGCAGACACACTGGTCTCCTGGGAGAGGCTAGGGGAGAATCCTCTGGAGATGCTGTCACAATCTTGGTGTGGCTGACACTGGTCCAGGCTGTCAAAATGTGTAGGGTGCTGCATACTCATTTATTTAGTTTATTTATTAAATTTTGTTTACTGGGTAAGCCCACAGAGACTAGAAGTCCCTTTTTCAGAGGCTACCTGGGATTAATTAAACATATGAAAACATAAGACACATGCAGGAAGTCCATGAGTGATACATATCAAATTAAGAGCAGAAAGCCAATGAACAATACAAACTCTGGCCACAGCAAGACAATAAACATATGGTCACAAAGGTTAAACAAATATGTTTCATAAATATCATTGATGTTGGGGAAATGTTCATGGTGAAACTGGTATGTTCCATAATGGTGAAGCACCTTGTGGGATACGCCAAGACTGACACCCTACATAGTCCCTGAGGGAGTGAAACATGCCATTGAGGGGTTGATCAATGAATGCTGACTCTTAGGGTAATCCAGGAGTCCAGTGGTCCCTGACCCTCCCCAGTGGTACTGATCACCAAGAGGGATGGGATCACAAGGTTCTGCATTGACTACTGCAAGCTCAAAAGCAATATGGAGTTAGACACATACCCCATATCCAGGATGAATGAGGTTGGGGGAACCATGTACATGACCACCATAGACATGAAAAAGGGCTATCAGCAGGTACCTCTGACCCCTTAGACCAGAGAGAGGTTGCCTTCATCACTCTGTTTGGCCAATTCGAGTTTCAAGAAATGCCATTTGGGATGAAGAATGTGTTAGCCACCTTTCCATGGTTCATGGACTGCATTTTGTTCAGGGCAAGAGAATTTTCTCCAGAGTAAATGGACAACATCGCCATCTACAACATGATATGGGAGGATCATGTTAGGCACATGACCAAAGTGTTCCATCGACTAACTTCTGCAGGGCTGACAGTCAAGCAGAGAAGTGCCAAATAGGGATAGCAGAGGTGTCGTACCTTAGGCACAGTGTAGAGAGTGGGTAAATCTGACCTTCATGAAGGGAAACAAAACCTTTTACAGGTACCTAGGTGAAAAAAGAGAACAAGGGGTGGGGCTGTGTGACTGAAAGGGGAAGATGGGAGCAGTATAGATGATGACCGCCAGAAGGCAGATATACTGAATGAGTATTTCTGCTCAGTGTTTATGGTAGAGGGGGGCAGGAAGTGGGCTAACAACAAGTGATAGGGACATAATGCACCCTCAGGGAACAGCAACGTCAAGAGTTGATAAGGACATGGGACCAGATGGCATACACCCCAGGATTCTATAAGAGCTAAGGGAAGTGTTGGCAGAACCACTTACTGTCCTGTTCACCCTGTCTTTGGAAACTAGAGAGGTTCCCAAGGACTGGGGGAGGGCTGATGTAGTCCCTCTATACAAAAGTGGGAACAAGAAGGAGACAGGAAACTACAGATTGGTCAGTCTGACCTCAGTAGTGGGGAACATCATGGAAACACTGTTTTCAATTTCAATTTCAATTTCAACTTTATTTTTAAAAGGCGCTTTTCTTAAATCAAAGCGCCTGTACAGATAAATATGACAATAAATATAGTAAATCAAATCAACAGAAATCCTTAAAAGATATATTAAAAAGGTGGGTCTTCAACTCCCTTTTAAAATTAAGGACGGTCGGGCAGTCTCGCACCTGACGTGGTGGCGAATTCCACAGGGTAGGTGCCATAAAACTAAAGATCTAGCACCAGATGTTTTCAAACATACCCTGGGAATCTCTAGCAATCCCTCGTCCAGTGGATCGGAGGGGCGAGAGGGACTATAGGGGCACAGGAGCTCTTTCAGGTAGGTAGGTCCCAGATCATGTAGGGCTTTATAGGTCAGCAAACCGACCTTGAAGGTGATTCGCCAAAACACTGGCAGCCAGTGCAGCCCGTGGAGCACAGGCGTTATGTGACTGGATCTAGAGACTCCAATCAACAGCCTGCTGCCACATTCTGCACCAGCTGCAGACAGTGAAGTTCAACCCCCGATAGCCCTAGGTATAGGGAGTTACAGTAGTCAAGCCGGGAGGTAACAAAGGCGTGGATTAATGTTGGAAGGTCCTCTGGAGGAACCAAGTGCTTCACCCTGGCAATATTCCTCAGATGAAAAAAGGAAGTCTTCACAACCGCTGACACCTGGGATTTGAGTGTCAAATGGTCATCAAGTATTATGCCAAGGTTTCGCACCTGGCCTGAGGTCGTCAGCTGGACACCTCCAAGCCATAGGCCTGAGGGTGATCCTTCTGGCAGACCTGCCTCACAGCGACCTAAATCCACAACCAACACCTCAGTTTTCTCCGGATTTAACCTCAGCCAACTCCCATTCATCCATTCTTGGATTTCTTCAAGGCAGTTATTAAATACCGACAAGGCAGCGTCCTGACCGGGCACAAAAGAAATATACAGCTGGGTATCATCAGCATAGCAGTGAAAACCCAGACCGTACTGTCTAATAATTGCTCCTAATGGTAGCATATAACGAAAACAACATGGGTGCTAAACGGGCCCTGTGGTACCCCACAGGGCAGGAGAATGATGTTGAGGAAAAAATTCCCGACACCACTCTCTGAGTCCTACCCTCAAGGTAAGATTGAAACCATCTGAGGACCGTACCAGACAGTCCACAGACTAACCGCAGGCGCTCCAATAACACACCATGGTCAACGGTGTCAAATGCTGCCGAGAGATCAAGTAGTACCAAGATGGATTGGGTCTTACGATCTCTAGCCATTAGGAGGTCATTTAGTACCCGTACAAGTGCTGTCTCGGTACTATGCCTTTTCCTAAATCCAGACTGGAGCGAATCATAGATATTGTTGTTGGCCAGATGATCCTCCAACTGCACTGCGACCACTTTCTCAATAACTTTACCCACAAAGGGTAAGTTAGAGACTGGCCTGTAATTTTCTAGACAGTATGGGTCTAAGGAGGGTTTCTTTAAAAGGGGCTTAATTATAGCCTCTTTGAGGGAATCTGGAAAAATCTCCCTCTCCAAAGACTTCCATACGATCAGAGCTAGGACTAGGCCAATCTTATCCACGTAACCCACTAAGAGGCGCGTTGGACCAGGGTCCAAATTACAGCAGGTCGGTCGCAGTGCTCGAATGATCATCACAACATCCTCGATTATGGGAAGGCTGAAGTCAGACCATTCCAACTGGGTGCTTGACATCTCCTGACGACCACCGCTGCTCCCATTAGGAGGGGAAGAGCGAATGTCCGATCTGATTTTGGCAACCTTATCTGCAAAGAAGAGATCGAGCTCCTCACACCATTCTTGAGATAAGGCTCTTCTGGGCTGAAGACAGACTGGATTGCACAGTCTGTCCACAGTCCAAAAGAGCTGAGCCGGTCTGTTCTGTGCAGCCACTATCTCTCTGGACAGGAATTCTGCCTTCTTATGAGAGATTGCGGATTGATAGACCAAATAATGGTCCATCAAACTAAGCTTGTCATCATCACGACCGGACCTTTGCCAACGCCTCTCAGCCTTACGCCCAACTCTCCTCCATTCCCTCATGGTCTCATCAAACCAAGGAGACCTGGGGGCGAAATGGAAGGCAGTCGAAATGGTGCAGAATCCAGGGCCCTGCTACTGCCTCATTATAGGCACGTAGCAGAACACCTGGATCCATGCAATCTATCGGTGGGCTCGATAGGTCCAACACTGCCATCAGGTCCTCTGGGGATACACCCCTCAAAGGGCAGTATCGAACCATCTCCGTAGGGGCAGACCTAACAGGGGTTGCCTCAAAACTGAATCTAATGGAGTGATGGTCTGATCATCCAACCGATTCCACCACCAAGTCAGATATCCCCATCCCCAGAAGGAACACCAGGTCCAATGAGTGTCCACCCACATGGGTCGAGGAGGAAACCACCTGTGTGAAGCCCAGTGATATCATCAACTGGAGGAAATCTTGACCAAACCGAGAGAATTCATCGTCGACCTGAAGCATTGAAGTCCCCCAGTATCAACCATCTGGGGACCCTATTAGGTCGACAATGAAGTCTGCGATTTCCTGCAGAAAACATTCTCGTCACCTGGTGGATGGTATACGAGAAGTATCCTGCACCCTACACCCTCACCCACAATGTACTCAAAGGATCTGGTGACTCCCGCTGGCACCTCCACCAGACCCAGTTCTGACCTAAAACACATGGCAACACCCCCGCCCCTACGATCCTGCCTCGGGCGGTGTATCACCGAGTACCCAGCCGGAATTGCTGTGGCTAATACAGGCCCAGCATTTTCATCCAGCCAGGTCTCGGTGATGCATGCCAGGTCAGATGACTCGACAAGATCAGCTATAATAGCTGTCTTGTTTTTAATAGACCTGGCATTGCATAACACTGCCCGAGTAGGACAAACCTCCGATAGTGACTGGCCTACCTGCTGGTCCAATCCAGGGCCCTTGGGTATGGGCACAAGACAGGAAGGCACTCTCTCCCGTGCCCATTTCACCCCAGGGCATCTCCTTGACCCTACAATCCCAATCCACCCACTCCTTTCCATTCCCCTCCAGCATGGGACCTCCGTCCTCCTTCTCACAATCCCCAAGCCCTACACCTCCTATAAACTTCAGCTGGCAGCGGGGACAGGAGAAAGGCGGAGGTCCCCTAAGCATAGAGGGAATAATACGATCGTCTTACAATCACTCCAGCACATCTCTGCACTAAAATAAAACACTCACAATAAAATAAGATCTAACAAATTCTAATGCTGTAAAATCATCTATTCAAATTCTAGTACTATAAAATTATCTATTATGATTCTAGTTCTACCCCCACAGTACTCTCACCACTGCAGGAAGAGGAGCACCCCACCTAAAACTACTAAAAAATATGATTAAATGGCTTTAACGTTTATCCAATAATCAAACAACACAGTTTCTTTTTGAAAGTTCAAGAAAGAGTTCGCAGGTCTTTTATTGTCCACAGCCGTGTGCTCTCACCACTTTAGACTATGAAGGTTTGTTTTTTGTTTTTTTTAAAAGTGTGCCAGCCTCCTCTCACAAGGCGGCAACAACCCCATTGAACCCAGTTCTGATCTTTCTAAAAAGATAAATTACAAACGCTGGCCCAAAACAAAATTCAGTGTACTTCACCAAAACAAATGGTCCAAGGAGTCTGTTGAAGGAAAGAATCATGGAACGCCTGATTGCCAATAGTCTACAGGACACAAGGCAGCATGGTTTTATGGGGGGTGTCATGTCAGACTAACCTTATTGAGTTTTTCGAATGGGTAACCATGGGGGTACATCGGGGGGGCAATGGACATGGCCTACCTGGATTTTAGTAAGGCTTTTGACACCATGCCACACTGCAGTTTGATAAGAAAGCTGGAGAACATTGGAGTAGAAAAGAATGTGGTGATGTGGGTGGAAAGTTGGCTGGATAATAGGACCCAGAGGGTAGTAGTAAATGGTACACGCTCTGTAGAGGATAAGATGAACAATGAGGTACCTCAGGGATCAATACTGGGGCCAGTCCTCTTCAATGTCTTTATATGTGACATCACAGAAGGTCTAGAAGGGAAGATCTGCCTGTTAACTGATGACACTAAGCTTTGCAATAGGGTGGACACACCAGGGGGAGTAGATAGAAGTAAGGGGGCTATAAAAAAGCTGGAGGATTGGGCTAGGGATTGGCAACTGAGGTTCAGTGTTAGAAAGTGCAAGATAATGCACATGGGGCACAAAATCTCAGGAGTGTCATATCATCTGGTGTGGGAGGAAGCTACATGCTCAAAACAGGAAAGAGACTTGGGAGTGGTCATCTCTGAGGACCTCAAGATTGGGATGCAGTGCAACAAGCAGCAGGAAAGGGTAGCAAAATGTTGGGATGAATAGGCAGAGGAATCACCAGCCAGAAAAGAGAGGTAATCATTCCACTGTACAGGACTTTGGTAAGGGCACACCTGGAATACTGTGTCCATTTTTGGAGGGCTGACCTGCAAAATGACATTGAGAGGGTGGAGGCTGTTCAGAGGAGGGCAACCAAAATGATACAGTGACTAAATCACAAGTCCTACAAAGCTAGGCTGAATGATTTGAATATGTACTCCATGGAGGAAAGGAGGGAAAGCAGGGATATAATTGAAAGATTTAAGTACCTCACGGAGGAATAAAGTACAGGAGAATACAATTTTTTCTGAGAAAAAGTTGCACAAGGATGAGGTGCCTCAACATGGAATTGGCAGGAGGGAAATTCAGGGTAAAGTGAGAAAGTACTTCTTCACAGAGAGGGTGGTGGACAAGTAAAACCTGCCAGTGGAGGTGGTGGGGGCAGAAACAATAAAGGGATTTAAGAATGCTTGGGATAGGCATAGAGGAATACTGATAACTGGAGGAGAGGGACAATCTAGTACTGGCAGAGCATAAAAGAGCACAGTTATTGGAAATAATGGGATAGATTTGGTGGGCCGAAGGCCCTTATCTGACTACAAATTTCTATGTTTCTATGTTTGCCAATAAAATTTGGGCCATAAAGGGATGGACCACACCCACAACAAAGAGAAAAGTACAGTCCTTCCTAGGGATGGCAGGGTACTATCAAACATTTGTGCCAAACTTCAGTAGCACGGCCAAACCCCTGTTCAATGTCATTTGGAAGAAAATGCTGGAAAACCTTCTGTGGAAGAGTCACTGTGAGACACTGTTCAGCCAGTTGGCACCTGTGTTCACAAGCCCTGACCATTCCCTGAAGTTCATTGTGCATGTGGATGCATCTGATCATGAGCTAGGGGCAGTTTGGAGTCAGGTCATGCAGATGGGGGAGGAACATCCAGTCATATAAATGAGCAGGAAGCTGCTGCCTAGACAGGAGACTTGTGCCTCAATGGAGAAAGAGTGTCAGGGTATCCTCTGGCCTCTGCAGAAGATGGAACCATATTTGTGTGGAAGGGTATTCACACTGGTCACCAACTACAGCACCATCACATGGCTCCACAGGACCAGAAAACAAATCCCAAATTGTTAAGAAGGAGCCTGGTGCTGAAGTCCTGTAACATGGATATTAGGCACTGCACTGGATCACAGCATGGCAATGCAGATGGTTTGTCTAGGCAATTACCAGTAGTTTAGTAAAGAACAGGAGGCGCTTTAAAGAATTAACAAATTGTTAAACCAGAGAGAACTGGGAGCATCACAGGTAGATCAATTGTGCTGACATTGAAAAAAGTCACTTGGAGTTTTTCATGTTTCTGAGGGATGGAGATGAAACAGAAGTAGCATCCAAGAAATGTTTTTTTCTTTTTAATTTCATTATTTTCTTTGTAAAATATTTATTAAGCCATGTGGGAAATGAGATTACAGTTTCTTTCAAATATACTGTCCCTGGGAGAAAAAAATCAGTGTGGGTACCAGATGTCTTTTGCTCTAAAAGGCCTTTGTTTTGGAGAATCTTCAAAGAACTGAGGTCTTTTCATAAAAGAAGACATATTTTAGAATATAAACTGTGGCCTATGTAATGCTGGATGTTTTCTGTTGGGCAGAAAATGATAATAACAAAAGGACTAAATTCTAAATAACTACCCTGGTTTGGACCAATCTGGGAAAAAGGTGATTCCCCAGAGATTATCAGCAGGTCCAAGATAAGATATCAGAGAGGCGTGTGTGATGATGCGGGTGTTGCAGATCAGCCAGCCAAAGGTATTTCTGTTATATGTTTACTATGAAAATTCAGCTATTCTTTAGAACATTGAACTGGTAGCAACACAGGGTTGAGTCTGCCATAACTCACCAGTTCCCAGTTGGGTATAAACTTCTTTTTCCTCTACTGAGATATTTAGGTAGCATTGAGTTAGGTTTTTCTTTGTGGCCTAGATCTTTTTAAAATGTATTTATTTTTAATCTCTATAGAAACACTGTATTCCACATCCTCCTTAGTGTATGTTATCCTGTAACATGTAAATATCGTGGAGTATTAAATGTTATTTTTATATACCTCATTCTTTTTGAGACTGAGTCATTTCAGATGCAGATAACCAGGGGTAAACTGGCAAGTCTGTAATCCATTTCCAAAGAGAAAAGCTAGGAAGAGTTTTCAGCTGTGACAGAAGGAGTGGGTCACTTGCCCTATGGGAAGAAGCAGTTGCTCTGGTGAGATTCAGACCTAGAGATACAGTGAGTGTCACACTGATTGGTGGAGACATACCAAGGTACCCCTTTCAGGCATCTGAAGGGTTACAGAAACTGGTAGCAGTGCAGACTGAGTTCTGGGAGAGAGCCAGTCTGTGACAAGAACAAAACTGAGAGGGAAAGAAAGCCAGGGTTCTCTCACACACAACTACAACTCCTTCAAAAAGAGGACAAGTGACACAGGTACAACTCACGTTTTCCTCCAACCATCCCTATGACTTCTCCCTAATCTCTTAATGGTGCCTTCCCCTTCCCCCTCTTGTCTCTTCCCCCAGGCCTCTGCTCTACACTACATGTAGTAAAACCCACTTTCACTGTAACCTCTCCACATACCCTCTCTCCACCTCCCAAACACCGTTATCTACAACACACGCTCTTTTTGGCCCCTGTGCCCACATCCTCACCTCTCTTCCTGCCACTGTCCTCTGACCTGTTCATCCCTACAGTAACTGATGTATGGCCCAACATCCTCCATGACTTAAAGTAGTAATGATATTAAAACTTGCAACACTTAAGACAAGAACTGTATAGCATGTTTGCATTGTCTACTCATATTTTCTGTAACTATCTAATGCTCCATGGGCCCTATGTGCATAGGGGTAGGAAGTATGCATCAGAGGTGTGTATCCCACCCACGAAGGGCCGTACCTGTGGACAGGTGTGCATCCGGGGGTATGCACTACCAGTGCTCACCTGTCCGTGGCCCCACCCCCTGGTGCACGAGAGTGCAGAGGACCGATATGTGGACCAGGCAGGCATCTAATGGGATGCCCAAACCTGACCACCAGTGGATCCCTTGCACCAGCGGGCATGAAAAAATGTCTGCCACCAAGTGCAGCAACCAAGAAGCAGGCTGCTGCCCGGTCGGCCATCCCCAGACCACCATTCGTTGTCTGTGGACTGGGGAGGCATGGTGTCAGGGAAGGCATGTTCTGCCTCACATTTGGTGACCAGGAGTGTGGCATCCTGGGTGGCATGCAGACCTTATGGCAGGGGTTCCCCCTGTGTACTGTGTGCACCCCAATGCCCAGCAGTCTGTGACTCTGTGAATGTCATGGAGTGCAGGCACGCCCCCCTGCACGCTCCCTGCTTGCCCTGACCACATTGCCCTCCACCCGGTCTGGCAGAGGAGGCTGCGTGCCCCATAGATGAATACTGTGGCCAGCCACATGGGGGCACAATGAATGTGGAGTGGCTACATGCCACAGATATGCAGTGCATAGCCATGCAGCACCATAGTGCTTAGGGGCCAATATGCTCATCTGTATTCTTCCTTGAATTGTAAATGACTGCCTATTATGTATAACATTATCTACCCATATACTCTGCAACTAACGTATGCTTAATATGCTCAGCTGTCTGCTCTCTAGAATTGTTATTGACTGCCTAAATGTATCTTTAACCTTATTCACTTATTTTAATCTGTATTTGACGCGGAAACGTTGTAAATGAGGTCTTAGATCAAAGGTACCTTTACTCTGAAAACCAATAAATAAATAAAATAAGGTACAAACAGTATACATTTTACTATTTTGGCAATAAACAGTTCATTACATGTTCAGGGATAGTCAATTTGGTGTTGTCTGTGAAGTTTCAACAGGGCTCCCTCTCACATATCTGATATGTCCGCCATCTTGAACCATGTCCAGATGCCTCTCATAGTGATCAAGACCTCAATCATTAAGACATCAATAATGACCCATTTAGCAGAGGTAATTGCTTTGTCTTTGACAGTTGTGATGTCAGTCAGTGGGGTGACTATGCTTTAACTTAATACTGAGATCAAAGAGTGTCTCATAAGATATAAGAGACACCAGCCAATATATTGAAGCAGTTAGCATTAGTCTAAAAGGGTCATCATGTCTCTAACTGTGCCTTGCATGTTAGCATGCCTAGTGTGATATTCAGAGGAACAATGAGTGCAGTGCTAAACTGTTGGCTCACGAGCCCAAATGCACAAGTGCATATGCAAATAAATGGTGCAGGTATGCATATAATGCAGACTGGTATCTTCCTTTGGTCTTGGAAGCACTAACAGGCTGCTTGCACAGTGCAGTAAAGCTTTACTTTTCCAAATGCACACATGTGCACTTCCTCCCAAAACAGGACACTCAGATGCAATACTGTATGAAAAGCAAAACACACTGCTTTGGTCCCCCCTCCCTCACTTAGTCCCTGCACAAATCTAAGGTTGTCTAGTGGTAGCCCTCCCTACCTTGATTCCAGTTCCAGTTTGTAAAAAAAAAAATGCTTTTCACTGGTAATGTGGTTGAACCCCTTCTAGCCCAGATCCTAGTGCATGTTTTTTAAATAAATGCTTTCCCCTGGTAGTCTTGTGTAACCCCCACGTTCACCAAATCATTATAAAGAACCCACCTGAGCTAGTCCCACCATCACACCAGTAACCCCCCTTCACACCAGTTATACTCCCCCTGTGCCAGTAGTAATGTAGTGTTGGTGGAGTAGGAACTTCACACCATGAGTAGGGAAACAAGTTCCCAACTTCACACAAACTTCACACTGCAAAATTCTTTTATTGGTAAAAATAATTCTTTAAAATAAAATGCACACAAATGTTACTCAATTATCCCACCCCCTTCCACCAGACATGACCAGTACAAAGCAACCCCCCCTCCCCAGTCTGCTCAATCTTGTAGTACTCATACCTCCCAGGTGTTCTCTTCCTCAGTCTGGGCAAAGTTATATTATTTAGCTTACCCTTCCCCCCAAGTTGTATCACACTGATCCCTGTGCTACCCACCTCCCCTACTCAGCTGACCCAATAACACCACATTGTACCCACCCACAACCCTCTGGTCAACCACCACTATTCCCCTTCCCCACTCACTCTTGCAGGATTCTCTTTGTTTTACAATGGCTGTTTGACCACACAGAACAGTCAGATGTTGCTAGTAGCACATCACTAGTTTCATTCAGTGATGGCAGAACAGACAAACAGGCTGGTCACCACAGTAAGGGATATTTATTATTTTAAAGGAGCTTCAACTTTTAAAACATAGTTGCAGAAAACTAAAGAGATTATCCTTTGAGAGGTGGTGGGGTGGAGAGGGGTGGGGTGCCAGGAAGTGGTGGTGTGGGAATTTATGATTTTATTGGGCTGGGTGGGTGGGGAGGTGGGTGGCATTGAGATCCATGTGACACAGCTTGCATGAGGAGGGGAAGGATGAACTTTATTAATGCAACTTTGCAGGACTGTAGGGGATATATACAAGGATGAGGGTTGGCAGTTACTTTTATTGTTTGGGTCTGATGGGAAGAGGTAGGAAAATGGATGAAAGTGGGAGGTAGGATTGTTGTAAAGTACCTGTTTAGGGGGAAAAAAAACACTATGCATAGGGGCATTTCACCAACATAATGTGGTAAGTCCAGTGGTAAAATTTGCAACCCAACTGCCATATCGTACTCATAATTGTGACTTCTATTAACAAGTGGGATGGCTTCCGTTAGAACCTACTTTTTCCATCAGAACCTATGTTTTGTACCTACTTCACTTAGGCACTCTTGGAAAAAAAGGTGACCTTTGATTGTGTCCCCACCTCATTTCACTCTAGTTTTAAA
Organism: Neoceratodus forsteri; assembly: GCA_016271365.2. Classification (NCBI taxonomy): domain Eukaryota; kingdom Metazoa; phylum Chordata; order Ceratodontiformes; family Ceratodontidae; genus Neoceratodus; species Neoceratodus forsteri. Next base: position 290,462,743 of record CM057456.1, read on the forward strand.
AAACACCGTAGCACTGTTTCTTCCCAGCCATCTTTACAGTTCCAATGTACTGTTCCCAGGAAAGACCTCTGTTTGTCAAAAAATAATGTTCTAGAAACTGCCACCTTTTAAAATTCACTACCTTCATTCTTATCTTGCACCAGTAACACTGTATCATGTTTCATAGATGCTTTAAAAAGCAATATCATCACTCATTGCTAATGTAAATGTTTTTCTGAATAGATTTACTTCTTTATGTAACTGTATATTTACATGGTTGTTTCATCTGTTTATATATATATATATATATATATATATATATATATATATATACCTGTATATACAGTATATATATATATATTTTTTACATATATTTATATGTTCTGGTCACTCCTGTAAATGAGTCTTTGACACAAGGTCTTACCAGATTTAAATAAACAAATCAAACAAAACTAAATGTCAACTTACTTAGTCTCCATCTGGCAAAGTGGCCAATTCACCAGGCGAACACTATGTATAGAAGCACCTGCAACAGTAAAGTGCCACTATATGTAGTCCTTGCTGCTGAAGTAGGCATTTAACCAGGCAAAGAATGATGCAAAGTGTCACTTTGCACTATATGAAGTCAGAAAACTTTGCAAAGCATTTCATGAAGTTTGCTGACTTTGCCCATCCCTCTGCTCACCTCCACTGACACCAGTTGCTCCATACTGTAAGTCTGATATTGATAGACAGTATCACAAGTAAGTACAGTCTATTACTAACAGACTTAAGGTGTAGTTGGTTGCTAACCATGAGGGTGAATGGAGGGAAAGTGCTGGCTGCAGGGGGGCTATTACTGGTGTGGAAGAGGAGTGTACTGATGTGGGTACGGAACTGGCTTGGGGGGGAGATTCTTTACAATTATCATAAGGGAGTTGGGTATTCCAATAGACTACCAGAGATTTGTATAGGATTGAGTGGGGGGGGGGCAAACACTGTGCTTTGATTTTTAATAACACTGCACCAGATATACCAGCTGATGGGGGCATGTATTGCAGGAAAGACAATCCTTCATGCAACTCAAGGAGTAAATTGTTGCGCTTCATTCAGCGATGAGTCTATAATGAGAAACTGATGGCCTCTTAGCACCCTGTATGAGCACAGACATCATTTGCATCAGGGCATTTGAATAGTAGGTCATACAGTAAGTTAGTGCAAGAGCACTAACAGGTTTGGAATGTTGTGACAACTTGTAATGTATTTTTTTTATCATCATCTATGTCTTTATAAAATATTTCACGTGAGGTGGGAGGTCTGCAGGAACCTGAAAATTCAATTTCATCGTAACCAATGCCTGGAGGCACTCATTAAGAGGGTCATTTGTGCAAGCAATCCTTTTCTTGCCCTATGAAAGGCTTTTGTTTTGGTCAAATTTAAAAGGGCCAAAACCTTTTTATTACAAAAATACATGTTTTGAATGTAAACAGGGTCAAGGCAGAATGAGACAGCACCCACTAATTTAGCCAGCCAGGATAACAAAAGGACCAGGCTTAGAATCTACAATTTATTAAAATGCAATTGCAACCTGCTCCAAAAAGGGGGAGGCTGAAGGTTAGTACATTATTAAAATACACTTTACACATGTTACACATCATTGCGCCACAACTGTGAGTAGCATATTACGTCATGCTTACAAGAGAAAACCCCTTACTACTACATCAGTAAAAAAAAAAATGAACACCTTGCCATTTTTGCAAGGTTCAGGAACATTATTACATTATTCTTTTTTCAGAAATAACTATCAGCACAAAATATAAATGCATTAAGAGTTGTTACCTACATCTCTGTAATCATATAACACTCACATAAAAAAGATTCTATATATTTATTGGTTCTAAAAGTAGATTTCTTCCATCTAACCTGCTTCCCTTAGCCATACATAGATTCTTCTTTAGGTAGTATCAGGGGGTGCAACTTATGTTAGGGTCACAAACTTATACAAATAGCTTTTTTGCCATTTCTTCTCTCCTTAAATTCAGTCTCAGCAAGCTTCAAGCCAGAAAACCACTTTTGACCCATTCTGGAAAAAGATGGTCTCCAGAGGTCAAAGAAATGCTCCAGTATGTAATATCAGAGGGGCATGTATGATGATGCGGGTGTAGTGGGACAGCTAGCCAAAGACATCTCTGTGTGTTTGTCCACTTATATTTTTAGTTATGTTTTGGGATTTTGAACTAGTAGCATCACGGTCTGAGTTTCCCATAGCTCACCAAGTTCCCAGTTGGGGGTAAACTTCTTCCACTCTACTTAGAGTTTAGATAGCTATGAGTTATTTTCTTATGTGTGTCCACTTGCATTTCAAATGTGTTCATTTTTATCTCTGTAGAAATACTGTATTCTCCATAGTTTTTTGTTTGTATTATCCTGTAACGCATGTAAATATTGTGATGTATTAAATATTATTTTTATATAACTCATGCTTTCTGTAACTTAGCCATTTCAGGTATAGATAACCAGGGGTAAACTGGCAAGTCTATGATCCATTTCAGAAGAGGCAGGCTGCAAAGTTATCAAGGCAAAGTTATATCAGCTGTGACAAAAAGGGTGGATCATTTGCTCTTTGGTAAGGAGCACTGTACTATGTGTGAGCAGTTGCGCTAGTGGAATTCAGCCCTAGAGATACTCCAAGTGAGATTGCAGCTGAGTGGTGGCAGCGTACCAAGGTAACCCTTTCAGGTGTCCCAAAGGTTGTGAAAACTGGTAGATGTGCAGACTGAGTTCTGGGAGTGACTAAGCCTGTGACAGATACCCAAAATGCTTTTGCTCCTTGGCAGCTGATGGTAAGTATACTGTCTGTGGCAATCAGAGAGTTGTGCTTATTGCTGTGTGCACCTGTTATTGCCTTAGTTAGGGCTGTGCTGTAGAGAGCTATATTCAAACAAATGTGGGGCACCCAAACTGTATTCCAGGCATTTTCAATATGGACTGAGTGTGAGGTTTGGGGAGAGATCTAAATTTCCATTCTGACCTTGCGACAGAGATCAGTAGAGAACAAACTGTTGCACCCAAAGAGACAAGCAAACAATAACCATTTGCTATATTTCAATGGAATTTATTTAGGAACAAAAATCACATAAAAGACACTGACAATTAACCCAATTAAAAGGAAAAATGTGCTAATAGATAATAAAAAAGCATATCCAACCGTTACCTTTTTGTAAGAAATCCATTTATCCTCAATGGAACACACCAAGCTACAGATGTTTGGATATAGTTCAGTAGTTATATTGTTATTTAAGGGAGGCAGGAGGAGGGGGACTTCCATCTTGATTCCAAATGCTACGCCATTTCATCTCACAGGTTCTTACACAGATCCTCAAGGTCAAATGGTAGTAGTCACGAGTACCTATTTAACCCACCAAATTACATTAGTTAGCCTATATCTACCCCGGGGCACAGATTCGATAATGGTGAAGGCACTACTATGGAAAATCCTGGATTTGCAACAGGGGATCCTTATTATAGGAAGAGACCACAATTTGGTATATAGTATGGCCCATTAGACACACCCAGCCCTTGCACCCTAAAATTATCTACACCTTCTAAATGAAATAAGCTTTTACTAAACATCTATGCATGGACTGAAACCTGGAGTTTTCTAAATCCCCACACCCACGTGTAAGTAAGTAAAAGTTTTATTGTTGACAAATAATGTTGTCATTACAAATATAAAATAGACAATAAATACAATCACATTGCACAAACGTTAACAAAAGTTACAATAAATAGATTTCAAACAACTTTGTACACTTCTATCTATATAATATAAAAAATAAACACATATCATTATTATAGACATTCCAAGCCACCTCATATTGCACTTTTTATTGACCTACCTAACTTCATATTTTACTTATATCTCAAAATGATTTCTATATATGCAATTTCTTTGTTTCAATGATTCTACAAAATTTTGAAACATTAACTAAGTGGAGCCTGTTGGTTGTTTTTAACAAATAATTTAATTGGTACATAGGTCCCATATCTAGGTTCATTAGGATTTCTCCCAGATGTAATTTCCTCTGATAATTATACAACTGGCACTGTAAAAGAAGACGTTTTGGTGTGTCTTTATCTAATCCACATGCACAGATATTTGTGTTGATAATGCCAAACTTTATTTTCAAGGTATTACTATCCACATATCCAAATCTAAACTTGGTATAGGCCTTTCTATTGTTAGCATTTCTTATTGTATTTAAGTATTGATACATACCAAAATGTCTCTTAGGATTTAAGACCAGCCATGAACTTAATTTATAATTTTTAGCAAGTCCAATTTCCTTTTGGGTGTGTATATCCCTAATCCTGATCTTTATAATGTCATTAATCTCTCTAGTGGGGGTCCTAGTGCTCTCAGCCAAACATTCTAGTAGGCCATAAGGTTTTATTAATTTTATAATATATGTGTGCTGGGATAAATGAAACCATTCTGTCTTTGTGATAACATTTCTTCAATGCACATTCTTGGTAGCCTATTTTCATGCATATTACACACTTTAGTCCAATATGTCACTAATCTTTGCTCAATGTTACATCTAATCGGTAGTTGTCCTAATTCCACTCCAGATAAACATGAAGTTGCCCCAATTGGTAAACCCAATATGTGTTTATTAAATTTATTCATTATGATTTCTAGTCCTTCTGTTTTCTCCATCCCCCAAATCCCGGTCCCATAAAGTATCTGCCAGCAAACCTTTGTGTAACCCCCACCCTCAGCATTTTGCAAACGACAGGTGGTATGCTGTTTGAATCTGGCAGCAGTACCAGGTGGGGACTGGGTTCGGGGAGGAATAGGTCACTTGACACAAAGGCTAGGTTTGGCTACTCTGCACAAGGGCACCCAAGTAACTCCGAACACAGGAAGCAATAACTGTAATGTCCAATACCAGGAATGGGATTCTAAAGTGTGGCTTTTATTCACATCCAAACAGAATAAACAAAGCATAGATGGACCCCCACTGGGCTACATTCCTGGTAATGCAGATTAAAAGAATCAAGAACACTTCTTCAACACTTCAGCCCTCAGGCTCTGAACTCACCGGGCACACTGCCTGGACTTGCACGCTGCTTTGGGTGCACAGCCCGAACTTGTACACTGATCTGGGTTTTCCCTGGCTCGGCTCCCTTGCTGGCCATTAGGACACCCTCCATATGTCATGGAAACATTTGCTGGTGGCTCCCTAAACCACCTAAGAGCACCTCAGCTCTATCAGGGAAACTTCCTTTTAATCCCACGTCTGGGTACTTTCCTCAGGCACTGGCCAAGTACCTGAGAGAAAGTAAAGGTGCCACAGAGCAAATCCGTAGAGGTGAATTTTGTTACTACTGATGGGAGGTCTTCCACCTCTCTCTTCCACAATTCATACCCAGCCATTTCTCTGGACAATAAACACCTCCTACTGTAAAGCTTGGCAATGTAGATTAAGGCTAAATGTATGTCACATTTCCTCTACTTGTCTTGCTTTCCCATTGTGCTGGACTTGAACATGCTTTTACTTGGCTTAGCCCATTGCTCTAGGCTCCCCACTGATTAAGCAGTCCAATCCCCACTTTACTTCACTCTTTGTGCTGGACTTGAACCTACTTGAGTTAACCGGCAATGCCTATTACACTAGACCTCCCACAGATTGAGTAGTCCAATCCCCACATTCCAACAGTTCAGGTGAAAAATATTGGCCCTCTGTCAGAGCGAACTCACCCTTTGGTTGCAGGTGCCCCACAGGTGATTCCTCATAGGAATTTCTCTCCCACAGCTTCTGGTGCTGCAGCACAACTTGAAATAGGCAGTGTCTTCCTTAGCCGGAACCAGGAGGGTTGCCCCTGGAAAACAGGCAAACCTTTCCACCCCCATCCCCTCAGGGATGGGGCGCTTGGACCAGTGACAGTGGTCTCCACCACTTCAGCAATAAGTCTCTGTGTCCCTCTTATGGTGGAAACACACACCTTCTTAACAGTAGCTCAAAAACAGAGCTTAAAGCTCTGAGAGCCTGCACACAGACTGCTGTGCTGCTGTCTCTTTCCAAGACTGCACACAGACTCTGCTCAAAATCCCCAACATTCTATCCTAACTTCCAACTGCAGTACTCCAGTGTGGCTCATGCAGCTGTGAGAGTTCTATGGTGATGTCATCTCTCAGTCTCAGCTGAGACTGACAACAGAGTGAGACGGTGTGAAATCCATTTAACTGGAGTTTCACAAGCTGCCTTCCCTGCCTACCACTAGGTCTTACTGGGATTCTAGTAACCCCGGGTAACGGGGGGGGGGGTTACATTTGCATTTAACACCTTTAGCAGGCCTTTAACTGAGTGCCATCCATATTTCATAATTGAATCTCTCCAATGCTGGTAACACACCATCTATCTTGTGTGTTATCACAGTTATATATTCTTTCCAGTTAAGGTTATATATACTGTATATGTAATACCCAGGTAGCAGAATTTTGTTACAAAGTCAATTTTATGATTTTTACATTTCAAAGAACAAATCCTGCCAGATCTGATTGGGTTTTTGTTAAACATCATATATTTTGTTTTACTTTAGAAAATGGGTAAAAATATCTGAGGCTTCTGATTGGCTCAGGCACTCCTCTAGCTGGGCATCTATCAGACAACAAATGCCCGGCTATTAAAAGTGCCAGCCTAGCCTGCCTCATCGCCAGAATCTTGGTGCCCAGCCTGCTGTCTAATTGACTAAAACCCCTCATTGCCATTTCAAATTTCTGCCATTTTTTTCTATCGCTTAGCGGGCAACCTAGCAACTTACCGAGTTGCCGCTCGAACAAGCCCCTCCCTCCCCTACCGAGTCTGTCTCAATTTACATTAAATAAAATAGAAATAACATTTGAAAACTGCCTACTCTTTCAATGCAGCTCTTTCAAATAGGAACTCTGTCTCTTCCTGCTCATGGTAGAGACATTTCCACTCCCAATTCATGAACAAACACAGAAGTGCTGACCAAAGAATGGCACATACGAGTGAGCGAGTGAGTGCAAAGTCACCGGTGAGCTCTACATCACTTCGATTAAAAAAATAAACTCTACAGGCTGAATAGATACATTTTAAAATAAAAGAAAAGTACACCAGAAGCAACATAAATATAAAACACACAATTGCAGCAATTGCGTTAGTTTTTGCACATCGTTGTCTCTGCCTCCACGTTTTACACACCAAGCTCACACAGCATCACATGCCAGTGGCACAAATTAGTCAGACAACAGTACCCTCTACTGCAGGGACTACTTTGCCTAATACAGCTTCTAGCCATAAAAATTTACTGTTCTCAGTATATTTACAATTAATGGAGCAGCTTTTTTCTAATATTTAGCCTACGTTCCATTTTCTAAGCACAATAATACTCTCCAGGGTGGGTGGTATGGGCTATACCCACCCTTCCAGGGGCTATAAGGCCCAACACCGCTGGGCGGGTGGGAATAGCCTAATACCGCCCACCTTGTCATGGATAATTGCTTGCATAATTACTCTCTAAAGAACGTTTATCACACTCATGTTGAAACTTGTCCAAACTCTTCTTTATTCCCATGTAACTAGTTGAAATCAGTATAGTGTTATCCACGTATGCCAGGTAGGAGCACCTCCTGGAGCCCAGCTTTGACATGTGCAGCTCTGGATCCCCCAGTCCCTCAAGAACCCTATTCAGGAAAAATGTTAAATAAAATAGGGGAGAGGACAAATCCCTGTCTTAGACCAATATTAGTTGGAAATTTGGATGTACAGTCTCCTTCATTGTTATATTTAATTGATGTATAATTTTCCTCGTATAAATTTTTTATTAGGTTCAACATTGCTGTTTCTAGGCCATAACTGTCAAGAACTTCCCAGAGTTTTTTTTCTAATTACTTTATCAAATGCCGACCTGAGATCAACAAAAACACAGTATAATTTTTGATATTTTAATATATTTGTTTATTAAATGTGTCCATACGAAGCACTGGTCCAAAGTTGAGTGGCCTGGCATAAAACCAGGTTGAGCTTCATCTAATATCCTCTCTTTATCAAGCCACTTCATAATTCTGTTAAATAAAATTTTTTTAAATAATTTTTGGGAATTATCTAATAAACGAATTGGTCTATAATTACTTGGTTCTGTACTATCTCCTTTTTTGTATATAAGGATAATTATATTCTCTCTGCAAGTCTGAGGTATTATACCAGTTAGGATTATGATGTTAAATAAACCCAAAAGCACTGGGATCCATGTAGGCGGATTGTCTAATATGATATCTCTCATCTACCGTCCACCCAGGGATGAAATGCGATTTCTGCAGGAAGTAGCGGACTTTGCCGTCAACCTGGCATTGGAATCACCCAGACTGATGGTTCTGGGTGACTTCAATGCATGGGTCAACAACAAATTCTCACCTTTTGGACAGCTCTTCTTCCAGCTGATGATATCACTGGGCTTCACACAGATTGTTACCTCAGCAACCCATAGTCATGGTCATTCTTTGGATCTGGTTTTCCTCCTGGGGATTGAGGCCTTCGACTTGGGGGTGGAACCTGTCAGTTGGTTTGATCACTACACCATGAGATTCAACATTTGTTCCCCCCTGTGTAGGTGTGCCCCTGTGGAGATGGTCAGTTACCGCCCTTTACGGGATGTGAGCCCTGAAGACCTAATGGCAGTGATTGATCTCTCAGTGTTTCCCTATGCAAGCTCAGGCCCACAGCCTTTGGTCTTGGCCTATAATAAGGCCATCTCCTCGGCCCTCAACCTGATTGCTCCTGTCCGTGTTTGTCCTCTCCCACTTTGCCCTCAGGCCCCTTGGTTTGATAGGTCTTTGAGGGAGTTGCGGCAATTAGGACGAAGGTTAGAACATCGTTGGCGGAAATCCACCCTGGAGGTTGACCATTTTAGTTTGATAGAACAATATCAGAGCTACCAATCAGTGATCTCCCATAAGAAGGCAGAGTTCCTGTCCAGGGAGATTGCTGTCACTCAGAATCGACCAGCTCAGCTCTTCTGAACTGTGGACAGGTTGTGCAACCCAACCTGTCTGCAGCTCTGAACTTTTTCACAAATGGAATGTGATGAGCTCGCTCGATTCTTTGTGAATAAGGTGGCCGACATCAGATCGGAGATCCTCTTGACAAGTTCTATGGGGGATGCCTTTGGTCGGTGCTCGCTCACTACACCTCGTAATTCCTGGAGTTCCTTTGACCTGCTGGAGCTCATGGATATTATGCAGATTATCCAGGGGATGTGCCCTACATGCTGTGGTTTAGATCCTGGCCCAACTTCCCTGATTTTGGATTGCTGTGATATCATCGGCCTGATTCTGGCTCAGATAGTCCTGTGCTCCCTGGAATAGGGTGAGTTTCCAAGCTCCCTGAAGGAGGCGGTGGTGACACCCCTTCTGAAGAAAGCTTTGTTGGACCCGGACATTCTAGCCAACTACAGACCTATCTCTAACCTTCCCTTTATAGGGAAGATTATTGAGAAAGTAGTGGCAACTCAACTGGAGAACCATTTGACCACCCATAATGTCTATGAATCTCTCCAGTCCAGTTTCCGAAAGAGGCATAGCACTGAGACTGCTCTGGTTCAGGTGCTCAATGATCTCTTGATGGTGAGAGATCAGAGAAACCATTCTATTCTGGTACTCCTTGATCTCTCTTCAGCTTTTGACACTGTAGACCATGGGGTGCTGCTTGAGCACCTGAGGTTCATCTGTGGCCTGTCGAGTACAGTCCTCAGATGGTTTACGTCTTTCCTAATGGGCAGAACACAGAGAGTTGTGTCTGGGATTTTTTCTTCTGACTCACTCCCTTTGTCCTGTGGGGTTCCTCAGGGCTCGGTGCTGTCCCCCATGTTGTTTGCAGTGTACATGTTACCCCTCAGAGACATTGTAAGACAGTATGGGCTGAGGTTTCATTGCTATGCTGATGATACCCAGATCTACCTGTCTTTTGCTCCTGACCAGGTTAGTGCTCTCTCAGTATTTAATAACTGCCTCGCCAAAATCCAGGACTGGATGATTTCGAGCTGGCTAAAACTCAACACGGGAAAGACTGAGGTTATGGTTGTGGACTTGGGTCGCAGGATAGAGGGGTTGAGGACTGGTCAGCCATCTGGATTATTTGGGGGGGCTCCCAGATTCTTACCTCAGAATGGGTGCGTGACCTGGGAGTGGTACTTGACGACGGGCTGATCCTTTGTTATCAGGTGTCAGCAGTTGTCAAGTCTGCCTTTTATCATCTTAGGAACATTGCCAGGGTCAAACACCTTGTTCCATCCAGTGATCTGCCTGTGTTGGTCCACATCTTTGTGACCTCGCAGCTTGACTACTGCAACTCCTTTTACTTAGGACTTTCTGGGGTTGATATCTGCCGCCTGCAGCTAGTGCAGAATGCTGCTGCTTGACTGCTGTCTGGGAAGTCTCGGAGGTCCCATATCACTCCTGTGCTGCGCGATCTGCACTGGCTGCAGATTCAGTGGCGGATCACCTTTAAAGTAAGTTTTTTGACTTACAAAGCCCTACATGGACTTGGTCCTGACTACTTGAAAGAGCGTCTGATTCCCTACAGACCTGTGCAACAGCTCTGCTCGGCTGACGAGGAGTTGCTGGAGATTCCAAGGGTAACTTTTAAATCTTCTGGGGCTTGCGCATTCTTGTTTGTGGCCCTTACCCTCTGGAACTCTCTACCCCATCAGCTCCGAGAATGTGTGACCATGGAGGGTTTTAATCAGAGACTTGAAACTTTTCTGTGGAGTCAGGCATACCAGTTTACTGTTGTATTATTAAATGTTGTATTATATCTGATTATTTTAGTTTTATGGAATTATGTTTTAGTAATGTAAAGCACCTCGGTATTTGAAAGGCGCTTAAAAAATAAAGTTTATTATTATTATTAGATCCATGGGTATTCCATTAGGTGGTGGTGCCTTATGTCTTTTTGCCTGGTGTATTGCCAATATTACTTCTACTTCCGTAATTTTTTGGGTGTATGCGATCCATTCTTCTTTCATCTTTGCCTGATTATATTACTGATTATAAAATAATATTCTGAAATTTTTTGCCCATGTTGAGGGATCTATATAACTTTCAATTTTCTCAGGTGCCTCATCCCATCCTTTAGCTACCATTTGCCGAAATGTCTTGTTATTATTTTCTCTTGTGATCTTTTCGAACTGATCCCACATCACTTTTCTATATTTACTCCTTTTTTCCCCGTAATATTTTTTTATATTCTTTCCTTTGTTCAATCTTATTTTATTATTCTTTGTTGACCATTTCTGGATAAGTCTAGCATATCTATTTAATACCTTTTTGTGATTTTTACATTCTGCGTCGAACCATTTGCTCCCTTTTTTTCCTTACTTATAATTAGTTTTAATAAGACTGAAGAAATATCCCTGAAGACTTCTACAAATTTTGAAACATATTCCTCTTCTGACATCTGTTGTTCTGTTTTAATTATTTCTTCCCTGATTCCATAATTAATCAATAATTCGACTGATTTGAAATTCTGTAATATTTCCCATTTTATCCCCTTTTTTTTACCTTTATTATCTCCTCATTCCTTTTTGAACAGTTTTTTGATGTTGGCCAAAGGTCTATTTTTATTTCTAAAGGGCTCTGTGCACTATCAGTTCTTAAGACTATTCTGAGATTATCCAATATTGTAATTAAGTTTACTGATATCCAGCAGAGGTTGATTATTGATGCTCCCCTGCTTCCCATATAGGTGTGTTCCCCTTTATCATCGTCCTTAGTTTGACCACTGATCAATATCATTTCAGTGTTCTCCAATTCTCTAACTAGTTTTAGCCCTCTTTCACAGCTCTTTGTATCATTACACCTCCTTACTATATTTAGGGAAAATGGATCCAGAGCCGCACACGCATTAACTAGGTCATCCTGTAACTCCAGGCTATGTCTCACCCTGGCATTAAAATAGCCCAGTATAACTATTCCACAATCAGGGTCATTTATAAAACAAATTTGTATAAATGTTACCAATTTCTCTATGTCACCTTGATCTCCATAATTAGATTTCTTTGGTGAAAGCTAGACATTTATAATAATGTTTTTTTCTTATTTACAACCATTTGAACTGGCAGAATATATTCTGAATCCAAATGTAATTCTGTGTGCCCTACTGTATCTGTTATTTTGTACCATGTCATAAGTCCCCCTGACAATCTACCATACTTTTTTAAACTTTTTGCCACTATTTGAAATCCTTTATAACCATTTAATTTCAATTCTTTTGTATTCCAAGTTTTCTGGAGACAAATACAGTTATATTGAGATATATAATCTATAAATGAAGGGTCAGCCAGTTTATCCTTTACACCTGTGTTGTTCCAATATATCATATTATACGTATTTGTAGCCTCTTCATTTACTAGAGTTATATCTTGATCCAGTAAGTGTCAGTCTTCTATATTCTGTAATGTCTGGAATCTGTTAGCTATCTTAATCAAATTTAACCAACGTTTATTGTTCTGATCTTCCCATTGTCTTTCTACCACTTCTATCTCTCCATTTAAGAATATTTCAACCCTGTCCAATATTTCTGTTTTGCCAAAATGTATTTGTAGCCCCTTTCATTTTTCACCCATACTGAGATTTGACCATTTTTTCCTCATCTTTTCACTTTCTTAACCATTCTATTTAAATTATTATTCTTTGTCAAATTCTGCAACATTTCTATAACCTTATTCCATATGTTGTGATTTGTTTCTGAAAGAAAATTATTCAATCCATATATTGAAATAACTAATTATTTCCCTACAGTAGCTTGATCAGAACTATTTCTATAGAAAATTATACAAAAAACCAAAAAAAAGGTCCATGAAAAACCTATGGACCAATGGGGTCTCAAAACAGAGGAGTGCACTTAGTACCCCAGGAGCTGAAATAGAATAGTGTAAAACAATTGTGAGTGGGGTCAGCACTAAAAGGCTATTGGGAAGTGTTAGACCACTCAGGCTTTTTATTGTGTGCAAACATTACCAAAAAGCAGCACATAATACAATCTCTCATAATGAATGCTCTTCAAAGCTTAAAAATATTGAGAGAAGAAGAAAAACCAAAGTGCAAATATAGCATATGGTCGAAAAAAACGCCGCTTTAAACAATACTGTTTGACCAAACAAAGCATGACATACAGCTGGCGAAAAAGCTTATGTAAAGCATAACAATTCAAAAGGCGTATATCAGATAACGCAGATTTCAAGATTCTGGGCGTTCAGATAAGAAGAGTGGTATGATTATTAAATTAGTTCATATTTTCACCATACTACTGAAGTTGCGTTATCTGATATACACCTATTTTTAAGCTTTGAAGAGCATTCATTATGATTGATTGTATTATGTGCTGCTTTTTGGTAATGTTTGTTTGCACACAATAAAAAGCCTGAGTGGTCTAACACTTCCCAATAGCCTTTTAGTGCTGACCCCACTCACAATTGTTTTACACTATTTCTATAGAACTCTGGGAAAATCAATTTTATACCTACTACCCTGTCTTTTTCAATACCAAGCTCTCTCATTTTTTTCTTTTTGATTCTCAATAGCTTTTAAGACATACTATTGGTCTGAAAGCAGCAAGATCAGTTCTATATCTATTAATGGTCTAATGATGCTAAATTTTGCCATTAAGTTATCACAACTTTTGTTAATTTGTAGAACTGACTCCATGAATTGCTTGAGGTTTTCATTCAGTTTTATCTCGGTTTCATCTGGCATAATTGTGACTTTGAATAAAGGCAGGACAAAATCAGTCTTCAGAATACTGTTTAAGATACCGCTTAAGTTATTTTGCAGTTCCTTTTGCTTTTGTCTTTCTTTCTCATCAACCTTCTTCCTGATTTCTTTTTCTTTATTGTGTGGATTTTCCCTATCCTCTCTCTGTGTCTTCCATGTGCTCGTCATTTGATGTTTCTTCTTTCTTTTTTCTCATCTGTTTTTCACTATTCTTTTGTTTTTTACATTTCTATTGTTTACCCTTATCTGTATCAGTATTATTCCTTAATTTCCTTGATGTTTTTTCCTTGTTAGGCTTTGATTTATTTCCTAGAGTGTTTTGCCCTCTTTCCTCCCACTTTATTTTTTGTACTTTAGATCGCCCTCTTTTATCTGGTTGGAAATCCTCTGAAGGAGTATCTTGGGCCATCTTCCTTTCAAGACTTTTTTTATTCTCTTGTTCATCCATTATATTCCATGTTATTACCTCATTAATTCATGATGATGATGATGTTGTATCCTTCTCCTTTTTTGTTTATTCCCCTTATCTTTCTTAACTTTAACTTTATTTCCCTTTGATTTTAAAACATGTTTCCTATGTTGTTTTTCTTGTTCTATTCCCTTTTCCCATAACTCAGGGTTCCAGGATCTTAATTCCTCAATTAGACTGCCATGTAAGTCATGTCCACTAGGCAACATAATTAATTCAGTTTCAAGTTCAGTCTTATTTCCATACTCTTTTTTCCTTGAGTCTTACACTTGATAACTCATTATTCATTTCTAAGGTGGTCTCTATAGCTTGAACCTCTTTTGATGTTATATCCTCTTCCCTATTTTGAGTTGCTATAATATTCATTAAGTTGTCATTATTTTCTGATTTTTTTATTAACCATTATTTCAAACATTCAATCATTGTTTTTTTATTTTCCATGCACACTCATTTTACTAAGACAGATTTTGAGAGTTCTGAATCAGTTGTTCATAAATCATGGTGTTCGCCAATAAAGGGTCCCGTAGTGCATCTACACATCCTCTAGATAATGTTTCCAATGATGGTGTATTTAATTCAATTGGGCTCATAAAATGAGTAGCTTCTTCTGAGGACCATGAGGCTTCACTGGTCTCTATCTCAGGTTCCCTAAAGTTATTTCTGTTGTCCTTATTTATTGGTTGCAAAAGTGGGGAGCTACACTTGTCGATGAGTCCCAACTTAATTTTGTTATATTCTTTAATTTTCTGTTCAATTCAATTATTAATTTGTATTGTTTCTTTTATACGCTCCACTGTTTTACACACTTCATTGTTTACCAGCTCAATTATCCCAGGGTCTTGAATAATTGACATGTGGGATCTGTGCTAATCTATCTTGGGGTGCTTTTCATGTTAATTTGCATGCTCTTCATTAGTTTTTTTTTCCTGGTGTAAAAGTCTGTTCCTTTTTTTTTTTTCCAAAGTTCCCAAATTAATGGTTGTGTCATTTTGGGTCTATTCATAGAACTTAAATCTCGTTTCTCAAAGGAAACATTTAGCAGGTTCTCACATTCTAATGTAACCATGGGGAGCTTCAAAACTAACCTGAAAATGCACCTATTCCAGCAAGCTTTTAACAACTGATATTTATAACTGGGGATGTTTTTAAACTAATGATGAATTTGTGTTTAATTTTAAATTGTTATGATATTCTTTGTATGTGCAGCACTTTAAAACATGAATTGTGCTATATAAATAAAAATATTATTATTATTATTAATGTTTTATTGCTTTCCTTTTCAATTTCCCTCTTAATCATCACCCTATTCGCTATCAAGTACTGGGTATCCATAACTTCTGTTTCCATTATTCCTTTCTGTCCTGGGGATCCAGGGGTTCCCTCACTACTTATGTCCTGTTGATCTCTATTCCCTTTATCTGGCTTGCTTGATTTTTCTTTTTAATTTTCTTTATTGATCTTTTCCTTTCTGCTATTAACAGGCATGTTTAATCTAACTTTAAACAAAAAGTTCTAATTAAGGAACTGGTAAGTACAAATCCAAAACCGAGAACACAGAAATAAAATAAATTAGTGTATCACTGTCTGTTAAATCTCCAAATCTAACTTTGTTCTTATAAAGTACTATACAAAAGAGAGAGAACTACATATAGATTTCTATGAACAGAAGGCTATGTGTGTTATATATATATATATATATATATATATATATATATACACATATATATATGAATATAAATCAGACTGATTTTGCTCTTGTAATTAAACAAATATGTTACTTTCCACAGAGCAGCAGCCTTGTATTCAATGTTCTCTGGTTTTATTTTTTGTTCTGTTCTGTTCTTCAGTCCCTTTTTTTTATTCTTCTTCTTGAATGAATATTTGACTTTATTTATTTTCCACTGTTTTTCTTTGTAAAAGATGATGATTAATGTTCACAAAGTCCTTGTTTTTTTTCCCCTTTTCCCAGTTCCCCATTTTCCTCTCCTGATGCAGCTGATGGTGATAATACAAACACCCAGTCCAAATATATCATAGTATCATGGTGTGATTTTCTTATATCTTGGTTTTCCCTCTTTCTGGTTTCAAACAATCCTCTTTATTGGCACTAGATTTGGGAAAAATAAATACATAGGCTAATAACACAAGAATAATAACAACCTTTGTCTTCTACTTAAATCTGTTATGAAATTATCATATATAATGTTGCTGCTATTACAAGTTCTTTCAGGTTCTTCCAGTAAATCTAATAATATGGAGCTCTCTATGTGGCTCCCATTTGGGATTATTATACCACCTTAATTCAAATTGCTTCTTATTTACTTAATTGACTATTTTAGTTCTTTTAAATACATCTACTGACTACCCTATACTTTAAATCTTAACTTATACTCTCCATCACTCCTTTACTTCTCCTTTATATAAAAAAAGAGACAAAACAATGCCTTCTTATGGTAAAAAAAAAACTTACTTTTTAACTGTAAATTGTTGCAAGACCTTGCAATTCAATGGAACAGGCAAAGGCTCACGTGTATACCCATTAATCTGCACCACATCAGCTATACACTAGAATATATCTGTTCCAGACCTTCAAAGAACACCAGCATATGGTAGGTAATTGTGAAGTAGTACCTACCACCCTCCCAGATTATGCTCCTCTGATCTTGACTTTAACATGGGGTAAACAGAGAACTCTAACCCTCTGGCAATTTAATAACTCATCACTTAACTTAAAGGAGTGTCATACATTGATACAAGATCAAATTAAACATATAATAGAGGAGAACTAGTCCCCTGAAACCACACCCATGATACTATGGGACATATTAAAGCAGTGCTTCAAGGGGAGCTAATTAAATAAGCTTCAAGATTTAAAAGACAATGATCAGAAAGACTAAATAAATTACAAGCCTCCCTTAAGGAGCTGCAAACTAAATGTATGAGAGAGAGGATGAATCAGTTACCCCCTTGTTATAGCAACATGACAGGAGATTCAGGACCTTTTAAATATCAAGATGAGCCAGCCCGGTGGCTCTAAGGGTGGAGGTGCTGGATGCCTTACCTCATGCTACACCAAAGACCTGGGTTTTGGAATGACCTCGGGTCACTGGTGTGCTGACATGGGGGTGGGGGTTGGGAGCAGGATTGAGCAGTGGCTCTCCACTGCTGGGAAGGGGGGTCACCCTCCCCATAGTCCTGCTGTCACCCAATGGAGGTCCAGTGATAGGTGCAGGTGGTAACAGAGCAACCAGTAGGGTGGGGCATTCCGAAGGGTGTGTGTACACACACGCCCACACACGTGCATCATGTCTGTGATGCATGGGACTGGGACTGGGGAGAAAACTGACAAAAAAAGTAAACATCAAAACTGAGGCCGCCCTATGATACCTCCATCAGAAGTAGTGTGGGGGGACCTAGGGCCACTAGATTATTAGCCTTTTGTATTTGATGCCAAATCACCACTACAATGGTTACAAGAATTTCAGATGATAAATTACAAACCTTACATATAGCACAGGACTGTATATTAGAGATTTTCTGCCAATACTATGAACATTTATATACCCCAGAACAGCCCTCAAATTCTAACCAGGTCAACAGTTTTCTGACTTCCTTAAATCTCCCACATTAAAATAGGCACAGATTGATCTCTTAAATGCCCCATATCTCCAATGGAAATCAATGTCACAATTAAAACTCTACATAACCCCAAAAGCCCAAGTCCAGATGGATACACACCTGAATTTTATAAACAGTTCCACGAACAGTTATTACCTTACTTGACTGAAGCTTGTTCCTCAGTGGCTGCTGGTAATTCCCCATTCCTGGAATATAGCTACTGTATCGGTGATTTTAAAGCCAAACAAATATAAAACCCTATGCTCCTCCTATAGACCAATTTCGATCTTAAATATAGACTATTAAATATTTACTTCACTGTTAGCAAAAAGACTGAATGTTATCCTACCAACTCTAATTTAACCAGATCAAATAGTCTTTGTTAGAGCCTGACAGACACAAGATAATACTCATATACTTCAGTACGTCACCTGGACCAAAACTCCATTCCTAATGCTCAGTTTAGACGCAGAAAAAGCTTTTCACTGGGTGGTGTAGCCCTTTTTGTTTGAGGTTCTACAACATACACAGTTCCCACATGACTATTTCTATCCTACAAAATATTTAGAACCCCCCCAGGCATATGTAAAAGTTAACAGCCAGATCTCTTCCATTTTCCACCTGTACAGAGGGACAAGCCAAGGATGCTTACTGTCCCCTCTTCTCTTTACTATGTATCTGAAACCTTTGGCATATGCCCTGAGACAAACCCTAGAAATCCAAGGTCTGGAGATGGGGGCTAGGCAGCACAAGTTTGCGCTGTATTCGGATGACTTGCTTATCTATCTTACACAAACAGACCTATCGCTGCATGCTCTCTGCAGTCTATTAACAAGCTTGGGGGAATATGCAGGATATAAGTTAAACACAGCAAAAACAGAGGTATTACAGTTTAACTATCAACCCAACCCCCAAATTGCGGCAGTATTTCCCTTTAAATGGAATATGAACTGATTTAAATATCTAGGTATTTACCTCACAAAGGATTTAACACAATTATATAAAGCAAATGATGCCCCTCTCACCTAGTCTTTTCAAGCAGACCTGAACAGATGGAATACCATAAACCTTCCCTTAATTCACAGAGTGGATAGTATTTGTATGAATATTCTCCTGAGGGTCCTGTGTCTGGCTCAAACTATACCACTCCCATTACAACGTTCCCACACTAGAGTATGAAATAAAATGATCTCTCACTTTATTTGGGTAGGATCCCAGTCTAGAATAAAACTTGCCACTCCACAACTCCTGAAAACTAAAGGGGAATTGATGGGGGCATGTGTGATTTTGTATTTCTTTAAAGGGGGGTTGTCTCTTCCAAATCTGGCCTTCTACCATACAGTAGTACAACTCCATACAGTTGTTTATTGGCTTTCCCCAAATTATCAAGCCATATGGAAAGACTTGGAAATGACTGAGGAAGACCTACTATCACTCATTACTGGGTATGACAGTCACACTCCTCGACCCAAATTTCTGCTCTGGAAAATCCTTTTACAGCTACATCCTTCATGGCATGGAATTCCACGATGGTGTCTCCCATCCTCTTGCCTTACAGGTATATGTTAATACTATATCACGAAACTCCCAATTTCTACTGGCCAAGGTGGATAATTTTTTCCACCACATGGAAAGACTTCTTCCTCCCAGCTCATGTCATGCAGGACACTGAAATAGTGAATTTTTCCACCCTTGAGGCCAAATTTCACTGGACAGCCACTGACTATTTCCACTATGTGCAGTTACGTTGCTTTATCTTAAAAAAACATACTGCACACCCCTTGAGTGGTCAACCTCCCATGATCATAACATTAGCACTTTATATCATAGCTGGAGTCCCAATAGATTCTTTAATCTCACAATTACATAGAACATTGATGGAACTGGCTAACCAATCTACAGATTATCTCCGTCTTAGATGGCAATTATATCTTGGAGTTGAAATTGACAGTAACACCTGGGATAAATACCTTTCATATGTCCACAGGCCTTTCTCTTCCTACATTTGAAAACAAAAATCAGGACAGTGCAAAACAAGCGAGCGGGTGCTCAAAACAGAAGGAGTACTCCTGGAATTGTCTCACCAGATTTTTCTCCATGCCAGTGCAGCAGTCGAAGTTTGATCCCTCAGTAACTACCTCCTGCTAGAGAAAATGCGGAGCATCTAGAGCGACACATGCACATATATTTTGGTACCACCTGAAGGTACAGATCTTCTGTTCAGAATTACAGGCACAATTACAGAAAATAGTAAGTAAGTAAGTAAATATGTATTTTATCATGGCGCCCAAACCTGGGGGCTCTAGGAACCATTACAATTTAAAGAGGGCATAACAGATTAAAACAAGTATAATAAAACATTAGCATACAAATATTCTGTAATCAAGTTAAGATCAAATTAAAAATGATCTCAGAAGGCTTGATAAAGCAGAACGGTCTTTAGGCCCCCCTTGAATGCCTCCACTGTTTGGGCCTCCCTTAAAGATCTCGGCAGTGAATTCCAGGCCTGCCACCTGGAAGGAGTGATCCCCGAGGTCTTCAACCTGGACCTCGGAATTGCCAGGAGGCCCTCAGTGGAGGAGGGAGGACACTGGGTTGGCTGGAGTTAGGAGGTCAGATAGATAACCAAGGTCCAGTCTATTTAGGGCCTTGTAGGAGAGCTAGCCCACCTTGAAGAGAATCCTCCACCTGACTGGCAGCCAGTGCTGATCCTGCAGGACCGAGGTCACATGGCAGGTTTTTGGCAGACCCACCAGCAATCTGGCCACTGTGTTCTGCACTAGCTGCAGCTGGTGGAGGGTCTCTCCATTGACGCTAAGGTATGGAGCATTACAGTAATCCAACCTGGAAGTCACAAAGGCATGCACTAGTGATGGCAGATCCTCAGGTGGAATCAGGAATTACATTTGGGTGACATTTCTTAGATGGTAAAACCCACTCTTGACAACTGATGACACCTGCGCCTCCATAGTCAGTCTGTCATAAAGAAAGACACCCACATTTTTTACCCTGGAGGAGGCCATCAACAGGGTGGTGCCCAGGACTAACCCTCTTGCCATTCTGGAGGCCTCCCATCACACTGACAACCTGGCTCAATCACCAATACTTCTGTCTCGTCAGGGTTAAGCCTCAGCCAGTTTGAGGATATAGATTCCTGAATCTCGGTCAGACATTTATTTAGCACTTCAACGGCACTTCCAGTTCCAGGGGAAAATGACATATACAGCTGAGTATCATCTGTATAACAGTGAAAACCCAGACTGTATTGCCTAATGACCCCCCCCCCGGGGCAGCATGTACACTGCAAACAATGTTGTCAAGCAGATCCAACCATGAGGTACTCCACATGACAGGGGCATCGAGGAGAAGGAGAAATTCCCTATCACTACTCTCTGCCTCCTGTCAGAGAGGCAAGACTCAAACCATTTGATGACTGTTCCAGTGAGTCCACAGTGCACTTTAAGGCAGTCCAACATCTCAGTGTGGTCCACAGTGTCAAATGCTGAGGAGACATCAAGCAGAATAAGAATGGATCATTCTCCTCTATCTCTTGCCCTGAGGAGGTCGTTCTGGACCCAAACAAATGCCATTTCTGTGCTATGCCTGGATCTGAACCTGGACTGGAATGGCTCATAGATGTCAAAAGCTGCAAGGTGTGCCTCAAGCTGCAGAGCCACTATTTTTGCAACAACCTTCCCTAGGAATGGGAGGTTGGAGATAGATCTATACTTCACCAGGACATCAGGGTTGAGTGATGGATGGTTTCTTTAGAAGGGGCATATAGTTAAGGTACCAGAGCTCTACCCCCCAACCCCCTTTTGCTGGTTCAAAGCCTACAATTTTTTTTAAAGTAACTCCAATGTTCTTACTTGTCATGCATTTTGAAGGGGTTCCTGGTCTCATCATCCAGCTGAATTATGATTAAGCCTGACCACTTCAGCAAAGTGACCACCTCCATAGGTCATGGAAAAAGCATCACATTTGAACTTGCCTTACAGAGCTGAGGTCCCCCTGCTTTCTTTGTATTTTTTTTTGTGGAGAAACCACTCTCCTGGCTTTATTTCTTATGTAGTGTGCTCTGGCCAATAAGAGGCTCATAGGTGTTCAATGGGGAGCTCACCAATTAGAAGAAGGCCACAATTCTCCTGTATTCAAATCAATATAAAGGGTTTGGCAAGTGGAGTTGAGGTACCAGAGCTCCCCCTTCCCAGCTTTTGCTGCTTCAAAGTCTGCAATTTGTTTAAAGTAACTTCAATGTTCTTACTTATACATTTTGGAGGGGTTCTTGGTCTCATCATCCAGCTGAATTGTAATTAAGCCTGACCTCTTCGGCAAAGTGACCGCCTCCATCGGTCAGGAAAAAAGCATCACATTTTAACTTGCCTTACAGAGCTGAGGTCCCCCTGCTTTCTCTGTATTTTTTTGTGGGAAACCACTCTCCTGGCTTTATTAGTTATGTAGTGTGCTCTGTCCAAGAGGCTCACAGATGTTTAATGGGGAGCTCACCAATTAGAAGAAGGCCACAATTCTCCTGCATTCAAAGCAAATGCTAAGCTGGATTTACTCTGTAGAAACAAGCTCTGCCTCACAAGTGAGGCCCACAAATTAGCTGTATTTAGCTCTGTGTTGTCAGTCATTGACTACAGCCTGGTGGTATATGGTGCTGCAACTCCCACAGCATTAAAGAGACTTAATACAACCCTCAACAAAGCCTACAGGCTAGTGTTGGGTGTGCACCACCAAACCCACACTTGTGAGCTCTACACCCAAAGTACCTGGCTGAAGCTAGATACTCGCATTCGGTATCAGACGTGTCTACTCTCCAAAACATTGGTACTCGGCCTTACCCCACTTGGAGTAAGAAACCTCCTGAAACAATCTAACGTGGTCAGGTGCACTAGGGGCAATAAAGGACAAACCTTGAAAGTTCCCTTCAAACGAATCTCTCAAGGACAAAGGTATTTTGAATATCATGCTCCAACCAGGCTCAGCTCTCTCAGTGAAGAACTAATTGCTGAATGCAGACTTGGTGTATTCAAATCAAAGCCCTGAGCTGCACCAACCTTAGCCAGTGCCTGCGACTGTGACTCTTAACCCCCCTCCACTCTGTGCTACCTGACTCCTTCTATCTCTCCTTATTCCCTCTCCCCCAATTTCCTCTCCCCAGTCTTCCTTTAATTTCATCTCCTCTCTCCCTCTAAGTCATGACACTCTCCGATGCCTTGCTCTTTGGCCCCCCTCTAAACCGGTGAGTAAATTGGCCCTGTTGCTCTAAGTCTCATTACTTCCTCCATTCTCCCATGCTCTCCACCCTTCCATAATGGATTCCAACCCTCTCTCCCTTCTCACTCCTCCCTTCTTCTTTTTCCCTAATCTCTTCCCTTCTCCCTATTCTCTTCCCCTCTCCCTAACCACCCATTGCCTTACCCCCCCTCCATCCTCAACCTGTTGAACCCATTCTCCCTCTTACAATCTGTGCCCTGTAACATGTTTTACCAACAATAGCACTTCATATATTCCTTGTTTCATTCAATATGGCCTAATTTGTATTTGCACTTTGACAATAGACCTGCTCTCATTTAAAGGTTTTGCTACTTAAATTACCCTCTTCTACAAGTTGTACAAGCCTGCTTGATTATCTTATTACTTGCCTGATTGTTTAAGTCTAATTCCTTTCATGATATCTTTAACTGTTTGTATAATTACCTCACTGTTCTCTTACTTGCCATGATGTGGAGCCTCTGTAAATGAGTATATGACTCAAAGGTTTTAATCCAATATTGTAATAAATAAATATAAAGGGTTTGGCAAGCTCAACCCCTGCATTTACAATGCATTTTAGTAAACCTTGTGTGGAGGCATCTGGTGTGTGACCAGAAAAAGCATATAGTTAAGGTACCAGAGCTCCCCCAGCCATTTTGCAGCTTCAAAGCCTGCAATTTGTTTAAAGTAACTCCAATGTTCTTACTTGTCATACATTTTGGAGGGGTTCTTGGTCTCATCATCCACTTTACAGAGCTGAGGTCTCTCTGCTTTCTCTGTATTTTTTTTTTTTGTGGGGAAACCACTCTCCTGGCTTTATTTCTTATGTAGTGTGCTCTGGCCAATAAGAGGCACACAGGTGTTCAATGGGGAGCTCACCAATTAGAAGAAAAGAAAAAAAATACAGATGATGAGACCAGGAACCCCTCCAAAATGTATGACAAATAAGAACATTGGAGTTACTTTAAACAAATTGCAGGCTTTGAAGCAGCAAAATGGTGGGGGGAGCTCTGGTACCTTAACGATATGCTTTTGTCTCATCCCACACCAGGTGCCTCCCCACAAGGTTTACTAAGATGCATTATAAATGCAGGTGTTGAGCTTTACAAACCCTTTATATTAAATCTTCAGAAGGAGCCTCACCAACGCCTCCTTCATGGCATAAGGGAAGCATTCCCTCTGAGAGTGAACACCTGACTATCCTTGCGAACACTAGTCCAATGGTTCTGACCCCTCCCACTAGGAGATGGGTCGGGCCAGGATCCAGCTCACAACAAGTGGACTGCAGCTTCGAAATTACGTTAGCAACTTCAGTCACCTCAACCAGCCGAAACCCCCCCGGCAGATTGAGTGCCTCTGCTTAAACCAGGCCTATCAATGTGGGATGTACTTTGCCCCACTGGGGTGAACCCATCCCGATTGGAGGGCACCCTGTCTGAGAAGAACTGAGCAAACCCCTCGTATAAAGTGGTAGAAAATTATTTTTCAGTTGTAGACTGACTGGATGAAGGAGTCTGTCCACAGTCTGAAAAAGTTGAGCAGGACTGTTCTTCCTAGCAGCAATCTCCCTGGACAGGAAGTATGCCTTTGTGTGGTTCATTGCCCCATGATAATCATTATAATGATTTCTCTGGGCCAGTCTGTCCTCTAGGGACTGGGTCTTCTTCCAGCAATGCTCCAACCTCCGGCCCCTGATCTTCATCTTCTTGAGAGCCCCATCAAACCAAGGGGGTCTCAAGTAAGAGGACCTGGGTCATATATGGACCAGAGTGATGACATTGAGTGCCTTGGTAATGGCCTTATTATAGGCCATTACCACCTCACCCATGCCAATCGCACAAGCAGCACCCATGCCAGAAAAATCCACTACCACCAACAGTCCCTCTGGAGACAGTCCCCTCTAAGGGCTGTAGCATGTCATCACAACGGCGGGGAGAGGTTCTCTGGGGGAGCCCAAACAAGAACTCCACCATGCAGTGAGCAGACTAAATGACCCGGTCAATCTTGATGTTGGTAACATCAAGCCCCAATGAGAAACCAATTCCAAGGTGTTGCCATGGTGGAGGGTCGCAGAGGTAACTTCCTGTGTCAGGCCCAGAGATGTCATCATCTGGAGAAGTTCATAACTGAATAGCAAGGATTCATTGTCAACCCAGGCATTGAAGTCTCCAAAATTAACCATCTGAGGGACTCCAATACCCTGTTGGCAATGAAGTCTGCTAACTCCTGCAAGAAATCTCCCTCCTGTCCCGGAGGGCAATAGATAAGGAGAATCCTGCAGCCTGCATCTGGGACACACATTCAAATGACTAGGTTGACCCCACTGAGTGCATGGAAAAGCTCAAGCTGGATCTAAAGCAGATGGCCACTCCCCCACCCCTGTATTTTCTCCTTGGACAGTGCCTCACCAAGTACCCAGCAGGGACCAACGCCTCCAAAACTGGCCCAGTGTTGTCCCCCAGCCAGGTCTCGGTAATGCAAGCCAGGTCAACCAAGGAGATCAAGTCCGCCATAACAGCAGTCTTGTTCCTCGTCGACCTAGCATTGCATAGCACTGCCCTCAGGGGACTGGCAGAGACTGATGACCCTCTAGTTACCTGATTTTATATTTGATTTATCTCTCCAAATTATACCGAATCTAATTTTATTCTTGGAAATACCAGTAGGGTTCTGCCAAGCCCAGACATGTAAACTGTTCTCTATCTGCATATTATTAGGCAAAAAAAGTTATTACTAAAATGTGGCTGAAGAAATAATCTCCCTCAGTGTAACCTGGCATCCATTAATGGTGGATCTCTATAGGAAGGAGTAGATCAAAGCAGGACTCAGACATTCAACAGATACATTTTAATTGCTCTGGCGCCGATGGGTTCTACTGTATATAGGTCTAGTGTTAGTGCTGATTCTGTACCATAAAACATAATGCTATCAATGTGAATGTTAGATGTAATTATATCAACTTTTTATACCTAGTCAAGTATTAATTACTGTCCTATATTAATGTGTCTGACTCTCATGCAACTTGTATGTTATGTGTTACTGTTATGTGAAAAATATTACAATAAACATAAATTTAAAAAAAAGGTTGGGATGACCGAAATACATTATTTTTGTAAAAATGAATGTTTACATGAAAAACATGTACAACTGGCATGTCATTTAAGTAATTACTTGGGGGAGAAGGCACAGCCACTCTCCTTGGGAGCTCGTGCAATCATGTTTAAGCTTTGGAGACTGTGGGGGAGAGAAAGAGGGGGAGAGAGATATCTTTAAGCCTGCAGCCCTGGAACCAGTTTCAAAAGTAAAGCTCAACTGGAGCTGTGGATCACAAGAACTAGGAGTGAACAAAACAAAGGCCTTGCAGAACACAGGCCACCCTTCTCTGTTTGTTTTGTTCCTGACCAGGGAGGCAGATGTCAGAAGGGTCTGCCAAGCTACACTGAATGTTTGAAAAGTCCCCACCAGGGGGAGAAGGGAACAGGAAGAAAATACAGACCAAGGGGTGAAGAGGAAGATATTTCCCACCATGGGCTGCAAAGGAAAAAGCCCTCACAGAAATATAGGTGTGCTGTGTACATGCAGAATGCCTGCTACATGCTTAATTGAGCAATGTTTGCATGTATCTTGCATACATAAAGTGAGCCTTAGCGAACCAGGTCTAAACAGCAAATCAGGTTTGCATGGTGCAAGCTTGACATGTGCACAACAGGTAAGCTGGTGTGAACATCTAAAAATTACATCAGGTTCGCATGTTCCACTCTTGACATGAGTGCAGCAGTTAAGGTGGTGTGAACATCAATTAAACATCACATCAGGTTCACATGCTACAGCTTGCTATATGTGTAGTAGCTAAACTGGTACAAATCTAATCTAAAAAACACATCAGTTTCTATTTCTTATACTACTGCTAGCAATTGAAGCAATTAAAATATATTTTTGTTTGGATTCCCATTAACATTACGTAAACCCATTTATTCTGACCCTTTCGCAACTTATTTAATGGATTTTGATTTTTGTCATTACATCGCCATTAATTTGTAAAGTATTGTTTGCTTACTGCACTAAATGCTTAGGATATAGCCAGTCAACATCCCCTCATCCCAGATGTACAGAGAGGGGCCTCTGTGTTGTGAAGCCTATTCTTTTTGTTTTGGACCATGCAAATCCCTTATGCATAGTTAGTGCTACAAATGTGTTTCTCCGTGACTGTTTCATCTCACTTATTTTCCCTTTGTCGTTCTGTATTGAGCATATACATTATGACCATGCTCAGCACTCTTTGTGGAGAGTAGGGTCTTGGAAGCATGCACCATACCTCACATTTTGTCACTGAAATGAGGAACATGGACACTCAAAATGAGCAACAATAAGGGGCACTAACCCACATGATTAGGACACATCATGAAACATGGAGATACAGCACCTCAGAACACAGTGGAAACCATTACATTAGCACCTGAGAATACATTTCTACCATTAAGCAGTGGCATCATTTAGGTAGGGCAGAGCTTGTAGCCTCCCCCTGCCATATTTGCGCCTTGGTTGTTCTTATGGTATGGCAATAATAGCATTAAATTTGGATTTAATCTTTTGCACAATAAGTGCCCACCTGGCCTGTGTGTGCTCATGCTGCAGGTATTCTCCAGACTCGACTGTGTCTGTATTGTGTTATCCACTCTCTCCACCTATTAGCGGTGACACAATCACATGTGATGTGGATGAGCTCCAGCCAACAAAGAGCACGAGTCTTGCAAGTGCAACACTGTCTTTCCTGCCACAGAGTAAATGGCACACTACAGCTTGGAGGAGTCGTTAAGCAGTGAATTCTTAATAGCAGTGTTGTGGCAGCATATTTTTGTTTGTCTACTCTTAGTGAGTCTCTGTCTCCCCTGGTGGCTGAAAGGGCAGAGGGTGAGCTAGATGCTAACTCAAGACTAAGCTACCTACTCACTCTACTAGGCTTGCCATGCAAAAAAAACAGCACAGACCCCCCACTGCAGCAAGCTAGGCTTAGCAACAGTGGTCACAGCAGTGTGGATGGCCTTCATAGGCCTTGATCAGTGCAGTATGGTAGCAGCCCCAGCAACAACCAAGCAAGAAGCAAGCAACCCAGATTGGGTGGGTTTGGTTGGTGAAGTGACTTAGTCGTGGACCACGTTGGGGACCTGTGATGATCGGTTCTAGCATCCAGCTTCTGGTGGAAGGAGAGAGGGGGAGCCAACTGAAAACTGGGCTGGTGGCACACTGTGCCAGGCTGCAGGTTCTGGTTACATGGCTGGGTAAGTAAAAGTAAATAATGTTTTTACAGGGGGATTGGGGAAGTAGGAAGGACTGAAATATTGATGTGTTTTTCATGTTTCTTCACCTTTGGGAGGTTTCATGACCCATAGGGGATGGGTATTGAATGGAATGGAGTTGGGGGAGAAAATCAGGACAAAGTTCTTTTTTGAGGGGGGGAGGGGGCAGAACTTCAACCAGGAAAAATATTGGTTAGTAACTGGGTGGGTTTAAGCACAAATCTGATGCACTACTCCAGGGTATATACAGATGAATCTCAAACATTTGAATTTTTCCTGATTTGCATATCACTTTTCAGTCAAAGCACATACGTTGTACCTTTTAGAGATGTTACAGACATTCTAGAGCTGTCCTTTGCATTCATGGACATTTTAGTGGTATGGTATTCACAGTGTGAGCCCCACTAAAATCAGGCTTATGCACCCCCCCAGTGAAGCTGACCTCCACTTAACCACACTCAGGCACATTATGACAAAGGGCAAAGGAAACTGTATGGGTGTGCACCATTGAAATGAATGGGGATTTTTTTAATTACTAATTTATACATTATTGATAGAGAGTTGGAGATTAATGAAGTCCACAGCTCGACTAACAAGGGCCTTGTTAGTAGAACAGTGGCCTTCATTATTCTCCAACTCACCATCATAACGTATAAAAAAGTAACAAAAAATAACTCCAGCAAGAATGCTTAATAGTGTATATAGGCTTATTAATATCTATTTGTTTGTGTCATATGTATCTAAAATGTTCTCCATTATTTGTATAATAACAACTGTATGTCAAACTTTTCTGTATATGATATCCCGTGCTATATATGTAATTCATTTTGGGTCACCCCTAAAAAAGGGACCATTTCAGGACTCAGTGGGCCTACCCAGTTACAAAAATTTAAATAAATAAACCATTTCAAGGGGGTATACCCCAGACCTATGTACATCATCTCTTAAAAAGACTCCTGCTTCTGGCTCCCTAGTACTCATAAGATACTTTTTACTTATATCTATACTTGGTGGGTTGTCTGTAGTAGCATGGCCATACCTGCTACAGTGTGTGTGCATGGGGGGGGACTGGCCATGTGGGTGTGTGTCAAGTTATTGCTACTTTGTGTTTGCACCTTAAAGTCTGTTTGCATTCAAGCATTCAAAACTATGGAGAGAAAATAGTAGAAGTACAGGTCAGACAAAAGTAATTAAGAGGTTTTGTGGGTGGGAAAACCACATGTGTTTCCACTGATATGTGTACTACAGTTCAACTGTGAAAATCAAATTAGTAAGAGAAGAAAAAGAACACTGAAAAGCATAACCTGTTTTCCCAGGCTGTAGTGCCCCTGAAAAGGGCAAATCAGGGCCAGTTTCTGCCATGGCTCAGCTTCTCCGATCAGGCCACTCCAGGAGACATCTCCCCACTGCCTGGACAGCTAAGGCTGCAGCACCCTCTGAACAGGGCAAACCAGAGCTGATTACTGCCGCGGCTTGAATTCTCTGATTGGGCCACTCCAGGAGACATCTCACCACTGCCTTGGCAGCTAAGGCTGCTACACCCCTGAAGAGGGCAAACCAGGGCTGGTTTCAGCCATAGCTCAGCTTCTCCAAACAGGCCACTCCAGGAGACATCTCCCAGCCACCTCTTCAGCTAAGGCTGCAGTGCCACTGAACAGGGCAAACCAGGGTTGGTTTCAGCCATGGTGCAGTCTCTCTGACCAGGCTGCTCCAGGATACATCTCACCGCCACCTCGGCAGCTAAGGTATGGCCACGAATCCAAGTGCAGCATTTTAATTGGCTGCTGAACTTGCAGCTCTGCCTGCTATTGGTAAACTTTAAAATGATGTTTTGTTCATTGCTGCAGAGCTGTGTTTTTCAAATCCTGACTCGGCATTGCTTTTACTCTAACTTTGACTCAGATGTTCAGCTATAGGCCTAATTGTATAATGGTTTAAACTGTTTATAAACCGTGCTACTGTTAATTCTGTGGTTACAAGAATTTGTATAGCTGGTGTAAAGTTCTCCTTTGGCTTCATTTCCTTTCCCTGATTCTCCCACTCTCTTTCTACCCTCCTAAAGACCTCTGCTCTGCACTCCCTATATTATCTTCCCTCTAACCTTCTGGAGCAAGCTCCATTTCTGCCTCCCTGCTTCATACAGCCCCTGGCTGGCTGTGCTACTTGTTCTATTTGGTTCTCTCTCTCTCTCTCTCTCTCTCCCCCGTCACCCTCCCTCCAACAGGTTCACACTCTGTGACTTATCTTCTGGAACCCCACACTCAGTGCTAATAATAGACCCTGGCCTATCCACCTGGCATCTCCCTTAAACGGCATCTGAAACCCCCAATCTTCCACTTTCACATTTCTAGCCCTGTCCCCCTTTGTCTCTCTGAACCCCACCCCCTTTTACTGTGAGTGCCTGCCCTATGCCATTATCTTATCTCTCCTGAGCAGACTCTCCCCTTCCATCTTTCCAGGCTGCAGCACCCCTGAACAGGGCAAACCAGGGCCAGTTTTGGATGCGCTCGGCTTCTCTGACTGGGCTGCTCCAGGAGACATCTCCCCACCACCTAGGCAGCTAAGGTATGGCCACAGATCCAAGTGCAGCATTTTGATTGGCCACTGAACTTATGGTTCTGCCCCCTATTGGTGGACTTAAATTGTTATTTTGGTCCTTGCTACAGAGCCGTGGTTTCCAAATCATGGCTCAGCCTTGTTCTTACTCTAACTTTTACTCAGATTTTCAGCCCCACCACCCTCCCCTACTGCCAACCACTGTTAAATACACCTCCTCCTCCACTCTCAGCTTACCTTCTCCCTTCTCATATCTGGTTGGTGAACTTGCTGGCGACAGTCTGTCCCATTAAGGGTATACCACCCATATCCCTTGACATGTTCCACAGTTACCTGCATCTCTTTACATTCATATTACCCCTTGCCCAGTAATTTATCTTTACCCTTTTCTTTTTAATCAGATCTCTACCTTCCCTCTATCCCCTGGTCCTTGCTCTCCTTATCATCCCTGCACCAAATGGATCAGAGTGTGGTGCATGGCACAGTTTGCTGGGAAATAATATACACAAATAAAACAAAAACAAGCATGCTGTCCATAATTCAGCTGTTCACAATTGGACTAATACTTCTTGTTATACCAGTCCAACAGGATTGCTTACCCTCCAAAGTCCTTACACCCACCAACCTGACCTGTGACACTAACCTCCTCAGTGCCTATGAGACCGTCACATCTAATCTCAGTCTGTTCCAGGGATACACAGGCACGGGGACCTCCCACTATCTGACTACATGGTTCATGTGAGGACCCGTCCCCACTGGGGTCAGTTCCTCACAGCCCTTCCAGTGTTCCTCTCTCATCAGGTAAAAAGTAAGGGACGTCATACCAAAAGGAGAAGCCACAAAGTCAACAGTAAACTCCTTAAGGAATACCTCTTCAGAATAGCCCTATAAGTACTCTTGCTCTCAGGGAACATACATCCCAATCCTGGCCCACCCCCAGGAATATCTCATGCCAAAGGAAGACTGGCTTCCTAACCTGCGCATCTGTCAACATCTGCAGCCTATTTGCTAAGCTTGATTCCCTCCAAGTTTGGATCTCGCAACACAACCCTGATATGTTATCCATAGTAGAAACTTGGGTGTCATCCACCGTACCTGATGTCTCCATCATGATCCCTGGGTACTCAGTTTTTCATCAGGATAGGCTTTCCAAGCCTGGGGGTGGCTGTACAATTTACATCAGGGACTGCAAACAGGGCTGTACCATGTCCTTACACAGTATTGGTGACTGTATGCAAGCTATCGCAGTTAGAGTCCTTCTTGGCACACACAACAAAGCCATTACTATCCTTTAGCAAACATCCCACCCAGACACACTGCTGCTGGGTTCAAGGCACTCATCGGCTGCCTTGGCTGTTTAAGCATCAACACTGAGGTCATTCTGCTTGGTGACCTCAATGTCAACTGGCTCATTCCTAAAGCAATTCTTACATTGATGATCTTGCTGCTCTGGACTTCACTCTACTGGTTGAATCCCCTACGTGCATGAACCATAAGACTGGTACCAGCACCCTGTTGGACTGGGTTCTCTCAAATTGCCCTGGTCATATCTCGGATGCTTCCATCCTTCCAGATTGCCTAAGTGACCAATCTCCTCTCTTATTCCTGTGGACTAACAAGTTCTCTAAACCCCCAGCCAAAACAATAACAAGTAGGGTCTTACTCAGAGGCCACCCTGAATCATTGAAAGCTGACATTTGTCACATCGACTGATCTGTAATCTACTCTATGAAGGAAGTTTACCAGGCACTACAGCAATTTATTTCATTCTTCGGTGCTGCGTGTGACAAGCATGTCCCCCTTAAGAAACAGAAAGTCAAAGACCTCACCAATCCTTGGCTCACTTGTGACATCATTGAACTCCTCAAATCCCAGGAATGCATGTGGCATAGGGCTTATGCCTCTGGTAAACAATCAGACATACAGGCTTACAAGAAGGCCAGAAATGACTGCACCAGGAAAGTAAGGGTAGCAAAAAGCATGTATTATAAGGAAGCCCTGGCACATGCCTGGAATGACAGCAGACTATTCTGGAGCAACCTCAAGGATGTTACTGGTAAGGACCCCAGAACTGCTCCCACCATGTTCAACATTGATGGGGTCCCTCCCTTGACCCCAAACTCATTGTGAATACATTTAATAATGCATTCACTGACCTCAGTGGTGTTGTCCCCATGATTACTTCAACACTCCCAGTGATTGTTCTGGAAAATCTGAACGGCCCCCAACTCACCCTCCTTTTTATTTTAGATCAATCAAAGTACATGAGGCCAGGAAATATCTCCTCAAGTTTCTGGGTAAAGGGCATTACGGTAGTGACACTCTGGATCTATGGTTTTTAGCCCTAACCCTGGAGGAAGAACTAGCACCCTTAATGCATATGATGAACCTTTCACTAAGATACTCTAATTTTCCTCAAAAACAGAAGTCTGCAGTAGTTTCCTCTGTCCACAAGAGTGGTGATCGTTCCTCCCATGGAAACTACAGGTTCATTTTCCTTCTACCCCCTCTCTGCAAAGCCCTGGAAAACATAGCTGCTGACCAGCTTGTTGACTGTGTGGGTAAATATCAACTACTCTGCCCTCAACAGCATGGTTCCAGGACGGGCACAGTACCACCACTGCCTTGCTCAAGCTCAGGGGCTTAATTAATTAATCCTTCGACCAAAGGTCAACTGGTTGGAGCAGTATACATTGATTTAACCAAGGCATTTGATAAGGTTAATCATGTCCTCCTGGCTGAACAATTAGCCAATCTTGGTCTTTCACCTAAAGCTGTTACCTGGTTCAGCAGTTACCTTCAAAACCACTCACAGCAAGTAAAGATAGGCAGTGTGTTCTTGGACAGTCAACCTGTCCTGTCAGGGGTCCCTCAAGGTTTATTTTGGGCTCACTTCTATTCAGTGTATTCCTGAATACCCTGTCCCTCTCCATCCAGGGACACATCCTTCTTTATGTGGATAATGCTGTCCTCTTTTCTATTGGCCATAATCCAAGGTTATTGAATCAGAGCTTCAAAGAAACTTTGCAGCTGGAGAAAGATTGCTTGGCAATTATCAGTTAATCTTAAACTACAAGAAAATAAAAACCATGTTGTTTTCCAGCCATCAAAGCAAACATAGACACTACCCCCTCTCTACAGTAAATTATGTTAGTGTCTCCCTGTAGTTACTACCTAACTTTAAATACCTTGGGATCATGGTGGACAACATATTTTTGTATGCCAAGCATATTTATATTATATCCAAGGCAATCAATAGGTGAATAGGGCTCCTTCACAGACATAAGCATTGCTGTACCCCCACAGCCCTCAATATGGCCATCCACTGCTCACTGGTATTGCTGGTAGACTATGGACTCTTCATCTTTTGGTTGACCACTGACATGTCCCTCAAGCACATAAAAACAGCACTTAACAAGGCCTGCCAGCTTCTCACTGGCACAGAACGATTGACCCATACCTGTGACTTGTATTCACAGGCCAATTGGCTACAGTTCAGCAGCAGACTCTCCTACCAGACCTGTCTGCTAACCAAGACAATCAGCTGGGGCCTAATATTCTCTGGGGTACAGGAGTTCCTTACCATCAGCAATGATACTTGGCACACAAGAAACTCTAATTGCTCCTCTTTTAAGATCCCACACTGTCACACCTCACAAGGACAAAGGTCTTGCCTACCGAGCCCCACTGTGGTTCAACTCAATTGCAGGTGATGTATTATCTGCCAAAACCTTAGGAGTCTTCAAAAAAATGCTAAAAGTGGATCTGGTTTCTAAGTCCAGCTGTGACTGCTACCACTAACTATTATACTGGAATTAACAACACTTGTTATTTTTATGTCAATTCCATTCTGTTTTCACATATGCCATTCCACTCCCTCGTTCCCCCATCTACTTGCCCTCTCCTACCCCACTGCTTCTTTGTACTATTTGGTCTGCTCATCTTCTCACTCTAGATAACTCTCTCCCTGACCTCATGTATCTTGAGTTTCATCCCAGAAATATATCCTGGTGACAGTTTTCAATGGTCTATTTTCTCCTCCTATACACTGATACACAACAAGGTCCCTTGGCTGATTCTCACTTCTACCAACCTTTTCTACCCCTCACTTCTTAGATATATATCCTGATTTATCTTAACTATTCCATGGAGACTGCCTACATTGAACTGTTTCCTCCTCCTTTGCTATTTTGTTATCTGATGAGACCTTTTGGCTGATTCCAGTTACTCTCACTTGTTGTCTCCCTTCCCCTCATACCCCTTTCCCAGCATGTAGTTATCAGGGGACTTACTCCTAAAGCACTTAGTTATGTGCTCATAATTGTTCTGAATATCATGTGATTGTATTTTCTCATTTTGTCTTGGACTAATTCCATTTGCAATGTATCTAATGTTCTTTGTTGGTGTTGTTATCTTCCATAACCCACCTGCTGTTAGTTTTTTGTTTTCCATTGTTATTTGTTCTTGTCTATTTTTATCTGATGTGGAACCTATGTAAAAGAGCTGCTGCTCAAAGGTGTAATATGAATTACAATAAATAAATAAATAACAGTAGCTACAAGCATGCCACATGTGTGCACATGTAATCAGATATAGTATGCATTGAAGTACAAGTGAGCCATATGTGTGCAGACAGTATGGCTTAGTGGTTAAAAGCACTGAACTGCAAGCCAGGAGGCTTGGAGGCAAGAAGACCTGGGTTTGAATCTCATCAACCCTCACATGTATATGGTGTGACCCTATGCAAGTCACATAACATTTACTTGTGCAGTTATCAGTGACCACTTGCTTTTTGTATGCATGCCACATGCATGCAGTCTTCCCCAATTTAACATAAAAATCATGGTTTCCACACTTGCTTGCTGCACACATGCCATATGCATACAATCGGTTCCAATTTAACATTTAAATCATACTTGCAGCATGCATATCACTTGGGTAGTTTTATGTGTGCAGCATGAAAACATTTCATATAATTATTTCTGTAAGGGAGGTCCCCACCAAAAAGAGAAGAGGAAGAAACTCTTCATTAAAGGGTGAAGAAGAAAAATACCCACCAAGGATGGATGAGAAAGAAAGACCCCACCAAAAAGTGAAGAGGAAGAAACTACACACCAAGAGGTGAAGAGGCAGAGATTCCCCACCAAGGGCTGCAGAGGAGAAAGATCCCCACCAAAAAGTGTAAAAGAAACTCCCCATTAAGGGGTGAAGAAGAAAAATGCCCACTAAGGATGGAAGAGTAAGAAAGTCCCCACCATAGAGTGAAGATGAAGAAAGTACACACTAAGGATAGAAAATGAAGAAATTCCTCTTCAAGGGATCAAGAGTAAGAAAACCCCC
Organism: Neoceratodus forsteri; assembly: GCA_016271365.2. Taxonomy (NCBI): domain Eukaryota; kingdom Metazoa; phylum Chordata; order Ceratodontiformes; family Ceratodontidae; genus Neoceratodus; species Neoceratodus forsteri. The sequence goes on from CM057456.1 coordinate 290,499,041, forward strand.
AAAAGGGAGTGAAGGAGATGAAAGTCCTCACAAAGAAACACACAAACATAGAATTTGATACTGGATAAGGACAGCTTGGTCCACCCAGTCTGCACATTTTTTCCCTGCATGCATGATTACCGTGGACCCTACTTGATCTCCAGCTCCAGCTCTCCTACTTGCTTCCACTAAGATTCCCTTGTGCCTATTCCATGCATGTTTGAAGCACACATTTGAAGCACACCACTGAAATGAGTGAAGTAGAAAAAATTTCCCAAAAAGGGGTGAAGAAAAAGAAACTCCTCACTAAGAGGTTCAGAGGAAGAAAGTTCCCACCAGGGGGTGAGAGGAGGAAAGGCCCTACCAAGGAGTAATAAAGAAGAAACTCCCCACCAAGGGTGCAGAAAATGAAAGTCCACAATGAGGGATGCAAAGGTAGAAATTTCCCACCAATGAGTGAAGAGGAAGAAATCACCACCAAGGAGTGCAGAGGATGAAATGTCATACCATGTGGAGGAGAAAGTCCTTACCAAAGGGTGAAGAGAAAGAAAGTCTTGACCAAGGTTGATGAGAAAGAAAGTCTCCAATAAGGGGTGAAGAGGAAGAAAGTCCCAACCAAGGGTTTATGAGGAAAAAAGTCCCCATTAAGTGGTAAAGAGGAAAAATGTCCTCACCAAAGGATGAACAGGAGATTCAGTGGCAAGGCCCCAGCCATGAACTGTGAGCAGCTGCAAGCATCAGTGCACAGCCCATTTGTGTCCCTGATTCAGAGGTCCAGATTCTGCAGGACAGTCACCTGTCTGACCAGAAAAATGCATATAAACAGTGAGTAAACAAAGAAGAGGAGAAATTTACAAGCACAGAAAGACTTGCTGTACATCCAGTCTGCCCAGTGACTTTAGCTAATAAAATTAACTTACTCAGTCTAGATGGAGCATTCTGAAGATGCTCCTCCATGGGACCATGCTTCTTCTCCATCCAATCCATCAGTTCCATGTGATAACAGCTAATGAAAAATGGCACCAACACAATACGCCGAACACTTAACAATAATGACAAATGAAGCAACCAGCACTACAGCTAAGTCCGAAACAGCAAAGTACTTTACTCTATTTCTGCAGGGAGCTCCAACCACCACACCCCCAGTTGCAGGGGGCTGCCTCCCATACCCCAGTATCTAAAATAATCATCTCTGGGGGGTTGATCCCATGTGGAAACTTGAAGGTTCCTATAATGCTCTCAATATCTCTTCTGGCCTCCAGGGACTGCATGTTCAAGCTTTGCAACCTTTCTTCATATGATTTTCCTGTTGATTCTGTACCATTTTCATCATTGTCCTTTGGACATTCTCCAAACTATCCCAACCATTCTTCAGATGTGGACCTCGGGACCTTACATAATATTTTAGGTGTGGGTCACCAGGGACCTGTACAGTTGAAGGATCACGTCTCTTCCCTTCTCCTGCTGTTAAAGTCCATGCCTATATACCCCAACATTCTACTGGCTTTCCTATAGGCTTTACTGTGCTATTAAATAATTAAGAGTGTCATTAATGACAACCCCCAAATCCCCTTCTTGTGCTGTGTGTTCCACTCCCACCCCATCAATCCAGATTTTCTTTTTAGGATTCCTTTTCCATTTGTGCAGTACCTTGAAGTTCTTGGCATTGCACATCAGCTGCCAGAAGCTCGGCCATTTTTCTAATCTTTCCACATCCTTTTGCATATCTGTTATCTGTTCTGCAGCATCCACCCTCTCACAGGGTTTCACATAGTCAGTGAAAAGGTACACCTTCCTCTTACCCTCCCCTACATCACCAATATTCACACTGAAGAGTGTGGGTGCCAGGACTGCCCACAGATGAACCCCCATTCATGACCTTCCTGTCTTCAGAGACTTTGCTATTTAAGACCACCCTCTGAGTCATTAGTAGTCAAGCAGCCAAACAGTTCCAGCTCCCTGGACATAGTGTTCAGTGCACAAGTCTACAGTGGGATAGGACAAAACTAGAGAAACAGTGGAGCTACCAAACTTATACTCCAAAGTGAGTGAGCTAGCACCTAAGCATGTGTTAATTTTTTTATGTTAATACATTTTAAGGCATCCTTGGAATGCAGTTGCATCTGAAGACACAATCAAGAAACAATGTCCACGCCAGTTTAGATCAGACATAAACAGCTCAAATATTTTTACTTTCCTTGAATGGTTAAATAGCTTCAACTATTTCAGAAAAGCAAAGGTAGATAAAAAGCAATGGATTTCACTGAAATAATTTGCATTTTTGCACCTGAACTTTGCCATTTGCACAGAAATATTTTATTGTTTGCACTTGAACTTTGTAATTTTTCATGTAAACTGAGCTGAGTTTTTACTGAACCAGAGTTACTGAGAAAGTAAATGCCATTACATTAACTGCTTTGTTACATAGGTTTCCAACTGAGGATATTGGGCTTAGATTGTATGATTGCATATGTGGGCTTTGAATTTTTAGTTCTGATATTTTGGAACTGCTGTTGCTTCTGGAATAGTTGAAGCAATTCAAACATAAAAAGTAAACATTTTTGAGCTGTTTAAGCCTGATTTCAACTGGTGTAGATTTTGTTTCTTGATGTTATCTTCAGATACAACTTTATTCCAAGGATGCCTAAAAATGTATTAACATAAATAAAACAAACTGATAAAATGGGTCTAAAAATCAAAGAACTTTAATTGGTTAAAACCAGTCAGGTGACCATTCAATATTAGATCATATTGCCTAGTCATCCTGGTCCTAAATCACATCACACAATCCTCAAATCAGTCCTCTTCCTGCAACCAGAAGTATCTTACATTAGTCCCCCTACAACCACAATTGCTCTTCCATCACAAACATGGCTGCTACCTTTACACTGTAAAAAAAACTTCAGCTGGGCCCTAAAAATAAAACTATCTTAAATTAACAATAAAACAAATTAATTAAATGTTGTTTCCCTGATCATCACACACTACTTGCACACATAAACAAATTAGAAACATTAAATATTGTTCATAGTTTTCATTACAGCTATTTCTTTGCTAACAATGAAAAATCCTCCTTCAGTCTTTAACTGCTCATCAGGAAAATCTCTTCTGCTATCCCTGACAGTGAGATAATTGAGTCTGTGGCTCTACAAGAGGCCTTTTGTTGTGTGAGTGTACAGTTATGTTAGGAGAGAAACATTCGGCCAGTGGAACTGAGCAGAATTTTGAATTCCTGTATTCCATGGTAAATATTCCACGTCTTGAATGTGGGGAAACACAGAGGAAAAAAACAGAATGAGGAAAGTAGGAAGAATACTTCATAAACAAAGAGAAAAGGTGGGAAAAACAGTTAAATAGGTGGAGGCAGATCCAAACTGCTAAAATACATTACTAAAGTTTATAAAAACACATACATTTGAATCATACATGGGTATTTTCAGGTGAAATCCATCACCCCCCAGCACACACACACAACAAAAAAAGGCAACCTGACATGTTTATAGTTTTGAACACATTTCCATTAAGAAACAGTACTTGAATTGATATAGAATGCAAGGTAACAGTTTTGTTCTTATTAAAATCTATGGCACACACAGTTTTCATTATGTTTTATGTTTTTAGCTAACCCCACAGTTACCAGAATAGGGACTATGTTTTGTATTCAGAGTTAAAACGGAAGCATATTTCAATGAAAGGTCCATGTTTTTTAATTTTAAAATACTTTCTTCTCATTTTCATTCATTTTAAGTCATATATTTATTTGCCATTTTATAAGAGCAACAAGACACTCCAGGGCTGTGCCATTATGGTGAAATAATCACACTTTTCAGGTGCATTTAACAGCACTCTGCTGCACCTCATGCCTAACAATGCACCTGAGGCATGCGATTATTTCTCCATAATGCAGACCCCGTCATGTCTTATTGCTAACTTAACACATGCTCAGGTGGTAGTCTACACACTTTGACATGTTAGTTTGGTGGCTTGACTGTTTCTCTGATCCTTAGTAGCTAGTTACCAATCCAGGTAGTCTTATTTCCCCATTCTCAGATCCTCCTTCTTGATTAGTCTAAACAGTACCAAATAGGACCTACAGTATCTCTGCCACATAATGAATATTGTAGTCGGAAGCACCAAGGGAGGTTGACAGTGAAAACACCGACCTCCCGCACAATGACAACTGTAATACCAACATGAGCATTATGCCACCCATTCATCAAGTGTTTTCTGTGGGTGGCTGTGCCTTTGCCCCCGGACTTTAGGATTATCAACTCCAGGTCGGAATGGGTCCGTGTGGGAAGAACATTGGAAGCGAACACAAAAGGACCATTACAGCGATTGTTGCTGTAATGGTCTTTTTTTGTGTTTCGCCTTCTGGCTGTCGACCTGAAGGGGTGCACTGATTATAGTCTGATTAGTTAGCTTAGGACTGGGGAATGTTCCACATGATCTGTGTATAAATCTGACACTCAGCTGAAGATCTGTATCACCACTGTGAGGTTATGTGGGTTGTACCTGGGATTTTGACATTCTCTCACTTTGATTGCTAATAGCTTTGTCATAAAAATATAGAAACATATTGTGAAGCCCACCAAGATGCAATGCACTGCAGAACTGTGCAGTAGTTATTTTAAAAAAAGGCAGTTTTAATGGCACTCAATCCCTTCTGTCATGCAAGAAGCTGTGACACCGAGTTACATCCTGGTGGGCTCCACCGTAGTATGTCATGGCAGAAAAAGACTCACTGGCCCATCCAGTATGCCCAGCTCTAATACTCCTGCAATCACTCTAATGTTCTTCTTCCACTATTTTCTTCTTTGCCTTCCACCTCTTCCTGTCATTACCAGGCCAATATGTCTGTTCCACCCATGTTAGGATTAACTCAATGTTTTGGCTTGTCCACTCTTTTTGTCCTCCACTCTTTATGCAACATGCATTGGTCTCTTTTCAGGAAGATAAAATAGATATCTCACAGACAACATGTAAGATATCACTGATATCTTCAAATTGGGTATGTCACAGTGGATATATTTTCATACTGGGTATGTTATAAAAGATTCCGTACTCATTTACAATGTTCAGCCTCAGTAGCAGTGCTAACCATTTTCAAAGGCAAATAACTTTAAAATGAAAAATGATAGCATGGTACTGTGAACATGAAGGTTGTCCAGCACAAAAATATATACAAACGGAGTGGTGTTTCATTTCTAGCTATTTTTTATTTCTTTTTATAATTAGCAAAAAATCAGCAGAAAATGTAATTTTGTTCCTCTTTTTCAACAAACAAATGTGAATAACTTTAAAATGAAAAATTATAGCATGTTACTACGAGCACAAAATTTGTTCAGATCAAAAATACTTATAAAATGAGTGGTGTTTCATTTACAGATACTTTTAATTTTGTTTTGTAATTGGCAAAAAAACCCAGCAGAAAATTCAGTTTTTTTTCACTTTTTGCAACAAACAAAAGCAAATTACTTTAAAACAGAAAAAAAAAGAGACCCACACTTGTTGTACATATCAAATATGACATGGGTGGGAGTGAGATAGCAGACATATCTACACTCACTGCCACTGAACCCTTGTATCCCACTAGTGGCTGAGTGGGATATCAAGAGTTCAGTGATAGCTTGTGCAACTATTTTTCCTATGTCACTCTCACCCATGTCATATCCCATATTTTTGTGAAAAGTACTTGTCGTCATCCCTCCTAAGTCTTTCTCCAGCTTGCTTTATTGTGTTCTTCCTTGTGTTTGTGTTAGTACTAAGGGTAAACAGTTCACTGTATTTGTATGTTTCAGTCATGTCACCCTTCTCCCATCTTGTCTCCAGGGTGTACATATTAAGATCCCTCAATCTTTCTTCATATGCTTTCTTCACCATCACCTGGATTATCTTGATCACGCTTCTCTATACAGCCCTCCCCCATGATCACAGTCATTCTCACATGTGGGTTCTGAACCTCAAACAGTACTACTAGTATGGGCAAACCAGAAACCTGTACAGAAAATCACCTCCCACCTTCTACTACTGATCCCCTTTCCTATGCACCCAAACATCTTGGATGTGTCCCCTACTACCGTATTACACTACTCCATAGATTTCAAGCTTTCTTCTTTCATTGTCGCCTCTATTATCATTCCCCCATCAGTATTATGTTTCCGTGTTTTTTCCCCCAAGGTACATTACATTGTATTTCTTGTTATAAAATGGTAGGGTAAAATCCAATAATCTGATTGGCTCTTATTTATGTGTAAAATATGGTTTACACATGGTTAAAAAAAAAAAGACTGCTCAGCAGTAAAGAGTCTGGAACCCAGATCAATGAGCATTTGGAACACAGGCATTTCAGTTGGCCCCTTATAGCCAGAACTGATCTTCCACCACAAATGGCTACTACCTTTATACTGTAAAAAAACTTCAACTGGGCCCTAAAAATAAAACTACCTTAAATAAAAAATAAAACAAATTAATTAAATGTTGTTTCCCTGATTATCACACTCTCCTTACATACATAAACAAATTAGAAACAATAAGTATTGTTTATAATTTTCACTACAACTGTTTCTTTGTTGACAGTGAATGATCCCCCTTCTATCTTTACCTGCTCATCAGAGAACTCTCTTCTTCTTGCCATGACAGTGACATAATTGAGTTTCTGGCTGTAACAAAGGCCTGTGTTGTCTGTATGTACAGAGTGTTAGGAGAGAAACATTCTGCCAGTGGAACTGAGCAGAATTTTGAATCCATGTATTCTGTGGTAAACATTCCATGATAAACATTCCATATCTTGAATGTGGAGAAACAGATAAGAAAAAACAGGAAGAAGAAAGTAGGCAATAAAACAATTACATCATCAACGACATCACTTGCAGTGGGCAGAAAGACTATTTTATCACAAATGCACACAAGTAAATCTATTGTTTCTACATATAAACATGCTTTTACCAATAGTAAAAAGTAAAAAAAAAAGAAGCCAATTTTATAAGCACAATAAGGCACTCAGGGATGTGTGTAAAACACATTTTACAGCACATCCAATGGCTGAAGTCACTTGGCCTTCAGTCTCATGCCTACCTATGCCTCTGGCATTGCTGTACAATATGTTTTACACACACTCCTTTGTACCTTATTGCTTATGTATTATATCTTAGTTGCCATATCCTGGACCACTGTTTAAGCATGTCCATTTCCTCCCTCATTACTCTAATCCCATCCTTGCTGTCCACTCTCCTGCAGATCTTGGTGTTACCTATGAAGAGGTAGATCTTTGCCTGAACTCCTAACTCTGTGTCACAAATGAATATATTACAGAGGACTGGCCCCAAAAATTGAGTCCTGTGATACCTCACTCATTAGCTCCTTAACCTAAGAGTGCTCCTTGTTCACCACTGCCCTCTGTGCCCTCCCCATTAGCAAGTTTTACACCCATGTTTCTACCTTCTCCTCCATCCTTAGACTCCTACATTACTTGACTGTTGTCCACTGGGGATCAACCCAAAGGCCTTATAACTGTCCAGGTACAGTATGTCAATTGCCTCTCATTTGTTGTCCACACTAGACACTGAGTCAATGAACTTGATCGTGTTCATCTAACATAACTTCCCAAATGTAAACCTGTGTTGTCTACTGTTCTGTATACTGTTTACCTCAAGAACATCCACCAACCTTTCCCATAGTATAGTCTCCAATAATTTACCAACTATTAATGTCAGGTTGACAGGTCTATAGTTACCCAGGTTGTCCTTTCTGCTACTTTTGTGCAGAGGCACAATATGGGTTGTCTTCCAATCCCTGGGGACCACTCCAGTGTTCAACAAACATTCAAACATATCCACTAGTGGTGCTGTAAGCATATGCATCATTTATCCTTAGTACTTTGGGGTAAATGCCATCTGTTCTCATCTATTTGTACACCTTTAGCACTATTAGCTCTTTCAGTACCCGTTCTTCTGTGATAAGAAAGAGAATGGTCCCCTACCTGTACTTTGGCCTTACTGCACTGTCTGGAATTATACAATGGGGTATGAAAATCCTGTAACCTCATTGGTCAAAACACATCACATGACCATGGTATATCCTGCAGTAACCCACAGCTGAGAAATGGCATTTATAAAAAGCATACTTAAACACATTTTAAATGTATTTTACACATGGGTCCATTGTATAATCACAATAAGGCACTCCAAGGTGTGGGTTATTGGTGGATTTACCCACTTCTTGTGTGGTTAAGTCACTCGGCTGCACCTCATGACACACCACACAAGGCATGGGTAAATCCCCTAATAGCCCACACCCTGTCATGCCTTATTGCTTAAATAGACCATCCTCATCCCTAGTGAATAGTGGATGAAAAAACACAATACAAAACATAATACCAATTCACCTGGGTTTTAACATATTTCTCACCTGCAGGACTGGGAAATGATGGTATATTGGTGCATCAAGGAGGTGAGATACTGTATATTCCCTTTCCATCACATAGTCGCTCCTCCTTACATCACCTAACCCGTCACCTAAATCTTCCCACTTTCATTACCTAATCCTTTTTCTTTGTTGCAATTTTTCCTTGTTTTTCCTCCCTAATTCCAAATGGCTTGCACTGGCTTGCTTTGGTTTTGTTTGTTTTTTTAGCACCACTGCAGCACGTTAACTTAACTTCACCACCATGTGCTGTAAATGCATTCTTTGGTTCTAATTTTGAGCCTTATTATGTTATGTGATTTATTGATACGTATGACATACAGTATACTGTATTGCATTTTTTTTTGCCTTGCTTATTTCATAGCCTGCACAGATGTATCTCCACTTTTCATTGTGAGCTGTAGTGATATTGGTATTTTTTTACCTGTATTTATTTTTATTTTTGTCTGGTCTCCTATAAAATCTCTACTCCAGGGTCACACCTGGAAAAGAGTGGTGAACCAGTGTGCATCTCCAGGTAATCACCTTTCAGATGAATGGAGGCTGGCCCACTGGCAGAGTGGTAGGATTTCCGTTTGCAATGCCAACAACCTGGGTTTGGATGCAAGCTTGTGGAGCTGGAGGGCTAACTGTGGGGAGGAGGACTGAGCATCCAATGGACTGCTGTCCTCCTTTAGGGGAGAGTGGGGTAGCACTTGGTGCTTGATTGACCCCTGGCAAAGGCTGGCATGTGACAGGGTTGTATTGGACCCTGTCCCAGTTGTTATGGAGAGTTTGAACACATGGATCTGTTCTGTTCTTTCCTTACTTGTCTGTCTGGTTATGCAACCAAATTTTCCTGTGATACCTAGGATTTGATCACCCCGACAGTCTCGCAATTCTCTGCCTGTCACTGTGTCTCAACCTTCACTTGCTGTTTCTGTTTTTTCCTCCCTTGCATATCTTCTGGTATAAAAATATATGCAAATCATTATGTGGAAATGTAACTGATATTGGGATCCCTTTGTTTAGAGTTTATATAGTGTTACTGTCGAAATGTATATAATTATAGTTTGAGATGGTTGCAAAAAGCTACTGGGAACTCAAGGGGTTAACCTGAAGTGCAAATTTTAAGCCTTTTGCAGAAGCAGTGGAAAAGGGGCCTCAGTTCTGGGACATTGTGTTCTAACTGCACATACCTGAAATTTTCAAGAACATTTTAGAAAAAAACAGGATGCTTGTTAAGAAGGGGGTTGCAAGGACATAAAAAACAAATCTACAATTTCTTGCAAGAGACACAGAGATTGAAGGAAATCTCAGATGCATCTTCTATTTATTCTGCCTTTGTAAATAGTTATACTGAACATTCTGTTTTATTTTATTGTTATTCATAATAAAACTCTTGTTGCAAATTTTACAACTGCTCCTTGTTTTTCGTGTGCTTCCTGACCTGTGTCTCAATGACAGGTAGTGTCAGCCTAAGTGGGATTTACACCGTACATACTCTAAGCCAGGAGTTTTGTGTGTGGGTACTGGACCTAGTACCAGGGAAACATAGAGAAAGGTGTGGATTCTGCAAAAGCAAGTCCAAGAGTGGTTAGCAGGAGAATGGCAGGGAAACTAGCAGAGATAGAGGTCCAGACTGAGACTGTACAGCCAGCACAAGTTATGGAAAAAGAACAGGCAGTGACAGAACCTGAAAGTCTGATAGACTTTTTCAAATGGTGGGCTATACAACAAAAAGAGATGGAGAAACAGAGGAGAGGAGAGAAGAGAAGCAGCAGATGAGAGAAGAGATGCAGCGAAAGAAGCAGTGATGGCTGGTTGCCTTGCAAGCTATTAAAGGCAGAGGATCTGGCACAGATCCAGATGAAAAACAAAACACAAGCAACTTAAAAGCCATTAAACTTACAAAGTTGTGTCCCTCGGATAATATCGAGTATACCTGACAACTTTTGAAAGAGTTGCCTCAGCCTGCCAATGGCCAAAGCAGCAACGGACAATCAATTGGTATCTTACCTGACAGGTAAAGCCCAACTTGCCTACAGCAATATGGACACTGCACAGTCAGAAAACTATGACCTGGTGAAAAGCAAAATCCTGAAAAGATTCAACATCTCAGGAGAGACCTACAGGCAGAGATTTCGATCTCTGAAGTACAACTTAGTCAACAAACCTCAAGAAGCCTTCACCTGACTCAGAAAACTCCTGATAAAATGTCTCCAACCAGACAGCAAAACAGTCACACAGATCATTGACACATTTGCAATAGAGTAATTCATCAACATCCTGCCTACAGATGTGCAGCTTTGGGTGAAAGAAACCAACCAGAAAGTGGGGAAAAGGCTGATTCTTTGGCTGAAGACTACCAAATGGCCAGACAGATGCCACAGCAGTGAAGTAACAGCCAAGCACCGGTAAGACACTCTTTTTCCCATTTAAACTTAAAGACTGATAAGAACTCTGGTGGGGATAACAAATCTGTACCCAAAGACATTATTTGCTATAACCGTAATAAGCCAGGTCATATTGCAAGAAACTGCTGTAAGAAGAGTGACACTGGAGCAGATTTGACCTTGGCAAATTGGGGCAAGTACTTAACAGATGTGAAGGTGGGGGATAAGACTGTAAAGGGACTCATTGATTCAGAAAGCAGACAGACCCTAGTGCATGTTGAAGTGCTGGGAAAACACTGTGCAAAAGGACCAGATACTGATGTCACTTGCATTCACAGGGACATTCAATACTATCCCACCACCCAAGTGACACTGACCGTTAAGGGTGTGTCGCACCAAATGAAAGTGGGCGTAGTACCAAAGTTACCTGTATCCATGATTATTGGAAATGGCTGTCCAGGATTTACTGAGTTAATCTCAGAGGACCTGAACTCTGCAGTTTCAGCAGCAGTGGTAACAAGCTCAGGCAAAGAAAATCTCAAACAGTGGAGACACTTTTCCTTTCAGTGATTTTGATTTGGACTTGTTTGAGCACAGCTCCAAGGTCTGGAAATCCAGGAAAGAAAGACAATGCCTGAAGAAACTGTGGCAACAAATGACTGATGGACATAAGGTGTTATATGAAAGTGCTGAAACTAAACTGATCACTGATTGTGATTTTCTTTCAGAACAAGCTAATGATGTTTCTCTCCAGTGTTATTTTAAGCAGCTGGTGGTGAAACCAAAACAGGGTGGACCAATGTTTAAAAAAATGTAATGGGTTACTGTACAGAGTTTGGGTTAAACCTCAGACACAGGAACACACAGAACAATTGGTTATACCACAGAAGTACAGAACAGAGTTGTTACAGATCGCACATGGTAGTCCTATGGTTGGTCACTAAGGGAGGGATCACACCCTTGACAGATTGCTATATATGTTTTACTGACCTGGAATTCATGAAGATGTTGCTACCTATTGTAATTCCTGTGCTGAGTGTCAAAAAGTAGCTCTAGTCATTAGATCAGACAAGGTGCCCCTGGTGCCCCTACCCTTAATAGATGTGCCTTTTGAGAGAATTGCAATGGTTGTGGTTGGTCCTTTAGACAAAAGTAAAAAGGGTAATAGATTTATCCTGCTAGGACGTGACTATGCAACTTGATACACAGAAGCAGTTCCAATGCATACTGTCACAGCTTCAAAAGTGGCAGCAGAGCTTGCAAACATTTTCAGCTGAGTTGGTATACCTAAAGAAATGATTACTGATCAGGGTAGTAATTTTGGTGCTGCATTATTTAAGGAGCTGTACAGCCTGCTAGATATCACTGCCATAAGAACCTCCCTCTATCACACTCAGACAGATGGTCTTGTTGAACATTTTAACCAAACCCTATAACGCATGTTAAAAAGGTTTGTAAAAGGGGAAGGGAAAGATTGGGACCAATACTTGCTTTACCTACTTTTTGCTTACAGAGAAGTGCCACAGGCATCAACAGGGTTTGCACTATTTGAAATGCTGTATGGTAGGCAGCCAAGAGGGCCACTGGATGTGATAAAAGAAACATTGGAAGATAACCCCACTCAGAAACAATCTATATCATCTTTTATGTGTGCCCTAAGAAAGAAGCTGGCAAAATATGTTGAAATTGCCCATAGTAATCAGGAAGAGGCCCAAAACCAGCAGAAGGTATATTATGACCATGGGGTAAAAGAAAAAGTTTTTGAGCCAGATGAAAAGGTTTTGCTACTGTTACCCACAACAGAAAATACACTTTTAGTGAAGTGGCAAGGGCCTTATAGAGTGCTTAGACATACTGGCACTGTTAATTACGAGATTGAGACCCCTGACAGGAAAAATCCTACAAAGATATACCATGCTAACCTCCTCAAGAAATGGATTGAAAAAACACCAAAAGTTGTTATGCTAGTTTTACCAGAAACTGATAAAGAAAATGTTGATGTAGCTTGTGATAGACTGGAACAAACTGTAACTGTTGATGCTGTAAAGATGAAATGTTTCCTCAACCTCAGAACAAACTGCAGAAAAGTGTAATGTGCTAAAGACATTTAACAGTATTTTTACCACAGTACCAGGCTGAGCAAAAAGGGTTGAGCATGTAATAGTGCCAAGGAATACTCGCCCTATTAGGTAAAATACACAAGTAAGGTAAGGTAAAGGTAAGGTAACATTTATTTATATAAGGCGCCCTTCCTGAGCTCAGGGCGCCTTTACAATAGAATACAATGACAATTTAAAATCAATAAAACTGATAACAATTAACAACAATCACTCAATAAAACCCTGAAAATGCCTGGTTAATAAATCCTTCCATGTTCAGGCTATCTTGTATCTGATGAGGTAGAGAATTCCACAGGGTAGGTGCTACAAAGGCAAAAGATCTTCCTCCAGATGTTTTCAGGGATACCCTGGGAATCTCTTGCAATCCCTCGCCAAAGGATTGGAATGAGTGGAAGGGGCAGTAGGAAGACAGGAGTTCTTTCAGGTAGTGAGGTCCCAACTTGTGTAGGGCCTTATTGGTCAGCAGCGTGACCATGAAGGTGATCCGCCACTGTGCAGACAGCCAGTGCAGTTCATACAGCACAGGTGTTATATAACTGGATCTAGGGGTTCCAGTCAACAACCTGGCTGTCACGTTCTGCACTAGCTGCAAGCGGCAGATATCCACCCCCGGTAGCCCTAGATAGAGGGCATTGCAGTAATCAAAACAACTGGTGGCAAAGGCATGGACCAAGGTAAGAAGATCTTCGGGTGGGACCAGGTGTTTCACCCGGGCTATATTCCTAAGTTGGTAAAAAGAAGATTTGACTGCAGCCGACACCTGCGCCCTCAGGGTCAAGCCCTCATCATATACCACACCCAGGTTACACACCTGGCCCAAGGCTATAAGTGGGGTCCCTTCAAGGTATAAACCTGAGGGTTTCCCCGCCCATGCCCCTATTGTCCTAAAACCAGGCTCCACCACCAATACCTCTGTTTTTCTCAAATTCAACCTAAGCCAACTGGTACTCATCCAGTTCTGTATCTCCAGCAGGCAGTTGTTAAACACTGTGATTGAATCAGACTCCTGCCCGGGCACAAAAGACATGTAGAGCTGAGAGTCATCAGAATAGCAATGAAAACTTAGCCCATACCATCTTATGATGTCCCCTAATGGAAGCATATACACTGCAAATAACATGGAGGACAGCACCGAACCCTGTGGAACCCTGCAGAGCAGCCAGTGAGGAGCTGAGGAATGGATCCCCAACACCACTCTCTGAGATCTGCCCTCAAGGAAAGATTGAAACCAACTGAGGACTGCCCCCCTCAGTCCACAGAAAAACCACAGGTGCTCAAGCATCAATTCATGATCCACGGTGTCAAATGCTGCTGAGAGATCAAGGATAACCAAGATGGAACGGGATCTCTGATCTCTCGCCATCAGGAGATCATTTAGTACCTGCACCAGGGCCATCTCGGTGCTATGCCGTTTCCTGAAGCCACACTGGAGAGGGTCATAGATACTGTGGCTGGTTAAATGATCCTCCAGCTGCAAAACAACCACCTTCTCGAAAACTTTCCCTACAAAGGGCAAGTTAGAGACTGGTCTGTTTTTAGCTGGGCAGTCAAGATCAAGGAAGGGCCTTTTCAAAAGGGGGTGTACTACTGCCTCCTTTAAGGGATCTGGAAAGATCCCTCTCTCCAATGAAACCACCACTATCCCAGCAAGGACCGGGTCAATGGCCTCTACACACCCCACTAGTAGGCGTGCAGGGCCTGGATCCAAACTACAGTAGGCTGACCGCAAAGTCTGGACAGTCCTCACTATATCCATGACTGCTGGTTGGCTAAAGGTGAACCAATCAACTGGGAATTAGTACCACCTGATTGATTAGTGCAAGGTCCAATGGGAAGGCACTGGCTGATCTCATCCCTGATGGTGGTCACCTTATCACGGAAAACTGCGCAAACTCCTCACACTGTCCTTGTGACAAAGCCCAACCGGCATGGAGACAGGCTGGATTGCACAGTCTGGCCACACTCCGGAAGACCTAGGCTGGCCTATTCTTCACTGTAGCAATTTCCCTGGACAGGAACTCTGCCTTCTTATGGGAAATTGCTGACCTAAGCAGGACACTGGAGCACTAACACATCCTAGAAAATGCGAACACTTCCAATAGCGGGAGAGGAACACTGCATAAATACAAGAAGTGATAACTTTATTGAACAGGTGTTCCTGAGATGTGGCTTAAAGTGTCATGTAGTATGATTTAGCTGAATAAGTATCCTGTGGTGGGAGTCGAACAGTGAATGTAACAGTAAAGCAGAAAATTATGGGAAAAACAATACGATATGAATAAAGTACCAGTCTTGTCCTGAGGAAGGGTTTACCCGAAATGTTGATGATATTACTGACTGGGAATGATGATGTTAAAACAATTTTTATGAAAATAAATTTGTTGTGGATATATTTTCAGGGTGAGTGGGACATAGTAAACCAGTTCCATTTGTGTTTAACATCAGCTTTACCGGTTTTTTTGTCCTCTCCCCAATAAACTAATAACATGAATTATATTTATGACTTTATTTTGAGGTACTGGCTGAACTGGAAAAGTCTTTCTTAGTGATCCAACAATCTAAGCTTATCCACCTCCAGATGAGTTTTCCACCAGTGTCTTTCCAATCTTCGCCCTTATCTCTTCAGCTCACGGATCTTCCCATTAAACCAGGGGCCCCCAGGCAAAGAGTAAGAAGGTGAACACGAGTTAGAGCAATGACATCCAAGGCCCCCACAGCAGCCCTATTATAGGCCAACACTAGGGGCCCTGGGTCAGTGCTATCCATTGGAAATCCCGAGAAGTCTAGCTCCATCATTAGGCCCTCTGAGGTAACTCCTCTCAAAGGACAGAACTGGAATAACTCCTTAGGGACAGGCCTACTTCAGGGGACTGTGAAACTGAATCTCAGGGCGTGGTGGTCAGACCAACTGATAGGCTCCACCTCCACATTGGAGAGCTCCATCCCCAGATGGAACACCAAGTCCAATGTGTGCCCCCCCATGGGTCACAGAGGTAATAACCCGTGTCAGGACCAATGAATCCATCAACTGGAGGAAGTTTTGTCCAAATAGCAAGAGTTCATCGTCAACCGAGGCATTGAAGTCCCCCAGAATTAACCATCTGGGGGACTCCAATACCATATCAGTGATGAAATCTGCAAACTTCTTCAGGAACTCCTTCCCATCACCTGGTGGACGGTAGATGAGAAGGGTCCTGTTGCCTGCACCTGCACCCACTATATACTCAAAGGAGTTGGTGTCTCCAACTGGCACCTCCCTGAGATCCTGTTCCTGTCTAAAACAGACAGCAACCCCCCACCCCTACGGTCCACTCTAGGGTGGTGAATCACTGAGATCCCAGCTGGAACTGCAGACTCCAAAATAGGGCCCACACTTCCATCCAACCAGGTCTTGGTGATGCAAGCCAGGTCAACAGAATCAACAAGATCCGCAAACACTGCGGTCTTATTCCTAATTGACCTGGTATTGCTTAACATTGCCCAAAAGGGACGGGTATCCAAGGATGGTCCCACTTCCTGCCTGACCAAGTCAGAGCCCTTGGGTATGGGCACAAGGCAAGGATAACCTCAGTCCTGTGCCCATTTTGCCCCAGGGCATCTCCTGGTTCTCACTGACTCTATCCGCCCACTCCTTTCCCATCCCCCAAGAGTTCCAGGATCTCCGACTCCTTCCACCCTCTCGTCTCAAGATGCCGAAAGCTTGACATCTATTATAAACTTCCACAGGGAGCGGAGGATGTTCAAAAGGACAAAGATTATTTAGTCTTGAGGAGGAGTACTGCCTGACCATGTCCCTAATACCCCAGCCACTCACCCAATACCCTTCCTCCCCCCTTTACTAAACTTTCCAACAATTTATCCCTTTACTTAAAAACATATAATAACCTTTATCAAATCAAGAAACTTTATAAATGTCCATAAAGTTCCTTCTAGTCTCTGGTTAGTGGCTTTGATTTTATTTTCTTACCCCCAACCCTACAGTGCTCTCACCACTGTAGAAAAAGGGTCTTTTAAGGACTTTCAAGCCACCTCTCACGTAGCTAGATATTAATCTTAGATAGTCCTCCAAGTCCAGTAATCAGTCCATTAGGTAAATCTATCACCCATTTCCTCATAAAATTCCAGTTTATTTTTCCCCCCAACTATAGTAAACTGGGTAGGTCCCGGATAAGCCTTACTCCCCACCACCAATCACAGATTCCAGTCACAAAAATGAAAAATTCTTTTTTTAAACTGTAAATTAAACCAACATATGCACAGCAAATTCTTGAATGCACCTCCTCACACTGAGGTGCGAATAACTGATGAATCCAGAAACAGATGTTTTCAGACCCCACAGGCCCTCTCACTCCTTGGGGATCCAACACAAATAAAGGCACTCTCACTGCCAAGTCAGAAGCTACAATGTAAATTAGAAAGTAATAAAATTCAAAGTCTGACCGTATATAGGTGGAGTTATTGCTCAAATTCCTTTCTTCAGGCTTGATTTAGCACCAAAACAGAGTCCTGAAAAGCCCATTCAAGGGACTACAGCCGAATATGCTTGCAGCCACCACCACGGCTCTCTGTTGGTGCTAACCCCCCGGTCGGCCCCCTAGAGGGCCTATGGAACTGTCAGCTCACCTGGCTGGCTACCCTGCTGGAATCACAGCTCAGCCCCCCAAGCAACCACAAGCCTCGGTGGCAAATTACCCCACAGGGCTGGGTCCACCACTGCACCAAATCAGCCCAGCCTCCAGTATCCACTCAAAGTACCAGCTAAGGATTATCCAGGTAACAGCCCAATCCACAACGAATAAAACCCAGGCAAATCCTCACAAGTATTGATCCAAAATTGCTAATCTTTTTTTCCTCCCACAGTCCATCTCCTCTTCTTGGACTTTTCACCACACAGCTTCCAATCCCTAACTACATCAATCACAGCCAAACACGGACAGAAAAAGAGATAGCAAGTCAAATTGGATCCAACTTATGAAGCGTGCCCAAGGTCTACAAATCTGTTTTTAATCCTTGAATTCTTACTCATTCAGGGCAACTTAAAAAGTGCCCAAAGTTTATAAATCCATTTTTAACCCATTTGTTAATCCTTAGATTCTTTCTCAGACAGGGTGATCTCGGGGCCAAACAAACAGCCCCAATCCACACTGTGTGGTTATTTAAATGCCCCAGTATGGCTCTAAAAACTAATTCACTCACTTACTGCCCTAAATAACTAAACAGAGAAAACCAAACCAAAATAAGTGAGGAGAACAAACAAAATTAAACAGAATTAGTGAAAAATAGTAAAAAATTAGTCTGACTACAGGGAGCAACTTGCAGCATGCCCAGCGCATTGCACACCACCTACATACAGGTCACCAGAGCGGTTAAGAGCTGATCTGGTTAAGAAAATACAAAAAATGAAAGAATTTGGTATCATAGAAGAGTCGAGGAGTGCTTGGTCATCTCCAATGGTAATTGTAAACAAAAAAGAAGGGGATGTTAGAATCTGCCTTGATCACAGGAAACTTAATCAAGTGTCAGAATTTGACAGTTATCCTATGCCCAGAATAGATGATTTGGTGGACAGACTGGGTAGTGCAAAGTATATCAGTACTCTCGATTTCACCAAGGGTTACTGGCAAATCCCTTTAGCTAAAGAATCCAGAGACAAAACTGCATTTGCCACTCCGGTTGGATTCTATCAGTTCACCACCATGTCATTTGGTTTACATGGTGTGCCAGCTACATTCCAGTGGTACATGAATGTAATTTTATCACCTCACACTGGTTATTATGCTGCATACCTGGATGATGTCATGGTGTACAGTCCAGACTGGAAAAGCCACCTGGAACTCTTACGAGCAGTTATCCAAGCTATCAAAAATGCAGGTCTGACTATTAATCCTACCAAGTGTGCATTTGGAATGCAGGAAACCAGATATCTGGGCTATGTTTTGAGAAATGGAGAAGTTAAGCCAGAAATTTCTAAAATAGAAGCTGTAGCTAACAGCTCTGTCCCTAAAACAAAGAAACAGGTATTTTTTTGGGCTGGCTGGTTATTGGAAATTTGTTCCCAACTTTGTTGAGTTAGCTACTCCCCTCACTGAACTCACAAAAAAACGGTACCCAAGTAATGTGAAATGGATCCCAGAGTGTGATGAAGCTTTTCAAGCCATTAAGGCTGCATTATGGTCAGCCCCTGTTTTAAGAAACCCAGACTTTGAGAAACCATTTTTGTTACAAACAGATGCATCAGAGGTAGGCATAGGTGTAGTCCTGAGTCAAAATATAGATGGGGCAGAACATCCTGTTCTGTACATAAGTAGGAAGTTGCATTACAGAGAGAAAAGGTACTCTGCCATTGAAAAGGAATGTTTAGCAGCAAAGTGGGCTATGGAGTCCCTTAAGTTTTATTTGCTAGGAACTGACTTTGTACTTGTAACTGATCACAATCCTTTCTGTTGGGTTAACCAAATGAAAGATAAAAATTCCAGAATCACAAGGTGGTACCTGGTACTACAGCCATTTAAATTCAAGGTGATACACAAATCTGGTAAAGAGAATAGCAATGCTGATTTTCTGTCAAGATATGGATCAGGAGTTGAGGGATCTGAAGGTTGAAAAACAAATGTATGAGTTTAAACTTTCCTGTTTGCTGTACTGTTATAGAAAAAAGGATACTGCACATATGCTTAATTTCTGAAAGTTAGAAGCTAAAATTGTTAGAGAGTTAATAGAAAGTTTTGGGAACCTGTTTGATAAAACAGGTTACCTCTTAAGAGGGGGTGTATGTGATAGGGTTGTATAGGATCCTGGCCCAGTTGTTATGAAGAGTTTGAATGCAGGGATCTGTTCTGTTCTTTCCTTTTCTGTCTCTGGTCTGTCTGGTTGCGCAACCAAATTTTCATGTGAAACCTAGGATCTGATCACCCAAGATTCTCACAATTTTCTGCCTGTCACTGTCTCTCAACCTTCACTTGCTGTTTCTGTCTTTACCTCCCTTGCATATCTGCTGGTATAAAAATACATGCAAATCATTATGTGGAACTGTAACTGATATTGGGATTTCTTTGTAAGCTATTAGGAATTCAAGGGGTTAACCTGAAATGCAATTTTTAAGCCTTTTGCAAAAGCTGTGAAAAAGGGGCCTCAGTTCTGGGAGATTGTGTTCTAGCTACACATGCCTAAAATTTACAAGAACATTTTAGAAAAAAAACAGGATGCTTGTTAAGAAGGGGGGTTGCAAGAACTTATAAAAAACAAAGCTGCAATTTCTTGCAAGAAACACAGAGATTGAAGGAAAACTCAGATGCATCTTCTGTTTATTCTGCCTTTTTAAATAGTTATACTGAACGATTTTTATTTTATTGTTATTCATAATAAAACTCTTGTTGCAAATTTTACAACTGCTCCTGGTTTTTCCTATGCGTCCTGACCTATGCCTCAATGACACATGGGTGTTGCAGCCAAGGTTTGCAGGGTCTTGGGAGGTGTGCCAGATGTCAGTGCATGTGCAACTCTACAGCACTGCACACCAGACCTCCTGACAAACTAGGGGTAAATCGTATGGCTGAGGCATGGAGGACATCCACAATCCCCCACAGAGCCCCATGCTGCTGGCCGAGGCATTCTGCCACCAGATCACGACGTGGCATTGTTTGAGGAATAATGGATGGGGCTCTATGACAATCCAGGGTGCAGGTATGTCCTGGGGGATGGGGTGAGATGGCATGAATGGTGAACCGATAGTAGAGCTAGAAAGGAAAAAAACCTTTCAGATGAATGGATACATATATATACATACATACATACACACATAAATAAATAAATACAATAAGTAAATAAATGAATAAATATGGTAAGTAAATAAATATTGTGTTCCTGTTACCAGCAGTGTTTCAGTTATTGTTTTTTCCCCTGTTCCTTTCCCAATAAATCTGTTACCCCTGTGGTTTGATGGTTTAAGTTATTTACAGTACTGTGTACTGTGACTGTTGTCATACCAGAATGCTATTTATATCCTGGAGGGACAGCACCTTTGTTCTTCACTATGCAGAAAGGAGCACTTTGGATCATGGCAGTGCACTAGGAGAGAACCACAGATAGCAGACTTGGGGCCATCTGCCCAATAGTAAACACTGCTAAACCCAATAACATCTTTAAGCTTGGCTTAGACACATCCTGTGGCTAGAGGTTACATCTAATACCTTGACAGCTTCCTAGTTTATTGCCATCTGTATGAATGCTGTAGTAATGAATGTTTCCCATTAAAGGAGAAGTACTGGGTCACTAAAAGCAGCAACTGCTGCATAGTTTGAAGCTTCAATACCATTATCATCTGTGCAAACTGAATCTTCTCATCAAAGTTTTTTAAATGGATCACTCATAAAAGCAACAGCTACATCCCCTGAGATTGAGCTGAATGAGAACACTTGATGAACAACTGCCCCTTCAGAAACAATGACCTATATATGTAGATTTAACATTCTCTGTATCTCCCATGCCCTGCTGTATTTGCCAAGACTAAACCTAAATGCCATGTCAATTATGAACATTAACATTGCCTTGAAGCACAGTCTTGGCAAATACTGCAGGGCAATGGAGATTTGGAGAATGCTGTATCTCCATACACAGGGTGTTGTTTTTGAAGGGGCAATTAAGCATCATCACCATCATGGGGTGTTAGCACAATCATTCAGTGTAATCTCTTTTTTGGGGCGGGTACAGGCTTAGCATGAAATGCCTGCCTGTCTGCTGCTTATGTAGCTGCATTTTTATGATGACTTTTAAAAACTATTATGAGAAGATTCAGTCTGCACTGGTGACTGGCACTGGAGTTTCGATCTATACAGCAGTTGCTGCTTGTGGTGAACCAATATTTCTCCTTTGACAGAGAACTGCATTGAGCCTACAAGTCATTTTAACATAGAATGTGTTTCTTTATAGACTGGTTTCCATTCTGTTACTGTTCCAACTTTACTGCCCCTTTAATAAATTCCATGAGTGCACCTGGTCATACACAGCAGGTAAAGATCATTTTAGATCTGTAGGGATGTACTGTATTTTATGTCCTTGTCAAATGCTTCTTTTGTTGTCACAATGCATCCATGTTTTTTTTTATAGGACTGTGTGGTTGGAAGGGACATGAGCTACATCATGCAGTTCAGAAATCATACTTCCTACCAGTGCTTAAGTCAGAAACAATCTCTGAGTTTGCTTAAAAGACAAATGAAGATAGAACAGCACCAGAACTGGGATCGGTATTTTAAAAACATCTTCTACAGGGCCAAATGACTCACAGGTTCAGTGTAGTTCTCTTATAAACACATTTACTTTGAGGAAAATTACCTGAGGTTAAGTGGTAGATCTAACAGGCACATTACATGTGCATGCATACTACCGTTCTGGGCACCAGGATCAAGAGCTCTGCATGAGATTTCACAGTTTACTGCGTGAATAATTGGAGTAATTGCCATTGGATTACACTGAGTTCCTGCCCTGCAAGATACTGTACTACAGTTAAAAAGAGGAAACTGGAAAAATCACCAGTTTCAGTCCTTTCATTAAGCCCCCAGCAGCAGCTTACCTCTCAAAGACTTCAAAAGTCCACTTTTCTGAATTTATGACAGCTCCTCTTTCTAAGGGGAAGTGATCTAATTTGCAAATTGTAGTGAGAAAGACGGAAATACTATGACCCACTGGGATCTGAACCCAAGCCCCCAGAATACTGTTCTAGTGCTCTAGCTACTGATTTACCTGGTTGGACCTGGGGTTTCTGGACATACTTCCTTTCTCTGGCATTGCATACCCTGCAACTAGATGTAATAAAGGTGTCAATATAGATTTTTTTTTTATTGATGCAGTATCAGCCAACCTCCCAATCTCTTTCCTGGTCCCAAGTCTCACACGCTCTGTTGACAGCAGTGGGCTCTGGTTTTTAAATCATATTTTATATATTTTAGAGAGCCACTTGATAGTTGAGTGGTGGCTTTGATTAGACTCCATGGCCCTCTAAAATATAAAAAACATGATTTCAAAACAGTCACCCATTGCTATTAATAGAGCACATTACTGCCCTCTCCAAGCTAATACATCACAAAATGTGAGAGCATGAGCACGGTGCCTGCTAAAATCTGGACAAAGAAGGGGAAGAGATCAGCTGTTTATCCAAAAAAGGTTAGCACAAATGGAGAAAGGGGGGTCAGTACACTAAAATGGGTCAGCTAGACCCAAGCACTAAACTCTCTCCACCAAAAACAGTTAGTGCACTCAGAGGTCTTTATATCTATATGAAAGTATGTTATATACATATTCTAGTTCCCAATTAGAAAGTAGAGCCCCTGATCAAGCTACTATAGCAAAGCATCGGGGCAGGGTCCAATCGACAGCACAAGGTGGAAGGTCATTTTTTTTATATCTTGTTCAAACACATTGTCACTATGTCATGATCTGCTGTAAGTTGCTGCTGCAGTTCTTTCTGCTAGTTGCACAATAATGAAGAGAATATTTTTGCAAGACTAGTGTTGTGCTGAGATTTTGGTCTAGGATATGTATGTATACTGTATCCCTATATAGAGTCAAAGAACTCTGAGTACACAAGAACGCTAATTATTTCCGTAAGAGTAAGAGAATGGATTGAGTGGCTTGCTCCGATGAGTGAGGAATTATGATCCCTACCCCTTAGAAACAGAAGCAGTAATACATTCAGGAAAGTGTACTTTTGAATCCTTAAGAGGTAAGCTGCTACGGGAAGGGGTGGGGTCTGAGAAAATAGTTGAAAATTAGCACAATTGGTGCTGTTTAAAACTGAGAGGAGAAGAAACCTTTTCACACTCAGGAGTCAGGGTGGTGAGCCTGAGGAACAGACTATTAGAAGAATCAGTGACTAGTTCAACAAAAGCTGCTTTCAAATCAAACCTAGATGTACACATCTTGACCAAAGGGTATCTGGAACATTACCAGTTAACACTGGGGGAGCAGTTAACGTGGCTACATCTGCTTTCAGAAATCTTAGTATGAACCTTGTTATGAACAGCAAAACTATGATAAGAGCTCTTCCTGTACAGTATATGCACATTCACTGGTGTGTGCACAACCAGTAGAACCAGAATAGTGTTTGCTTAATGAATTATAACCACGTAGGTGACTATACATCACTTTTAGTGGATCACTGCTGATCACAGTTTGTTTAAATAGATCTCAATGCACCAGAAATCCTTTTGCAAATGAAACAATGTGCAAGTTAAACACTGAAAAAGTGCAGATGAGCTATGTGAAACCTTTTTGTGATATTAGATCCCCAGTGGCCTACCAAAGTGTAGCTCGTTATTCAAGTTGTTGGTTATGGCACTAGCAAAATGTTACTGAAGTCCATGCCACTGGGGTAGTGTGGCCCACTATGCACTTATAAAATAAATCAAACCATCCAGAGGGATTATGCTTCAAAAACCTCACTAGAAACTGTACTGCACATGGAGACCAAACACCCACTTGCTGGTTAGTATATAAGAATCCATTTTTATTATGAACTGGGTGAAATAAATCGAGGAAGCTGATTGAGTGAGAGGTATCTGGAGCCATGATTGTATCTCACAATATAATCAAGGCTTCAAAAAACCTTTGACCACCAGCCTCATCACTTGCAATGAATTCCTCAGACTGCAATGTTCCCTACATCCCTCAATCTGCTGCAAAAGAACTGTGCACCCTGCATTATTTCCTCCTGACATACCTCTTTTCTACCACTGGCAATCACCACACAAAACAATCCATGATTAAAAAAAAAATCAGCAAAGGGCAAGTAAACGATTTACATCAGAGCCTTGGCGGCAACTGTTACATCCATCTGGATCTGGGACAGATCTCGATTCGTGCCACCAAAGCGCTAAACCCATGCCACCACACTGACAAAAAAAATGTTGCCAACAGCTTCCAAGTACCCCTGCTTTAAAATGGGAATGGAGTGCTAAACCACCAGCACACAAAACCTTATTAGCGGCAGGATGGCAAGCACTTCTGCCTCTTGGACTGCACAGACTCATGGAAATATATTCCCAACCGCATCATTCCACTACTCACTGCTGCCAACAGTGGCTTCAACACTTCATTAACTATCACAGCACTTATGTATTTGCACTCGCAGTGAGGCAACTTGAAAGCCACTGTTAGATCAGTTCCCCTTAAGCAATGTTCGCAGAATGGACTTACCGCAAATTGATGCTGTGATGCAAGACTTGCCATAAATTTGTAAAATTAACACTTGAACAACACCGGCAGCTGTTCCTGGCACAGGATCCCTAGATCAGATCCTTTCTACAAGCCAGGAACAGGAACACACTGCTTGCAGATACACTGCTATACAACAGTGTCACCTGCTGTTCACAGCAAAAAAAAACAAAAAAACCCTGGTTTTTAAATATATTATTACACATTAAAAGTACAATGCTTAAACATTTTCAAAAACATTTTTTAAAATGTTTTATAATAATATACATTTGAATCCAGTTCATAAGAGCAATAATACACTGTAAGGTGTTGGTATATCATGGGGTATTTTCACTTTGCAGGTGCATGAGGCACTCGGCCTGCAGTCTTGCACCTCACAATGCACCCAAGGAATGATGATATCCCATGACATGCCACACCCTGCCATGCATTATTGCTGAATTATGTAGCATGTCTACCAAAGAAATGCTGCATTTCGCAGTGCACTCACTACTTCTTCAGAATCTTTTGGTACCGCGCTATTGTTGTTTTTTCACATGAAGCTCAGATTCTCTAAGAGAAGTCTTCGACTTCTTTTTGATGCTTACTCTCTAGTTAGTTTCTTAATTTTGCATTGTAAGGACCTTTGGTGGATATGCTGTATAATAAAAATTGAATTAATATGTTAACCGGTGAGTGGATCTTTGGTCTCCATGTGTGCTACAATAGCTAAAAGTCAGACATTTCTTAAGTACAGAACATGACATAGATGAACACAGGAGGGGGAGCTTGGGGTACCCGTCCAACTTTAGAAAACATTTTAAAATATAAAAAACAAACAAAACAAAACAGTATAGTTGTTCCTTCAGGGTTCATCAGCTCTTACTGCTTCTTCCCTACATAATGTCATAATACTCTGCTTGTGATATCCCTGTTATTTTGATGGCAACAGACTGTGATGTCACAGCACAGCATTATAATTTCAAGTAGGGAATAAGTTATATAGGCAGACGAACTCTAAGAAAAGATCTTGATTTGTGAAAATGTCTTCAATAATAAGTAATGGAGAGGAGAAATCTATGGAAGATATATGAAACACAAGCTGAATTGTGTCTAAATATTATGTTTTTCAACATTTTTGCAATGGTGTCATCGACTCTGTAACGATAAAAGTGTTTGAGGCCTATAATGCTGCCTCTTCTTTAGGTCAAAAGAGAAAGCTTTCATGTGACCTAAGAAACAAATGGGATTTAGATTGTAAAAGGAATTGATAAAGTCGAACTGGAAGTGTTGTTCATCCTGGTGAACAATTTAAAAACTGGTGGACATCAACTGACAATTAGAAAGCAGAAAACATATGTGGAATGTAAATAGAACATAGACACAACTGTTTTACACAAAGAGTAATGAACAATTGAGATAGGCTGCCAGTGTAGGCCATTGAAGCAACAAGTACATTCAAGTTCAGGAGAGCCACATCGGGGCTGTATCTATTGAAGAAAAGGATGGAGGCAAGATATTGGGAGTGAACAGATGGGTAGCGTTGAAAATCAGCCTTTAAAGCATATGCCTGTTGGATCAAGCAGTTGTTTCCTGTTCCTGTCATTTCACATGTTCTTTTCTAATGCTGCAGCAGCGTACTTCAAATGGCACTGAGGGTGTAGCTTACAGAGAATTAGACAGAGTTTACCACGCTTTTCAAAAGATATCTTCCATCACAGGAAATACAAAGGGCTTTAGTCTGTTAGTTGAAACTTTATAATTGTACCTTTAGGTCATGCTTTTAAAGCTTCTTGTCAGCTGAGAGATTGTTTTAAAATTGATTCTCCCTGTTTTTGATTATAGTGACATATATTCTGATTCCAGGATGAATGTCGCAACTCGCAGGCATATGCCAGTTGTGACATTTGCCACTACGCCGGGGACCCTGCACTGTATTTTAAGAGAGGCAAGGTCCTGGTACCTATAACCTGCTACTTGCGGCAGGAGTCAATCAATCAATCAATCAATCAATCAATCAAAATCTTTATTTAATCAGGCGAACATCATTGAGCATAGCTCATTTACAAGATGGACCTGAGTGGTCAAGAAGTGCAAGTGTTATTACATTGACAAGGGTAGCATAAACAGTAATACAATGACAGGGGTAACATAAACAGTAATACAATGACATAAGTGCTAATATATAACAATATACATATGTACAAGGCACATTAAAACTTTTAATCTGTGAGACAGAAGGTAATGGGCACATCAGGAGTAATATGTAGATTATAGGACCTAGCAGGCATTTTGAGGGTGAATCTTGGGACTGGAAACAGGAGTTTTATCAGCATATAGGAACACGGGGTTTAGGCCTTGTGGAAGCAGTTGCAGAGTTCTGGGAATAGGGTGGTGAATAATCTTTTGAAGGATATTAAGGGTAGGAGGTTATTTATCATGGTTTTTGGAGTGAATTCCAAACAATTGCTAGTGAGTAGCTGATAGCAGCCCTCCCAAACTGGGTGCAGACATTGGGGACCTTAAGAATGATAATTTTGCTGATACTTAGGTTGTATGGCCTAGAAGTAATTTGAGTAAAACAGTCTGAGATATAGGTAGGTAGCTTGCCTGATAAGGCTTTGAATATCCAAATTGCAGCATTCCTATTTCTTCTGTGTTGTAATGATGTCCAGTTAACTGCCTTATAAAGGGAGCAATGATGGGTGCTGAAGGAAGGTCAGTAATGAATCTGATGGACCTGTGGTATAGGGTGTCCAGTTTATTTAAGAGGGAGTGAACAATGTCCGTACAGAAAGTCAGCATAGTCAATGAGGGATAGGAATGAAGCCTGGATTAATCTTTTTGGAGTCTCTGTTGAGGTAGTGCTTTATTCTAAAAATAAACCAAGCCTTTGTCTCAGTTTCTTTAGTAGCTCCTCAATATGGACAGAATAGTCAAGCTTGTTATCAATCCAGACTCCAAGGTATTTGAAGTTATCAACGAATTCCAGCTTCTCTCCAAGTAAGGTGGTTAGTTGTAGGGTGGTGGATGGTGGGGTAGTGGCAGAGCAACTCTTTGAGGTAAAGAACATAGCTTTTGTTTTTTTGGCATTTAGAAGTAGATTTTTATCCAGTAGGTTGTGTTGTAGGATGGAAAATTCAGATTGTAGCAGTTCACAGGCTTTAGATAATGAAGGATTGCTAACATATAATACAGTATCATCAGCAAACAGATGGATGTTGGATTGAGTGAGGTTAGCATCAATATTATTAATATAGATGGCAAAGGATGGGGCCAAGAATAGAGCCTAGCAGTACACCTCTTAACAGTGGTTTTAAGGTGGATAGGTAGATTCCATTTTTACCAGTTGTGATCTATCTGATAGATAGCACTTGAACCAATTGAGTGAAGGGAATCCAACCCTAGTGAGCCAAGGAGGTGATTAATGATTCATGATCCACTGTGTCAAATGCTTTGCTCAAATCAGGAACACAGCACAGGTACTGTTCTTCTTATCCATAGCAATCTGCCAGTTGTTGGTTACTTTGGCTAGGGCCGAAATGGTGCTATGCCTTGATCTAAATCCTGATTGTGCTGTATTTAGAGGTTATTGTTATCCAGGTAGTCCCTTAATTGTGAGTTTACTAACTTTTCGAGCATCTTGGATAGAACTGATAGGATGGAAATGGGCCTGTAATTATTGAGGTCCATGGGATCACCAGATTTGAGTAAAGGAACTACTTGAGCTGTTTTCCAAGTGGAGGGAATGGATCCAGTGGTGAGGAAAGATTGAAGAGATAAGTGGGGGGGCAGATAAGACTTGAGATGCAATTTTGAGGAAGTAGGGGTCCAGGGAGTCTGTACCTGCACTTTTGAAGTATCTAAATTGGAGGAGATCTTCCACTTCTTTCAAGAATATTGGGTTGAAGGAGAAGGTTGATGTAGCCTTTGACCCACGGTGGATTGAAGGTTCAAGGAAGATCTCAGGAGATTTGCAGTGAAGAGTCAAATGCTAGTCCAGCTGTGGTGAAGTGGTCATTGAAGGTATTTAGGATTTCTTGTTTGTCCGTAATTTCTGTGTTATTTAGTAGCAGTTTGCAGGTTAAGGCAGGAGTAGATTTTGGCCCAAGATACCTTTATAGTTCCCCAGAGCCTGGTTGGGTTATTATAGGAGGCATCCAATTCAGCTCTATAATAGGCAGCTTTGGCAGATCTTATTTGTGTTGTACATGAGTTTCTTGCTTTTCTGAAATTTAGCCAGTCTCTAGAATCCTTAGTTTTCTTGCCTTTTTCCAGTTTGTCTCTGGCTAGCAAGGCTGTTTTAAGATCAGTGGTGAACCAGGGCAGGACCTTGCTTTAGTTCTGATATTGGTGAATGGTGCATGAATATTGAGAGCATTAGTGATAATGTCCTTTAGGATCTGGAGAGCTGTTTCCACTGAGGTTGTAAGGTAGAAATCTTGCCAATATATTGTGTTACTCAGGTCATGGAGGTAACCTGGTATGTTGAACTTCTTTTTGACCTTGAGGACAAATTCAGCAGGGTTGGGTGGTTTGAGTGAAGATCTTATGCCAGCTATGGGACAATGGTCACTTACATCATTTGGTAGTACTCCTGCATGCGTATATAAGTGAGGCTTGTTTACCAACATAATATCCAGGAGTGAGCTGTTGCTGGAATTTTTAGGTTAACCCTGGTTGGGTCTTTAATTAGCTGTGTAAAGCCATAGGTGTCACAAAAGGTTACCAATGGAGCAGATGCATTAGATAGCCAGTTTAAATTCAAATCACCAAGGATGATGGTATCTTCAGGGCCTAGATTGGTTATTGACCCCAGGTGAGATAGCAATTTGAGGCCTGCTGAGGAGACCTATAGCAGCCAATCAATTTAAATGAAGATAAGTTAGGAAGGGATATTTTGATTGACAAACATTCAAATTCCTTGGTTCAGATGTGTTGATGAGGCAGGTAGCAGAGATGGTGTCCTTAATGTATATGGACCCCACCACCCCTGGAAGAGGCGATCTGCTCTGAAGAGCTGATAGTTGGTAAGGTTTACAACACTGTCTTTGGTCGAAGGTCTGAGCCAAGATTCAGAGATGACAGAAAGTCAGGCAGGGTATGTGCCACCCAGGCCTGTATTCGGAGAATTTTTAAGAGGCTGCAGGCATTGAAGTGTAGGAAGCTTAGGCCATTTATAGAGGATAGATCAGCAGGGAAAATAAACTTTCAATGGGGCCAGGATTTATTTCAATGGTACCAAAACAGATCAGAAGGTAGAAGATTAATTTGAGGAGGGCACCAAGGGACAGGGATAGTGAGTGGTCAGAGCGTTTCCTCCTAATCCTGGGTGCCTGCTGTGAATGAGTGATGGTCCTGGTATATAGGTGCGAATTTTATCATAGCATAATAATTTAATGGACAGGCATAGTGGGTTAATAAAAGCCATGATACAAGTAAGGTGCCAGGGCTGTGCTGAATTGTTAGGGTGGCCTTATGTGGGATATCCAGAGGTTGCATTTAAATGTGGTTCGGGGTGAATAAGGAATCCGTGGTTGGCCATTGTGGATGGCAGAAGTGGGCAGGTCGTATTAACTGAGTTATTTATCTTGACACTGGGCATAACATTAATATCATAAGGGATTGGGTGAGATCACGGGGCTCAGGAGCAAAAGGAAGCAAAGTAGCATTGTGGAGGTTAGGTATGGGTTAAGGGAGGAAGGAAGGGATGTGGGCGTGGATTAAGAATGGCAGGAGAAAGTGTATAAAAGGAATCAACCAAGAGGGGAGGCGGGCAAAATTTGCGGCTTTGCCGTACCTTTCTGCCTGCTTCTCCGGCCTCCTGGAACCCTTGGTCGGCTGCACAGGTGCCGCCGACCCGCTGGCGGCTCGGAGCCCCTCCGCTCCCTGGACCTCGAGGGCTGCGCCTTCTACAAGGTGGAGGACAGAGGAGAAGGCAGTCAGCAAGGTACCTTTATTGCAGAAATCTGCAATAAGGTGCTAAACTTAAGATTTGCACAACAATAGACTGGGAGGGTATGGGGGTTAGGCCCTGCCGCCTAGCCCACACAGCATTTCAAAAGACTGTAACACTTATTTCAAAATACAGAAAACAGCCCATAAATCAGGCACAGAGTAAGAGAAAACAGCACTTTTATGAGGAATTCAAAATAATTTAAAGAAAGCAGAAATCCGGCCAGAATAGTGCAGCAAACCCCAGTTTAAGTCTATGGGGAAGGCGCAGCAATCGGAAGCAAGGCACAGACTGCGGTCGCTTTCCGATTGGTTTGCGGCTTTGCCCGTACCTTCTGCCTGCTTCTCCCGGCCTCCTGGAACCCTTGGTCGGCTGCACAGGCGCCGCCGACCCGCTGGCGGCTCGGAGCCCTCCGCTCCCTGGACCTCGAGGGCTGCGCCTTCTGCAAGGTGGAGGACAGAGGAGAAGGCAGTCAGCAAGGTACCTTTATTGCAGAAATCTGCGTGGAGGTGGAGGAGTAGGCTAATGCCATGGGCATGGCTTAATTGCCCTGCATGCTGCAAGTCGCAAGCCGCTGCAAACTGCCGCCCTGGAGCCCCCCACCCCGGAACACCACTGCAAGCACCAGGGGGCATGGGGGGGCTGGACAGGTGGCACAGGAGTCCAGGGGGACACAATAGACAATGGATCCCCGGGGGTCCCCGACATTCGAGGGAGCATGGACGTGTTCATGGGGGCATGGAGAGCACAGCAGGACCCTTGCTGTGGTGCTGCAGAATAGACATCCATCAGATGGCACTAACAGACGCCCCTTAGAGCATCTCTGAGATGTTCTAACTCCACTGCACCATTGTGGCTCCTGGAATAGCGTAAGTGTGTTACAGCAGCTGCCCTTTCACCCCTTAGAGCATCTCTGAGATGTTCTAACTCCGCAGCACCATTGCGGCTCCTGGAATAGCATAAGTGTGTTACAGCAGCTGCCCTTTTGGAATAGGGTGCAGTTGCTGCTGTAACCCACCCTTGTGCCATGTCATTGAGGGTTGCGGTATAGTGAGTTGCGTATCTCACATTTGGCATAACCCGCAGAGGGCATGACGCGAGGTGCCTTTCCGAATCGCAACTGGCATAATGCATGGCGCAGGTTGTGAGTTACACCATGGGGTTTGGTGTAACTCGACGTGCGCTAGTGTAAGCCATCCTGGAATCAGGCCCATAGTCTATAGTGGAGTTCCCAAGTCCTCCCTTTCCAGACTGGACTCCTCTTCTACTCTTTTTGTCATTTTGCTTTAGATTGTTCCCCTGGTACTAATCATTGCTTATTCTACTCTGCTGTTTCACTCCCTTCTTTTGATACTGGGCACTTTTCCCAGTGTGCTTCCTTTACAGTATATATAAATTCTGGTTTGGTTCCCCCTCCTATCTTACATCCCTCTTATCCTCTCACTTAGCTTCCTGCTATCCTCTCCGCAATAATACTTTCCATTCCCTCAATATTTATTCTCGAACATCTACTGTTGGTCAGTCTACTTTCTCATACCACTTTCTTAAGCTCTGGTCCTCCCTTCCCTTTTCAATTCACTCTGCCTCTTCTACTTTCTCCTTAAAGTCTCTCTTTCCTGACTATCCTTCTCCCTCCTGCAACTGTCCATGACTCTCTTCCTCCCCCACCTCCCACTAATTTTGCCCTGGCAATCTATTTCTTTCATGTTTTGCACTGGCAATCTGTTTCTTTCATTACCTGTTCATTGTTCTTTAAGAGTAGTTCCATCACCCAACTTATCTCAGTTTTTTTCCACGGTACATATCTGTTATGCTAATTTGTCTTCAATTTTTGATAATGTTCCTTGATATATTGTATTTGTTGTGTATGATTTTCCACATCCCCCTTACTCCCAGGACACATCTGGAAATGAGCTATTAGTAGCTCACTATGTCTTTCCTGATGAAAGTTTTAAAATAAACAAATAATTACATAAATAAAGACCCCAGGGCATGACAGGGACCATGGGAGTCAAGTTTTGTCTGCAGAAATGTACAAAAAGTTATTAAAATTCATTGATTTCACCTAGTTTCTCCTCAAACAAAGACCTATGTTTAAGCAATAAGGCATGTCATGGTGTGAATTGTCCTGGATTTATCACACTCTCAGGACATTTTGAGGCATGATGCCACAAGCTGCTGACTTCAACCCCTCTGTGTGCAGTAAACCCAGCCATCCCAAGACCTGGAATGCCTTATTGCTTATATAAAATAGGTTTATACTGAAATAATAATAAAAAAAAACACACTTTTTTAAACCACTGAAAAACTGTCTACATTTTTAAGTTATGATTAAATAATATTGCCACTTGCTGATGCCACCTTGGAACATTGTGCAGCATACTGTTGCTTGTTAGTTGCATGTATCTTACTGCCTTAATCATTAATGATTTGACACTTGAGATTTGTAATAAAAAAACAACTTTGTTAAAAATTACCAGTTTGTATTTCTGTTTTTTTTATGCTGTGGAGCAGCTTTTAATGAATGTATATGTAGGAACAAGTGGGCAGGCTTATAAACAATGTTATTTTCAGCTGGGAGAAGCTTTGTTCGTGATCTACAGATTTTGTTACCAAACAGCAGTTGTGACTGCAGAAATTATAGGTATATATTGAGTTTGCCGTGGTAAGTGAATTGGGAATGTGCCCATCCTCTCAGAAACAGTGTTTGTTTCCTGAAACAATTAAGAGTTTTGATAACTAAGAATCTGATGGTCATTTCCCTTGTCAAGTTTTCACTTCTTGTGTTGGGATGCAAATGGTTACATACTCACTTTATTTGTAGACAGCCATATAAGCAATGTGGCATTTGTAGCATGGGTTGTAGTGGACTTACCATTTGCCCAGGGCTGTGCGAGGCAAAAGGCTGTAGGCTAAGTGTCTTCAACCCCATGGCATGCAGTAAACCCAGCACAACCCAAGCCCTGAAGTGCTTTACTGATAATACAAAAAAGGGTTTCTATTCAAATGTAAATGAAAATCCTTGTGGTTAAATAGTTCCTGCACCTGTTGGTACTAGCAAGTGAAGTAATGTAATTTGCTGTTGTTTGCTGACTACATGCACTACCACATTAATTACTGACTTATTATCTTCCGATGCTTTCACAGGTGAAGCCCACAAAAGTGAGGAAGATTGGGTACTGCTGGGGGAGACTGAAGTGTTCATATCCCAATTCAGGTCATAAGATGAATGAAAATTAAGTTGATAAACTACATAGTTGCTAATTAAATAATGTGTAATAATACCAACATTTAGAGAAAGTTAAAACATTTTTATTAACTGCTATGTATTTTATGTATCGATACAAAAAATAGTATTGATGCAGACTGTCATTTTGGAAAAAATAGTACTGACACTATAGGCAGGATTTTCAAAGGCACAGATTGCCGCAATCCCCAGGTGCACTGATGATACTGTGCATGGGGCATGCAGCAATGTAACGGGAGTTTCTATGTGGCAATTTTAGGTAATATCCTATCCAAGGTAAGGTGTAAAAGTAATTTCTGACAGAGGGTGTAACTGGGAAAGGAGCACGTACAGGGAAGAGACAGTATGGGCAAGTTACATTTAGAAAACAGAAGGGAATGACCAATATTAGTAGATGTGGGAGTGATGCTGTGTATTGGCTGTGGAGTGGCAGTTTTCTTGGAGGCATTCTGGAGACTGAGGTGCTGCCCCATTAGTACACACCTCTTTGGGCTGACGATGGTGGTCACTAGTTTTGTGCTGACCTAGCTGGGACCCAGAGGACTCCTTGCTCCACCCAGGTGCCACCAAGTCTGCCGCCATTGACCCAGAGTTTACCTAGACAGGGAGGGCTGCTAGATCATGGTGTGCTCTAGGAAGTTGGGTGTGGTGGGTTGGGGGCACATTTCTCAGCCTGTGCCACTATTGAATTTCTTTGCCATTTTGATGGGAGAGGACTTTCATGAGGAGGCACCAATAATGGTGCCAAGGGAGGATGTGGGGTCCTCCAAATGAAAGGCCCCAAGGTAGGAGGTAGTGGAACACACCAGAGGAGAAAGCAGCTTGCGGTGGGGACTCAGTTATCAGGGGACTAGATCTGGGAGCAGGAAGAAGTGGAGAGAGAGAGAGGTTAGGTGCCTACCTGGTGTCTCAGCTCGGAGAGATGGACAGTGGATCCTAAGGATCGCTAGGGCCACAGGACAGGGTGGGGAGCTGGATGTCATTGTCCACCAGATAACAAATGACCTAATGAGGGATGGGAATGGTGTAGTACAGGGAGAAGGTTAGGTAATTGGGGAAGGGTTACTTTTGCTAAGGTATTACCTGACTATGGCCGTGGGGAGGATAGATTACTAAGCACCAGGAGTGTCAACATTTGGTTGAAAGAATGGTGTAGGGAGGAGGAGTTTGGATTCACTGGAGACTGGGGGCAAACCTGGAAGGATATGGGTTTGTAGAATGATGATAGCCTGCATCCATCTCGGAAGGGGACCGAAGTCCTCAGTGGAAGGTTTAGATGTTACTTTCATGAACATTTAAACTAGCCAAGGGGGGAGGCAGTAATACAAAGGGAGGGATAAACTGCCCCCCAAAGACTGAAGCAACAGGAAGAAAGGGCTTGAGTTGAGGAAATTCCCCCTGTGTGCAAATTAAAGGAAACAGAAGCATAGTTGGGGCAAGGAGTGGTCAAAAACAGAAAAGGTAGAGAGAGAGGTGTTGAGAAAGCAAGGCATGAAGCAGGTAGGTAGGGAGAGGAGAGAGGGAAGTTTCAAGTGGCAACATAGGCAGGAAGGAGTGAGGGGCATTGCAGGCAGAGTGGGAGCAAGGTATGGAGAGCCATGTGTGCCAACACAAGCTGTCTTGGAAATAAAATTCCAGACCTGGAGTCCATCAAGGTGGAGGCAGACCTGGATCTTGTGGCCATTACTGAGTTATGGGGCACAGGGAGCCTTAAGTAAGACATGGCTATTTCAGGCTACACTCAGTCCAGGAAGGATAGGGAGGGGAAGAAGGGTGGAAGGGTTTTGCTGTATGTGAAACAGGGTATCAGAGAGACAGAAATGCAAGGACACCTGGGGCAAAGGATGGGTTAGATGTTTTGGCTTCTCCCTGGAGATAGCAGCTGTAGCCACTATTCACACTGGGGTTTATATTCAGACCCCCAACAAAAGCTGAAGAATTGGATAAGGCACTGGGGGAAGCCATCAGCATGATGGCAAAAAGGATGAGATGCTGTTGGTGGGGGACTTCATTCTGCCACATGTAAATTGGAGCATCCCAGCTTGAACCTTGATTCCCTGCAGGGGGTATTTCTCAGGCAATTAGTCAGAGAGCCCACTCAAGATAGGGGAATACTGGACCTGCTTCTCATAAAGAGGTACAGTATTGTAGAACTCAAGGTGGAATGCCACCTAGGGAACAACGATCACCATATAATGTGGCTTAACATAAGGATGGAGGCAGAGACAGATCACATAAGGACAAAAGTCCTGGACTTTAGGAGGGCAGATTTTTTAAAAATGGGTGAATGCTTCAGAGATGACCCAGCTGGGGAGCATTTGGGGGGGAGGAACAGTGGGCCAAAATAAGGGATGGCATAGTGGAGGCAACAAACCTCTGCTTGAAATAAGTTGGCAAAAACAGGTGGAAAAAGAGACCACTATGGTTCTTGAGAGAAGTGGCTGGTGAGGTAAGGCCTAAAGGGGTGGTGTTCAGGAGGTACAAGGAGATGCAGAAGGAAGAGGGTAGGGAGGTGTACCAAGAGAGGCAGATGGAAGCAGAGAAGGCAGAGAGGGGCACAAATGGAGGAAAGGAGACCAAAGGGGTAACTGAAGGGACAAGACCTTTTTTGGATACTCAAGAAGAGAAAAACAAGGGAAGAGATTGTGAGGTTAAGAAGGGCAGTGGGGATGTACAGTGGAGGATCAGAAAACAGTAGCTATCCTGAACAGATACTTCTGCTCAGTCTTCACAGTGGAGGAAGAGGAGGACAGACCACATAGAAGCAGCAGGAACACTGGGGGGTTGGAGGTGGACTCAGCTCCATTCACAGAGGAAAGAGTTCTGAGAGGACTTGTGAATCTGAAAGGGATAAGATTATGGGGCCTGATGGGGTATACCCAAAGGGTGCTGAGGGAGTTCAAGGAGGTATTGGTTGAACCTCTGACAGCCCTATTCAACAACTCATTAAAACAGAAGTGGTTTCAGAGGTCTGGAGGAGGGCAGATTTAGTCCCATTACATAAAAGTGGATGTAGAGAGGAAGCTGGCAAGGATGGTCAGTCTAATGTCAGTGGTGGGGAAGTTAATTGAAGCACTATTAAAATTAAGTCTATTAGAGTATCTTGAAACCAACAGGTTATAAGACCTCAGGCAGCAGTGATTCACAGTGGAGGGGAGGTCAGATGAACCTGATCCATTTCTTCGAGTGAGTAACCAGGGAAACAGATCAGGGTGGGGCAGTGGACATGACCTACTGTACTTAGACTTCAGCAAGGTCTTCAGCACAGTACCACATAGAAGGCTAATAAAGAAACTGGACAGTGTGGGGGTGGGACCCATGGTGGTAAACTAGGTATGGAACTTGTTAATGAACAGGTGACAGATGGTGATGATAAATGGCACTCACACTAATAAGGGGAGAGTGACCAGTGGGGTGCCTCAGGGCTCATTACTGGGACCAGTCCTCTACAACGTCTTCATAAGTGACACTGCAGAAAATCTGGAAGGGAAGAAATGCCTCTTTGCAGATGACACCAAAATCTGCAATATGGTTGATATTCAGGAGACGATGGGGAAGAGAGAATGAGTAGAGACCTGAGAAAACTTGAGAAGTGGTCAGGAGTATGGCAGCTGGGTTTCATTGCAAAAAAGTGCAAAATCATGTATCTGGGGCTCAGAATCCCAGGGGCATTGTGTAAGTGGGGGAAGAGTTACTGACAGTCACTAAATTGGAAAAGACCTTGGGGTTATCATATCTGATACATAGAAACATAGAAGTTGTCAGCAGATAAGGACCACTTGGCACACCTAGTCTGCCCTAAATTCCCTACTTATAGTGCCACCAGAGACCCTACTTGCACTCCTGCTTACATCTCCCTCTTGCTTCTAAGACACCCCTGTGTCTATTCCAGCATTCTTAAATACTGTGACAATTCTAGCCCCCACCACTTCTGCTGGGAGGTTGTTTCAAGCATCTACTACACTCTCTGTGAAGAAGTACTTCCTCATGTTTCCTGTGAGCCTCCCCATTCCAGCTTCATATTGTGATCCCTTGTTCTTGAGCATCTTTTCTTTCGGAAAATGTTCCTTTCCTTTATCTTTTTAGCAGAGCCCTGCAGACCTCTTGCTGTGGAAAAAGCAGGCAGTGCAATCCTTGTGATTGAACAACTTGTTTGAGTTTCAACCCAGTTGCCTCCACAACCGTGAAGCACTCCGCTCGCTGTTGGCAATGGTAGTTGCATGGCACAATTTTTTTTGTCTGTGGGCAGTCATGGTGGAACACGGCACACTCTGCCATGTTCAAGATGGCCAACAAACTGTATTGCACATGCACGACCACTGGCGCATGCACAGTACTGTGTGGCCATCTTGGTCATGGTAGACTGTGCAGTATTCTGCCATGAACTCCGATTTCCTCTTTTTTTTTTAATTATTCACATCCTCCCACCTGATCCTCCTTCTCAGCACCCCGAAACATTACAATGACACTAGGGGGGCCCTGTCCCCCAGTGTTGCGATTGTGGCAAGAACCATTGATTTCCTGTTTTTATAATTAAGTATTGATATCCCCACCAAACCCTCCCTCTCAACACACCTCGAAACTTTACAATCACACTGGAGGTGCCCAATCCACTAGTGCCGATCATGGCCAGAAAATTACAATGACACGGGGTGCCCAATCTCCCAGTGTCATGATCGTGTTCAGGTGACTCTTTTTGTTTTTCTTCCTTCCTTCCTCCCACCAACCCTCCTCTCAGCACCCACCCCTCGAAACACAACAGTGCCACTGAGGGTGCCCAATCCTCCAGTGTCACAACTGGGAATCCTCCATTGTTTTTCTTTGATTTTTTAACTGGTAAAAAGAAAACCATCCACCAATGTCTTTTGCACCATTACTGACCCCTACTCAACCCTCTGACTCAGCACCCACCACCCCTGCACCCCCACAAGCCCTGACTTACCCATCAGGCATCCAACGCCATAATCCTCTCTGGACCACAGACACGTCTTCACTCTTCAAAGCCAGGCCGCAAACTGAAGAAACAGATATGCAGTTCAATGTATTTCAATGGGTTTTGAACTTAATGGCATAACTTGGGCAGTTTTGCATATTTTTTGGCCCACATTTTCAACATGCCTTCTTTGGGACCCCACCTCATGAGCAATTGAACTTTCACTAGGCAGATCTGTCCCAAAATATGATTGTGAAGTCCCTGTGCAAAATCACTTTTTGGGCTGGAGTTGAACATTTTCTCTGCCCTTGTTCATGAGGTGGGGCCATAACAAGGTTAAGTTGAAATTTGGTGTAAAAATATTGAAAAACAACAGAGTTATGAGCCTAACGTTGAACTTTGTGAACACAGGCTTGTAACTTTGGTAATTTTCAATATTTTCCCCCCAAATTCACAACATAGCATTATCTTTACAGCACCTCACGAGTATGACAGCTGTCTTTAAATTCTGACTAAAATGTTTTTTTTTTTTAACATCCCAACAGGTGATGTCGCAGTACCGGTGCAAAATCACTTTTTGGGCAGGAGCTGAAAATGTTCTCTGCCCTTACTCATGAGATGGGGCCATTAGAAAACTATGTTGAAAATTTGGCGTAAAAATATTAAAAAACAATGAAGTTATGAGATTATGTTGAATTTGCGAATGCAGACTCGTAACTTTGGGTAATTTTTAATATTTTTACCCCAGATTTACAACATAGACATATCTTTACAGCACCTCACGAATGTGACAGATGTCAGTTTTCAAATCCTGGCCAAAATGTATTTTTCATCCTAAAAGGTGATTTCGCGGCCCATGCACAAAATCACCTTTCAGGTAGGAGTTGAAACTTTCTCTGCCCTTGTTCATGAGGTGGGGGTAATAAGAAGGCTATGTGTAAACTTTGGCATAAAAACATTAAAAAAACAATAAAGTTAAGAGCCTACATTGAATTTTGTGAACACAGGCTTGAACTTTGGTAATTTTCAATATCGTTACCCCAAATTTACAACACAGCCATTTCTTTACAGCACCTAGTGAATGTGACAGCTGCCATTTTTCAACTCTGGCCACAAATGCATTTTTGCATCCTGAAATTAGTTTTGAAGTCGCTGCACAAAATCACCATTAGGCTAGGAGTTGAACATTTTCTCTGCTCTTCTTCATGAGGCAGGGTCTTAACAAGGCTATGTTGAAAATTTGGTGTAAAAATATTAAAAAATAAATGTTTCATATTTTTGCCCTAAATTCCTCACCTGCAGCCCTATCAGTTCTGGTCAGAGTTTGTTTATTCCTGTGAGGTATTTGAATGTTTCTATAATATCCCTCCATTCCCTCCTGTCTTCTAGGGAGTACATATAGTATTTAAATGCTTAAGCCTTTCTTCATAAGGCTTCTGATGATGGCCCTGCACCATTTTGGCTGCCCTCCTTTGCACTGCTTCCACCCTATGTATGTCCTTTAGGAGATGGGCCCTTCAGAACTGAACACAGTACTCGAGGTGTGGTCTCACCAGCGATCTATATAGGGGTATTATTACCTCCCTCTTTCTGCTGGTGATACCCCTTCCTATGCATCTGAGCATTCTGCTAGCCATTCCCGCTGCCTTGTCACACTATTTAGCT
This sequence comes from Neoceratodus forsteri, assembly GCA_016271365.2. Classification (NCBI taxonomy): domain Eukaryota; kingdom Metazoa; phylum Chordata; order Ceratodontiformes; family Ceratodontidae; genus Neoceratodus; species Neoceratodus forsteri. The sequence continues at coordinate 290,539,926 of CM057456.1, forward strand.
ACCTTCAGGTCATCAGAAATGATAAGCCCCATGTCTCTTTCTTGTTGCATGACTGCTAATACTTCTCCCCTGAGTTGGTACGTTACTCCCGGGTATTTCTGCCCTAAGTGCATGATTTTGTACATTTTTGTGTTGAATCTTAGCTGTCAAACTTGTGACAATTCTTCTAACTTTTTTAGATCCTCCCTCGGTCTTTAGTCAACCCCCTGAGTGTGTCTACTCTGTCACAGCTTTTTGTGTCATCCACAAATAACTGTACCTTCCTCTCCAGTCACTCTGCATTTTCGCTAATAAAAATATTGAAGAGGGCTGGGCCTAATGCTGACCCCTGCAGCACCCCACTAGTCACCTTGTCTTCTCCAGAGTGCACCCCATTTACCACCACCACTCTTTGGCTCCTATGACTAAGCTAACTCTCTACCCATTTCATATTTTAGGACCTGCTCCTAGGCTACTCAAGTTTAACAGACTTCTATGTGGAACGGTGTTAAAGACCTTGCTGAAATCCAGAGATTCCATGTCAATTGCCCCTTCCTGGTCCACTTCCTTTGTTACCCAGCCATAGAACTCGACCAAATAGTGCAGCAGTGCAATAAGGCAGTAGACAAGGCCAGCAGGATGCTGGAATGCATAAGGATGGGAATCACCAGCAGAAGGAGAGAGGCTGTGTTACCACTGTATTGATTGTTGGTGAGACCCCACCCGGAGTTCTGTATCCAGTTATGGAGACCACATCTCAGGAAGGACATAGACACGGTAGAGTCTGCCCAGATGAGGGCAACTAAAATGGTGTAGGGGCTGCACCACAAGCACTATGAGGTGAGACTGAGGGATCCTTATATGTACACGCTGGAAGACAGGAGAAAGAGGGGAGATATAATAGAGACCCATAAGTACCTCATGGTGATGAATAAGGCACAGGAGGGGAATGTTTTTCAGAAGAGAAGATGCAGTAGAACAAAACAGCATGCAATGAAGCTGAAAGGTAGAAATTTAGGAGGAATATACGGAAGTATTCTTTCACTGACTAAGTGGTAGTAGATGCCTGTAACAGTCTTCCAGCAGAGGTAGTGGGGATGAAAACAGTGATGGTTTTCAAGCATGCTTGGGATAGGAACAAATGAATCTTGGTAGGAAAGCTGGAGAAGTGGAGTAGCTAGAGATCAGGTAGGGTCTGTGGTGACAGTATAGGCAAGGACAAAATGGGCAAACTGGGTGGGCCAAGCAGTCCTTATTTGACAAATTATATGTTTCTGTGTAACAGCTTTTTAAATGAATTTGTATAAATCTGAAAGCATTAAAAGTAACACAAACTACAGCATGCAACAAGGAGGGTTAGTACATATGAAACACATTCCACACCATTTGTTTTGCACTGCTGCTTTAATTGGAACCTATTCTGGAATCTAGGATGCAGGGTAAAATAATTTAGCTACGCCAATGGTATATCAGTTAAACTGACTAAATATTAGATGATCATATAAGAGGCATTACATTATATACAAATATGGTCTGCATGTTCAGTTTTTGGCATCTTTCTGGAATCTTGCTGTTTACATCATTGATGTCATTTATGTGACACTGCTGAAATAAAGCAAGTGATCTTTTACTCCATCGTGCTTGGGAGTTTTACACAACAACATGGGTGTTTATGAATTTTATAGTTATTTTATAGATATGTATAACTGGAGGCTTGGAGAAGCTGGGCTGGGAGGATGTGGGGAAACAGGTACATATATGGAGACTGGAGAAGGGCTCATGTGATCCCGCTCCACAAGAGTGGTAACAAGGAGGAGGCAGGGAACTACAGACCAGTCAGTCTTACCTCGGTAGTGGTCAAGATTATGGAGGCACTCCTTAAGGAAAGGATAGTGCAACACCTGGAATCCATAGGAGCACAGGATCCAAGACAGCATGGGTTTACAAAAGGAAGGTCCTATCAAACTAATCTCATAGATTTCTTTGACTGGGTAACCAGAGTGGTGGACCAAGGGGGAGCAGTTGATGTCACCTACCTTGAACTTCAGCAAAGCTTTCGACACTGTTCCACATGAAGATTGATAAAATAAGCTGGGTAGGCTCGGGGTGGGTCGAAGTTGGTCAACTGGGTGGCAAACTGGTTGACGGGCAGAAAACAGAGAGGTGGTAAATGGTATACAATCAGAAGAGATGCAAGTCACAAGTGGGGTACCCCAGGGATCAGTCCTGGGGCCAGTCCTCTTCAATATCTTCATTAGTGACGTTGCAGATGGACTAGAGGGTAAGGCTTGTCTGTTTGCAGATGACACCAAGATCTGCAACAGAGTAGATGATCCAGATGGGGTGGACAGAATGAGAAGAGATCTGGATAAACTAGCAAAATGGTCAGAAGAGCGGCAACAAGGATTTAATGCAAAGAAGTGCAAGATCATGCACATAGGAGAAGAAACCCTGAAGCCACCTATAGGCTGGGAGGAGTTGCTGGCAGTCACAACGAAAGAAGAGACTTGGGCATCATCATCACTGATGACCTGAAATCATCCAAGCAGACCTCTAAAGCAGTAGGTAAGGCTAGGGGATGTTAGGGTGTATTAGTAGGGTATCTGGAAGTCGTAAGAGGGAGATAATCCTCTTACAAGACACTGGTTAGGCCCCATCTGGAGTACTGCGTGCAGTACTGGAGGCCACACCTTCACAAGGACATTAACCAAATTGAGGCAGTCCAGAGAAGGGCAGCCAAAATGGTGCAGGGACTGCATCAGAAGACATATGAGGACAGATTAATGGAGCTCAATATGTATACCCTTGAGCAAAGGAGGGAGAGAGGTGATATGATCGAGACATTCAAACACCTTAAGGGCATTAACAAGGTGAAAGAGTCTAACATGTTTAAATATAAGAAAAATAGCAGGACAAGAGGACATAGCATGAGAATAGAGGGAGGCCGATTAAGGGGGAAGGTGAGGAAATGATTTTTCACAGAAAGGTTGGTGGATGCATGGAACAGCCTACCTCAGGATGTGGTGGCTATTAATACAGTGCAGGGCTTCAAACAGGCATGGGATAGACATAAGGGAGCAATACAGATGAGTATGAATAGATAGGTCATTGACAGAGCAAAGGCCGATGGCACATTTATAAGGTAGGAAAAGAAATGGGCAGACTGGATGGGCCTTGCGGTCCTTATCTGCCGTCAACTTCTATGTTTCTATGTTTCTATGGGGAACAGGAGAGTGGTAAACTGCAATAGCTATGGGGCAGCAGAATTTCTGGGGGTGTTGTGGAGTACAGGGGGATGTCCTGTGTGTAAGAGGCTGGAGCAGCTAAGGGCTGAAATAAGGCTCTTCAGATGGGAGCTGGGGAGGACGGTGTGGAAAGTCAGAGGAGCAGAGCAGTGGCGGGAAAGGCAGATGGGTGATGCCTAGAGGAGTGAGAGTGTTAGGCAGGGGATGGGAGTGGGGAGAAGCACCCAGTATACAGAAGTATCTCTTCCTCAGAGGACTAGGGAGCCCAGGATGGATAAATAGCACGCGGTAAGGGGAAGGGGTGGGAATGTGAGAGTAGCATCAGGGGTGGGAAATTCTAAAGGGGGGTGCCTTTATTGAATAGATTTGCACCTCTGTCTGGAAGGAGGAAGGGGGCAGCAGTAGGTAAGGTAGGAAGTCAGGTTAAGCCAGAGCTGAGAGTAGAAGTAAAGGGGAGGGGAAGTGAACTAATCAGGGTGGTCAGGAAAGAGGAGGCAGGCAAAACAGAGTGGAGGATGAGGGGAAGGAGAAAAAAGGAAAGGAAGTGGGGAGGGAAAACTGAAAGCAGATACAGATAGTCAGAAGGGAAGAGGCAGAGTGGCAGATGGAAAAACAGTTCGAGGGATAAATTGTGGATGTGTAGATAAGTTCAGCAGGGTGCAGAGGGAGCAATTAGGTGGGGAAGCAGCTAGTACCAAAGGTCAGAAACAAAGGACGAGGAGCATGGGTGCAGGGGATGGAAGGGCGGCAATCATAGGGGACTCCATAATTAGGAGTATTTACTGGGAAAGAAAGGGGACCCAAATGCAAGTAGGAGGGTGTTTTGTATGCCAGGAATGACAGTGTGGAAGGAGGGGCATGTTGGTAGACATCCTCTGTCTTGATTTCTGCAAGGCCTTTGACTCTGTGCCCCACAAAAGGTTGATCAGAAAGTTGGTGGATCTCAGGGTTGGGGAAAAGATGGCCAGATGGGTGGAAAACTGGCTGAAGAACAGAATCCATAGGGTGGTTGTGGGGAGAGAGTTATCTGGCACCAGAGAGGTAACCAGTGGGGTCCCGCAGATCTCAGTGCTGGGGCCGGTGTTGTTCAATGTTTTCATCAATGACGTTAGGGATGGCATTAAGAGCAAAATGTGCCTATTTGCAGATGACACCAAGTTCTGCGGGGGAGCGAACACAGCTGAAGGGATACAGGACCTACACAGGAATATGGGGAGGTGGTCCAGGATCTGGCAGCTTGGCTTCAATGCCAAGAAATGCAAAGTTATGCATATTGGAGCTAAGAATCCAAGGACAGAGTACTACCTGGGTGGAGTCCGAGTATCTGCATCACAGGAGGAGAAAAACCTAGGAGTGTTGATCACTAGTGACCTGAACTACTCCACACAGTGCAAGAAAGCAACGGCAAAGGCAAACAAGATGCTGAGATGCATATCTAGGGGGATCAGTAGTAGGAGAGGGAAGGTTATACTGCCCTTGTACAGATCACTGGTAAGGCCGCATCTAGAGTATGGAGCGCAGTACTGGTGCCCACACCTCAAAAAGGACATTAACTTGCTGAAGAAGGTCCAGAGGATGGCTACAAAAATGATAGTGGCTCAGCAGTGTAAGGCATACGAGGAGAGGTTGAGGGCACTGAACATTTATTCCCTGGAAGACAGGAGAGAGAAAGGGGACATGATTGGGACCTCTAAGTACTTGAAAGGGATAAATAAGGTTGATAAGGAGAGTCTATTTAAGCTGAGTGGCAACCATAACATGAGGGGGCACAGTCTTAAGCTGGAGGGTGGGAGGTTTAGGAGGGAGGTTAGGAAGCACTTCTTCACAGAGAGGGTGATAGACACTTGGAATGCACTGCCAGAAGAGGTGGTCTCGTTGAATATAGTGGGCAGCTTTAAGAGAGGTTGGGATAGGCATAGAGAGAAGGTAAGGATCATTGGTGAGGAGGATGGGAGGAATGGGGAGGGAAGGCAGAGACATTAGCTCAAGCTGTGGTCCCTGCAACAAGAGCAGACTTGATAGACCACATGGCCTTCTTCTGCTAGCTTCTTCATATGTTCGTATGAGTAGAGCTGGACAAAAAGTGCAGATTACCTTAATAAGGTGTTGCAACATACACCAACGTGTCACAACATGTTGTGTACTTTGTAAAAAAAGACTCAGGGCCCCATATTCAAAAGTCCCAGGCTACATCGCGCAAGTGCCTGTGCCATGCAACTGAGATGCACTGGCACAAAATATTGGTATATTTAGAAATGCACCATGAGATGCGATCGCACATGTCAGGCTGACTATCCTGAACATGTGAGACTGCGCAGTGGGAGATGCGTGGCAGGTGACCTGAGCCCTGTGACGTGCATGGGGAAATGTACGATAGGCGACGACATGTGGTGTGCAAAATTGCTGTATTTAGCCGGGATACTCATTGCACATTCCGAGCCTATTCCCCTCATGCGCAGCTCATAACTAGAATGTATTCAGGCCATTTGCATACCCCCAGGCATGCTCAGTTCCAGCTTTGCATGGCTGCCCCACAACCCCACAAAGGTGAACAGGAGATACTGCAGCCTAGCAGGCAGGTGTGATGGAATGTTTGTCTGTGGGTGGGTGGACTGCATTGGCCTGGGTACAGTGCTAGTACCAATAGCCATGTACAGGTTTGGAATGGGATACAGGGGGCCCTCCTGGACAGTGGCCACAGGAGCTCACCTGGACAAGCAACAGGAGAGGCAGAGAGTGACACAGTCTGATCAGTATACCACATGCATGTAATATACCAGCTCCGTATGCAGCATACAGTCACCTGCAGTGCCCCACACCCCCCCCCATGAGAGGAGCATGGTGATAACTGCAAGAAATGTCAGTGTGCAGAGAGTGACCAGGTACATGAATGGGTGGGTCCCACCTGTGTGCACCTATGGTGTACCACCATGGGTGTGGGCCAAAGGTCTGTCCCAGGCCTGTGCCAGGCTGCCACACATGCCACAAGGCTTTCTGGGCACTATTGCCCCAGATGTCACCCTGGGTACATGCCATCACTGGGTGGCACCCTGCAGACCACATGGGTGCAGGCCATGGCCGCTGGTACATGTGCTGCAGTGTGACCATCTGTGACCATCTGCTCCACTGGTGTGCATATTGAAGTGAGCAATGCAGCACAACACTTTCATTTGAAATGGAACCACCCAGCCTGTGCCATTTTGTGGAATCCCATGCTTTTAAGCAATAAAATAAAGTAAGTTAAAACACGGAAAAAAAGTGTTTTCTTTGTGAAACTGCTAATCGGGGGCAAGGTGTTGGGGGGGTGGGGGGTGTATGATTATGACTGTTTTACTTTACCAGTGTTCTTAGTGATAACTAGTAATAATGTTTTGATGCACTAGGCAATCAAAGGCAAATAAGAAGTTAGCAAATGATCACAGTGTCATTTCTTGTAGTTCTTCGCTGCAGATCCTGATTGACATAACTAGACAATAAGAAACCTGACACTAAGCACCTCTGTACTGTGTGCTTTGGCCTATTGTAGTGCACCATTTATTAAAATGTGAGTTTTTAACAGGATGTAGTACCTAAAATGCACACTTTCAGTACAATGCACAATGGAACCAAAGTCAAACTTTGCCAGGTTACTTATCTGAGTTTCATTATGGGTGGTTGTTATCCTTTGCCATGAGGTCTTCTGATGTCCCTAGGCCCCATGGTGTTCTGTCTATTAAATGGATACTGTCAACCCTTTTTGCATTATATAATTTCTAATGAAAAACCCACTTATGTTGCTAGTTGTTTTATTTGCTTCCTTTCTTAGTAGAACTGAAAGGCATGACAATGGTATAATTTTACCCAACCTTGCTTTGTTTCAAATCCGTGATCAGCTTTAGTTCATACTTCCTTAAACATTATGAAGACATCCAAATGGTGCAGCTCTTCATGAAGCAGTAGTCTCATTTCCTCTCACTGTATCTTGAGTGGCTAGGCTGGTCTATGTGGGGATGTTCCCAAGTCCAGGAAATATGCAGTATAGGTTGATAAAGGAATGCAAAGAAACATGTTTTGTGTGGTAACACCAGTATGGTTGGCAGTTTTTGTTCACTTTAAAAAAGGAAGAGGAGTCAGAATCAAACAGCCAGCTATATCAGTAATCTTTATGGAATGTGAGTAATAGTAAAATGTGATATTTAAACTAGGGACAATCTAAAGCTTAAGTGTCCCCTTAATCCCCAAAATACAATGCAAATGTATTTCCTGTATCATCTTTCATACAAAAGGTATTACAATGTGCTTTACAGGTTTAGGGGAAAAAATAAACTCAAAAGGCAGAATCATGAATGGCACAATGATAATTTATAGACGATGAGACACAGGCCAGTGAGGTTATGCTGAAAGGTAAAGGCATGGGAGAACAGCTGAGTTTTTAGATGACATTGAAAAAAGGGGAGAGAGCCAGTAAGACAGAGACAGGGAAGAGAAGGCTGTTTCACACAGAGGAGGCAGCAGCAGAAAAGACTCTATGCCAACCATGGATAGCTTGTGGGCAGGAAAATGAGAAGACGAAGATTAAAACCCAATGGAATGTCACAGAGAAGAGAGCATGGAAACAAGATGCAGTATGAACCAGTGAAAAATAGGAATGGTAAGAAAGACAGCAGTGAAACCAAGACAGCAAAGCATTAGACACCTGAATAAAGTCTAAGGTGATCAAGAAGAACATTATGATTGACAACATCAAAAGCCAAACTGTTGTATTATCGTCATTTATTCATTTATTTATAAACTGGTGACCTGGAAAGGAACTCTAAATGAAGAATCATTCCCATGTGTGACCTGGAGGAAGAGGTACATGGGAGAAAAGGTGCTAAAGTAATGAATTTATTGTTTTATCATAACATTGGTGGGAACCACTGATAGCTCTCAGGAAGGACCCAGTCTGTTGCTGCCTACTCTAGCAAGCTGGGACCCCCCCCACTACCACCACTGTGATTCAAATACTTATCCTCCCTCTATGAAAGCACTCCCTCACTCTAAGTGCATACTGGCATTCATCAGACTACCTGAGGGAATCAAGTGGAAGACCAAGGAAGGGATTGTAAGGTTAAAAAGGGAAGATGGGGACTGTGCAGAGAGGGATCAGGAAAAGGCAGACATCTTGAACAAATACTTCTGTTCAGTGCTCACAGAGGAAGGGGAAAGGGAGGGACCTCAAAAAAAATAACAGGAGCTTTGATGAGGGGGAGGTGAGCACTAGTTCTTTTTCAGAGGACAGAGTCCTAAAGAGACATGCTAATCTGAAAGTGGACAAAGGATTGAGGCCAGGCGGGGCACATCCAAGGGTGTTGAGGGAGCTCAGGAAAGTACTGGCTGCACCTCTGACAGTCCTGTTTAACAGCTCACTGGAAACATGAGTGGTTCTAGAGGGCTGGGGGAGGGCAGATGTAGCCCCACATCACAAAAGTGGTAGCAGGGAAGAGGCTGGCAATTATAGGCCAGTCAGCCTGACATTGGTGGTGGGAAAGTTAATAGAAACACTGCTGAAGGAAAGGATTGTGGAATATCTTGACTCCAGCAGGTTACAATACCTGAAACAGCATGGGCTATTGGGGGGGTGGTCTTGTTAGATGAATCTGATAGATTTCTTTGACTGGGTGACAAACACATTTGATCAGGGAGGAGCAGTGGACATGGCCTGACTGGATTTTAGTAAGGCTTTCGATACTGTTTCACATAAGAGACTAACAAGCAAGCTGAGTAGCTTAGGAGCAGGTCCAAAGGTGGTAAACTGAGTAAGAAATTGGTTAGGGGGTAGGCAACGGGGGTAGTGGTAAATGGAGTTCATTCCGAGTAAGGAAGCGTGACTTGGGGGGTACCTCAGGATCAGTGCTGGGACCATTCCTGTTTAATATCTTTATAAAGGATATTGGAGAGGAGCTAGAAGGAAATGGCTGTCTCTTTATGGATGACACCAAGATCTGAAACACAGTGGACACCCCATTGGGGATGGAAAAATGAACAGAGACCTGACAAATCTTACGGAGTGGTCAAGGGTATGGCAGCTGTGTTTCAATGCAAAAAAACAAAAAACAAAATAATGCAGATAGGGCACAGAAACCTGAGGGTCAGAGTACAAAATGAGTGGAGTGGTATAGACAATGACCAAGCAAGAAAGAGACCTAGGGGCAGGGGTTAAATTGGGGCAGAATGTACTGGAGCTGAGTTACGTCATTTCTGATTCCAATCAGTTATTAGCAGAATGCACAGGAATGCTGCTAGCAGCCAGTATTAAAATACTTTTTTTTTAAAAATTTTCTCTTACACTGCAATTGCAACCCTCATCTAAAACTCTTGCAGGCAGAGTTAAAACAAACATCTGGCTTTTTTCATCCCTCCAATTAGCAGAGGGTACTAGAGACACATACTGTACATAATTGTAAAGGCCTGCAACCTGTCAGGTACAGAGAGACTGATTTACAAGGCATGTTGCATGATGTGTGAGATAAAGAATGACATCATGATGTAGCAAAGAGATAGCTTGTACCAGTCAGAGACTGAATGGGTAGACTATGCATTTCCCAGATTATGCTGGAATAAAGTGACCACATACACACACACACACACACACACACACACACACACACACCTTGCTGTACAGTCAGAGAGAGACAGAGAGAGAGAGAGAGAGATAGAGAAACAATGAGGTACAATTCAGCAGCAATTTGTGATTACAGACAATGGGTGGGATATTCATAAATGCACCTGGCAGGGGCACAAGCAGGGAGTAGCGCAACTGGGATGCTCCAGGGTGTGGACTGGGCGATATTCAATGGAGCTGCACCATGGCTCAGCACTGTTGAATGTTGCAACTTAGCCTCCCGTATTGCACATGGCACAGTGGCACTGCACCAGCACAAGTGGAAAGAGTGGAGCAGAGGGATGTGCCAATACAAGTGCGGTTGCGCTAGGCACAGGAGCCACGATATTCAGCAGTGGATATGCAAATGGGGCCATAATGCATGCAAGGCACAACTGGGGCCATTAGCATGTCATTAAGGTCCCATTTACATGCAGGTGCGCCGATCCCCTGTGACTTGCACCTGACGCCTTGACAGGCTACAGCTGTCGGGGACCGACACCCCCTGCACATCACGGCAAAGTGCCCTAATGCCCGATCGTGGGCATATGTATATTTAAAAGATGTCCAATATCCCTGGTGGTCCAGTGGACCACTTCCAGCCTGATCGCGGGCATTAGTATAATTAAATTCATGTGCAATATCCCTGGTAGTCCAGTGGACCACTTCCAGCCCGATCACGAGCATTAGTATATGTAAATTAATGTCCAATAACCCTGGTGGTCCAGTGGACCACTTCCATCCGATCACGAGCATAAGTATATGTAAAATCATGTCAATATCCTGGTAGGTCCAGTGGACCCCTTTGTCGAGCATTAGTATATGTAAATTCATGTCCAATATCCTGGTGGTCAGTGGACCGCTTCAATAATCGCGAGCATTAGTATATTTAAATTCACATCCAGTATCCCTGGTGGTCAAGTGGACCGCTTCAACCCGATCGCGGGCATTAGTATATTTAAAACATTTACATTATCCCTGGTGGTTCAGCGGTGCCCCCACCCGCCCTCAGCCCCTGCCCTGCTCCCCCCCTGGTCAATGGTGGGTGGCAGCTCACTACGCAAGCCACCCAGCCACCGCCTGACTGCGTACTGTACAGCTGGCACCCATTGGTCCTGGCGCGGAAGGCCAGTGGGCATGCAGGGCCGTGCCGTACTACACAGTCCAGATCTGTGAATAAGCTCCATTCACATATCGGTTCGTGATCTGCTGCAATCTACACCGTGTACGCTGTGGACCAATGGACGTACAACTGTACAGTACACAGTCAGTGTGCGAGGCAGCCGGGTGGCTTGTGGGTGGGAATCTGCTGCCTGCCATTGACCGGGGAGCAGGGTGGTGAAGTTCAGTGGGAAGGTGGGGAGGGGTGCCGCTGGACCACCGGATAGATGAAGAAATGTTTTTAATATACTACTGCGACTGGGCTGCAGGCCACTGACCACCAGGATATTGACGGATATTACATATACTTATACCGAGATCAGGCTGGAAGTGGTCCACTGGACCACCAGGGATATTGGATGATTTTACATATTTATGCCCACGATCAGTCTCGAAGTGGTCCACTGGACCACCAGGGATATTGGATGTGATTTTACATATACTTATGCCCTTGATCGGGCATGGGGGAGGTGACGCAAACAGACCTTGGCCCCGGAGCTCAGGTGGCCACCCACAGCTGGTGGCTGCCGTGTTGCACCCTGCAATATGGCAGCTCACCTGTGGGTGGCCAGCCCTTGCTCCTATATCCTTTTGGCACAACTTTGAGCAACAGTGTGTGGTGCAAGTAGGGATTGCACCAGCATATGTGCCGCACAATCCAGACTGAATATTGGGATGTGCAGATTATGCATGGGCACCCCCCCCCGCACTTGCACTGCATACATTACTGGTGCACCCTGGCACATCGGGATCTGCACAGCACAACATCCCCTTTTGAATATCGCGCTGGGGCGCATCAGTGGGTTGTGCATGGTGCAACACTGTTGCGCCATGTGCAACCCCTTTGAATGTCCCACCCATTATCTACTTTTAAGGTAGGCTTTGGCTTTTAAGGGGTTTTTTTATGTTTTCAGTATCTAAAACATTTAATTTTCTGCAGAGATGTTACATGTGGTTAAGTAGTTGGAGAGCAACTGTGTAATAGATTAGGAAAAACCTCAGGACATTGTTTGAGGGGTATGATGGAGATTCCATTGCTATTTACTTTATCCCTGAACAAATGACTACATTCTGGTTTTCAGTGCTTATATATTTTATTGTTGCATTGCCTTATCTGTTTGTTTACTTTTTTGAGTACATAAATGAGATGAAATTTTAACAATGAGCCACATTTAAATGCAGTGTGGTTTTTATTTGTGTGCTTTCTAATTTTATTTTTACTAACAGTACTATAATAATGTATTATGTGTGCAACTCCATTTATTTCGCTGGTAATGTGTAATTCTGTAGTGAAGTGTTCTTATTTCTGGAACTGTGCCTGGTAGGTCAAATTTTCATGAGTTGTTTTTCAGAATTAGTTTGATAGATAGATAGATAGATAGATAGATGGATGATACCTTTATTTTTCAACAGTATGAAACTTTTAGGACCAAAATGACCCTGTTTAAGAAAGCTGTCCTGACATTTGGCTAGAAAATACAATGTGATTTGCACCAGATGATGGAGAGGTGAAAAAAATGACTGTACATTTTATGCATTTATTGCGTTGTTTGAAAATATGTGTGGGATGGCAAAGAAACTGTGAAAAAATATCAAAATGCAAAGTGTTTATTGTTTCTGAGTTCTTCCCTTAAAGTTGTTTTGTGATTTGTGTGGGGCCGGAAACTTCAAAATAGCATAGCAGGGCATATATGCTGTTGTTCTGTTTAGATTGCCCCTTACATCCTGTCTTCTGTGATCATGCCCCATCCCCATTTTGAGTTACGGTAACAACTTTTTTATATTTGGAATAATAAAAGGAATGATCCTTTTTAATATGGCCTGATGGTCCAGGTTTTCAACAATACTCTGTGTTGTTTTTGAACACCCATGCTTAACATACAGTAAGTTTTCTTGTGACTAAAATTAATTAATATGCATCACATACTGCTTCCTGACCTTATGGTAAAATAGGTGTAGAAAAACAGCTGAGAATACTCAAGAAAATCTGGTGCAACTCAAACTACATTACAAACAGTGCGTCTTTTAGTATCTAAGATTTAAAAAAAGGATTAAGGCAGGCTCAAAATCTAGAAAGGAGGTTGTCATAAAGGGCAATCTAAAATGGAATAAAAAGTACAGGTCGAAATATTCATCATAACATACATTGCTGTTTTAATATTTTAAAGTGTGCCATAATAGGCAACTCTTAATCACTGGTACAGTATTTTCATGGGATGCTACGATGAAACTGCTTTTAGATTTACTGTTATTTCTAGCCATGCACATGACATGTAGCTGATTTTCAAGGTTTCATTTTTTAATATTTTCAATATAATAGTTGTAGTGAGCATTACTGAGTGTTGCATACAGGTTCATTAGCATGACACATGCACTATTTTTCATTTATTTTATTCTTCTGGTAACTGGGTAAGGCCCACTAGGCAGAAGTGCCTGTTTTCGCGGGGTGAGCTGGGAGCAATGGGGTGGTTAAGTGACTTGCTCAGAGTCACACAGTATGCAAGTGGAGGTTGTAGAAATGAAACCCAGGTCTGCCGGATGTACCAAGCTCATTCATAGCTCATTACTCTATTCTCTAGGCTATACTGCCAGCCCGATTAACTACTTTAATACTGTATTTAAGTTTGCTTGTACAGTTTAGTCATCATAGTTTCAATTGAAATCAAATCATGTTGATTTTATCATAAAGTGCTCATGATGTTAATTTGCTGTGACCCCACTTTGTTAGCTTGTTTTGATCGCCATTTGGATGTACTTACCATTAGAGTTCATTTTCCTGGTTATACTTTAGCCTGTATGTAACTATCTCTGCTGGACTATGTTAACCTGTTGACTGCTGCTATCCTCCTGGGACCACCTGGAACATGAGATGCTGCATCTCATTGAGTTATATTTATTGGAGTAACTTCAAATAAATAAATAAATGGGGACGTGGAGTGACAGGATGTACAAGAACATACCAGTTATGGCATGTGTGTACTGCTTTTATTTCTATATGCATTTTAACTCTTTTGCTTGTATTATTCACTCATATTGTGACTCTCCTGCATTTTGTTATATTATTTATCAAACCATAGTGTGTTATGTATTCTGAATATTTTTTTTCTTTTGGTTGTCCTAACTGGAACCACTTTGCAAATAAGCATCTCTCAATGGAGCTTTTTCTGGGTAAAACAAATAAATGCAAGGAATAAGATTGACTTTCCCTGCCTAAAATCCTGATGGTCAAGTAAAAACACAAACAGTTTGGTCCAACTGGGCCTCATAGCCCAGGCTCCCAAACAGGTGCTATATCTTGTTGGCCACTTCGATGGCAACTAAGAAACAAAGTAGTAGATCTAGCAAGTTAAGCCATTCCCACCAGGAGGTGCTTATGCCAAGTCTTTATTGGTTGCTGGTTAAGTTGCAGCGGCAGTGCTGTGTGCAGTTTTAGAGCAGGATCAGTACAGGAAAGAAACAATACAGAGGAAGGCAACAAAAATGATTCAAGGTCAGCAGTGAAAGGTTCTAGGAGGAGAGGTTAGCAAGCCAGTATTTCTTCCTTCAGGCCAGTGTGACTTTTTCTGTCCTCATGTTCTATGTTTCCATATATCCATACCTCAACAAGCTACAGATTATAGTGATGTTGCTAAGCAGAAAGTTAAAGTGGGCTGCTGAAGGTCATCATATACTGTATTACACTTTACTGTTGCAATAAGTATTAGGCAAATGAGTGGGTGATGGGATTCAAACCCAGCTCTCAAGATTCACATTTCAGTAGCAAAATTAGTAACTGAGGTTGGATTGTTTTTTATGTTCTCCAAAATGTGATGATGCAGACTAGTCTGAGTGAGGGGTATCTGGCTGATATTAACACATTTGTGGCTGACAATTATTTACAACAGTGAAGAAAACATGGCTGCTCAGAAAAGAAATATCTGTGAATTATTTTTGGCTGGACATACAAAGACTGCCAAGAAAGCACATATGTTATCTACTACAACTACATGCCATGCAAAGATTGCCAGGTAAGCATATAACTACATATTAATTTGTGTGTGTGTGTGTGCACATGCACGCGTGTGTAAAGACAACAACTTAACAGTGCCAGAACTAGGGGTGCCTATACAAGCTTACCCTCTCACAAGTGATTATGGTAATATTCTGAGTAAGGCCATTGTGGGTCTAATTTATACAGTGTATTAAAGAGTGTGAAGATTTTAAACCATCTCTTTTTAAGAAGATAATAACCGTTTGATTTCAATGCTCTGTTTTACCTGCAGCAGAAGCCACTGTTACTGATTGGCTAAGGGTTCCTTTAAGACCTTGCTAAAGTGGAAATAAATTAACAGCATGAGGATTTATCCTCATTTAAAATACTGCAGTAGCTAAAATATATCATAAATCTGTGCTCTGCAAGATCTGCTTCTCACCTACATTACATAAATACACTTGTATTACATGTACTCCTAGAAGCACATACTATTTGTCATTTAGTTTTACTTTCGTTTTTAACCATTCTGTTGTTATTTATTTAGGACTGGAGTGAAGATATACTATCACATAGTAATCAAGTACTATTTGAAGACAGAAGATCAACATCAAAAGGCAAAATCAGTGACTATTTTAGTAATGAGAGTTCCATGGTATGCAGGTAAATGAAAGTCTTTTTTTTCTTTACAGATACAAGCAAACTTGTTTTTTATATAACCTGTCCTTCAACACAAATGGGGGGGGGGTTATTATACATAAGTTTTAACAGTATGCTTGCATTGCAGGTCTAAAGAAGTACAAGAACCAAGGCCTGAAAATCCAACAGAAATGGCTCAGGCGGGAACAACAGACCACAAGCCTCCCAGCCTGTCTGGCAATGACAATACAAGCCTGCTGGACTGCTGGACAGCAGAACTGTTTACATACTTTAGATCACAAGAAGACTGGTTGTGCGTCCAAGATAAAAGGCTTGGTAATTTGGTTTGCATTAAAGTGAAGGCACTTTCCAGCAACAGAGAGACAGGAATGAGATGCCAACTATCAGTGGAGTGGATGAACTGTGCAGTTGGACCATATGGAGATGCCAGACAAAATCAGCAATCATCACTGAGGAGGAAGATGCATGACCTCAAAGAGTTAAAGGCCCACCTGGAAGCATTAAAAAGAATTAAAAAAAGAAAAGAAGAATATTTGAGTCCTAGTGTGCTAAAGGCAAAAGAGGACCTTGCTGCAACCACAAAATGTATAGTATTTTTAGGACAGTCTATTTTATTACTAAGAAAAAACCTCCTTTCACAGATCATCGTGGCCTAGTAGATTTGCAGGCCATGAATGGAATCAGTGATGGAAGAGTCCTACACTGTAATGTTACCTGTGCTGAAACAGTCAGTTTCATTGCTATGGAAATGAGGATGCAACTTCTCAAAGTTATTAAGAGCACTCGCCCACCAATAGGCATACTTCTTGATGAAAGTACAAGTTTGAGCAAAAACTTATGCCTTGTTATTTACTGTATATAAGATACTCAGTTGGAAATGAGGAGCCCACACCATAGCATCTTGATCTGGTAGAACTGGATGCTGCATATGCTGATGGAATCATTTCAGCTTTGGTACACTACTTGGAAAAATATGAGATTGATGAAGCTTTTTTTTATATATATACATTTTTTTCTATTTTCTCCTTTTTTTCTCTCCCCTTCCCGGGGTCACGGCATACAATTGTCTACATGCAGGTGGAGGCCCACGTGCACGCCAGGACATGGTGACCCCTTCCACCCCACCCCAGAGTTGTATTGCCACCCCTGCCACCTACACACTCATCGGACCTCCACCCAATGTGTGCAGAACTACAGAGGAGCAGATGTCCACCCCTGGAGGGGAAATCTGCACTTCAACCCCCCCAGCCAGCTGCCTGGTGACTCATGGTCATTCCCAAACCCAGGTCACCGGTGTGGCATCCAGCACCTCAACCCTCAGTGCCACTGGACTGGCTTGATGAAGCTTTTTTAATTGATTGCCTAATTAGTCTATATACTGATGGTGATTCAGTCATAAAGGGGAGAAAGACTGGTGTTTTTCCCAAACTCAAAAACTCTTTCCCTGACTCACTGGATGGCACTGCCTTTAACCATAGACTAGAATTATCTGTCAATGATGTAGTGAGGATTTGCACTGAAGTAAATCATTTCACACAATTAGTCCTAAACTACAAGAAAACAAAAGTCCAGTTGTTTTCATCCTCTTGAAATAAGTTCAAGGTGCACACACTCATGATCACAAATAACCATGGAGACCCTCTTGAAGAAATCCAGCTCTTCAAGTACCTGGGACTAACCCTGGATAGTCACCTAACTTTCGTGCCTCACATAGAAAATGTTGCCAGAGACGTCAATACCCAGAATTGGGTTCCTCTACAGACATAGAAGAAGTCTGACCCCTGAAGCCCTGAAGACTGCAGTTCACAGTTCAGTCCCCTCAATCACTGATTATGGCCTAATCATATACAGCGCTGCAACACCCACATCTCTTAAAAGACTCAGGGTTGCCCTGAACAAGGCCTGTACGTTAATTACGGGTGCTGCTCGCTTCACCCACTCCTGTGAGTTATACGCTCAGTCTGACTGGCTTCAGCTAAGCAACAGGATCAAATACCAAACCTGCATTCTGATCAAAACAGTACTACTTGGACTATTACCCCCAAGCATTAGTTGCCTGCTAAACAAATCCTCCAAGACTCAACACACTCGCACCTCCGAGTGTGATCTCCTTTCTAGTCCCTCATTGTCGGACTGCTCAATAACAGCGTTCTTTTCCGTACAGAGCCCCTCTGTGGTTCAATAATCTTAGCAACCAACTGACCATGCTACGCAGCCTTTCCCAATTCAAATGAATGCTTAGGGAACATCCCCTAACAGAAAGCGTCTGTGACTGCTACACCTAACGTCTCACATTGTGTACCCCACACTAGTACACCTTTGCTTCACTTACCATGCTTTCTGGGCACCTCCTCTCTTATCAGAATATCTCCCTCTTCCCCTCAGTCACCTCATCCTTACCCCAACCCACCCTTTGCTTTGCCCACATATTTCCTCATCAAAGCACTTTCCCTGCCTTCTGGTCCATATCTCTCCTTCCTCTCCCCTCCCTCCCCTATGCCCTCTCTTCTTCCCATACTACCCTTGCCCACCTTCCCTTCCCCACTTTCTCTATCTTTAACAAGGTCTCTGGCTGACATTTTCTAAGTCTACCAGATACTGCACTTCTCCCCCCTCCCTACCTACTATACTGATTTTCCCTCCCACCTCTCTCCCACTTCCCACTCACTCTTATCAAGCATGGCATACTTAATTTGTATTTTCTTGACTTACTATGTTCTATTGGAACACTTGATTATGTATGGTCCTCCCTTGTTTGCCTGTTGACCCCTCCCGCTGATGTGGAGCCTTTGTAAATGAGTGGCCTTGCACTCAAAGGTATTTGTAATCCAAGATTGAATAAATAAATAAATAAACAAATAAATAAGAACTATATGGATAAACTGTATACAATTTACAGCCAGTCTCCAAAAAATCAGTGAGAGCTATCATCAGCCGCTATTACAGTAGATTTCACCTGGAGAGGACTGGCAGGATTCTTGGAGTGAGGTGGATTGCTTCTGGTTTTAGAGCAGCACATGCAATCTGGGTATCTTTACCTGCCCTTTACCACCATTTTCAGTTAGCAACAGAAGACATTTTCAGAGACTGAAAAGAAAGAACAATGTTTGAGGGAACTGCTAAAAAATTGTCCTCTGTTATTTTCCTTAAGAACCTTGACATGATGCTGGATGCACTGAAAGAGCTGTCAGAGGCACTGCAAGCACAGAACATAAATTTATCAATGGCAAATAAACTTATTTGTTTTTATTCAGATTTTTATCCCTCTCAGTGCACTGGGGGCTAATCTCTGTTCCCAGACTGCCCGCCTAGCCTGACACCCTAACCATCCCCTGAGAGCCCCCCATGGATTACCCCCCCATGGTGGGGACAGAGAAAGGGGGCCCCCACCCTGGAGCACAATCCTAATCTGGGGGTGGTCACATTGTCAGGCCGACGGGATGGATGTGGGACTTTATAGAGCCCCCAGCTGCCATTTTCCACTTTTTTGGCCCTCCAGTGAATGGCGTAGGCACACACATGTGGGGGCACATGCATGCCACGCCCACAGGTGACTTGCATCCAAGCTCACATCACCCTCTAGCCCCCACTAGGGGGCGATCGACAGGCAGGACAGTGATCCTTCCCTGAGAGAGGAGAGCAGTCCTCTGGATGCTCGATCCTCTCTACTCCAACTGACCCCAGACAGCCCAGGCTCGTTCTCAAACCTGGGTCGCCAGCATGGCATGAGGTGTGGCATCCAGTGCCTCAACCTCCAGTGCCACTGGGCCGGACAAATAAACTTATTAAGAGGCAGCTTAAGATATATTCATCAGCAGGAAGGAAAGTAAAGAACATTACCTCAATTTAGCACAAGAAGCAACTGTTAAAGGTGAATTCAATGGAGTACCTCTACATGATGACAGCCTTGCACAAAAGACAACCCATCAAGGCCAGTTCTACAAAGCACTGATAGATTCCTTGTCCGTTAGAATGGTAACACAAGAAGAAGAGAAGCTTTTTGAGAAAATGCAATGCATTCTGCCACAGACACGGCCAGAATACTTGCCAGTGGAGTTTGGGGAAGGTGATATCAAGGCACTCTGTGACTTTTTTCATATCAGATATTCAGAACTGAAAAATGAGTACAGGGATTTAAAAGGAAAGAGAACAAAGCCTATGGGAGACAATCTATTACACCTTTCACATGCAGTGAATACTATTGCAATCAGTACTGCCAAATGTGAAAGGGGAGTCAGTAAAATGAACGACATTTGCACACCCATTAGGACATGTTTGAGCACTGTTCACATCTTGTCACTCATGTTCATCTCCTTGGTTGGTCCATCACTGAAACAGTGGGACCCAACTTCTTGTGGCTGGTTCACAGACGGTCAACTGACCATGCTGCCTGCAAAGCTCGTAAAACTAAAGACGACAAACATGCAGATGAATCAACATGGAAAGTCATAAATGTCATCAAAAAACAGGATTAGGCCACTTAGTTTTCATTTATGACTGAATCAGAAATGGAATGAAAAATGCAAAAAAACATTGAACCATGTGTGTTCGATTAGAATTAAATGTGTGGTGTGTGCTGCCTATTTTCTATTAAGTAATTTGTTATTGCATTGCTGTCTTTGCTAATTGATTTTGTTCTTAGGAAAAATAAATATATTATATTTATAAAAATGATTATAGTTTAATACATATGTATTGGTTTAGAAACTTAATAAACAGTTAAACTAAATGGCAAGGATGAAAATGTGCATGCACGCGGGTATCGCTTACTAGTTAGTGACATGCTATATTGATGATGGCAGTTATGACATTAGAGTTCCACCACCTCTGAAATTCCAATTTAACCACTGCCTGGGGGTAATCATATTGGACGACCTAAAGGTGGCCAAGCAGTGCAACCAGGCATTGGGAGGACTAGTAGGAAGTGGGGATGCTGTCCACCAGATTTAAGGAGAGGGGTTATTCAAAGGATGTGATTGAGAAAGCTCATAGGAAAGCAAATAGCAGGAATAGAGAAGAACTCCTGGTTCACAAGTTACCATTCAGAACAGCAAATGAGGACAGAATTACCTTTGTCATTGATTGGCATTCTAAGTTGAACTAAATTAAGGAGATCATATATAAAAGATGGGAGATCCTAATATCAGACCCATATATTGCCTCAGCGATAGGACCTAGACCCAGAATGTGTTACATAGGGGTACAAACATTGTATATATGGTTAACCAGAGCCGGTACCTTGATAAAACTAAACAAGCAAGGCTCCCTAGAACTTTTAACAAATTGCCACAATTGCAACATCTGCAAAAATGGAGTACAGGGACAGGATTTTGCCCATCCAGTCATGAGTGAAGCTTTCTTCTTGAATCATTGTGCAAATTGTAAAGCAACACACAACATATATGTTGGTTGGTGTGATTGTGGCCTAGTGTATGTGGGCAGGACCCAAAGACAGTTAAGATGAGTTCTAAAGCATGTGAGAGCAATATGCACAGGAGATACTCAAAATGTTCTTGAGCGACCTTTTAATGATCAACATGAATATAATCTCGGTTCCACTCTCAGAACGTGCCCAGTGGTAGTGCGCCCATCATTAGGGCACCAGTCGGCAATTTCTCCAATTGCCGTTTATGTGGAGGGCTGTGCTCCCCCTTGTAAGGGGTTGTGCCCCCACACCTTCCCTAACTAAGGAGTCCAACTCCGCAGGGAGTGGACATTGGGGAGCGGGTGGCGGAGTTTGGTTTTTGGTGCTGTAATGACGGGCGCACTAATACTGGTGCCCTGAATGGGTGTAGTGTATAATCTCAGCAGTTTCAAGTTTAGAACAGTAGAGTGCATACAAAGATGGGAGAGGGGAGGGAACAGAATACAAACCCTGGATATGAAAGAAATGGCTTGGATTTTTTAAATTATCAACACTCCCCATAGGTTAAACGAAGTTTTGATCTAAATCCTTATCTGTAATGGGCAGTATAGCCATTCTCAGCGTCTTTGCTCAGAAAGCAGGTATGTCTGCCTATGATATGCCTTTATAGCAGGTCATTACATTTATTTCTTGTTTGATATGTTTATTTGAAATCTGTTTGACTCTAAATATCTCCAGTCTTTGCAATTTCAGTCTAATGTGTGCATTGTAAATGATTTTTATGTCTGCTGTTTCCCTCCAAAACAGCGTGGCGAGCAGGCTGTAACAATTTTTTTGCCTGCATAAAATACCCCGTACAGGCATTGTGTGCTCTCCCCTGTTATGCTGTATCAGTGAAGTACACAATTGTGACCATAAAAGTTGGATCCAATATATGTAACTTAGAGTGGTCACGTCATGTGAGTTTCACCATTTTACGGTAGGATGGGTCTTTTTGCCTTTTTTGGTTGGGTGCATTACATTGACTCCCATTTTAGTCATGTCAGCCCTGAAAGTGTGAGTTGCTCAGTCTTTATTGGATTTTTGAGCATGGAAATGTTGTTATATATGAAAAATTACCATTGGACATTTCCTGGATAGTGTTTACTTGCCCCCGCATTTTAAGACACTGCTTAATATGACACATTTTGGAGGCTACTGTTATCTCCTTCCATGCTTTTTCTAACACTTCTTAAAATTGTAAATTTCACATAAGATCTCATCCTTCACACATCACATACAGTTTATATTATTTTCAAGTTTTCTTCCTTTTAGTTATGGATGTCCTCCCCCTCACACACACTTTTTTCCTTTGTAACACCTGATTTGGCTTAAATGTTTATGAGACCTCCCGTTTCTTTTGTGTTTATAGAATTAATGATTGAAATACCTGGTTACCGGTCAGCTTCAGACATATACAATACTACCATAATATGTATTTACAGCATGTAGCTACTAATTTCCAGATATGATCAAATAAGTAAATGGATATTTAAAGTTTTAAATCAGTTTTTATACTATGGTTGTTTGACATATCACGCTATGAATGTGTATCACTAATTTATTCAGTTTTCTTTGCACGGGCTTTTGAAAGCTGCAGATGACTACTTAAGTGATCATGAATATTCATGAACTGTATTATAAAAATGCACACAATCATACTTTTTCCGCCCCCCCCCCCGATGAAGCCTTGGTGAAGGTGAATGCACATGGGGTAGTTGATCTCTTGGGTGTGCAACTTACTCACGATAAATGTATCTATTTTTGCACCTCAAATGTGGTGACTGTGTTTGGTTTTTCTAGCATGTACCCCATATTGCTACCCCAGGCGGTAGCACCGTGTTACTTTTAGGCATGAGAATGTCAATGTAGCACATCTTTAGACAATCCAGGCCTGCCCCCTGAAGGGTTTGGAGAGATGTACCCTTAGAGCCCTGGGCATTATGCTGCACACTATTCACAGCTCCAAGCATGATGTCATCTAAAGATGGAAGGGCAGCATCACTGATCGTCATTGCCACACCATACTGACCTGGTTCCGCCAGTCACACCTCCATCTTTAGTGGATTAAGCTTGAGCCAGCTGATAGCCATCCAACTTTGAATTTCCCTAAGATACTTACTCAGGCCTGAGACTGCAAGACCCCTGTCAGATGCACATAACTCATACAGGATCCATGACTGGTCATGGACAAACATTTTGTCGAATGACCAGACAGCGAAACTGACAGGCTGACCACATTTTGCAGTTGTCTGCCAGTTTTGTACAAAAACTAGTGTTTTCTTCAGGGGTTCACCCCAGAACCAGCCATGTGGGGGGCTGTGCCCCTCACCACCCCACTTAGGATTCTCAACTCCGAGTAGGAGCTAATTTGGGGGGGTGCAGGACCCCCGACAGACACTTCCGGGTTCCAGTGGGTTCTCTACAGTGCAGTGGTGCTGTAGTCGCTGTAGGGGACCACGCTGTCGAAATGTCGCTGTACCTGAGGTATACCACACATACAGATGGGTATCATCGGCACAGAAATAAAAACCCAAGCCATAACATCTAATGATCACCCCAGTGGCAGCATGTACATGGCAAACAACATGGGGGGCAGGATCAACCTTTGAGGCACACCACAGCAGAGAGCAGTACTAATCAAAGTAAAGGAGCCCACTGACAACTGCTATACCCTGCTGGATAAGTAGGACTCAAACTACCATAATACTGTTCCAGACAGTCCTTCATAGTGCCCCAGTTGAACCAAGAGCACCGAAAGGTCCACCGTGTCAAACACTGAGGAAAGGTCAAGAAGGACAAGGATGGAATGATGCTCACTAAGCCTCACCAGGAGTAGATCACTGTGCATCTTTACCAGAGCAGTCTAAGTACTGTGGTGAGGCTGGAAACCAGACTGAAAAGCTCGTAGATGTTATATTTCTCTAGGTGTTGCTCAAACTGCACTGCTACCACATTCTCGATCAACTTTCTCCAAAAGGAAAGGTTTGAATTGGGCCTGTTATTTAAGAGATCAGAGGGTGGTTTAATGATGGTGTTTTGAGAAGAGGCTCTGCCACTGTACTCTTCAGTGCAGAAGGAAACCCCTGCAGAAACCTCCAATAATCTCTACAAAAATCAGACCCGGGGATCCCCACTATCTGAGAAGAAGTCAGGCTGACCCTAGATCCAACGTACAGTAAATAGAGTACAGTTGTGAGGCCACCTGGAAGACATCCTCCACCAGTACAGGTTCAAACTCTTCCCATAAAGATGGAGTGCCTCTACTCACTATCAAATGGACACTGTTGGCTAATAACAGGCTGCTTGAGGATATTGTATCTAAGCTCAGATAGAGGACACCTTGTCTAGAAAGAACCAATTAAACTCATCACACTTTTCTGTGGAAAAGATTGCAGATTTGCAAACAGATCATATTTAATAATTTGTCCACAGTGTTGAAAAGTTGAGCTGGTCAGTTCATATATCTGGAGGGATCCTCACTAAATGACCCAATCCCAGATGTCTTTAGTTTTTTCCAAATTAGCATTCATAAATGGTTGTACTTGTGAAGCAGAGATTACACTATATTTGTATTGCACTATAATCATTTTAGATGGAGATGACATTGTTATTGGTTATATGATGATGAAGGATCACAAATTTGCCTGTTTGTACTGTACTTAAATCACTGCCCAGTGAACATACAACTATTCCTGTTGAAGCCCTGTATGGTCGGTGCTACATAGGGGTTGTTTGTTCCACATCTACACTTGTGGCAATAAAGTTTAAAACCTGCCTCAGTGTCTTTCTCTACTTTGTTTCTTTTGTCTTGCAAACAGTTCCTGTGATGTGAGTAGCACCCTTGGAGGTGGGAGTGACTGTTTTTTGTCTTTATTTGAATGCATGGCTGTACATGAGGGTTCAGGTGCAGACTGTAGGATCCTCCTCAGATATCGGCTTCCTGGACACGTGGGGGGGGGGCATTCCTGCAGGACATAGCAGACTTCGTCACTGACAGGGTGTTGGAGTTGCCTAAATGAGTAATTCTAAGTGACTTTAATGCCTGGGTCAATGACAGGCTCTTGTATTTTGTCAGGTTTCCTCCAGTTGATGGATTCACTGGACCTTGCAAGAGTGGTTACTTATGTGACACATCAACATGGTCATGCTTTGAACTTGTTTTTTTCCATGGGTCTTAAGACTAGTAGTCTTGAGTCTGATTCAGTCATTTGGTCGGGTCACTGCACAGTAAAGTTTACCTTCAGGCCTCACTTGGAGTCCACCTCCTGTGTAGATGGTTCAGTACCACCCTTTAAGAGGGCTAGAGGCAGAAGGGACTATAGGTAGTTCTGGACATCTTAATGAAAGGTGATGGGGAGTGCATAGTGGGTCAGCCAGCAAGAAGGGAAAAGACAGGTGATGGGAAAGAAGGGGAGCATCAGGATTATAGGAGGGTTCTAGTGATAGGGGACTCCATAATTGGGTTATGGATAGGCCAGTAAAGGGAAGGGAGCCACACCAGAGAAGCATAATTTGCCTCTGTGGTATGACAATTGAGACAATAGATCATCTAGGCTACAATCTCTGATATGGGCTGGGGAGAGGAAGGTCCATGTGATGGTTCATTTGGCAAAAAATGACCAGGCAGGATGCAAGCTGGAGATGGTTCAGGGGAGGCAAAGGGTAATACATGAAATGATTAGGGAGTGGACAGACCAGTAACTTTCTCAGAAGTGCTAATGATACCACAGGCTAGTCGGGCAAGAAAATGTAGGATCAGGGATTTCATTAGATGGCTCAATGGTTGATGTAAAGAGCAGGGATTTGGACATACAGGGAATTGGAGAACACTGTGGGAGGATAAGATCCTGTTTTCAGCTGATCATCTGCACATGAGTTGGAGAGGGGCAAGAATGGGGTAAGGCTTACAAAATTCATTGAACTTAATTTAAACTAGAGGTGGATGGCTCCAAAAGGGCAAAGGGCCCTGAAGTGTGGGGGGATGAAGACTAGGCAGAGGGGTTGCAAATGGAAGCATGGCAATGAGCCCAAAATTCCTGCAGCCAGCAACTCAGAAGGACAGTAATAGTTGGCAGAAAGGACTGTGGTATCAACAGGCTTCATGGAAGGTTGTGTGTATTAATGCCAGGCACATAGATAATAAAGTGGCAGACCTCCATGCCATAGTGGCAGAGCACCATCTGGACTTGGGTAGTTTTTACAGGGACCTGAGCATCCCCAAACCATGAATAAGAACACAATACTCCAGGATTCTCCATATACAGGAAAAATAGGGAAGGAAAGGGAAAGAGGTGGCACTGTATGTCAAGAAGGGATTAAGGCTACAAGTGAGCAGGGTGGAGCACAGGGACTGAGAATCTGTATTTCCTGAATGAGTCAGAGGCAGGCAGGAAGGCGAAGTCTAGGGTAGTCTATAAACCCCCAAACCAAAGTGGGAGGTTAGATGGTGAGCTTGCAAGCTAGATCAGGCAGGCCACAAAATAGGGAGAGATGGTAATCATGGGGTGTTTAATCTGCCAGACATAGACTGGAGCACCACAAAAAGCCAGCAGTAGAAGATTCCGATCCCTTATGGAAACATTTCAAGATGGCTTCTTGATGCAGGAAGTCCAAGAGCTGATGAGGGTACAGCCAACTGATGACTTGGCGCTGGCAAACTGCAATTATGTCAGGAATATCAGGTAACTGAGTCCCTGAGTAGTAGCAACCACCCGGCAGTATGCTTTAGGTGGGAAATGGAGAGGGAGCACTGGAACACAAAAACCCAGGTATTCAATTTCAGGGAGACATATTTTGGGGTCATGAGGAAAAAACGCAGAGCACACAGGGCCAAGCTAGGCAGAGTGGTGGGGGTGAAAGTGAAATGCACGTTAATTAGCGATGGCTTTTAGGATGCCACAACCGTCTGTATCAAGCATGGAGGGGAAAGGAAAAGGCAGAAAGGACCAATATCATTCTCTAGAGAGGCTAAAATAGTAGTGAGGGATAAAAAAGTAAGTTTCAGTAAATATGAGGGAGCAGCAAGGAGGAAGACAGGAAGTAATACTTGGTGAAACAGAAAGAGGGCAGCAGAGAGGTTAAGATAGCTAAAGCTAGTGTGGAATTAAGAATAGCAAAGGGTGTAGAAGTAGAGGGTTTCTTTTGCTCTGTAAGGGAGAAGCAGTAGATGAAAAAGGGCATTGTCAAGTTGAAGAAGGGAGGGAGCTACTGAATGATTGGGCAAAGCAAAAATACTTAATGAGTATTTCTGCTCTGTGTTTACGAAGGAAAAAGAGAGGTTATTACCACAGTGGGGAGCAGACAGATAGGAGGAAAGAACTAAGAAATGTAAGAAAGGCATTACCATAGAGTGGGTCCTTAAGGGGCTTCCAATCCTGAACTGGCAAATCCCTGGGGCTGGATGATGTACTATGCACTTTAGGGTGCTGAAAGAGTTGGCACAGGTCCTGGTGGCACCTCTAGTTGACCTGTACAGTAACTGTCTTGAGACTGGAGAGATACTGTACAGAGGGATTAGAAAAGGTTATATGTCATAACAGCAAAGATAGAAACGCAACTGACTATATATTGAGAGCAAATTGCCGTAAAACAAAATTGTCGATGAGCACTACACTGATCACCAACACTGCAAGCACACCACAACTCCTAAACGGGGCAACATATACACTTATTATTTATGCAATGGGCTACTCCCCCCTCACCCCCATATTAATATAATCAGCTCCAGGGGGGCAGTCACTGGGGGACAGAAGAACACATGGGAGGGGAGCCACAGTAAGCAGGGGGTTACCGCAGCTGGGGCAACACAGACAGCCAAAGAATGGAAAATAAATTTACAACACCCAACACAGTTACACAAAAATTGCACCTGCAGGCTGTCTCTAACCTGGGACCACTACCACTGTAAGCAGGGTCTGTATCCATCACTCAAGGCAGCCAGCTCAGCAGCAACAGGCTGCACCCTTCTGTTTTTTGGGTCTGTACCATTGAAGGCCTCCTCTAGGGTGCGTGATCTGGGTGTTATCCTTGACAGCTGACTGATGCTTGAGTCTCAGGTGTCGTCTATTGTTCGTACCAGCTTTTACCGTCTGAGGAATATCACCAGGATAAAGCCCCTAGGTCCGCCTGGACCGCCCCACCTTGGTGCTCGCCTTGTGACATCTAGCAGTTTGACCACGTGAATGAGCTCTCATCTCAAGTTCTGAAGGTACCCGCTAGCTGCAGCTGGTGTAGAATGCAGCTGCTAGGTTGTTGATGGGACAGACTACATACTGTCACATCACCCTGGTGCTGCATGAACTGCGCTAGCTGACGGTCAGGTGGAGAATCCTCTTTAGGGTGGGCTTGCTCATCTTAAAGGCCCTACATGGCCTGGGCCCTGGTTACCTGAAGGACCTTCTTATGTCTGCTGTCTCGGTCCGCTCCCTCCGCTCCTCCTCTAGGGGCCTCCTTGCAGTTCCCAGGACGAGGTTAAAAACTGCTGGTGACAGAGCATTTAGTGTCACCGGCCCCATCCTGTGGAATTCACTACCTCCAGCTGTAAGAGAGGCCCCTACAGTTAAGGATTTTAAAGCCCACCTCAAGGCCTTCCTGTAAAATCAGGCCTTTCCGGACTTTGCTTTGTAATCCTATCCTATGCCTGACCTTTGGGCTTTAATTTCTGTCCCTGGTTATATATTTAGCTCTCGGTATTTATTTTTTGAGTTAATTTTTTATAAAAAAAAATGTTATATTAATGAGTTATAGTGCACTGTATTTATTATCAGGTTTATTATATTGTTGGTTTTATTTTGTAAGTGATTTGAATTTGTTCAGCACCGAGAGCCTCTGGGATGGGAGTCTTTTTTAAATAAAATTTGCCTTACCTTGCCATTTGCCTATTTATCCCTCAGCACCATACACCTCTCCATCATTCACTGTTGCTATTCCATCCCTCTAGCCTCACTATTCCCTCCCCTTGCTATTCCTTCACCGCCGCTACTCCTATGGGTGCACAAACTGAGCTGCTCATATTTGAGTCACTCAGTTTGCTTTGCCCATATCACGGGATACCTTAGAAAATACCAGATGTGTTATCCCTCCATAAAAGTCGGGCTCGGGATGAACCAGGGAATCACAGGCCAGTCAGCTTAAACTCCTAGGCAAACTGATTGAAACTACTTTGAAGGAAAGGCTGGTGGAATTCCTGTAGGCCCACAAAGATCTGCAACAGAGTTGATGCACAGGGTGGGGTGGAAAGGATGAGAAGGGACTTGGCAAGGTTAGAGGAATGGTCAAATGTATGGCAGCTTAGATTCAATGCTAAGAAGTGCAAGGTAATGCACCTGGGAAACAAAAACTCAGGGGAAGAGTACACAATGGGGGGTGAGATACTAACAACAACAAAAATGGAAAGGGACCTGGGGGTAGTCATATCAGATGACCTAAAGGTGGCAAGCAAGGAGAGGGCAGCAAGGAGGGTTAGGGGATACTGGGATGCATAGGAGAGGCATCACCAGTAGAAAACAGGAAGTTATTACCCTCTGTACAGACAGCTAGTGAGACCCCATCTGGAGTACTCATGCAGTTCTGGGAGACCCAATCTCCAAAAGACATAGACAGGATGGAAGCTGTCCAGAGGAGGGCACTAAAATGGTGCAGGGTCTGCACCGGAAGACATATGAAGAGAGACTTAAGGAGCTTAATATGTATAGCCCCGAGGAAAGGAGAGAGGGGACATGATAGAAACTCAAGCACCTCAAGGAACCAACAAAGTCCAAGAGGGTAGCATCTTTCAAAAAGAGGTGCAAGAAACAAGGGGTACAATTTAAAGATAGAAGGGGGCTGCCCAGAGGTAATTAAGGAAGTATTTTTCTCACAGAGAGGGTGGTGATGTATGGAACGGCCTTCCAGAGGAGGTCAGGAGTCACAAACAGTGGTGGAATTCAAGCATGCATGGGACAGTCATAAGGCAATTCTAGGAGGTGGGGGTAGGAAGAAGTAGGCTGCTGGTTAACTAGGATCTGCAGCTTATCCATCAGGTAGGGAAATGGGCAGACTGGGTGGGCCAAGCGGTCCTTATCTGCCATCAAATTCTATGTTTCTATGTTTCTATGTAGGCCAATTTGCTCCAGCAGACAGCACAAAGTCATGACAGGAAGGTCACATAAAATGAATTTGAAAGACTAAGTGTGGGATGGTGAGACTAAAAAGGGAAGGAGGGAAGTGTGCAGAGGGGAACCAAGAAAAAGCAGAAATCCTGAGTAAGTATTTTTGTTCAGTATTCACAGGTGAAGGGGAAGGACTAAATTAACGTGATGGAAGCACCACTGGGATCGAGGTGGACACCAGTCCATTTAAGAAGGAGAGAGTCTTAAAGGAACTTGCTAATCTGAAAGTGGACAAGGCATTGGGGCCGGAAGGGATACATCCCAGAATATTAACAGAACTCAGGGAGGTGCTGGCAGCACCACTGACAGCCCTGTTCATCAGTTCATTGGAAACAGGTGTGGTACCAAAGAACAGGAGGAGGGTGAACGTAGTCCCTTTCCACAAAAGTGGGAGCAGGGAGGAGGCTGGCAAATACATGCTGGTCAGCTTGACCTCGGTGGTGGGGAAACTAATGGAATCACTACTAAGAGAAAGGTATGTGATATATATCGAATCCAACAGTGCACAGGATCCAAGGTAGCATGGGTTCACAGCAGGAAGATCTTGTCAAACAACTCTGAGAGATTTCTTTGACTGGGTGACAAGGGAAGTGGTTTAGGGAGGGGCAGTGGATGTTGCCTACCTGGATTTCAGCAAGGCCTTCGACGCTGTCCCAAATAGGAGGCTAGTAAACCAGCTGGGCAGCCTGGGAGTGGGTACCAGGGTAGTAAACGGGGTCAAAAATAAGCTGAGTGATAGACACAATGGGTGGTGGGAAATGGAGTTCGGTCTGAAGAGAGGGGGGTGAACAGTGGGGTCCCGTAGGGATCAGTGCTTGGGCCATTCCTCTTTAATGTCTTCATAAGTGACATTGCAGAGGGGCTGGAAGGGAAGGTGTGTCTCTGCAGATGACAAAAAGATCTGCAACAGGGTTGACACTCCAGGAGGGATAGAGAAAATGAAAAGATACCTAAGCAAGCTTGAGAAGTGGTCAAGGGTGTGGCAGCTAAGATTCAATGCAAAGAAATGCAAGATCATGTACTTGGGTAGCAGAAATGTGGGGAAGGAGTACATGATGGGGGGAGGTACTGGTGGACACCAAACAGAAAGGGACCTTGCAGTAATCATATCTGATGTTCTAAATGTTACCAAACAATGTGAGAAGGCTGTGAGGAGAGCCAGTGGAATCCTTGG
Source organism: Neoceratodus forsteri (assembly GCA_016271365.2). Taxonomy (NCBI): domain Eukaryota; kingdom Metazoa; phylum Chordata; order Ceratodontiformes; family Ceratodontidae; genus Neoceratodus; species Neoceratodus forsteri. Next base: position 290,571,293 of record CM057456.1, read on the forward strand.
GCGCTTAAAGAGAGGTATCTCCAGCAGAAGGAAGGAGGTGGTGATGCCACTGAAGAGGACATTAGTGAGACCTCATCTAGAGGACTGTGTCCAGTTCTGGAGGCCACTTCTTTGGAAGGACATAGAGTATAAGTGGCTCAGAGAAGGTAACTAAAATGGTGCAGGGGCTGCACCAAAAGTCACATGAGTGGAGGCTGGAGAGCCTCAATATGTATTCCCAGGAGGAGAGGAGAGAGAGGGGGATATGACAGAGACTTTTAAACACCTCAAAGGTGTAAATAAGGTACAAGAGGGTAGCATCTTTCAGAAAAAGGTGTTCAAGAACAAGGGGCCATGATATGAAAATAGAGAGGGTATTAGGTAACGTGAGAAAGTATTTTTTTCATGGAAAGGGTGGTGGGTCCATAGAACAGCCTCCTGGCAGGGGTTGTAGGGGCCAAAATGGTAGGGGAATTCAAAACGCATGGGAGAAACAATGGAACTCTCATAGGAACTCATAGGAAAGAGAGGGTAAGCTACAGATTGTTTAGGACCTCCGGTATGTGAAACAGGTAGGGAAAATGACAAGGTGGTCCAAGCGGTCCTTATCTGCTGTCAAATTCTATGTTTCTATAGACTTTTTTGACTGGGTAGTGAAAGCTTTTCACAGGGGATAGGTGGTAGACATTTTGTACCTGGACTATAGCAAGGTCTTAGACGCTTTTCCTTACCAAAGATTAATAAGGAAGCTGGGACACTTTGGATAGGGAAAAAATTACTACCTGGCTGGGTAATTGCTGGTGGGGAGCACTCACAGGGTGGTAGAGAATGAGGAGTATGTGCATAAGGAATTATATGATTGGGGTCACACAGGGATTGGTTCTAGCAATGATGCTGTTTGATGTATTCTTTAAGGTTCTCAGTGCATAAAAGGCAGAATTTGCCTTTTATGTCCCTGACAAACTGTTTAGATCCAGTGAGATTACATGTACCAGTGGGAATTGGGGGGGGGGATGCTACGAAGTGCTATTTTACTGAAAGAGTGGTAGAGGACTAGAACAACCTGCCAGAGGAGAAGGTTAATGCTACAGCTAGATTGCATAGGTATAAGGAGATCAGGGTGGCACGTGTGTAGGGGAAACTTGGACCTATGAAAAGGAAGCACGCACCACATTTGGGCAGACTCAACAGACCACAAGACCATCCTCTGCTGCTTGTATGGTGCCTATTACAAGATGCAATTGATAAGCATACTTTTCCAGCTTAAGTTACATACATAGTACTGTAGGATGTGATAGGTAGAGGACTCATGCAGAGAGGATACTGTATGTCAGGGTGTATATTCTAAAACATGGACTATACTGGGATGTATGAACAGATCCCTTGCACTTGAGCTGTGAGAATGATATGAAGTCAGTCTGATATGTGTTGTCACAATAATTATTGGTTATGGCCTATCAGTGTTAGCAGTAGCACTACTGCTCACATTCCAGTGTTGGAATTACAGGGAGGCTTGTTGGGGCTCGACCCCGGTAGCTCTGAAGTGAACCCCGGTAGCTCTGAAGTGAGCCCTAGTAGCTCACACATCACTGCCATTGACTTATAATGGGAAGGCTAACCCACACTTGGGAACAAGCTTGGGTTGTCAGGGGTTGGCTGGGGGGGGGGCCGAATCAAACACCCCAGAGGACAGTCTCCTCTTCCAGGGAGGGGACTGGCTGGTCCTGGCACTGTACTGCTACTTGGGTGACCACAGGTGGTAGTGCTCATGGGAGAGCATAGCAGTGAGGAAGGGACATTACACTCTTGCATGCCCATGCTTGTGATACCACTAAGTTGGTGCCCCACATACTGTAATGTGGAAAGACAAATCATGGGCATTGCACCATGGTGGACCTGACCCCCTGCAGGCTCCACACAGGTGACAGGGGGCTCTCCTGGGCAACACAGGGTCCATTTCATTAACTAGTTTGAGGGGACCCACTTACCCCCATCACTGGGGGCAAGTCATGGAGGAACACACCCAGGATTTCAGGAAAGCCTCTGAGGAGCCAGATGACAGGGTTGGGGGGAGGGGGGATCAGGCTGGACCCCCACAAGCTTGCACCAGACAGAAACATCATTAATGTAAAAAAAACACTACCTATCACTTGTAAGCTGTTCATGCTATGTACTGTATCCTGTACAAAAAAATGCAATAAACATATTTTACAGAAAAAAAATAAGTCTGGTCCACATATCTGCTTATCAACGGAATTAGGCGGTACCCTTAGGGAATCTCTATAAGTCTGCACATGTTTGCACATCATGCTTGCTGCTCTCTGCTGATGATATGGGGGGGTGAGGGGTTGATACAAGCTTAATAAACCAAGAGTCCCTCCAACCTCAAGTTACTGTGCTATTATGTTATGTTACATAAAACTTTACCATATATAACTTGAATTGCATCAAAACACTATGGGCTCCTTAAAGTATTAACTAATAGGATTTATAGCACAAGAGTTACAGGGAGAGTACAAACATTCTGTATAAGGAGCAGTCCCTTTGAATAAAGGAGATTTATTACGAAAACTGGAGAAGGAAGAAGGCATCAGCAAGATGAGGTCAGAGACTCCCTCTTGGTGAGGAAGTAATAATCTTAGAGTGGAATGCACTGGAGGAGACGGTAGTGATTGTAAGTGACTGGAAATTTCCAATAAATGAACAAGATTTATTATGCTGGACATGAAGAAGACAGTTCTGATGTCTGTGAAGGATCCTCCCTATGAGGAAATTATTTTAACTTGAGAGAGGCAGTGCAGCTTAGTATTTGGAGATTGAGGGCCCCATACACCAGTCACGTTTGGTGGGAATACAAAGTTGGGTCCCAACAAGCTCTCTACTGTGCCACCACCAAAATCTACCATACACAAAATGTTTGACTAAGGCATGGAAGGAAGGTGTCTTCCCTTTCTTTAAGTCACAATGCAGAACACTTGACCAAGATGTTAGTGGGTGCTAATTAGGGTTACACCTAATAACATGCTGGATTTTGACACCCACGGAGGCTTGGGCATGGCATAGCACCAGTTGAATGGCTTCACTCCATGCCCAAAGCTCTAGGAAAGAGGTTCTTCTGCTATACTGCTTCTTTCACCCATGTCAAACCATATCTTTATTCCTACTTCTTGACTGTTGCTGTATAAATGTTTGCAATGGTCCATGGTCCTTCTCTGGTGGTCCAGTGATCCTCCATTTAATTCCACAGACCAAGCTATTCACTGGCACACGAAGGCATATTCATTCCAATTCCCTGTCCCCTGCAAAATGTTGTTGAGCTGGTTTTCATGATGATCACTGTGCCTTGCTGGTTCCTGTATTCCTGGTCACAACCTACAGTAGCAACACCCCTACTGCTTTCTTGTAACAGTTCTACAGGTAGTGGTGTTGCTAAACTGCAACCAGAATTGGGAGGGCCACCTTGGTCTGAGAATGGTCCAGCAGGCCATGTGCATGTCAGATCGTGGTAGCCTCTCCCTGTTCTGTCTTACAGTTTGCTATTACTCTCCTTTTGCAGTCATGTATTAAATGTTGCAATATGCATTTACTGTATACTGATTTATTCTTGCAGAGCATTAAGGCTGTATTGATCTGTATAGCTTGGCTGTCCGAATTAATTTATTTTTTGTATTTTTTGAATTTCTTGTATTTTGTATGTCTCTCTTTAAGCAGGTTTCCTACTAGCCTTATGTTTATTCATGAGCTCTATGTATTAAGTGGTGGCACCTTTCTCCTGTAACCACGCGCCCTGATGAAGAGTTTTATACTCATAGCACCGGGGCAGTTAATGGAGTGCAATTTCTGTCTGTACATATGCTTCACTTCTATTTAGCATTAAAGCCCTTGTTTTTGAAAATCGTGAAGCACTGTGTTTTTTACTTTCGATTGCAGGTTTTGTGATTCTGTTAACTTAACTGGGCTAGCCACACATTTCCTGCACCAGTCCTGCACCAAATATTTGCAGTCATACTCTCTCTGGATTTAAACCATCTGCATGGCATCCCCACACCCTCTTTCACAGGTGTTTGCAATATGTTTAGTTGCCATATATGGAATGCTTGCAACTCTATTGTATATTGCACAACGGGAGATGGAGGCAGATGAAGATTCTGTCACTAAGAGGTCACTGAGATCCCTTAGTAACATACAAACTGGTATTTGAGAGAGACCAGTCAGCAAAAAGTTCCACTTGACTGGTTAAGGGCCCAGACCTCTGAACCTGACATACCTGTGATATCTCCTGTTTTTGGCTGGAGACTCCTGTCTTTTTGACTGAACTCCAGGCCTCCATCCTGGGAAACAAACTCTCCTGCTTAATTAAAATTCTGTCAAAAATATCTATTCATGTTTTTTTTGGCAGATAAAGACACATAAAAAGTAAATTAGTGATGAACAATGTAACTGATAACTTTGTATAACTAGTTGTTGATTCTTTTTATGTTTGCTTGCACGCATGTGCAAGAAACATAGTGCCATCTTCCGAGTTTTTGGAGGTGTGTCACCCCCTCTTCCAATTCAGTCAGTGTGTTGACAGGTGCGGCTCCATTCCACCAATGCATGCTGGAGCTGTCTATGACAGCTCCAAAATGCATTGGCGTACAGTTGAAAGGGGGAGCTATGCTTCAGTGAGCAGCGATAAGATATCACCTGCTCATGCGCAGCTCCCCCTACACACATACACAAACACACGCATTCATACTGCGTGCTGCCCCCTCCACGCACACACTGTATAGCTGATGGGGGTGCCCAATCCTCCATCCGACTGTGCTGGCGCCTCCCAAAGTTCCCACATGCCACGCCTGGGTGCCCACCCCAGCGTGGCAACTCATGGTATAGCCGATGGGGGTGCCCAATCCCCCATCAGCTCCACTGTCCTCACCCCCCCAGAGTACAGGCCCGAGGGTGCCACATGGGAGCCCACTCCAGCGTGGCAATAGATACTATGGCCGACGGGGGTGCCCAATCCCCCATCGGCTCCACACCCCCCCAGCCGTCCTTGGGCCATGCTGGGAGCCCACCCCAGCGTGGCAAACGTCTCGCATCGTCATTTAAAAAAAAAAACTACCTGTAAAGAAAAAACGGTCCCACGCAGTCTCCCTGTCCCCCCACAACCCGCACCCACCCACTGCGCACCCTGCCTCCCCTCACCCCATACTTACCTTTGAGTCCGCGCGATGATCTTCGGTGGACCGGAACATGTCTGCACTCTTCAAAGTCGACATCACGAACTGAGGAAATGCGGTAAGCTGTATAATGGGATAGACAGGGTTTTTTCAACTTTGTTGCATATCTCAGGCATTTTTTGGAATTTTTGTACCAAATTTTCAACATGGGGTTTTTGGGACCCCTTCTCATGAATGCTGTCACAGTCATGGCATTATTGAGGCTCGAAGGGTGATTTCGCAGTCACTGCATGAAATCACCTTTTGGGACCGATTAACAAAATGACACTGCCAGTGTTCATAAGGTGGGCTCTCAAGAAGCCTATTTTGAAAATTTGGTGGAAAAATTCCAAAAAAATGACTGTTTTATGAGCGTGTGTTGTGCAGTTCCTATGCACGCTCGGAAGTTCACGAATTTTCAATATTTTCACTCCAGATTTTTAACATTGCCATTTTATCACACCTTCTTATGAGTAGTACAGCTGTCATTTTCACATCTCACCCAAAACGTGTTTCTGCTCATGTAGCGCATAATGGCGCAGGGCCGGTGTGCAAAATCAATGTACAGGACAAATAAGAAAATCACAGTGACACTGTTCATGAGCAGAGGTCTTAAATGGCTATGTTGAAAATTTGGTGAAAATAATTCCTAAAATGACTGTTTTACTGAGCGTAAGGCTATGCAGTTCACCACGCTCGTAAGTTTACAATTTTCAATATTTTCACTCCAGATTTTCAACATTTCCATTTTACCACACCTCCTTATGAGCAGTACAGCTGTCATTTTTCACATCTTGCCCAAAATGTGTTTCTGCCCATGTAGCACAGTAATGCAGTCGATGTCTTGAAATCAATGTATGGGACAGATTAAGAAAATCACAGTGAACTGTTCATGAGCAGAGGTCTTAAAATGGCTATGTTGAAAATTTGGTGAAAAATTCTAAAATGACTGTTTTATTTAGCATGCGCTAGCAGTTCCTATGCATGCTCGTAAGTTTGCAAATTTAATATTTTCACTCCAGATTTTCAACATTGCCATTTTATTACACTTCCTTATGAACAGTACAGCTGCCATTTTCATATGTTGCCCAAATGTGTTTTCGCACATGTAGCCACAATGGTGCTGTTGGTGTGCGAAAAGCAATGTTTGGGACAGATTAAGAAAATCACAGTTACACTGTTCATGAGCAGAGGTCTTAAAATGGCTATGTTGGAAATTTGGTGACAAAAGTCCATAAAATGACTGTGTTACGGTGAGCATTGCGCAGTTTCCATGCACCTCGTAAGTTCGCTGACTTTGTAATATTTTTCAGTCAGATTTTCACCAGTGGCATTTTTCCACACTTCCTTATGAGCAGTACAGCTGTCATTTTCACAACATGGCTGAAATGTGTTTTCACACTTTCAGCGCAGAGATGCGTGGTCGCTGTGGGAAATCATTGTTTGGGACAGATAAAGAAAATCACAGTGACACTGCTCATGATCGGAGGCACCAAAATGCCTGAGTTGACAATCTGCTGTAAAAAATCCCCAACCTAATTATATTAGGGGTGTGCGTTGCACAGTTTCTATGCACGCTCGTGACTTCACCATTTTGTTTAATATTTTTACTGCAGATTTGCAACATTGCCATTTTTTACACCTCCCCATGAACAGTACAGCTGTCATTTTTTACATCCTGTTCGAAATGTTTTTGCACCTGTGGTGCTAAATGCCGTAGTTGCTGTGCATAAGCAGCTTTTGGCTAACAAACTAATATTCCCCCGTTCATGAGGTGGGGTCACAAAAAAACCATGTTGAAAATTTGGAGTGAAAATACCAACGAATGCCTGAGGTATTAGGGTTTCCAACCATAACGCCCAACCCTGTAGAGAATGACAGCATCAGGGGTGTGACTTGGGATTCTTGCCTGTAATGCTCATTCCATTCCACACCCTGCAGCCAGTGAGAGGCATCGAGGTATGCCTTGGACTCTTCGGCCCCAAAGTTCACCCCATTCTCCTATATCGCACCCATCTCACTGTATTTCCTAATGGAATGGGGTGCGTATAAGGGCCAAAGACCCCAAGGAACACTGTGACACTTGTCAGTGTCTGCAGGGTGGGGTGTGGTGAAATGGCATGCTCATTATGCCTGACGACCCAAAGGCACACCCCAATGCCTGTCACTCTCTGCAGGGTGGTGGTGGGGTTGGCTTCAGTTCAATACTTCACTGCCATTCCTATTACGCAGCTCTGTAACTTCTACACTACCACTGCCAATGCCAGCAAGCAAACATTCGGCATTGACAAATGCTTGTTACTGCTTATTCTTGACAAAATAAAATATATTAAATGTTTTTAAATGCTTTTTTGTTTGTTTTTGATGCTGTTTAAGGACAAACTTGTGACATTATGAGATCTCCCTACAAGCAGGCCAATCTCACTGCTGATTTGACCCAAAGCTCCCTCTTAAGCAAGTTGGAAATATTATAGGTATGCCTGGAGACACAGGCTGGAATACCCCTAGCACATTAGATTCACAATTTGATGTTGAGAAAGTCATTTGACTTCTCCGAGTTTACCCTCCTCCCTTTTTCGCTTCCTTTCCCTCTGTAACCTTCATAGGCTTTTCTTAACCTCCTTACAGCTCTCTTAGTCTCCGATTAGTCACCTATTAGCTTAATCAGCTGTTTTCCCCTTACAAAGTGCTTTGAGGCATAATATCGTATGTATGAAAGTCACTGCATAAAAAACAGTTAAGTTCCTTTCCTTATGTTTTGGAGTTGGAAAGGGGTTCCAGATAATCCTAGATGTTTTTCACGAAGAGCACACTGTAAACCCAAGACTTTATAAATTTTGCACTCTTGTAAACCTCTAGAAAGCTCCAGAAAATACAATTAATTATGTTTTTCTTTTCATTATGCAGTAGGTATTCATTTAATTTTACCATTAAACTAGAGGTGAGTGGTACTTGTTCAGATAAATGTACTGAAAGATTCAGCAGCTGTAATACTGATACACAGCATAACTTTTATTTACATTCAAGTCTTCTGGTTTCATAGTAATTCTCTCAAGCTGTGTTTTAGAAAGAGAAACGTAGACTATGTTGGCAGAACAATATGTAAAGATCCAGCCAGTCTGCTGCTCAGTTCCCTGGTTAGCTCATGCTCATCCTTACTGTGGGACAGAACCCTCCACAGCACTATAATGTCATGCTGTACTGTGTGGGTCAACATATGCCTTTCGCCAGCTTATAAACAAGGAAGAAGAATGACCCTTTGGAAAGAGAAACCAAATGATGTAACAAAACAAACAAAATAAACACAATCCTTTCCTTTGTGAAGTCACTTGACTCTAATTGCAGATGTAAAAATGGGTCCTGGATCTTAATACCCTCCCCCTCCCAGACATTAAACCTGTCCCTGAACATAGTTCTCAAAGCTGGCAACTAAGATACTGAACAGTAAATAGTTTTATGTTTTGTTTTAGCTTACTGTTCTAACTATGGTTTTTACTTTTTTATAATAAAAGAATTAAGAGATTTCAGATGTAGTGCAATGAATGCAGTATGCTTTCGAAGAGGAGGACTAGAGAGCTGCTAGACAAAACCATCCAGGGAAATCTGCCTGGGCTTTCACAGCCAACCATCAGGGAATGACTCAAGAGATTTCTACAACCTGTCTATACAGGGACTGAACTTTGCACCTACTGAAACAAAGTGTCAGGATGACATTTTCCTGAGAGACGGTGACCTGCCTTGAGGGAAAAGGAGATAACCACATACCACAGCTGTCAGTCTGTGGGTACCAGAGACTATGTGAGAAAGCCTGCATCAACAGAAATACCTGCATCGATCCTGCAGACAGCCTGGGAGATGGCTGGTTAGTGCTAATGCCAGGTACTAACTAACACTCCACACTAGAGTTCTGAATCCTGGATGTGGATGTGAAGTGTGTGGCCCCTGCTCCTTACACTGGTCTGTGCTGCAGAGGAGGAAGAGATCAGAGCCTGAAAGGTCCAGAAGACAGTGGACACAGAGAACCTGAGCTACATCCAGTTGCACCTAATACCTGAACAATCGCGCTGCCCTCGCCCCCCCCCCAGCTGCAACAACTGAACCATCAACCTGAGAGGAACTGCATATGCACAGGAGGACGAGAAGGAGCCCAGATGACTAGGAAGTGGTACAACAGAACTGCGAGTACTCTCAGACCTTGCCCATAAACTGGGAAAATTTGTACAAAGCTGCCATCAAAAAAGTTGTCACCAAATCTACAGATTTGGCCAATGGGAGAGGATTTACAAGTACTCTGTTTGGAAGTTTTGCCGTTCAAGCAATTACATGGCCTGTGGGTCCTGGATTCAACTGTTCTGTTTGTTTTATAGTGCACCATCACAGACCAATCAGCTGCAAACTCATCAGATCTGCACCATTCCTATAGCTGGGTACCCAGTGAGGCACCGGTAGCTCTCTTTAAGGTCTAATTGTTTAAAAACAGATACCAGTGGGTAGTGCTCCCAGTGCAGGTGGACTGGTAATTCAGAAAGTTTTGCAGTTTACTTGTTACTGCATTGTCTTGCCTGGTCAAGGGTAGGCACTGCTATTGTTCTCAAGTGTTTTACTTGAGGCAGTATAACGCAGTGGGCTAAGGCTTTGAGCTGCAGATCTGGAGACCTGGGTTTGAATACCACAGCCACCTAGATGCATACTGTGTGATCCTGAGCAAGTCACTTAACTTCCTTTTGCTCCCAGGTCACATCTGGAAACAAGCTTCAGCTTAATGTGCCACTCCTGGTTAAACAATGTTCCCTTTCCCTCCCTTCCTACTGGCTGAGCCTAGTCAGGCACTTAATATCTGCCCATTCACCAGATTCTTTTAAAACCCATCCCTTGAGAATATCCCCCAATACATATTTTGTTGATATTTTACATTTGTTTTATTTTTCGGAGGAATCGTGAAGGGATTTTTCCCTCATGTGTTGATTATTATGTAATGTTTCATACTGTTTTAGATATGATGGATGGAGAAATTGTGAACTATTGACAGTTGTAAAATTTGTCTCTAATGTGTATTTGTTTTTCTTGTAAGTAAGGGATAACTGTAGATTACCTGTACTTCAGGATTATATGTAATTATTTTGTTAAAACTCCGAAATCTGTATGTTTTATGTTAAAGCAGGACAATGTTGTAAAATAGGTTCCTTGGACCTAAAGTTTATATTCTGTTGAAAAATAAAATTTTACTACTTACTACTACTTGTCTTGTGAGCATGTTATCAGTGCAAGTCACTAATTATCATTTTATTGAATTTAAGGTTGCACTGTAATTTTACTTGTGTAGTGGAACACTGTGGAGAGTATTTCATCCCAGGAGGTTGTACCACTCTGATACCAGGCCCACTTAAATTTTACTCTAGGTGGATGCACCACGCTAAACTTAAAATTTCAGGATTCGACCCCCCAATCAGAAAAATCAGAATCCAGACCGCTCTAATCTTGCTTGAGCCCACAAGGCAGGGGTAATAACCACAACATCTATTGAGACCTGGTTACAACTGCATAAGAGCAGGGCAAGGGATGACCAAGGGAACTACAGACCAGCCACCTTGACCTCGATAGGTTGCAAGTTGTCGGAAACCACCCATAAATCATAGTTAGTGGAGTTCCTTGAGACAAGTGCACTCCAGGATGACAAGCAGTGTGGATTTATGTCAGGGGGTTCATGCCAAACTAGTTTGATCAATTTCATTGACTGTGTTACGAAGGTGGATGACAAGGGTCAGACAGTAGACTCACTGTATTTGGACTTTAGTAAAGCCTTTGACTAGGTCTCCCATAACAGGCTCATTTAAAAGTTGCAGAATCTATTGACATGTAAAAAAACTGACCAGGTGGGTGGCAAATTGGTAAGGGGGGTCTTATAATTGAGTTTAAGGGTAATAGAAGGCATACAGCCCATAAAGAATTGCCCCCGCTACTCAGTGGATTTGGCCGGACAAACAGCTTTTCTTTACAAAAATATCCAGATTTTTTTTTAAACTTACAAAATTATTAGAGCATATTATATTTTGAGGAAACTTATTATTTAAACCTGAGATTTAAATCTCATTTTAAAGCATACTTGTTTAATATGGCCTTCCCAGACGAATTTTAAGTAACTTATGCATCTGTTATCTTTTATTGTTATTCAATATGGTTTTATTGTGTTTTAACTGTAAAGCACCTTGGTTTTGGAAAGGCATTATAGAAATAGAGTTACTTACTTACTTATTCCATAATTTAAGTGCCCTTGGAATAAAGGCATGTTTTCTAATGTCTCTATTAAGTGTTCTTTCTAACAACTGCAATTTATTTCCTCTCAGATCGTGTTAAGATCTCTTAAATTTCAATCCCAAATCCTTAAACAGTGACTCATCTTTCAAAATATCAAAAAGTAATAACAGATCACCTGTTGCTTTCCTATCATTTAGTGAAAAAAACCCAGGTCCCAAAGGGTATTGGTGGGAGGGACTTTATCAGGGATGAAGGAGGTCACCCATGGGGTCCTGCAGTGGTCAGTGCTCCAGCCACTGTTCAATGTGTTTATAAATGACATTGGGGATGGCATAAAGGACTACGTCTGCCTCTTTGCAGATGACACTAAGTACTGTGGGAAGGTGGACATGGAGGGGGAGTCAGGGATGTAAAAGAGGGCCTATTGAAGTTAGAGAGGAAGCCTGACATCTTGTAACTGGGGTTCAGTGCTGAAAAGTACAAACCCAAGACTAGGGGATGTGAAGGTCACAGTACTGGAGGAGGAAAAGGACCTGGAGATAGCTGTAACCAGCAACCCGAAGCCCTCTATGCAATGAAAAAAGGCAATGGCTAGGGTAAACAGGATGCTGTGTTGCATAGCTATGGGATACACCAGCAGAAGAAATAAGGTGACCCTGCCACTGTACATGCGTATGGTGCATCCACATCTAGAGTACTGTGTGCAGTACTGTAGTCCCTATCTAAACAAGCATTTGTCAATGCCAAAAGCTGGCTTGCTGGCACTGGTAGTGCAGGAGTTAGAGAGATGCACAGTAGGACTGGCAGTGAAGTAATGAACTGATACTGACCCCAGCCCTACCATGCAGAGAGTGACAGGCACTGGGCTGTGCCTTTGGGTCGTTGGCAATAACACTCATGCCATTTCACCTCACCCTACCCCGCAGAGACCGACAAGGGCCGCGATGTGCCTTGGGGTCTTCGGGCCTTACGCTCACCCCATTCCATAAGGGAATATACCGACATGGGTGCAGTGTAGGAGAATGGGGTGAATGTTGGGGCTGAAGAGTCTAAGGCACATCTTGATACCTGTCACTGGCTGCAGGGTGGGGGGTGGAATGGCGTGAGCATTGCAGCTGACAATGCCAATTCACACCCCTGATGCCTGTCAGTCTGTACAGGGTGGGGCATTGCAGTTGGAAACCCTAATGCTGAGGGCATTTGTTGATATTTTCACTCCACATTTTCAACATCGTTTGTGACCCTACCTCATGAACAGCGGCACTATGAGTTTGTTTGCCGAAAGGTGATTTTGTACAGCGACTGTTCATTTTGGTGGTAGAGGTGCAAAAACACATTTTGGGCAGGATGTGAAAAATGACAGCTGCACTGTTCATGAGGAGGTGTAAAAAAATAGCATTGTTGAAAATCTGGAGTGAAAATAGGAAAAATCGGTGACATCATGAGCATGCATAGAAACTACGCAATGCACGGCAATAACACAATTATTTGGGGGATTTGTTTAACCAAATTTTCAACATGGGCATTTTGGGAACTCTGGTCATGAACAGTGTCACTGTAAGTTTGTTAATGTGGCCTGAACATTGATTTTCCACAGCAACCGCACCATTGTGTGACACGTACGAAAACACATTTTGGGCAGGATGTGAAAAATGACAGCTGTACTGTTCATAAGGAGGTGTACAAAAATGGCAATGGTGAAAATCTGGAGTGAAAATATGAAAAATTGGTGATGTCATAAGTGTGCATAGAAACTGCAGTGCACGCCCATAACGCAATTATTTTTAGTGTTTGCTTTACCAAATTTTCAACATAGGCATTTTAGGACCTCCACTCATGGACAGTCTCACTGTGATTTTGTTAATGTGTCCAGAACATTGATTTCATACAGCAACCATGCTATTGTGCACCACATGCGAGGAACCACATTTTGGCCAGGATGTGAAAAATGACAGCTGTAAAGTTCATAAGAAGATGTGAAAAAAGGGCAATGTTGAAAATCTGGAGTGAAAATATTAAAAATTGTCAAAGTTATGAGCGTGTGTTGAAATTGCGCAGTGCATGCTTGTAACACAGTTATTTTTTGAAATTATCCCACCAAATTTGCAAGATAGGGTTGCACCTCATGAACAGCAGTGACCACAAAATGACCTTTCGGGGCCAGGTAATGAGATGACAGTGCATGTGTTCATAAGGCGGGGCCCCAAGCACCCCATATTAAAAATTTGGAGGCATAATTCCAAAAGATGGCTGAGATATCCACCTAAGCTGAAAAGAACCCTATTTATGCCATTATATAGTTTACCGGCATTTCTTCAGTTTGTGGTCGGCTTTGAAGGGTGCAGACGTGTTCCCGGTCCACCAAAGATCATCGTGCTGAGCTCTGGAGGTAAGTATAGGGTGAGGGGGGCGTGGGTAGGTGGGATGCGCAGAGGGTGGCTGCGAGTTGGAGGAAGGGACCCCACAGCGAGGGACTGTTTTCTTACTTTTAGGTACTGGGGGGGAACAACAAGGACAGTTTTCTTTTCCCACAGGTATATAAAAAGTGTTATTCACACTTGGGTTGGCTCCAAGTGTGTGCCATGACTTTGGGGGTGGTGATGTTGTCACACTGGAGTGCGCTCCCAGTGTGGCACAGAATAGGGGCGGGGCCTCAGCATGCTGATGGTAGTTGGCTTTCATCATGGGGAGGCACACTGGGGTGGGCTCCCAGTGTGCCACACAATCTTGGGGGGGGTTATTTAGCATGCTGACAGGGGGATTGGGTACCCCTTAAGTCGGCATTGTGCGGCAGGCGGTAGCAGCAGCGGCAGCCACTGCCACCATGTTTATTGAAATATTTCACCAGGAAAGGCACATTGGGAGGCGTGTTATTGTGCTTCTGCATGATGAAATTGCCTCTCACTGCAGTGGCACTTTTCTTAGAAGTTTTGACCACTTTATATGTTGCTAATGTCAGTGCCTGCATGCTGGCTTACTGAGGAATGAGGGATGCACCTACTGATGCCTGTTCTGCATTCGCCCACACTGACCACACCTCTGAAATCTACTACTACCTCAAGATGTTGGCTGGCGCACAAGTGCGAGCTAACATAAAAAGGGTATAAACCAGCTGGAGGTAGTACAGAGCAGCTGAAGCCAGTACATAGAAGGTGTGCCAAGATGGTCTAGGGTAAACACAATTTCCCATATGAGGAAAGGCTGAAGAATATAAACATACTTGCTCAAGGAGTGAAAAGAGCAGGGTGACATGATAGAAACCTTCAACTACCTGAAGGGTATAAACAAGGTTGAACTTGAGAATTTTTTTAGACTCAGTGGGCCAGATTCTCAAAAGGTTTTGGTCCTAAGTCTCACACCACAACTCCAGTTGCAGACTGAAATCTCTGCAGCTGTGGAGATTGTTTTGGGTGGTCCCACTGGCTGTAACATTTTTCTGCAGCTGTGTGAATTTCTATGGCAATACCACACACAAGCTACCATAAATCATGGAGTCAGTCATAAACCAGTTCCACTTTTGAGAATACCGTAGCTGCAGGAGAAACCGAGGTTCCACAAGTGGCAACCCACTTGCGCCGAGTTTCTCCCTGCAGCTGCGGGATAATTGAGAGCTTCCAGAATCAGGCCCCATGAGAACAAGAATATGAGGGGACACTCATACTGTACAAACTGTAAGGTAGCAGGTTTAGGAAGGAGGTCAGGAGACACTTTTTCTCAGAAAGAGTGATGACAGGGTGGAATAAGCTTCCAGAGGAGGTTGTTAACCATAGAATGGTTGCAGGTTTCAAAAAGGGTGGGACAGAGTCAAGGAAGGATATTTTTATGTTATTTTAACAAAATAATGAATCATGGCAAAGCCTGGGCTAACAACCCTATGTATTGACCCAGGCTTTGTCATGTTTCATTATTTTGTTAAAATAAAATAAAAATATGCTTTCTTGATTCCTGTTGGTGTATTCCCAGCTTTGTGTGCTTTTCTAATAGATTACATGAAGAAGGCAGAAAATCTGGATCATAATCAACTGCTAATTCCCAAGAACAGGAATCTTTCCAGTGAGCATCTGCTTACTTTTATGTTACAGTATAAAGAGATGGCACCAGAATTAAACATTTACTGCTGAAGTACTGAGGCAGTTTGTAGTTAAGTGAGACACCAGAGGCCTTCAAAGAAAAGTCAAAGGTGACCACACTTCTGGAGCTCAATTTTCAAAGTGTGACACACGGCTTACACTAAGCCCTGCATCACAACACTTAGGTTCTGGCAGTGCGCCGAGCCCCTTTGCTGCAACAGCACCAGATTCTTGACTCTCGGGCGTAACTGTAACAGTTTCCACATTTTATGGCAGTTTGCACCATGTATCTGGTGCATACTCTGTAAAAACAGCCCCCAGGAATGCTGCAAGCTAGACCTGAAAATATTGGTTTAAGTTGTGGTGCCTGGTGCATGGGTTGAAACTCTTGATTGCTGGCTGGGTAATTGCTGCAAGCCCCATGCACCATATCTTAGACACACGCAGGACTTGCAGCAATCCGGAGCTTTGTAAATCAAGCCCCTGGTGTTTTCAATAAATTTTGTATCAAAATGTACATCTCAGTTTGTGCCTGTTCTTTGTTGTTTTGTATATCAGCTGCTATTGTGTGGCAGTGTCCGAGTTGATTCCTGGTCCTCGAATGCACAGTGTGCTGTCACAGCATATTACAATGGTCCTATGGTAAAGCACTCAGTGGATAGAATTTGCACCTGTATGACAACACAAATCAGGAAAGCTTTTGCATACAGGGCACAGTGGTACAATACGAGGATTTTGAAAGTGCTAAAAGGCTGTATGGCAACACTTTTTACCTTCTCTGAAACTAAACTTCAATTACACAGGAACCAACTTTTTTAGTCGCTAGCTGGCAGTGCCAATGACTAAAAAAATTCCCTGGCCCCACAAGTTTTTCACTAGTACACACTGCCACTAATTTAAAGATTTAAATGAAAAAAACAAAACAAAATAATGTCTCCAGTGTCAGTGTCATTTTTGTGCTTACAGCATCTCACACCCATCCATCCATCTCTGACATACACATACAGGTACTCTGTGCATTCTATAACAACTGCCAGTGACTGCATTACCAACATTGACTGTACCTGTTCCTAGTTTGTGCCATTGCTGTACTCTGCCTATTCCATCAGTCATTCCGGTGTTAACTTTCTGGTAACGATTTGTAGTAGCACGGGCCGCCAGGTGAGAGGGGTGGTGAATCTGGAGCTTGCGTCAGCAAAGGAGGAGGGGCAGACAACTATAAAAAGGCTTGCACTGCTCCTGCACTAGCATGAGTGTCGTGAGCGCCACTCGGCAGAGAAAGAGAGACCTTGCAATGTATCTTGTATATCTCTGAGTTAGAAGGGAAAAGATTAACATGTAGGTAATATTGAAATTACTAATATAGCTGTTTGTTTTTAAATTTATAAACCTGTGAAGATGTTTTGAAACATGTTAAAGTTGTTGGTAGGTTTAGTTGTTGCATCATATCCATACACCCCAACCCGAACCAGTAGACCCCTAGGGAGCATCTGTGTGTTTTAGAATGCTGGAATGAATAGTCAGAAGTGTGACAAAGAAATGGATGGTTTAAAGGGGAAAAACACATTCAATTTAGTTAAATTAAGTTTACAAAATGTATCTTTTGTATTTAGACCTTATAGATACTTGGAAGCTAGATATGTACGTTGGTTGTCCCTGATGTTATGTGGGGATGTTGAACTGAAATCAGGCCCTGGGGGAAATTCCATTAACCTTGCACATGATAATGCAAAGAGTTTGCTTAATAAAATTGATTTCCCTCCAATCCTGGGTTTCTGTTGAAATCCCAGATGTTATGGTTCTGACAGAAACTTGGCTCCATGAGGGGATACAACTAGCAGAAATTGACCTGGATGGTTATTACCTTCACAGGCAGGATAGAGGGTCAAGAGGAGATGGAATTTTAGTTTATTTAAAACATGTATTAGGTCATTCTGAGTTTCTGTACTCCGGAAAAATGGAGGGCATTGAGAGGTTGTTGGTTTGTTTGGAATTGAAAAACCTGGTTATTGATGCTGTTTATTCACTGTCAAAAGTAAAAATTATTCATTTTGGCAGTTTTACCATAAATTAGTGAAGCATATAGGTCACAGAAAAACAGTATTTATGGGAGACTTCAATGCATCATGGGGTGGACCCAGAGGGCAAAAATTAGATAACCTAATGCAGAGTTTAGACCTGACCCAAATAATCTCTTACCACCAGAAAAAACACCTTAAATAGTAATGGCAGCACACTGGATTTAATCTTTGTTTTCTCAGACCTGAAGGTAAATGAAGTGAGGGTCTGTTGTCCGAATTTAGGTGATCGCAATGTTATCCGTTGTAGTATAGATTTGGAACAAGTAAATCATTCTGTCCCAAAACAGGAAATCCAAAGTAGAAGAAGTCATATTAAGTTCAATAAACAACTTTTCAGGGACTATTTGGCAAGAATGCCGTGGCATAGGGTATTTCTTATTCCTGGTTTGAACATGCAGTGGAAGAATTCACTGCCATGTACTTAGATGCAAGTAACAGGTTTGCACCCATCAAAAGGTTGAAATGCAAATAAAGAAGTTTGCCATTGATTGGTTTAAAAATAAAAAAAAACTAATAACAAAAAAGAAACAGCTATGGAGAAGAGCAAATAAAATGTTGGATCCCGAATTATGGAAACAATATAAACAACTAAAACAGGATTTCTACAGAGATAAGGAACTCAAAAGCCTACCATTATAAACAAAAAATAAAAGCAACAATGGACCCCAAAGATTATTGAACTTTGATAAAAAATCTTACGAACCCTATCAGAAACCAACCGGATATAAGAATAAAAGAAAATGGGATACTACAACAAAAAGAATATGCAGCTGACAAGCTAAATAGCTATTTTGTAAATTTGTCAGATCTTAAAATAACGAATTTAGATTAAAAAGGGAAGGTAGAAGAAGAAGTTTTGGTGAGACAAAATTCCCCAATGTTTCAATTTAGACCAGTTACCATAGCTGAAGTTATTAAGCTAGTTAGCAATTTGCAGATAAAAAGGCTAGTGGAGTAGACGGCATAAAAAATAGATTATTAAGGGACTCAGCTGTGGAGATATCCCCGATACTCAGAGACCTAATAATTTGGAGTCTGAGAGAGGGGATTTTTTCCACAAAGCTGAAAGTTTGGGAAAGGTTGTTCCAGTTGCAAAAGGAGGGGATCCCACTGATCCATCAAACTACCATCCCATAGCCTTAATATCAACAATTCAAAAATAGCAGAAAGAATAGTTTATGAACAGCTAATTGATCACCTCAAAAAGTATGAGAAACTGATAATATTTCAGTCAGGATTTAAAAAAGGCAGGTCCACGGCCATAGCGCTCACAGACTGTTTAGGCTTGGCTGCCACCCCCTTGGGTATGGCAAGGTCTGTGAGCGCTGTGTACATGGACCTGTCAAAAGCATTTGATCTAGTGGACCATACAATCCTATTGGGTAACCTTAGAAGTATGGGACTACAGATAAATCATGTCGATGGCTCTAATCTTATTTGACTAAAAGAACACAGTTAGTAGCTGTTAATGGACTTCATTCAAATATATTGTTTACCACCCGAGGAGTCCCCAGGGATCGATTCTTGGTCCTTTGCTGTTTAATATTTATGTAAATAGTCTTCCGGATAAAATGACACTCTCTTGTATTCAGCTATATGCCGACGATACAGTACTGGTGGCTGATGGTAGCTCCCTGGGAGAGGTTGAATACAAATTACAACATGATTTCTTAATGATGCAGGATCATCTCACCTCCTTGGGTTTGATAATAAACAGCAAAAGACCCAAGCCATGTTTTTCATCTCCAAACATTCCAAAACAAACAAATCAATGGAAATGAAGATCAGTACTAGAGAGGGGACAATTTTGATTCAAACAGAGGTTTATAAGTATCTGGGGGTTTATATAGACCAACATCTTACATTTGCCCATCATATCTCAGACTTGATAAAAAAAAACAAATGTCCGCATAGGAGCCATGAGGCGGTTTAAAAATTGCACTACAATGAATGTACAGTCAATGATTGCAAATCAATTGATCTTGCCAATCATTGACTCTGGGAATCATATATATTGACATGCTAATAAAAAGCAGCTACACAAATTGGACTATGCCTGTAATAGACTGGCAAGGTATGTGTTAAAGTACAAGTACAGTACACATCCTTGTGTAATGTACAGTGCATTAAACTGGAGCTCACTTGAGTTAAGAAGAAAGAAAGTATGGATAAATCAAGTCTGGGGAATTTTAAAAAATGAGGTTCTGTTGTACTTAAAGGAAAAGCTACATAGACCAAACCATGGATTGAACCTGAGATCAAAAACGGCTAGGGAATTAATACAACCAAAAATCACAAATAATTATAGTAAAATGATATTTGAACATAAAGCTACAACTAGTTGGAATGTACTTCCATTACAATTAAGACATCAGGTAACTACAAGGGAAGGGTTTAAGGCTCCTATAAAACAGGAGTATTCATTTCAATGTGAGTGCAATAGTGTTAATTAGATTGAGGTGTAAGTCTTAACTCCTCTAGGAAGGGTTATAGATATTTTTAGTACTGGTATTTGATTGTAATGTTGTTAGAATGTAAGTCGGTCTTATGTATTGTTTGTATTCGATAACTGTTTTGTATTTGATCTTAATTTTAATTATTTACACAGGTTCACTTTGTTAACAGGATATATCATAGCCGTAATGGTGTTATGCTGTATAAATAACATTTTACTACTACATACACTTACTCTGGCAGCCTAGTGGTACCAGCTCACACCTAGATCCTCACTGACACCCTGGCAGTCTATTGGCACCCCCCTCCAGCATTGATCCCAATTATATACCACATAATCCCCCCTCCATGGTCCACCCAGTCATCATCCATTACACTCCACCCCCTGTCTGGCACTGCACACACACACACACACACACACACACATATGCACACATTCCCCTCCATCTCTTTGACTGTAGACATATGCAATTTACACTTTGAATTCCATTATGAAAATTATGGAATTTGATCTAGGAAAATCAGACTACATATCTGCTGGAGTGATCACTAACAAAATTCTAGGTGCCTAAACAAATTGTGTACAAGCTCAACAAAGCCTAATATTTCAGCAACACAGCACAGCACATGATGACTGATTGGCTGGCCTCCCTCCCAAATCCCAACATAACACTTCAGTCTGAGCTCCTAACCTAAAGGGTACTCCTTTGTTGCCTGTAACTGTATGCCTTTGTCTGTTGGTGCCCTGCCCGCTCGCTCCTTTATCCTGGGCTGCAGTGCTTTAACCACACTGTGGATGTTTTTCACACAATCCCAATATAACAGCACTTTTTGTAGCAAACTGATCTAGCATACTTTAAATAACCTTTGGACTTTCTCCTCCCCAAACTCAAATCGGACACTGAGAGAAGCCTTTAGGTCTGCCTACTACTATTTATTGCTCTAAAAACTCAAAACAGTGTTACTGTGGCATAAGGCCAGCTGGAAGCATGCACCCAAAATAAAGACAGTGGCATTAATCACAGTGACAAAATCTATATCTTCTTCTTGTTGTGGCTGAAGCAGATCATCTATGCCTTCCTGCAGACCCTAGTGGAAGGGAAAAATGCAACGTTTAGCAATACCACTGCAGCTGACTCTCCAGCTTGCTCCAGTCATTCTGTTCACTCCTGAGTGTGCTGCACACTCCAATGCTTTATCTGACTGCTATATGCACTAAAGCAGTGGAGTACAAGCACATCATCAGGAGAGGTGGAGCCTGCGCAAGACTGCAGGTACAGACAGAAAAATGGTTTTCACAGCCTAGGGGGAAGAAACAGAAACTCCAGCTTGAACATGCACAGAAAGTTGTGCTAATTACTGTTTGACCCTGCTACAGCACATCTTGTGGGGGGAGGGGGGTCTGAACACACATTGAACACACACAATGCCCTGGGGGCACTATAACTTGATGATTTAATTTACCCGGCAGAAAATCTACCCACATTTGATGGCAGGAGGGTGCCAGTTTTGAACCTTGTATTGAAATGAACAGTGTTTTTTACCCTCTGCCCACCCTGGCAGCACTGGTGGCAGGTAATATTATAACCCCCCGCTTTCCCAATTCCCATTGTACAAATGATACCTACCCTGGCAGTCTAGTGGTACTCCTTTCCCACCCCAATCTCCATTGTAAGCATAACACTTACCCTGGCAATCTAGTGGTACCCCATTTCCACCCCAATTTCCATTGTGAACATGACACTTACCCTGGCAGTCTAGTGGTACCAACCCCTATCCCTTTGTAAAAATGACACTTACACTTGCAGTCTAGTGGTACTCCCATGACACTCAGATCCAAACAGTAAAAAGGACACATACCCTGGCAGTCTATTGGTACCCCCCTCCTGCCCTGATCCCAGTTATATAGCAATGTAACCCCCCCTTCTCAGCCCATCCAGTCATCACTCACTACCTTCTACCTCCTACCTCCTGTCCGGGACCCATGTTACTCTAAAAAGCCTGTTAACATCTATGGGCAGAGCCTTGGACACCAATTAACACAGACCCTCATCTCACCACCTTGACTGGCCACAGGCTGAATGACTGGAACCAAGTACTGACATACTGTAGTAACAGCTGTTTGTACAGTATGTGTGCACTTTGTTGCAGTCATTCAGATTGCAGCAGGGCAAGGTGGTGAGAGGAGGGTCTGTGTTGGTTGTCGTCTACTGCTCTACCCACAGATGTTGACAGATTTTTCAGAATGAGTTGTTTGCCAGACAGGGCATAGAGGTTGGTGGTGATGCATAGATGGATGAGGGAGAGGGTACATCATACATAATGGAGACTGGGGCAGCAGGGGGTACCACTAGACTGCCAGGAAAAATGTAATGTTTACAATGAGAAAAGGAGTGGAAAGGGGGTGCCACTGGACTGTCAGGGTAAGGGCCATGTTTACAGCAGTGAACAGGTGGGGTCTATAGACTGGCTCTTGTCTACCGTCCATCTGGGGATGAGAAGCCATTCCTTAAGGAAGTGGCGGACTTCATCGTTGACCTGGTATTGGAGTCTCCCAGGTTGATGGTGCTGGGTGACTTCAATGCTTGGATCGACGATGAATTCTCGCAATTTGGACAGCATTTTCTCCAATTGATGAATTCATTGAGCCTCTCACAGGTTGTTACCTCTGCCATTCACAAATGTGGCCATTCCCTTGATCTGGTTTTCCTCCTGGGGATGGAAGCCCCTGGCGTGGGGGTGAAACCTGTCGGATGGTCTGATCATCACACTGTGAGATTCAATTTTAGCACCCCCTTTCGTAGACCTACCCCTGTGGAGATGGTCAAGTACCACCCTTTATGGGATGTGACTCCCAATGGTCTAACTGCGGTACTTGACCTATCAGAATTTCCTGTGATGAGCTTGGATCCAGAGGCCTTGGTTCTGGCCTATAATAAGACCATTAGCAATGCCCTGGATTCTATTGCTCCCATCTGTGTGCTTCCTCTCTCCCTTCGCCCATGGTCCGCGGTCGACTTGGACACAGGTCAGAGAGGTGTTGGCAGAAATCTGGTTTAGATGCCGACCATCTTAGACTGCTGGAGCATTATCAACTCTACCAGTCAGAAATTGCTCGTAAGAAGGCAGTATTCCTGTCTGGGGAAATTGCTGCTGCTCAGAACCGACCAGAACAGCTCTTTCAAACTATAGACAGACTGTGTAACCCAGCCTGTCTGCAGGTTCGTAGAGCCTTTTCTCAATCTCAGTGCGAGGAGCTTGCTCAGTTCTTTGCAGATAAGGTGGATGACATCAGGGCAGAGACCCGCGCAACACTCTCTAAGGGAATGGCTGTGGACCAGACCCCAGTCGCGTTCCCTCACTTTTCCTGGAGTCTCTTCAAAAGGCCAGAAATCGAAGATGTTATGAGGACTGTCCGGGGTATGCACTACATGCTGTAGTTTAGATCCGGGCCCCACAGCCTTGATTATGGGCTGTGGTGAGATTATCATCCCAGTTTTGGCGAGGATAGTCTGGTGCTCCTTAGACTCTGGTGAATATCCTTGCTCCCTGAAGGAGGCAGTGGTGACACCAGTGTTGAAGAAGGCTTCTTTGGACCCCGACTTCCTCAGTAACTACTGGCCTATCTCAAACCTTCCCTTTGTTGGGAAGGTAATTGAGAAAGTAGTGGCTACTCAGTTAGACAACCACTTGACCATCCATAGCATCTATGATCCCCTCCAATCGGATTTTCGAAAGAGGCACAGCACCGAGACTGCACTGGTTCAGGTTCTCAATGATCTCTTGATGGTGAGAGACCAGAAAAAATGGTCCATTTTGGTCCTTTTGGACCTGTCATCAGCATTTGACACTGTAGACCATGGGGTTCTGTTTGAGCACTTGAGAATCTTCTGTGGGCTTTCAGGTCTAGTCCTCAGATGGTTTACTTCTTTCCTCACTGGTAGAACTCAGGGGGTGGTATCGGGGGTGTTTTCCTCGGATCCTGTCTCTCTGTCTTGTGGGGTGCCTCAGTGCTGTCCCCCATGTTGTTTGCAGTGTACATGCTTCCCCTCGGAGACATTGTAAGATGGTATGGGCTGGAGTTTCATTGTTATGCCGATGATACTCAGCTCTACCTGTCTTTTGCACCTGACCAGAATGGAGCACTCTCAGTGTTCAATAACTGCCTCAGCGAGATCCAAGGTTGGATGAGGTCCAGCTGGCTGAAGTTAAATTTCTGGAAGACAGAGGTGATGGTTGTGGATCCTGGTCGCCGGATACGGGGGTGAGGGACAAACCATCCCTCAGGTTTATTCCTGGGGGATGTTGGGCTCCCCACTTCTGAACGGGTGCGGAACCTAGGGGTGATTCTTGACGATTGGCTGACACTACATGCTCAAGTGTCAGACGTCCTTAAAGTTTCCTTTTACCATCTTAGGAACATCGCTAGGATCAAGCACCTTGTTCCATCCGGGGACCTACCTATGCTGATCCACGCCTTTGTGACCTCGCGTCTGGACTACTGCAGTTCCTTCTACTTTGGGCTTCCTGGGGTTGATATCCACCGCTTGCAGCTGGTGCAGAACTCTGCAGCCCAGTTATTAACTGGGACCTCTCGTTCTTCCCATGTTACACCGGTGCTGCGGAGACTGCACTGGCTGCCGGTTCAGTGGTGGATCACCTTTAAAGTCGGTCTGCTGACCTACAAAGCCATGCACAGTTTGGGCTCTGACTACTTGATAGAGCTCCTGGTTCCCTATCTCATGGAGCAACTGCTCCGCTCGGCCAGCGAGGGATTGCTAGAGATTCTGAGGGTTATTTTGAAATCACCGGGTGCCTGGGCTTTTGCGTTTGTGGCTCCGATCCTCTGGAATTCTCTACCACATTGGATTAGAGAGTGTGTGACAGTGGAGGGTTTTAAACAAGCATTAAAATCCTTCTTATGGACTAAGGCTTATGGGGAAGAGGTTGATCTGGTTTGATTTTACTATTTTATCATGCTGTTTGGTGTAATGTATCATTGATTTGTATTGTAATGTTTTATTATGGTGTGATTTTATAACCTGTTCTGTGCCTTGAATTTTGAAAGGCTCATTAAAAATAAAGAATGTTATTATTATTATTATTATTATTATTATTATTATTATTATGGTGGATGGAGGCTACCATGGGACTAAAACTGTAAACATTTTGTTTATAATAGGGGATTGGGGTGGGAGGGATTACCACTAGACTACCAGGGATGCATTTATGTATACAATGGGAATTAGTTAAGGGTGGGTACAACAGTCAATTCTCATCACAATGCCCCCATGCACTTGAATGTGCAGAGGCATTGTGCAGAGCTGCTAATGGTCACATGATGGCATGTGAATAGCCCCTTAGAATACTGCATGCCTTGTGTGGTCATTAGCATGCCTGCTTCTGAATATGGCTCCCAGGAGCAAAGGCACTAACCCATTTGGGATGCACCATCCCCCTTTGTTTCTGCATATTTGTTGCAAGCAGGGGGATGTAGTGCATGACGCATTTGCACTTTGTGCGATGCTACCACAGCACTGTGTATGCAGAGCATGTAGTACAGGGCATACTGGCTTTATGACAACTGTATGTGTCCCTGATAGACGCACATTATTTTGTTTGCAGCACTATGATTTGCATGGCACAAACAGCCACCTCTGACTATGGGTACACTGGATCCTGTATAACAGACAATACTGTAACTATCTTTAAATTTGGACTTGATAAGTATATTGAAGAATAAAGGTGATAGAATACTTCCACTGAGCTGGAGGGAAATGAAACTTGATGGATCAGTGGTTTTCTCTTTCTTTCTTTCTTTCTTTCTTTTCTTTCTTTTCTTTCTTTCTTTCTTTCTTTTTCTGCCTTTCTTTCTTTCTCTGTATGTTTGTATCACATGTTAATAACTAAGACAGTACATGTAGCAGTTTGCAGTGTGTGAACTATAGGGAATCAGTGACATTCAACCCAATGACACCATCAGTGGGTGTTTTTTTTGTGTGTGTGTGGCATCAGAAACTGACAGCACCATCATTCAGATGTTACTTCAATTCAACAGTATCGTGAGCTGGTTGAATAAATCACTTTCAGGTCACTGCTTCTCTCTCATAAACAAAATGGGATTCAGGGGTGGAAATGTACCTATCCTTATTTTGCAAAACTTAACAGAAAGCAAACTATCAAAGTTCTGTCTGGGATTCTCATTCTGGTGATATCACTGGAAACAGCTGAGCTTCTTTCTCCTGGTTATGATGTCCTGCGAATCTATCAATGGAATTCTAAATTTCTAACTGCTGATTTACTATATCTAATATTATTCTGTTTATAAAAAGAGAAATCATGCAGTAGGTCTTCCAGTCCTCTTTGATGTGGAGAAAGAGGGCACGATTCTCAAAGCCCTGCATCCGACGCAAGGTGCTTGCACTAAACAGATATGGTGCAAGGTGCACCTTGCGTCCAGGGCTGCCTCCACGCAATTCACAAAGGTGGCCTGCATCGATCTCAAGCCACCTGCCTCAAACAGGTCCTGTGCCAGCCCTGTGCCCTGCACAGGGCTGCAACATGGTGCTAGTTGGACTGCGCTGACGCAAGCTGCAACTTACTATTCTCAGACAGCACCCAGTGGGAGATATTCTAAGTGCCCAGGACTGGTGTAGTGGGACTTAGAATATGTCCCATTGAGGCAGTCAGCCTATGTGCCACTGTATGCTATGGTTGTCCCCCGGTTCGCTGATAGTACACCTTCCTGCCAGGTCCTGTCACCCATCCCCAATGCCACAGCCCCATCTCCGATGCTACCCAGCCACCTGTATGTGGCATGGGCATGTGCCCCCAATCACTGCAGTGCCCACTACCTGGTGGTCTAGTGGAACCCATCCCTTGATGCCCGACCAGCTGCAGACTGTGGTCTGCAGCGGCACCATACTGTACATATGGCAGTCACTGTGCACATATGTACAGTAGACACCATTTCCAGTGCCGCACCAGGCTTGCGACGGACACCTCCCATGCACCAGGTGTTTACCGCAAGGAACGGAATGCCGCAAGTGTGGGGACTTAAACGCTGGGACCCCTCCTGTACTTGAATCCGGTGCAGGCTCCCTGGTGTATGGGGCTTCGGCGCAGGCTGCCGTTTGCCACAGCTTGCGCCGAACGCAGCCCTGTTTGAGAATCGGGCCCAGAGATAGATAACAGCATAGCAGCGTATCTCGCATCCTAAATCAACGTGAAAACAGGTGTCTACCATATACAATATATACAGTACAGGTAACATATGATAACGTATGATATCTACCAGCAGTAGATCACCATCTACCAGTTGGAATAAGTACAACAGAAAAAAGAACAATATGGGATTCAGATTTATGTACCTGTATTAGGAGGGAGGTAAAGGCTTCTGTGCAAATCCCTTCATATTCAATCAAGCCTACTACAGTCTCAACAGGTCCAAGAAATTGCTTAATTATTCTACATTTGTTAGCTTGTAATTAAGATAAAAAATGAGTTTTTGTAGAAATAAGGTAGATTGATAGAAAACTGATCCTTATTTAAAACACATACATGTCAAATGGTAATGTTTAACTTTTCAATGATTTCTGTATTTGATGTGAAAAATTGGACTCAATCTTTGTAAGAAACTAGCTAAAGGTGCAACACCATTCTTGTGAGTCCATTGCTTCCTTTTGATAAACTGTCCATTTTCAGTAAGGTTTTACATACACTTTAACTGTTCACAGAGGGGCATTCTTTTGGCTACATTCTTTCTTAACTGGGGCATGCCCTTCTCTCCTGGGGTCAACATCAAAGCAATATATCACTCCTTACCTAACCTCATACATCTTCCACATGGCTCAGAGTGGAAATGGTTGTTCCTTAGGGAATCTAACACAGGGCTGGAAGAGAGGCCAAAAAGTATCCAGTTTCAATTATCCAAGGGTTTTATGGGGGAAGGGTAACATAAATCTAAATATTACTAAGCCAGTTCTAAAGTCTAAAGATACTTTTGCACAGTTGTTGTTGTAAGCGGAAAGGAACTAATGCAAAAAGAAAAAAAAAGTAGGTGGTAATACCTTTCATTTGACTGACAGCAACATAGTATACAAGTTGTTGAAGTCACATGGGCAGAGGTCACCCAAATATGTTATCCTTTATTTAAAATGATTTTACCAGAATAACCTCAAACTGAAATGTAACATTTTGTTAATGGCTCGAGTCCTGGGGTCAGCAGAATAAATCAAATGTAAAGAAATGTCTTGGATACAAAAATAATCAAAAACTAAACTTAGTGATGACAGTCGGCAGGAAAGTATAAATGATGTTGCTAAACTTGATTGCCATACATTAAATAACAACATTCATTATGTATTATCAACTTGTACATGTTGTAGCAACACAGAAACCCACTACTACTAGCAGGTGGTGAAGGATTAGTGAGCAAGAGGAATGTGCAATGTTGAGATTCAGCAACATTTTCCCAGCTGTCTGGCACACTATTTTTTATCTATTTTCTATCTGGATGGCTTCTAGTATCAATAAGCCCCTTTTTCGGCCTGTCAGTGTAGTATTAGTGCTACCACTTGTGTTGCCAATCACCTGGGTTTAGGAGTGTACCAGGGCTGTCAGAGGGTAGGCACATGGCAGAAGGCTGAGCTTCTGTCAGACTGCTCACTTTCTCTGGGGAGGGGATCTGGGGCCTGGCAATATACCGACCCCTAGTGATGGCTTGGGGTAGGTTAGCTTGGGACCAGAACATCGATCGGATAGGATGAAGTGGTGGAAGTCTACACCTCGGGGCAGGAGCATGCCCAACCATGTACAGAGGTCATTGCACATCTGCCTCCATCAAGAGGGAGTCACAGGGCAACCATACACAGCAGAAAAAAAAACCTTGGATGAGTTCAGCATGAAGTCCGGGATCCTTGCAGGGACCCAGCAGGCCGATATGGGTATATCCCCTAGCCGACCCAAGGAGAATAAACATAGAAACATAGACCACAATGGCAGAAAAGATCAGAGGTCCAACCAGTCTGCCTATACTCCCCATAATCCCTAGAAGCTTCCCTGGAACCTAATGTTCCTCCAAGGTACTAACCCTCCCTGTCCTAGCCCCATTGTCCCCATTGTTCTTATCACCCCGGGTGACCATTATTCCTTTCATTTTATCCCATGCCTGACTGAATCCCCTGACTGTGTTCGCATCCACCACATCGTCCAACAGACTGTTCCAAAGTTCCACCATCCTTTCCATGAAGATGTACTTCCTCATGTCCCTCCTGAACCTCCCTCCTGTTAATTCCCTCTTGTCACCACATGATCTCGAGTTGATATTCAGGGTAAATAATTCCCTGAAGTTTACCTTATTAATTCCTTTAAGGAACTTGAAGATCTCTATCATATCCTCTCTCCCTTCTGTTTTCCAGTGAGTACATATTTAATGCCTTGAGGCACTCCTCATAGGATCTGCCCTGCTGGTCCTGAATCATTTTTGTTACTCTGCGCTGCACTGCTTCCAACCTATACCTGTCCTTTCCGAGGTGAGAGCTCCAGAACTGGACACAGTACTCCAGGCAAGGCCTCGCCAGAGATCTGTATAGGGGAAGTATTAGCACTTTTCTTCTGCTATCAATACCCCTCCTGATAGATGCCAGCATCCTGTTAGTTTTGCTATAGGCCTTGTTGCACTGGCTCATTTATTTAAGGGAGTTGCTGATAACTCCTAGATCCATTCCTCTTCTGTAGTGCTACATCTCACCCCACCCATCCATTACTCTGTCTTGGGGGTCCTTTTCCCTAGGTGCATTACCTTGCACTTTTTGGCATTGAATTTTAACTACCAGACCTTTAACCACCCCTTTAGTTTTCATAGGTACCTCTGCATATCCCTTATTCCACCACCACTGTCCACCCTCCCACATAGTTTTGTATCCTCTGCAAAGAGACACAGCCTGCCCTGGATTCCCTCACCAATGTCACTAATGGACATGTTGAAGAGGACTGGACCCAGGACAGATCCCTGTGGAACCCTGCTCGTATCCTCCCTTTCCTCTGATTTAACCCCATTGATCATCACCCTCTGCTGGCTCCCTTCTAGCAAACTACCCACCCACTTCACTACAGTTTTAGCTACACCTAGGTCTTCCATCTTTTTGAGCAATCTTTTTTGTGTGGTACCAAATCAGAAGCCTTGCAGAAGTCAAAGTAGAGCAGATCCACAGCTTGGACCTTGTCTTCTTCCTTGGTCACCAAGTCAAAGGAAAACATCAGGTTAGTCTGACAAGCTCTTCCCTCCACAAAACAGCGTTGTTTACTACCCTGTGGCCCATTGCTCTCTGGGTAGTCCATAAGGTCCTCTTTTTTTTGTTATTCATATAGCTTTTTACCTGACAAGGTTCCGGTGCAGGCAAGCTGTGGTCCTCCTGCAGAGGATCTCAATCTGCCCTACTCACAGGGCTTCATTGAGCCTTCCCGGTGCTCCATTTTCTGTTTTCTACCCACAGTATCCTGGGGCCCCAGAACACAGTTGTGCATGGATGTAGAGGCGTGCATGCACTCTGTGGCTCCAGCGATAGCCCCTTCCTCCCACCCAGCCTAATGCCTGGCTCCCTATCTGCTTGTCACTGCCAACTAGCCTTCACCGGGTGGCAGCCAAGAGCCAGGGAAGCCCATGTCCCTCCCCGGAAGAGGAGAGCTGCCTTGAGGCAGCTCAATCCAGCTCTTCACCCGCCCCCCTGGTGACCTCTGGCAGCTCAGGCTCATTCCCAAACCCAGGTTGCCAGCATGGGAGGAGATAAGGCATCCAGCACCTCAGTCCTCCATGCCACTGGGCCAGCTGCGAGGTCCTCTTTGATTTTTGATTCCATTAGCTAGCTTCCTCATGATGGTGGTCAGACTGACAGGCCTGTAGTTCCCTGGTTGCTGCCTATCCCCCCCTTATGAAGCTGCACAACGTCTGCCATTCCACAATCCTTTGGAACTTCCCCAGAACTAAGTGAGCCATTGAACAGCCCAGCCAGTTGTTCAGCCAGTTCTGCTGCTGATTCCCTAAGTATTCTAGGATGCAACCCATCTGATTGTGCAGCCTTATCTATCTTAAGGGCTGCCAGCCTGTTCAGGACTCTCTCACTAGTAAGTATTGGCTGCCTCATTTTTGGGACTCCCTTTAGCGGACTCTCTGATGCCGCTTTCTGGCATGGACCCAAAGCCTCCCTTAGTAAATACTGAGCAAAAGTAGTCATTCGGGATTGTGGTCTTTTGCTCATTCTCCTCTAGCAGCCTACCCCCTCAACTAGGCGTGCAATGCCCCCCTTTTCCTTTTTTTACTAATATATCTAAAAAACTGTTTTTTTCCATTCTTGACCCCCTCCGTGATACGCCGCTCCCTGTCTGCTTTCGCCTCCCTGATAGCCCTCTTTGCCTCCCTGTTATTCTGTAGATAATCCTCCATTCTGCCTCGACCTGCTTTTCCTTGTATTCATAGAAGGACTTCTTTTCTTCCTTAACCACTTCCCTGACCCTAGCTGAGAACCACAGTGGTCTCTTAAACCTTTCTTTTTAGATACTGTTCTTATGCTTACCTTTGATGCCTTGAGGATGGCTCCCTTTAGTGCTCCCATCTTTCCTCCATCCCCGTATGTCTTCCATCTTTAATAACTTATCCCTGACCAGTTCCTTCAACCTGTCAAAGTCCACCCTTCTGAAGTCAAGGACTTTGGTTCTTGATTGTGGGTTGCTGGCCCCGAGGGCCAATATAAACCACATGGAGCTGTGGTTGCTGTTCCCCAGTGGCTCCCCTACTCCCACAGCACCCACCATCTCTGAGTTGGCGAGCACCACATCAAGGATTGCGTTCTGCTTGTAGTTCCTTAACAAGCTGCAAAATTAGGCAGTTTTGTAAGACATCCAGAAATGCCTGATTCCTGGCATTCTTGGCCACCAGAACCTCCCAATCGACATCAGGCAGGTTCAGGTCACCCAGCACCACTACTGTACTTCACCCTTTGCTGCCCCTCTTTTAAGTTCTTACTCTAGTTCTCTGTCCCTTTTCTCCCCTTGCCCTGGAGGCCTATAGATCATCCCTAGGTACACTTCCCTGCCTGAGGCTGGCATGAGTTGCACCCATACTGACTCAGCCTCCCCACTGCTACCCTTAATACTTAAATCCAAAACAGGTGACTACTCATTGCAATGTGGGTGCCACAACGAAAATACACCAAGTACAGACTGCTAAGTCGGGCCACCCCACCAAACGGAACAAAAAAATCCTCTAAGTTAGGTCACGATAAAAAGCTTTTTATTTTAACATAAAACAGCTCCAAATAGGTCAACAAGCCAAATAGCAGCAGCCCCTCGCACACTTGCAAACATACATTTAACGTCAGCAGACGCTTTATCAATGCATAAGTATAAGAAACTGTACAGGTAACTACATTTTATAGGGTAACAGTTCTAAAAACCAGCCCTCAATAAAAAATGTTAATTAAAAGATGTAACAATTAATCTACAGCTAGCTCTTATTACAATATAACTTACCCAACCCAATGCAAATACAACAGTTTATCACCCACATTGTACAAAAAATACATATGAATGCACACAGTTAAAAAATAAAAAGCAAAAAAGCACTAACATAGCACAAGAAACCAAAACTGCATATAGTTTTGAGCACTCAATAATGGCTTCTATCTATCTTTCAGAAATGGAACAATACTAAAAGCCACATTTAAAACATTTTAGGGTCCTGGCATTAAGACATACTCCCCTCCATTTGACTCCTGCTCTAACTCTGCTACTCTCCTTTGGCTTTTTGTGTCTTCTTCCCTCCTTGTTTGTATGTATACCTTTTACTTTCCTACTTACTGGTATTCCTCTCCTAGGTCCTGTAAACCCTACTGCATTCCCTGTCCCCTCTTTGCAGTTAGTGTCCCCAGGATGTGGGGGAGTTCTATCTAGGATCATCTTCTGCTCACCATCCACTATAGATCCCCGAGACCCAGATTCCCACACAGTCAGTTTAAATGTCTGCTATAGACATCAAATTCTGTCATGGTGCACATCCTCCTGTCTTGACAGGTGAAGTTCATCACCCTTGAAGAGTCTCCTATCCCAGAAATCCCCCTAATCCCTGACAAAGTGGTACCCCATGCCCCAAAACCACCCATGAAGCCAACTTAACAGGGACATAAAAACAGACCCATTTTTCTATCAACAGGGTTTTGTGCTTATGTAATTTCCTTCAAGGTCAATGGCAGCATCAGGTTTCCCTGTTATTATTTTAACACAAAGCCCATATGAATGAAGATTATAGCATATGTTTTATACAGTGGTAAAAAATATGTAACCTTTTTTTATATAGTCTTTTAATGTTTTGACACTGTATTCCTTGGTAAAATATCTTCCTTTTTATTGTTTTAACAAATAAACATTACCATGGTCATCTATGAAAATGGGCACTTGATGCTCATACACTTAAATGAGAAAGTAATATGTATATTCTTTGCAAAAAACTTTGTTAATGCATCAGTTAGGGTTGCAGCAACAAAAGTTTGGAAATGTGGTGTTAGGGTTTCCAGTCTTAACACCACACCCCCACCCTAAACGCACCAACAGGCCTTGGGGGTGTGCCTTAATAAACTGAGATGGGTATTGTATAGGAGAATGGGGTGAGCATTGGGGATGACAACCCCAAGGCTCACCCCTGATGCCTGTTGGTGCATTTAGGGTGTGGGTGGGGTGGTGTGTTAGTGTCAGAAATCCTAACACCACATTTCCAAACTCTTGTTGCTGTAATCTTAACTGATGCATTAATTAAGATTTACAAAGAATTTCCTTACTTTTTGAGAAAGTATAGTCATAGCCTTATTTGCTTGTGGGAGCACAGGGCCCTCCCATCCATCCATAAGTACAGTGAGCTTACAATTGTATCCTTATTTCCCTGTGAGGGCCCTGCATTGCCATCAGTCCATTATGGTATCCATATATACATGTGGGAATGCAGGGCCCATAGAGCCCTGCACTGTGATCCATGCATAATTTTTCAGATACAGTAGTGGTATCCTCATTTGCCCATGGGAGTGCAGGGCCCTCTTGGCTTGGTGTTCCCATCACCCAGTATACAGTGTCAAAAACACCTCACATTTAATTTTTCCCAATAGAAAATGCAATAAAATTGGAAAGCTGTGTAACTTGATACCAAATTAATATATTTTCTCGAAGCCACCAAAAGGCACATCAGTGGCACATGCCCCTTGTACCCTGGAAATTTTGGAGCAAAATTGCAAACCATTTCTTAACAGTACAGTGACAAAGAAATGACTCCACAAACCTCCCAGTACAATGCTATCCTATGGGAAATCAACTAAAATTGAAATCCACAGAAATCCAAGCCAAAGCAATATATTTTCACCAAATCAGTAAAAGGCACATCTGTGGGGAAATCCCTTTGTACCCTAAAAATTTCAGCTCAAAATTCCAAACCGTTTCTTTGCTATGAAGTGACAAAGAAACAGCTATACACAATGGCCCAGATATTCAAACTGCGCTCAAAACTAGCGCAACAGCAGGAGCAAGCACAAACCAGTTGCGCAAATGCACAACAGGTGCGATATTCAAACATGGAGCAGAGCAAATTTCGCAAGCAACCAGCATCTGAATAACGCACATACTGCGCCATCCCGCAACCAGGAAGGAGAAGCTGAGCCAAAATGTTGCACTATGGAGCAACCAGGGAAGCTCAGCTGAGCATTCTAGAGCTGCCATAGCGCAAGCACAGCCCCCCCCAGAGCAATGGAACTGCACATCCAGGGAGGCAGGCTGGGGCCCACCGCCAGCCATGCCACACATGGGCACAGGAACACACCTGCAGAACCCACACCACACCTGCACACCCCAAGAACAGCATCACTGGGGTGGGACAGATGATCTACCTGCCCATGGGGACAAGCCAACAAAGCATAGCAGAGCCATGACACCCAGCACAACCACTGGCAGGCTGAGAGTGCCACACACAGGGGGTTGACAACCACAGTGCACATCAGCCCCCCATACGCACAGCACATCCTGCACTGTGCCCCCAAGACACCACCCATGTGCAGTGACTGGCACTGCAGGAAACCATGCAGTCCCCCCAGTACTCGTCAGCCCCATGCAACACAGAAGCCTACAAGCCAGACACACCCTGTGGACCCAGCAGTGGGTGGCAGCAGACGGCAAGACCAACAGAAAGTCACTGCCATGCTGGAGATACCTCCCCATGCACACACACACACACACACACATACCCAGGACCATATCACCCCAGATGGCATGTACACTACTGCAACTGAACAACCATAGCCAGCTGCAAAACAGAGACCAACACAGTATTCATATCAAAATATAAATGTATTATCAAAATGTGTAAAACAATCAACTATAATTATTTACAAGGGGGGTATGGTACAAGGTAGGGGTGGGCAAGGGGTAGGGATGAACAACTTGGAGAGGGAAGGCAGGGTGGTAGGGATGGGTGAAGTGGGAAGGGTAATCTGGCCTAAGGCCCAGCAGGCTGGTCCTCCTCCACCCGGTGCCGCTGTTCCTGGCGATGCCTCCTCCGCAGGCCATGTTGCTGGATGTCCCTGAGGATGGCCTGGTTGTCCAGGGACACTTGCGTCAGCCCATGTAGCTCCCGCTGTATCCTCCTGAGAACAGTGAGGCCTAGGAAAATGGGAACACAGTCAATGGCTGTGACTGACCACAACCCTGAACACCACCCAACCTGCAAGCCACATAGCCCAATGTCCCACACCTTTGATGGCATGCACCCACCCACAGTGAACATGCACATGGCCATCACAAACAGGCGGCACCAGCTATGTGCACCACCACCCACACACACTGCCCACGTCAATCACAGTACAAACTAGGCTGGCAAGTGACGTGGCAACGTGGTGCGATGCCAGTTGCACAGCAATGTGCCCAGTGCATGCCTGGACCACCAGTGACGCATACACAGACCTGCTGTGATACTGCACAGTGATGCATGTCACCTGTGTCGTGCCTACATACATGGATATATAGACAGTGTCGGCAGATAAGGGCCTATGGCCCACCCAGTCTGCCCATTTGAGCTGGTAAGGTCACTCTGTTTTCCTATAAGTCTGTTGCACCTTACCCCTGACCTCCAGAAGTCCTGTATGTCTATCCCGTGCATTCTTAAATCCCGTGACCAAGTCAGCCCCCACCACTTCCTCTGGCAGGGTGTTCCACTTGTCCACCACCCGTTCTGTGAAGAAATTCTTTCTCATGTTTCCTCTGAATCGTCCCCCCTCCAACTTCATCCCATGCCCTCTAGTCCTGGAACATCTTTTACGCTTAAAAATAGTGTTTTCCTGCACTCTGTTCCCCCTGTAAGATACTTGTATGTCCCCATCATATCCCCCTCTCCCTCCTCTCCTCCAGGGAGTACATGTTCAGTTCCTTCAACCTGTCTTCATAGGACTTGTGATGCAATCCATGCACCATCTGTGTTGCCTCCTCTGAACCTTCTCTACCCAGTCCATGTCCATACGTAGGTATGGTCTCCAGAACTGTACACTGTCATCCAGGTGGGGCCTCACTAGTGTCTTGTATAGTGGAATTATGACCTCCCTTTCCTGCATGGTTGTGTTGTGCATGGCTGGTGGTCTTGCCCCCCAGCATGCAATAGCATCCATGAAGTAATGATACACACTCCTCAAGCAGCTGGGTCTGCGCTGCTGCTGCTGCTGCTGCTGCTGGGCAGAACACCCACCGCACGGGCCCTGGCACGGCCCACCCCTCACCCCTCGCCCCCCCGCGCCCTCAGATTCCGGCCTGTGGGAGACATATGTTGAGACAAACATCAGTGTGACTCAAAAGCAGAGTGCCCCCTGCCCCAGTGAGAGTGCCTGCCCACACAGCCATAACCATCCATCGCACAGCTGCACACACTGA
Organism: Neoceratodus forsteri; assembly: GCA_016271365.2. Lineage (NCBI taxonomy): Eukaryota > Metazoa > Chordata > Ceratodontiformes > Ceratodontidae > Neoceratodus > Neoceratodus forsteri. Next base: position 290,608,280 of record CM057456.1, read on the forward strand.
CACAGCCAACCATGTCCGAGCTGGCACCTATGCACAGCCACCCAAGCACACACACACCCCTACAGAGAATATAGGTGCATAGATGGTACACTCACCTGGCCTAGGCACCACGCCCCGCCTGGCATGTGACCGCAGCCACGTCCAAAGGTCTGCTTTTCCAGTGGAGGTCACTGTACCAGTGCCGGCACTGCTCAGCAGACCGACCCCGTCCAGTGACCTCCACCAGGTCAGTGGCCACTTGCTGCCACACATGCGCCCTAGGCATGGTGAGGGGGCCTCACCAACAGTGCCTCACAGTGGGCTCCACCAGGGCCACCAGGTTGGCCACCTCCAGTGGGCTCCAAGTCACTGCCTCCTCCTAGCCATCTCAGCCAGTTTACAGCAGCAGCAGCAATATGGCGCCTGCTGCACTGTAACCCACGCGGGAGATGTTGCGCAATAGACCACCCAGGTTGCAATCGCGCTGTTCGAACAGCGTCATTACCACATGGCGCCGTCACCAGACAGCGCAATAGGGATGTACACATGGCATGCGAACCGCGCCAGGGGGCAGAGGGCATACACAAGGTCACAGCAATGACGCAAGGCTACGCACAGCGCCATCAGACGTATAGGCATCCTGCGTGACTGCCAAGCTGTGTACCAGTGCCACAGTGGACCATCGCGCAGTAGTGCCACAGTGCCATATAGTGTCCAGTGCTGTAGCGCCACTGGCACAATGGTGGCCATGGCCTGAATTGCTGATCGCGCTCAGCAGGTCTGCAGCGCGATAGACGCATGCGTAAGCTGTCTGGGCATGCGCAATGCAGTGTAGCACACAGGCACAAACCTGCGCCATTGGCTCAGCCGACCTTCAGATGAGCAGCGCAAATACACGCAATATTCATCGATATATGCAAATCATTGATCAGCCATTCAAAGGCGCGGTGGCACGATTAGCATGTCATTAAAGTTGCGACATCCTCATTTGCATGTGTTGCCTATAAAATGCGACAGTGGGTTGTGCTGGCAGATTTGGTTACTGCAGGTGAGAGGTGAGTTACATGCTGTGTGATGCTCAGGACAATGCTCATGGGCAAGGGTGCCGGAGGATGATAAAGGCTGAGGGGCTGAGAATCAAAAGGGCACTTAGAAAGGGACAAAGGGCACCTTTCCTATTAGTATCTGCCATACGGAGAAGAAATGTGGGGGGCTTCCGCCCCCCCGGGCCGGCACCTATGCTCATGGGGAAATGCTGTAGACTGCACAGTGACAGGTGTCCACTTCCACCCATACAGATCACCATGACTGACCAGAGACAAGGTGAGGGTGAGGATGGCGGGCGTAGGAGGAGGCCGAACTTCACAGCTGCAGAGACAGAGGCCCTCTTCCAGGCCTACCTGGAGGATGAGCCATTATTGAGTGGACGGAGGGGCACCCCTCAGGAACGTGCAGCTGCATGGGAGGGGGTAGCTCAGGCCATCAACCTGCACGGAAGCCACCAGCGCTCCGTGCAGGAATGCAAGAAGAAGATGGGGACTGACCGCAGGAGGCTGAAGGAGAAGGTGGCAGCCTTCAGGGTGGCACGTGCTGGCACTGGTGGGGCCCGCCAGTGGTGTTGCAGCTGACCCCAACAGAGGAGACACTGGTCACGCCATGCAGCCGGAAAGTGCCATTGGGGTGTACCAGGCGGAGGATTCCAGACAGGTGGAAGCCCATCACTGCATGGTATGACATGGTGGTGGTGTGGCGGTTGTTCATATGCACCACATGTACCTCTTTCTGTTACAGATCCTGTTCATCTTCAGGAGACGGTGGTGGTGGTGGGTCCAGACAGTGATGCAGACCTGCTGGACATGGAGGAGGGACCATCCACCTCCGCCACCAGCCAGCAGGCACTGCAGCAGCATGCACGCTGGGCCAACAACTCTGGTGTCAGTGATACGGGTGTGGGGGGTGCACAGCCTGTGTCTCAGCAGTCTGGCATGCAGGTATGCCAGCATGCTGTGCCTATGGCAGTGGCACGTACTCTGCACCATTGATGATAGCAGGCCCCAATGGGCAGTGATGGTGTGTCCCATGACGGACACATGGCAGGCCAGCACATGCCCCTGGGCCTTCCTGGTTCACACCTGTACCAGCATGCTGGCACAGTCCCAGGCTGTGCCTGTCAGCACCGTGAGGCAGCACCGTGGCTGTGCAGGTGTCTGGCACTGTTGCCAGCACGGAGGTGGAACAGGTGGACCTGGGGGCTCAGCAGTTGGAGGGGCGGCAGCAGCAGTCGCACACCAGGTCTGGGGGTACAGTGTCAAGCAGTGGCACATGTCCACCGGCCCTTGATCCGCCCATGCCTGGTCCTGGCGAACAGCGCCACCTCAAGGGGTGCTGTGCACCAGGACCGCCACACCCTGGGGGTCACGATGCCATTGGGGCACAGTACCCATTGACGCGACACCCACCTGCTGCAGGAATCGGCACAGCTGCAGGGGTGGGTTGCAAGGTCCGTGGAGGCACTTGTCTGTGTCCGTGGAGTGCATAGCAGGGAGTGTGCTCAGACCGAGCCGAGCTGGTCCTTATGTGGACGGACGTGACCGCCGCCATTGACAGGCTGACCCAGGCAGTGGTCTCTGTCACGGACGCATGGGCACCTGTCAGGTGCCCTGCATCGCACACCCCACACAGTGCGCCTCCATCCCTGTTCCTGGCCGTCGTGCACACCAGGCCTGTTGCTGCCGGGTTCTGCTGTGGGCATCCCGAGCACCCTGGTCATGTTTGTTTGGCAGGATGCAGACCCCTGCGGGCAAGGTCGCTGCTCACGCAGTGGGACCCGTGGTGCAACAGCACCATGCACGTGTGCCCCTGATCAGCCTGCCAGTGTTGCTGGGCACACGGCAGGGCGCCAACGCATCCGGTGGCCGTGGGACAGTGCTACCTGACTGAGCTGTCTCCCAGTGCAGGCCCTGTCTGGTGCTGGCCCTGTGCAATGTGTCATGGTGGGCAGTGCACTGCTGGTGCTCTGCTCACCACGCTGACACACGGACCACCTGCACACTTTCTTCCAACTGCTGTCCACAGGTGCGTTGCATGATGATGCCTGCATTGCACTGTACACCAAGGTGCAGGTGCCCAGGTCCTGACACACGACGGGACAGTACAGGTGGTGGGTGGTGGTGGTGCTGTGTGTTGGCAATGTTGTTTCCACAGTGCTGTGCTTCTGCCCATGTCACGCTGCCTGGTGTGTGTGTGTGTCCATATGAGTGCTCACCCTCCCTGATGGTGTGTTGGTATGCCTGGAACCTTCAACTCCCCTGACCTTCATGCAGTGTGTTCTCTGTGTGCCTGTGGTTTGCATGGACAGTGTTGCCTGCATGTCCCCTTGACTTACCTGTGTTGGGCGTGCTCTTCTGCAATGGTGTCCCGGTGCAGCTGGGCCTGCCGGTCAGTCGGGGTCCTCTGTCCTGGGGGCTGCTCATCACCAACATCACCGCACCACTGGGCCCCATCGCTGTCCCCTTTGACCCAGTACAGCTATCCCATGGTCTTTGGCCATGTTGTGCGGGATGCAACAGGCCAGGAATATCCCACAGGCCTTTTGGGGGCTGTACTGTAGGGCACCACTGGAGGTGTTCTAGGCATCGGAAGCGTGGCCTTGAGCATCCCAAACACCCGCCTATGATGTTACGTGTTGCGGCATGTGCCTCATTGAAGCATAGCTGCGCTGGGGCCGTGGGGCCCGGCACGGTGAGCAGCCAGGGATGGAGTGGGTATCCGCAGTCACCTGTGTGGAGATAGTGGAGAGCAGTGTCATGTCAGGTCCATATTGACCATATCCTTGTGTGCCACTACCATGGCACCTGTGTCATTCCCCACCCTTGCCCAGAGTTTGCATTCCATACATGTGTACTCACCCACTAGATGACCCGTGGGATGTCCCACTCGAATTGATGGCACAGCAGACTGGTGCCATATGAAGGCATCATGTGCCCCACCAGGGTGTGTGGCACAAACATTGATAATGCGCCCAGTGGCATCACACACCACCTGGCAGTTGACACTGGAAAACCCCTTTCGGTTCCGATATGCCTGGCTGTCAGGGCCAGGTGGCATGCGAATGGCCACATGGGTGCAGTCTATGGCCCCTAGCATGCCAGGCATACGTGCTACCCTGTGGAACTCCTGCATGTTTGTTGTACACTCTGCCGCAGTGCTGGGGAAATGGATGTACTCCAGCATGAGGCAGCAGCTGTTATGAACTGGGTGAGGATGCGGACGTGGGCGACTGTGTAATGCCTGTGGTGTCCCTGTCGGCCTCTGGAAGGTGCCCGGTGAGCAGGCACATGCAGGCTGTCACCTTGGTCTCAACAGACAGAGCGTGACTCGTCCGTGAGGGTGCCTGCATCACATCACTACACAGCCTGCAGAGCCGCCTCAGTATTGCCCTGTTCAGGCGGTACGCCCACAATCTCAACATCTGTGTACAGCTTGAAGCTGATGCGGCACTATACCGCCTGTCGGGGTATATCTGGCAGAGGCCCCTCTCGGCCACGTCCCCCTGCATGGTGTCTCACCTCCCCATTACAGCTTCCCATGTGGAAGCTGGCACTGTCCATCTCCTGGCTTCTGCCCCCGGCTGCTGTTCCTATATGTTACCCCCGCTGCCCCACTGTTGCTTCCACTGCACTGGCACCCCGCTGGCCTCTCTGTCCTCCTGGACCCACTGTCCCTCTCTGCCCTTCCAGCTTCTGTCTCTCTCTGTCTCTGTTCTCTCCCCCAGTTTGCGGCCTGCTACGGTTCTTGCACCGCTTCCTTGAGCCTTTTTGTTTTGGCTCCAATTCCACTACTCGCAACTTCGGCTGAGCCACTCTTACACATTGCGCAAGTGTTCAATATTGCATTGCGCACTTTATGCATGGACCTCTTCCAAGCGCGTATGCCTTCATTTCCATTGGCGCTAAGTTGCTCAGCATGTTTTTGGTGGTGCAACTGGCCCTTCTGAATATCGCAGAATGATGATATTTGAGTTGCACACAAGAATTTCTGTTATGATGGCGCAACCCTTTTGAATATCTGGGCCAATTTATTTTTTCACAAATTGCAGCAATGGATTTTCATGGATAAAATAAACACATTTCTCCACATTTTTTCAAAGAAACAGACCCCAGAATCCAATTCCTTGGGCTCTGATTAGGTAAACACAACTGTTGGTGTTTACCAAAGCCCTGTATAATTTTAGAAATTTAAGTTTGTTTGCCTCGCTAACCAAAAGCAAGATGGTGGCAGCACAAACTAGGATTCTGCATTTGTGGAACAGGATTCCATGTTTGTGAGTGAGGATTCCACATTTGCAGTCAAGAATCCGATTTCGAGCCTCACATCTAACTTTACCCATAGGAAATAATGGGAAACTTTAAAATATAATAACTTTGGAACGGTTTAATATTTTTTCACCAAACCTTCAAAAGATACCACTGTGACCTAAGACCTATATACCCTAATAATTTCAGACCAAAATTCCACACATGCTTTGCACAACACGGTGACAAAGAATTTGATAAAAAGTTGTCATTTGCATGTGTTTTGACACTCCATATCTTTGCACCCACATATCTAAGCAGAACGAAACTTACAACATCAAGAGATCTATGGTCCCTGAAAGTGCATGCCAAATGTCATGCAAATCGCTTGAACAGTTATAAAGTTATTAAAGTGCAAAATTTTCATTTTAACATTGAAATGAAGATTTTACCCTAACTACAGGGATGCAATTGCACCCCTATAATACATACATATATATATACATATACATATATATATATATAGCAGCGAGAGAGATGTATATATGTTCATTGCAAAAAACTTCACTAATGCATCAGTTAAGTTGGTACTAAAGCAACAAAAGCAGGGAAATGTAACGTTAAGGTTTCCAACCCTAACATCTCACCCCCACCCTTCAGATGCTGACAGGCATGGGGGTGTGCCTTGGGGTTGTCGGTCCTAATGTTCACCCCATTCCATAAGTAAATAAGCTGAGATGGGTACAGAATAGGAGAGTGGGGTGAGCGTTGGGGCTGGTGACCCCAAGGCACACCCCAGATACCTGTCAGTGTCTGCAGGGTGGGGTGTTAGGGTTGGAAAACATAACGCCTCCTTTCCCTGCTTTTGTCGCTTTAGTAGCAACCCTAACTGATGCATTAATGATGTTTTTTGCAATGAATTTCCTAACTTTTTCAGATAGTATAATCATACCCTTATTTATCTGTGGGAGCACAAGGCCCTCTGGGCCCTGCACTGCCACCCCTCTATAGATGCTTATTATAGGGGCACGATAGTGCCCCTTTAGTAAGGATTGAGTAGCAGTTTCTATGTTAAACCTGACCTTTTGCACTTTAGTAACTTTCAACTGATGAATGGATGTGCACAAAATTTGGTATGTGCTGTCCTGTGGAATGGATCTCTTGATCTGGCAAGTTTTGTTCCAGTCGGATGTGCGGATTCTGAGATCTGGATAGTGAAAAAAAGTTAAATTTTTTCCTCATCACCTTGTGGCCAGCCGGTATGGAATTTCTGCGTAATTTATGTAGTGTATAAAGAACTTTGGTAGCAGAGCAGACAGTAAAGATTTGGTGCAATAATATTAATCTGTTGCAAAGTTAGTACATTTTTTATTTCCCATTATATCCTATTCAGACTTTTCTCAACATTTCAATCTTTAGGATAGAAGTCTTTCTTATGACAAAGGATTTAATCTCATGAAAAAGGATTGAGTCTCATGAGAGCATTCCTTTTTCGCGAGATCACAAATCCTTTTTCATGAGAGAAAATTCCTTTGCCATGAGCCGCCATCTTGTTTTCCATTTTTTTCCATTGAAAATCCACAAAAATGAAGTACAGTAGATACACCAAGACATGTATCTTGTTCATCAGGACTCCCTTACATGGATTCTGACATTATTTCATGTGTAAGTAACCTCAGAGGGTGTTTTTAAACAGATTTATATTCCTTTTTTGTGACTCGCTAACTTCCTTTTTCATGAGCAGTTCCTTTTTCGTGAGCTGATTCATTTTTTGCGAGTTAGTGAGTCATGAAAAAGGAATATAAATCCATTTAAAAACACCCTCCAAGGTTGCTTACACATTTGGACTTTTTTTTTGCTGACATTTGCCCAATCCCCATTTCTCGTAGAGCCTCCCGCCATGTGGGTCACTGGCGTGCACTCCACTCTCCCAGATACAAGACCACCCCTGCCAGTGTGAGACACTGGAGAACCCACTCCCAGTGTTCCCTGAGGCTCTCTTCCCCACTCTACTAGTGTGGGACACTGGGTAGCCCACTCCCAGTGTCCGGAAATATTGATATTTAATAAAATGTGTTTTTGCTGACATTGGGGTGTCCAATCCCCGTGTTGGCACTAGAACAACCTCCGCCCACCAGTGTGGAACACTGGGTAGCTCACTCCCAGTGTCCCCAGTTATGTCCAACCCCCCAGAATCATGGAATACTGGGGAGCCCACCCTCAGTGTCCCAAAATATTGTTTAGTATACCTGAAAAAAAAGAAAACAGTCCCGAAATGTCTTTTTTTATCCTGCAAAAAAGAAAACAGTCCCTCATTGTCGCCACATCCTGATCCTTCCACTGAGCAACCCACCACCCCACACACCCCCTTGCCCTATACTTACCACCAGAGACTGTTGTGTGTCATCTTCTGTGGACTGGGATACATCTGCACTCTTCAAAGTTGAACTGCAAACTGAAGAATCAAGGTATAGTAAGTGCCGTATAATGGCTGTCAGTGGTGTTTTAAACTTATGTTGATATCTCAGCCATTTCTAGGTATATTTGCACCAAATTTTGAACATGTGCTTTTTGGGACCCCACCTCATGAACAGTGACACTGTTATTTTGTTACTCGGTCCCACAAGGTGATTTTGCAGTCACTGTGCAGAACCACCTTTTGGGACCAATTAATGAAATGACAGTGTTCATGAGGTGGGGTCCCAAAAAGCCCAAGCTGAAAATTTGGTGCAAAAATACAAAAAAAAAACAATCTAAGTTACACGTGGTCATTGAAATTTTGCTATGTATATGCGTAATGTTGTCAAATTTTAACATTTTCACTCCAAATTTTCAACATAGCCATTTTTTCACACCATCTCATGAACAGTACAGCTGTCATTTTTCACATCCTGCCCAAAACATGTTTTTGCACCAAAGGTGGGAATGGTGCATTTTCTGCATGAAATCCCCTTTCAGGACTGAATAATGAAATGACAGTGCCAGTGTTCATGAGGTGTTGTCCCATAAAGGCCATGTTGAAAATCTGGTGAAAATAAATCTTAAGAGTTATGTATGTCATGCATGTGCATATACATATACACGTGCATAACTTTGGTGCTTTTTGACATTTTACCACCACATTTTCAACATGGCCATTTTTTCACACCACCTCATGAACAGTACAGCTGTCATTTTTCTCATCCTACCCAAAAAAATGTTTACGTTTGTGGCTCAGAATGATGTTGCAGTTGTGCATAATTACATTTTGCCTTGTATTTCTCAATTTCTCTGTACCAGGGTACAGGAGGTGGGGTAATAAGATGGCTATGCTGAAAATTTGGTCACTGTTGTTCCATACCTACATACATATGCACATCTACAAAGGACTCTGTGCTCCCACAGTAAAATAAAGATACTATTATGCTATGTCAAAAAGTAAGGAAATAAATTGCAAAAAACTTTGTAAATGCATCAGTTAAGGTTAAAGCAACAAAAGTAGGGAAATGTGTTGTTAGGGTTTCCAACCCTAACACCTCACCCCCACCCTGCACAGATGAAGAGGGATTGGGAGGGCTGGCATTGGCATCTTCAGCCCTAACGCTTAACCCATTCCATTAGACGATAAGCTGGGCAGGTACAGTATAGGAGAATGGTTTGAGCACTAGGGCTGAAGATGCCAATGCTCCCCGACCCCTCTTTGTCTGTGCAGGCAAGAGTGGGGTGTTAGGGTTGGAAATCCTAACACCACATTTCTCTACTTTTGTCACTTTAACCCTAACTGATGCGTTAACAAAGTTTTTTGCAATTTATATGTATGTAGTTGTGAAAGGACAGGACCCTCCAGGCCATGCTCTTCCATTTATAGGTCAACAGTGACCAAATTGTCAGCATAGCCATCTTATTACACTACCTCATATACCCGGCACAGAACATTTTTGAATCCCCACCAAAACATAATTCTGCGCAACTGTAATGCCATTCTGTGCCCCAGATGCAAAAACACATTTTGGCCAGGATTTGAACAATGACATCTGTGACATACATCAGGTTGGGTAATCAGAGGGCCATGTTGAAAGTATGGAGTAAAAATGTTTAACATTTCCAAAGTTACAAGCAGGCATAGCGAAATTGCAACGAATAGTCATAACTTTAGCATTTTTTCAGATTTTGACCCCAAATTTTCAACATAGTCTTCTTATGACCCCACATCCTAAACTGTATAGGGGAAAATGTTTAAATCCATGTCAAAATGCCATTCCATGCCACAGGTGTGAAAACACGTTTCAGACAGGATGTGAAAAATGACAGCTGTACTGTTCATGAGGTGGTGTGAAAAAATGGTTGTGCAGAAAATTTTAAGTCAAAATATTGAAAATTACCAAAGTTATGCATGTACGTAGAAAATTTCAATGAATTCTAATAACTTGGCCATTATTAGGAATTGTTTTACCACATTTTCAACATGGCGTTTTTGTGATCCCACTTCATGAACACTGCTGCTGAACTTTTATTAGTCGGCCTCGAAAGGTGATTTCATGCAGCGACAGTGAAATCACCTTCTGGGCCAGATTAACAAAATGAGAGTCACAGTGTTAATGAGGTGGGGTCCCAAAAAGCCCATGTTGAAAAGTTGGTGAAAAAAGTCCTAAAAATAGCAAAGTTATGAACATAAGTTCAAAGAGCCATTGAAATACATTATATGGCACTTACCTTGATACCATAGTTCATGGTTCAGCTTTGAAGAGTGCAGATGTGTCCCAGTCCACAGAAGATGACAGAGTTTGACTTCCGGAGGTAAGTATAAGTTAAGGGGGTGTGGGGTGGTGGGTGCTCAGTGGGAGGTTGGGATGGGGTGGGGATGGTGGGGATGACAAGGGACTGTTTTCTTTTTCAGCTTTTAAAGAGACATGGGGGACTGTTTTCATTTTTACATGTAGAAATAAATTGATATTTGGGGACACTGGGAGTGGGCTCCCCAGTGTCCCACACTGCTTGGGGAGATAGTAATGCTGACACGGGGATTGGGCCTCCCAATGTTTTCAAATAACAGAATGGGCTGTGAGGGGGGCATCTGACACAGGGGGTGGGCATCCCAGTGACAGATTATATGAATAAACAAACAAACAAAATAACAACATATGGGAATCAGAAGGTGGGGAGTGCCACTAGACACCAGGGAATGATATGGGAGGGGGTGCCACTAGGGACAGTGATCAGCAGGTGGGGTGGTGCCACTAGACACCAGGAAAAAGAGCATGTTAAAGCTGAATCTGCAGTCAGCTGAACAAGTTCCAACTGCAGAAATAAAGAAAATCCCACTGTTCTCATACAGAGAACTCAGGCAAAGTGGTCCTCTCACTGGCGTTAGTGTGGCTCAGTTGGTAGCACATCCTCCTCTGGACCAGCAGGTCATGGGTTCTCATCCCACCCCGGGATTGGACTCATACCTAAAATGCTAGCATCCTAGTGCAGTATTGGGGGGCTGCTGTACTGCTGGGGTGTGCTGTCCTTTGGATGAGACATTAAACTGTGGTTTTTCTACTCATCCTGGTGCTTTCCTGTTGGGTGTCCAGGTGGAAGTAAAAGAACCCAGGGCACTCTTCACAAAGAGTAGGGGACATTCCTGGTGTCCTGGCCAACGTTCCCCTTCCCCTAAAAAGCAGATCATGCAAGTGTCCAAGCTGTATGTTGGTGTTGATGTTGTGATATGGCTGCCACTAAACATTCAGTCATTTCACTACCAGTCTAGCATTGCTTGTAAAGCACTTTGGGATACACTGTGTATGAAAAGTGCTATGTAAATGCTGATTATTATTCTTCTAAGCTCGGCACTCAGGATTTCAAGTGCCCAGAAAAGGTATTTCTTGGTAAAATTTAAACAAACATCAAAATGTTGCTAAATGGCTCCCGTTTAGCTAGGTTCTGATGTTTGATTTTTAATTCTATTCATTTTAATGAGTTTTTTATATTTTTGTTGTCTCACTATCTGAGAAACAAGATGGCAGACACAGGAGCCCCTTGCGAAAACACTGTATGACCCTGTGTGAGAAAATACTAGCTCCTGTGAAAATAAAAGCATTTTCATGCCTGACATATAATTTTTTCCCACAAGAAATAATGGGAAATTTAAAAATGTTATAACTTTTCAACAGATGAATATTTTTCAACAAACCTTCAAAAGGCACATCTGTGAGGCAAATGCTTACTACCCTGAAAATTTCAGTCCACAACCTAAAATTGTTTCTGAGATACAGGCAGACAAATAAATGTCAAAACAACAGGCAAAGTTAGGGATTTTTGACACTCTGTGTCTCAGAAACCACACAACAGATTCACATGAAATTTGTCATCTCAAAAAACCTTTCCCTAGAGATTATGCATGCTAAATTTCGTGCACATCTGTTGAACAGTTAAAACCTTATTAAGGTTAAAAAATTTGGCTTTAACATAGAAATGAGCATCAGTTAGGGTTCCAGCAACAAAAGTTTGGACATGTGGTTTTAGAGTTTCCAATCCTAACACCCCAACCCCACCCTGTACACACCAACAGGTATCAGGTGTGTGCCTTGGGGTTGTCAGCCCTAATGCTCACCCCATTCCATAATTAAATAAGCAGAGATGGGTATAGTATAGGAGAATGGGGTGACCCTTAGGGCTGATGACTCCAGGGCACCCTCCCGACGCTTTTTGGTGTATACAGGGTGGGGGTGGGGTATTAAGATTGGAAACCCTAACACCACATTTCCAAACTTTTGTTGCTGGAACCCTAACTGATGCATTAATGAAGTTTTTTGCAAAGAATTTCCTTTTTGAGCTAGTATAATCGCATCCTCATTTGGCTGTAGGGCCCTGTGCTCCCATCCCTCCATAGATGCGTACATGCATGTTGCTGTGGAAGCATTTCAGCCAAAACAGCAATCAAATTGTCAGTCTAGCCTTATTACCCCACCTCATGAATGCTGGGATGAGAATTTTCAAATCCCCACCAAAACGTTATTCCGCACCAAACATCATTCCGTACTACAGGTGATAAGACATATTTTTGGCAGGATTTGGAAACTGACAACTGTCTCATTCATGAGGGGATATAAAGAAATGGCTATATTTAAAATTTGGGGTGAAAATATTGAAAATTATGAACATTAGGAGTCAGCATAGTGAAATATCAAGAGAGATGCACAACGTTGCCATTTTAACATATTTTGACCCCACATTTTCAACATACCCTTATTATGACCCCACCTCATGTACAAGTATGGTGAAAATTTTGAAATCCAGCCTGAATGGTGATTTTGCCAACCAACTGCGAAATCACATTTCAGGCAGGATCTGCAAAATGACACCAACATCGTTCACGAGGAGGTGTCTCCAAAAGGCTATGTTGAAAATTTGGTGTCAAAATAATTAAAAATGGCAAAGTTATGCATCAAAGTTGAAACCCCATTGAAATACATTGAACCGCATTTACCTTAGTTTCTCAATTCTCTGGTAGTCTAATGATCCCTTCCTTCTCCCCATTCACCGATTACTGTCCCCATTTAATAAATATGAAAACCCTGGTAGTCCAGTGGTCCCTCCCCACTCCCTCATTGTCTGATTGCCATCCCATTGTAAATGAAATGTATCCCTGGTAGTCTTATGGTTCTCTCCCCCTTCCCCATTGTCCGATCAGTGTCCTGTTGTGAATTACATGTATCCCTGGTAGTCTAGTGGTTCCCTCCCTTCCCTGTTCTCCGATCACTGTCTCCATTTAATAAATATGAAATCCCTGGTGGTCCAGTGGTCCCTTCCCCATCCCCTAGCTCCGATCACCATCCTGTTAATCAATTGCATATGTCCCTAGTAGTTCCCTCCCCCCTCCCCATTGTCTGATCACCATCTCATTGTCAATTAAATGTATCCCTGGTAGTCTAGTGATTCCTTCCCCCTTCCCCATTGTTCGATTGCTGTCCCGTCATAAACTACATGTATCCCTGGTAGTCTAGTGGTTCCCTCTGCCCTCTTTCATTCTCCAATCACCATCCCCAATTAATAAATGTGAAATCCCTGGTGGTCCAGTGGTCACTCCCCTGTCCCTCAGCTCCAATCACCATCCCATTAATTAATTGCATATGTCCCTGGTAGTCTAGTGGTCCCTGCCGATTGCTGCTTGCCATCCCCTGAAATATTTTACATTTCCCTGGTAGTCTAGTGCAACAGTTCTCAGACTTTGTCATAGTGAGCCTCCCCTAAGCCATGGAAAAGATCTTGAGCCTCCCCCAAAATACTGAAATATTTTTGGGCCTCCCCATAGTAAAATAGTTTACTTTTCACAGTACATCAGGAATAAATTGAAACCTCATTGCATAGCTGGCTTTCATGTTGTTAAGCTTATTGTAACCCTCCCCCCCAAAACAGGACAATATACTTGCTCCAATATTTTGACTCTCAAACCACTGTTACCCCTTACTGCCATACTTTCATGGGTCAGACTGATTTTTCTATTTCCCCTCTAACTGGAATAACCTTCCTGCCGACCTCTGCCTCTCTTCCTCTCACCCAGCTCTTAAGCAACTTTTCAGGGTTCATGTTGTTCCTCCCATTGTATTCCTAGTACCTGTATGGTTAACCCTTGTATTTGGACAACTCTGCTGCCAGTCTAATTGATGAATTGTTCCTCGTATTGTTCGTTTATTGTTCATAATTTTTTGCACTTTTATTCATTTTGTATTGCTTGAGTGTTCTGCAGTTACATTTTGAATTGTATTCTCTCTCTACCTTCCCTGGGTACACATCTGAAATAAGCCATGGCTCAGTGTACAGTTCCTTCCCTGGTCACCGACTTGTGAATAAATACATATATGCACCTACTGTTATCCTCTTTCAGTTTGCCTTATTCTGTCACACAAAATCTATAAAGTTCCAAATTGAAATATAATACTTTTTCAAGACTTGCTTGAGCCTCCCCTGGAACAGGTTGGGGCCTCCCCAGGGAGGCTGACCTCACCATTTGAGAACCCCTGGTCTAGTGGAACCTCCCCATCCTTGATTGCCTTCCCGTAAAATACCCAGCAAAATATCCCTGGTGGTCTAGTGCACCCTCCCACCCATTGAGATAGTCACCCACCAGCTCCCTCCCCCCACCATCCCAACTGCCTGCTGGTGACCAGCACAGTCCTCCTCTCACCTCTACCACTGGCCAGTGACTGAGCTGTAAATTAGCACGTACTGTATACAGTACGCTCTCATTCACTGCTCAGTCAGCAGCCAGCCGTGGAGGTGAGATGAGGGTTGTGCTGGTCACTGGCTGGCAGTTGGGATGGCAGTAGTGGAGCAGTGGGTGACTAGCTCAGTGGGTGGGGGGTCTACTAGAACACCAGGGGATCTGACTGTCTTTTCACGGAATGGGGAGGGACCACTAAACTACAAGGGAAATAGAAATACAGTGAATGGGACAGGTATCATCCTGGGGGGGGGGAGCACTAGACTATCAGGTAATAAGATATTATTTTACCTGGGGTGGAGGATCAGTTAACAGACACAGGGGGAGAGACCACTAGACTACCAGGGAATAATAGATTTTTTAGACGGGGATGGCAATTGGTGAACATGGGAAGGTGGAGGAACCACTTGACTACCAGGGAATAATAGATTTTTTTATATGGGGATGGTGATCGGACATCGAGGGAGGGGGGAGGGAGGGACCATCTGGGTAGTCTTTTTTTTTTGCAAATTGTGAAAAAGAATCCTTTTTCACGGTTCCATTTTCGCAATTTGTGAAAAAGAATCCTTGTCTGCAGTGTGGTGCAGAATCCTTTTCTGTGGTCATCTTTTCACAATTTACAGCAAAAAAACAAGTCCCTTTTTTGCAAATTGCAAAAAAGATCCTGTTTCGTGATTGTTTTTTTGCAATTTGTGAAAAAGGATTTTGGCATGTTAAGAAAACTCATGCCCGACTAACTTATCAGAAGACTAAGCCCAGAATCAGATCCTACAGGCCATGATTAGGTAAACACAACTATCGGTGTTTACTAAAGCCCTCTATTTTTATAATTATTTAATTTTGTTGCCACCACTAACTGAAAACAAAATGGCAGCAGCATGAAAAAGGATTACCCATTTGCGACAAAGAATTACCCATTTGCGACAAAGGATTACCCATTTGCGACATAGAATCCTTTTTAGAGGTGAACATCTAACTTTTTACATAGGAAATAATGGGAAAATTTGAAATTTAATAACTTTTGAACAGATTCATTTGTTTTCACCAAACCTTCAAAAGGCACCACTGTGACTCAAGACCTATATACCCTAAAGTTCAGACCAAAATTCCACTCCATTTTTGCGCAGTGGCGTGACAAACAATTTGGCAAAAAAACGGTAACTCACATGTTTTTTGACACTCCATATCTCCACACCCACACATCCAACTGGAATGAAACTTGCCACATCAAGTGATGTTTGGTCCCTGATGGCACATGAAACCTTTTATGTGAATCGCTTGAACAGTTGAAAAGTTATTAAAGTGCAAAATTTTGAGTTTAACATAGAAGTGAAGAATGAATCCTAACAATAGGGGCGACCATGCCCCTATAGTATATATGAAATATCTATATCTATCTATCTATACATATATACTGTATCTATATTGTTGAATGCCCCAACCTCATTGTGCTGGGAGATTTCAATATGTGGATTGCCAGTGAAACCTCTCAATTTGCTCAGCAATTCCTCCAGTTGATGGAATCACTGATCCTCACACAAGTTGTTTCCTCCATCACCCATGAACATGGTCAGACCTTGGACCTTGCCTTCTCCCTGGGGATGAACATCAGGTGTTTTAGTGTGGATCCTAGGGGTAGTCAGATCACCACACTCCTAGCTTTCATGTAGGGGTTCCCCTGAATACCATTCCTTCTGTGGAGATGAGCTAATACTTTCCCAGACATGTACTGACATCAGAAAATGTCTTGGCAGTTTTGGACACCTTTTGGTGTCGAAGCAGCACGTGATGGAGTTGTGAAGCAGCCACTGATGGCTATAATTTGGACATTACAGGGGCACTCCATTGTACCAATCCATTTCCACCCACTGACCTCTCTTTGCAGTTCGCTGTGATATACCGAGTTGAGGGGGTTGAAAATAAATGGGCGGAGGTTGGAGCATTCCTGGAATAGGTCTGGCTTGATGGATGATAGGGTGGATCTGAGGTCCCACTGTAGGGACTATCAGAGAGCAATACCCCTGAAATAGACAGAGTTCATTTTACAGGTTATTACTTCAGGAAGAAACAGACCCACTCCACTCTTCTGCACTACGGAAAGGTTACTCAACCCTGTCTCAACAGTCTGGAGGAGTTTTGTTTCAAGAAAAATGTGAGGAGTTTGGATCTTTTTTTCTGGCAGAGTATCCTCCATTCGAGCTAGGATCTTAACAGGTGCCTGTCAGGGACCAGCAGTGATCTAGGGGAGAGGGACAAGGGCACTCCATGGGTCTGAAGGAGGTGCTTGAGGAGATGACAGAGCTGCACCCCACTTACTATTGTAGGTCTGATCCAGGGCATACTCAGGTGTTGGTCGACTGTCAGGTGGCCCTGGGTCTGTTGTTTGTCAGCATTGTCCAAGGTGCCTTAATGGTGGGTGTTTCCCATGGGCTGTTTAAAAAGTCATGGTGAGCCCACTCTTAAAGAAAACATCTTTGGACCCAGGTATGCTGACAAACTACAGGCCAGGCTCAAACCTTTCTTTTCTATGTAAGGTTATTGGGAAGGTGGTGTTGGTACAGCTGGAGAGTCACCTCAAGAGTTTTAAAATCTATGAACCACTCCACTTGGGCTTTAGGTTTTGCCACAGTGCAGATACCACACGTTTCAAGGTGTTTGAGGATCTGATCTTAGCTAGAAATTGGAGGAAGCACTCAATTCTTGTTCTCCTGAGTCTCTAGTCAGCATTTGACACTGTGGTTTTGATAGCACACCTTAGGTAATACAGGGGACTCGCAGGGAGAATTTCAGAGTGGTTAGAATCTTTCCTGTCTAGCAGAACACAATGATGGGAACTTTCTCATTGTAGCTAGTGGTGGTTTGCTGTGGTATTCCCCAGGGTTCGATTCTGTCACCCATGCTGTTCCTGGTGTAAATGTTGCCACTGGGGCAGGTTTTTGGACAGCACGGGGTACGTTTTCACTGCTATAGAGATATACTCAATTGTACATGTCCTCTACATTAGATGGGTGACAGGCAGTTGCTGTGCTGGAGTGTAATCTTAAAGAAATCTGACCAAGACAGAGTTGCTACTATCAGAACCAGCTCCTCGAGGGTCAGCTAGAAGATATAATACTGTCAGAATTCCTTTCCTGAACAGCACATTTTGAACACCTGTGGAAAAAGTTAGGAATATGGGAGTCATCGTGGATTAATGGCTGACACTGGCACATCAGGTGTGGTCCACAATGGATTTTTCCAATTAATGAATATCTCCTGGATTAGACCCTACCTAGCACAAGAGGACCCGGTGACCCTGATACATGTCTTCATGACTTTGAAACTGGACTACTATAATGATCTACACCTAGGGCTATCTGGAAGATTGGTGCATCACCTGCAGCCAGGTTGGTGTCTGCCATGACGTTTAAGGATAATATTATTTATTTATTTATTTTGTTTTTGGTAACTGGGTAAGTGCACTAGACATAGAAATGCCTATTTTCAGGCCTGGCCCTGGAGGGTACAAGTCAGGTGCAAAACATCAAGTGAATTACAGTACAAAAATAATTAGCAGTAGGTACAAGTCAGATTTCATGCATCAATAAGGAACAGTAAATACAAGTTTCTACAAAGAAAAATACAGTTAATAAATGCAGTTAATAATAAGATAAGAGCATTTGTTACAAGCAGTTGAAACAGCATTTCAAACATAAATGGAGAAAAAAATGTAGAAAGATATAGGAATGCAATAATACATTGGAGAAAAGGCTAATGATACAAGACATGAATACAGCTGTTGATAAATAAGGAATGCAGCAGTTTATAACAAGTAAGACTCAGGAAATACAATATGACCAGACAGACAACAGACTGATAAGTATTTACCATATAGGTCTATGTTGAGGAGGGGAGGAGGCAGTAGTACAGCCTAGAAGTGGGGCACGGAAGAGTAATGGGGCAGGGGGTAAGGAGGGTAGGAAGGAGGCCTGAGGCTGAGGTGAAGGCAAGATGATCAGAGAAGTGCAGGAGGAGGCAGAGTAAGTGAGGAGACCTAGAGGTGATGAAGTTGTTATAATGGTCAGGAGGGGGGGTTTAAGGCAGAGTAAGGCATATACAGGTGTACAAATCAATTAAGTGATAACGAAGTTGCTGTTTGAAGCAAGCATGATTTGGAGCCAGACGGATGGCTAGGGAAGAGTTCCAATATGCAGTGTGGGAGAAAGCATGATTTCCATGGAGGTTTTACACCTAGGGATATGGAGGGAGTTTGGTCAACAGATCTAAAGGCCATACAAAGAGTTTTGCAGGTGCAACATGAGGGCTAGGGGTAAGGGGGTTCTTGATCTTATGATGCCATCAATTAATGAGCCAAAGGGGAGGAGACAGTGGGTGGTGCAGGAGGGCTATTTTAGGTCAACATAAAGCTGGCAGTGGTGCGTGCGGTGAGGGGATGCTAAGATGCAGCGGCAAATATTATTGCATGTGGTGTCCCACTTGTTGAGAGTGGCTTTTGACCCACCAACGTATGTGATTGAGCCATACGCAAGGGCTTGGAGCAGAATACCCTGGGCAATGGCTAATTTAGCTGAGGGGGTAAGGACATAGCTAGTTATGTATGCAATTTTGATTTTGTCATTAACTGACTTACAGGTGGCAGAGGTATGCTGATCATAGTCCAGGGATGCATCAAGCGTGATGCCCAGATACTTAAAAGAGTTTACACTGTCCAAAAAGGAGCCATCCAGACAAGAGACTGTGAGTCAGCCCTGGTTAGCTCTAAGCCTGGCAGATGAACCAAAGAGCACGGCCAGGGTGTTACCAACATTAAGAACAAGTTTGTTGTTGGAGAGCCAGGACTGAATGCAAAGGAAGTCAGATGAGGGAGATTGATTAATGTCAGAGATGTTCCTGGAGCTGAAATAAAGAACCAGGTCATCCGCGTACAGCAAGGGTGAGCAAATAGGAGTATTCAGGTAGATATCATTAATGAAAATGGAGAAGAGAAGGGGGCCCAGAATGGAGCTGTGAGGAACACCAGTGTTTATGGTAGTGAGATCAGTGGTAGCAGAGCTGAATTTCACGACCTGCTTTCCGTTAGACAGATAACTATTAAACCAGGCCACAATGTCCTGGGAGAAGCCAAGAGACAGAAGTTTGGTAAGGAGAAGAGGGTGGTCAACAAGATCAAATGCCTTTGTTAGGTCTATAAAGGCTGCACCTGTCAAAAGGCCATTATCCATGTCAATACTGGTATCGTTTGTGAATTTAAGAAGGGCTGTGGCAGTGCTGTGTCCTTTATGGAAGCTGTGCTGGGAGTCGGAGAGGAGGTTATACTCAAGAAAAAAGGAGATAATTTGTTGGGCAACGAGTTTCTCTAAGATTTTGCTAAGAACTGAGAGGATGGTGATTGGTCGATAGTTAGAAATAGATTTGGAATCACCCTTTTTAAAGACAGGAATGATTCTAGCAATCTTCCAGATGTTACGGACTGTGCTATAGCAGAGAGACAAATTGAAAATGTTTGCCAGGGGTGATGTGATAAAGGGAGCAGCAAGTTTTGGGAGTGCTATGGCAGCTGCACTG
Organism: Neoceratodus forsteri; assembly: GCA_016271365.2. NCBI lineage: Eukaryota > Metazoa > Chordata > Ceratodontiformes > Ceratodontidae > Neoceratodus > Neoceratodus forsteri. The sequence goes on from CM057456.1 coordinate 290,628,302, forward strand.
GCTTCCAAATAGATGGCACACCCCCTTCCACAGTGCTTTGTTAATATACAAAACCCTGCATGGTTTGGGTACTACCTGGCTTTCTGTTTGTCTGTATTTTTTTTTGTAACTGGGAAAGACTCACTAGGCACAATGCTTTTTTTCAGTGGTGGCCTGGCAGCACTGGGGAGGTTAAGTGACTTGTTGGAATCAAACCTAGGTCTGATGGATGAACAAAGCTTATTCACTGCTTGTTACACTATCCTATAGACTATACAGCCAGCCCCTATCTGAAAGATCTCTTGGCCTGGTGTGCTCCCAGCCAATCTCTCTCCGCTCCACCGAGGAGTTGTTGCTAGCTGTCCTGAGATCCTGTCTGATACAGTCTGACAGCAGGGCATTCTTAGCGGTAGCATCTACAATCTTGAAGTCCATGCCATACTATCTAAAGAGTTTCCCCTTGGTGGGCACATTTAAACAAGGTCTGAGATGCCATCTTTTTGAATTAGCATATCTTCCTGATTATTATTATTTGTGACCAGTTTTAATGTTTCTGAATTTCATGAAATAGTTTTTTATTATTGTTTGTGAATTACCCTGAGCCCTTGGTATAAAGTGCTACATAAATAAAATTGTATTGCTAAATATATACACTGTAGCAAAAAAAAAAAATACTATGATAATGCATCAGTTAGGGTTGAAGTGCTAAGTGTCAAAAGTAAGAAAATGCAATGTTGGGATAAAAATTCCCCCGAGTCCATGTTAATCTGAGGCATGATGTTACTCATTATATTAACGATTATGTGATGCTGTGTTGGCTTGGCCCCAACTTTTGCATTGTCTGTTGAGGCACTGAAAAATAGTCACACACCAATGCTTGGAGAGTGGGTGTTGAACTTAGTGCAACCCCTCTTTTCTTTCAGTATGCTGATGGACCTGACTCTGCTTGTGATGGGGGTGGGCATGGCCTAGGATACTCCCATGTCCAGGGGTAATGTTGATGGTACAGCTCACTGGGATCCCCTTGCAAACAATCATGTAACGTGGTTCACCTTTCTCCTTTGCCCAGAAGCTGCTGGGACAGGGGATTTGATGAAATAATCACTCTGACACAGGGACTTCCAGTCACTTTACTCTCCTTTATGGCAGCAGATAGTACAAATGACTGAAGTCAACTAATATTAGTCACAGAGATCCAAATCAGTTTGACTTCTAGACAATTAACTGTGGCAAGACATCAAGTGCCGCCTTGGTCCAAGCTCTGCAACCGAGACCTGCACTGCAGTACACCCATGTCTTAAACTGCCCTGCTCCCTGTTCTGATAGGCTTTCCACCTTACCTATGTTTGTACTTGGAATTCTGGTTCCCCCATCCAGTACCTTTAGTTGGCTGACTTGGTCTGTTTGTACTTTAATGAGCCTTGTAGCCATTTTTGACTTTAGTCTGGGATGCCAACAAGACACCCACAATGATCAGGATGAATTTAATTCTCTTGCATTGGGCCCACAGGACAAGCATCTCTAACTGTGCATCAGCTCTATGGAACTCTGCTGCCTCCCCCCACACATGGAAAGGTCCACATCAGCCCTGCTGCCTCCCCCCACACATGGGAAGGTTCACATCAGCCCTGCTGCCTCCCCCCACACATGGAAAGGTCCACATCAGCCAGAGCTCCACTTATTGAGGCACCTCAATCCCTCTTCAAAGGAATCCTCTTCGGGCTCAGTGTCCATTAGACAGCACTCTTTGAGGGCATAACTCCTGGAATTCCACCCCCCATGGGATCCCGCTAACTATCCCACTCTAGAGCCACCTGGTTCCACTGTCACCTCCATCGTTTGGGCTGAGCGATGTCTGAGTACTCTAGATCCATCCTTGGGGCACAAACTAGTGACAGAAACAAAATGAATGAATAAAAGATGGCCGTCATGATGATTTGATGGTCAGAAACACTGGTGTCTGATCAAAATGGCGAAGGCAAATACGTGCAGTCAAAAACCACATGGTCATACCAGCAACGTGTGGTTTTGGAGTTCGTATATCTAATCTAGTGCTGTTTTGGACTGCGCGGTTTTGTACTGACTATGCGGCGCAGTTATTGACTGTGCTGTTTTTGAATACGTGGTCTTGATATCGCGTCAAAAGCACTTAGCTGGAGAGAGTGATATTTCTCTATTTTACATCATTTAAACTTTATGCTAGCTGTTGTGGCTAAAAAAGTTAGAGTAGTAGTAGGGTCAGGTAGAGAAATAAGTGAGAAAGCTATTTTGTAGGGTTTTTTTTTTTGTACCAGTAAGTCCCAGCATGTCCTTTCCTACCATGCATATATTTTGGTGAATCATTAAACACCTAAAGCAATTTGTAGTTGTGCATAGTACTTGTTTCTGTAAGCCCCACTCCCCCCCCACCCCGTCTAGGGGTATCCAGGTCGTGTTAAGTTATTGGGTGGGGACACTTGACAAACATAAGAAACACAGTCCAAATAATTAAAATAGAAGCAATTTGTTATCTGTGTCCATAGAGTTGATGTGACTGGAGATCACAGTAAACACAGGAGCCAAACTGCTGCTGGGTGGTCCGGAGGCTACAGGGGAATGCTGGTTAGCAAGATAAGCATGCACAGTCACATTGATTAAGTTCATTGTCCACTCCAGAATCAAAGTGCAAAAAATAATTCAATTCAACGTGAAAAACAGTAACCGCTACTCCATAGAGCAGGGGGGGTATTACATGGTGGGTTTCTGTCCTCAGACACAGCTGGGATATCTACTGCAACAGTCTCTTGTGCTAGCAGACTGTTTATTTCATGCAGATCTTCCTTCAGCTGAAAAGGCTAGAATTCCTGGCAGCATTTTCTGGGGCCGAAGAGGACCCTACGTGAGGTAGCTTAACACTGAAACAATTCACCAACTCGTGTCTCAGTCCATTCTTTCTCTCTGCAGTAATTACATGCCTTTCCCTTTGTTCTCTCGTCAGGCTATTCCACTCCTATACTTTCTCTCTGGCTTATGACAGCACAAGATGTTTCTACTGTCCCAAACCTTCCCACTCTTTTCAATTCCTTTCCGCAGCCTGATCTTATAACTTCTCCATCCAGGGCTGTTTCTTAATGGAGCAAACGTTTCTTTCCCTTCTAGATCTTAATTTCATACTTTTCAATTGATGTTCTTAAGCATGAACCGAACCACCAGAACCCTTTCAGACACCCAATCGCTGATTCCTCGGCTGGTGACTGGGCCTTATTCCAGTATTGTGGGTATCCCAGACCTGATCCCAGTCCTAACCAGCATGCTCCACTCATTCAGCGATTCCAACCTCTGAACTGACTCATCAGGGGGACTTCTGCCAGTGCGACACAGATCACCCAGTGGACTGCCACCCTGCTCGGGTCCCAAACATTACTCCCCCAAATGGACTTTCCTCGTCTCCATAAGCAACTCACACCATGGGTCCCAATTCTGTAGCTGCCTCCAACCTGGGCTATAGGGGTAACACTGCCACAAATGCCCCAGGCCCTATTTGCCATAGCGGGCCCACCCACAGTAAACTATTCTGATCCAACAGCTGAACTACCCGTGGGCAATCTTTCTTTCTTTTGGGCATTTAGGCTCTATCAGTGCCTACCCTACCAAGCTGCCGAAGTTCATTTGGCAGGCGTCCATTTTCATTTCTTCTCTCCAGGCTCTGGCTCCCAAAATGCACCGACAGGCCTCGTCAGCTTTTTCTCCATTGCTTCCCTTATACTACTGTCCTGAACCATCGCTCTTACATTTGGGTTTTCAAGGGTGGTGGGCCAGGTAGCAAGCGGACCCAGGCCCGCCACGACCCTCCAGCCGAACTTGTGGGCCAAACCCACCGGCTCCTCTCTCCTTGGGTCTCTCCCTCGATCTTGATCTCCCTCTTGGTGCCAAACTCCCTTGCTATTTATACCCTCTGTGGAGGGGCCCCACCTGCAGTCAGCAGGCAGCACCACATTCCAGACTCAGCGGCACCACTATCTCTCTTTCCCTGCCTGGCTACCCCCATTAACCAAAAATTTAACTAGTAAGTGTTCAGAGGGTGCTTACATTTTTATTTTCACCACTCACCTTTATGCAGTCGCTGCTCTCAGAGCTGCCATTTAACCATGGATGTTACTTCAGAGCCCATGTGTGCAGGAGTTTATCAGGTGGCATTGCTTAACACTGCCACAGCCTAGGTAGTAAGAGAGCCTGGGTTTCTGCTTCTATGGCCTCGAGCTGAGGGAATGATAACTTTGCTGGGTTTTCAGACCCAGTGTTCTGTTTTTTGCAAAGTGCTCCCTCCCGTCACTGGCTAGTTGAATCGTTTTTTTTTTGCCTGTCAGTGAGTTGTGAAGATCCTATACATTAATGTAGTTGGTTGTGCATTTCCTCAGTAACATAATCTGCTCTGGACTACCCTGACTGCCTAGATCCATGTGGTAATTGGTGGGCCCTATATGGGTATGTTGGATGTTCTATCTGCAAGCTATAAGCTTCTTTCTAACTTGACACTGTTGCTACTAGAAGAGGCATGTAGCCTGAAGGGACCCAGACTGTGAGAGGGTCTGGTCTTGAGGCTTAGTGCAATGAGAGAGTGCTTAAGTGGCAATTGCTTTCAAGAGAACCTGGACCTGGGATCCCAGTGAAAGTGAAGATTTCATCAAGGATCAGTTATTCACAGGAGAGATGGTCTGTGTATTTAACCACTTCCTGTATAGATGGAGTGTGGTCTGTGGGGGTGAGGAGCTGAAAAGGATCAGGACACTTAAAAAATCTTTATTGTTAAGAACTCTTTGGATTTAATTTATTTGGTGGCTTTGTTGTTACTGGGACTGCTAGGTGTTTACATTTGCGGACAATGTATTTAGTTTATTTTTATTCATTATTGTTGGTAGTGTATGGCGTAGATGGGGTACTTTGATGTGCAACTGGTGTATGACTGAGTTGTGAGTGTTTGAGTGTGTGGGGTGATGGGTTTTCTGGGTTTGTTTTTCAGGGCACTTGTCTTTTATTGTGGTGTGGGGGTGGCAAAGACATTTTTAGCGGGTACTATTGTTGGTCAGGATGTGTCTAGGGGAAACTGGAACAAGCTGCATCTCTTATTCCTCAGAGCAGCTGTGTTGACTCTGCCCATTCAGCTGCTCTCCAGTCCCTAAAGAGGCTCTCTACTGGTGTGGGGAAGTGGGAATAGCAAGACGTCAGAGTCACCAATGCAACTTTGCTGCTTGAAATGGAGATTGGGGGCTAGGATCAGGAGTAGTATAAGAAGCCTCCAGTCAAAATGAAACTAGCATAGGGATACACTGGTTTCCATCCCAAAGGCTTCTGAAATCTCATTGGATGTGGTAGCCAGTGAGCCACTGACTTGGCTCCTCCTCTTAGGGCAATTCTTTTTTAATGCCAGGTCCTTCAGGAATAAGACTCCAATTATAGCAGAATTTGTCGAGGATTGCTTGGTGGACCTGGTCTCAATCACCAAGACCAGGGTGAGGGATAACTCTGGTCCTGTGCTGGAGGTATCTATACCTCGGGGTTTTATGGTGCAGCACTGCCCTGGCAGAAGAGCAAGGGGGAGTTGTTGTCTGTTTTAGATCTGGCCAGAGACTTGCAGCCTACCCAGTGAGTCAGATCAGGTCATTAGAATGTGTGTCCATTAAGGGTGATGCAGGTGGGTGGGGGGCAGGATTCTTCTCATTTACTGTCCTCTGGGCAGTGAGAATGGATTCCTGCAGGAACTGAGGGAGTTTGTTGCCAACCTGATGTTGAAGTACCCCAGGTGGCTTTTGCTATGTCACTTCGGTATCTGGACTAATGATGAATCCCTTTTGCCTGGACAGTAATTCCTCCAACAGATGGAACTGTTGGGTTTCACACAGGTCGTTACATCTGCGACTAACCAGTTCAGCCACACCTTGGACCTGTTTTTTCCCACTGGGGCTCAAGTTATTAAATATCAAGGTTGTTCTGATCAGTTTTTCAAATCATCACGCTGTAGGTTTTCATATCGGGTCTTTTATCAACTGTTAAATCATTTGGAGGTGTTGGGGTTTTTGTCAGCACCGAACTGCTTGAGCTTGCTGCAAGTGTATGCTGAGGGGACCAAGACTGCGGTGCATGTTTATAACATGGCTATCACTGCAGCTCTTGACTCACTTCCACTGTTTTGTATATGCCCAAGAGTCTTCCAACAGAGCTGCCCCTGGTTTAGTGAAGAGCTTAGATAGTTGAAGGCTAGAGGTCAGACACTGTAGCATTCCTGGTGGAGTGTGTGATTGATGGAGAACAGACTAACCCTGAGAGCTCATTATAAGGAGTATCAGGGGGCAATCACTTTGAGAAAGGCAGACTTCCTGTCACAGGTGATTGCTGCAGGGAGGAACAGACCAGCTCAGCTCTTCTGTACTGTGGGTTGTTACATCCAGCCTGCCTACACTCTGGGGGAGCTTTGATACTCGAGCGATGTAAGGAGTTTAGCCAGTTCTTCCTTGACAGGGTATTTTCTATTCTTGCCCCACTCTACTCAGGTGGGTAGTTAGGCTCCAGTTTAGCTCTGTCTGTAACTAATGAAGGCCATTCAGTCTGTCTGGGAGGAGTTTCATCCTGTGCCTACGGAGAGATCCTCTGGGTGATCATAAAGCTGCCTCCCATCTCCTGTTCACTGGATCCTGGACCCACCTGGATGTTGTTGGATTGTTAGCAGTCTCAAGGGCCTGTGATTGCTAAGACTGTTTGGTGTTCCCTTGGGAAAGGTGTTTTTCTAATGGCCCCTTAAATGGTTGTCATGAAGCCCCTTCTTTAAAAACCTTTACTGGACCCAGATATCTTAGCAAATTAGAGACTCGTCTCGAGCCTCCCCTTTCTGAGGAAGGTGATTGAGAAGGTGGTGGTTGACGCAGCTGGAGATACACCTGGTAGTTTTCTCCATTTATGAGCCATTCCAGTCTGGATTCATGGGGCATCATAGTATGGAGACTGCACTCGTAAGAGTGCAGAATGATCTTCTAGTGATAGATAAAGGAGAATGTTTCATCTTAGTTCTCCTCCACTTCTCATCAGTTTTTGACACCATAGATCACAGGATTTTAGCAACTAGGCTAAGGGACCTGGTGGGACTAGCTGACACCATGTTGAAGTGGTCGGAGTCCTTTCTCTCCAGTAATGTGCAGCAGATTGCATGGGGAGATTTTTTCTGACTCCCAGCTGCCCTGACCTGTGGAGTCTTGCAAGGTTCAATCTTGTCACCCATGTCATTTGCAGTGTATATGCTTACACTGGGTTAGGTGATTCACAGAAACATAGAAAAAGATGGCAGATGGAGACCAAGGATCCATCAAGTCTGACCAATGGGTTCCAAGACCTCTAGTGGTCACAGATCCTAGCACCCCCTGCTGAGTTTTATACTCTTTCCATCTCTTGCAGAGTCGAAGGTAGCCCATGCTCTGTCCCACCCATGTTTGAATGCTTTCATGGACTTAGCTCCTACCACCTCAGCGCACAACCTGTTCAATGGTTCCACCACCCTTTCTGAAAAGTAGTGTTTCCTTAACTCCCTTTTGAAGTGACATCCTCTGTTTCCATTCCTGTCCCCTTGTGTTTGTGTCTGATATTCTGTTCAAGAGTTCTGAGTAGGGCACCTTGTTTATGCACCTCATGAATTTGAACGCTTCAGTCATACCCCTCCTCCTAGTTTCCAGCGAGCCAAAGCCTCTCCTATACATCCCAACATTTTGTTCGTTTTGCTATAAGCTCTGTTGCATTGGCTGGATTGCTTAAGGGTGTCCAATATGATGACTCCTAGGTTCCTTTCTTCATGTAAGATACAGAGCTGGACTCTATGGAGGTCAGTATTCTATCATAGATACAGTTTGCAGTTTCATCACTGATATGTTGAGGACACTCAGCTGTACCTATCATTTGACCCTGGGGAGGGGAATTCAGTCTGTGTGCTTAATGATTGTCATGCTGTGATCAATGATTTAATGGCCTTGAGCCCTTAACACAAGATAGTAACACCAGAGGCCATCCTCTGCAACTTAAGCCACCCAGATTAAAAACAAATACTAGAAAGTACTTATTTTCTATAAGAGTAGTGAACCTTTCATCTGGAATCATCTGCCAACCATAGTGATCAATGGTGCCTCAAAAGAACATTTTAAAAACAGACTGGATGAGTTTTTAAGGAAGGTGGTACTTTATCATATTACTGAGTTACAATAGGAGCAATTATGGGCAAATGCCTTTTTTGCTCCTGCCAACATTTGTGAACTTTTGTGAGCCAGCTCAAGATGAATCCAGATCAGACCAAAGTGCTACTGGTGGATGGGGGCATTCAGAGTGTAGCAGGACTGAGTGGGGCACTGTCTAGATTAAATCTTGGCACCACTCAATTCATAGCCAGAGATGGGGTGTCGACTGGATGTCATCACAAACCAAAAAAAAGGAAAAAGCGGAGCACACAAGCATGTGAGCAAAGTTAAACTTTATTTTGCCATGAAAAAAAGATGTGGTGCAAGGATTCCTCTGTGTAGTGCCCTACATATGGGGCTTCTCAGGGGGCATGTGTATCATTACAATTGGTAGACATAAATTACCTTCAGCAGTGTCAGAGTGCTCAGATTCCTTTTTGGTTCTTTTTCATTGACCAAAAGGTGACACTATGACTTCAGATGTCGGTGGTTGCCTGTGTTGGATTTTTCTATCTAAAGAATATCACCTGGATCAAGCCCTATCTAAGTTTTCAGGACCTAAAGACACTGTTGCATCTGTTCGTGACATCCAGAATGGACTATGGTAATGCTCTTTATCTCAGGCTATCTGGAGGTTTGATGCACCGCTTGCATCTGGTACAGAATGCTGTGGCTTGATTGACTACCGAGGTGCCCTCCTGGTTTGTGGATGTTGAACTGGCTGGCAGTAAGGTGGTGCATCTCCTTCAAGATAGATTTGTTACCATACAAAGTCCTACATGATCAGAGTCCAGGCTACCTAAAAGAGTTCCTGTATCCATATGCTCCTGATGAGGCTTCCCAGGTTTCATTTGAAGCTGTCTGGGGCCATGCTTCTGTGGTGGCAGCTCTAGTTTTTTTGAGAACCAGCTGCCCCATGAGCTTAAGGAAGCCCCCCCCCCATTTAATCACTTAAGTGGACTTTGAAACATCATTTATTTTTTTAATTGCATACCTCCTTACACTTAAATACTGTACCAGCAAATAAATATACATTGTAATGTGTATTTTGATAATGCTGCTGTATTTGTATATGTTTTGTAAGATGTCCAAAGCCTGCAGGACTGGGTGCCTAATAAATACAAATATCACTACCACCACAAGGCCTGCAAATGTGCCATTTATTTGTTTCAAGTGTTTTACCAGGAAATACATACTGAGCTGATAACGGCTAATTTTCAAAGGTTTTTTTTCCAACCCCCATAGCCAAGTCACACATGTATGGAAGCCTCATCTTTACACAGTGGGATGTAACGGGAAGGGCAGTAGCAATACTGGGTAGACTAGAACAGCAAGTCATAGGACGGGGATGGATAGTGATGTTGAGGACAGTGATCAACCTAACAAAAAACAGAAACCAAGCAATATGAGGACAGAAGGGCAGAGGACAGGATGAAACAGAACTGCTGAGGGTGGATTATTTCTTCCTTTGGTTGCAACAGAGTAAAGCACTACAAGTACAGACCCACATGGACAAACAGCATAAGGAACCTTGAATAGTACTAGGGCAACATGACAGTGTGTTGGTGGTGAACAAGCAGCAATACTCAGAAGAACAGACTGGCATGGAATGGAAGTGAGGGGATGAGCAGCAGCAACTTAGAAAGTGGCCAACCTAATAAGAAACAAAAAGAAAGAAGTATGTGGAAGCATTGTCTGCTTAAAAGGAATGGGTCTGCTGCTTTAAAGTACCTCGGCCCTAAATAGGTATTGTTTGGTCCCACTGTGTTTGACTTCTGGGGTTGTCCGAAGGTGCCTCAGTCTCCCTCTGTCTGGGTTATCCTTCTGTTCACCCCTCATTCCATATTTCCTTTTTTGGCAATAGCATGTACATTCCTGGTATTGACAGCCCCCCTCTCCCATGCACACACTCTCCAACTCCCAGCTCCCACTGAACTCCCTGTAGTATGACTGCTACAAACCAATGAATGGCTCTCTCTCCAGGGAACAGTCACACGTTAACATCCAGAGATCATGTGGTCCTGCACTCTGACTCCATTCCCTGCCTGCCTTAACTAATGTACAGAACTGGTGTACAATGAAACCCCTTCCTTTCTAATACATTGCCTGCTCCTCTGCCCGAACTACACCAACTACCAGTTGACTACAAAAGGCCAACTTCCTGATTTAGTGCTGGGGGTATCGAGCATGCTACATCCCATTCTCCTGTTTCCAGCTTTCGGTCTTCCTGGTATTTTTGACTTCATTTTTGTCCACCAGCATCCTGAGCCAGTCCATGTTGTGAAATGGCAGTTTGCTAACAAATAAAGAAAACATCACTGGAGAAAGGTAACATGTTAAAAAACACAGTCCCCTGATATCAAGATGGCTGTTTACTCAGGTCAAAAAGCCAGTTACCAGTGTATCCCAATAATGTGGCTTCTATTGTACAAGAACAGATTGGTACAAGATGGTTGAGCCACTCGCAACGCCAGGAAGAATGGCCAATCTTATAACACAATAACTACTTGACAACAGAAGGGATGGGGTTGACCAGCTGTTACAGAATGGCATAGATCCCTGAAAAAGATCTATATCATTGCATTACAGCTGTGCCTGTGCTGCAGTCAGCATGCCTCTTAGTTTTTCTTTGAAATGAACAAATGGGGTAATTTCCCATGCCTGGGTTTGGACACACCCACTCCTCTACCAGCATACTAACAAAAAGTCTGTTTTTTGCTACACCAAGTGACCTTTCAAAATGGCTTCAAACAAACCATTTTTTTTACATAAACGCCCCTCAGAACCTGATCAAGAAGAGCCTGCTGATCCTTAACCCTTAGATTGCCAGTTGATTGGGAGCATATAGAAATTCAGGACATGCATAGAAGTCTGAAGTACAGCAAGGGTTAAGCCCATGACCAAGGCCACTGGTTTTCGGTTTTTACTGGAAAACCTGGTAAAATTCCGGAATTAGGGCTGCCTGAACACCAGTAAAAATAAAGATTTCATGGAATCTGGCATTTTATAACAGAAAAGTAAATATACAAAACTTGTGTTTTTCTTATAATTGCTTCCTATACTATTTTCAATTTGCTTTATTTAATGCTCTGTATATTAAGCCTTCTTTTATTCTGATTATTTATACACATACTAAAAGAATGACAGCAGAATCCTGGTAAAATCCGGAAATTAGAGTAACAATTACCAGTGCAATTCCGGAATCTGAAGTCTTGAAAATGGAATTTCATAGTTTTAATCATTGTAAATCAGTGGCCTTGCCCATGACTAAACTGCACTCCACATCTAGGCTGAGAGGAACAGAGTGTATTTTGCTCTCCAGTACTGATAAGCAGCCACTATCCCACTCCTCCACAAGGAATGTCTTGGGCACAAAAATATGCAAACAATGAACTTAGTGATGACAATCGGCAGGTCGGTGTAAATGATGTTAAACAGTAGGTGCTCTAATAAATAGACAGCTCATTATTTTATTTATTGTATTTTGATGTGTTAGTAATTATGTTCTACTTTTATAATATAGATTGAGGGAGCGCTCCCAATCAATTGTAGCCCTCCTTTCCTCTGTGCACGAGATACTCTTATTCTGCAAAGAGTCTCACTGGCAGCTCCCATGAAAATGGGCATGTTCTGGAAAGGTTTTTTAAAAATTATTATACTATTGATCGAGCTTGATCAATAATATATTAAAACCACCAGTGAGACCACTCTTATGGTTACAAGAGTGATCTTACTTACATTCTTAAGGTATCAGAACTGCTCACCTTCTGTTTGCAGTTCTCATACCCTAAGAATGCATGTGAGACCACTCTTAAACATGTAAGAGTGGTCTTGGTGGTGCTATTTAACATACAGTTTTTGTTACTGCAGGAAAACACGTGGGTTTTCATCTTTGCTATTCACACTGCTAGTAAAAAAATGCAATAGAGTTCTGGTATTGTGATGTCAGAAAGTGCCAGCTACTTAGGAGCTCAAATGTATTTCAATGAGAAACTAAACATATTTTTATATCTTTTTCAAAACAAATAAATACTTCTTTCAGCAACATACTTGGCCTTTTATATGTTTTCACTACTGTGGTCCATCTATATGATTTTACAATTTTTAAAAATAATAATTGGCTCTCTTTTCTTCCCAAGTAATATCGGATTATGAAGAAAATGCCACCTGCTAAGTTGTAATAATAAATCACAGGTTATCAAAAAATCACATTTCTATTAAATATATAATATTTTGGTGGTAGAAACTGTTATTTCTCCATAAACATCTGACAATAGATTTGTAGTTTCCCCATAGAAATACGCTGACAGCCTTGCGCTAAAGAGTTTCTGACTTCATATCACAGGGATTCCATTGGATTCCTTTTTTAACTAGCAGTTGGTAAAATACAAATAAAATGGTGAAAAGGCAAGTGAAGAAACAAACAAAAGCAAACTAAATAGGGTTGGGAAAAAATATATCTTCTGCCAGTGAAATTCTGGTGAAATTCCAATTTCGCTTCAGTGAAATTTAGAGACATTTTCATGAAATGTTCACAAACCTTTGCCAAAATTGTGATTTAAGTTAATTCAGTTTAATTTACAAAGCATTTGTCCAAATTGCACCATATTTGGCAAGATGATATTTCCAGCATCCATACAGAAGAATAAGAAGTTTCAGAGTTCTGTCTTTAAAGATGATTGAGTTATAAGCCTCCAAATGTTCAGATGTTTTTAAAATTACATTTTGTAATTTATGTGAACTGCAGAAATTCAGTCCCCTATAACTTTAAAATAAGAGAGCAGAATATCACCAATTTTGTTAGGTTCATTGATCCTAAATTTTAGGCTTTGAGGCCACTTGTATGGCCCAGTAGCAGAGCATCACACTGCAATGCTGACAACCTGGATTTGGAAGCTGGGAAGTCACGTCGGAAGGCAGACCATAGCCAAGACAGCTGCCAGTCAGCAGTTTATCTTGGTTGGGGAGGGTTGTTGACAGGTTCCATCAACACAGCAACACCTGCAGCTGGGCCAGGGAGCTTGCTTCTGCCACAGGAGCACCTATGACTATGCGAGGCTGACAGAGGCACTGCCCCCACCAGGGGAGATGGAAGGGGGAAAATGTTGGAGAAAAAACAGGTAGCCAGCTGAATGATGGCCAGGTTCAACCTGATAAGGGTATTTCCCTGTGAACAGGATATATCCCTGAGAGACAAGCTGACAGCTAGGGGAATAACCAATATGGAAAAAAGGGGGCTGTGTTTGTCAACTCTCTAATCACTTGCTCAGTGGCTGGCCAATTTATAAGCAGCCAAAGATTCCAAAATAACATCAGTAATTAAAGCTGAATTTCATGAGCTTTTGTGAAATTGTGGAATGTTATGATTCTTTTGTCAAAGCCATGTCCATACATATTTCCCAGTCATACATTTGAGTTGTGACTGTAGAGGAAGGCAAAGGCTGGTTAAAGTGGCAATAAGGTAACATTCATAGGAAGCTCCATAGTAAAAGCACACTGGTGCAAAGTGTCAGGTCACTATTTTGAGTGATGAACCATGAAGCATAGTCATGGACATCACAGTGCACTAGCTTGCATTCTTGCAATAAGCTAGATAACCACTAGCGCTCACTGGCTTAATGACTTGTGGAAGCACATGCACATGCAGCATTGTTTCTGTACAATGACACTCGCTGACTCTTTAACAACCCTGTAGATGACAATGTATATTTTTACTATTTGCAAACAGTGCCACTAAGTGACGCCAACTCTAGTCTTACAGCTAGTTGCGACTTAGGCCATTGTGACAGAAGCATCTGGATATCTTTAGTCATGATGGAGCATGATGCTGGGCATCCCTGTCACAGGGGTATTAGAGGGCCATGGTGCTAGTGCAGATAAGGTGATTCAGTGGTGATAAGTGCTTTGTGGAAGGTAAATTCCACAAGTGGAATTCTATTGGAATTACCTATTATGCGTCCAAGAATTTGTGAACTAATGTTGCCAAGTAGTAGTTTCTAAAGTATCTACAGTGAATGCTAACCTAATAAACCACATTTGTCCAGCTTTGTTAGATTCCAGGACATATTTACATTGTTATGCATAGTAATCTTAAGTGTATGCCTGCAATAGCAGTGGAGCTAAGAACATCCAAATGTTTTGGAAATTTTCACTCAATTTAACAAAAAAAAGTGTGAAATTTTAAACACCTGTATCTTTCAATTTACACAACCAATTACCTCTCTATTTAGCATTTCCACATCTTTCAAGAAAGTATGCATATCAATTGTCATTTATCTAGCTCCAAAGGTGGCTACATTGTAAGTAAATAAATATTTTCAGACATTTTCATATGAATAATAAATTTGTCAGAATTTGAGCCACTATATCAATGCCCAGTCCCTTATTCAGATGGTAAGACACTTGGCAGCCATTTACAGCTCACTCCAAACAATGCCCGTGCCAAATTGCAGATCTCAGACTGTAATAAAAAAACAGAATTATAACCAATTAAAGAATTTCAGAATATTTACAAAATTTCATAACATGTTGCAAACTTTTTACAGAATTTTGCTTACATTCCATAAAATCAAAATTTTGCACAGCCCTAAAACTGAATTATAGCAGAGGCATCTAAAAGCCACAAACCTTCATTCTTAAGCACTTACCCTTTAAATCTGATTGCAGTGCATTAACTAGCACTTTCATTCTGTACTGTGTTATCATTTTGTACATGCTGTAGCAACATAGAAAACCAGTACTAACAGTCTATTATGGAACAGTGAGCCACTGGAATGTACAATGTTGAGATTCAGCAACTTACTTCCAGCTGTCTGCTACACCATTTTATCTATTTTTATCTGGATGGCTTGTATCTATAAACTCCCTTTTTATATCAATACAGTTTTCTGCTGAGGCAAATCCCATCAAGGTGAATGCATGCAGCAGATTTCCCTGTTGGTATTATTTTAACACAAAACCCACAAGAATGAATATAGCTTATGGTTTATACCATGAGGTATAAATATGTATATCTTATTTTTTAGGTATTTTTTAATGTTGTTCTTTTTCTAGTCAACATTTTCTCCCCGGGGTACTGGCAGGTCTCTTCAGCTCCTGCTTTCCCCTTGACCAGCTGCCATCTCCCCCTGAGACTTACTTGCCACTTTGTCATTCCCCATGGCTTGACTCCATGATGGGGGGCAGGCCAACCTCCCCCTCTGGAGTCCAGATCCAGCTCCCCTGTGGCAGGATCCCAGTGTGAGAGTGTGGGCTGGAGCAGTGAGCAGGGTTCATGTTCTGCTACCCGATTTTCCTATTTTCTCCTCCTTGGCTGGTGGTTTGGTGATGAAATAATGTATCCACGTGGAGGTGTACATGCACTATGAACTGACCATCAGCCAATCGCTAAGTCTGTGGCACTCCGGAACCTTAGCCCTCCACACCATAGGCTGGCTGTTTTTTCTTAATTGTTTGACACTGCACTCCACTGCAAAATATCTTCCTATGAATTGTAATAATTTAACACGAATGTGGTCATGTATGAAAATAGGCACTTGATGCTCATGCATCTGAGATTGTAAAATTATATTTTTTTTGTACCATTTTTCACTGGTGGGCCTGGACAGAATTTTAAGTATAAAATAATATTTTGCTCAGAACATTAGGGATCTGGAGGGGAAATAGCCATTATTTTCTGAGATGGAGTGGCTGTAGAAATAAATGATTTTTGTAAAATGGGTAGGGAATAAGTTGTCTTCTCATTGGTCAAGAGGGTTCAGAGCATTGCGTTAAGGATAGACAACCATTGATTGGGGAACCCTTCTGGCAACTAGGACACAGCACACCTAGATATTCATGCCTCCCACGGTTTTTTTTTTGAAAAAGATTTCTTGCAGCCATGTTAATAAAGATAAAAGCCTTAGAAACCCTTATATGCCATAACTAACAAAACTACATTTATCCTCATTTTGAAAACTCCCCACTCCCACCCATGACCTATCACACACCCAAAAGATAAAGGTAAATCATTTAAATCCATCTACTTACCTTTCCTTGTGCATACAGTCCCTTTCATTTGTAGGCCTCCAGTCCTCGATCCTGAGTTCATTTGCACAGCAGGCACATACCACAAGGAGTCACCCTATTCCCCAACTCTGCTTCCTCCACTCTGACACGCTACTGTCTTTTTCTGTTGTTTTACCATTGCCTCACCTGCTGCTTATTCTACCATGTAGGAAGACACACTCCAAAAACTCAAAAGCCAACCAGCCCAACTGAGTCCTGCCCACCTTTCTTCCTTTTTTTAAAGGAGGTCCTTCACATGTATTTGTGCAGACTCATTTATACCACCAGCTCTGCAGCATTCATGTCAACCATGAGCTCTACTCCAGTGGAAATTAAACAACTGCTTAGTCAGAAGTTTGAAAAAAGAAAAAAAAAACTTCTGAACTCTGCTCCAGTGGAGACAAGGGAGAAAGCCCTCATAGAAACTCTGCACTAGCAGAGACAGTAAATGACCACCTACTCAGCAGCTTTCATTTCAACAAATCCTGCTCCAGCACAGCCTAAATGACTGCTTGGTTGGTAGTTTGAAATGAAAAAAAAAAAACCTATTCTGAACTCTGTTCTAACAGAGACAAGGTAAAGGATCAGTGACCCCTGAATCAGTGGTTTCTTTCACAGCACTTCTGAACATCACTACTGTAAATAAACTCTGTCCAGAGCTGATAGGGCTGAAGGTGAGGAATTTGGTGTAAACATTGAAAATTAGCAAAGTTGCAAGCCTTCGCTAGCAAAATATAATGTAGGCTCCTACATTCGTTGTTTTATAATATTTGTACAACATTTTTTAACATTGCCTTGTTATTGAAAAATGACAGCTGTCACATTAATGAGGTGCTGTAAAAAATGGCTATTATTGAAAATTTGGGGTAAATAAATAAACTGTTAGATGACAAAATAGAGGGGCAGCTTAGATATTCCTGTCAAAGGTTTTACAAATCAGAGGGGAGAGCAGGCAAACTACTCACTTGGCAAATCAAAAAAGAAGCCACTTCACGGAATATTCTTAAAGTGAGGGCCTCACAGAGTGGCTGGGCCTCGCACCCAGAAGACATAGCCAATCAGTTCAGGAGGTTCTACAAATCCTTATATACCCAGGAATCAGTAGAAGGGTTCCATGACAAGCTGGACAGATTTTTTGCAGGGACTAAACTGCAGAAGCTGTCCCAGGAGGAGAGTGACTTCCTGGACTCCCCACTTGGGAACAACAAGGTCCTCGCAAGCATACAGGCATTGAAGGTGAGCAAAGTTCCTGGTCCAGATGGCGTGCCAGCAGAGCTGTACAAGACTTTCAAAGAATTGCTGGCCCCGCTGTTGGGTAGGGTATGTAGAGAGATACAACAAGAGGGAATTGCCTCATCAAGCTGGCAGTATGCACAGATCATGGTAATCCATAAGAAAGGTAAAGACCCAATGGAATGCAGGTCCTACTGGCCCATATCTCTGTTGAATGTTGACCAAAAAATCTATACCTCTCTACTAGCTAAGAAGTTACGAACAGTGGTGGGGTGCTTAGTCCACCTGGATCAGATGGGGTTCATTAATGGGAGGCTTCTACATGATATCAGGTGCCTGCTGAACCTGATCACCCAGCAACAGGCAGACAACCAATGTACCCTGGCCATTTTTATGGATGCAGAGAAAGCCTTCGACAGGGTGAATTCGGATTTCCTCCATCCTACCCTGTCGGAGGTGGGATTTGGGCCTATGTTTCAAGGGAGCATGAGAGCTCTCTACACTGCCCCACAGGCTGTGGTATGGGTTAATGGATTCATGACAGGGAGGTTTCATCTTACAAGGGGAATGAGGCAGGGATGTCCCCTGTCCCCCTTATTATTTGCTCTGTGCATAGAATCATTGGCATTGAGGATTAGGGCCACAAAGAACATCAAGGGCATTAAGGTAGGGGAGAAAGAACATAAAATCTCTCTGTATGCGAATGATTCTCTGTTTTATATCACCTCCCCTGAAGTATCCCTCCCAGCACTAAAGAAAGAACTAGAGGAATACGGATGGGTCAATTATAAAATCAACTATGATAAGTTGGAGGCAATGAGGTTTGGATGGATGATTCCCAGAGAAGTCATGAGGGATTTTCCTTATAAGTGGGCCAAGGCCAATACAGTGAGGTACTTGGGGATTAAGGTCACCCCATGTATAACTAACCTGTTTGAACTGAACTACGGGAAGTCATGGAGGGAAATCTCTGCTGACATCACCAGATGGAAATTGCTCCCGCTTTCCTTGACAGGGAGGGTGGAGACAGTAAAAATGAATGTCCTCCCCTAGTTCATGTTCTTGTTCCAAGCGTTTCCCATAGGGATTCCGAAGGGGTACTGTAAAAGGGTCCTAGGTGACCTTTCGATGTTTCTCTGGCAGGGAGGCTGGCGAAGGACTAGAGTGAAGCTTCTCTCTCAGCCCAAGGATTGAGGGGGACTTGACTATTCAGACCTCAAATTGTACTATCTAGCAGCTCAAATAGCCCCAGTCATTTCATGGCTGAAGCATGAAGGAGAGGAAGGATGGCAGGGAGTAGAGAGATTTCAATCTAAGAGGTTTTCTCTGACCTCCCTGCCACATGCCCGATCACCAACCTGACATGGCAAACAATCAAAAGCCCCTGGACCAGACACACACTTAGGGTCTTGATCAGTGCCAGAAGGGTGACCCAGACACCAGAAGGAATAGGCCCACTAACTTCTATATTAGGTGACCCAGCCTTCCTTCCCACACACACGGACTCAGATTTTAGATTATGGAATAGTAAAGCCATAGTTAGGTTCCGTAATTTACTGCAGGGGGATGTTTTAATGTCATTTGAGCAGGTAAAACAAAAGTTTTGCCTAGATAAGTCAAATTTTGACAGATATCTTCAAGTAAGTCATTACATAGGCACACACAATTTGATACCCAAGATTACAAGGGATATGACTAGGCTAGAAGAATTTATGTATTGGTTGGCCAGATTGATTAAGCAGAGAAAGACAGTCTCGATGGGATAGAGGGCCCTACAGGGGGAAGCTAACGCCCATTTCTGGGCCCTATAAGACAGGTGGGGGGGAGAGAGCTGGGGTCTCCGATCACAGACCAATGCTGGCGGAAGGCTTGGGGAAGGGGATGGCACACAACACTGTCTCCAACGTGGAGAGAATTCCACTGGAAATGCCTACCAGATTCTTCCACACGCCTTCTGTCACCAAGCATTTCCCAGAGGGAGCACAGATCTGTGTTGGAGAGGATGTGGACAGGTGGGCACACATACCCACATTTTTTGGACATGCCTCAAGGTGGAGGGATTTTGGCAGTGGATAAGTCAGACCCTTGGCTCACTATGGGGCATCTGTGTCCAGTGCTCCTTTGACTCTCTTACCCTGGGTTTTGATCTTGAGAGAGTCAGGAAGAGCAGCCCACAGTCCTTGGTTAGGCTGATGTGCCTAGCTACACTGAAAGAAATCATATCCAGATGGCTCACCTCCATCCCACCAGATTTGGGCTCCTGGAGAAGTAGGGTAGAAGGGCTTAAGTGAATGGAAGGCCTGTCAGCTAAACTCAGATTGACAGACGAGAAACATAGAGAATTGTGGAAAGTATGGGAGAGGAGGGGAGCAGAAGAAGATCCCAGCCTGCGGGCTTAGGTCAGCACATAGCGACTGGTCCTGTGCCCATGGGAGGTGCTTGTGCCCAGCTGCTATGAAGAGACCCCACTGAGGTCATGTAAAGACAAAAGTCTGGAAACATTCTGGAGCTCAGGGTCCTGGGAAGGGAAATATGCTGTGAAACAGGGCATCCCAGTCCCCTGGGTTATGACAAGGTCTCTTACCAAGGTTCATCTGAAGAGTCTCCCTATAAAGTTACAAGACTCCTGTTGAGTCACTAATAGAAGGGGTAATCCCCCTATGTTTTTTATTATATTAATATCTAAAACTGTATGCAATGAAACCTGCTTAGCTTACTTTACCAGAGCAATCTTGATTAACCACCTGGAGAGGGGTTTATACCACTTTATCTTTTCTCGGAAGACACATAGACCTTTGAAAGAGTCTTGCTCCTCATTGCACCATAGGAGACATTTAGCAGAAAACCTTGTAAACCAGCTTAAGAAATTGAAGGAGGGGGTAATTCTAGAGGTGTTGAGTATTATGTCTTCTCCTTCAGGTTATGTAATAGTCATGTTAAATGATCAAATATGGAAAACTAGATGATTCTAGTGAAAGTTCTGATTCATCTTATTATCAAAATGCTATGTATGAGCTGTATATCTGATCTCTGTAATAAAATTTGAGTTTTAAAAAATAGAAAATTTGAGGTAAAAATATTGAATATTACCAAACTTACGAGCCTGCATTTGAAAAATTCAGCATAGCCTGATAACTTTTTTATTTTTAAGTATATTTACACCAAATTGAGAACATAGCCTAGCCTTCTTATGACACCACCTCATGAACAATGGCAGAGAAAATTTTCAGCTTCTGCCTGAAAGGTGACAGTAGCAGCCACAGACACTGTCAGATATTTCCTGAAATTTCTGAGATATTTCCAGAAATATCTCCTGCTTTCTGTATTTCAACAGTAGGGGCAGCAAAGAGAAACTCTTCAGAAATTTTGTGAAATATCTGGAAATAGCTGGCAATGTCTCTGGCTACTACTGTGATTTTGTGTGGGGACCACAAAATCACCTTCTGGGATATAAAAAAACATTTTGGCAAGGATTTGAAAAATGACAGCTGTCACATTCATGAGGTGTTGTAAAGATATGGCTATGTTATAAATTTGAGGTAAAAATATTGAAAATTACCAGTGTTACGAGCCTGCATTCACAAAATTGAATGTATGCACATAACTTTATTGTTTTTTAATATTTTTACACCATATTTTAAATGTAGCCTTCTTATGACTCCACCTCATGAACAAGGGCAGAGAAAATTTTTAACTCCTGCCTTAATGTTGATTTCATGAAACGACTTCTTCTTTTTGGGACTGATCTACCTAATGACAGTTCAACTGTTCATGAGGTAGGGTCCAAGAGAAGGCATGTTGAAAATGTTGGCCCAAAATATACAAAAATGCCCAGGTTATGCCACTAAGTTCAAAACCCCATTGAAATACATTGAACCACGTACCTGTTTCTTCAGTTCATGGTCCAGCTTTAAAGGGTGAAGAAGTGTCTGCGGTCCAGAAAGGATTATGACATTTGACCCTCAATGGGTAAGTAAGGGCTGTGAGGGGTGCGGGGTGGTGAGTGCAGAATAGGAGGGTCATGTGGGGGGTAAGGAACAGCACAAAGGACATCAGTGGATGGTTTTCTTTTTACAGGTGTCAAAAAAAAAACCAGGACCAAGGATTCCCATTATGACACTGGGGGATTGGGCACCCTCAGTATCACTTTTATGTTTTGGGGGGAGTGATAGGTGCTTAGAGGGAGGGCCGGGTGAGGGAATATGCAAAAAAAAAAGGAGAAGCTCTGATTGGGACACTGGGGGAGTGGGCACCCCCAGTGTCACTCTTATGTTTCTGGTGGGGGTGCTGAAGGCAGGGTTGGGGGGTATGTATAATTTATTAAAAAATCAGCACTGTCCTGATCCCAACACTGGGGGATTGGGTACCCCCAGTGTCACTCTTATATTTCTTGGGGGGTGTGGTGTGGTGGGTGCTGAGAGGGAGGGTCGGTTGGGGGGATATCTCTAATTTTAAAGAAAAAAATGGCAGTCATGGCAGAACACAGTACCCTCTGCCTTGTCCAAGATGGCTGCTGCACTCCATTGTGCATTTGTGACTACTAGTGTATGCACAGTTGAGTGCAGTAACCATCTTGGACACCGCAGAGTGTGTCGTGTTCTGCCGTGACCTTCAATTGTTTTTTCTTTAAAATTAGAGATTCCCCAATCCCCCAATGTCCTGATCAGGACAGTGCAGATTAAAAAAAAAATAGTGCAGTGTGAGTGGTGTGCTTCACGGAAGTGGAGGTGACTGTGGTGCAACTCCAACAGGTTGTTCTGTTGGAAAGAATACAGTCTTTTTTAGGTTGTCTTGCGCATGCAGCACAAGCAACATTTTGTGACAGCTTGCTGGAGAAGCAGGTTGTGGAGGTGCAGCCTTGTTGTGGCCAGTGGTGCCACTGCTTTCTTGGGCTGGTCTGTGTGGCACCAATGAATGAGCACGCTGTCTATAACAGCAGCTCAGAAGCGTACCACCAACTTGAAAAATTTTCACCGCTGCAATGAGGGAGTGCCCGTCATTGCAGGGCATGCCTTGCCTGCTGAAACATTTTAATAAACATGGTGGCTGTTGCCCTCCGCCTCTCCCAATCTCCAGCAAGCTGACTTCAGGGGTGCCCAATCCCCCTGTCAGCATGTCCCCCCTCAAGATTGTGTGGCACACCGCGAGCCCACCCCAGTGTGCCTCCCTGTGTTTGGAAGCCAACCATGTTGGCATTTTCCTGCCCCCACCCACCCCCTTTGTGAGCCACACTGGGAGTCTACCCCAGTGTGGCAAACATCACACCACCAAAAGTAATGGGACACACTGGGAGTCCACCCCAGTGTCCCCAACATTTGTGATATACCTGTAAAGAAAGAAAATGGTCTATGCTGTTCTTTCTTTTTTTTTAGAACCCTCAACAAGGAAAACGGTCCCTCACTATTGGCAGGTCCCCCTCCCCCACCTGCACCCACCCTCTGTGCACCCCACCTCCCCACACCCTCTCACCCTATACTTACCTCCAGAGATCCAACGCTGAGATCTTCAGTGGAGCGGGAACATGTCTGGACTCTTCAAAACCGACTGCGAACTGAAAAAATGCCGGTAAGCTGTATAATGGCATAAATGGGGGGGGGTCAACTTCAGTGGCTATCTCAGCCATTTTTTTGACTTTTGACTACAAATTATCAATATGGGGTTCCTGGGATCCCACCTCATGAAATCAGTCACTGACATGTTGTCATTCGGCCCCGAAAGGTGATTTTGCGGTCACTACATGTAATCGCCTTTTGGGACTAATTAACAAAATGACAGTGCCACTGTTCATGTGGTGGGTTCCCTAAAAGCCTATGTTGCAAATTTGGTAACAAAATTCAAAAAAATGACTGTGTTACAAGTGTGCATTGTGCAGTTTCCACACATGCTCGTAACTTCGAGAATTTCTGATATTTTAACTCCAGATTTTCAACATTATCATGTCTTCACACCTCCTTATGAACAGTATAGCTGTCATGTTTCACATCCTGCCCAAAATGTGTTTTTGCACATTTAGCACACAATGGCACAGACGCTATGGGAAATCAATGTTCAGGACAGCTTTAGAAAATCACTGTGTCACTGTTCATGAGCAGAGGCCCCAAAATGCCTATGTTGAAAATTTGGTGAAAAAATTCCAACAAATGAATGTGTTATGAGCATGCATTGCGCGGTTTCCACGAACGCTCGTAACTTTGAGAATTTTTAATATTTTTACTCCAGATTTTCAACATTACCATTTTTTCACATCTCCTTATGAACAGTACAAATGTCATTTTTGACATCCTACCCAAAATGTGTTTTTGCACATCTGGCACACAATGGCACGATCGCTGTGGGGAAATCAATGTTCGGGACACATTAACAAAATCACAGTGCCACTGTTCATGAGCAGCAGTCCCAAAATGCCTATGCTGAAAATTTGGTTACAAAAATCTCCACAATAATTGCATTACGGGCATCTGTTGCCCACTTTCTATGGATGCACGTGATTTCACCAGTTTTCCATATTTTCACTCCAGATTTTCAACATTAACATTTTTTTACACCTCCTCATGAACGGTACAGCTGTAATTTTTCACATCCAGCCTGAAATGTGTTTTCACACCTGTGGTGCCAAATGGCGCAGTCACTGTGCAAAATCACCTTTCAGCTAATGAACTGACAGTGCCACTGTTCATGAGGTGGGGTCACAAAAAGCCCATGTTGAAAATTTGGAGTGAAAATAACCAACAATTGCCAGGGGCATTAGGTTTTCCAACTGTAATGCCCCACCTTATAGAGATTGACCGGTGTCAGGGGTGTGACTTGGGAGTTTCAGATGTAATTGTCATGCCATTCCACCCCCAGTCTGCAGCCACTGACGGGCATTGAGGTGTGCCTTGAATTCTTCGGCCCCAAAGTTCACCCCATTCTCCTATAGTGCACCCATCTCAGGGTATTTCCTTATGGACTGGGGTGAACGTAAGGCCCAAAGACCCCAAGGCACACTGCAACACTTGTCAGTGTCTGCAGGGTAGGGTGAGGTGAAATGCTGTGAGCATTATGCTCGACAACCCAAAGGCACACCTCAATGCCTGTCAGTCTCTGCAGGGTGGGGTGGGGTTGGCATCAGTTCAATACTTCACTGCCATTCCTATTACACATCTATCTAACTCCTGCACCACCAATGCCAATGCCAGCAAGACAACATTCAGCATTGACAAATGCTTGTTTGATAATAAGAGGCCTGCAGGGCTCCACCCACTGCAGCCCTAAAAAGAGGGACACAGGCATAGATTTCTCTACCCTTGTCTCTCACAACAAAAATGCTGAATTGCTCACCCTCTTAAGCCAAATACTATAATAAGACATGTTTTAAAAAAACAACATATTTTTAAGAAAAAGATTATTAATCAGAAAAGGGGAGTGGGAACAAAAATTATTTCTAACTAGATCACAAAGTGTGGTACAGTTGCTTATAATCACAACAATGCCACACAGTAGCGGAAACCTACAGGGACTATCTTTTTTATTTTTTTGTTTCATTTTAACTGCAGAATGGTTATTTTTATATATTGTTTCCCCTTTTAATTTTAATTTTTTTGTTTTGCTGTTAATATTTTGGCATGGGGACCAATTTTATAAGCACAATAAGACACTCCATGTATATTGGTTGTCTGAGGTTAGGGCACACACACATGCTAAGGCAACCAGCAGAAGCACCTCATTCCTTATCATGCATGTAGGCATGCATTAATCACAGACAACCAACACCCATGCAGTGTCTTATTGCTTACATTTTCACACCAGCTCCTCTGCCCATAAAAATAAATGCATTTCTTTGTGATTTTTTTATACCCAATGGTACTGTATAAATAGAGGATAATGTATGTGCAACCCATGCCCCAGCCAAGAGCAGCGTCTGGAAACCGGGAGCCCCCTAAATTGTACCACAGACAAGACAACAGGCCACAAATTAGCAAAACAATAGGCATCACTCCTAGCACTGGGGCAAATACCTGGCTCAGCAGTCTAAAGGGGTTCGGGGTTTAGGGTACAAAATACCCTAAGCCAATTGGGGCTGGATCAACACTCCCTCAACTGGTTCCATAATTACCTCACTGACCACTCTCAACAGGTCAAGTGGAAAGGGGTCACCTCTGAACCCATACCTTTAACTGAGGGGGTCCAACAGGGCTCAATCTTAGGCCCGCTTATGTTCTCCCTATTCACAAATGACCTATATGGCCATTGTGGGGGCAGCTCCATAGTACAGTATGCTGACGATGCAGTACTGTACAGAATCGGGAACCACCCATCTGACCTAGGACCCCGGCCCCAAGACAACTTCACCAAGGTAGAGACTTGGCTAATTGAGAATCACTTGCTCCTTAACCCCGTCAAGACTAAGGCAATGCTGTTCAGGCCAAAATCCCTGGGTCTCTCCAGGGCCCATCTTCTGCCACTCACTACCATATCTGGCTCCAAAATAGAGGTAGTACAATCAGTTAAATACCTTGGCCTCACATTAGATCAGGTGCTCACTCTGAAGCCCCATGTGGACGTAGTAATAAAAAACATCCACCAAAAAGTGGGCCTCCTGTATTGCCTAAGCCACAACATGATACCAGAGACTAGACTGGCAATCTCACAAAGCATCCTTCTCCCAACCTTAACCTATGCCTTCCCCATCATACTCGGCATTGCTAAAATGGACCACAGCAGATTAATGACCTTATACCACAAAATCGCTCACTTTGCTTCCAAATCACACCCGAGGACCCACCATTGTGATGCCCTCACAGCCCTCAACTGGCCATCCCTGTACAACAGGCTCCAGTACCACCTATTAAGCTGGACCTACAAGCTTCTCGATGCCCAACCTCCGGCAGGTCTGATCGGACTACTTGCCCCAAAGTGGACCAGACGACCACTCCGCTCTTCGAACAAAAAACTCCTGGAAATTCCCTTGGCCTGCTCTGTCACTGATAGTAAATCCTTTACTCACCTAGCCCCTGAATCATGGAACAATCTCCCCAGCCATCTTCAGGAGGCACCCACCCTAGCCATCTTTCAAAAGGGACTGCGTGCTCACCTCCTCAAACTTAGTCCCTGCCCCTGTACCAATGGCTAGTCAACCACACCTGGCATCAATTTGTACTGGCTCTAAACTGCTCCCCTACAAGGGTTATGACTAATGACTGCTTAAGCTGGTACTCTATCCCATATGGAACTTCCTGTATGCATTTAAAGCACTTATCACCCTCACCTTTATCTGCCATCACTGCTGTACTCTATATTGTAATTTATTTACTGCCCTCTTCTACAGAAACTGTATACTGACCTTATAACTCCGTATTATATGTACTACACTGTTCTGTTGTACTCATCAGTGTAATATACCTCCTGTATTAGATGTACTGTACTGTACTGTGGTATTAGATGTACTGCTGTATTAGACGTACTGCACTGTACTGCTGTATTCACTAATATCATGTACCTCCTGCCCTCTTCCAAAAAAAATGTAAAACTGTATACTGTCCTTGTAATCCTGTACAATATGTCTGACACTGTACTACCTGACTGTATGTTCAAAATTATATGTAACAAACCCCGAGTCGCCCCCGAAAAAGGGATCTTTGGGGCCCAGTGGGCTTACCCAGTTAACAAAATTTAATAAATAAATAAATAATAAATAAATAAATAAATAAATATTTACTCCAGGTTCTGGAAGAGAGGTACTAGGACTACGCTAGAGCTAACTTCTGACGGGGACACATAACAATTCTCACTCGGGAAGCACAGATGAATGTCCACTACTGAAAATTGGACTGTACAGTATGGCTTTATTCACACAAGTTGGAAAAATGCAGAATAACGTGGTCCCCCAGGTTTGGTACTGTACACACAGGAGCAAGGCTTTTCTTTCCAGAAGCAATGAGTCTTTGGGCATTTTAGAACATGCTTTTCCTCACACACACAATCAAACTGTCCATTCCTCTGTACTAGGAATCTCTGGACTTTTACTTTCCAAAAAGTGTATATCTTGTGGTAGTTGCCACACACTTAAACATATTTCAAATCCTACTAGCATGATGATATTCATTAACATGCCCAGTTTAACCTGGTGCCCATATGTGAACCAGTTAGCCCTGACTGAGGAATCAAACTGGGATTATGCCCAATCCTACCCCATGCCCAGTCTCTGCCATTCCTTCTGGGTTACACCAAAATGGATCCTCCAATACACCTGGATTGCAAAGGATTCCCAAACTTTAACTTGAACATTCAGCACATGTTTGTGGGGAAGCAGGGTCCCTGGCAGGTGCACTCTAGCCTTATCTCTGGGCACATACACCTCAGATCAACTCTTAAAAGCAGTCCCATGAACCTGTACTCATGGTTGTGGTTGTCTCTTTGATTCAGACATGGAAGCAAGAAGAAAAACATCCTTTTCCCTTTACAGGTAGCTTATCACAGCTTCAACTGTACACACTTTCTCTCTGGGCAGCTGACACTCTTCAGGATCTTCAGAGGATTGCCCCTTGGAGCCACAGAAACACAGTCCAAACTACATTTTCTGTGGAAATGACCCAATGGGGTCCTGCACGCTAACAGTCTCCACCACTTCTTCTGGTTCTGCTGGATCTCACACACTAGGATGAGAAACTGCCTGGGGTCCTTCACCCAATCTCACAGGAGACTGGCAGGCACTCCCACACTCTGAGCACTGCTGCTGGCTCAGAGATCCACTTCACACTACTGCTGACTACAGACTACTGACTCCCCGTCTCAACATCCGTCTCAACATTCTAAACCTCCGCCACAACAGCTGATTCCAAAGTGGCTTATGCTTCCACAAGAATTCTAAATGACATAATTCATCCTCTGCTTAGCCTAGCTGATTAAACAATGATGCCATATGTAAAGAGCTCCTAATAAGCACATTTATGAGCTGCCCAGTACATGCCTATGGCTAACCTGATGGGATTCTAGTAACCCCAGGGGACTGGGTGGTTATATATGGTCTGTCATCAGTAACAAACATGTGCAGTCATAGAGAGGATGCCATGAAAACTTAAACCTCGAGATTGAAGCTCGAAAGGTTTTGGTTGTCTTGGTATCCCTCTAGATGGCAACACGTTTTACTGCTGATCGTGGAACATACATTATATTTCATGGTGTATGATCCCCATAAAGAGTGAAAAAAGGAAGTAGGTTCCTTACTTTTAAGTTATTTCAGTCACTGACACTCTGTTCTGGGTCAAGGTCTCACCACAGTGGCTATTTCAGGAAGGCCGTCGGTTCATGTAGCGCGCATGTGCAGAGCGATCCCTGTTGTTGTACCATTGGTGTGACATACCCACGATGGTATAAAAACATCATGATGTTGCATCAAGGGTAAAACAACCCTGTAAAAAGATAGATTTATGGTAGTAACAGCATTCTACCATACATTATATATATATATATACATATATATATATATATATATATATATATATACACATATGTATATATAAGTACACCATGGGAGTGATAATAACACTATTAAATAAAAAGTGTTGTTTTGTCTTGCTAGCTAGCTGTAATGCAAATAACATGTTATTTCCTCTGCAGTGATTATTTTCAGCACAGTCCTTTCACAATCAGCTAATCAGGATCAATAAAATACACATTGCCATAATCTAATTATGGCAGAACAAAGCACACTGCTTACATAACCCACCAATAGGGATAAGGTTTCTACACTAATTCTTGTTAATATGGCGAACTTTCAGCATCTGCAATCCTCAGGGGGAATCAGAATAGAAACTTGCTTTTCTTATGTACTGAAGCAGTGAAAAGACTACCAACATATTTAAGAAAGACATAATTTAAGAAAGACGATTCATGAAAAGGTTGGAGTCACTATTTAGGGCAAAACAGTTTTGACTGTTGAATCAAGAAAACTACTCAGACACAGTTTCCTACTAAGCGTCCTAGATTACGGTATATCTATATACAAGAACATCTGGTAAATCCTTATATGGATTGAGGATTACCTACAACCTCTATTCTCTGATTTATGCTGAATATTCCCACCCAAACTCATCATTGTTTATAGTTAAAATATTCCAATAGTCTGACCCTAGAAAAAGAGGATTTCCCTTAGAATCGGCAACCTGTTGTTTAAGGTGATAAATAGCCTTCTCCCGCCATCTGTTTCTGTATGATTTCCTAGGTTTTTCAATTCTTGCGGTACTAGATCACAAAATAAGTTCACTTTTATACTGCCCCTTTTTAAAAAGCATCAGGACAGAGGTCACTTTTGTACAGAGCATTGCTCTTTTTTGTACCCTCCCAACAGAAATCATCAATTGTAAAATGGTATGGACTTTTAAATCAAGATTAAAACTTTGGCTAATGGATGAAGATGACTGTACATGTATACTTTAGCAGTTTATTTATTTATTGCATTTGTATTTAAAACTTTGCCTGTTTTTTGATTAATGTATTTGTTCTTTGTTCTCTGTTTTAACTTGTTGCTAGTGATAAAGGGCAGAACTGCTCATCAGGCTTACAAGTATAAAAAATAAAAAATGAAAATGAAATGAAAACATAACCCACCTGTCCATGGTGTACATAGTAAATCCAATGGGTTGATAATAAATAAGCTTTTTATTCACTCTTTCATGATGCCATCAATACAGCCACCACACATTGCCAGGCAGCATTGTTGGCATCATTCCAGAGTGAATAAAAAGCTTATTTGTGACCAACCCATGGAATATCCCTGTGGAATCACTTTTTGGCACAGATATAAAAACTTTCTCTACTGGCTTAATAAAGTAGGGTAATAGAAAGGCTGTGCTGACAGTTTGCATACTGTTGTGGTATGAATGGAAGCACTACACCAATATATATATATATATATATATATATATATACACACATCTATGCAGGGATGGGAGCACAGGGCCCAGAGGGCACTGTGCTCCAACAGGAAAATAAGGATACAATTACACTATCTGAAAAATTATGGATGAATGGGAGTGCAGGGCCTGGAGGGCCCTGTGCTCCCACAGCCAAATAAGGATATGATTATATTTGCTTAAAAAGTAAGGAAATAAATTGCAAACAACTTTGTTAATGCACTAGTTAAGGTTAAAGTGATGAAAGTAGATAAATGTGGCATTAGGATTTCCAACCCTAACACCCCACCCTCCAGACAGTGCAGCAGGAGTGGGGTGTGTATTGGGGTTCTCAAGCCTAATGCTTATCCCATTCCATCCATAAATAAGGTCACATGTGTATAGTGCATAACAATGGGGTGTTAGGCTTGAGAACCCCAAGGCATACCCCACACCTGCTGTGCTGCCAGGATGGTGGGGTGGGGTGTTAGGAATGGAAACCCTAATGCCACATTTCCATACTTTTGTCACTTTAACCTTAACTAGTTTATACATATATATATATATATATATATATATATATATATATATATATATATATATATATATATTCTTTACAAAACTTTGTTAATGCATTAGTTAACAGTAATTTAATGCCACAAAACTAGGGAAATGTGGTGTTAGGGTTTCCAACCGTAACTCCCACCCCACTCCTCAAGCAGCAAAAGGAAAAAAAAAATTAGAGTTTGTGCTCTCCGGAATCTTGGCAAGTCAGTTGTGGGGGTATTCCTTCAAGTTGTCTACCCTAATGCTCACTTCTTCCCACAGCCCATAGTCGTCAACCTGAAGCAGATGGTACAGCTCCAAGCCAGTGCCTCATAGTGATACATTCTTCAAAGGTAGAGAAGTACGTCTCACCTCATGTTGCCAACACAATTTGATGTAGTGTTTCCACACAGGGCCCTGTGTGAAGAATGGAAATCATGTGTGACAATGATCAAGGAAAGGTGTGGGCATTGGGGTTGACAACCCCAAGGAAGACCCCACCACTGATTTGCCAAAACTCCGGAGACCAAAAAACCCTTTTGCACTTGGAAGGTTGGGGTGGGGAGTAAGGGTTGGAAGTCCTAACACCACATTTCCCTACTTTGTGGTGTTAAGTTTTTTTTTCAGATTTTTTTTTTAAATGTGTAATATTGTTTGGTTTTTGGTTGTTCCCCCTCTGTGAGAGAGAGAGTGGAGGAGTGATTTCTTATTTATAGTTTTGATACTGATAGGTTTACTTTTGTTTATATATTTTGTGTTTTTTTCTTTTCTAGTTAACTTGTTTAATTATAATGTGTTGGAGAGGTTTAGCTATGGTTGGGTGTTATTCTCCCCACCAGGCTCAGAGAATTACGTCCCTTTGAATGTCCCCCATTGTCATCCGACACCTATTTTAGGTGTCGTGCATTGGGCATTCTTAGGAAGCGTAGGTGAAGGTGGAGAGCTGGGCCTGGTGGGGGACAGGAAGAGGGTGGGCAGATTGGGGTTTTGGGGTCCAGGAGATACCCTGGGGCAAAATGGGGTCAGGATAGAGGTTATTCCTGTCTTGTCCCCATACCCAAGGGTTCTGATGTTAATGGACAGGTGCTGAGGTCTTCCCCGACAGGTCATCCTACCTTGGCGGTGTTATGCAATGCCAGATCTATTAAAAACAAGACAGCTATTATAGCTGATCTTGTTGGATCAACTGATCTGGCTTGCATCACCGAGACCTGGTGGATGAAAATCCAGGCCCTATATTGGCCTCGGCAATTCCATCTGGTTCTCGGTGACACCGTCCAAGGTTGGATCAGAGGGGCGGTGTGGCCATTATGTTTAAGACTGAGCTGGGCCTTGTGGATGTGCTATTGGGAAGTACCAGATCCTTTGAATATATCCTGGGAGAGGGTGTAGGCTGTGGGATTCTCCTCGTTTACCGTCCACCAGGTGATGGCGGAGAATTTCTGCAGGAGATAGCAGACTTCATCATCGACTTGGTGTTGAGGTTCCCCAGATTGATAGTTCTGGGGGACTTCAATGCCTGGGTCAATGATGAACTCTCGCATTTTGGTCAAAATCTCCTCCAGCTGATGACTACGCTGGGCCTAACACAGGTGGTTACCTCCTCGACCCATATAGGGGGTCATTCATTGGATCTGATCTTTCTTTTGGGTATGGAGATCGCTGACTTGGGGGTGGAACCTGTCAGCTGGTCTGACCATCACACCATAAGGTTCAGTTTCAGGGCCCCCCAATAGGTCTGCCCCTATGGAGATGGTTCGGTACCGCCCTTTAAGGGGTATTAACCCCAGTGACCTAAAGGTGGTACTGGATCTATCGAGCTTGTCAGGTGAATGCATGAGTCCAGATGATCTCGTACTAGCCTATAATAAGGCTGTGGGAGATGCTCTGGACAAAATTGCTCCTGTTCATGTTCGGCCTCTCGCCCTCCGTCCAAGGAGCCCTTGGTTTGATGGCTCTTGAAGGAGTTAGGCGGTTGACGACTAGAAAGCCTGGCAGAAGTCGGGCCATGATGCTGACAGGCTTAGGTTGATGGCACATTATGATAGCTATCAATCAGAAATCACTCGTAAGAAGGCAGAGTTCCTGTCCAGAGAGATTTCTGCTGCACAAAATAGACCGGCTCAGCTTTTCCGGACCATGGACAGATTGTGCAATCCAATCTGTCTTCAGCCCAGAGAAGCCTTTTCTCAGCTAAGATGCTAGGAGTTCACTCGTTTTTTTGCAGATAAGGTTGACAGCATCAGGTCCGGCATCGGTCCAACCTCTCCTATGGGGGACTGCGGTGGTCGATGGGAAGTGGCATGCTCTCGGTCTGTCTGGTCAGATTTTCGCTGGCTGGAGTTCAGGGACATTGTGAAGATCATCCAAACAATGTGACCAACTAGTTGTAGTTTGGATCCGGGCCCTACACCTCTTTTAGTAGGATATGTAGAAGTTATCTGCCCAAGTCTTGCTGACATTGTCTGGAAGTCTTTGGAGAGGGGATCTTTCCCAACCCCCTTAAGGAGGCGGTCGTTCAACCACTTCTTAAAAAATCCTCCTTGGATCCAGATTGTCTAGATAACTACCGGCCTATCTCTAACCTGCCATTTGTTGGTAAGGTGATTGAAAAGGCAGTTGCGTTGCAACTGGATGATCATCTTATAACTCACAATGTCTATGATACTCTCCAGTCTGGCTTTAGGAAGAGGCATAGCACAGAGACTGCCCTTGTCCGGGTATTGAGCGACCTCCTAATAGCTAGAGATCGAAAGGCATGTACCATTCTGGTCCTTCTCGATCTCTCTCTGCTGCATTTGACACTGTAGACCATGGAGTGCTGTTGGAGCGCCTGCGGGTTTTGTGGGCTGTCTGGTACAGTCTCAAATGGTTTCATTCTTACCTCACGGACAGGTCCCAGAGAGTTGCCACTGGAATTTATTCCTCTGGCGCTCACTCCCTGCCTTGTGGGGGTACTGCATTCCATTTAGCTCCCATGCTGTTTGCAGTGTATATGCTGCCATTGGGAGAAATCATCCAGGCGATACAGTCTAGGTTTTCACTGCTATGCAGATGATACTCAGCTGTATCTGTCCTTTCTCCCCGGTTAGGGTGATGCACTCTCTGTGCTGAATAACTGCCTTGCGGAGATCAGACTTTGGATGAGTTCCAGCTGGCTGAGACTAAATCCGGACAAGACTGAGGTATTGGTAGTGGACCCAGGTTGTCTGGGGGCGGGTTTGGGAGTTGGACAACCATCAAGTTTGTTACTCGGTGGTATACCACTCTCTACCTCCGATCAGGTGCGAAATATGGGCGTTATTTTGATGACGGTCTGACCCTAAAATCTCAGGTGTCAGCTGTCATCAAATCCTCTTATTACCATCTGAGGAATACCGCCCGGGTGAAACACCTGGTTCCTCCGGGTGATCTTCCAACATTGGTCCACGCCTTTGTCACTACCCGTCTGGACTACTGCAATTCCCTCTACCTAGGGCTACCTGGGGTTGATATCCACTGCTTCAGTTGGTGCAGAACGCGGCAGCCAGGCTTTTGACTGGGACTTCTAGAACCAGTCATATTACGCCTGTGCTCCGCGAACTGCACTGGCTGCTTGTTTGGTGGCAGATCACCTTTAAGGTTGGCTTACTAACCTTTAAAGTCCTACATGATCAGGGACCCAGTTACCTGAAAGATCTCCTGATTCCCTACTGCCCCCTCCATCCTCTCCATTCCGGCCACGAGGGATTGCTGGAGATTCCCAGGGTTTGATTAAAGACATCAGGATCTCGTGCTTTCGCTTTTTCAGCACCAACCCTGTGGAATTCTCTACCTCGTTGGTTGAGAGAATGCCCAACCGTCGATAGTTTTAAGGTTGGTTTAAAAACATATTTATTTAGTTTAGCTTTTACCTAGTCATGGCTGACATATTTTAACATATGAAAAATGTTATTATTGTCTATATGTTTTACGTACAGTGCCTTGGATTTGAAAGGCGCTATATAAATAAAGTTGGATTGGATTGGATTGGATTAAGTTACCTTAACCAGTGCATTAATGACATTTTTTGCAAATAATTTCCTTTCTTTTTGAGACAGTGGAATTGTACCCTAATTCACACAGGTTGTTTCGGGGCCAGTGTGATCAGATGCGGATGCTCTGCACCAAGGGAAGACTCCATCTGCCTACAGAAGTGCAGGGACAGATGTGAAGAATTCTTGGGTCTGTCTTGTGGGCTGATGAAGCACAGGGGTCTGTGGTTCCTGCACTTTCATGTGTCTCTAGATAAAGAAGCACAGGGAAAAGAGTGTATCTGTCAACCAACACCCAGAGCCTGCTGCCACCCATGGGTGGAGAGGTGCAAGGCCCTATGCCAACAGAAGAGCTGTCTTCACTATATGGTACCCAAGACAATGTGGACAATCCTGCACCTTCAATTCCCTGGCTGAGGGGTGTTGCATGATAGTGCCATCCCCCTCACCCTCACTGCATCCAGCTGGG
Source organism: Neoceratodus forsteri (assembly GCA_016271365.2). NCBI lineage: Eukaryota > Metazoa > Chordata > Ceratodontiformes > Ceratodontidae > Neoceratodus > Neoceratodus forsteri. The sequence continues at coordinate 290,663,649 of CM057456.1, forward strand.
TCACCCCCAAACTCAGTTCACCAGTACAGGATCACAAAGCATACCCACTGCAAGACTGGCACTACACACAATGTTTGCTCGTTTGTTTTTATTTTGCTCCCCTTCCCTGGCTGTCCTTCCCTCCCTCTCATCCTCCCAACCCTGTCACCTCAGCTGCTACAAAGACTTGGCTCTCTCTTGGACCCTGAGGGTTTGCCCTCTGTGGCAGGGTCACATGGAGTCCCTTGACCTGCCAGGTCCGGATCCATCTTCCAGGAAGAGCCAAAGTCACTGGGAGTAGGGCTTGCAGAGGACAGTGATCATCCTTGTGGCAGCCAGGGTGTTTCCAGTTTTTTTGTCCTCATGTGAAACATGGCATACAGTGACATCAGGGCGCATGTACTGACATTTTCTATGCCTCCCCAACCTCCTAGCTTAGCATGCCTCTCCCCCGGCTTCCACCAGGTGACAGTCAAGCACTGGGCTGCCCCCGAAAAAGAGAGTAGTCCTATGGATGCTTAATGTTCCTTCTCTAGCTGGCCCTCTGACACCCAGGGCTCACTTCCAAACCCCGGTCATCAGCATTGCAAGTGGTAGCACTACCACTGCACCAGCGGGCCAGCTATTTGTTAAAAGTTATAGATATACTTTTTTTTATTTTGACCCCAAATTTTCAAAATACTCATTTTTATGATTCTCCTTATAAACTTGACATATACCATTTATAGTATATTGGCCGAAATGTGATTTTGTACCAGAAGTGCAAAAACACGTCTCATCCAAGATTTAAAAAATAACATGTGTTATTTATTTATTAGATCATCAGTTTACAGACCTTTGAGTCATAGACTCATTTACAAAGGCACCTCATCAAGAGAGCAATATATCACAGCAAACAAACAGTACAGTACATAATGCTTAGATTAAAAAAGCAACCAGTGTTACAGGCATTCACTGGTGGTACACGCTTGGTAATAGTTAGATCACAGTAGTCATAATATAGGTACATGAGTACCATGTCAGGTATCAACCAGAAATATTTTATTACATTAGTCAGCAGATGTTGCATGAGACTGCAGGTATATACAGCAAAAGTAGACAGAGCAGACCCAGCTTAGGGGTGAAAGTAAGGAGCAGGTGGCGGATTATGTGCAGCTGCAGCAGCGAGTGCTTGTCAGATGGCTTCTGAGGGAGACCTTGAAAGGACCAAGCTTAGTGGAGTCGGCTATATTGGCTGGGAGGGAACTGAACCAGGAGGGAGCCCGATAGCAAAAGGATTTCTGGGCCATAGAGGTCCTTACCCTGAGGACAATAAGGGAGGTTTTGACAGTGCTGTGGGTGGAGACTGAGGGGGAGGCACGATCCAGGGAGGTGGTGACCCTGGGAGGGAAGCCCTAGCAGGGTCTTTTTTACAAGAAGGCAAGTTGGAAGCAGAGTCTTTCTTCAAGGTTGAGCAAGTTGGTGGTGGAGTACAGCAGGCATGTATGGGTGTGCCTAGGGGCTCCCAGCATTAGCCTGCAGGCCTTGTTTATAGACAGGTGGATTCTTGCAAGCGTTGTGTTGTCAACTGCAGCATAGATGGGCAGCCCATAGTCGATTAGCGACAGGACAGAAGAGGTGATTGCCAATCTAAGGGCCTCTTGTGGTAGGCAGTCCCTATGGTGGTATAACAGTCCAGTCCTGACATTGGTGGCAGCAGAAAGGGCATTGATATGGGAATGGAAGGAGAGTGCCAAATCATTGGTAATGCCCAGATACTTGTGGGAGGAAACCTGCTCAATGGGGTTTAGTGTGCTAGGCAGTATCACGAGAGGGGCACCACTGGCTTTGCTTTGGTGACATGAGAAGAGCATAGCTTTGGTCTTTTTTAGGTTCAGGACTAGCCTTCGTGATGTGAACCAATGCTCAGCTCTATCAAATGTTTGTTGGATGGTGGCCTGGAGTGTATTGGGGTTGGGGTCAGCAGCGAAGAGCACAGTGTTATCCGCGTAGAGGAGGATCTTACTTGGGCAGGCCAAGGGGAGGGAATTGAGGTAGAAACTGAAGAGGAGAGGGCCTAAAATGGAGCCTTGGGGAACCCCAGAGTGGACAAGTCGTATATCAGATAGGGTGCTATTGATTTTTACACACTGAGTTCTGGCAGAGAGGTAGCTGGTGAACCATGCAAGGGGGGCCCGGGAAGAAACCAAGGCATCTGAGGGAGTCAAGCAGGAGAGGATGGCAAACCATGTTAAAGGCCTTGGAGAGGTCAATGAACACAGCACCAGCAGGACTTCCATCATCAAGAGCAGAGTGCAGGAAGTTGGAGAATTCAAGTAGCGCGGTTTTGGTGCTGTGACCTGCATGAAAGTCATGCTGTTCAGGGCACAGGACATTGTGCACTGCCAAGTATTCAGCAAGCTGGTTAGCAACTACTTTTTCAAGGGCCTTAGAGAGTGGGGGGAGGATGGAGATAGGTTGATAGTTACCCGGGGTCGCTGGATCACCGCTCTTTAGGATGGGAGTGATGATGGTGGTTTTCCATGTGCTGGGGAACTGGCCCAGGCACAGAGAGCAGTTGAGCAGTTCAGTAAGTGGGACCAGGATAGCATCCAACGTCAGACGAAGTAGCCTAGTGTCCAGTAGGTCAGTGCCAGGGTTGTTACCACTAACGGCTTTTTGCAGAAGGGGTCTAGCCCCCAACGGGGAGATGGTACATAGGTAGAAAGGAGATCTCTGGAGAGTGGGCAGGGGTGCTACTGGGATGGGGTCAAAGACGTTACTGGGCAGGACTGAACTCAGGTCTGAGAAAGTATGGTTTAGGCAGTCTGCAATGCCAAGGGGTTCAGAGCAGACAGTTCCATTAAAGGAGAGTTGGGGGGGTGGGGAGTGGGATTTCCCATTCAGCTCCTTTACATTATCCCAAAAGTTTCTAGCCGACCCCCAGGAGGAGTCAAGAGCGGATTGGTAGTACTGGGCTTTGGCCTATCGAATGGCCCAAGTACACTTATTGCACTCAGCATTGTACGCTTGCCTATCAGCTGGCTTGCCAGATTCCATGGCAATGTGCCATAGGTTGTCTCTCATTTTAAGTTTGTGAAGGAGGGAGGGGGTAACCCAGGGCATGTTTTGCCTTTTGGTGTGATTTCTAATGAAGGGGGCATAGAGGTCACAGGCAGTGTTAGAAGCGCGAGTGAAAACATTCAATGCCTCATCTGTGGATGGTGCAAGCCTGATTGGGGACCAATCCAGTTGTGAGAGGTACAGTTTAAGGCGATGCAGTCCTCCTGGAAGTAGGCGACGTCGCTGGGTGGTTTGTGGTGCAGGTTTGCCGTTGGCAGCGGACCAAGAGAATACAACCGGGGAGTGGTCACTAAGTGAGCTGGGAAGTACACTGATATTGAGCACCCTCTGGGGGCAGTTGGTAATGGTGATATCCAGGAGGGTGCTGGAGCCAGTAGAGGAGTTGAATCTAGTTGGGGTGGTGACAAGCTGGGACATGTCAAGGGCGGCAAAGATATCTCTGGTTTGGGAGGCCATGGCAGAGAGCCAATTGATATTCAGATCACCAACAATTATCTGGGCCATTTGGGGAGGTAGACCAGAGAGGTAGTCAGCAAGTGCCTGAATGACGAGGTCTTGCTTTCTGGGGGGAATATAGGCAATGGTGAGAAAGAGTGGGCCCTTACCAGGGTTGGGGGATATTTTTAGTGTGAGGGCTTGCACCCCATTATCAAGCTTGGGTGGTGGAAGTGCATGTCCAAGGAGGGAGTCACGCATATAGACAGCACAACCACCTCCACACTTACCCACCAGATCTTCCCTGAAAAGGGTGTAACCAGGGAGGGAGATGAAGGAGTCAGGGGTGGATCTGGATAACCAGGTTTCAACGAGTGTGACAATGTCAGTGTCGGCAGTGTCAGTGGCTCAGTAGGTAGCACACTCGCCTCTGAGGCCGGGAGATCGGAGGGCTGTGGGTTCAGTTCCCACATCTGGCACTTGGGTTAATATCCCAGTACTGACACTGTAGTGCAGCATGAGAGGGGTGCTGCACTTCTGAGGTGCCATCTTTCGGATGAGACGTTAAACCGAGGTCCCATCTGCCTGGATTGTTGGTAGTTCAGGTGGATGTTAAAGATCCCATGGTACTTATCGAAAAGAGTAGGGGAATTTCCCCAGTGTCCTGGCCAAATTTCCCTCATTCACTAAAAATACCACCAACAGCTTAATCTGGTTCAAGGTCAGTTGGCATTCATCTGTATCCCCCTCCCCCGGGTCGTGCCTGAAAATAGGCAGGATTTGTCTAGTGCACTTACCCGGTCAACAAAAGCTAAAATAAATAAAATAAAAATGTCCGGTTAGTGCTGAGTAACCCAGCATTGGAATGCAGCAGCCTTCTTAAGGAGGCTGCAAATATTCATAGAAGCTATGCGGAGTCCTTGAACCTAGGCAGGCTTGTTCATAAGGTTGGGCATGGGGCCAGGGTTTGGATGAATGTTACCTGATAGTAGCAACAGGAGGGTGATTAGGCACACCAAAGCATGGTAGTGAGTGTGGCATCTCCCCTTGCGACTGGACACAGGGCTGGGTGCTGGGGTGCAAGGGGTGGGTAGAGTACGAAGGGTGGGAAAGGCATTGAGGAGAAGAGACCAAGGTATGAGTGGGAAGTAAGAGGTAGCAGTGGTGGAAGTGTAGGGGGGGTACCAAGGGGGGGAGGTGATCGAGCATCGGGGGGGTCTGGTAGAGGTGTTGCAGATAAGGGGGGGTACTATGCATAGAGAGTGATTCTCCTAAACAAGGTGGGGCTGGTGTAGGAAGTAGGAGGAGGACCATAGTCATAGTTATATTTATGAGGTGGTATGGCAAAATGTCTATGCTGAAAGTTTGGAGTCAAAATATTGAGAATTAGCAGAGTTATAAGTTACATAGAAACATAGACTTTGACAGCAGATAAGGACCGTTTGGCCCACCTAGTCTGCCCATTTCCCTACCTAGAGGATAAGCTGCAGATCATATTTAACCAACAACCTATTTCTTCCTACCCCCCACAAAAATTGCCTTATGTCTGTCCCATACATTCTTGAATTCTTCCACAGTTTAAGACCCCACAACCTCCTCAGGAAGGCTGTTCCATGCGTCCACCACCCTCTCTGTGAAAAAATACTTCCTCACATTGCCCCTGAGCCATCCCTCCCCTCTATCTTCAAATTGTGTCCCCTTGTTCTTGCACATCTATTTTCTGAAAGATGCTACCCTCTTGGACTTTGTTGATTCCACTGAGGTACTTAAATGTTTCTATCATGCCCCCCTTCTTTCCTCAAGGGTATACATATTAAGCTCCTTTAGCCTCTCCTCGTATGGCTTCTCTTGCAGACCCTGCACCATTTTAGTTGCCCTCCTCTGAACTGCCTCCATCCTGTCTATGTCCTTGCGGAGATGGGGTCTCCAGAACTGGACGCAGTACTCCAGATGGGGTCTCACCAACTGTCTGTACAGGGGGATAGCAACTTCCTGTTTTCTGCTGGTGATGCCTCTCCCTATATATCCCAGTATCCCCCCAGCCCTCCCTACCACCTTCTCACATTGCTTGCCAACCTCAAGGTCATCTGATCTGATTACCCCCAGGTCCCTTTCCATTTTTGTTGTTGTTACTACCTCCCCCCCATTGTGTAATCTTCCCCTGGGTTTTTGTTTCCCAGGTGCATTACTTTGCACTTCTTTGCATTGAATCCAAGCTGCCATGCTTCTGACCATTCCTCCAACCTTGCCAAGTCCCTTCTCATCCTTTCCATGCCTCCTTGTGTATCAGCCCTGTGGCAGATCTTTGTGTCATCTGCAAAGAGGCATACTTTTCCTTCCAGTCCCTCTGCAATGTCACTTATAAAGACATTAAAAAGGACTGGACCCAGTACTGAACCCTGCAGTACCCCACTAGTAACCCCTCTTTCTTCAGAGTGGACTCAATTTACAATTACCTTCTGTGTCCTGTTCAGCCAATGTTTTACCCAGGCTACCACCCTGGGACCCACTCCAAGGCTGGTTAATTTGACTACTAATCTTTTGTGTGGGACTGTGTCAAATGCCTTGCTAAAGTCTAGGTAGGCCATGTCCACAGCCCCTCCCTGGACTACTACTTTGGTCACCCAGTCAAAGAAATCAATTAGGTTTGTCTGACATGACTTTCCCACTGTGAACCCATGCTGCCTTGGGTCCTGTGCCCCACTGGCCTCTAGGTACTCAACAATTATTTCCTTCAGAAGTGATTCCATCACTTTCCCTACCACAGATGTCAAACTGGCAGGTCTGTAGTTTCCTGCCTCTGTCTTGTTCCCACTTTTGTGAAGGGGAATCACATCAGCATTCTTCCAGTTCTCAGGTACCACACCATCCTCCCATGATTTGTTAAAAAAGGGTAGTCAGTGGTGTCACTAGTTCTCTGCTTAATTCTTTTAGAATTGTGGGGAGAATTCCATCAGGCCCCATTGCTTTGTCCACCTTCAGTTTTACGAGTTCTTTCAGAACCCTTTCTTCTGTGAAAGGACTGGGATTGACCCCCCTCTTCAGAGTGCTTCTGTTAATTGGATTAGGCACCTCCCCCACTTACTCTTTTGTGAGTACTGAACAGAAGTATTCATTCAGTATCCCTGCTTTTTCACTGTCACTCTCTTCCCACCCACCATCCATTCTATTCAGTCTCACTATCCCTCCCTTTGTCTTTCTACGCTCCCTGATACACCTATAAAAGGTTTTATCCCCCCTTCTTAACCAAGTTGGCTATCTTTTCCTCAGTTTGTGCCTTTGCTATTCTGACTACCCTCCCTGCTTCCTTCTGCCTTAACTGGTACAGTTCTCTGTCCTGCTCCTTCTGTGTTTTCTTATACTTCCTAAATGCTAGGGATTTTCTCCCTAACCTTCACCGCCACTTCTTTTGAGAACCATAGTGGCTTTTCCTTTCATTTTGATTTGTTTATTTGCTTCACACAAAGTCTTAGCTGCAGCAAAGGTGCTCCAGTTAACATCTGGCATATTAAGGTCCCCCATCAATAGTATCTCCCCTTTCTCTGCCATCCTAAGTATGCCTTCTATCATATCCTTGTCCATTCCCTCCCCCTGACATGGGGGTCTGTATACAACACCTGTGCAGATTGTGGTGCCATTTCCAGTCTCTAAGGCGACCCACAGTGCCTTCTCTCCTCCCTGTTTACTCTTTTGTTCAGTTACTTTTATCCCTTCCCTTACATAGAGAGCTACTCACCCCCCTCTGCCCTCCCTGTCTCTCCTGTAGGTTGTGTACTCTGGTATGTTAACATCCCAGTCATGGTTCTCTGTGTACCATGTTTCTGTGACTGCTACGATATCCAGGCCTCCCTCTTCCATTTAGGCCACCAGTTCAGGGAGCTTGTTGCCCAGACTATGGGCGTTGGTACTCATTGCCCTCCATTTCTTGATGGCCTTACCCTTTTTTGCCCCATCCCTGTCCTTATTGCATGTGTCACTTTCTCAATTTACCCCTGCGCTTCTCCCTATTGACATCTCTATGTTGGTGTCTACCTCACTTAGTATCCTGATTTTTTGGGGGGGACTAGGATTTCCCTGCTCCTTTCCAGTTCCTCTCCCCTTGGCTAGTTTAAATGCTTGCCAATGAAGCATTTAAACCTATCACCTAGGATCCTGGTTCCCCTCCTGGACAGATGCAGACCATCACACCAGTATAGGCCTGCATCCCTCCAGGTGGACCCTCAGTCCCCAATGAAGCCAAATCCCTGAGCTCTCCACCAGTTTTTCAATCACTGATTGAATCCCGTGGTGGGGAGCACCCTAGCCTCATCCACGCTATAGACAGGCAGCGCCTCTGAGAAGGTTACCGTGTGTGCTATTTGTCTAAGGCCCCTCCCCATCTCCACAAATGCTTCTTGCACTGCTCTGACCCCTTTCTTAGCCAGGTCATTTATTCCTAGGTGGACAATGACATCCTGCTCCCTCCCCTGTGCAGCTGCTCCTGTGATCCTGAGGATTTGCTCCCTGTCCCTCCAAGCCATGGCACCAGGCAGGCACCTTACCTCCCTCTCCCCTTCCTCCCCAGTTCTACCTTCCTAACAATGGAGTCCCCCTCCAGGAGTTGTTTTCTTCCCTGTGGGGTCCCATGCCACCCTCCTGTGGGTCTCCTTTGTGGAGGTTCCCAGCATCCTCCTTGGTCTCCACTGTGGGTGCCTCCATAGAGGAACCACACTTTTCCAGAACAGCATAGAAATTGTGGAGAGGTACAACTGGAGGGATGCACCTTTGTTCCACCACCCTCATCCTCCCTGAGTCCACTGTGGCCCAACCGCTCCTCTTTCTTGGCAACCTCTGAGGCAACAGCAGTGACCCTGGTGGTCCCTGGGTGGGAGAGGAGGTCCCACAAATCCTGACCAACTCAGCCTGGAGATGAGAAACCTCCTCCCTCAGCCCAGAGAGGTGCCTGCAGATGGGACAACACTGCATCCTCCAGAACATCTCCCGGAAGACTGCTGCTTCACAGCCACTGCTCTGCACTGCACTGCACTACACCACTCCCATCATGTCTTTTTTCTGGCCCCCTAACTGTTGTTTGGAATACTTACTATTTCCTCTGTTTGTTTATTTTCTTTTTTTTTCTTCCCCTACTTACTTACTGCCTCTGTGCCCTTTTAGCTCCTGATCTTCCTGTTCTGAGACAAGAAGTTCCTATATTTCTCAGTAGTCTCCTTACTTGCTCAGAGTCAGACCTCCAGCAGCTAGGGGGGACAGAGAACTGTTCTTGCCCTTTTAGGATGGTGAGTCTTTGGTGGCTCTGTGATCAGTCACTTCCTGCTCCCAAACAGGAAGTTCCTGTTGTCAGTTAAATTCTGTGCCTATAAAAGTAGAACTGGTTTGGGTTGGAGGGGATGGAAGGAGGGCAATATAGTCCCAGTAGAGAAGTTTTAGTTATACCAGTAGCTCCTTCCTCCTGGTGTTCTGTCTGTTCTCTACCAGAAGCTAACTAGGGCAGTGCTTAAATCTGGTTTTAACCTGGCTCCCTCTAGCTAAGCCACTCCTGCTACTTTGCAAATCTTTCTACACTTAGTTAATTTCACAGATAACAATTCCCTTCTGACACCTGTGACAAGCACCTAGATAAGTACACAGATAACACAGATACCAGATAACAATTTACTTCAACTACCTCTGACAAACACACTAACTCTTTTTTTTTAACACTAAATTGAAGGTCCCAGTACAAGAGTTCTAGTTCTTAGTCCCAGTAGAGGAGTTTTAGTTATACCAGTAGCTCCTTCCTCCTGGTGTTCTGTCTGTTCTTACTGCCCAGGGTGACACTTTCTTATCAGTATTCTATTTACATTTGACACATTAGCTCTATGTCTGCATCTTAAATGTACTTGAAGTGACCAAATAGCCCCATGTAATTAGAAAATAGATGACAAATGCAAAGAATTTCAGAGTTCAGAAGATAGCCAGGTACCCAGTAGAGAGGGGCCCTCCTGGAAATTTTCAGGTTTTCAGGTGTCCAAGTCTGACTCTAATTGTGGCCGAAGTGCTTTGGCCATTCCTGAGACCTTCAGCCAGTTAGTTATTTTGCCACCAATAAAGTTGCCATACTTTGATATTTAATTTTCCTGGTGCTTTTTTGAATGCAAGATCTTGCTTTTCTAAATGTTCACTCATAACCTGACAGACAGATTTAGTCTTTGCCGTATTGGTCCTTGTAAGAACAGATTCAAAAGCAAATGACTAGATACCTTTTATTGGCCCAACATAGATGTAACAAAAAGAACAAAGTGCTTTAGCTTTCAGACCTACAAGTCCTTCCCTGGAAGCTTAATGACAGTTATTTAGAAAATCACATACTTTGAACACCGAGATCATGCAGAAAAATGAACATTTTACCATATTTGTACACCAAATGTTCAGCATAGCATTCTTATTATTCAACCTCATAAACCCAGTAGGTGAAAATGTTCAGATCCCCACTGAAACGTCGTTCTGCACCACTGAAACACCATTCCTCACCACAGGTGCAAAAACACATTTTGGCCAGGATTTGAAAAATGACAGCTGTCACATTTGTGAGATGGTGTGAAAAAATGCCTATTGCTGAACATTTGGCATTAAAAAAAAATGTAAAATTACGAAAGTTACAAGTGAGTGTAGAAACATTTCGATGTACAGTCATAACTTTGCTATTATTTACATATTTTGACCCCAAATTTTTAATATAACCTTCTTATGACTCCATGTCATGAACAAGGGCAATAACAATTTTCAAATTCCGCTCAAAGGTGATTTTACTGAGTGACTGCAAAATCACCTTTTGGGCCTGATTTGCATAATTCCACTGCTATTGCTCATGAGATGGGGTCCCAAAAAGGCCATGTTGAAAATCTGGGGTCAAAATGTGCAACAATGACAAAGTTATGCATCTATTCAAAACCCCATTGAAATACATTGAATAGCACTTACTTTAGTTTCTCATATTGCAGTCGGCGGTTCCAGCAGCAACACTTGTCTTCAATTGGAGAGTGGATTTTCTCTGTGATATGTTCAGGCCAGTGAAGGTGTGTGGGGTGTGTGAAGTGGTGGATCCTGAGTGTGAGGTCAGAGTGGGGGAATCAGATTGGTGAGGGACCGTTTTCTTTTTTGCAGGTGTAAAAAAATAAATAATAGTGGAACCTTTTTTTTTTATTTCAGCTGAGTTTCTGACACTAGGGATTGGGTACCCCAGTGTCAGGCTACACTTCAGGGAATGAACGTGGGTGACCAGGAGGGGAGGGTGGTCCAGAGAAGTGATACCATGGATGGGCATCCCCATCTGCTTATACAGTAAAAAAAAATATAAACATTAGGAAGGGTGGGCAACCTGAAGGGAGGGAGGGGGGAGAAAGAAGCAGTACCAGTGGTGGGCACCCCAGTCCACTTACTCAAAATATAAATAAATTAGATAGATAGATAGACAGACAGAGACAGAAAGGGGATCTGCGGCTCACTGCTGCCACTAAAACTTGCAGCATGACTTCCTGCTGTGGCTGCAGAAATCAAGAAAGTTCTGCTGTTCTCATACAGAGAATGTGGGTGAATGGTTCCTCTTGCTAAGCAGGGCACCCTGGATTTTGGAATGGTCAGAAAATACATTTCTGGCACATGTTTAAAACAATAAACAACAGAATCTAGCTAAACGGGTCTGGATAGCTAGGTTCAGGTGTTTGCTTTTTAAAGAAGTGGTCATTTTATGTATTTTCAATGTTTGTGACCTAGAAAGGAAAAGAAAAATGGCAGCCATTTGATTGATATTTTTTAACTGCCTAAGAGTTAAAGCATGAAAATCAGCACACACATTTTTTTTTGTATGGTTTGCATCAAGATGTTAACTCTAAAATCATTATAACTCTGGAACTGTATACTATTTTTTCACAAACTACCTAAAGGCACACCTTTGGCATTAGGCCCCTTCGACTGTGAAAATTTCATGAAAATATTCCACATCTTCAAGGCTAAACATGAGAACAAAAAATACACCATGTTAAGCATAGAAAAACCAAATGTGTTTAATTGTTTGATTTTTGACACTCCGTATCTCAAAAACTGAACAACATGCCATCACAAAACTTTTCATGTTTTGAGACTCCGGCAGCCTAACCACAAATGCCAAATTTTTGCTACTTCATCAAACAATGTCAAGTTATTAAGATGCAAAAATTGGGGTTTAACATTAAACAGCCTACTCAGACCTAACTATAGGCTGCTACCACACCCCTCTAATATATACATAACAGGAGCGGGTATAAAAATGACAAGATAAAAAAAAAGATAGCCCACTGTCCCAGGGGACTGGAGGGTGGTAGGGAAGGGTGGCAAGGGCAGCCATAAGGGGTTCAACCACTCTCACACCATCTGGACAGCAAGTTGCTTTGCACCTCTGACAGATGCTCAAGTACCCGATTTTGTCGGGGGGGGGGACTCTGTGTCAGTCTGGGGAAGTGGGCAGGACTACTTGGTAGCACCTGAGGGGGTGAGCAGGAGGAAGTCAGCAAGGAGAGTCTTGGTGATTGGTGATTCAGTGATTAGGGGAGTAGAGAGGGTGGTGAGTGGGGATGCATAGCTGTGTAGAATTTGTTGGCAGAAAAGGACATCTTGACTAACCTGCACAGATGTTCCCTGCCTATTCTGCCTCCACAGACCCTATCTGGTCTCCAGAGACTCTCCCACCTCCCTGTCTCTTATCTAATATACCCCATGTCTATCCCATGTATTCTTTTTTTTTAACTTTATTTTTATTAAGTAAAAGAAAATGATTACATCACATACTATCCAGTATAGTGATGACAAACATGTCAATCTTTATAGGTACTTACAGGTACAATCCAACAATATCCAGGTGGCAGTACTGTCCACTGGTATTATACAATTTGTCACTAATTTACGATATTATATCCAAAGCTAGGGTTAGGACAAGCACTATAGTTATAAGTACCACACTTACCTATCTGAAAGTATAACATAAGAGGCAGAAACACACGTACTGAAAGATTGTTTTATTTTTCAGAAACATCTTTCAGAAAATTGAGAAATTACAGAATTAACTGCAATGTAGAAGTGGCCAATACTAGTAACACGTCCCTTTATGGAATACAATCACCTGTGGTATCCAACATATGCATCAACCAACCCCACCACCTGTTGTCAAATAAATTCACTTGTTGACATAGGCTATGTCATTCTTTTCCATGAATAAACCTGCTTCATTAAGGCTGTCCATTATGTGACTCAAGGGGGGAGGGGGGGCATTTTCAGGGCTATAAGCATGGAATACTTTCCATGTTTATTAAAAACTTTTGGAAGGAAATACAGAAAGATGGTAAAACTGAAAAATGTGTACATATCTGTTGTAATTTCATAGTTTCATAGTGGAAATATGAGTTCAAGAGGCAGAGGCCCATTGAGAACTCTTCACCATTAACTTAATGGTGGAACTCATACTTTTTGTCACCCATGTAATGATCTAGCTGTTTTTTAAACTGTTCTACATTGTCACTCATTACAACACAGCTGGGTAAAGAATTCCATATGGGAGGTACTCTTTCAGTAAAAAACCTGTATCACCTTGACATTTTACAAAAAGTACAGTGTAACTTAACCTTATGTGACCTAGTGTTATTCTTAGGTAATTGTCTTTCAAGACAAATGGTATCTAGTAATAAGTAATTTTGTAATGCATTATATATATAAATGAGGTCCACTCTTAACAATCTATACTCTGAGGAATACAAATTCAGCGTCTTTAGTCTGACTTCATAGCTTTTATCTGCCATGTTATTAATCCATCTTGTGACCTTGCGCTGAACTTTTTCAACCAAGTTTAGCTCATCAGCTGATGTAGGGGCACAGAAGGAAGCACAGTACTCCAAATAAGGTCAGACAAGGCTTGATTAAAGAGGCAAGATAACCTCTGTTTTTTGACTTTTTATATGCTTATGAATGCAACCTAATATAGCGTAACATTTTGTAACAGTTTTTTGGTACATTTGTCAAATTTAAGATTATCAGATATTGTTACTCCTAAATCTTTCTCCTCTGTAGTAACTTCAAGTTGAATATTGTTCATAGTATAGCTTGCCCCAATATTATTCTTGCCAAGGTGCATTACCTTACACTTAGTCTCGTTAAATATCATTTAGTTTTCCTTTGCCCATTTATATAGTTTATTCAGGTTGTCCTGAAACTTAACAATTGATTGAGCATCATTAACAATACATCCGACTTTACAGTCATCTGTGTATTTATTTATCCAAACGCTTTCTGTTATCTGTATACTGGAGACAAGGATGTTGAATAGTAAAGGACCTAGCACAGAGCCCTGGGGAACTCCACTAGTAACAGTACCCCAATCTGATTTATGCCCTCGTAGTACTACTCTCTGCGTTCTGCCATCAAGCCAAGAGATGATCCATTTTATGATGTTAATATGTAATTTTATTTTAATAAGTTGTTCTATTAATAGTTTATGTGCGACTGTGTTGAAAACTTCAGCATAGTCCAGATAAATGACATCCACCAGCATTCCGTTATCAAGGCACTACTTACTGGCTCGAAGAAATTAATATGATTAGTTAGGCAGGATCTCCCAGAAGTAAACCCATGCTGTGAAATATCAACATAGCCATTACTCATAATGTGTTTAACTATCCTAGTTTGTAAAAGCATTTCCATCATCTTACACATGATAGAGGTCAGGCTAATAGGCCTGTATTTACCAACCAATTGTTTGCTACCTCCTTCGTGAATTGGTATAATGTTAGCAGATCTCCATGATTTCAGAGTCATGCCTTCCCTAAGGGATGCATTAAATAACACTGTCAGAGGATCAGTAAGCTTTTTCGAGAGTTCTTTAATGAATTTAGGCATAATTCCATCTGGGCCTGGGGATGAGTTAGCTTTAATCTGGCGAATAGCAGCTGCAACTTCCTGTTCGGTAAACAGAACAGTTGAATCACTATTAATTGACTCATTTATTACAGTATCCTCCTTTGGTTTAAATACATTCAAAAAGTATGAATTAAGTTCTTTAGCAATCTCCCATTCATCAGTTATAATTGAGTTTTCGGATTTCAAAGGCCCCACACTACTCTGATCACCCTTTAAGGATCCAATATTATTGTAGAAACCTTTTTTATTATTTTTCCAATTCCTGGCAAGTTGAGCTTCTAAATTCTGTTTACTTGCCCGAATAAGCTTTTTAGTTTTATTTGCCAGTATTTTGAATCTATTCCAATATGCAGTGCTACGAGATTTACTGTACTTACGTATGCATGATGTTTTTTGTTAATACTACATTTTATATCATTATTCCACCATAGGGGTATTCTTTTTCTAAGTTCTCTTTCTAATATCCTGTGCATATTTTAAGCCTCCCACTATTCCAGACTCCACCACTTCCACTGGCAGTCTAGAATAAGAGTCCCCAACTCTTTCAGTGAAGAAATATTTCTTCATATCACTCTTGAACTCCCCCCTCCAACTCATTACATGCCCTCTGGTCCTTGTGCTTGTTCTCATGTGAAAGAAACTCCCCACCAGCATACTGTTCAGCCCTTAGAGTTTTTGTAGGTTTCTATCATGTCACCTCTCTTTCTCCTCTCCAAGAGTGTACATGTTAAGATCCCGCAGTCTCTCCTCATAGAACATCTCGTGCAAACCAGTCACCATTTTTGTTCCCTCCTCTGGACTGCCTCCACCCTGTCTGTGTCCTTTCTGATGTGTGGTCTCTAAAACTGGACAGAGTACTCCAGCTGGGGTGACACTAGCAGGCAATACAGTGGAAGCACCATCTCTCTCCCCCTGCTGGCGATACCCCTCCCTATGCATCCTAGCATCCCACTAGCCCTACCCACTGCTTTGTGACACTGCCTTACCACCTTAAGATCCTCATATATGATAACCCCAAGGTTTCTTTCCTGTTTGGTGACAGTCAGAATCTCCCCCATCCTACAGTATACTCAGGGCCTGGGTTTCTATGCTTTAGATACATGGTTCTGCATTTTATCCATCCCTCCTGAGTGTCAACCTTACTGCAGATTTTGGTGTCATCTGCAAAAAGGCATACCTTCCCTTCCAGTTCATCTGCCATGTCCCCTATGAAGACATTAAAAAGGACTGGTCCCAGTACTGAGCCCTGTGGTACCCTGCTGATCACTCTCCTAAGAATGCATGGGATAGACATAATGGAATCCTGGAGGTCAGTAGTAAGAGGTAACAGCCTTCTAGAAAAACATAAAGAGAACATACAAGCTCAAGTGGGCAGGTTGGGTGAGCCAAAGGCCCTTATCTGCTTACAGTATCTATGTATCTATGTATTCTTAGAATGAGCGCCGTTAACCAAAAGTTAAACTTGTGAAGGGGGAGGGATGGAAGAAAAGGCTGTCGAGGGGGTGCCGATAAAGGAGGTACTCTGTCTCCACCCCCCTGGGGAGCTGGAGGATTGTGGGAAAAGGCCGACTAGTAAAGTGCAGACCAGGGGAAAACAGAATCCCCATGGGAACACGAGCAGGGGAAATGGAAGTATAGGGAAAAGGGTGGAAGGTAGTCCTGCTAAATGCCAGGAGCTTGGGCAATAAAATGCCTGAGCTCCAGGCGATGCTAACTGAGGGAGCGGTGGATGTGGCAGTGGTCACTGAGACCTGGGCCACTGCAGGACACGACTGGGACCTGAACCTGGAGGGTTACACTATGTTCAGGAAGGACGGGGGGGAAGGGGAGGAGGGGTAGCAATGATAGTCAAAAACTGCATTGGCATCGGGGAGTAGAGGAGGCGGAGGGAACCATGGAAGTGATTTGGGTCACCTTGATAACAAGGGGGGACAAGAGAGTAAAAATAGGAGTGGTGTATAGACCCCCTGCACTGGTGGAGGAGCTGGAGGAGAGTCTGGTGGCAGATGTTGGGAGACACTGCAGACTGGGCAGGGGAAGGGTGGTGGTGTTGGGGGACTTGAACATGCCAGGAACAGACTGGGAGACTATGACATCCTTGGTGACCAGGGAACAGAGGTTGTTGGATGTCTTTCAAGACGTGTTGCTAACTCAGCAGGTGGGGGGAACCGACCAGGGAGGCGCGGGTACTGGATGTGGTCCTGGCAGACAGTGACCAGATTGGGGGCCTGGAGGTAAGGGACCCGTTAGCGGGGAGTGACCATGCCATGGTCTGGTTCTGCCTGGACCTAGGAGGGGTAGAAGGCTGCACAAAGACGGAGGTAACTGACTTCAGGGGCGGATTTTAAGGAAATGGGAAGGATCCTTAAGGAGCATTTGGATGGGATTGGGTCAGAAATGGACGCTGATAGTAGGTAGGAAATCATCAGGAGAGGGGTGCAGGATGCTACCAGCACCTGTGCAAGAGTAAGACAAAAATGCGGTAGGGCCCGAAAACCCTGCTGGTGGACCAGGGAGGTCCAGGAGGTGGTGCGGAGAAAGAAGGCAGCCTATAGGCAATTCAAGTGCTCAAGGAGTGAAAGGGATCGAGGGGAGTACAAGCTGATGGCTAGAAGGGCCACTACGGTGGTGAGGGCGGCTAAGGCAAGGAAGGAGCAGAACCTGGCCAGGGAAATTAGGAGAGGGAACAAGGGGTTCTTTAGATACATTGGGGAGAAACGAAGGGTGAAGGGGCAGATTAGCAGAATTAAAACAGGGGAGAGATGGGCACAAGACCCAGGGGAGCAGGCTGAGGTACTAAATGAGTACTTCACCTCAGTTTTCACCAAGGAAAATGGGGGTGCTGCATCATACATGGGAGGAGACAGTGATACTGAGGAGAGGGGAACCCTTACCAATCGGCGGGTCTGGGGAGAGGGGGAGACATCACTGGCAGAAGGGAGGAAGGCTATGCAGGGAGAAGAGGTAGCGGAAGTGGAAATCACAGCAGAGAGAGAGTGAGGGAAGCCCTCAGGTCCCTTAAGATGGAGAAAGCACCGGGGCCGGATAAATTGCATCCCAGAGTGCTGAAGGAACTTGCGGATGTCCTGGTGAAACCCCTGGCGGAGCTTTTCACCATCTCTCTGAGGACAGGGTGGGTGCCCCAGGACTGGAAGGTGGCACATATAGTGCCTATCCACAAGGGGGACTCAAGGAGGTGGCAGGGAACTACAGGCCTGTCAGCCTGACATCGGTGGTGGGGAAGGTGATGGAGGCATTGTCAAGGAGAGGCTGGGGGACCTGGAAAGTCAGGGTGCCTGGATGATAGACAGCATGGATTCGTCCCAGGGAAATCATGTCAGACAAACCTTGTGGAGTTCTATGACTGGGTGACGAGTGCCTTGGACCTGGGTAGACCAGTGGACATCCTCTTTCTAGACTTCAGCAAGGCATTTGACTCTGTTCCTCACGTGGGCCTGTTGGATAAGCTGGGAGAAATGGGGGTGGGGAACCAGATGATCAGATGGATAGGCATTGGCTCCAGGATCAGACCCAGAGGGTCGTAGTTGGCGGGATAGTCTCATCCCCAAGGAGGGTCATTAGTGGGGTCCCACAGGGATCAGTCCTTGGGCCCCTCCTGTTCAACGCCTATGTCTCTGACATAAGGACAGGAATCAGGAGTGAGATGAGTCTCTTTGTGGATGACTCAAAACTGGGGGTAGTGGATGGGGAGGAGGGGAGGGTGGCCCTACAGGGGAACCTGGAGGCTCTGGAAAGATGGTCTAGAAAGTGGAAGCTGAGGTTCAATGCAGGGAAATGCAAGGTACTGCACCTGGGGACAGAAACCCGGCCAAGTGTACACCTGGGGGAATGCTACAAGTCTCGATGGCTGAGAGGGACCTGGGGGTGGTGGTGGATGTCAAGATGAACAACTCGGAGACTTGTAGGAGGGCAGCAGCCAAGGCCAACAGAATGCTGGGATGCATCGCTAGGAGGATCACCTCCAGAAGGAGGGAAGTGATACTCCCTCTGTATAACTGCTTGGTGAGGCCGCACCTCGAGTACTGCGTGCAATTTTGGAAGCCACACTTAAAGAGGGACATTAAACTCCTGGAGAGGGTCCAGAGGAGGGGAACCAAAATGATTTGGGGCTTGGGGGACAGGACCTACGAGGAGAGGCTCGAAGAGCTAAACATGTACACATTGAAAGAGAGAAGGGACCCGGGGGACATGATAGAGGTCTTCAGGTACATGAAGGGGGTAAATAGGGGAGGAACACTTAGGGTGCTTCGAAGGAAGGAGGAGGGGGCCACTAGAGGGCATGGGTGGAAGCTGGAGGGGGAAAGATTCAGGGGAGAAAGGAGGAGGTGCTACTTCACTGAGAGGGTGGTGAAGCCATGGAATGCGCTGCCTAGGGGCCTGGTGGAGGCAGAGAGACGGTGGAGGGGTTCAAGAGGGGGTGGGACAGGTACAGGGGAAGGGTTCTGGAAGCAAAATCCAATGCAGTGAGAATATCTGGAACTGGGAAGGGAGAAGCCAGAGAAGGCGAGGGGGGCAGCAAGGTCAGCTCCCAGGGTGGGGGCTGACCAAACCAGCAGACGCAAAAGACTGTTAGGCCTATTCTGCTGGCATTTTAGTATGTTAGTATGTAACCACCACCATCTCTCTTCTATCTGTTGAACAGTTTCTAACCTAATTTGCCACTTTGGATCCCATTACAGGGGAAGGTAGTGGAGTAAAATGGTCAGATGCCTCTTTGCTGTATCAGCCATTTGGGATATAGATAGGATAGAGAGGATGGTGGAGAAGGGAGAGGGGGTGCTGGGGGCACTGGTACACTTGGGTATCAACAATGAGGTGAACCAGCCTTGCAGACAGTGAAACAAAACTTTAAGAGGCTGGGGCTTAGACTGAAGGTGCACTCAGCTTCCCTGGCCTTTTCTGAGGTCTTCCCTGTGTGGAATATGGGGAATGAGAATGACGGGTAAGGAAGAAAGAGATACAGGAATTTAATGGGTGGTTGAAGGATGGTGGAAGGAGGAAGAGCACCACTTTGTGGGAGATTGGGAGGCTTCTGGGATGGGAGGCTCTTCAAGGGCAATGTCCTTCTCCTGATGAGAGATGGGACCAGTTACACTGATTGTGGGGGAGATGGAGGCTAGGATAACTACTGAGAAGAGAGAGCTGGTGTGGGACCTATCTAGGGATCCCCTTGAACAGGGGATTGGTAGCAGCATGGTGGGTAGCAATAAGGCTGAAGTTCAAATTAGGTTGGGGGAAGAGGCCAATGAGGGAGGGCTGACAAAGCCTATATTCAGCATGAAAAATGAAAAATTAAGGAGACTAGGCATGAATAAGGGAGAAGGAATAGGAAAATTCAAGAGGGGATCTGAAGAAAGATGGAAAGGAGTCTTTCTTAATGCCAGGAGTCTGGGAAATGAAATTAGTGAGCTCCAGTCAGTGGGGACAGACACTGCTATTGATCTAGTAGCCATCACAGAAAATTGCTCCACAGAGAATAATGATTGGGACATGAAAATCCCAGGCTACACCATGTTTAGATGTGATAAAGGAAAAGGTAATGGAGGAGATGTAGCTCTATAAGTCAGGGAAGGCAGAGGCAGTGGAGGATGGAAACATCAGGGAGGTACTGGAGAAACAGAATTTCTGTGGGTTCAGCTCACATCATCCTCAGGCAAGAAATTATGGATGGGAGTGACCTGCAGACCTCCAGAACAGGGAGAAGAGAGTGATACGGAGATGGGGCAGAACTAGAAAGGAGGTTGGCAAAGGGGAGGTAGTGGTGGGAGATCTAAGCCTGCCAGATATTGATTGGGTCATTCCAGTGACCAGGAGCTCTGGAGGTCAGGCCCTGCTGGACACATTACAGGACTTCCTGCTGGTACAGCTGTTTAAGGAACCCACTAGGCAGCTGCCATTCTTGATGTTGTGCTCATCAACTCTGAAATGGTAGGAGTGATGGTGGGGAAGGCACTAGGGTCCAGCAACCATAACTCTACATAGTTCCCTGGGATAAGGCAGCAAGTATTTACCAGTGAAAGGGTTTAGATAGGACTAGTATTCTTAAAGATAGATAAGTATCTGGGGCCCTAAAGATAGATAAGGCTCTAGGGCCAGATGTGTTGCATCCAGGGGTGCTCAAGAAATTGGCACCATAGCTAACTAAACCCCTGCTAGGGCTATTCAATAGCTTCACTTCAGACAGGTAGTACAGAAAGACCGGATGGGTAATGAACATAGTCCCACTCCATAATGGGGTAACAAGGAGCAACTGGGTAACTACAGACCTGTCAGTTTTAGCTCTATTATGAATAAACTGATGGAGACATCATACAAAGTGGACCTCATGGAATTCCTGAGAGCAATGGATTCCAGTATAGTAAACCACATTGGTTCATGACTGGGAAGTCTTGTCAGACCAGCCTGGTAGTATTCATTGACTGAGTGATGAGGTAGTGGATAAGGGCCATGCTATGGATTTACTCTACTTTTATTTTATCAAGGCATTCAACTCAATGCCTCACAGAAGGTTGTTGAAGAAGCTAGAGGATTTGTATGCAGTAGAGGATGCAACTGAATGGGTGAAAAACTGCTTGGAAGGGAGACAATAGATGGTTGTGGTTAATGGAGTCAAATCAGAAGAGAAGGAAGTCACTGGTGGGGTGCCACAAAGATCAGTCATGGGTCCAGTGTTACAAACAAAGAAACAGAACTTGATGGCAGATAAGGACCGCTTGGCCCGTCCAGCCTGCCCATTTCTCCCTATCTACACTATTCCTGCAGACTGTGCCTGATCTACAGCTCTTTCTCCCTCTCTGCTTCCTTTCCACTATGATTACCTTGTGCTTATCCCATGCATTCTTGAAACCCACCACTGTTTTTGCTCCCACCACCTCCACTGGAAAGCTGTTCCAGAAATCCACCACTGTTTCTGTGAAGCAGTACTTCCTCACATTTCTTCTGAACTTGTCCCCCAAGTTTCATAGCATGCCCCCTTGTTCTAGATCACCTTTTTCTATGAAAAATTCCTTCCTCCCTCCCTCCAGTACCTTACTTACCCCCATGAGGTATTTAATGGTCTCTATATCATATCCCTCCTCTCACTCTTCTCCTCCTGGTGCACATATGAAGCTCCTTAAGCCTCTCCTTGTAAAGCTTTAGATGCAGACTCTACACCATTTTGGTAGCCCTCCTCTGGACTGCCTCCACTCTATATCCTTTCTGAGATGTGGTCACCTGAACTGGACACAGTACTCAAGGTGGGGTCTTACTAGTGATCTATATAAAGGCAGCACCACCTCCCTTTTCCTGCTGGCAATATCCATTCCTATTTACTCCAGCATACCACTAGCCCTTCTGACTGCCTTGTCACACCACCTGGCCACTTTTAGGTCATCCAATATGATTACCCTTATGTCTCTTTCCTGCTTGGCCTTTTTCAATATCATTCCACTCATTTTGTATTCCACTTTCAGGTTTCTATGACCCAAGTACATGATTTTGCACTTTTTGCATTAAAACCCAGCTGCCATACCATTGAGCACTCCTCCAGCCTTTTCAGATCCCTACCCATCTTTTCCACACACCCAGGGATTGCCTACTCTGTTGCAGAGCTTAGTGTTATCCACAAAGAGGCAGCCTTTTCCTTCCACGTCTTCCACTATGTCACTTATAAAGACATTGGAGAGGACTGATCCCTGAGGTATCCTGCTGGTCACTTTCCCTTCCTCTGAGCAAACTCCATTTACCACTGCCCTCTGTGCCCTATCTGCTAACCAGTTTCTTATCCAGGTTACCACCTTATTACCCACATCCAAGTTCCCCAACTTGCTTAATGGTCTCTTATGTGCATCGGTGTCAAATGCCTTGTTGATGTCTAGGTAGAGCATGTCCACAGCTCCTCCATGATCCAATTCCTTAGTCACCCAGTCAAAGAAATCTATCAGATTTGTTTGGCATAACCTCTCCCCTGTGAAACCATGCTACCTTGGATCTTGTAATCCACTGGACACAAGATAATCCACAATCCTTTCCTTTAGTAGTGATTCCATTAATTTACCTGCCACCAATGCCTGGCTGTCAGGCCTATAAATGCCGGTCACTTCCCTGCTCTCATGTTTGTGAAGTGGGACTACCTCTGCCCTTCCCCAGCCCCCTGGGACCATGCTGGTCTCCAATGACCTGTTAAAAAGGGCCATCAGAGGTGCAGCTAGTACCTCCCTTAGCTCTCTTAGCACCCTTGGATGTACCCCATCTGGCCCCATAGCTTTATCCACTTTCAGGTTAGTGAGTGCTTCCCAGACTTTCTCCTCAGAAAATAAACTAGTGCCCATTTCCTTCCCCTCAAAGCTCCTTGCCCATTTTTGTAGTTCCTCCCCTTCACCGTTTACTGTGAATACTGAGCAGAAGTATTTTTTCAAAATGTTTGCATTTTCTTGATCCTCCTCCGTGCAGTCACCCCCCTTAGATAGATGGATATATATTTTATTTATAAAAGCACCCATCTCTGGAGACTCTGGGCACTGTACAATAAAAAATCAACAATACTATAAACGACAATTCATCATTAAAACAGATTTAAAATTAATCTATCCATCCATTAAAACTCATTAATCAATTAATCAGTGAAAGCCTATTGGAACAAATATGTCTTTAACCCCTTTTTGAAGGCTTCTACTGAGGGAGACTCATTTAGATAACCAGGAAGGAAGTTCCACAGGGTAGGTGCCACCACTGAGAATGCCCTGTCCCCAGAGTGCCTCCCCAGGCAGAGTGGAGTGCCTGGGTGGATGGTAGGGGACAAGGAGCTCTTGCAGATAGACAGGTTGACCTTCTTGCAGGGTCTTGTAGGTCAGGAGTCCTACCTGGAAGACAATCCTCCACCTGACTGGCAGCCAATGCAGTCCGCGGAGGACTGGGGTGATATGCTCGCAACATCTCACCCCAGTCAATAACCTTGCTGCTGTGTTCTGCACCAGCTGCAGCCTGCAGAGGTTGCCTCCAGATAACCCTAGGTACAGGGCATTACAGTAGTCCAGTCTGGAAGTAATGAAAGTATGCACCAGTGTGGTCAGGTCCTCAGGTGGGGTCAGGGCTCAGATTCGGGCAATATTCTGGAGATGGTAAAATCCACTCCTGACGATGGCTGATACCTGGCCATCAAGCCTCAAACCATCATCCAGGATCACATCCAAATCCTTTACCTGTTTAGACGGGGCATGGGGAACACCCCCTAACACTAGGACCCCTCACTCCCCCTCCGCCCCTCCGCCCCAACGAACCAGATCCAAGACCAGTACCTCTGTCTTTCTGGGTTAAGTTTAAGCCAGTTTTGAGTTATCCATGACTGGATATAATCAAGGCAGCTGTTAAAAACACAGGCCAATACCTGGGTATTGGGTGCACAGGACAGGTACAGCTGGGTATTATCTGCATAGCAGTGAAAACCTAGGCCATACCACCTGATAATGTCCCCCAATGGCAGCATGTACACTATGAACAGCAAGAGTGACAAGACCAAACTCTGAAGAACCCCACAGCTCAGAGCCTTTGGGTTAGATGAGGCTAACCCCATCATCACCCTGTCAGGTATGGCCTAAACCAGTTGATGACATTACCAGACAGACCACACCAGAACTGCAGGTGGTAAAGTAACATCTCATGGTCCACAGTGTTAAACGCCACAGAGAGGTCCAGGAGGACCAAGATGGTACAGTCTCTCCTGTCCCTCGCCATCATGAGATCATTAAGTACCCACACCAGGGCGGTCTTTGTAGTATGCTCTGGATGAAACCCAGATTAGAAAGGCTCACAGGTGGAGGAAAAGGTATGATGCCTCTTGAACTGCATGGCTGCCACCATTTCTATAACCGTCCCTAAAAATGGGAGGTTTGGGACTGGCCTGTAATTGCTGAGACAGTCTGGGACCAAAGAAAGTTTCTTCAAAAGGGGTCTAACTAAGGCCTCTTCCAAAGCCAGTGGGAAGACCCCACTCCTCAAGGAACTCCAGATGACCTCAGCAATCACAGGTTCAATCAGGCCAAACATTCAACCAAAAGTCGTGTCGGACTTGAGTCCAACTCATACTAGGTTGGCTGCAGCTTTGAGATTATTTCCACCACCTCCTCCACCCCAACCAGGTCAAACTCATCCCAGACAGGAGGAGTGTTTTGGCACATTTCAGGCCG
The DNA here is from genome assembly GCA_016271365.2 of Neoceratodus forsteri. NCBI lineage: Eukaryota > Metazoa > Chordata > Ceratodontiformes > Ceratodontidae > Neoceratodus > Neoceratodus forsteri. The sequence continues at coordinate 290,688,233 of CM057456.1, forward strand.
AACCCTGCATCCCCTTTGAGAGGTACTCAAGGAAACCCCATCCGTGATAGAGGACACCTTGTCAGTGAAGAATACAGACAGCTCCTCACACCTAGTGTTAGAACCTGCTCCCCCGACACAAAGACCGGCCTCCCTTTGTATTCCTTTTCTGGATACCATACCTAAAAAATGTCTTGTCCCCTTCTGATACTCCCTGAACTATTCTTTCCTCACTTTGCACCTTTGTTCTCCTTACTCTTTTGCCTGCCTCCCTCCATTTTCTCAGATACACCCCCCATCCTCCTGTCTCTGAGTCTCCCTATACCTTATGAATGCTACCTTTTTAGCCTTTACCTTTTCTGCTACCTCCGTTGAGAACCATAGTGGTCTCCTCTTTCTTTTACTTTTGCTTACTGCTTGAGACAGAGGTTTGTTGCCTTTTCTATACCTACTTTTAGCTTGTTCAACATTTCTTCCACCCCCTACAGTGAGTTAACATTGTCCACGGGGAAGAAATCACCCCCAGTCCCTTCCAAGACTTTTGTTTTTGCCTTGATGTTCCCCTTGCTAATGACATTCTACTGCTTTTGGAGTGTGAACTTCTTTCCCAGTTGTAAATTCTCACTTCTCTGTCAAGTTTTTGTTTTTTGTTTGTTTTCCCTTTATTAATTCCAGGTCACGTTTGTCTAATTTGCCTTTTACATTTTGTCAAGCTCACCAAAATTGTGACTATTTACATGTTTGCTCAGTTTTTAACTGTTTTAATCTCTTCAAAGTTGCATATTTCTGGGTGTACTCCATTATGAGGAACATTAGGTAGTGTTCAGAGCACTCTGCAAAGTTAGATTCCCACTCATCCTTATTGTTAAAATCTTCCAATCCTTCAGCTGGCAGTTTGGTAATACAGAGGCCTCTGAGAGCTTACATATTTTCTCTGTTTTTGTTTCCAGCATAATGATATAATACTGTAAATGATGTTATTATATGTGATTAGCAGCTTGTCTAGCTTTGCAAAGACTGACTTTAAATCAATAACAGTACCTGCTGGTTCACTGCTAGGTTAATTTCCAAATTGTGATTTGGCATGTTTTTTTCTGGTGGTTACAACATCCTTGGAGGGAAAGTACATCAGAACTGGAATTTGCTGGCTCCTCACTCATTATATTCAGTGTTGCAAATTATCTGGTGTGTGTGCTCCTGGGAGTCCTAATTTTTGAAGTCGAATCAATGTTTGCTCCAACACCATTCCTTTGACTCCCAACTTAAAACACTGTAATACAACAAACTCACAATGTTCTGATGCTCAGGATGCCTGCAGCTGCACACAGAAGGCTGGCTCATACAAGGCTGGGTGTTGTGTGCGCACTGCATTGCTGAGTTCAGGTGCTCAGCTGGGGTGCCTCACCTCCTACAGATACCAAACTAAAAGCAGCTAAGCACTCTATTACATAGGTGTCTCAAGAATCACCATGACTCTGAGAATAAGTGCCAAACAAAATTTTTATTTTGCACAATGCAAGGTCTCTGGCAAACAACAGACAGTTCGGAGCTCCTCCACAACTAGAACACCCCAGCACTTCACTCATTAGAGCTTCATCAGAAGGCAGGGTTCTGCTGTGTCCATCTCATTTAAATGTATCATAACAGCCAATAACAAGGCACAATTGAATGAAGTCACTACAGAAATTTAAATGTCTAAATTTTAAGGTGATAAAATGTCTTGCAATTTGTAATGCTGCTTTAATTTTAGACACTTGTTAATTGTGTTTCTGTTCCCTAATAATGCTACTAAATGTAAAAAAATAACAAAAATCCTCTGAGTTAATGTTGACCAAACACACACACACACACACACACACACAAAAAAAAAATAGGCTAATTGAGATCACTGAGATCATGAACAAACTCCCTTTTTCCACACCTCCCAAAAAATGCTCCACATGAATGAGGATACTATTCCACTATCTCACAAGGAAAGGAAATCCTTTGCAAAAAACTGTGTTAATGCACCAGTAAGGGTTCAACTTACTGTCACAAAAGAATTGTAATGTGGCATTAGGGTTTGAGACCCTAACTCCCTAGCCCTCCAAGCAGCAAAAGGACAGGACCACATATGCAACCACAGATGGCCCTCATCGGGTAAGACAACATGCAACTGTTTCCAAATGACATAAATGCAGTAACACTGATGTGCTAGCTTCATGGATTTGTATTTGTGGTTGGGGCCTGTGCTTCTACAGTCACAATTGTGTGGGTATGTCGTATAGTATGTGTGAGTACCTGTGGCTGCAGAAGTGCTGGCCCCACAGGGGACTGTGATTCTGTAGACAGAAGTACTGTTGCAATTTGGGTATTATGGATTTATACGTGCAGCTGTAGAAGTGCACATCCCATAGCCAGAAGTCAGTGTGTATGTCTTACATCTGCAGCTGCAGAGACACAGGCTACTGCTTGCACTTGTGCAGACTGAAGTAACTGTTGCAATTTTGGTAATATGAATTTCATGGGGCCTGCACTTCTGCAGCTAGAGGTTGGTGTACATGTCTTACACCTGCATCTGTAGAAGCACAAGCTCTCAAGCCTGCATTTCTTCAGCCACAACTGTGTGTATGTCTTACCAGGTGCATGAGTACCTGAGGCTATAGAAGCACTAGCCCTATAGCCCTGGGATTCTGCAGACAAAAGTACACTTGTAATTTGGGTATTGTGGATTTGTATCTGTGGCCACTGGGGCCTGTGCTTCTGCATACAGAAGTAGAGTTGTGATTTGAGTATCATGGATTTTTATCTGCAGTCAGAAGTGAGTGTGTATGGCTTGCTGTGTGTGTACCATAGATACAGAGCCACCTCTGTTATTTTTTGGGGGTGTGAGGGAGCCAGTGGAAGAGGGTCTTCCTCATCCTACCAGTGAATTTATCCACCCAGCAACTTAAGGCTACCTTGCTTCAGCAGGTATAGAGAACATTCAGGACTCCAGTGCTTGCTGTACTGTGGCAGTAGCCATCTCCATTGTCCTCCACCTTTGTGGAATCCAACTTTTCTGCCCTCTTAACTCTAGTAAGCAGGCTGGAGCGCAAGAACAGAGCTTAAGGGCATCATACTATGGGCATCAGCTGAGTAGACAGCCATCGGCCGGATGTGCTGCCTTACACACTTTGTTACCTTACATATGTTTCACCTGAGCCTCACTGTATAAGACTACCGATCTTTACTGCTCATTGTTTAATACTGTGAGTACATGTATTCATTGTATGGGTTTACACCTCCTGATACTGTTTGTGGTTTTATTGTGCCATTTGATGCTGTTACTCCTTACCTACTGTAAAAAGAGTTATTTTCATGCAAAGTAATTTCTGCTCTGTGTACTGCCATTTTTGGTTAGAGGGCTTCTTACTTTCTTTCACCATATGATGTTCACAGCTGTTGACTGACCATTTTAGTATTTGTCCCTCGTAGAGTTATAAATACTACTAACTCAAAAGACTGCTCTTGTTGAATATATTGCTTGCTTTTTGGTCTGCTTGCTGTCAAGCTATTATGCAAAGTAATTTCTTATTTTCACAGATTTCTGACCTGCCTGAAGAGTTAGCTGTGGAAGCACCTGGTATCTCTGGCAAACCAAAATGTCCCCCATCTCCATTTTAGTACTAGTTCAGATGTTACTGTTTGGTGTTCTAAACTTAAGTAATTAGAATCTGTTACCAACCCACATTCCAAGGGTATGCTGACCGCACAGCAACACCCCAACAGCGATGGACGTTGCAGCGATGGGTGTTTCACACTGACAGACTTTACAGTGAAGGGAGACATGTATCTAACTCCACTGTCTGTGCAATGTGGAGTTAGATATATAAAGTAGGGGGGTTGCGGAGGGCATAGCCCTCTGCATGTGGGCGGGGGGGACTGTACTCTGTCCAGTTGTGTTGGTTGGTGTCGTCATGTTGCCAGTCATCATTGGTTCACATCGGTGTTGGGGATGTCACCATGTGTCTATTGCTGTGGGGGAGCATAACGGTTGGGGATGTCGCAGTGTTGTCTATTCCAAGTTTAAGTCATTAATAGTCACCACTGAATTTCTCTGTTAGTAATTCCATGGTAAAGGCCTACTTCTTACCTGATGCCACACGTCTACGTATTACTAAAAATGTTTTCTCTGTATGGTAAATCAATCTTACTGGAACTATACTGCTTACCTCCTTCCTACCATGTGCTCACTACCTGTTACTTACTGTCTTTTGTCCTACCAGTCCCCCCCACAGAATCATGCACATTAGGGAACAGAAGGGTGAAGACTACTGCCAGGTCTAGAAAAGGGGAAGAAGGTAGCTACTAGTGCCTGTGAACCAATACTGGTAAGTCCCAATTGGAGGGGGGGCTTAGATATACTGTAGTTTTAAAATGAATATTTTATAGCTAAAATTCTTATGTTTCTATATGTAATATACAAAAGGATTTCCAGTCACAAACATATAATTCTTATTGAATGCTGTCAACCAATCAAAATGCTCTGTTCTTAACCATCGTTGTGTCTTATTTTTACTCATAGCCTAGTGAGACTTGTGCCTTATGATTTTGGCATAGTGTTGAGCAGTCCTAATTGTCAGTATAGTATATGGTTAAGTATTGTTGTGTATGGTTTTCCATACACTCAAAATCCTTGTGCATGGGCAAAAGTTGCTGTGCACAGTTCAAATGCCATAAAAAGTTGTGCATAATTCAATGGTCATGACAAGTTGCTGTGCACAGTTCTACTGTCACAAAAATTGCTGTGTATTGTTATCTCCTGTTCAGCCCCCTGTCAACATAACAAACTCATCTTGAATATAGTTACTGGTTATAAGTAATGAAAGGTAGGTGGGAGGGGAGCATGTGGGTGCCACTTACTACTGTTTATAAACTGAACATTTCAGTTTTGCCATCTAGTAAAACAGCATACAATAAAAAAATAAAATATGGGCAACCATGTCCAAAATGGCTTGTTTCCATCTTGGGGTTGAGATGACATCATGGTCCTCTTGAGCTTCACTCTTGAGGGTGATATAATGTCATTTGATCCCCTCAGTGGAAGCATAGCCTCATTGTGTATGGCTATCCATGCATTATTTTCTATATTCATGGGAGTTCACAAGTGTCTCTGGGAGATGTATTCTCAGATGGCCCTCACAGTTATAAGAATGGAAAATCAGCACAGAACTGCCATGACGTTTACATAAGTCTTCATAAAACAAGGTGCCAGGGACTTGTGAGTAGCATTTCTGCAGATGGGTCGTGTGGGATCATCTTCCAGATGGAGATGTAGAGAGTAGTGAATTAAAAATCTCCAATATTGTACTAAAAACCATAAGCCATAGAGTCTGATGATAGTTTATTGTCATTGGTAGTGAGGAGTTGGAAAATTCTGTTTTTAAAACCGAACAAAATTTTATTTATTTATCTATGTATTTAGTTTTTGTTGACCAGGTAAGGTGCAATAGCCATAGCAATGACTATTTTCAGACACGACCCGGGAGTTTACAGAAATAAAACATTCTGAACAATGACAGTACAATCATATAAACAGTAGGTGCTTAGAAAATAGTAATACAGTGCAGGCAGGAGAAAACAATAGATACAACTGATTCTGCAGAGCTATATGACAAAGAAGTATGGGAGAGTAACAGAAAAAAATCTGCTGGCAACATTAAGGTAGCAGTCTAGTGAGATTAAACAAACCAAAAGTGCAATTTTAACAGTTGAGGAAGATGGAATACAATAGAAACAGGAGTATTGAGGGGGTTGGGAGGTAGTATAAGGAGGTGGGATAGGATAGGATAGGAAAATTGAGGTGAGGTAAGGGATGATGGCTAGATGTAATTAAAATTAAAATATGGCAAGATAGGAGACAGGAAGTCAGTGCAGAACTATTTTGTTGAGGAAATGAGCTCAGAAAGGCTGTAGGGGTAGTAGACATTATGTAGATATACTGGATTAAGGAGATTTGAAACAGGAGCAAGAGCATGAGACAGCAAGATGGTTATGCAGCACTATTTTGAAAGAGGCATGGGATGATGCCAGATGAATAGTTAGAGGGAGGGAGTTCCATTTTTTTCAGGGCATGGCAGGAGAAGGCGCTAGCATCTTTGGAAGAGTGATGTCTAGGGATGATACCATGGACATTGGCAGCTGAGCGTAGTTCATAGCTGGATGTCTGGTTTAGAAATAGTTCTGCCAGTGGCTTAGGAGTTTGATTTCAGATGATATTATCTATGACTGAGCAGAGTGCATAATCACGGGAGGCTGCCAGAGAAAGCCATCTTAGTTCAGCGTAGAGGAGGCAGTGGTGTTTCAGTCAATGTGAGGAGGACACATATCTACAGATAAAGTTGTAAGTGATATCCCACTTCTGAAAACCAGTCTTACCTGTCGATGCATACGCTGCCACCCCATAAGTGAGTGATGGAAGGAGTAGGCCTCGAGCTATGGCAAGCCTAGCTGAGGGGGTGAGTACGTAGCTGGAGCGATAGGCCATACCAAGTTTCATGCTGGCCAGCTTGCAAGTCTACTGGATATGGAGATCAAAAGTAAGAGCTTGATCGAGCGTGATTCCTAGATATTTAAAGGAGGGCACCACCATACCAGACGAGCCATTTATAGTAGAGACATTAAAAGTGGGTTGGAAGAGTTTTCGTTTGGCATTAGAACCAAATAGCATGGCTTAAGTCTTAGATACATTTAGGACAAGCATATTTCTAAACAACCACTGTTCAATTTGTTGAAAGTCTTGGGAAAGTCGTTGGTTGATTTCAGTGATTTTTTTGCACTGGTGTACAGCACAATGTCATCAGCGTATAGCAGGAAGGCAGTCTGGGGAATGCTTGAGGTTATATAATTTATAAAAATGGTGAAAAGCAGGGGACCGAGAATAGATCCTTGTGGCACACCAATATTTATGGTAGCTTAATCCAACAAAGTGGAGTTAAATTTAACTAGCTGAGTACGATCTGTCAGGTAGCTGTCAAACCATGCAGTCACACCCGGTGAGAAGCCTAGTGATCTTAAAGCAGTTAGGAGGATAGGATGATCTACAAGATCAAGTGCTTTAGTCATGTCTATACCTGAGAAGAAGTGAAAAATCATTTGTTTATGGAAAAAGGTCTACCATTTGGAATGTGAAAGTTCTGAAAGGTGACTGAGGGATATGGCAATGTGTGAGACCACAAAGGTACAGGGAGGTGACTACTAGCAGTTGTTTTAACTACTGTACCTTGTATTGTGCTATTGTCTTTGGGACTTGTCCCCCAGGTCACATCTGGAATCGAGCAACACTGTTCAGTATGCCTTCCTGGTTAAACTCATAAATAAATAAATAAATAAATAAATAAGTGTAGCATTCAGCTCCATGTGAAATCAAAGGACCAATTTGCCATCACCACAGGATAGCTGGGCTATGGATGCCAAAAACTGATACCACAAATATATGGTTTGAAGTTAAAATAACATTTATTTTTAAAAGATGAAATCCTGGTAGCACCCCTCCCACCATTAACATTTCACGCACTATCCCATGAGCTTTATCAAAGCAATTAACACAATTAGTCAGAACCGCTCTTTAAACACTAGAATCATTTAAAAGTACAAATAATTAATTAAATACATGCACTAAATAAGTCGACTTAGCCACGCCCCCTGGGTCTGTGTGGTGGCTGCTTGTGTTTGTCTGTGTCTGTAGCTTAGTTTTTGTGGATTTACATGTTTTTCTGCTTGTGGTAACTATACCATTCTTGCTCACTACGTCCGTAAAAGTCTCCTGGACTGGATTTCTGCAAAAAAAATCATCATCAGGTATCTTTATCTTCATTTTAAAATCAACTTTTTGGAAGCTATCCCAAGCAAAACATAAGTGAAGCAACTACATCTGACAACCTTGGTGACTCTGGGTCCTGCTGGAATCCACACTTTCATCTGACCTGCTCCGTGATCTGTATGTGGGCTTTTCAGCAACCTGTTTGAATGACAAAGAAGCATAGAGACAAAGGGATTTCACATCCTGCATATGTGCAGGCACAGTTAATCACCTTCAGGAATTTTAACATTTCAGTGACTCTGGACCTCAGCTGTTGATCATTCTTTTGGCTTTTGACTTATCCACCAGGTACCTATCTGCAAGCGACTGGGTGCAACTGACAAGCTACAACAAGGATAAATGGGCACATCATCCTCTATTACTAACAACCTCCTTGCTCTGGGTCCCTAGACGCCTGCAATGGTCCAAGCCGCATAAGCCTCAGAAGTGTAATTCTATTGACTACGAAGTACAGCAACTGTCTCTTAAACTCCTACTCCTCCTCCTCCTCCTCCTCCTCTTGATATCAGGAAGTGTCCACTCAAATCCTGGCCCTGTCTTCTACAGTACAACAAAGCCTGCCAAAATGGAGGGGGGGCTCAAAATTGCTACCTTAAACATCTGCAGTCTCCTCCCAAAACTGGCCTCCCTTCAAATCTTTGCCAGCCAGCACAACCGGATATCCTTGCCATCGTCAAAACTTGGCTGACACCTAATACTCCAGATCATGCCATCTCTATACAAGGCTACAAGATATTCAGGCTGGATAGGACCTCGAAAAGGGGTGGTGGGTGTGCAATCTACATAAAGGACTACATCACCTGTCTCCCTGGTTCTTACTCCACCACAGAAACCTCAGTGCAACTCCTCCCTATCAAGATACTACTTGGTGCCCAAAACAAAGTCCTCACGATTGCTGCTGTCTATATACCACCAAAAGATCCTGATTCTGGCCTACAGGCTGTCCTCGAGTTCGTAAGTACACAACCTTCTGACATCGAACTCCTTCTTCTTGGGGACTTTAATATAAATTGGCTTGCTCCTGATGCAGGGTCAAACAAAGATGCTATCCTAGCAGCAAATTTAACACAAGTGGTAAACTCCCTACCAGGAAAAACTACAAATCGGGACCAGCACCCTCATTGACTGGATCCTTACCAGCCACCCTACCCGTATAACCAATGTAAGTGTTCTCCTGACTCGCTCAGTGATCACTCTCCAATAATATGTACCTGGACAAATAAGTTTCGTAAAGCCTCCAAAACCATCTATAGCAGAGTCCTACCTTATGGCAACCTTATTCATCTCAAGACCTGTCTTAGGCAGATAGACTGGTCCTTGATTTACAAAACTGAAGATGTTGACCTAGCCCTTGATTACTTTATTTCTACTTTCAACACTGCCTGTGACACCTATGCACCAGTAAAAAAGAGCAAAATCAAAGCACTCACAAATCCCTGGCTCACGGCGAAGCTATTGGCACAACTCAAAAGTAGGGATCACCTCTGGGCCACTGCAAGAGCTACTGGCACTCTGTCAGACATTCAAAAGTATAAACAGGCTCGTAACCACTGTACTAAACAGATCCGCTTGATGAAGAGCTCCTACTTCAAGAATGCCCTCTCCAACTCCTGGGGCGAAGGGAAATCCTTCTGGGACAACATGAAGAATATCATGGGTCAGCAGTCCAAATCCTCTCCTACTATAATGAATGTGGATGGAACCACTACATTAGACCCAGAGATCATTGCAAACACCTAAATGATACCTTCACGGACCTCAGTGGTGTCCTCTCATCTGATTTCTTCACTGATGCTGACCTCCAATTTCTACTTCTACTACTGCCTCTCCAACCAAACCACCCTTCCATTTCAAACTAGTAAAGGCACATGAAGTCTATAAATATGTAAAAAAGGCCATTTCTAAGTCCCGAGCAAGCAGCGACACTATTGACCTTGAACTTCTGTCCCTCACTCTGGAGGAAGTACTGCTCCCCCTCACAAAAATTTTCAATCTCTGCCTCTGCTACAGCCAATTCCCTAGGAAATGGAAAGCTGCAGTTGTCACTCTGGTGCACAAAAGTGGTGATAAGTCACTGCCTGGTAACTATCGCCCGATATCAATACTACCACCTCTCTCTAAGGCCCATGAATGCTTGGTGGCGGACCAACTTTCAGACTACCTGGAAAAGCACAACATCCTATGCACTCAGCAGCATGGATTTAGGAAAGGGCACAGCACATCGACTGCCCTACTTGAATTCTCAGGAGCAATCTACAATGCCATGGACAAAGGAAACCTAACTGGAGCAGTCTACAATGACTTAACCAAGGCATTTGTTACAGTTCACCATGGCCTACTTATCAAACAACTACTATCCCTAGGGCTCTCGCAGGGTCCTGGTGACTGGGTAAAAAATTACCTTGCTCAGCGCTCTCAATCTGTAAAAGTAGCTGGAGTTCTCTCAGACTCAAAACCGGTTCACTTAGGAGTTCCCCAGGGATCCATCCTGGGCCCCCTCCTTTTCAGCCTTTTCCTAAACTCCCTTCCCAAATCCTGCCCTGAACAAATAATCCTCTATGCCAATGATGCTGTGATTCTTGCCACTCATAAAGATCCGAACCTCTTACGTCTCAACCTTCAGCATGCTTTTTCCAAAGTTGAGATGTGGTTCCTTGAACATAAGCTGGTTCTAAACCACAAAAAAACTAAATCCATGCTCTTATCTAACCCACAAAACAAGAAATGGCAAGTTCCACTCACCATTAATACATACCTAGGAAATACCCTTGAACAAGTGCCAATTTTCAAATATCTTGGAATCAACTTTGATCAAGGCCTAACCTTTGCAACTCACATTGATAGTACAGCAAAAACTATTAATCAGCGAATTGGGATTCTGTATCGAACCGACAGCTTCTTACCCATTCTGAACCGAGGATTACATCCAATCCTCTATCATCTCAGTTGTTGATTATGGCTTAGTTATATACGGATCTGCCACTACTAAGGCACTTAGTCGCATTACAACATCCCTAAATAAGGCCTGTCGGTTGCTCACTGGGCACACCACGCACTCCACACATGTGAACTCTATGCTGACTCAGGTTGGTTGCAACCTCAAACCGGATAACGCACTTACCTGCCTGATGGCAAAAATCCGCCTGGGCCTCACTCCACCCTGTATCCAAGACCTGTTATGCCCGGCGCTAGCACCCGCTTTACCAGAAGATCAGAACACCAGCCTCTCCAAGTCCCCGATGCGGACTTCTCAGGGACAAAGATCATTTGCCTATCGTGCTCTAACTGGCTAAATGCCCTCAGCACTCATATTACTGCCTCCACCTCTCTAGGTATTTTCAAATCAAGGCTTTTCTCTCACCTTGCCACCTCCAGCTCCTGTGACTGCCCTGATTAAACCTCTTATTTTCTCACTACCCACCCTGTCCCGTTATTTGACAAAGACATGTTTGGGAAACCTTTTCTCCTGCTATTGTCTGCTCCCACACCTTTCACTTACCTCTCTGCTCTGGACTTTTTCCTATTTGTTTCTCCTAATCTGGCATGACCTCTTTCTTGTAATAATAATGTGATTATTGATATCTCATGTCCTTTTGCACAAATGATTTGATATGTATTTGTATATGTTTTCTTGCTCTTGACACAACACAAATTGTTGTGTTATCTATGTAACCTTTTGTACTGTACCTAATTGATGTGGAACCTTTGTAAAAGAGCCTCTGGCTCAAAGGTAGTAATTCCTAGAACAATAAACTAAACTAAACTAAACTAAACTAAAAGTCACATGTTACCAAAAATCGACATTGACTACTTGAACTTTTCCTGCAAATCAGGGCCACTCCATTAGGAAAGCTCATTATACCACACCTAAGAGTTTTTTGTAAAAGTGTACCTTATAATTCAAAAAAGCAATATCAATTATAAGATACTCAAGGAAACTGTACTGTGTATCTAAAGAGTTGTCTGCCCAATCAATTGATGTAAACTGATTAGTGTTTAATAGCACCCCCTCACCCTCACTCGAATCTGTGTGTATTAAGGGTTTTCTTGTATATAAAGGATAGTTATATTTACTAATTTATGCTTATACTGTACCATGTCTAATTAATCAGTTTACATCAATTGGCTGGATAGATTATTTTTCAGATGACATTGCAGTATAGCCATGAATACTAATATTTTATCTAAGTCCCTTTTTTAAAATAAATTTTAGATGGTTTTAAAATTAGTGAGATAGTATGCAGATACTCACATACAATTTCCTTGTGTGTCCTGCAATTGATATTGCTTTTTTGAATTATGATGTAATTATAATTTTGCATTATAAGGCAAAGTTGCCAAATATGCCTCTGCTGATAATTTTGAGAAGTGTTTCTATTTAATAGGAAATCTACCATTTGTAACTTCATGTTGCAACTTTCACTGTAACTTTTCATTGGGTACACAAAGGTGAAGTTTGGTCAAAATGTCCACCATCTACTCCTTGTGTTTTTTTTTTTAAGTGCAAAATAAAACTACCCCTGGTGTCTAGTGATCCCTCCCCCCCACCGATCGCTGGCCTGATGCTAAATAATTTTCATTTCCTGGTGTCTAGTGGTGTCCTCACCCACCGGTCACTGGCCTAATGTTAAATAAAAATATTTCCCTGGTATCTAGTGGTCCCCCCTCCCTCCACTGAGCGCCAGCCCAATGTTAAATAAAAATCTTTCCCTGGTGTCTAGTGGTCCTCCCTTGCTGATTGCTGGCCTGATGTTAAATAAACATCTTTCCCTGGAGACTAGGTGTCCCTCTCCCCACCCCCACCCTTGCCCGATGTTATCTGTAATATTCCATGGTGTCCAGTGGCCCCTCTCCCCACTCGATCACCCACCCAACACACAGGCACTGTTTTACTGGTGTATAGTGTATCCCTGTCCCCATACTGATCAGGCAATCACAGTGCAAGCTTTCTCATACTACCCCACCAAGATGCCTAAACCCTGCCATGGAGGGACCGCCATGTAGGTGAGAGGGTAGTACAGACTTCGTGCCCCTTCAATCCACGGTCTGTCATGTGAGACTGCAAACAAGGGTGCCAACAATAAATTTGAACCCATTACCTAGAGTTGAAAGGCTCCTTAATCTGATACCATTCCACTGAGCCATCCATTTCCCCTAAAATAATATCCATTTCCCATACCTTAGTTTCAGCATATGATAGTTCCACCAATTAAATTTGAACACTTTAAATGTTTTTGGACAAAGATCATAGGAATAGAGGCTGTTTTTCATCAGTTATCTAAGCCCATCTAGTTATGCTGTTTATACAGTTTGTCTAGAATGGTTTTGTTAGTTTGTTCCATAGAAAACATTAGATTCAGCTCCAATTTCCATACTTGTCCAAGGTATATGGGAGTTTTTTTTTTATTTATTGCTTTTTAAGACTTTTTAGCTATCCTTAATAACTAGTTTAGTTTTGGATTTCATTTGGTTGCCATTGCCTATCAATCTGGAAAATAATGTTAGTTTTTACAGACTACTCTATATGGATGGCTGCCTAAATTGTTATCAAAGTCCATCTGTATGCTAATGTTGCCTTGGTTGTGTGGCAATGATGTATAGGATCATAGTAACTCATTTCTCCTAATTGTCTAGAGAGCATCATAATGTTCCACAACAATCAAGGCCTCCCCCTCCACAAAACCTTCTTGAAAGCTACTCAAACTTTTTGTAATATATTTAAAGAAACAGGTAAGATTTTCGGCTGCATAAGTCCGTTTTTCCAATGCAAGTGCAGAAATCCACCTGGGAAGTTAGAGCACCTTTAACTTCCTAGACAGAATTCTGCACTCATAATGGAAAAACAGACACAAGTCCTGCAGGTTTGGCAGAAATTGCCATGAATTGCAGAAAATGTTGGAAATGCATCTAGATGTCAGAGAAGAAGACAAAGTCATCTGGATGCATTTGCATGGACACAGCTTGTGTCTGAAGTATATGGACACAAGTGCTGCCTCCACAGTTTTGAAAATCATACCCATAGAACCTAAAGTTGTTTGAAAACAATTTATCAATGGAAGGTAACATCATAACTTTAAGGGTATTAACTTTGCCCCAGAGAGTGAGAGACTGCCAACTGTGCAGACTGGTATTAATTTGCTTTAGCACAGCTGATACATTTTTGTTTGCTGTGGTTCTAATGTCTTTTACCAATAAAATACGCAGCTATTAAGTTAAATGCTCTTTCTTTATACCCTTCATTATTACTTTAGTAGAGTCTGGTAATGTTGTTATTGGAAGCACAACTGAGTTTTGTTATAGCTGAACAAGTTAGAAAATCTGTTGATCTCTCTTTTAACAGGACATGGAATGAAATTTAGGGTGTTCTAAGAAATATCATAAGATCATCTGCATAAACATTGGTTTTTAAATTCTGGACACTTACTGCTATGCCTGTAATTAAATTATTAGACAGTATATGACTGAGAAGGATTTCTAAAGCAATAATAAAAGGAATTGGGGAGAGGGGCAACCCTGGCTTACCCTGTTCTTCATTAATAGAGCTTTGGTTCTATATTTTTTTTTCCACATACACTTTCTCTGTTGCCGCAGACCCAACAGGGGCTATGACCCCTTCCTCGGAGCGGTTCATCATCCAGCCCACGATCCCCCAGACAATCCTCCCCAGAGGTTCCCCCATGGATTCCCCCTCCATAGCCATCATGGGTCCTGTCGGGTTCCGGTATTTTCCTTTTTCTCCTGCACCCATGTCCGTGCAATGGGCAGCAGGCAGTCTCCACCTCAATGGAAGTAGCCAATTGCCCTGGACATGGGCCAACCCCTTGCATGGCTGCATGCCTGCATGAACTTCCAGCCACCTCTAGGTGTCAGCTGACAGCACTCAGTGCAAATCCCCCCACCCTGAGGAAGGAAAGTAGTCCTCCAGAGGCTCTATTCTTCCTCCCTGGCTGACCCCTGAACAACCCAAATCCATTCCTGTACCCAGGTCACCAGCGTGGCATGAGGTATGGTGTCCAGTGCCTCAACCCTCAGCACCACTGGACTGGCCTTATACTGATTTATTTTAAAGGTAGCAATGGGCTTACCATCACTTGTATACTGTGTGACCTTGAGCAAGTCACTTAATGTTCTTGTGCTCCCAGGTCACACCTGGAAACAAGCTTCAGCTTAGTGTTTCTTTCCTTGCTGAACAATTTCCCCTTTACTGTAGAACTGTTCAATTGTATCTATCATTACTTATGGTAATCCTACTTCTTTCAAACATGACATTTACTGGTATACCTGTAATTAAGTTATTAGATTGTATGTGACTGAGACGGGTTTCTAAAGCAATAATAAAAAGAACTGGGGAAAGGGGGCAACCCTGATGTATCCTGTTCTTCATTTATAGAACTTTAGTTCCATACTGATTTATTTTAAAGGTGGCAGTGGGCTTACTATTACTTGTGGTAACGCTTCTTCTTTTAAACATGACTACACGAAGTTACACTTCATGATGTCGAAGGTCTTGGTGGCATCAAGAGTGATAACCACCACTTACTCCAACATGCCTTTGCAGCTTTCTAATATAAACTGTGTACCTCTTAAGCCTTTGTATATAGTATGCCCTTTCACAAAGCTAGTTTGGCTGGGGATGATGGCAATGGAGTTTGCCTTTTCAAACCTGGTAACTACCAGACTGGCTATTATTTTGTAGTCTACATTTGGTAGAGCTATTGGTTTATAATTGTTTGGTACAAGAGGATCCTTCCTTCCTTATGGAATAGTAAAATAAGTGCTTCTAGCATTGACGTAGTAGTATTTTCTTGGTGGGCATCTCCGTTATTATCAGCTCAAGCCAGGGGGGCAAGCAATTCAATGAAAGTGCTATAAAATTCAACAGTTAGGCCACCAAGGCTGTGTGCTTTATCTTTAGGTAAAAGTTTGGTTACTTTCTTAATTTCTTCTATTGAAAATGGAACATTTGGAATTTGTACCTTTCTTAAAGGGACACTGTCAGTCCTTTACTTTCATTTTTTGCCAGTACTTATAAATGTTCCTTTACTGCCTCCAGCAGTCCATCTTGTGCTGCAATAGTGATAGTAGCAATGTAGTCACCATAAAAATATTTACTTTTCTGAATTTTACTAAAAAGTGAAACTCTGTTGGTCTGCTCCTTTGTCCACACTCAATGCTAAAGTGTGGTCACATTTATAAATGGCATTGAAGCACAGGAAGGCTTGTACATGGACTACTCTACCCAAGAAAAGCTAAATACAGTTTCTAGTAGTAGAAAGAAAGCTGAACTCGGGACGGTGTTTCTTTTTTTGAAAAGGGTACTCAGACTTAGTCATGATCTGAAAATAGAGCCGTGATACTGGGCATGTGCATAAACATTACATGCATGCATATGCATACAAGCATGCATATGCATACATGCATGCTCAGTATCATGGCTTGACTTTAAGACCATGATTTAACTAACTCTGAGTGCTTGTTTTTTAAAAAAAACACTTTCCCAAGTTCAGATTTCTTTCTATTACTAGAAACTGTATTTAGCTTAACTTGGGTAAATTAGTCTGTAGATGAGTTCCCAGTGCTTCCGCACAATTTACAAATGTGACTGTGCTTTGGCATCGGGCATGGACAATAGGAACAGTTGGGCAGGCTTTTGCTTTTTAGTAAAATTCTGAAAAGTAAATATTTTTATGGGGACTACATTGTTGTCATCTCTATTACAGCACAAGGTGGACTGCTGCAGGCAGTGAAGGCACATTTATGAGTACCAGCAAAAAAAAGTAAGTAAATGGCTGACTGTGTCCCTTTAAGTCAGCTTCTTTTGACTATTGTTCAATGTGTTCTAACTTACTTAAGTTTTCTATACTTCAGGGCCCCCATATTCAATGGAGATGCATGGCGCATCCCGGCCAAAAAGGGAGTTGTGTCACTCAACTCCAGCATTGCGCAGCAGCGCGATATTCAAAAGGGAGAGATGCACCACCTGCAAGGGGATGGACCAGGGCGCAAGTAAATGTGTGCCTTACAGGTGGAGAGGGCATTCCCATACATATGCTGTGCAGTAGCATATTCAGTAGGAATGTGCTCCTCAAAGGCCAGTACTGTACAGTGCACAGATAGGCCAAGAAAAGCTGACCCAACATGGCCGGCCACCCACAGGTGGGTCACGGAAGTGCACCCAGGTGCACTGCAGCCTGCCAGCCCTGGCCATCATGTGCAAAAGCTTCCTCCCAACCTGGTCCTCTGTCTCCAATGAGGCACAGTAATAGTGGTCAGTGTATGCCCAGTTAGTCCAGGTGACCCCCCACTCACCCTGTTCCCTTGTCTCAGATGGTGTAAAGGTACATGCCCCATACAAGCCCTGGATGACCAGCTTGCCCCCCTGCCCCAGTCCTGATTGCAGTGGCTGAATAATATGCCTATCCAGTACCCCGGTGATCTAGTGGACCCCATCACCCCATACCAGATCCCCGACAATAGGTAAAAGGAGGCTTACCTCAGATCCATACTGTGGCTGGCCCCCCAACCCCTCCTCCCATCCCAGGCTGGTGACTGGCATGGCCCACCATGGCCAGTTACAGACTGATATGCACTGGGGAACTGTCATATTATATGGCAGCGCTCATTGGAAGCTTGCATCAACCAATGAGTGCAGCCCTATATTATGACAGCTCCCTGGGTCATGTCAGTCAGTGGCTTGCTGTGGTGGGAAGAAGTGGGCCTCACCAGTCACTGGCCTGTGATGGGAGGAGGGGATGGGGAGCCAGCCACAGTATGGATCAGAGGTAAGCCTCCTTTTACCTATTGTCAGGGTCCCAGTATGGGGAAGGGGGTCCACTAGATCACTGAGGTATTGGATGGGCATATTATTTGGGCATTGCGATCAAGGCTGGGGCAGAGGGTCCATTTGGCATCCAGGGCTTGTATGGGGCATATACCTTTACACCATCTGCACCCAGGGAATGGGATGGGAGGTGGTCGCCCAGCCTACGGGGGCATACATTGGCCACTAATACTGTGCATCAATGGCAACTGGGGAATGGGATGGGAGGGCAACCACTGGACTATCAGGAAGTGTTAGTGCTGGTGTCTGCACCATTCAGGGATTGGAGATGGGAGGGGAATGGATAGGTGCACTCCGCATGGTGCAGCTATGCTAATGGGCTCATCATGAGTATGCATGGTGCCCATTTGTACAGGCTGAATATTGCCTTTGGGGTCATGGCATATCCAGGTATGCACCATGTAGTTTCCATTGGTGGTAGTCAGCCCTGTCCCTGGTTGCGCTGCACCGGACCAGGCAGGCAACTGTTCTGGGTGGCATATCCAGGGTCAGATATTCAGACAGTATGCATGATCAGACCCAATTGAGCATGCCGTTTGAATATACTGTTGTACTGAAGCTGGCTGGTGCATCTAGTCTGCATGATGCTTCTTTGCAGTCACGCAAACGACCAGCTCTGAATATGTCCCCCCAGTTTTCTATTTGATTGTTTTATAGTGATTATGAAAAACTTCTGCTAAACATTTTGCTTAATTTTTTCATTTCACCTGTGAATTTTGTGGATGTGAAATGCAAAATTCCACTGGAAAAATCTTGAATTTCACCTGCAAAATGTAAAATTTTGCGGGTGAAATTCACGATTTCATCAGTGGAATTTTGTATTTCATGAAATGTGTGAATTTCGCAAAATATTTCAAGGAACAAAATTCAAGCATTTTACACATCTCTATACCTGAGGTAATAATAGACTCTTTGTGACATCACAGTTACTCATGTGATAACAGATTGTGATGTCACAACAGAGGATTATGACTTGAAGTAGGGAGTAAGTTGTAGAGGCAGATGAACTGTAAGGGATGAAGATCATATATTCATGCAAATTTCCTCAGTAATAAACAACAGGGATGAGAAATCTATGGAATATATATGGAATGAAAGCTGAATTGTGCCTAAATGTTATGTTTTTCAAAGATTTATTTGAGGTGTCAGTAGCTCTTTAATGCTGTCTTCTTTTTCACTTCTTTAAGCTCCACTTCTTTCTGGAGTAGTTTATCTTTCTGCTTTTTCATGTGATTGATTTCAAACATAATTATTTGACCCCTAACGGTGGCCTTAAAAGCCATCCATTAAGTTGATTATGTCCTGCAGTCCACTGTAATTAAAGAACCAGAATTTTTTTTATCTGATCTGTTATTAATTCCATAAATTCTGATTCTGTCAGCAAAGCATTATTGAAAGACCAGTATTTTGAACTTAGTTTTTTTTTTAATAAATTAAAAGGATATCATTGCATGGTACAAAATAGTTATAGGGAAGATTTCACTTTCATAAATCTGAGAAAGTAAGGGTTTATTGCACAAGACATAACTGATTCTTAAAGATGGGACAGGATGTGTAGCATAGTGTGTATAGCCTTTAGTATCTGGGTATGTACATTTCCAAATATCTTTGAAATTATTTTTTATTATAAAATTGCTATAAATGTCTGCCTTTCCAGTGTCTTCTAGAGTAGGAGGAGTAATTCTGTCCATTTCTGGCTTTTCAAAACACTAAAACCACACACGGTTATTATCCTGGCATTACTTATTTCTATTAAGCCTAGTTTTTTAGTGTTTAGAAAGGTTATGCACTCTATTATTAGTGTATAAAATGATGCAAATCTATATTTTTTCCCTAATAAGGTAGCTATAACCATAATTATCCTCCCATCTTTGCCCGAGCACTGTTTTATAAATTTAAACTGAATGTTTTTGCTTACAGGAAGTACACCTCTATGACTTTTTCTAGTGCTGCAAAAGTAATATATACTTTTAACCCAGCTGGTTCTGTTTTTTTTAATATGTATTTTATTTTTCCATTTCTTCTTCCCCTAAATGTACTTCATGGAAGAACAAAATATAAATTCTTTTTTTTTTAGCATGTTAGGATTTTTTTCCCTTTTGATAGAATAATTAACTCTATTAATGTTACACATGGCCAAATTAATCATTATGGGAAGGATTCTCAAAGCTCTCAGAAGGTGCAAAACCTTACCTACGTCCACAAAACTCCCTCAACTACAGAAAAAAAAGGGGAGTTTGCTCAAAGTGCTATTCACAAAAACCCCTGCAGCTGCGGGAAAAACCACTATGGACTGCGGAAAAAAGTGTAGCTGCGGAAGTCCCTCAGGACAAAAAGGTGTGAGATCAGTGGAGCACAGCCCCTGAAATGCTATTCACAGCCAGGTTTTTCCAACGGCTGAGGAGAAAATGTTACACACAGTGGAAAGAGGCATAACTCTCCTACAGCACACTGCAGTAGTGCCCCAGCAATTAGAATCAATTAAGGTGGAGGTGTACCACAGGTAATAGCATCTCAGACAGTATAGCAGTGGCTGATGTTGCAGCACTGAAAGCACACATTGCCATGATATGGCAACAGGCATCAACCACTAGACCCAGTGCAGCCCATGACAGAGCCCCACAAGCAGTAGAGCCTGACCAGCCAGCAGTGAGTGCTATCCTCCCCAGGCTACAGTAACACCCCAGGGGGGGACGACCAGCAGGGACAGTCAGCCACTGTGGTGCCAGGGTTTCTCAGGTACTTGCAGTGCTACTGTGGTCCCAGTTGGGGACTGTTTGCTGGTCTCTGTGTGTGCTGTCAGCCTCATATTATAGCAGCACTGTTACAGTCTGCTGCTTCAGCTAGGGGTTCCCTATTGCTGTGCCTTCACAGCCACTGCAGCTGCAGAATCACAGCACTTGCGCTAGTCCTGTGTCAGCTAAATTGCCACAGCTGCAGCACTTTTTATGGAAATCTGCAGCTGCACTGGTTTTCTTTGAGAATACAGCACAGCTGTGTTTCCGCACTGCATCAAGCCTTTTTTTCCGTAGCTGCAGGGCTTTTTTTGAGAATCCTGCCCTATGTCTTTAGTTTCCTTTCTTTCTTTGATTGATCCAGCTTTCTTTTCTACCTCCTTAGTTTGTGCCTTTTGATATTATTAAAATGCTTAATCTTCCTCCTTACTTTATGCCTACAGATTGTTTCCTTGTTCAAACATGATTTTTCTTCAAAAAAAATTGCCTGTCTTCTGTACACCACATTTGATAGGATGCTATTAATACACTACAGGAGAGGATTTTTAGAGGGAGAGACTTGAAAATGGAACCAGCTAGCTCCCCCCCAATACACACACACTTTGGAGTGATTCACACTAAAATCTGGAAAATACAAAAATAAATCCATGTTTCCTAATAATCAACAATAACTTATCTTAAATCAAACATTATTGTTTGTCTTATTTTTGACTCACTTACACATCCAAACCCTCCTAAGGAAAAAAAATTAGCAGGATTTATACGGTTTCTAAGAAGTTAACCCTAAACAGAAATTACTGTGAAAAGAACACTGGTGGTGCATTAGTTTTTAAATCCTTTTCAGCTTCTTCTATAGAGCTGTTCAACAGGGCTTAACCATTCAGAGGAACCCACATGTGAGCTGGGTGTAACATAGTAGTCTTAATATTGCTCTTCCAGAGCAAATTTCATAATGGTAGGAACTGCTGGAACTGTTTCCTAGCCATCACAATGTCATGCAGGAGATCATGCTATACAGTGACATGTGCATCTTGTATAGCAATCTATTTCTTTTTATAGACCACTGACATTAATTAAACTTTTTTTTTGGATTTTAAAAATTAGTAATTATTGATCTTGGTGGTTTTCCCTCCTTGGGTCTCTGTTTTGTAGACTGGTGTGCCCTGTTGAGTTCCAATGGGGCTGAGGTTTCTAAATTTCCTTGGTAATCATTTCAGATCTCCTGTAACGTGGCTTCTATTGATGATTCTTTGTTCCAGTTTTCCAGTACCCCAATAAGCCAAATATTTGTCTTCTTTGATCTTGATTCAAAGTCTGTGATTTGCATTTGTTGTTATTTTAAGTCTTTTTCTAGTTGATGTGTAATATATCCATTTACTGTAGCCATACTGTATCTTCAATATTTGATATTTGAGTCTCTGCATGCTGTATTCTCTTGTGTAGTTCTGCAACACTGAACAGTTTGCATCTCCTCCTTCCTGCTTGACATTTGTTCCTTTATTTATTTGAGGTGTAGTAACTCTTTTTTTATATGTATAATGTTGCTAGTATTTATTTTGCCCATATTAGTAGCTGGACAATTTTCTCCTTTGCATTTTCAAGGTCAGACTCCAACTCTGATCTTGTTGAGTTACTGGAAGACCTGTCTTGGTAAAATCTTCATGTTTTTTGAGTTTCTTTTTTACTAACCTTTGTTCTTGATTAATATGTTGTCCTTCTTAAGTTTGGCCTTAGCACCTATTCTTTGGGTTTCTGATTCTAAATACCCAGGCTCAGTGGGTAGTATCTTCCAAAAAACATTTTATTTTAAGAGTGCAATTTCTCAAACTTTGTTGAATTTGTAAGTCTTTATTAAGGTAGTTTTTTATTGATTTTGAATTATTTTGTACTTGTTTGTTAACCCCAGTAAGTGATTTACTCTGTTGGGGAGAACATTACATTTATAGGAGTCAGAAATATCCTAGATAGGGTTGTACCTGTTTGAGTTCCTATTTTTCAATCAGTTTCTTTAGCTCTCATGGCTCCTTTCCATAAGTGTTCTGTATGGGTTGGGGTATTTGTCAAAAGCATTTTGTCCAGCTTTGCAGGCATTCATTCAGTTACGACCAAGTTGTCTCATCAGTCTGTCCTTGTTGAACTCCCCTTGTTTGTGAATGGTTTCTTATTTCTGTGACTGACATTTCCCCTAAGGAAGCTTTGTCCCTAGCTGGTTGAAAAAGGGAATGTCAGCTAACTTAGAACTGTCTCAGTTCATTGGGGGAAGCAAACTGTCGATCACCTCCCCCCATGCCAGCCAGTACTTCAGGACAAAATCACTGTGCCATTATTGAGCCATTACATGTAATTAAATGTTGTAAAGACAATACTATATGATTTGCAGTCCAATATACAATGTCACACACAAACATTCCTATTTCAAAAATGACTTTTGATTGAATGGCAAGCAATCACGCCAAACCTATTTGAGATCAGATATCCCTGGCTGTGGCTATTTCATGATAATAATAATAATAGTACTAGTAACAATAACATTTTTCCACTTGTTTTTTTAGGGGATAAAGTAATTTATTTAGCATCATCATGGAGTCATCCATCTTTGCTATTTACATTTCACAGAGACAGGGAGCATGCTCTTGGGATACATAAAGTGCATTCTGTGAAATGCACTTAAAAACAATCCTAGAGTTCAACAGAAATTGGTCACAAGGAGTACAGGTTTAGCAACAGTAATGTGGATACACTGTACCATTTTCAAGACTGGTAGCTGCATACTGAACTGGTACAACTTACCTGATTTCCTTTTGAAAACAGTTTTCAAAAATAGTTCTACAGTGTGAACTTGACCTTATTCTCCACATGGAATCTCGGAAGGAAACTGAACGCATAACTCTATTAATTAGTGAAGAAAACAGAGAAAGGTATCTATCACAGACAGAAGATTCTGTTCACCATGTGTTGAAAAGTTTAAATCCTTTTGACATGACCCAAACATTGGACCCCAATGCTTTTGTTCAAGAAACAATAACAGACACTAATCATCTGTAGCAACCCTTTTTCCTATGGTGAAAAAAATACTTTTTTTGGACAAGTTTCAGTTACATCAAAAATTCAGAAGAGTAGGAGGTTGAGGCCTTAGGAGGGATTTTCAAAGCCTATGTCAAGATACACTTTTCTATTGCACCACTTTGGACATCAGAAAAATTGCCCCTACTGTACAGTATGTACAATTTTCTAAGCTAGTATAAAAAACCCTGACTTAGTTATGCCCAGTTTGCAAAGATCGAGTATTAATGTGCCAGGACACAGTTTTCTGATGAAGCTCTACCTGTGTTATAATTAACATCTAGTTCTAATGTTCTTTTCTGAAACCTGGATGTAAAGTACTATAAAACAGCCAGTAATTATGCAGACAAGTCCAGCTTTTGAAACTAGCCCCATGGTATGACTTTTGAAAAATTACACTTTATGTAACTAGGAGTTGTGTCCATTTTTAAACTTCTGGGAATCCCACCAAATATAACTTAGAAATTTGCCCATTTTGTGACTTTTAAAAATACCAGCCCTTGACTGTATCCCTCCCACTGAAATGTAGAGTTCAGAAGGGTGTGGGGAGAGCAAGAAGAATAAAATATATATAAACAAAGCCCCAATAAGTTGTTATATTTAGCAGAGGCAAAAAGGGCCACATGACCCCCTTCTTTGCATACATTAAAATCTATGATTCCATATCTGCACCACACACTTTTTTTTTTTTTTGGTTTATTGTAAATATTCAGAAAGACCTTTGAGTCAGGGACTCATTTACAAAGGTTCCACATCATACATAGATTGAACAGGACAATACTTATGATACAGAGAAGAAGAAAAAAAATACAGTACATAACAAAGTAACAAATAAGAATAATAACAATAAAAAATAAAAAAAAAAACAGCTTACACGGTTGATTCATGTAGGTTTAATAGAGATTTAGGTACTTTAGCACAGCCAGCAGGAAAGAAAAAAAAAAACAGAATTCTGTCGGAGGCTGATTGTCATGTTTTGCAACTGCATTGTTGTTTTTTTTTTTGTTTTTTTTTTGTACGTTGATCTGCTAAATGGTTTGTTTATGAGGAGGCAGTGTCAGATCAGGTATCAAGGGCAGTCACATGTATTTGAAGCCTGCAGGTATTCTTTTAGCTTTGATTTATATGGGCCCAGCCTTCTTTCATCAGTAATATGGATAGGGAAGGAGTTTGTCCAGGACGGGGCCCTGAAACTGAAAGTACGCTGGTATTGGGAGGTCCCGCCACGGGGTACCCATAGTAGCTGCTTGCTTGTGCTATGGGTTGTTTTGCCTGGTGGAGTTGGGTGGATAATTTGGTGCAGGGAAGGTGGGGTGAGGCCGAGTAATACCTTTTTGGTCATAAGGCAGGTGTGGTATCTGATTCTACTATCCAGGTTTAGCCAGTTTGTGCTGCTGTAGAGGGAGCAGGAGTGAGTGAAGCGATCACATCCTAGGATAAGGTGGCAGGCTTTGTTGAGCACAAGCCGGAGTCTACTTAGGGTTGTGGAGGGCGCGGCACTGTATATTAGGATGCCGTAGTCTAGGAGGGAGAGGATCGAGTAGTTGACGGTAAGCTGTAATGCTTCAGTGGTGAAGCAGTGTTTGTACTGCAGAGTACTCCAAGTCTGGAGCTAAGGGCAGTTGTTAGTGTAGGATATGTTGATTAAAGCTGAGGGCGGGGTCTAGTGTGATCCCTAAGTATTTAAAGTTGTATACTTGTTCTAGGGGGGTCTGATTTGTAGTGAGAAATTTGGGGCGCAGGTTTTTGAGAGGGCTCTGAGGGTGGGCAAATATCATGACTTTAGTCTTATTATAGTTGATAATAAGACGCTAGGTGGTGAGCCAGTCTTCGATTTCACGGAAGGAGTGCTGGAGGGTTTGGTGGAGTTTAAGGGGGGCCCAGTCAGAGGCGAACAGGACTGCATCATCCGTATAAAGGAGCAGGTTTCCGGGGCATGCGGATGGGAGGGAGTTGAGGTACATGCTGAAAAGTAGGGGGCCAAGTATGGAGCCCTGTGGGACACCGGATCGGATAGGGAGGTGCGGTGATAGGACAGGACCTACCTTGACTATCTGCGTCCTATCAGAGAGATAGCTGGAGAACCATTTTAAGGGGTCATCAGAGAAACCCATGTAGGCCTGGGTGTTTAGTAAGAGGGCATGGTTTACTGTGTCAAATGCTTTAGATAGGTCCACAAAGATGGCACCCGTGAGGTGGCCGTGGTCCAGGGCTGAGTGGACATGTGAAGTAAATTCAAGAAGGGCAGTAGTGGTGCTGTGGCCCTTACGAAAACCATGTTGCTGCCTGGATAGAAGATTATATTTATTTAGGTGTTCAGAGAGTTGGTCGGTGACTATGCGTTCAAGTGCCTTTGACGGGGGGGTAGGATAGAGATGGGGCGGTAGTTAGTTATTTGTGGATGTTCGGTCACCACTTTTATGGATAGGTGTGATATAGGCAGATTTCCAGTGGGTGGGGAATTTCCCTTGGCAGAGGGAGAGGTTTAGAATGTGGGTGAGAGGGGTCAGGACTTCCTGGAGGGTGATGCGGAGAAGTCTACGGTCTAGGGAGTCATGGTTGTAGTGGTTTTTGTTTAAAGCTTTAATAAGGTAGGATTTCACAGTCTCCGTGTAAGGACTCCCATAAGTAGAAAGGCGGCACAACTGGGGGTGGAGGATGATCACGGTCTGGCAGGGGGGTCGAAGAAGTTTGTGGGCAACATATGGGAGAGATCCGTGAAAGTGGTATTTAGGGCAGCGGCTATGCTGGCAGGGTCGGTGGAGAGGCTACCATCTATGAGTATTTGGTCAGGTGGGAGATTTGGGCCTTTGCCACATGGTTCCTTTATGTTCTTCCAGAACTTGCACCCATTTCCCCAGGTGGAGGTTAAGGCGGTTTTGTAATGGTTAGCCTTGGCGGTGTGAATGGCCCAGGTGCACTTGTTTCAGGCCTCCCGATAGCATTGCCTGTCCTGGGGCCATCGGGTCTCATTTGCCAGATGCCATAGGGCATCATGCTGATGTAGTAGGTCTTGGAGGTGGTCCGAGAACCAGGGGGCATTATTCCCCTTGGTCATAGTTTTGGTGAAAGGGGCGAACTTGTCACAGGCTGAATTAAAGATGTTGACAAACAGTTCAAGTGCGTGATCAGGGTTGAGTGTATTTGTAAGGGGTGTCCAGTCCCAATCTCTGAGGTGGGCCTTGAGAAGGGGTAATTTGCCAGGCCCTAGTTTACGTCGTGTATTTATTTTGGGTGCAGTTTTGAGGGGGGTACCAGACCAGTTACAGAGTACTGGTGAGTGGTCGCTTAGGGTGTCAGGGAGGACTTTGGTGCTTGTTATTTTGTGGGGGCAGTTAGTAAAAACAAGGTCTAGAAGGGTAGATGTTCCCGTATGGGTGTGTAGACAGGTGGGTGTTTTGATGACCTGGATGAGATCGAGGGCAGCAGCCTCACTGATGTAGGGCACAGCTGTTTTAGCCAGCCAGTTTATGTTGAAATCCCCCACTAGTAGTTTTTCTTGTTTTGGGGGTAGGGTGGCGAGGTAGGACATGATGGCTTGGAAGGCTAGCTTCTGGTCTCTGGGGGGGACATAGGCCGTGGTCAGGAGGAGAGGGGAAGTAGACCTACCTAGAGCAATTTTCAGGGTGAGGGCCTGAGCCCTGGAGGTCAGTACGGGCAGGGGGAGAGGGTGGTCATTTAGGGAGTCCTTGAGGTAGGTGGCACAGCCACCCCCTTCCTTTCCCATACAGTCGGCGCGATAGAGGCAGTATCCAGGGAGGTTGACTGCCGAGTCAGGGACAGAGGGGGAGAGCCAGGTTTCAGTCAGGGCAATGATGTCTGGGTTGTTCTGGAGTACCCAGCCCTGAAAGGAATCCCATTTTTTTTGTAGGCTGCAAATGTTTAGTGAGGCAATGCACAGGCCATTTCTATGGGATGGGTGGGATGGTGTGGCAAGTTGGGGGCCTGGGTTTGGGTGGACATTACCTGTCAGCAGAAGAAGGAGAATGAGAAACCTGAGTCGGTTGCGGTTTGTTCGAGCAGCAGGTCTTCGGCATTTATGCTGTGTGTGGCTGATGGTGGGTATTGGTAGTTTCAGGGTAATGGAGGCAGACAGGAGGAATAAATGGGGGGTGGGGGATTGTTGTGCTGCAGATGTGGAGGGAGGTTGGCAGGAGAAAGGAGGGCTCCATTGGGTAGCTTGCCGTGGGAGATGACAACCAGGGGTGTGGGTTGCGATGTCTATATGTGAGTTGTAGGGTGGGGGAGATTGTATGGGTTGGTAGTGCAGGTGCAGTGGGAGGGTGGGGCAGGCTGGGATGCCAGCTCATATGCTGACAGTGTGTTTCAATATTTTGCCCTTTTTCATGTTATGAGTGGGGTTGGAGGACTTATGAAGTTGCAGGAGTAGAGCGATGAGAGTAAGTGGGAGCATGGTTGGGGTTAAAAACATGAGGAAGAGTGTGTGACAGGGCTGGCAAGAAAGGCAGAAAAAGAAAAAGATTAAAAAAGAAGTGGAGGCCTCTAGTGGTGGAAAAAGATAAGTTGCGGACTGGAAAGTGTCCTGATAGGTTATTTTGTGACCCATGTGATCAGAAAACAACCTATATATTTGGATGTCGACCAAGGGTGGTGGTGGGGTGTTGGGGAGACGAACACGTAGCATTCAGTGGGTCAGAGCCAGCGTGGAGCACAAAGGATCATACCAAGCAGCTCCTGGTAAGTACCTTAAGGTCCAGCCATGAAAATCCAGTGTGATAGGTGTGTGGGGAAGGGCAATTCTTGAAGCCCTCACGACCCCGGTGAGCTCTGGGGAGAAAGGAAAAACAGCCAGCATTAAATAGGGCTCCCGAGGTTGTGGGGGGTTGGGGGCAGGGTTCTATGGGGATATGGATCAAGTGTCACTGCCGTTTCACTGCAGTTTCAGTATGGACCTCAACTTACATCCAAAAGAATGGACATTATGCTATAACTGTCTGCAGTTTCAGGGAGTATTATAAACGGCACAAACGGAGTTTAACATATGAGGCAGAAACTCACGTTGTACTGCCTGCAGTTTCCATGATAATTAAGAAGGCACAAATGGAGTTGAAAATGGCATTTAGCAGGGAGAGCCTTGCAGGGCAGTACCCCCGGCACAGTAGGGGTAGCAGCTTTTAACATCAAATGACCCAAATGCAGTTTTTAGTTACACTTAAGAGTACACTAAAGGAACAGTTTGTATTAAAGTGTAAAAAAAAGAAACATCCTTAAAGGGAAAGGCAACTTAAATAGGTAACATGGAAAGTCATCTAAAAGATCCCAGAAAATGCACTATCTCCACTGTTGGGCCGACAAAGACCCCCCCTTTAAAAGGCACCAAGAGAGTGATCCTGAGCCAGCGTGGAGCACAAAGCGATCTTTGTAAGCAGCTCCTGGTAAGTACCTTAAGCTCCGTTGAACAATCCGGTGCAATGGGTGTGTGGGGGAGGGCAATTTCTTGAAGCCCTCACGACTGCTGGTGAGCTCTTAAGCTCCGTTGAACAATCCAGTGTGATGGGTGTGTGGGGGGAGGGCAATTTCTTGAAGCCCTCATGACCGCCGGTGAGCTCTTAAGCTCCGTTGAACAATCCAGTGCGATGGGTGTGTGGGGGGAGGGCAATTTCTTGAAGCCCTTTTGCCTATATTCCCCAAAAATATTGCAATACATTGCAAAATTAGAATGGCATGAGGCAGCTGAGGCCTTAATATACGGTATATCCAACATTAATATATCAATATGCTTTTCTTCTTTACTCTTTCTGGAAATGTTTCACACAAAAGAATCCAGATCTTTTTTTTTTTTTTTTATTCAGCTTAAGAAGTGAATATAAAGTGCATGGATCTGAATGAAGACATTTGCAATATTTTTATGAAACCTTTTAGAGAGCTCAGAAATCTGATGGGAAATGTAAAAACTGGAAACATGGTTGAATATCTAAATCATTGATGGCATTACTGGACAACCTTTTTTTAAAAAAAACTAAAAAAACATTTTCTTTGTATCTGCTCCAAGGTTGTTTTAGTGTTTATTTGAGTTTAAGCAAATTCATTCTTTAGTAATATGTAAACAAAAAAGCATATGTGTACATATCTTCATATATAATTTATAATCACATACACACCTTTACCTATCCACAGAGCTTTTCATGCTAGAGTTATGTTTTTGGGGTAGACAGAATATAAAATATCCAGTACATAGCAGACAAAAACATCCGAATTCAATTATGTTTCAGTGCCATGTGATATTTCCCAGAGTATGTCAATTTACTGTACACTAAACAGCCTTGGCATTTGATATCAACCATATGTGTATGATGTCTAAATGTAATAAACCTAAAGTAAGGCTATTTACACAAGTTCCTGGGGATCAAAATATGTCAGAGTATATTGAACCAAGAAACTATGATGAGTGATTAGCAGCTGGAAAACAGAAAATAAAAATAAAACAAAAATATCGCAACATAGTTCGTTTTGGTTGAATTTCTTTTCTTTTCTCTCTTTTTTATCCACCATTAGCCTGTCCTCCATGAAGACAGATTTCTTTTGCATAAAGGTTTTTATCCCCACCAAAGCCATTGCCCTATAGACATACCTATTAAGACAATTTTGCCATCATTGAGATGGTAGAGATTTTCCCAGCAAGTTTTCACCCTTGTTGCCTCCATCCACACTATGGCATGAGCTGCCCTTTAGCCTCAGGTGTACAGTGTGACCCTGTAGAAGGAGTAGACTCCCTGACCCACCCACAAGGGTTGGTGTGTGAAGGAACCTGCCACCAGCCTTCACTACTCGAGGTGCACTGTCCTTGGGCAGCTGCCTATAGCCTAGCTTGCCTCCTAATGCTGCAACTGATCCCAAAAATCTTGTTGCCTGCATGGCTGTGTGACATGTTGCTGCTGGGCCATCGATGTGGCCCTGACAGGTTTAGTACACAAGGCCCTGGCTGGTATCTGAACACGGGCAAGCCCCAAAATGACACACTGGTGCCAACTGTAGGGCAGGTGTGTCATGGAAGTAAGGCAACTGGCTCCAGGGGAGGCTGAGTATGGGAAACTTTCCATTCATAACCTCCTGGGAGGCCACTCATGGAATGACATTGGTGTTACTACAGCTGAGAAGGCAGATGATCACTCCACCTCTCCTGGAGAAAGGGTGCAGTGAAGGGACCTCAACTGACTCCAAAAGGTGGGGAATGGGGGAGAGGGATGAGGAATAAACGTGTACAAGGACAGTCATTCGGACCTCATGCTGAAATGATGCATGACTGCAATGTGGGCCATATCAAGGGGAAACAAGGAAAACACTATTTTAACGGATAAAAATAAGTACAAAATGGGGAGTGGCCTGCTAAGTTATAAAGAAATCAGTTATTGAAAAGAGATGTTGCACACTCACCCAAACTGATTCTAGAGAAATTCATTTCCTTTGTTCACAGATTAGAACTGAAATGTATGGAGTGCCATTTAGAACAGGCTTAGAAACTTCTGTACCAATGCACTTAGCAGAGCTAAGGCTGCTTACTTCCATACCAAATTTATCAATGACTCCCCATCGCCTTCCAAATTCTGGGACACAGTAAAAAATCTACTTCAGACTGCTTGCTTTGCTTCCTCCATCCCAAACCTCAAGTGCACTTCTGGTATAGACTCTGACCTGTGTGCCATTGCAAAGCCTTTAAATTATCAGTTTATTGATGGCCCCTTGTTGGTGGCACCTTCACCACTTAATAGCACCACCTCTTCTCCTTCACCTAGGTATCTTTATTCTGATGTACCTAGGTTTTCATTCTCCTGGATATGTCTGTCCCAGGTTCTTTGCAAGCTTACATATTTGAAACCTAGCACTCACCACAGGGAAGATGGTCTACACCCCAGATTGCAGAAGTTGGCTGCACTAGCTGCTGCAGCATCAATCGCTTATATCTTCAATTGCTCATTGGACACTGCGTTTTTTCCAAAATTCTTGAAAAGTGCTTTAGTTATTCCTCTACCCAAAAATGGTCTCTTAAACTCCCGTGTAAACTACCAGCCCATCTTGCTTCTACCTTGCCTCTATAAAATTTTAGGGTGTTTTGCTGCTGGGCAGCTTACGAATTACTACTCTCCTTACAATTTATTTTCTGACTACCAATCAGGTTTTGGGCTTCCCACTCTACATTCACATCCCACCTCAGGTTTACTGACTATATCTCTATCCAAATGGACAATAGTGTGCCTACTGGTGTTATATTTTTGATCTAGCCAAGGTATTTGACGTGGTGGACCACACCATTCTGTTGGCTAAGCCTCGTGTTTCCGATCTCTCTTACTCATTAGTTTCCTGGCTCTCCTTTTACCTCTCTGGTTCCTCACAGGTAGACTCTGTTGGATGAGCCCTCTAAGGCTGCAGGCAAGTTACTATGGGTGTCCCTCATGAATCTGTACTGGGTCACCCACTTTTTAATGTATACGTGAATTATCTATTGAAGTTTGTAAAATCATGTAACATCCAGATGTATGCAGATGGCACTATTTTACTTGCTTCTTGTGAAACTCCTGACATTATATCTGGTGACCCGAATACCCTTTCTAACTGTTTTCTAGCCAACAGATTAGCCCTCAATCAGACTAAAGGATTGTCTATGTTGTCTGAATCCAAAAAATGTTTGGTGACTGGCCCTTCTCTGACTATTAATACTCCTAACAGTGGGATCCTGGAATCTGTAGCTGTGTAAAAGCAATCTGATATTTAATTGGAACAATAAGTAGGTTTCACCTCTGACATGCAGACTCCAGTGTCCAACTCATTCAAAAATCTTGGAGCCTTATATAGGGTAGGTGACTGCCTCTTCCAAAGCCTGAAGAAGTCCCTAGTAGAATGCTTGATTCTCCTGGTAATTGACTACAGTGATTAGGATTATTTTTCTGCTCCACAGTGTCACCTATCTAAACTAGATTTTCTAATGAATACCCTCTGTAGGCTTATTCCTCATTACCCAGTGCATACCCACCATTACAAGTGCACAGAACAGTAACATTCACTCTTCTTTGAAGAAATGGACTGAATCACAAAATTGTAGAATTTCAGCTTTAATTGTTTATCACCAGTCCACACAAGTAAGGACACCATGAAGCAACTAGACCTAAGTGCTTCACCTTAACAAGCTTTGTCAGGAAGTGGAAACTTACCAAAACATCAATCTTTAAATACTATGTGACCTATTACATCATCATACAATTATCCAACCACCAAAAGGAATAAGCTTTTTAAATAATACAAAATCTTATCACAATAATTCTAAGTATATAAAACAGTGTAACAAAATACAGAAAGTAGCAGTTCATTCTAAGAATAAAGTCAGTTAGCAAAACAGATGTTACTGTCCCAACATTATATATATTATTATAATTTATCTCAGTTTGGGTTTTAGTATGCTGCAGTTCCAAATCCATTTCTAGCGCTCACCCCATTCACATTTTTCTTCTCCTTCATTTTGGGAAATCCCCGGGGAGCCAAATAAGAAACAGCAGCCACTTCAAGCCAAAATGTACAATCATAAACAAACCTAGGCATATACCTATTAAGTAAATTTTTGCCATCATTGAGATGGCAGAGACTTTCCCATCAAGTTTTCACCCTTGTTACCTCCATCCACACTATGGCATGAGCTGCCCTTTAGCCTCAGATGTACAGTGTGACCCTGTAGAAGAAGCAGACTCTCCGACCCACCCACAAGGGTTGGTTTGTGAAGAAACCTACCACCAGCCTTCACTATTCAAGGTGCACTGTCCTTGGGCAGCTGCCTACAGCCTAGCTTGCCTGCTGATCCTGCAACTGATCACAAAATCCGGTTGCCTGCATGACTGTGTGATACGTTGCTGCTGGGCCATCGATGTGGACCTGACAGATTTAGTAAACAAGGCCCTGGCTGGTATCTAAACATGGGCAAGACCCAAAATGACACGCTGGTGTCAGCTGTAGGCCAGGTGTGTAATGGAAGTAAGGCAACTGGCTCCAGGGGAGGATGAGTATGGGAAGCTTTGCATTCATAACCTCCTGGGAGGCCAGTCATGGAATGACATTGGTGTTACTAAAGCTGAGAAGGCAGATGATCACTCCACCTCTCCTGGAGAAAGGGTGCAGTGAAGGGACCTCAACTGACTCCAAAAGGTGGGGAATGGGGGAGAGGGATGAGGAATAAACGTGTACAAGGACAGTCATTACGGACCTCATGCTGAAATGATGCATGACTGCAATGTGGGCCAAATCAAGGGGAAACAAGGAAAACACTATCATAACGGATAAAAATAAAGACAAAATGGGGCGTGGCTTGCTAAGTCATAGAGAAATCAGTTATTGAAAAGAGATGTTGCACACTCACTCAAACAGATTTTAGAGAAATTCATTGTCTTGGTTCACAGATTAGTACTGAAATGTATGGCGTGCCATTAAGGACAGCCTTAGAAACCTCTGTACCAATGCATTTAGCAGAGCTAAGGCTGCTTATTTCCATACCAAATTCATCAATGACTCCCCATCGCCTTCCAAATTCTGGGACACAGTAAAAAATCTACTTCAGACTGCTTGCTTTTTCTCCTCCATCGCAAACCTCAAGCGTGTTTCTGGTATAGTCTCTGACCCATATACCATTGCAAAGCCTTTAAATTATCAGTTTATTGATGGCCCCTTGTTGGTAGCACCTCCATCCCTTAGTAGTGCCACCTCTTCTCCTCCATCTATGTACCTCTATTCCGATGTACCTAGGGTTTCATTCTCCTGGATCAGTCTGCCCCAGATTCTTTGCAGGCTTACATGTTTAAAGCCTAGCATTCACCATGGGGAAGATAGTCTTCCCCCAGATTGCTGAAGTTGGCTGCACCAGCTATTGCATTATCAAGCACTTATATATATTCAATTGCTCATTGGCCACTGCAGTTTTTCCAAAATCCTTGAAAAGTGCTTTAGTTATTCCTCTACACAAAAATGGTCACTTAAACTCCCTTGCAAACTACCCCAGCGCTCTGCGAACTCCACTGATTGCCAATCCGGTGGAGGGTTGTCTTCAAGATAGGGCTGTTGACCTATAAGCAGGGCCCCTACTTTTCTGTGGCACAGTGGGACCAAGTTCTGCGGCAAGGCTACCATTTGCCGCAGAACTTCTGCGGCGGCGGTTTGTAATTTCTGCGGAAGTTCTGCGGCACTAACAAACTACATCACAGTGACAGCTTGTCATCCTGACTTCACTTTCATGGCAGTTTTTATAGCAATCAGGATGGTGGAAAGCGCAGTAACACTAGTTCAAAAAATAACAGAATAATAGAAATAATTTTATGCCTAAAAAAGCAAAATAAATGTCTCTCCCTTAAGGTCCTAGCCTGTTAAATAAATGACATATGCAGAGGGGATCTCATGTGATAAATAAGGTATTTCTATATGCATGCTATCTATCCCACTAATGAGGTTTCAACTGTCTATCACTTATATATTTGTATGTACTTTCTAAACCACTCATGAGGTTCCCACTGTGTATCACTTATATATTTATATGCAATCTGTAACATTCATACAAATATGTGTGTGTGTGTGTGTGTGTGTATATATATATATATATATATATATATATTTTTTTTATTTCCACGAACTTGCATCCTCATTCATACAGGTCCCATTAGAAATGGAATAGAGGAGTTATTGCAAACTCATTTTGATGTCAACCTGCTTTCCTGAGCATACAGGGGTTTAGGATATAAAATGAGGGAAGGAACCAGATTCTATGGAAAAACAGAAATATTAATAAAAATCAACAAGAAGAGTGAATTCTGCGGCTGCATGAGAAGTTCTCTGATAGAATTGCAAATTCTCTTGCAAATTCTGCGGCCGCAGAATTCTAGGGGCCTTGCCTATAAGACCCTGCACAAGAGGGGCCCAGTCTATCTGCAAGAGCTCCTTGTGCCGTACCACCCGACCCGGGCTGTCCGTTTTGCCAGGGGTGGCCTCCTTGAAGTTCCCAGGGTTAAGCTGCTACTTTCAGGTGCTAGAGCATTTGTGGCAGCCACACCTACCCAGTGGAACTCCTTGCCTGATAATCTTAGAGAGGCCCCCTCGGTGGAAGCCTTTATGAAGGACCACAAATCATATTTACTTAATCAAGCTTTTAATTGAAGATGATTTACAATAATAGTATATTTTGTAATGGTTAGTTAAGTTGTTGCTCCCAGTTGTATTTTGTATTTTGTATGTTGTTGCTGCTTGTTTTAATTTTGTTTTTATTGTATTGTTAAAATGTTTCTGTATGTTATGTGTTTTATATTGTGCAGCACCCAGAGTCTCTGGAGATGGGTGCTATGTAAATAAAATATCTGTCTGTCTGTCTGTCTGTCTGTCTGTCTATCTATCTATCTATCTATCTATCTATCTATCTATCTATCTATCTATCTATCTATCTATCTACCAGCCCATCTCACTACTACCTTGCCCCTATTAAATTTTAGGGCATTTTGCTGCCGGGCAACTTATGAATTACTACTCTCCTTACAATTTCTTTTCTGACTACCAATCAGGTTTTGGGCTTCCCACTCTACATTCACCTCCCACCTCAGGTTTATTGACTACATCCCTATCCATATGGACAATAGTGTGCCTATTGGTGTTATACATTTTGATCTAGCCAGGGCATTTGATATGGTGGACCACATTCTTCTGTTGGCTAAGCCTGGTGTTTACAATCTCTCTTCCTCATCAGTTTCCTGGCTCTCCTTCTACCTCTCTGGTTGCTCCCAGGTAGACTCTGTTGGATTAGCCCTCTAAGGCTGCAGGCTAGTTACTATGGGTGTCCCTCATGAATCTGTACTAGGCCCCCCTCTTTTTAATGTATTCGTGAATGACCTATTGAGGGTTGTAAAATCTTGTAACATACAGATGTATGCAGATGGCACTATTTTGTTTACTTCTCGTCAGACTCCTGGCATTATATCTGGTGGCCTGTAGTCAGACTTTAATACCCTTTCCAACTGTTTTTTAGCCAACAGATTAGCCCTCAATCAGACTAAAAGACTGTCTATGTTGTTTAGATCCAAAAAATGCTTGGTGACTGGCCCTTCTTTGACTATAAATACTCTTAACAGTGGGATCCCGGAATCTGTAGCTGTGTACAAGAAACTTGACATTTAATTGGACCAATCAGTAGGTTTCACCTTTGACGTGCAGACTCCAGTGTCCAAATCATTCAAACATCTAGGAGCCATATGTAGGGTAGGTGACTGCCTCTTCCAAAGCCTGAAGAAGTCCCTAGTAGAATGCTTGATTCTCCTGGTAACTGACTACAGTGATTTGGTCTATTTTTCTGCTCCACAGTGTCACCTATCTAAGCTAGATTTTCTACTGAATTCCCTCTGTAGGTTTATTCCTTAGCACTCAGTGCATACCCACCATTACAAGTGCACAGAACGGTAATATTCACTTCTCCTTGAAGAAATGGACTGAATCACAACATTGTAGAATTTCAGCTTTAATTGTTTATCACCAGTCCACACAAGTAAGGTCACCATGAAGCAGCTAGACCTCAGTGCTTCACCTTAACAAGCTTTGTGAGGAGGTGGAAACTTACCAAAACATCACTCATTATATACTATGTGATCAATTACATCATCATACTATTACCCAACCACCAAAAAGAATAAGCATTTTAAATATTACAAAATCTTATCACAATAATTCTAAGTATATAAAACAGTGTAACAAAATACAGAAAGTGACAGTTCATTCTATAGAATAAAGTCAGTTAGCAAAACAGATGTTACTGTCCCCAAATTATATATATATTATTATAATTTATCTCAGTTTTTTTTAGTATTACTAGTATTTCTAGTAATACAAATACTAATACTAGTATTTAGTATTATTTTTTTTAGTATTACTAGTGACCTACCACCCATTTGGAAAAATGCACTTGTCCCTTTGTTTAAGTCAGAAGATCCTAGTGACCTCAATAACTACAGGCCAATATCCCTACTTCCAATCCTATCCAAGATGCTGGAGAAAACAGTGAACTCCCAGCTTCGGAAGTACCTGGAATCAGAAAAATTGCTCAACCCATTACAATCCAGTTTTAGAGCACAGCACAGTACAATCTCTGCTCTAGCCAAGGTGTCAAATGACTGACAGCTTGAATTAGACAAAAAAACGTTGTCTGCGCAGTTTTCTTATACCTAAGCAAGGCATTCGATACCGTTGATCACAGACTGCTTCTGTCGCCCCTCCAGAACATTGGTTTGGATTCCTTATCCCATAAATGGTTCTCCAACTACCTCTCAGGATGACTTCAACATGTAAAGGCAGAAGGAGAAATTTCTCCACCAAAGCCCCTATTGAGGGGTGTACCGCAAGGTTCCATTCTTGGTCCCTTGCTCTTCATAATTTATATTAACAACATAGATGCCCCCCATCAAAGAAGCACAAATACACCTATTTGCAGATGATACGGTACTCTATGCTAGTAGCCCCACACCTGAAGCAGCCTGTAAAGCCCTTCAAAATGAATTTAATCTGCTGCAACATCAGCTTATAAACCAGAAACTGCTCTTAAATGCAAAAAAAAACCAAAGCAATATTTCTCTCACCCCTTCAAAATGCAATAAATCCTGCAATTGCTGGGACACTCCCGCAGATCACTACCATTCTAGGTGAGCAGTTGGACTACGTACCAAAGTTCAAGTACCTCGGGGTCTGGTTAGACCATAGACTTACTTTCACACATCACTTAGAAGAACTGGCAAAGAAACTTTGACAAAGACTTGGTCTGTTCTTTAGGATTAATAATCTCCTCACAAGAGACGCTAAACTGAAACTGGTTCAAACTACCTCTCTTTCCCTATTGGATTACGCAGACTTTCTATATAGTCAGGAACCTGCAGGTACCCTAGCCAAACTCGATATACTTTATCACAGAGCCATAAGATTTATCACGGGTCTTCCATACTCAACCAACCACTGTGCATTGTACACGGCAGTGGGATGGTCATCCCTTGCTTACAGACGGCAAAAAAATGCTGCGGTTTGGACATACAAACCTATCTCAAATAAACTGCCCCAGTATATCTCTGTCTGTTTACCTTTGTGCACTCTGGGGAAGTATGCCCCGAGAAGCACCTCATATATCTACCTTTATGTTTACAAAGCAAAATCTCACATTGGCAGAGCAGCCATCAACTTTGTGCTCCCTCAACTGTGGAACAAGTTGCAAAAAACTTTGAAATTAACTCACCCCATCAGCCTAGCAGCTTTTAAATCTCTATATATACATCATAATAAGGAGTCCTGTGCCTCTCTACCCTAAATAGTGACTCCTATAAGTCCAAGTACACTCTAATTACTACTGTTAAAAGACTGATCACATCTATAATCAACTCTTCCCTCTCCCCTTTTCCTACCCCCATATCTGTCACTTCCACATTCCTTTGACCCTGGTTCCAGCTTTAAATTCTCCATACCGTATCACTATATATCTTTTTATATTAGGTTTTATTTGTGTTCGGTGCACCTGATATGTATATTTCTTTACTTTTATGAAAAATTGTGTCCTACCCAAAACTAGCTGTATTTTCTGTTCCAAACATATACTACTGTCAATGCTACCTGCTGATACTTTGTATACACTGTATTATTGTATCTCACTTTATTTGTATTATTACTATTTTCTTGTGTGTTGCATCCTACGTATATTGTCCCTTGCTCCTTGTTAACAAACCCAGGTCCACCTCGAAAATGAGCTTGCTCAATGGTGATCAGCTGTTTAAATAAAGACTTTGATTGATTGATTGATTGATTGAGTATGCTGCAGTTCCAAATCCATTCCTAGCGATCACCCCATTCACATTTTTTTCTCCTTCATTTTGGGAAATCCCCAAGGAGTCACATAGATTAATAAGAAGCAGCAGCCACTTCAAGCCAAAATGTACTATCATAAATTAACCTAGGAATGAAAAAACAGAGATGATATGATATCTGTTCTTTACTTCATAGTCATCTGTAAAGCAGCTATATTCTTCAAGATCCGGTTTCAAAAATGGGAGGGGGGTTATGTTGGTTAAAGGTATGGAGGGGCGGGAAAGGTGAAAACAACACTTATATTTAACATTCAGGGATATTGTCACTTTACTTTACTGTAAACTGAGTTCATTTCTATGAAATTTAAATGTCTACAAGGAACAGTTTAAGGTCTCAATATTCATTGAGCCACTGCGGAATTATTGTCTGCAACTTCAATATCCAAAAACGTTCTCATCCTTTTTTTATTTTATTTTAATTTTTTTTATTCTTTTTAACCTCTATTTCAGAATCTTCAGAGACCAGAATTCATCACAGTTAGGATCAGAATGGTCTATCTGTAACAAGTTCATCATGAATCCAGAGGTGGGGATCCAGGAACAACCTACTTCTCCTATCCTAATTATCTCTTAATTTAATTTAGAATTTTAACAAGTTTTAATACTTTTTTTTAAATTTTAATACTTTTTTAATGCCACCTGGAATGGATGCCAGAGTTGTTCGTATTGAAAGCTTATCCTCATGTTATAATACCATGCCCTTTCTAATTTTGAAGCATCTATCATTAGATTTAGCTAGGTCTGAATGGTCGGAGGTCCGGGACTTTCCATTTTTGAAGCAAACTTTTTTTTGCAATTACTGTACTTATTGTCAATAGTTTTTTCTGCTGTAAAGATAGTAAAGTATCATCTGAATATACTCCTAAGATTGTAAAGTAAGCATTAAGGATTATGTGCATATGAAACATATCTTTCATAAACTGTTCTATTTTATGCAAATATTTGACAAACTCGGACAAGAAAAAATCATATGCACCAACGTTCCACTGGTTCGGGCACATCGCTGGTATTTTTTATCCACTTGCACATTAAACTAATGAAGTTTATGAGGGGTATAATAAATTCTATGTACGGTATTAAACTGAATTTGCTGTAGCTTAAAGGATTGTAAATTAATAGTATAGGTTTCAATTATCTCCTGCCATTGTTGGTCAGATAGTGTAATTCCCAAATCTCCCTGCCACTTTTTAAGTTTTTCCAAATGATGATCTGATGTTTCCATCAATTTATTATATACTACCAATATTAATTTCTAACCATCTCTATTTTTATTAAATAACTTCATTAGAGAGGATGTCCCAATTCTTTTTTTTTGTTTTGCTCTCTTACAATACAAAAAGGTTTTTAATTGTGTATAGTAATATCTGTGATTGTTAGGTATATGGAATTCCACTACTAGTTGCTCAAACTTTTTTATATCATCATTTTGATATAAATCCCCTATTTGTCTTAGCCCACATTGTTGTCAGTGTTTATAACATTTATTGGCTACAGAAGGGGTAAATTGATAATTACCTACAATTGATGTAAATTCATTAATGATTTCTTGTTCCTTTAATATTTTTTTGAGTTTCTGCCAACAACAATATGTTGTCTTGGTAGTAATTGGCATTTGAGATGTTCATTTCCTTTCTTCGATATAAGAAAACAACAAGTTTATTAAACTAAGATAATTTTGCATTGCCAGTTCCGTTTCTGTTATTGTAGTTGGCTTAGACCCCTGTTGTAACCATTCCCAAATTTGCTTACTTTGGGCTGCTAAATAATATAGATAGAAATCCGGTAGAGCCAAACCACCCTTTGTCTTGGGGAGAACAAGAGTATTCCAGGCTATTCTTGCCCTGTTTTTTTTTTCCAAACAAAATTTGACACCACCTTTTTCAACTTCTTAAAGATGGTTAATGGAGTTGGTATGGGCAGGGTGAGAAAGAGAAAGAGAAAGAGAAAGAGAAGCTTAGGCAACATTGTCATTTTTACCAAATTTACCCTGCCAATTACAGTCAAAAACAGAGATTTCCATTTATTTAAATCCTGTTCAATATTCTCCATCAGTTCCTCATAATTAAATCTGTATAGATCCTCTATATTGGGTGAGATTT
Source organism: Neoceratodus forsteri (assembly GCA_016271365.2). Classification (NCBI taxonomy): domain Eukaryota; kingdom Metazoa; phylum Chordata; order Ceratodontiformes; family Ceratodontidae; genus Neoceratodus; species Neoceratodus forsteri. The sequence continues at coordinate 290,729,656 of CM057456.1, forward strand.
TAACTCCCAAATATTTAATATATAGGGGAGCTACTTTTATTGATTGATAGATTCTTTCCTTATCACCATTTATTTCATTTTTTGAGCAAGTTCTAAAATTTCATTTTTTTGCCAATTTATCTTCTACCCAGAAAATGTTCCTAAATAATTCACAAGATTCATTACATGAGGGACTGATTCTTTTGGATTTGATAAAAACAGATGTATATTGTCTGCATATAAACTAATCTTTTGTTGTTTATTATGAATCATTATACATTGTATTTCAACAGCTTCTCTTATGGCTATAGCCAAAGGTTCTAATAATAATGCAAAAATCTATGGTGATAAGGGGCACCCCTGTCTAGTGCTCCTTGACAATTGAAATTGCTCTGAAGTCAAATTATTTATTCTTATAACTGCATTTGGTGAATCATAAAGACATCTTAACCACCCATTGAGCTGTGCACCCAATCCCATCTCACTAATAACTGCAAAAATGTACAGCCATTAAACTCTGTCAAAGGCTTTCTCTGCATCTATAGATAACAAAATTGCATCCTTTGCTTGATTTAATTCCATTATATTTAGGGTCCATCTGACATTGTCTTTTAAAGATCTGCTTTTAATTAAGCCATTTTGATCAGAGTGTATAATATTTGGTAATATTGATTCCAGTGTATTAGCAATCACTTTTGTAAAAATGTTATAATCAGTATTCAATAATGAGATGGGATGATAGGATGCACAGCTCAGCGGGTTCCTGTCTTTCTTAAAATAAAATATGAATCACTGCTTGTTTAAGAGAAGGTGGTATCTCACCTACACCATTAAAAGAGTTAAAACATTATTCTAAAGGTAGCAGAAGAATATCTTTATATTTTTTGTAGAACTCATTCGTAAGACCATCCGAGCCTGGGGATTTATTAGCAGCCAGCTGAGTTATAGCTGTATCAATTTCTACTTGGGATATTGGCAGGTCTAGTTCTTTTTTTTTTTTTGAAACTCTGATATCACGGGAATTGGTAATTTTTGCAAAAAGAGGTTTAACCCCTTTAAATCAATATTTCTTTCTGAAGAGTACACATTTTTATGGAAATCAACAAATCATTCCATAATAGCCCTAGGGTTTCTTAGCAATGAGCCATCCAGTGCTTTTATTACTGTTATGGAATTTTCTGTTTGCTCTTTTTTCGTTTGCCATGCCAATAATTTTAGAGGTTTGTAAGTTAAAAAATAATAATTAGCTCTGGTATTGAGCATCTGTTTTTCCCACCAATAATTTATTATGTTGTTCTTTTTTTAGTAGCAGCTTTTTATATGTTTCTTTGTCAAATGTACAAGTAGGTATACTAGTTAAAGTTCTAATTTCATCCTCTAATTGTTGTAATTCCCATTTTCTCCTTCTCTCAGACCCCATAGCCTCATACAGTCCCCCTTATAACAGTTTAAAAAGCCTCCCAGATCACACTTATAGATGTTTCTCTTATGTTGTTAAATCTAAAGAATTCTTCATACGCTCTCCTTATTCTATCATCCATATGCTTCTTTAACAGAATAGAGAAGTCCATTTTCCATATCCTAGAAGTCACTCCAATATCCTTACCCTTAAGTGTCATAACACATAGGGAATGATCCAATATATTTAACCCTGTATATTGCACATCCTGGAGTTTATACAATAATGTATTGGAAATTTTAAAAAAAATCTATTCTAGAATATGACTGATGCACCACTGAGAAAAAAGGAAAAAATTTGTTTATCACCATATTTTTCTCTCCATGGATCTATCATCCCCAAATCTGCTATAAAGCTCCTTAATGAGGCTCTAGAAGTTTTATGTGATCTGCCAAGTTTAGAGGTTTTATCCTGTTGTTGCATAACTAAGTTAAAATCCCCCATATAATGTATGGTGGTTCAAAAGTGGAAAGATCCAAAAATAAATCTGAAAAAAATTCAGGACTGTTCTCATTCAGGGCATAGATATTTGCAATCGTAAATCTTTGCTCATATAATTGAACCTGAACCATAACATAATGCCCTTGAAGATCCGAAGAGTGTCTTAATATTCTAGGTGTAATTTTTCTTTTATTAAATGCCAGGATCACTCCTCTGAAGTTGTTTTTGTAAACAGAGAAGTACGTTTTCCCCCATCTTCTCTCAAACCAGGCCATATTCTTAGTTAATAAATGTGTTTCCTGTAATAATATTAAGTTGACATTTTTCTTGTCTAAAAATTAAGCACTTTAAGAATCCTAGACAGATCCTGAAGCCCCTTTACATTCCAGGTGGTAATTCTATAATCATTGCTGGTCATATCTCTTTTTTTTTTACAAAAGTTCCTGGGTCCCCCATTCTAATCATTAAAATATTAAAAAATCTCTTTCTCCTAGCTGTGTTTTGTTCATTAAAAATAAATGACATTAGATTTTGGGTCTGTTGTTTAAATATGTCAGCCCCACTTCCCTTTATAACCTATCCCCCCTCCTCAAACAAGAGATGAAAAGAGCATTGTCCCAATACACCACAAATAACACAACCACTGGATGGAGAAGACTATCTAAGATAGCCTAGATTATTTTCCTTATACCATTCCATTTTTCATTTATTTATTTATTTTTTTAACCCTGAAAACCTCAGTTCCCCTTAAATTACTTCAGCTTTCCTCTACACTATAGTTTCCCAATTCAATACCTCCTACAGTGCCCTTTAATAGACTAACAGCTAAGGCTCTCCTTCGGTGCCCCTCCCATCCCCCCCTTTTTTTAACCCATTATTCCAATATTGCTGGCTTTATATACATTTTCATGTAATTTTATAAGCCATTTTATATGCCTCCTTTGCATCATCTGGTGAGTCAAACTTTTGCAGCCTCCTGTTAATTACAAATAGAATTTTAGCCAGATGTAACATGGAGAAACGAATCCCCTTTTTATACAAAACTTGTTTTAATGGGTTATACAATTTTCTTTTCTGTGAGGTAACCACTGATAAGTCCGGATATGCATTAAAATGCACACTCTCAAATTGCAACACTTTTAGAGATTCTTGCTTTCTGTAGTATTGCTTCCTGGTCCTGCAATTTAAAGGGTTTGACAAATACAGTCCTCGGTTAGTCTGCGTTAGCATATCTTGAACCGACGAGATGCACCTTGTCCAAAACTATTTTTTCTTCTGGATATCTGTGATCTAGGGTTATAGTTCAAGTATTTTCAAAGAAGGGAATCAGATCTCCAGTCCCTTCAACTCTTTCAGGGATTTTACATAATCTAATGTTCGACCTTCTGGCTCTATCTTCTTGTTCTATAATTTGTTGCTGAAGAGCCTTCAGCTGTTTTTCCATTTGCACTATATTATGAGGTACTTGAGCTGTAGAATCTTCTATTTTCGACATTCTGGTCTCCAACTCATCAGTTCGACATTGTTTGAAATTTCATGGTTAATTCCTTAATAGCCCCTGTGGTAGTATTTAAAGTTATTTTGAAGACTCCAATGGTGTTTAGCAAATCTTCTTTCAAGCTAGCTACTGCTGCCAGTACTTCTCCTTTCAATTTATTAGCCATGTCTTGATTTTCACTCTTCTTTAAATTGGTATCCAAGCTGAAGCTTTGTTCAAAAGAAGACACAGGGATAAACACTTTTGCTGCAGCCCCAATTTCAGCTGCTGCATTTAAATTAATGGTGGGAGTCTGATGTTTTAAAAGTAACACTTCAGTATCCCACGGGTCTCCCCCCTCACACTGATCAGAAGTTATCATTCTGGATGCCATGTCCTGCTCTGTTTGTTTTATTTGAACTTGAGACTGATCCCCATCCTTCATATTTGCATCCCCTTTAATCTCTGCTCAATCCACAGCTTCCTTAAACTGCAAGTTCTCAATTGAATTACTTGTGAAAATTGAGAAAAAGTTACTTCTGTTGTTATTTGCCACACCTGGATTTAACAAGGAAGATAGCAAGGTTTGCATTGGAACCCTGAGCCACTCTGTTTCCTCAAAGCATACGCTTGCTTTGCTAATCGTAGCTCGTGCAGTACGAACCGTTGCAAGGAGAAGCAGGTGACATAATTTGTTGTGACACTGTGCTTCGAGATGGCTGGATGAAGCAACACCTCAATGCCACTGCAATGGCGTAAATGAAGAAAACATGAACAAAGAAAAAAAGGCATAGAAGATACAAGGAAAAGCTGAAAGAATGAGCTAAGTTGTAATTCAAACTAAAGGAGTATTTGCTTTTTATCTGTCGGTGTAGTTAACCTTGCTAAAGCTCAAAAATTCTCTAGGCTCTCTACGCTGCCTGAAAGTGTGGTTTGAAATATGCATACCACTAAATTGAAGGAAAGTAATTTGAAAACAAAAGTATGGTATCTGTAGCTTGTTTTCTTCTGCGGTAAATTATAGCAGCATTGTATTTTACTAACGTATGTTAGTACAGGGTTTATTTCCCTCTCCTCCACTTCCTACTGCTTGCTATAGTGTATTTTCTGTATTTTTACTCTGTTGAAATCACCTACCTGCCTTGTTATGGTTTGTTGAGTATGTCGAAAAAGTTTGCAGGGTAAAGGATATAGATGATTTAATGCGTGCAGAGAAAAACAGAAATGTTCTCATCTTAATAACAAGTTTGTCCTGTTACCTCCTCTTCTGGGTGGTTTCCAGAGAATCTGCCAGATTGTCCTATAATTTCAGGAATAGGGTCTTTGACCAATAATGTGGGTAGATTTTTAGATTTTTTTCTGACAATATGAAACTATCCTGAATGTTAAACATATGTTGTTTCCCCTCTCCATACACATAACCAACATTAACCCCCCTTCCTTTTTGAAACTGGATCTTGTAGAATAGAGTTGCATGACAGATGACTATATAGTAATGAATAGATCTCACACATCATCTCTGTTTTTTCATTTGTAGGTTCATTTATGATTGTACATTTTGGCTTCAATTAGCTGCTGCTGCTTATAAATTTATGTGGATCCCTGGGGATTTCTCAAAAAGAAAAAGAAAAAAATGTGAATGGGGAGATCGCTAGAAATGGATTTGGAACAGGGAACTGCAACATACTAAAAACCAAACTGAGATAAATTATAATAATATATATAATTTTGGGATGGTAACATTCGTTTTGCTAACTGACTTGATTCTATAGAATGAACTGTCACTTCCTGTATTTTGTTACATTGTTCTATATACTTAGAATTAGTATGATAAGATTTTGTAATATTTAAAATGCTTATTCCTTTTGGTGCTTGGGTAATAGTATAATGATGTAATAGGTGACATGGTATTTAATGAGTGACGTTTTGTAAGTCTCCACCTCCTGACAAAGCTTGTTAAGGTGAAGCACTGAAGTATAACAGCTTCATGATGACCTTAATTGTGTGGACTGTTGATGAACTATTAAAGATGAAATTCCACAGTTCTGTGATTCAGTCAATTTCTTCAAAGAGAAGTGAATGCTACTATTCTGTGTACTTGTAGTTGAATTGGGGTAGCCAACCCTATAGCAGCACCCCTGACTTTTCTCTGGAACGCAGCTGTTTTTTCCTGGTATTGGTATCGTGTACCTACCATTGCCTGCTCTATGAGCATTTAAACTGGCCTCCTCTGGGCAATAGAGGTACTCAGCACCTTGCTTCATATGGTTTTTTGTTTTGGCTTAATAAAATCCCAATCTTCCTGGGGTCCATGTTTACCTCATCTACCCCCTCCAGCCACAGCCTTTAATATAGCACAGGTAACAGATTTATTGTTCCTTGGCTTAAATTTAAATTGGGGCAATCATTGCTGGTTTTAGTTCTTTTTTATACTTATTTTACTGGGGGAAACATTTTTGCTTATCGTGTGTGTGTGTGTGTTTTGTGCCATTAAATGTCTAGGGCAGGAACTGTGTTTTGTCTAGGCCTGTAGCTTGAGGAGGGGTGTTAATTGTCTAGCCTGGCTCTTCAGCAGAGCTACTGTTAAAGCGACACTGTCAGCTTTGCCCCTTCGTTTTTTGGCAATAGCATGCAGTGTTCCTATTGCTCACACAATACTCATTACTGTAGTCAAAACACCCCAATATATTTAAAAGACTAGTATTTTACCTGCTTTCCCTGTTTTTGTACATATTTATACTTTCTGTGGTCCCGATGATAAGTTCCCGCAAACTGGAAGCACATCAAGGTCGAGACCGCGTGTCTGCCACAAGCGCAGTCCCAAAATACAATTTTTTCACAAACAGCCCTTGGAGTCATATTGCCCCTATTCCTTATGCTATCTTAATAGGTTGCATCTATCTGCCATTGCAAAATGAGCACTAGAAGTGGCATTATTCATATTTGCACTCCGCGGCCGAAATCCCACGCATGCGCATCAATGGCATGCTTTACGCTATCATGCAAGATATTTTGTTCACTGTTGATTCTCATAAGGCGGAAAGCAGAAGGCAGTGGTTCATTTCAGGGAGGTGAGTGTTGATGTTTGGCAGAATTTTCACAGTTGTTATTGTTTCTTTTGCAGTTTTATTATTGCTTTCAGTTAGCACCAGGTACAGTAACTTTCTAGATTAATTTGAAAAGTTACCTGTTTAGGGGATTTTGTAGGTGCAGCTGAGTGTTTCTGTGGGGGTTTGCTGCTGTGGCTGATTGTCTCTGGTTGTCAGGAGAGAATACTCAGTTTCAGTTCAGCACTGAAACAGCTCATTGCTTTTTCTAGTTCTGTTACACTTATTTTACTGGGGAAACATTTCTGCCTATCTTGTGTGTGTGTGTGTGTGTGTGTGTGTGTGTGTATTTTTAAGCCATTAAATTTCTAGGGCAGCAACTGTGTTTGGTCTAGCCCTGTAGCTTTGGGGAAGGGTTATTTCGTCCAGCAAGGTAAACATCTAGGAAAGCCTCTGGAGGAAGTTGCAGTACTTGGAGGTGCGGTGAGGGACAGACACATAGCTGATACTCTCTCGTGAGAGTCGGGTGTTGGCCCTATCCCACCATCCCCATCCCTCCCTTCCCTGAACACAGCATATTTATAGGGGAACACCTGCCCTGCGATTGGAGGAAGGGACTTCAGGTGCAGCTCATGTAGTTCCTATCCAATAGTGCAGTCACGGGGCTGGGAAACAGCATAGGTTGGTCTCAAATAGCAGTACAGCATCCACAATGAATTTCTGAGTGGTGTGATAGGTAGATATTGTGGGGGAGGGCCTTCAACTAGGCAATATCAGGTACTAGTAGTGTTCAACTGGGAAGTGGAGCAGGCAGGACATAGTGTGTGGAAGGCTGAAGGGGAATAGATGATGTAGGAGTGACAAGAGCGAACATGGTCAATGTAGATGAGAGGAGGCTGGCGTGGGGGAAGGGTCAGGACAGGAAAGGGTCCAATCAATGGAAAGAGAGGAAGTGGATTGGCAGCCAACAAGGGCTAGGGAGGGTAGTTTGTTGCCACGGATGCGGAGCAGCCATGTTCCTGGCAGTGGGATGGAGGGCTGGGGGATGCTTGGTGTGCTGGCAGATGGGGCAAATGAGAGAAGAAATTGGGTGGCTGAGGAGGGAGCTGCAGGCATGGGGAGATCAAGGTAGGGAAGGTTGGGGTCGTAAGGGGAACTTGTTGGGACACACAATACGGCCACCAGCAGGCCAGCACAAGGAAATTCCAGAGGAATCAGGAGGTGGGCTGCAAAATCCAGTGTAGTCACATGCAAGACGTGGAGACAGGGGTTGGAGTAGTCGAGGAGACAAGACTACAGCAGGGCCAGTGCAAGCTCATAAGCCTTAGGAAAGGGGGCTTGGAAAAAACAGGGGAAGGGGATCACCAGAGTAAATCAAGTCAATGGTATGGCTAACTGGGAGAAGCAGGAGGGGGAAGGTAGTGTAATCACTGAGAGGGTTAAAGGGGGGATCGCTACCAGGGAGAAAGGATGCATTACAGAAGTGGCAGGCACTACTTATAGCCCTAGAGACAAGAGGCAGCAGAAAGGTGGTAAGGAAGCAAAACCAGGGACATTGGAGCAGGGAGGTACAGCGCAGCTAAAAACAGGAGGCAGCAAGGATAAGGACAGATTGTCTGTGTTTCCTCCTTTGTATTACTCACTATTGTAAAATACTTTAGCAGGATGCAATTGTATTTGTCTCTGTTAACCTGATTGTATGTTACGCTGCCTGTTTGAAACTCAAATAAAGCACATTTAATCAAAAAAAAAAGGATAAGGACAGAATAAGGTTGAGGAAAGAACCTTGGGGAGTGGGCACATGCTACTCAAGGAAAACACAGGAAAACCATAATGGGGAGGGTGGCAGGATGGGGGCCAGAGAAAATGGCATGGGGAAGGTAAGGGGGATCACAAGGGGAATGATCTAGTAAGTGAAGCTGATGCACCAGCCATAGTTGGCAAGGAGAAGAAGTCAGCACACAGAATGGAGGAGGCAGAAGGGGGAATAGCTGGGGGGATAGAGGAAGGGAGCATTTTGGGGGAAGGAAAAGAGCCCACAAAAAGAGAGGGAGCACATAAAGGAGTCAGTCATAATTCTGGGGGACTCTATAGTTAAGGGGATCAGATGGGGGGAAGGCAGCCAGGAAAAGCAGCATCTGAGTAGAGTGCATGCCTGCCATAACAACAGGTAGGGTGCAGCAGCACATTGGTAGGTGTGTACAGAAGGTGGGGGGGGACCACACATCATTGTTAACCTTGGAACAAATGATCTGGAAGGAAGGCAGACAGAGGAGGTTCAGGACAGCTTCAGAGAAGTGGGGAAGTTATGCAGAGAGAAGGGAAGCACAGTGGCATTCTCAGAAGTTCTGCCAGTGCCAAGGGCAAGTACGGACAGAAAAAGCAGAATCATGGACTTCAAAAAGTGGCCGACAGAATGGTGTAAGTCTATGGGGTATGGCTGGGTGGGAGAGTGGGGCAACACATGGGAGAACCCAGATCTACATGCAGGGGACAGTCTACATCTAAGTAAGGAGGGTTTGGGGGTGTTGAAGCAGAACTGAGGGAATTTATTACCACAAAGTATAATTTATACTTGCTGGGGGGGGCTGGGGAGGTGGAGTGAATCAGGACAGGAGGTCCAGAGGACCTCCCCCCCCATAGCAATGATAGGGCCAACTTTGTCTAGGATGGGGGGGGCAGAGTAAGGGGGCAGCTGGGAGACAGTCAGGGTGGAGAGTGGTATCACTAAACGCTAGGAGCCTGGGGAATAAGATGGCAGAGCTACAGGCACTGCTGGCAGAGGGATAGGTGGACATAGCAGCCATCACTGAGACGTGGGCAACCCAAAACCATGACTGGGACTTAGCCATCCCAGGATTTAAATTATTCAGGAGGGACAGAGAAAAAAGTAAGGGGGGGGAGTAGACATTTACATAAGGGAAGGAACTGGATGCGTCAGGGAGGAGGGGGAAGAAGGTAGGTCAGAAGTCATTTAGATACAACTCCATGCCCCAAAGGGGGTTAAGGTCCAACTGGGGGTTGTTTATAGGCCCCCAACCCAGAAAGAGGACATGGATAGGGAGCTAAGGGAGCAGATAAGGAGACTCTGTGGCAAAGGGAGCACTGTGGTGGTGGGAGACTTAAATTTACCAAGGGTGGATTGGAGCATCCCAGCCACCACTTGCACCAGAGAGCAGATCCTCTTGGAAGCAATTCAGGATGGCTTCCTGACCCAAAGGTGACAGTGCCAACAAGGGAAGAAAATATTCTAGACCTGGTGCTGGAGGATGGAGAACAGGTCACAGATGTAAGGGTGGAGGAACCACTGGCTGGTAGTGATCACCACACAGTGTGGTTCTCTATCAGTTTGGGTAGAGAGATCCACAATACAAAAACAAAGGTCCTGGACTTCAGAAAGGCAGACTTTAGCAAGATGGGGCTATTAATGAGAACACACATAGATGGCATGCACCCTGACATGGACGCAGAGCAGAAATGGGCGATCATAAAACTAGGGCTGATTGAATCCACTAAAGCTTGTGTCAAGAGCCAGCAAAAGAAATCAAGGACCAAGCATCCAAGCTGGATGACCAGAGAGGTAATGGAGAAGGTGAGGGATAAGAGAAAGGACTTCTGAACCTACAAGAGAACCAACAGGACAGAGGATAGGGAGAACTATATGAGGAAAGCCAGGGAAGTGAGCAGAGCGGTCAGGACTGCAAAGGCAGCCAGGGAAAGGAAATTAGCACAGGGGATTAAGGAAGGAATAAAGAATTTCTTCAGGTATATCAGGGAAAAGAGGAAGTGCAAGGATCCAATAGTTAGGATCAGGAAAGGCAGTGGGTGGGTAGATAAGGGGGCCGGGAAGGCAGAAGTACTTAATGAGTACTTCTGTTCAGTGTTCACAAGGGAGAAGGATGGGCCCATTCCTGCAGGGAAAGGGGGTGCAGGCATGGGGGGTGAGATGACCACAGAAGGGGTCATCACGGTGAAAAGGGTGCTGGAGGGCCTTAAGTCCCTGAGGGTAGACAAGGCACCTGGGCCAGACGGGGAACATCCCAGGGTGCTGAGGGAACTGGCAGAGGTCCTGGCAGAGCTACTAGTGGATCTGTTTAACACCTCGCTAAATATGGGATGTGTGCCCAGAGACTGGAGGGAGGCGCAAGTGGTACCTCTCCACAAAAGTGGGCCCAAGGATGAACTGGGGAACTACAGACCGGTGAGCCCCATGTGGGTAAACTGATGAAATCCATCCTCAAAGAAAGGCTGGTGCAGTTTCCTGTGGATAATGATCTGCAAGATGACAGACAGCACGGGTTCATCGCTGGCAGAACCTGTCAGACAAACTTGGTTGATTTTTTTGACTGGGTCATGAGGGCACTGGATGAGGGCCATGTGATAGATGTAGTCTACCTGGATTTCAGCAAGGCCTTCGATTCAGTGCCACATGGAAGGTTGACCTGCAAGTTGAGGAGTCTTGGTACGGGGTGGAAACTAGCCCGATGGGTAGAAAACTGGCTGAGGGACAGGCAACAGAGGGTAGTTGTGGGGGGAGACACATCGGAGCCCAGAGCAGTGACAAGTGGTGTCCCACAGGGATCAGTACTGGGACCAGTCCTGTTTAACATTTTCATCACAGACATAGAGGTTGGGATCAAGAATAAGATTAGCCTCCTTGCTGATGACACCAAAATCTGTGCTGAGGTGGATGGGGTGGAGGGTGGCAAATTAATGCAAGAGGACTTGGCAAGACTCGAGGAGTGGTCGCACACCTGGCAGCTTGGTTTCAATGCCAAGAAGTGCAAGGTGATGCATTTTGGAGCCAAAAACCCAGGATACAGCTACTGGATGGATGGTATCAAACTGTCCACATCCAATGAGGAGAAGGATCTGGGGGTGCTGGTGACCAGGGAATTAAACCACTCGGCCCAGTGTAGGAAGGCAGCAGCTAAGGCTAACAGGATGCTGTGGTGTATAGCAAGGGGGATTATATCCAGATGTAGAGAAGTCATATTGCCCCTGTACAGGTCCCTGGTGAGGCCGCACGTGGAGTACTGCGTGCAGTTCTGGCACCCGTACTTGAAAAGGGATATCAAACTACTGGAGGCAGTGCAGCAAAGAGCATCAAAGATGATCCAGGGGTTGGGGGATAGAACTTACAAGGAAAGACTAGAAGAGCTCAACATGTATACCCAGCAGGATAGAAGAGAGAGAGGGGACATGATCGAAACCTTCAAGTACCTGAAGGGGATGAACAGAGTAGGCTTCTAGGGTGGGTTCACTCTCCAGAATGGAAAAGATACCAGAGGGCACTCTCTGAAGTTAAAGGGGGGAAGATTCAGGTGGGAAAGGAGGACGCACTACTTCACTGAAAGAGTGGTAACAGGGCGGAATGCACTGCCTGAGCAACTCATATCAGTGCAGACTGTGGGGTGCTTCAAGAGGGGGTGGGACAAATTCAAGGGGCCAGTACATACCAGAGGGGCAGTTGGGGAGGGAAGAGTTAATGGGAGGGGGGGGCAGCTGCAGTCTAATGGGCTGAAGTGCTGCACACTTGAGCAGACTAGATAGACCATATGGCCTGTATCTGCTGGCAATTTCATATGTTCTTAAGTTCATATGTAGTTTTTAGTTGCAACCTCCCCCAGTTGTGGAACAATGTGGCCTTGGGTGATAGCCCTCACTCCAGCATTGCCTTGGATAAACTATACATCAGGAATATTATTACCTCGTTCTTGACTGTACAGTACTGGACTGTGACCTGTAGTGTTTCCCTTGTTCCTCTAAGAATTTGTTTTGCAAAACTTTTCTAGTTGTATGCACATTGTCAAATTTAATGTGAGTTGCGCAACATTGCCTGTATATATTGGCCCAGATATTCAAAAGGGTTGCACATGGTGCAACACTATTGTGCCATGCGCAACCCACTGATGCGCCCTGGCGCGATATTCAAAAGGGAAAAGTGCGCGGCACAAATCCCGATGCGCCAGAGTGCATCAGTAATGTATGCAGGCATAGGTGGGGGGGGCGTGCCCATGCATACTCTGTGCAGCCCGATATTCAGCCCGGGATGTGCAGAGCCATGCATGCGCAACACCTACCTATGCCAGCACAAAGTTGATCCAAAAAAAGGAACAACTGATGGCCACCCACAGGTGAGATGCCACATTGCAGGGTGCAACACGGCAGCTGCCACCTGAGCTCCGGCTGCACCTGGTGGCACCCCCATGCCCGATCGCGGGCATCTGTGTAAAATAGAAAGATCTCCTATATCCCTGGTGGTCCAGTGGACCGCTATCTGCCCGATCACGGGCATCTGTGTAAATAGAAAGATTTCCCACATCCCTGGTGTTCTAGGGTACCCCCCTCCCACCCACCCTGAGCCCCACTGCCCCGCTCCCCGGTCAGCGGTGGGCAGCAACACCCACCCGTCTGCTGCCCGCCGCCCGCCGACTGACACCGTTAGTAGGGCTGTACGCCCATTGGTTCTGGCGTGAGCCAATGGCGTGCAGCTACATTGTAATAGACATTCCAGATATGTGACGATTCATTCACATATCTGAAATGTGTAGTAATCGGTATGGCTGCACGCTCATTGGCTCATGCCATGAACCAATGGGCGACAGCCCTGACGACAGTGTCAAGCTGGTGGGGCGCAGGCAGGCAGGCAGGTGGGTGCTGCCGCCTCGCTGGCTGACCGGGGAGCGGGCAGTGGGCTCAGTGTGGGTGGGTTGGGAGGTACCATAATCACCAGGGATGTGGGACATCTCTAATTTACACAGATGCCCGCCGATCGGCAGATAGCTATCCACTGACCACCAGACATAGGAGATCCTTCTAATTTTACACAGATGCCCGCGATCAGGCAGATAGTGGTCCACTGGACCACCAGGGATATAGGACGTATTTCTATTTTTACACAGATGCCCGCGATTGGGCAGACAGCGGTCCACTGGACCACCAGGGATATAGGAGAGCTTTCAAATTTTACACAGATGCCCGTGATCGGGCAGATAGCGGTCCACTGGACCACCAGGGATATAGGAAATCTTTCTATTTTTTACACAGATGCCCACAATCAGGCTGCAGGGGGTGTCGGTCCCCAACGGCTGCTGCCTGGTAGGGTGCCAGGCGCAAGTCATCAGGGATGGGCACATCTGCATGCAAATGGGGCCATAATGACATGCAAATGGCCCCATGTGTGCCTTGCATACATTATGGCCCCATTTGCATGTCAAGTTTTGAATATCGCAGTTGCTGTGCATAGCGCAATGGAACTTGTGCTAGCGCATCCCCATGCTCCACTCTGGCCACTTGCACTGGCATAGTGCCTCTGCGCCATGCACACTGGGGGTGGCCAGGGTGTGATATTCAACGATGCTGTGCCATGGCACAGCTCAGTTGAATATCTCCCAGTCCACACCCCTGCGCAGCCAAGTTGAGCTGTGCCCAAGCTTGCGCCACAGCCTGGCGCAGTTTGAATATCTGGGCCCTGATGTTTAGATCTTGTATAACTTGCCTCTGTATGCGATGTACTCGACATCATTTTTTATCGTCTCTCTCTCTCTCTCTCTCTCTCTCTCTCTCTCTCTCATCTCCCCTTCCCCAGGTTGCATCAGTAAATGACATTATACGTGCACCTCTGTAAGTTTCAAATCAATCAATCAATGATAATTCATACCCTATGGCAATATAGTTAAACACATAGGGCTGGATATTCAAACTGCGCCATTCTGTGGCACAAGCCCTTGCGCTGCTCAAATAAGTTACGCTGGGGTGTGGCCGGGGTGATATTCAACGGAGTTGTGCTATTGAGCAACTCCTTTGAATATCACCCCCCAGCCACAGCTACTGTGCATGGTGCAGTGGAACTTGCGCCACCACAAGTGGGCAGTGGAGCATTCAAGATGCGGTGGCACAAGTTCCATTAGCGCCATCTTGCAAATTCCCATTAAAAGATGACGTACCATCGGCCATAATTCATGCAAGGTGCAGGGGGCCATTTGCATCCATATATTCCATTGCATGCCATTAGCATGCAGGTGGTACGCAATCCCTGACGACTTGCATGCGCCCCTGCGAGGCAGCAGCCGTTGGGACCGACGCCCCCTGCAGCCCCTATCGGCGAGCATGTAAATCCCCCCTCCCCGACTGGCGATCGTGGGCAAGCCTGTAGAATCCCCTCCCGACTGGTCCGATCGCGGGTAAACCCATGAATCCCCCACCCCACTGGCCCGATCGCGGACAGAACAGGATTCAACCAACCCCAAGAACAATATCCCTGGTGGTCCAGTGGACATGAAGCCGATCAGCGGGCATTGAAGTCCACCCAGGTCAAAGTACCCTGGTGATCTGGTGGCCCCACCCCACCCACCACGGGCCCCACCACCTCGCTCCCCGTCAGCGGTAGGCGGCAGCACCCGCCGCCTGCCGCCTGCGCCTGCTGACTGACTGCTCGGTAGGGCTGCCGCCCATTGGTTCAGAGCAAGAGCCAATGGGCGTGCCCTATACCATCTAAGGCAGTCAGATATGTGAATTCATTCATTCACATCTGGACTGCCCATACTGTATGGGCTGCATGCCCATTGGCTCTTGCTCTGAACCAATGGGCGTGCAACTACCGAGCAATCGGTGAAGCGATGGGGCGGCAGGTGGAGTGAAGTGCTGCCGCCCGATGGCTGGCGGGGGAGTGGGGTGGTGGGGCTCCGTGGGTAGGTGGGTGGGGTGGGGCCACTAGATCACCAGGGTACTTGGGACCTTGGGGGTGGACTCTAATGCCCTTGATCCGCTCAGCGTCCACTGGACCACCAGGGATATTGTTCTTGGGGGTTGAACTTCTGTTCTGCCCACAATCGGGCTAGTGGGGGGTGGGGATTCCAGGTTTGCCCGCGATCGGGCCAGTCAGTGGGGGATTCCTACGGGTTTGCCCGCGATCGGGCCAGTCAGGGGTGGGGGATTCTACGGGTTTGCCCGCGATCGGGCCAGTCGGGGAGGGGGTTACTATTATGCCCGCGATTGGGCAGCAGGGGGGCACAGAGATGAAGTGGAGGGCCATCCACAGGTGGCAGCTGCCGTGTTGCACCTGCAATGTGGCAGCTCACCTGTGGGTGGCCTCGACTTACTCCTTTTTTTTTTTGCTCAAAGTTGTGCAGGCGCAGGTTGGGGGCTGCGCCTGCACAACTCTGCACAGCCCGGCTGAATATCGGGCTGTGCAGTTTATACATGGTTCCTCCCCCTCTGGTTGAGCATGCCTTCATTAGCATTGCGCTGTTGCTCAGCATGACTTGGGGTGGGTGCAACTGCCTCCTGCTGAATATGGCAGAATGGTGCAATTTCGGACTTGCGCAGGCGCAACCCTATTGCACATGGCGCAACTCTTTTGAATATCCAGCCCATACACTATATAGTGTGGTGTATATTTTATATACTGAAATATATATATCATATAGTGAAACATATACACTGTGCAGTGAACCACATACACAAAATAGTAAAATAAATACATTATATAGTGAAATGCATATATTTATTTATTCATAACTAGGATTACAATACCTTTGAACTAGGGGGTTCTTTTACAAAGGTTCCACGTCAAGGAAATGAAACAAATACAAAACATTACCAAAGTAAAAGAACAAAAATTTAACATTGTGAAATAAATAACAGAATGGAGACTTGATGAACAAATTATTACAGAGGTGATTACAATTGGTGAAACATGCAAAACAGAAATTTACAATAAGAGCAGCTGTACAAAGAAAATCCAAAGGAATATGCATGAGAACAAGATTACAGTCCAAAAATATAGCAGACTTTGTCAAATTAATAGCTAAAAAGGGGTAAAAACCACAGGAAGATGGATGCTGGAGGGTGGGGGAAGGGTGAGGGTAAGGGGAGGTGAGGGAGGGGATGAGAACAGCAGGGGGGGACAGGGCCTTGGGGTCTAAGACATATATTGGAGAAGATATGTGGGAAGGCCGTGGGACAAGAGAAATGGTTGAGACTGGGACTAAAAGGGCACAGTCACGCTTACTTAGTGTTACAAGATGACTGTGTAGTTTGGATTTGAAAGCGCCTAGTTTCGGTTCAGAAAGGACTTCAGGGGGAAGGTCATTCAACCAAGCTGGAGCTCTGCAGCTGATGGTACATTGGGCTTGTGAAGTCCAGCAGCGAGGGACGAGGAAAGCCAGTTTAGATAAACTACGTGTACTGCATTGGTTTGCCATAGGGAGAAGCAGGGACTGGGTAGATGGGGGAGTTAAGGCAAGGCATATTTTTTTCGCAAACAGACATGTTTGATATTTTATGCTACCTTGAGGGTGAAGCCATTCGGTTTGACAATAGAGGTCGTAGGTGTGTTTGTCAGCACCAGTTATCAGCCTGCAGGCCTTATTAAGGGAAATCATAAGCTGCTTCAGTGTGGCATCAATAGCAGCATTGTCAATTACCAGGCTGTAATCTATGATGGACAGTATAGAGCTGGTGACTGCTAGTTTTAAAGCTGCGGGTGTAAGACAGTGCCTATGCTTGAAGAGGACTCCAATCCTTCTGTTTACAGTCTTGGAAATCTGATTAACATGCAAGGCATAAGAAAGTGAGCTGTCCAGCGTAATACCCAGGTATTTGAATTCATGCACCATTTCCAGGGGTTGATTTATGTTATTGCAGATGGTAAGACAATCACATTTGTATTTGTTATGGGACTTAGCAAAGAGCATTGTCTTTGTCTTTTTGTAGATCATTAATAGTTTGTGATTGGTGAACCAGGATTCTACTTTTATGAAGTTGTTTTGCAGATCATTAGTGAGGGGGAGTAGGTCTGTGTGGTTGGAGAAAGGTAAGGCATCATCCGTGTTGTGGACAAGGTTGCTGTCACAGGCTTTGGGTAGTGTATTCAGGAACAGGCTGAACAGTAAGGGCCCTAGGATGGATCCTCATGGGACACCTGAGTGGACTGGCAAACAACTTGATAGCGAATCATTTATTTTAACCTGTTATGTTCTGGTTTCAGGATAGCTTTTGAACCAGTTTGCTATGGTGGGGGAGAGGCCAAGGGAGGAGATGGAGCTTAGGAGGGAGTGGTTTACTGTATCAAAAGACTTGGTCAGGTCAATATAAATTGACCCAACTATGTGACCATGGTCCAAGGCTTTGTGAATATAGTCTGTGAACTCCAGTAAGGCTGTGGTGGTGGGACTATGTGCCTGCTGAAAACCATGCTATTGGGGGCATTGAATGTGGTACTGGGTGAGAAATTCAGTCAGTTTGTCTGCCAGTACTCTCTCTAGGACTTTGGATAAAGGCTGGAGAATCTAGATGGGGCAGTAGTTTGAGACTAGTGATCTGTCACTGCTTTTGTGCATGGGTGTGACCACCGCAGCCTTCCACTGTCTAGGGAACTGCCTAAGGGACAATGAGGGGTTCAGAATGGTGGTGAGGGGTTTTATCATGACATCCAGTGATAGGTAAAGTAGTTTCATGTCAAGGGTGTCACTGCTGTACCTGGTTTTACCTAGTTCCCTTTATTAGATATTTTCTGGCCTCGAAAAGCGTGATTTACCTGAAATAAAAAGGGGGGATATGGAGGGAGGAACAGCAGCATCTGGAGCAGCACTAGTGTTGAACGTGTTAAAGACATTGGGCAGAAGGACGTGGCTGAGATCTGTAAAAGCCATGTTGAAAGCTTCAGCTATGGAATTAGGGTCTTGCACAGGGTGTCATTTACAACTACCATTGAAGGTGCAGCCTTACTTGGCTTACCAGTGAGGTCCTTGGTTTTTTGCCAGAATTTCTGGCTATTACCCCATGCATTGGTGAGCTCATTTTGAAAGTAGGCTTTTTTGGCCATGTGGATTTTCTGGATGCTGGCATTTCTAGCAACTCTATACTACTGCTTATCAACTGGATTACCTGTGGACTGTGGAAGGTGCCAGAGATTATCCCTGGCTTTCATCTTGCTTAACAGATCAGTAGTGATCTATGGGTTAGTTACTCCCCTGGATTTAATTTTATGAGCTGAGGTGAAGATGCCACATGCTTTGTTTAAATGTGTGATGAGATAGCTTAGTGCATGGTCAATATTAGAGAATGAGCCTAAGGGCAATCAGTTGCACTGCACAAGGAAGGACCATAATTGATCAAATTTCCCTTTTTTTCAGTATCTGCTGATATGTGATTTTAGTTGGGGGGTTAGTAGCTTTATTTGACCAGAGACTGATGACAGGTGAGTGGTCACACATCAAGTCAGGAAGGACTAAGGTACTAATATGCCTTTGAGGATGAGTGGTGAGAATTAGGTCCAGAAGAGTGTTGTTTTCTGTTCTCAGGTTGGCTCTCATGGGGGAGATCACCAATTGGGAGATGCTGTGTGCTGCAATAACATCTTTGTACTGGGTGGCTTCCAGGGCCAGGCCATTGATGTTAAAGTCACCCATAACAACAACAACCTCTGATTGATTTGGTAAGCTATCTGGGTGATCTGTTACCAGATTAATGTCTGATTTGCTTTCACGGGGGAGGGGGATGTATGTGGAAAATACATACAGGGCTTTGCCATGCTGACCAATGAGAATTTTAATACCAAGAATTTGGGATTGGTTAGCTAGGGTAGCATAGGTTAGTACCTGACCCTTCAGGGTGTCCTTCAAATAGATGGTGCACCCACCTCCCCTTTGGCCTAACCTATCCTTCCTGAATAGTGTGTAAACAGCGATATTTAATGCTGAGTCAGGTATTTTATTCAAGAGCCAGGTTTCAGTCAGTGTGAGCACGTCAGGGTTATATTGAGTCATCCAGACTTGAAGGTTAACGAGTTTTGGTAAGAGGCTCCTAATGTTAAGGGATGCTAGTTTAAGGATACAATTTTTTGCATGGACTGATTGGGGTGCATTCATTGGACCTGGATTTGTATGAACATTCCCAGAGATAAGAAGTAGAAACAGTGTGACCCTATAGACGTAGGGTTTGAGGTGTTTGAGCCCAGCACTCCTAGCCTGAGGGTCCTGTTTATTTGGTGTTGCGTGAAGGGGGGAGGAGGAACTGGGGAAAAAAGATGGGAGGACACAATAGTGGCTAGAGTGAAGGCAGGGGCCAGTGGTAGGATTAGCATTCCCCACTGGGCTTAGGTTTAAGGGAGCAGTGCCGGAGCAGGAATGGTGATATTAAAGTGGGCTGTGATTACTGGGTCATTGGGAGTTTTGAAACAAGTAAGCATTGGAAAGACGAGAATAGGTGCGACTGAGGTGATGGAGTGCAAGGACACCATGTTGATAAAGTATTGGAGGAAGTCTGCAGTTCCCCAGTATAAGATGAACAAGATGAACAACTCAGAGACTTGTAGGAGGGCAGCAGCCAAGGCCAACAGGATGCTGGGATGCATCGCTAGGGGGATCACCTCCAGAAGGAGGGAAGTGATACTCCCTCTGTATAACTGCTTGGTGAGGCCGCACCTCGAGTACTGCATGCAGTTTTGGAGGCCACACTTAAAGAGGGACATTAAACTCCTGGAGAGGGTCCAGAGGAGGGCAACCAAAATGATTTGGGGCTTGGGGGACAGGACCTATGAGGAGAGGCTCAAGAGCTAATATGTACACATTGGAAGAGAGAAGGGACCGGGGATATGATAGAGGTCTTCAGGTACATGAAGGGGGTAAATAGGGAAGGAACAGTCAGGGTTCTTGAAGGAAGGAGGAGGGGCCACTAGAGGCATGGGTGGAAGCTGGAGGGGGAAGATTCAGGGAGAAAGGAGGAGGTGCTACTTCACTGAGAGGGTGGTAGTCATGGAATGCGCTGCCTAGGGGCTGGTGGAGGCAGAGATGGTGGAGGGGTTCAAGAGGGGGTGGGACAGGTACAGGGGAAGGGTTCTGGAAGCAAAATCCAATGCAGCGAGAATATCCAGAACTGGGAAGGGAGAAGCCAGAGAAGGCAAGGGGGGTGTCAAGGTCAGCTCCCAGGGTGGGGGCTGACCAAACAAGCAGACGCGAAAGACCTTTAGGCCTATTCTGCTGGCATTTTAGTATGTTAGTATGTAAGGGCAAGGAGGTAAGGTGACAGATGAGTGGGACGATGGAGTGAGGGGGGAAGGCTAGAAAGTATAGGGTACCTAAACTAACCTTTAGTAAGTGGGGCTGCCACTATGGCACAGTGGTTATGGCGGCTGCCCTCAGTGTAGAGGGTCAAGGGTTCAAAACTGGCCAGAGGCAGAATGGGCAGAAACAGGTGGACAGGAGGGAGTGCAATGAGTCAGGATACAATAAAGGGGGAGTTCATACACAGACAGTAATGGTGAAGCAGCAGTATGAGGAGGGAAATTAGGAAGCTCAACAGTGACTCCTATTGGTGGTGCGGTATAGCAAGCTAATGGGAAATAGAGATGTTTAGCAAAACTGTAAGAGGTCACGTGACAGGTCACATGATCATTGTGACATATAGAACTAGAGACGGTGAGGATGAGGGTGAGGGTGAGTGGGGGTGGGTGGGGCAGTCAACGTGAAGCATCGCGGGCTAGCACACTCCGGTGTTAGCTCCTGCACCAAAAAGCAGGCCAGAAATGTTCCATACCTCATTGTTTAGGCTTCAATCCAGGGCTGTTTACAGGCAGGGAGACTCCATGGGGAGTTCTGAGTGTGGAAAGGCCTGTTGGGGAGAAGAGAAATGAATGAGTGAGGGATCCAGATAAAACAATAGAGGATGGGGTATGATGGGAGGTGCACGGAGGATGGGGGATGGAAGCCCCTACTGCGCATGCCTGGAGACCTGAGCAGCAGTGTGGGGATTGTGGTAGCAGTGTAAAACAAAAGAAAATGTGGATTAACAAAGGAATGCTGTCTAAGGAACAGAGATATGACTGTATAAATATCCTAGAAATATTACAAACTGCACAACACTGCTTGAATTAGCCACAGTTAAATGTTGTAGCTGGCAGGAGCAAGTTACTAAGACACAGGTATATCTAAATGAACTTAAGAGTCTAAATAAATCTTAAAGCTCCAAGCAAAATGCCATTTGTTAAGCAGGACAAACAGAGGCAGGTTCTTAAAGTTCAGAGAAAATACAGGCAACAACACAGTAATTATGAGCAACAACACAGGATTCAAAAACCATCTAAATTGTTCTGCCGATGAAAATTGGCAGCATTGAGCACAGTCCTGAGTTAGCTCCTGCACTCAAAGGCAGGCCAGGAATCTTCCATACTTAGCTGGTCAGGCTTCAATCCAGGGCCATTTGCAGTCAGGGAGATTCTATGGGGAGTTCTGAGTGTGGAGAGGCCTTGCTGGTCAGGCTTCAATCCCATGGCTGTTTGCAGGCAGGGAGACTTCATGGGGATTTCTGAGTGTGGAGAGGCCTCACTGGTCAGGCTTTAATCCAGGGATGTTTGCAGGCAGGGAGACTCCATACTGAAATGCATATGTCATATAGTGAAACACATACATTATATACTGAAATGCATACATTACTGTATATAGTAAAATACATGCACTGTCTACTGAAATACACATACTGAGTACTGATAATCTATGTACACTACAGTATATACTGAAACAAATACACTATACACTATATACTGAAATATATGCATCATACAGTAAATGCATGCACTAGCTACTGCAATACATATACAGAGTATTGAATATACATATACACTGCAAACTGAAACAGCAGTATAGCATATATAATATAGTATGGCAGTATAGCCTAGAGGTTAGAAGAATGAGGTGTGAACGAGCTTGGTACATCCAGCAGACCAGACCTGAGTTTGATTCTCACAACCTCCACTTGTATACTGTGTGACGCTGAGCAAGTCACTTAACCGCCCCGTGCTCCCTGGTCGCCCCTGAAAACAGGCGCTTGTGCCCAGTGGGCCTTACCCAGTTACCAAAGACTAAAAAAAAAAAAATACACTACGTATTGAAACACTTACACTATCTTCTGAAATACGAACACAATAGACTGAAAAATCAACATACACTATATACTGAAACAACTACACTATATAGTGAAACACACATGCTACTGTATATATTGAAACAAATCTACATATACTACTGTATATAGTGAATCAAATATATAGGGAAACAAATACACTATATACTGAAATACATGCATCATATAGTAAATGCAAACACTAGCTAATGCAATGCATATGCAGCATATTGAATAAACACATACACTGCAAACTGAAACAAATACACTATGTATTGAAACACCTACACTATCTTCTGAAATATGAACACAATAGACTGAAAACTCCACATACAATATATACTGAAACAAATACACTATATAGTGAAACACACATGCTATATATTGAAACATATCTACATATACTACAGTATATATTGAATCAAATATATAGGGAAACAAATACACTATACACTATGTACTGAAATACATGCATGCACTAGCTAATACAATGCATATGCAGCGTATTGAATATACACACACTGCAAACTGAAACAAATACACTATGTAATGAAACACCTACACTATCTTCCGAAATACGAACACAATAGACTGAAAAATCCACATACACTATATACCGAAAAATATACTATGTAGATAAACACACATGCTATATATTGAAACATATCTACATATACTACAGTATATACTGAATCACATATATAGGGAAACAAATACACTATACACTATATACTGAAATACATGCATCATACAGTAAATGCATACACTAGCTAATGCAATGCATATGCAGCATATTGAATATACACACACACTGCAAACTGAAACAAATACACTATGTATTGAAACACCTACACTGTCTTCTGAACTACAAACACAATAGACTGAAAAATCCACATACACTGTATACTGAACCAAATACACTATATAGTGAAACACACATGCTATATATTGAAACAAACAAATTATATAGGGAAACAAACACTCAATATGCTAAAATTAGGTCTGCCACTGGAATGGCCAACTCCTGCACTCTTTTCCTGCTGTACTCAAGGAACTGCTGGACTGATAAGAGGACGTCTAAAACTGCAGAGCAGAGGATAAACAAAACAGGGCTATTGCTTCTGTTACTTCTACTTTATTATGGTGTTTTTCCATCTTGTTTTGCTTGCTCAGCTTTAATCAAATTTCAGAATATTGTCATGTGACCATAAAATAGAAATACCTTAAAGAGCAGCTGACACTTTCAGGAGAACATTAAAAAAACATTATATTTACATACACTTCAGCTTGTATTTCACATTAGTTCTGTATTCCTCTTCCCAATTATTTTTTACTAAGGTAATTTGCATAAAAACAGGATTTTTGGCCCTGAAGAGTTCCATCTATTTCTGTTGCTTTCTCCCTACCTGAAGTCATAACGCACTGCTTGTGACATCACAGTTACTCTCAGGGCAACAGATTGTGATGCCACAACAGAGGATTATGACGTAAAGTAGAGACTAAGCTACAGAAGCAGATGAACACTAAAGGAACTTTAAGGGATAAAGATCATATATATTCATGCAAATTTCCTCACTAATACATAATGAGGAGGAGAGATATACAGTAGATAAATGGAATGCAAGTAGAATTCTATCTAATTATTATGGGTTTTTTTTAAGTTTTATTTGAGGTGTCAGTAACTCTTTAAATATGTAATAGTTTATTCTTTCATAATGATTTTATGAGGGAAAATAGGACATACAGTACTAGATGGGCCTACCAGTCCTTTTCTGCCATCCAATTCTGTTTCTTTTAGCTGAGTGCTGTCTTCATTTACTGCTAAAAACACATTTGTAGTACCCCAGATTTGGAAGTCCTACAGAAGAGCAGCCAGGTACTCATTAGGGCCCATTACAGAGCTCAGGGGAAAACTGTTTGTGCATACCAGGTGTCCCATGGTCTTTCATACTGTATTGTCCATAGGGCTAAATCACGTGTATGTTAGGGCACTTTTTCCACTTTTAATGACCCCTGCACCCCACCAGTCTCAGTCAATCCGTCCCACTGCAGCAGCTTGACCCTCCCAGTAACCACAGCAACAACCAGTGTACCTGGCAGCATTTCTTTGGTGGTGCTCCCACAGCCATGGCCCTTGTGTTCCTCGCAGCATCCCATCCCCTGTATCAGCTAGTTCTTTCCCTGCAGCAACCAGAAAACTCCCCTCCTACAGCTTGCACTGAAAGCAAAGTCAGGGTTAGACTTTTAAAAAGTAACATTTTTGGTGTGCTGCCTGCTCTCAGAACTCCCCCAGGCAGGCAGCATGAGATAATGGCAACTACGTGCTGGGACTGCTGTCCTTGCCCAGCACATGGGTGATTTCAAACCTCAAGAAGCAGTTACAGCTCGAGCTCAGGGTTCGAGAGTTAGAATTCAGAGCCTTTGTGAGAGACTTAAACTGACCGTTGTTCAGATTCTGCCGAGCCAGGTATGAAGCAGCACACAGAGAGCGATAGGAACCAGAAGTTGGCTTACCTGGATGGCTGAAGCCAGTTCCAATAGCTCTGTTGGTGTGTCTCATCTCTGTTCAGCAGCCAGTGATCTTGCACAGTCCAGTTCACAGTAGTGAGCAGTCCAGAGTCAGCAGTAGCAGCAAATTCCCTTCAGGGGCCTCCTCAGTGCAGTCACACATCTTCCACTTCTAGATCTCCTCCCTCAGCACCTCTTTTTCACCATTGCAGCAGCATCATGGGTGTTGTGCCTCCACTGAAGACCTCTTCCATCTCAGGTCTGGGTTAGGGTAGTGAGTGAGGCTGTGGCACATGCAAGCAATGCTGACCACCTGGAAATAAAAAGAATATTTATTTTATTATGTAATGTGTGCCACACTGCACCTAGTGGAGTGGTGAGGCTCTGTGGGTGGGAGGGTATCCCACATATCAAGACTGCCCACAGAGGCAACATAGAAGCCAACTCCACCGGAGCTAAAGCAGTTCAAGCAAGACCCCAGGGTGTAAACCGCCCACAGGGTGGGATTAAAAAAAAGGCTCCAAAGGAAGCAGGTTAGAGGGGGTTGGTTAGCATGATCTCAGAACTGCCCACAGAGTGGAATAATTAAGACTCCATAGGAGTCAGTCAGTTGGCTGCTGTAGCCTCTATTACCCACAGGGAAGTTGTTAAAGCTCCACAGGACCAAAGTTGTGAGCTTTGGAGCAAGATAAGCTTCTCATGAGCCAGTTTAGGTAAGTGAATGCATAACTGCCGAATGTTTACAACTTGCCTAGTGAACTGTGTTTAAAGCTGAGGCTGTACTGGGAGGTTATCACAGCAGTAAAGAAGGATTTCTTTTTCACTGTGATTGCTGCTGAGAAGAATCACCCTGCCACACGTTTCTGTGTTGTAGACAATATATTACTTCTGGATTGCCTGTGCCAAATGAAACTTGCTTCCAGGGAGAGGTGAAAGTGGATAAATGAGTTCATCAAAGCCAAGGTTGTGGATTTATGGGACTGGATGTTCTTCACTACTCAGTCATTGGTCAACGGAGCTAGAGAGGGGAGTGAGAGTGGATTGGTAGATTGTTTGTGGGGAATTTCAGCCCTTAGATGAGGAGGAAATACTCAGGGAGGGCATGAATTTAAGGTGCACCACGTGTGTTCTGGACCCAGCACCCACTAATCTGCTTAAGGCGGGGTTGGGGCAGATGGTTCCAGTGTTGACAGGTATATTCAACACCTCTCTGCAGGAGGTGGTTTTGCCAGTGCCCCTAAAATGGCGATGGTGAAGCCCCGCCATAAGAAGGTGTCATTAGAGCCTGACATACCTGCCAAGTTTTGTCCTGTCTCCAACCTTCCCTTTTTGGCTAAGGCTGTAGAGAAGGTGGTTGTGACTCATCTTATGAGTCATCTGAAGAAGAATGGCCTCTTTGAGCTATTTCAATCTCGGTTCCAAAGAAAGCACAGGACAAAGATGGCGATGATCAGGGTATGCAATGATCTCTTACTGATGAGAAATCACACTGAGATAGCTATCTGATTTTTCTAGATCTTTCTTCAGCATTTGACACCAAAAATCATGCAGTGTTTTTGGACAGACATGAGGAGCATAGTGGGTTGTCATGGACTGTGTTGCAATGGTTCTGGTCTTCCCTTAGGTATAGAAAGTAGTCAGTAGTACTCTGTGTTTGCTGTTCGTGGCCAGTAACTCTGGACTGCAGTATTCCCCAAGGTTCTGTGCTTTCACCTGTTTTGTTCTCAGTGTGTGTGTGCTGCCACTAGGAGAGATCCTTAGGCACTATAGTGTGGAGTTTCACTGCTATGCAGATGACATCCAGCTGTATGTGTCTTTTATCCCTGATGGGGTGTCTTCTGTGCTGAGATTAGAGCAGTGCTTGTAGGAAATCAGGGTTTAGATGACCTCCAATTGGCTGACATTGAACCCAGCCAAGACTGAGTTGTTTGTGTTGGCCTCAGAGAAGCAGATATCAGTCATTCATGGTGGTCTAATGCTTCCCCCCCCGGGGGAGGGCACATCTTCAGGCAGCGGAAGAGGTTTGCAGTCTGTGAGTGGTTCTTGGTGGAGAGTTGACATTTGTTTCATAGGTGCCTTCTGTGATCAGGAGGTGCTTTTACCATCTCAAGATCAGTCCATGGCCACTGCTTGATTCTGCTGCTCTAGCTATTCTAGTTAATGTCCTTGTTTTCTCCTGTCTCGACTACATCTGTGCGCTCTATAAAGGCTTACCCAGAGGTAGACTGCATTACCTACAGCAAGTTCAGAATGCTGCAGCAAGATGTCTGACCTCTACCCAGAGGTCAGAGCATATTACTCCCTCACTGTGGGTTATTTGCTGGCTGCCTGTTAGGTGGCACACTGATTTCCACATATTGTTAATGACTTTGAAAACCTTGAATGCACTGGGCCCCAAATACTTCAGTGATCTCCTGAGTCCCCATGTCTAATTGAATGTTTAATAGCTAGTGTACGGGGTTTATTGGCTGTTCCATCTTCCTGGCTAAAGTCTGCTGGTGACTGGGCTTTTTCAGTTGCAGACCCTACCCTATCATATGCGCTTCCTCAAGGAATATGCACCGCCAGATCTGTAACATCATTTAAGAAGAAATTGAAAATGTACCTACTCCTTAGAGCTTTTGAATAACCTGAATTGTTTGGGCCCAATTCTCAGAAGGCTCTTAGATTGATGCAAGCTGTGGCAAAAGGCAGCTTGCATCAATGCTTAGTGTGCCAGGGACCCTGCACCCAGTTCTGTATTTGGCAGGGTCCTAGTGGCAAAGTTCCACAGGTTGTGGCAACCTTGGCCATTCACCAAACAGCCAGTGCATCCGGAGGGTTTGCTGCAAGCTGTAGGATGGTTGTGCACTGCTCCATCGCTTCTCAGGTGGTTAACGGCACCCCCCCCCATGATCCCAATTTGGCTCATAATGTTAATTCTTGTTACCCCCTTCCCTAGTAGTATAGTGGCTCCCCTCCCCAATCCCCAATGTGGCCCATAATTTTAATAATTGATATCCCCTTCCCTGGTGGTCTAGTTGCCCTGACCGTGGCAGGCAAAGTCTCACCATCCCGCTCCCCCATCCTGAAATCCAGCTGGCAACTGGCACTGCCCACCGCTCACCACCACGGCCAGTCAAGCTGACTGATCTATCAACGAGCACTGTACAGTACTGATTGTCATCAATGGGTGTGTACTGAATACTGTATGGCACTCATTGAGATCTCAGTCGGCAACTGGCCGTGGTGGTGAGCAGTGGGCTGTACCAGTCACTGGCTGGGTTTCTGTATGGGGGAGCAGAGTGGTGAGACACTGTCTGCCAGAGTAAGGGGATGGGCATGCACTAGACTACCAGGGAAGGGGATATTTTGTTTCTACCATTATGGATGACATCGGGGATCAGGGAGGGGATGCACTACACCACTAGGGAAGGGGATATAAATTATTACAATTACGGGTGACATTGGGGATTGGGGAGGTGGGTCCACTACACCACCAGGGAAGGGAGTATAAATTATTAAAATTACAGGTGACATTAGGGATTTTTGGAGGGGGACCACTAGACCACAAGGAAGGGGTTTATTATTAAATATAATTAGGGGCGACATCAGGGCTGGTAGAGGGGGCAACTAAACCACTGGGTAGGGGTTTAATTAAATATGATTATGGATAACATCAGCGCTGGGAAAAGGGGATTGCGGCACATTGCCACAAACAGATCAACTCTCCCTGAGGAGAATTTTCTAAGTACTCTTAGACCAGTCCTGGCTGATCTAACTGTACATAGAATTTTTCCCTCTGGAAGAGCTCTAAGAATCCCACTTTTGGGGATGTGGCAGCTTGCATCTGCTACATGCCCCCTAGTGCCATGTCACAGCCCATTTTTGGGTTCCATTTGGGGCAGGCAGCCTGTGGCTGACACAGACTGCCATAGAAAATCACTCCCGGCTCATCGTTTGGCGCAAGGGGCACTTTGCACCATTCACTGTGGCGCAAGCCCCTGCACAGCACTGGGAGCTTTGAGAATCGAGCACTTTATCTTAACTACTGGTTCATCCATTTCATGTTTTTAGTATTATAAGAGTATGGACAGTTTATGAATGGATGTGGTTTTGTAATGTGGTTCTACATTATTTATGTTATTTATATGGAATCTATTTATTGTGTTGATTGTGCAGGTGCTCCATGCCCTGGAGGGGCACTTTGAATAAATGCAACAAACAAAGTGACAACATACCTGGTCTAAAAGACTGCCTGTTGAACTGCATTGAAAAGCACAGTCCCATTTGGTAAATGAACTGCCTGAACATTTGCATGCCCATTTGCTAAATGAATTGCTTGCATATTGGGTGCCCCATTTGCTAAATCAACTGCCTGAATGCTTGGTGCCCATTTGTTACAGAAATGTCTGAACATCTGTGTGCTTATTTGCTTGAAGAAAGAACAATTACATACTTACTGTAATGGCAGATCTTCGAGAGAATCTCTTCCATTAGGCCACACCTTTGTACCTGTACCTGGGTCAGCCCTAGCACCGTATGGAAACTTTTGCTAGCTGGGGGCTTCCCATGGCATCATGTGTCAGCATCTATATAAATGTGGGTGGCCCTATCACTCCTCAATTCCTTGCTAGAGATTAGACTCAGAGGACCTCCAATGATGGGGAAACCAGGAGATCAGATCAGCACCAAGCATACAGGGTGAGATATGATGCTTGATACGCCATAAATGGATTAAAATTTGACAATATCTGATGCAGCCCCACTGAAGCATAAGGGATTGGAGGGAGGGACTGCATGGCACAATGGAAGAGATTCTCTCAAAGATCTACTGTTATAGTAAGTACATAACTGTTGTATCTTCTTTGTGGATAGCTATTCTATTAGGCTACTCCTTTGGAACGAGTCACAAGCAGTCCCAAAAAGCAGTGGGAGGATGATACAGTCATCCAAGACAGTAGGCCTTGCAGTACAGCAAGCTCAATTCCAGCATGCCTTTCAGAGGCTATGTCCAGACTGCAATGCTTAGTGAAGGTGTGAACAGTTCTCCATGTGGCTGCAGCACAAATGTCAGCAGCAGAAACATTACTGAAACAAGCAACAGAAGTGTTGATTTCCCTTGTGGAGTGGCCATGGACCTCACCAGTAATTTCCTTAACATACTTCCTATAACATAACGTAATACAATGTGTTAGAAAT
The DNA here is from genome assembly GCA_016271365.2 of Neoceratodus forsteri. Lineage (NCBI taxonomy): Eukaryota > Metazoa > Chordata > Ceratodontiformes > Ceratodontidae > Neoceratodus > Neoceratodus forsteri. Next base: position 290,759,651 of record CM057456.1, read on the forward strand.
TTGGACAGGCACTGTTTAGACATAGGTGGACCCTCTTTCCCAGAAGCAAATGAAACAAAAAGCTGAGAGCAATCAGTGGTGTGATTCAGATAGTATCTCAGTATTCTATTCATCCAAAGCATGGAGCAGTGCCTCACCCTGATTGACATGCTCAGGGTGGTAAACAGGAAGGGGTACCGTTTGAGTCAGTGTAAACTCAGATACCAGCTTTGGTAAAAACTTAGGGTCTGTATGCAAAGAAACCCAGTCTCTGTAGAAAATCAAATAAGGTTGCTCACACATTAAAAGCCTACTGCTCCAAAATTCTTCGAGCAGAAGTGATTGCAATCAAAATTAATGTTTTCCATGAAAGAAATAGTAAGCCACAACTCACAGCTGGCTCAGAAGCAGACAATGTCAGAGTCTAAAGCACATAATTCAGGTGCCAAGGTCGGGCTAAATAATGGATAGGAGGTTGTGTATGTAAAATACCTCTTAGAAAAGCACAGGGCACTTCTTTTTTTTTCCGTCTTTCACCCAGACGGGGTCTACTACAGAATCTTGATGTGCACCATCCCGATGCTCACAATCCTGACGCTGAAATCTCCATAGCCGTATTACCAACAATGGCAGACAACTCGGGAAATTTCCACAAATTTTTCGTGCACCCCCCGTAATATATATAAAAACAAAAACCAAAATGCAGAAATCACTGCACTTCAGGATTTTGCCATTGTCGGGAATACAGCTGTTGGGATTTCAGTGTAGGGATTGTGAGCGTTGGGATTGTGGGCATTGGGATTCTGCATGGATAACACCCAGACAGCCCTCCTTTGGGTAATGCCCCAGCCCTCTCACCCCAACCTCCACTGGGACTTACCACCAGCCATCTTCCCCCAGGGCTTGCCCACCCATCACGGTTGGCGGGGGTCCCCAATCCACACAGAGGACTGGATCCAGTTTGTGCTGGTGAGCAGGTGCCCACAGGCATCCTGCCACCAGTGTGTTCCTTTTTCTGGTCCTTCTGGGAGGTATGGCATGTAAGGCCATCTAGGCACACACCATGCGCTCCTGCATGATGTGTGCCAATGTCTGCAACACCTCCCGATCTTCTGGCCTGGGCTGCCTTTCCCCCAGCTTCTGTTAGGGGCCAGACAAGTGGTGCTCCCTGCCCAGCCTCCCCCTGGAAGAGAAGAGCAGTCCTATGTTTTTTTTTTACTCACATGTCTTGTCCTGTGTTCCATGACAATGCCTATATTAGTTGCTTCTCTCTTGCCTGTTGCATGTTTAACTCCTATATGTACCTGTATGTTCTGATATGTTGTACTACTGTGTTAACTGGTGTGGAATCTTTGTAAATTAGCATTTCTATGCTCAAAGGTAGTATTCTGATTGCATCAATAAATAAATAAATAAAAATGTAAGCTCGATCCTCCTTCCCCCAGCAGGCCCTCCAACACCTGGATTCACTGCTGAACCTGGGTGGTTGGCGTCACTAGCAGTAGGGTTACCATTGCGCCAGTGGGCTAGCCTACAGGGAACTTCTAACTGTGCTGCTGTATGACCATCAATAAGAGCATGGAAAGCTGATATAGAAGCCAAATACACCTTCATTGAAGAATACTGTAGGCCAGAGTCTGACAGTGACAACAAGTATTCCAGCACATTGTTAACAGGACAAGTAAATGGGTCCAAATGTCTGGAAGCAGCCCTCAAAGTGAACTGTTTCCATTTTAAGGAATACGCATGGATGATGGAAGGTTTTCTAGCTGCAGTCAGCACCATCAGCCACCTTAGGGGATACTCCAAAACATGCAATGGCTATGTCTTCAGGAGCCATGCATGCATGTGCATGGACTTCAGGTCCAGATGGAACAGAGACCCCTTGTCCAGTGACAACAGACCCTGACAAAGAGGTAGTGGGAGAGGGAGCTCCACTGCCAACTGTTGTAGAAGCAGAAACCATATCTGGTGAGGCCATAATAAAGCAATAAGGAGGGGGGTGGCACCCTCCATTCTCAGTTTGAGTAGTACCCTCTGTATTAGAGGAATTGGGGGAAATGCATACAAAAATATGTCTTTCCAAGAGAGGGGCAATGCATCTCACCCAAAAAATCCAGGCCCTGGAGCAAGCAAGCAGAAATGCTGCAGTTGTACATTGTGTGGGCGTGCAAAAAGGTCCAACTCTGAATGACCCTATCTTGCAAAGAAGTTGTCTAGCAGCGAGGTCAACAGTTTTCGCTCATGCATCCTGGACTGTGACCTGCTTAGCTTATCTCCTGAGCTGTTTTGGAGACCTGGTAGATTCACAGCTGATAGTTGTAGGCCATGAGACAGAGTCCAGTACCACACTCTCATTGCTTCCCTACATAGGGGATAGGAATGAGTTCCCCCTTGCTTATTGATATAATGCATCACACTGGCATTGTCCATCTGTATTAACAAAGGACCTGAACTCAGATGCTCCTAAAATGTCTGAAGGCTGTGTAGACCAGCTGTCATCTCCAGGATGTTTATGTGTAACTGGACTCCACTCTGGACCATGAGCCCTACATCTGGTAAGGGCAAAGATGTACACCCCAGCCAGAGCCAGAGGCATCCATGGTGAGGATCTGTACAGGAGCTGGTACAAGGAATGGAACACCCATTAATAGGTTTTTGCAATCCATCCATCACAACAGAGCTCTGCACAAGGGAGTTGTGATGAGTACCATTTGGTCCAGCTCATCCATCATCTGATCCCACTGGACTCTTAGGGTCCAATTTTCAAAAGCCCTGCATGTGCCCATGTGATGCTTGGACAGCTGGTTATGATTATTGTATGATATTTGTAATATAAAAATATAGTATGTGATTGTCTCACATAAGACAGCCTGGGCTTCCATGGGTGCCCCCTTCCCCAAGGTTTCAGTGAAGCTACAGGATATGTAAACTGACCGGGAACCATTTAATTAACTGACTTCCTTCAGAATTTCATTTTACTACCTTTTTATGACATACCTAGGCTTTTTGAAATGCAAATCAAATGTGACTTTATGACTTCAGAAAGAGGACGTAATTAGGCTGATTCCTGTTAGCTTTTTATCACATTGGTGCCAGTGTGGGACTGCTAAGTTCAAAGGAAACATGTGTAATTAAGGAGTTGTTTATAGGAAATGTCTTTTTTCTTCTGATGGCACCTTATTTAAAATACCTCCTGATAGGAAATCATTTTTTGTAATTTTACATTCTTAAAGGAGGAGCTAGATGACTCGCAGAAGAGGTGTGGAGACACAGAGTTTAAACTGATACTTGTGTCTGAAATGTAGGTTTATATCATCTTGGGACTCTAGAGAGACACAGCTCTCTGGTATAACTTTAAAAGGTACTTCCAGAGGTAATACCTTGGATAACAAACATCTAAATGTATTGTGGTAGGAGTTTTGCTTTGTAATTTTCCCTTGTTCTTTCATATGATTGTGAGCTCTTTCATATATTGTTCTGTGTTTACATTTTTCTTATTTTTATCATTTTTTAGTAAAGCACATTTTCTTAAGATACTGCCTGAGTGTGTCTTCCAAGTTCTTTTTGCATGTGATGTATTCATGGTTAAGTCTGACAGCTGTTTGAAGGGCTTGATGGTGTTACTAACTGGGAAATGGTAAGAATATACCTACAGTCTCTTATAGAGTTAAAAGGGTTCATTTCTGATACCTGGTTAGGTGCCCTTAAGCGAAAGGTATATTGCATCCCCCCGAAGAGGATATTATCTGACCCTGTACATTTGGGTACACTAGCATAAGGTTCACAGTTTGAATCCCCCCCAGAACTTGAGACTAAAGGTGATTCGGACCCAAAAGCAGACAGGAAGGTTACCCTGTCTGTTACCTGTTCACACTATTGCTTTCTGAGGTTGGCACAGTGGAAGCAGAGGGCCTGACCTGCTGAGTGCGTTTGTGACAGCCGCAAGCCCCTTATGTGTTGAACATATGGCGAAGGGGGTTTGTGGCATTCTCGCAGTGCCAGTTTTGATTTTCATCCCTGCACGCCAAATGCTGCAAGTTAGACCAACTCCCCCAAGTCTAACTTGTGCCATTTGGGGGGGGGGCTCTTTTTATGGGGCTTGTGCCAAATGTTTGGCGCAAGCTGCCATAAAGTGTTGAAACTGTAGCAACTGCACCCAATGCACTAAAATTGGGTGCAGTTGTGTCAAAGTAGTTTGGGGCAATTGTGCCAAACATCGGGGTTGTCAAAAGGCTTGATGCAAGTCGTGCATCAGCCTTTAAAAATCGGGCCCTTAGTGTCCACTGAGGGATCTTCATATGTAAGCAGGCCATTGGCACAGTTATAGTGGCCATCAGCCGTGAGTCCCAGAGGATGTAACATGGTCCTTGCTGGGACATAATGACTGCTGTATGTCAGCTGTGCTTGTGCCAACAGATGTTCTGCTCTGTCCAATGGCAAGAAAGCACACCCATTCTCTGTGTTGAACTTTGAAACAATTGGTGCAAAATGTTTTTCACAGTTTTTGTAATTTTAGCATTAACGTTTTCACTTATCATGCACTTTAAATATTTATATATTGAATGTGGTGTTGCATTTATATGGATATAAAGAGATGCTTTAAACAGCAGGAAGTTTCAAAATACATCATGCACTAATAAATATTTAAATGTGTCTGTTATTTGATGACTCCACCCCTCCACCCCACCCCATCCCCAATGAAAAGGGGATTGCTCCCCCAAAGCGCCGGGGAAACTTTGCTCGAATGCCTTGTAATAAATAAATATTTTTTCAGAGTCTTCTCCCAATGTATCGCTGCATTTCTTGTTTTACTGTCTGTGTCTAAGACTGCCTCTATGCAGTACAGTCTCTGAAAGGGATGATTGACAGACTTTGGCACATTCAATGTGACCCCTAAGTCATCGAACTATTGTGTCCACAATAGGACATGTAGCAGAGCCTCCCTGGAGCTGGCCTTCATGAGCCAGTCATCCAGATATGAGAAGATCTACAGGCCTTCCCTGTGAAGGGCTGCTGCCACTGCTGCCAAGCATTTGGCAAAGACCTCTGGCACAGAAGATAAGTCAAAGGGCAACACTCTGAACTGGTAATGCTCCCCCTCCAGTGTAAAGCAGAGGTACTGCCTGTGATCTTGACATGCAGATAAGCATCCTTCATGTCTAGGGAGCAAAGCTGTTGCCCTGTTTGCAGCAGGGGAAGAACAGCTTGCAGGAATACTATGCAAAAATTATTGTACTCTATGTAGAGGTTGAGCTCCCTGAGATCCAATACAGGACGTAGATCTCCTGTCCATTTTGGGGCCAGGAAGTATCTAGAATAGATCCCTTTGTTTCTCTGAGGAGGAGGAACCAGTCCTATTGCACATTTTATGACTAATGACTGCACTGCCTCCTTCAGAAGGGAAAAATGTCCTGGAGGATAACTGGAAGGAAGTGGAGGATGCTCTGGAGGAGTGCCCAGCTTTTCCAGACCATGCCTCCTTGCAATTATCTCCAGTACCCCTTCATATGTTGTAATCTCCTGTCATTGGTTGAGGTGTAGGGAGATTCTGCCCCCCACAGCACCCCTAGAGGCAACAGTGGAGCTGGTGAAATAGTCTGCAATTAGAGATACAGAGCCAGAGGGGGCAGAATCACTGGCACAGATTTCTTTGGGTGCTTTTGAATGGACACCTTGGGGCAGGGGCTCTTTCAAGGGGCAACTGCCTTTACCTCAGCCCTGCTGATGATAGGGATGACCACCTCTGGCAGCAGGCTGATAAAAAGATCTTCTCCCACATCCCCTAGAAGGAGTGGGGTAGATGGAATTCACAGACCTTAGAGTCATTTTGGATGTCTGAAGGACTCTGATGGCCTCTTCTACATCATAACTAAACAGTTTAGTGCCTCTGACAGAAACATCCAAAGCTGCTTGCTGTACAACATTTGCAAAACCAGCAACCCTTAGCCATGAATATTGTCTCATGCAAATACCAGAGGCAGCTTCCCTGGCAGAGCCATCAAAGGCATCATATGCTAAGCGGAACTAATGCTTGCCACCCTCAGCCTCAGAAGTTAGAGTTTTAATTCATTCATTCTTGGCAGAACCTTCTGGCAAAGCTTGGGCTTCAGCATTAGTAGCTTTCCACAAGCTATTCTGATATTTAATCATATGGGCATGGTAATTTCCAATTCTAAGGCCTAGTGAGGCAGAGCCATAGGTACACGTACCCGTGACATGTAACCTTCTGGATTCTTTGTCAGGAGGTGAAGCACTCGTGCGTTTAGGTGTTCTGCATCTATCATGTGCAGTTATAATGACAACTGAGTCAATTTCTGACTGGTTTACATAGTAAGGCTTAGCAGTTGGGGCAGGATACTGCTTAGAGGCCTTTCTTGGTACTGCAGGCAGGCAGTTAAGTCTGTACTATGCAGCAAAGGTAGCATATTCCAATGCAAGAGAAATTGGTGGAATTATAATGGAAGGAGTACCTTTTTGTGGAGAGGTCAGGATTGTATTCAACCTCATGGTTGACCTATCTGTTGGCGATGGGAACTGCTGAATGCACTGGCAACACCAGCAGCAGCTAGGAAGGAGGGATTTGCTGTGTGCTGGTTGTCCCTGACAGGGGCTGGGAACCAGTGAGCTCCATCGACAGGATAACAGGCTGTACAGGCAAGCCTGGCAAAATATGCCATATCATCTCAGAAAATGACACCAGCACAACTTGAGCGTCAATGATTCCCTGGCCAGGAACCATGACTACATTTGTCAATAACAGGCCTTGACCTGCCGGCCCACTGGCGCAGCAGTGGGATTTCCGCTTGAGACGCCAGCGACCCGGGTTCGGGAATGGACTCGGGTCGCCGGAGGGCCGGCCGGGGGGAGAAGGATGGAGCATCCTATGGACTGCTCTCCTTCTCCGGGGGGAGGGATGGGGTAGTGCTCGGGGTCTGCACGACTCCTGGTGGAGACCAGGTGTAGCGCAACTACCGACCTCAACAGTGTGTGCGTCGGAGGCGGGGCAGGATGCTCCACGTCATTGCACGTCTCCACCTCCCGGAAAAAGGAAAATGGGAGTATGCCGATGGGGCCCTTGATGAAGCCGGTCACAGCTTCAATTAGCCCCCTCAGGCCAGCCCTCCGACCTAGTCCAACGCCTGTGGCATGTGTCCCCAGTGCCGCAGCCCCACCGTGGGGGGTAAGCCATGGGGTATCGGAGGGGCGCGAGGCTGATGTGGGGGGGTGGAAGCGTGACCGGCAGATGGTACCGGGCTACCGGTGGCTTGGGCAGAAAATATAAATAGAAAAAAAATAAATAAATAACAGGCCTTGACCTGATGAAGATTGCAACATATCATCCATAGTAGATATGGCAGTGTTGAGCAAAGCTTTGACCTTGGTGTCTCATTGACTATCAGAAGCATTTAAGATATTAGTATATCCTGTATACATTGGTGGTACCCCTCATTTGCACTGGCACCTGACTGTACACAGTGGTCTTGCACAAACAAATTAGCACCCACTACAGATTAGCACTGTGCTAACTGTGCTTTTAAATCCAGCACCTGTCATACTAACCTGTTGGAGTATACTCCCTGTACAGTGACACTTCTACAGCAACATACGTCGATGCGGATAACATCGACATGTCACTGTAGAAGTCTGCCTGGGACCCGGCAATTCTTTTCCCTGTACTGCACCTCCTCCCTGAACCAACTCTGACTCGGAGTAGGAATCTAAAAGTATGGGGAGTGCAGGGCAGAGTCCCCCGTGTGGGGGATTTCGGGGGGCAACCCCTCTGAAGAAAAAAACACAGCCCGATGTGCATGACTCCCTGCTGACTGTAAATTGTGGTCGACGTGGAGCCTGGTGCTTTGATGCTGGTCAACTAATTAGTTGTTGAACCGGCATCGTAGAGACACAGGTTGGTAGCTATCCTAATCACGGCACAGTACTTTTCTTGTAAGTGTGGCACTGACTAAAAGTTTTGGACAATGTCTCTTAATGGGCTACAGTATCTAATCTGATTCTTTATGTGCTTTTATTTCCATCTAGCTTTGCTTGCGCAACTTTTATCAAATATCTAAACATTGTGATGTAACAGAAAACTTTTCTAACAAGGTAGTTAAAATATACTTTCTTCTTTCGTCTGAGTACCACCTACATTTACTATTAAAAACAGTTGTTTGGGATACTAACCCTTTATAATATAATTTAATATACTATAATACATCATACCATTTAAACAGGGGATGCACTAAGGCCTTGTAGATACTGAGCCAGATATTCAAAGGGCATGCACCTGGCACAACTGAGTTGCACCAGTGCAATGCCAGAAATACTCCCCAAGGCAATATTCAACAGATGGACTTGCGCAACGTAAGTCCCGATGTGCTGAAGTGGAATGATAATTGTATGCAGTGCATCTCTAGGGGGCATGCCCATGCATATGTGGCACATCCCGATATTCAGCCCGGAATGTGCAGTGCATATGCTGGCACAGCCCTGGGATGCACAGCATACCAATGCCCAGAGTTGAGCCTGAAAAAAAGGCTCAAATGGTGGCCACCCACAGGAGAGCTGCTGTACTGCAAGGTGCAGTGCAGCAGCTGCCAGCTGTGGATGGCCACCCACCCACCCAATACACCATGCAAAATCACCCATAGCAACTCTGGTGGCCTAGTGGTACCCCCCACCTGTAGCTGCCATTGCCCATAAAATAATTCATACCATGATCCCTGGTAGTCTAGTGGTAACCTCCACCCTCCCTGTAGCCCGATCACCTAGAATATAATAATACATTATCCCTGGTAGACAAGTGGTCCCCACCACCCCTCCTGATGCTGCAATCCCCATAAATGTACTACACTGTATATCCCTGGTAGTCTAGTGGTCCCCCCAACCCACCCATAACCCTGATCACCGATCGTACAGTAAATACCTCTACCTGGTGGTCCAATGGCACCCCCCAACCTCACAGGACCCCCGGCCCACCCAGCCTCCCCCGACAGCAGTGGGCAGCAGCATACCCACCCGCATACTCCATTGCTACCGTCGACTGACAGCTACAGTATGGGCTGTAATCCCACAATGTGGACCAATGTCTTGCAGTGTATACTGTAGGAGTCATGTGAAATATGTGAATGAATGACCACATTCACATATTTGTGCCTAACTAGTACAGTATGCATTGCAAGCCCATACTGTAGCTGTCAGTCGGCTGGCAGCCACGGAGGTACGCGAGTGGGTATGCTGCTGCCTGCCACTGACGGGGGAGAGGGAGCTGGATGGGTCAGGGGTCTTTTGTGTGTGGGGGGTGCCACTGGACCACCAGGTAGGGTGTTTACCATATGATCAGTGATCGGAGTTACGGGTAGGGTGGGGGTACAACTAGACTACCAGGGATGTACAGTGTAATACATTTATGGGGGTCACACATCAGGAGGGGTGGTGGGGACCACTGACTACCAGGGATAATATATTATATTATATTCTAGGTGATCAAGCTCTGGGGAGGGAGGGAAGGAGTTACCACTAGACTACCAGGGATCATGTTACCTAATTAGTTTACAGGCGATGGCAGCTACGGAGGGAGAGGGGTGCCACTAAACTACCAGGGATCATGGTACAAATAGTTTATGGATGATGGCAGCTATGGGAGGGAGAGGGGTGCCACTAGACTGCCAGGGACTATTTAGCTTATCATATTGCCAGCGATCGGGCTACAGGGTGGGAGCGGTTACCACTAGACCCCCTCTGGCAGCACCACATGCTGTGCAGGGCAACATGCTCATTTCGCTGGCCAGCCCTGCACAACTCATGCAAATGGGGCCATAATGACATGCAAATGGCCCCATTTGCACCTTGCATACATTATGGCCCCATTTGCATACTGCTGGCTGAATATCAGGATCTTGTGCACAGCACAACTCTGTTGCACCGATGCATTTCCCTTTCCTGGTATTCAGCCCTGTCTGGGGGGGATGTGCCAGCTCATCACATTTGCCCAGTGCGCATTACCTGATATATTCAGAGGAGATGTGCCGTTGCACTTCTCTTTTTAAAATATCCCTGAGTTGCACCAGTGCAACACAGTTGCGCTGCGCCACCACATGCGCCATTGCAGGGTGCATTTCTGAATATCGGGGCCACTATATATGTGTTCAAAAGCATTCAAAAAATGTTTATTTGTATTAAAGCATAGTTGTCAGAGCATCTAGATTGTGCTCTGATGCTGCACTAGCTCGGGTGAGTTCCCACGCATGATGGCAGTCCCAGTACAAGGCACCATGGGTAAGGCAATGCATGCTGGCAAATGCACGGTTGGCCATGGATGTGCATTTCAGGAAAAGTCTCACAATTAGAATCAGTAGCTGATTTTGAGCTCAGGGATGTGTTTTTTTTTTCATTTTGCAACAGCCTAAAACACAGACATTGGGTAGCTGTGGTTGCGTTAAGCTGTGTTACAGCACAGGTCATGTCCACACTGCTGTCAACAGGGGCTAAGGCTATCATGTTGGTCTAAAGCCATGTTCAAGCCCACCTTTGTGGAGGGTTTGAGCATGGTTTTAGAAAGCGGATTGTAGCACTGTTTTTACAGTGCTGCAGTCTGGATGCAAATCTTTTAAACCTTTTTAACAGAGCTACAACAGTTTAAAACCCCTAGTGTAACTAGATCCTATGTAGCTAGACTAGGGCAGGCTTACTAGTGGATACCTAATACCTGGCAAAGCTCTGCCCACCTTGCAGTACCCCACACATACTGTATGTTTAGGGGTGACTGGGGACAGTGAATGCAACCAGTGAGGTATCATGGTACAGTGATTCAGAACAGAAATGTGCAAATCCTGCATGTGCCTGTTGAGCTCCTAATGAAAACTCGGCCTTAAGCACTTGCTGCAAAAAATATATATTTTTGTTTCTTAACCAAAAACTTTTCTTAAACAAATTATTAACATTAAAATAAAAACCAAAATAAATCAAAACAAACTCATAGATACATAGATACATACAGTAAATACATAGACAGTGTTAGCAGATAAGGGCCTATGGCCCACCCAGTCTGCCCATTTGAGCTTGTAAGTTCAGTTTATGTTTTCCTAGAAGTCTGTTGCCCCTTACCCCTGACCTCCAGAATTCCTTTATGTCTATCCCATGCATTCTAAATCCGTGATTGTTTCAGCCCCACCACTTCCTCTGGCAGGGTGTTCCACTTGTCCACCACCCGCTCTGTGAAGAAATTCTTCTCACGCTTTCTCTGAATCGCCCTCCCTCCAACTTCATCCCATGCCCTCTAGTCCTGGAACATCTTTTCACTTAAAATAGTGTATTCCTGCACCCTGTTCCTCCCTGTAAGATACTTGTATGTCTCTATCATCTCCTCTCCTCCTCTCCTCCAGGGAGTTCATGTTCAGTTCCTTCAACCTGTCCTCATAGGACTTGTGATGCAATCCATGTACCATCTTTGTTGCCCTCCTCTGAACCTTCTCTACCCTGTCTATGTCCTTACATAGGTAAGGTCTCCAGAACTGTACACTGTACTCCAGGTGTGGCCTCACTAGTGTCTTGTATAGTGGAATTATGACCTCCCTTTTCCTGCTGGTGATGCCCCTGCCTATGCATCCCAGCAGGAAACCACTCTGTAGACTAGGAAAAAATATTTGCTAATCCTATCACATTTCTTGAACTGCTGCACTAACACAATACTTGACTGCATGTAAGTGCCCTTGTAGGCAATAGAAGACTTCAGCTTTTAGCAGAAACATGCATGCAATCCCCCTATGTTTATATGGCATGACAGTGATATATTAGTATGAATATCCTAAGTACTAGCTTCCCAGCAAATGTATTTTTCACAGTAAATGAAGACAGTACTCAGTAAAGGAATACAGCTGTAGCTAAATTACTTCTTAAGTTTTGTTGTCACATTACAATGTTCTGAAATTTGACTAAAGTTGTTCAAGCAAAACAAGATGGGAAAACACCATAATGAAGCAGAAGCAGAAGAAAAGATAGCTCTGTTTTGTTTACCTTATGCTCTGCAGTTTTAGACATCCTCTCACCAGCCCAGCAGTTCCTCAGAACAGCAGGAAAAGTGTAGGCACAGGCAATTCCAGGGGCAGAGACAATTTCAGTACATAGTGTATTTGTTTCACTATATAGTTTGTTTCAGTATATTGTGCATGAAAAATGTTTCAACATATAGTGCTTGTGTTTCATGTTATAGTGCATTTGTTTCAGTATATACCTGTGTATAAGTCGACCTCATGTATAAGTTGACCTCCCTTTCTCTGTGAGTTTTCGTAGATTTAATGATAGGCCTTGTGTATCGATCAACCCCCTCAGGAGTCCATTTACTGGTAAAGGCAGCTTCAAGTGTTTTTTTTGTTTCAGCGCCATCTCAGTGCCACCTCTGATTCCTTTGAACAACTCTATGCCAACGTCCTTAATAGGTATCTACTTATTTTCATTAGTAATTTAAACTGAGCTGTGCTCATTGATTAATAAAATGTGTTTCAATATCTGTTGTTTGTGTTGTTTATTCTGCAGTCTGTTTCCTGTCTGTACTGTGCCCCCAAGTTAAATAGAAAACATGATTTTTTTGGGTTTGATCTCTGATGCGCTCTGAAGCCCGAGTCATTGTCCATACTGTTACAATAAATTTCAGCTCTTCTCTGGTGTCTAGCAGATGCCCACTCTCTGTTCCTGATTGCCTGTATTTAGAAATGTCAGTTCTTCCCTGCTGTCCAGTGCCCCCTTCCCGATCGCCCACATTTGTAAATTTCAGCTCTTTCCTGGTGTCTAGCGGACCTCCTCCCTATCCCCCAATCACCTGTATTTGTAAATTTCAACTCTTCCCTGGTGTCTGGTGGACCCCCACCCTGGCAGGTAACATCCCACCACTCTGCTCCCCCCTTTTCATCCCTGAGCTGGTGACTGACATAACCCTTTGCTCTCCACTACAACCGGCCACCAACTGAGCACTCAATGAGTGAATTCTTTACATCAGCTGTTACAGTATGCACTCATTTGGAGCTCAGTCAGTGGTTGGTTATGTTGAAGAGTGGAGGGATGTGCCGGTCACCAGCTTGGGGCTGAGAAGGGGAGAGCGGGGTGGTGAGGCACTACCTGCCAGAGTGGGGGGTCCACTAGACACCAGGGAAGAGTTGAGATTTACAAATATGGGTGATTGGGGATAGGGAAGGGGGTCCTCTAGACACCAGGGAAGAGTTGAAATTTACAAATACAGGCAATCAGGGAGGAGGGGGTATTATAGACACCAGGGAACAGTTGAAATTTAACAATACGGCCAGTGACTTGGCTTCATAGCGTATCAGAGATCAAACAAAAAAAATGCATCTCTTTGCATTCAACTTGGGGGCATAGTACAGACAGGTCAACAGACTGCAGAATAAACAACACAAACAACAGGAACTGAAACAGTTTATTAATCAATGAGCACAGAACTGAATTTGAATTACCAGTACTAATGAAAACTTGTAGATAGCTGCTCGTTGAGTACTCAGAGAGCAACAGAATCTTTGCATATTAGTCGACCTCGAGTAAAAGTTTGGGTCCATTTCTTCAGCACCTATTTTTTGGCACTAAAAACTTGACATATGCGAGTAAAGTATATACAGTAGTGTATGGATTTTTCAATCTATAGTATATGTATTTCAATATATAGTGTGTGTTTCACTATATAGTGTATTTGTTTCAGTTTATAGTTTATGTGGATTTTTCAGTGTGTAGTGTATGTACAGAATTTCAGTAGATAGTCTATATACAGAATTTCAACATGTAGTGTATTTGTTTTGGTATATAGTGTATGTGCATTTTTTCAATAAATATAGTGTATTTGTTACAATATATAGTGTAGTTGTTTCAGTATGTGGTGTGTGTGGATTTTCAGTGCTCAATGTGTGTATTTCAGTAGATAGTAGTGTATGTATTTCACTATATAATGTATGCACTTCAGTATATAATGCATCTGTTTCGCTATATGACATATGCATTTCAGTATACACTATATGCCCTGTACTATATGATGTATATGTTTCAGTATACAGTGTATGCTGTTCATGACATAGTTCATGTGTTTCCTATATGATGTGTATATGTAAGCAATAAGACATGACGGGGTGTGCATTAGACACTTCTAACGCATGGCCAGGGGCATAGTGAGGTACAAGGCCACAGGCTGAGTGCCTTTAGCCCCTGGCCGTGCATTAGACGTGTCAAATGCACACCCCTAGAGTGTCTTATTGGACATATAAAATGGGGCACTGCATTCTAAAAGCATTACAAAATAAAAATGTACACATTCAAATACCTTAATACTAAAATATTTTCTGTATTTGCAGTAAAATAGTTCCTCCATCTTTATTATTGGCATGCTTTTTTTCCATTTGTGAGTTTTGTACCTCTATGGCCCCATACTTCGCTTTGTCTTAAAATGGTTGGCATGGTTTCCACACCCCTCCACTCAGTTTCAATAAAAAAAGAAACTGATATTTCTTTTTTTATATTTATTTTAGTTATTTTTCCTTTTTTTTCACATGCTGGCGTGGTGCGAGAAACCTCTGGTTTCAGTAAGGAAGACAGGAAGAGCAGCACTGGTTGTATGGCAGAGTACATCACTGAGGCGCACACCAAGGGAGAGCGGGGATGAGAAAGAGGAAGACAAGTTAAAATTCTTATGATTTAATGCATGGTGATGTGAGTAGTTTAATACAAACATGATGCTGAATGATGACCTTATATTTGGAGATGAAACCTGATGAGCAGCTGTTTGAATTTGGAGCAGGATATGGCTAGCTAACAGCTGCTTTGAAAGAGGCATATTGAAATTGTGAAGGAACGGATTAAGCTGTGCATATTTTCAGAAGATGGCTGTTACATGATTGCTAGATTTGTGCCAGTAAGTGTAATTGTAGGAGACTGAAACTGGGATTAGATTTTTTTCGGTTCTTGAGAACGAGCTATCCAAGTAAGTGAGAGGTGTTTTAGTGCTACGAGTAAGCAGGGTCATCGTGACTAAATTCTGAGTTTTGTGACAGACACTTCATGTTATGTATTAACAATCTGTAGGAAACCGGTTATGACATGCGGACATTATGAAATGGACTCACTAGGTGCCAAGAATACTTTGCTGGGTGTGTGATGCTGTTCACATCTGGGGAAAAAATGGCAGTCACTAAAATTCCAATTAAAATGAAGGTTCTATTGTGCACATTGATTTCAGTTTACTTGCTGAGCCCTGGTTGCCAGCACTTGTTTTTAGCCATGCATTAGATACAGGATAATACTTGCCCATTTTATAATTTAGTACAAGACCTGCGCTGCCATATCTCATATGATCTTCTGAGCAATCCTTACTTGATATCTCCAGATGCTCCACCAAGAAAGGTGAACTTGCGTTTGCAATATCTGCCCCCAAAGTTTGGAACTCCCTGCCGCTATACGTCAGACAATCCAATATCCATTATGCCTTTAAATAGAGAATTCAATCCCTCCTTAGGGCCACTGACCACTGATCTTGTCCAGCCCCTCAAATCCCTCCTCCCGAGATATCATATCTGCCAAATGTCATAGAACTTATATGATGGTCAACTATTCTCTGCACTTATTTACTGTTCATGTGCTCCTAGATTTGTATTACCTGCCTATATATTGTATCCTATATGTTGTCTGCTCACTGTTCTATGACCCACTGTAATCATTATAATCAATGTATCTACTGTTGCCTAAATATTATGTATTCTATACTTGTATCTGTACATTGTTTCTGCCACTATTTGTAACCCTCCTGGGTCGTGCCTGAAAATAGGCAAAATTCTTGTCTAGTGTACCTACCAGGTAATCAAAAACTAAATAAATAAATAAGATATATGCGTTTCAGTATACAGTGTAGTGTATGGGCTCAGTTTTCAAAGGGTGACACGGCTTGCGTTAAACCCTGCATCAACCCCATTCTTTGGTGCATCTACGCCAAACTCCTTTGACACAACTGCACCTAATTTTAGTACATCGGGTGCAGCTGGGACAATTTCCACACTTTAAGGAAGCTTGCGCCAAACATTTGGCACAAGCCTCGTAATAAGGGTTCCCCCAAATGGTGCAAGTTAGACCAGAGGAAAGCTGATCTAACTTGTGGCATTTGGCTCTCAAGATTGAAAATCCCAATCGCTGGTCAGGTGAATGCCGCAAGGCCTGTGCACCAAACGATCGGCGCACCAGGGGCTTGCAGCATCAATGGGGCTTTGAAAATCGAGCCCTGTGTGTTTTACTACAGTACATGGTGTATATGACCAGAGTTTCAGTATTATGTCCCTAATGTCATCCCATATAAATGCCTTCCTTAACTTTTACAGTACATTCCTCTCAGTGTATGCAAAATATTTAGCTTAACAGGTGTTTAGCCCTGACTCACAAATGTGTGGGTGACACCAGAAAGTTTCAGCATTCAGTTGTTGGCTGCATACTGTACACAACTAATTCAGTGTGTCAGATGTTCTCCTTGCTCACAGAGGTTCTGGTTAACTAAGTTTACAATGCCCACTTATTCTGCCTATGCATCCTCCAGTGCCCCCACCTGGCTGTCACGCACAAATAGGGTACTACAACACTCCAAAGACCTTTCACTAAGGGGGCTTCAATGGCATCCCAGCCCTTAAGCCAAAGGAACTATGATGTTATCCGCCTCTGTACCTTTGCCACTTGGGAGGTTGCTCCTTACCTCCTGCTCTCTGGGCTACTTACCAGAGAAACCCATGTTTCTCGCTGTCATGTCCTGTATTCCAGATTCAGAATCTCTTCAAGAACCCTACCCCAGGTACAGAAGCCATCAGGATGCCCCCCCTTGGGGAAAGACCACCCAGAGTTTTCTTCCACTACTCCTGCAAGCCTCAGCATACTGCCACTGGGTCTCCAACTCCTTCTAATAGTGCTTTACCAGCCATTTACATTTATTTATTGTTTTTGATGACTATGTAGGCATGCTAGAGAAAGAAGTCCCCATTTCAGTTGTGACCCAGGAGCTTACACTTAGTACAAGATAGTACAGTGAAGGTTCATAATATAGAGAATAATGGCTGGTAGGGGGTTATAATGAGAATTTTACATCCCCTTCCGAAGTGTGGAATGCCACATGAACCCAGAGAGCGACACTCGAGGGGTTTATAAAGGCATCCCACAATGAAGGAGTGTGTAAAATCAGAGTTTTACACATCTACCCAGCCCTTATTTTATATAATTGCTGAGGAGCATTTTCTGCCAGAGCAATTATGTAAAATAAAGGTGCATCTGTTGTCAGCCGCTGTTCAGTCAGGATGAAGCGCAGCCCAAGATCGGAGCGGCTGGAAACCGTATCCCTTTTTTCCCCATTTTTTTAAATTCAGACACAAATTCAGCCCTGGCTCTGTGTGTGTTTCCACCCTTCCTCCAGTTTCTATTGCCTATTTTCTCCTCCGCTCCTTCCTTTTTCAGAAGCTCCCATGCGGCTGTCTGTCAGCTGTCTCTATCAGTTCTCCTACATGGCCGTGTATCCATTTCCTGTGACTCATCTTTCCCTGTCCTCCCTTCCTTCATACCACCTTTGGGATTCTATTTCTTTTCTTTTTTTTTAATTTTATTTTTTATTTAACGTACCACCAAATGTGAGTTGCAGTGGTGTCCAATGTTGAGGCTGGCGGCTGAGGAAGGGGAGACTGGTGGTTGGCACATGTGTGGAGTATGGGAACCCCAGTGTGTGTTTGCCATTATAACCAGCTGATA
This sequence comes from Neoceratodus forsteri, assembly GCA_016271365.2. Lineage (NCBI taxonomy): Eukaryota > Metazoa > Chordata > Ceratodontiformes > Ceratodontidae > Neoceratodus > Neoceratodus forsteri. Next base: position 290,777,390 of record CM057456.1, read on the forward strand.
AAATGGCAAATTACAACCAGGTTTCCCCTTAGGGAAAAAATGCTTCCCAGTTATGATAATAAGAATGACAAGTACAGTATCATGCTTGACATTATACAATAGACATCTCATCCAGAGCAAGTGCATAGTCTGAGATGTTAGGAAATCTCATAGCATGATCATGACAATGGAATAGGATACTAGTTCCTTAAGTTCTGGGGGAGTTCATTCCAAGTTCTGGTAGTAGTAACCTTAAAGTCATATTCTCCCATTACTGGTTTTATGAAGGGGATCTCTAACAACTTCTTGCTTTGTGAGCAGGAGTTGAAGTTTCTTTGGTATGGGTGGAATAGGTTACTTACGAGGTCACTCCTCAGTGCGTAGCTGCCGATGGACCATATTCAGGAGGACAAACTTACTTGTAACATAAGGGGAAAATCATTCTGATTTACTATATATGTTGTAGTGATGTGTTCTAAAGAGATTAGAGAGAGAAAATTTAGTAATTATGTTGTAAAGGACATCTTTTCTATTTTATTCAGATGCTGAACATTGATCTTAGATGATTGATTCATAATCTTGGCTTAGCATGAAGTGTTGTCTACTGATAAGATTAGCTTCACCAGTTATGTAGTCCTTCACCATGTACAAGGAGACACTTTTATGATTCAAGAAGTTTGGCCATGGAGCCAAGTTGGGCATCTCAAGTCTATGTAAACTCCATGGTACTTAAAATGTACTCCAGTGCTCCATACGCCTAGTTACGTGGTCTCTAAACTGGCATCAGCTCTTACATGGCTAGACTGTATCCACAAAGAGAGCTCCTCTTGGCTTCCTGGAGGTTAGTAACAACAGCCCTCCCTTGCCTAAATGGGAGGTGGATGTTACACCCTGATCTTCATGAGGCCATACAGCAGGGCAATTTCAAGCCCTGTATGGACTGTGGCTCCAAACATAAATTGAGAAATGTGAAGCTAGATCTGCTAGACCTGCATCACTGAGTCTATGAGTCTTCTAACCCACCCTGCTGTCTTCCTATGTACCATGTCATTTATATATTGTTCCTGATTTTCTGCTTGCTGGTTTCCTTCTCAAGTTATCCAGTGACCTCAAGTGATATAAATGCCCTCCTTGTGTGCAGAACCACCCCATCAGAACCACAACATGTAAGTGGGCTTTCAAGTGATTTAACCGTGTCTTGCATAAGGAAGTAAACCTGAATCTTACTTCTATTTCTCAGGTGCTATTCACAGAGGGGGAGCAGAAGAAACACATTTTAAATGTTGGTAGCTCATACAGTATTGTTTGCTACATAAGCAAAACATATAATATACTTACCCTTTTAAATGTGTTTTTTTCCCCTTTCGCTGCCCAAATACTTCTCCTTTCCTATCCAAAGCCTTAGTAATAATAATAATCAATTATGCTGTAAATACTTTAAGGATTATTTACAGAAACCTGGTTGGCTCTTTTTTGGGGGGGGTTCAGAATCTTGTTTCAACAGTTATCTAGGGAACCCCATCTGGGAATTCCTCATCTCTGAAATGAAGAGTCCCATCATTACCCATTTCTTGGTGCAACCAGGAAATAGTGAGCATTTACAGATTGGGAATAAATGTGAACTATTAATGAGAGGGGATAATAACCTTTATAAAGGGTGTCCATCAAGTCTCAAATTTGCTAATACTGCCTATAAGACAGTAATGAATCTCCTCACATTTAGTACAGTCAATCATAAGATTAAAAAATGAATCATACTTAGGTGTCTGTAGATCTTCCCAATGTGCAAAATTAGTTGTTTTTTTTTTTTGCATCAATTAGAAGTAATTTAACACGATCAGAGAGTTGCTAAGTTAGAGGTTATCGATCAGATGAAGAAGAATGATTCCAGGATGGAATGACAATTATAAACCAGTGATTTGTGATATGAGACCTAAGACTTTTTGCCAATAATTTTGTGATAATGGCTACATCATAAACATACATATTATAGAACCTACATTAGTGCTGCAGTGTTGACATTGATCACATATATTTGAATTACATTTATTACGTCTCTTTGGTGTATAACTTCTTTGAAATACATTAAATTGAATTTGTCTTAGTCTATTACTCTATGAAATTGTAGTGTGTACATTTGTATAATGTTAGACCACTAGTCATCAGTTAAGGAAGTGGACGAGTCTTTTTCCCATGCTTTTTTAAGTGGCTGGAGATCAGCTGATGTATCAGCTAAGAGGTATGAATATAATTTTCCTATTACTTTTTCTTCAGAAGTTAATGAAAAAGGCTTCTAAAGGAGTTAAAGAGAGGATATTCAAATGTCCTAAACATTTCCTTAGAACCTCCCGAATGTGAAGATAGGTAAAGAAGGACCCTGGTTGTAGATGTAATCTTTCTCATAAATCTTGATATGATACAAATTGTTCCTGAACAAAAAAGGTTGCTAAGTAGCAAGAAATCATTTTGGGGTCAATGATTACGAATATGAGACAGCAGAAGATGTAGATTATAGAATAAGACTGAAAGTTGTGTAATTTTGGTTTCATGCCCAAGTAGCTTGTTAGCCTTTTGCCATGCCTCAACCATTATCCTGGTGCAAAAGAAAAGCCCATTAAATGTGTGTTGGCTTTACTGAAATCAAGTCCCAGGGCAATTATAATATTTTCCCCTGCTTCTAGAGGGAACCATGGCAAGGGGAATGAGCTTCCAGAGATGACCATGGCAAGGGGTTAACCTGTTTTTTGAACCAGTGTACAATAAGTCCAAGCTGTACAGCTAAACACTATGAGAACATATTGGGTAGGCTCAAGCCACCAGCTTCTGGTGGCAGATATCAATTTTCCAATTTGAGTCTGGGTCTTTTGCCACCCACAAACATTTCCTAAGGTGTTTTTTTGAAACTGATAACAATGTCTTTTCTACCTTAGTGAGAAGGGTCTGAAGCAAAAAAAAAAGAATGTGGGGCAAGATGTTCATCTTTATGATGTGAATTCTGCCCATCAAAGTAAGAGAAGCAAAGCCCATCTATCCATATCGAGGTATATTTTTTCTAACGAAGGTGTATAATTCTGCTCTAAAAGTTTATTTAAATTTCCATGGACATAAATCCCAAAGTGTTTAATTTTATCCTTGCATAAACAAATTCTTGGTAATGAGGTTTTGCCTATTATATTTGTGTCTAACAATATACTGTAGTTTCACTTTCCTGAAAATTGATTTTATGCCCAGATACCTTATGTAAAGAATTTATCAGTCTTAAGATCTTAGGTACGGAATTTGTAATCTCCATCACAAAGAGAATAATGTCATGCATGTAAAGGGTTATTGATTGATATGTATAATTAATTTTTATACCTATCAATGTTCCAATATCCCTTACGGTAATAGCAAAAGGTTCAATAAATATTGAAAACAGGAGCGACCAAAGGAGATGGTTCTGATGAGTACCTCTTAGGGGATTAATTCATTTTGAATATAAAACTTTGAAATAAATGGGGCAAACTGCAATAACCCAGTCACCATATGTAAGGCACTTAATCTTCAATTCTCCAACCTTTCTGCAGTCACTAAGACCCTTAACTCTCACCACAGCCATGAAGTATACCCTCCAGAGCCACCACCTGCCTCCCACCCCCCTCTTCACATCAAACCTGTCACAGCTGCAGAAATCTGCAAACTTCTTCTGTCTATCCCTGAGCCAAAGTCTGCAGGCCCTGATGGTCTCAACCCCAAATTATTGAAAATTACGGCCTGGGAGCTTGCAACCCCCTGACCTGTATCTTCAATTTGTCATTATCCACAGGAGTTGTGCCACCAATCTGGAAAAATGCCAATGTTGTGCCCATTCATAAAAAGGAAATCCTAAACTGCTAACAAATTATCGGCCCATCGCGATACTACTGGCCCTCAGTAAACTACTTGAAAAAAATCATAGCCACTCAACTAACAGCATATCTTAATAAACATAATCTCTTATGCCCCACCCAGCATGGTTTTCACAGCACCACCACTTACCCTTTCTAATGCAATTTACTTGACTTTCAACCAAGGCAAACTTACTGAGGTGGTATTCATAGAACTTCAAAAGGCCTTTGATACAGTCAACCACCCCATATTATTAAACAAACTCAGTACTATTGGAATCTTAGAACACATTTTACCCTAGTTCTCCAGCAACCTCTCTGGTATGCAGCTGGGAGCCAGAGGGCATTTCAAATCTGCACTCCGGAAAACCATCTCTCCTCCAGTCCACTGCCTGTGTCAAACTTAATCCCGCCTGCTTACCAGCATACCACTTAACTGCCACTCCCTGATTTACCCAGGAGTGCCTTGTTCCCTCATCCCCCTTCCCTTCCTCATCTCACCTGCCCCACCCTTCCACCTGCCCCATTCTCCTGTCCAATACACTTTACACTACGTAGTTGTCCAAGTCTACTCCCACCTCCCCAGATTCTCCCCTCCCCCTTCCTCTCCTGCCCAAGCTGAACTCCCCCCTCCCCCTTTCCACCCACCAGCACCTACCCCAACCTCAACTTGGGTCTCTGCACTTAACTTCTCAGATTGTTGCACTTTTCGGCTTGTTGCACTAATGCCCCTCTACTGGGGAATTGACAATGCCTCTGGCAGCTTCATGTATTCTGACATGTAAAATGTGTAACTTGTATTTGTTGCCCTATCCTACTTAGACTCTATGTTAGGTCATGTAACTACTTTGTCAAAACTGTTCTGCTGCAACAAAATGTATCTTTCTATGCTATTGATGAGGATCCTTTGTAAATGAGCTCTTAGCTCAAAGGTTGTAATTCCGATTTCTCAATAAATAAATAAAAAAAATAATAAAAAAATAAAATAAAGAATCAGCACTACTCACTCAGACTAGAGTGACAGTTAAAAAGCAGGGATGCTGAATGAATACTTCTGCTCAGTATTCACAAAAGAAGAGGAGGGAGAGGTATCTAAGTCAAACAAGAGAAGTACACTGGATAGGGGGGTTGATACTAGTCCATTCACAGAAGAAAGGGTCCTGAAAGAACTCCAAAAACTGAAGGTGGACAAAGCAATGGGGCCTGATGGGATTCATCCTAGAGTTCTAAAAGAACTAAGGGGAGAACTAGTAACACCACAGACTACCCTTTTTAACAACTCATGGGAGGATGGTGTGGTACCTGAAGACTGGAGAAGGGTGGATGTAATTCCCCTTCATGAAAGTGGAAGCAAGGCAGAGGCAGGAAACTATAGACCTGTTAGTTTGACCTCAGTGGTAGGGAAAATGATGGAATCACTTCTGAAAGAAAGAATTGTTGAGTACCTAGAGGCGAGCAGGGCACAGGACCCAAGGCAGCATGGACTCACAATGGGAAGGTCATGTCAGATGAATCTAATAGATTTCTTTGACTGGGTGACCAAAGTAGTAGACCAGAGAGGGGCTGGGGTTGTGGCCTACAGTACCTAGACTTTAGCAAGGCATTTGACACAGTCCCACACAAAAGATTAATAAACAAGTTAGCCAGCCTGGGAGTGGGTCGCAGGGTGGTAACCTAGGTAAACAATTGGCCAGACAACAGGACACAAAGGGTAATAGTACATGGAATCCACTCTGAAGAAAGGGGTTACTAGCGGGGTACCTCAAGGTTCAGTACTGGGACCGGTCCTCTTTAATGTCTTTATAGGTGACACTGTAGAGGGACTGGAAGGAAAAGTATGCCTCTTTGCAGATGACACAAAGATCTGCAACAGGGTTGATACACGAGGGGTTGGGGTGTAAAGAATGAGAAGAGACTTGGCAAGGTTGAAGGAATGGTCAAAAGTATGGCAGCTTAGATTCAATGCAAAGAAGTGCAAAGTAATGCATCTGGGAAACAAAAACCCAGGAGAAGAGAACACAGTGGGGGGGAGGTATTAACAACAACAACAAAAATGGAAAGGGACCTGGGGGTAATCATATCAGATGACCTAAAGCTAGGCAAGCAATGTGAAAAGACAGTAAGGAGGGCTGGGGGGATACTGGGATACATAAGGAGAGGCAATACCAGTAGAAAACAGGAAGTTGTTATCCCTCTGTACAAACAGTTGGTGAGACCCCATCTGGAGCATTGCATGCAGTTCTGGAGACTCCATCTCTGCAAGGACATAGACAGGATGGAGGCAGTCCAGAGGGGCAACTAAAATGGTGCAGGGTCTGCACCAGAAGCCATATGATGAGAGACTAAAGGAGCTTAATATGTCTACCCTCGAGGAAAGGAGGGAGAGGGAGGACATGATATAAACTTTCAAGTACCTCAGGGGAATCAACAAAGTCCAAGAGGGTAGCATCTTTCAGAAAAAGAGATGTGCAAGAACAAGGCACAATTTGAAGATAGAGGGGAACGGCTCTGGGGCAGCATGAGGAAATATTTTTTAATGGAGAGAGAGTGATGAATGCATGGAATGGCCTTCCTGAGGGGGTCGTGGGGTCAAAAACAGTGGGGGATTTCAAGAATGTATGGGACAGGCATAAGGCAATTCTAGAGGGGGTAGGAGGATGTAGGCTGTTAATTAACTAGGAACTGCAGCTTATCCAATAGATATGGAAAAGTGCAGACTGGGTGTGCCAGATTGTCCTTATCTGCTGTCAAAGTCTAAACCACTACACCCTTAGGTCATCTGGAGCTAGGCAACTATTCAACCCCAGATCTAAAACCAAATATGGTTCGATGACATTCTCCTCTGCTGCTCCTACTCAGTGGAACAGCCTCCCTACTGATGTATGCTCCTGCACAGAGCCTAACACCTTCAAAAGGCAGCTCCACCCCCTTCTGCTTCATTGCTCAATATGCACATGTCCCTAACCATTTTCAACACCCAGCACTTAACCCCCTCATATTTCCTCTCAGCCCCTTTCCTCCCTTTCTGCCCCAACTAAGCACTCTCGCCACTCTCTCCTTGCAAGTGCACATATGCTATTCTTCCCCTGCTCTCAACCTTTGCACTGATAGTGGTTCTCTTCGTGTAACAATGTATTATCCAATTCCTGTGAGATTATTCTGATCATGTCTTCCCTCTTCTTGTTCTTTGGTTGCCCTACGTTATATGTAATACTGTATTATTCTTTTTACACTGCTTGTTGCCTTGTAAATTTGTCCAAAATGTTGTATTGTACTCTCCAAATTTGTTCTAAATGTTGTACTGTACTCTCCCAGGTTGTTCCTGAAAATAGACATATGTATGCCTATTGTACCGTATCCGGTCAACAAAAGCTAAATAAATGAATAATTGATTTATTTTAATTCTGGTTGGCTCTAATTTAATTTAAAGTTGTAGTAAGCTTGAAAGATTGAACAGATGTACTTGAGATTTGGGTATGATTGACAAGTAGTCTATAATCCTGGTGGATGTCAACCAGTTCTTGTAATTCTAACAACAGAAAATTGTTAATGAACAAATGCCATCATGTTATGGTGAACTTACCCTTTGTTCTCCCGTGTACTATGCCATTTGCTTGTTAATTTCCTGATTTTCTGTTTTAAGATGGAATAAATCTTTCTTATGTATCCCTTATAAATAACACTCCTCTTGAAAACATTATAGACTATAAATATTAGGGAGTTGTTCTTGATGTAAATTTTGACTTTAGTAATCAAAGATCAGAAAGTCATGGGTTCTAGCCCCACACCAGGTACTTGGGGTAACGCCCATAACTGACACTGTAATGCAGCATAGGAGGGTACTGTCAGCATAAACAAAGTACAATTAACATTAAAAGTACAAAAAATAATCTTTATTAAGGCCACATACAGGAGAAAATCATCCCAGTGTTTTGAGGACACATTACCTCTTCATCAGGGAATGCTGCACTGGTGAGGTCTTTGGATTAGATTTTAAACCAAGGTCCAGTCTACCCATCTCTGGCCACTGACCAAGTGGAACTTAAAGATCCCATGGCACTTATGGAAGAAGACTAAGGGAAATTTATTAAAAGAAAAGAGGGAAAAAACATTTATTAACAAATATATATCACATAGCTGGTCTAGTGGTGTGGAGGACTGAGTCCCTGTGTGCCTCACCTCTTGCCATGCCAGCAACCCAGGTTTGGGAATGGATGCGTGTTATTCAGGGGCTGACCAAGGAGAGAGGATTGAGTATCCCTAGGACTGCTCTACTCCCTTGGGGGGTGAGGGATTGCCATGGCTCACTGCTTGACTTCCGCCTGTAGGTGTCTGGGTGGCAGCACAAGTGAATCACACACACACAGGAAATGGTTCCATGTTCAGGGCACTGGGGTTCATCTCCATGGAGGCAGAACTTGTGCATTGTGCCTATTAAATGTCCCATGGGCCAAGGGAGAAAATTGGAAGAAAAAACCTCTGGCTGCAAGATGATGACTGACCCTTCACTGATCCTGCAGCAATGACCGGGCACCCCCCCCCAGTCTTGTGGCAGAGGACAGTAGGGAAAGGACTGTCCTGGAGATGCTGGATAGCAGGGTTGGGAGGGGACCAGTCAGAAGAGGGCTTCTGGAGCAGCTGAGGAGTATAAAAACCTATATGGAAAAATATATACTGTACGCCACAGTTTCAGTGATAGGGATCTCAAGGAAAATAAAAGGGGAATGTTCAGATCAAAACAAACACAAACTATCATAAAAACAATAAAGAAAAGGAACGCATCAACCTCAAACCTGCTGATAAAACTGGAAAAAGTAACCCCGTGTACAAAAATAGAAAAATAGATGTTAGAAAGTCAGAAAGAGCAAATTCCCCTACTACCTCCATTCTACTGGAAGAAATCCAAGTCACATTTCTCTGGTACAACTGTATTTTGCTTACTGTTAAAAGTTGTTGCTCCAACCTATAAACTTTCAGAAAGATATCTTTGATCATGTTTTCAAGGTGTATGTGGGATATTACAGTAACCTCAGCTGGAGGACCAGTTGGCAACAAACTTGCCAAATAAAACCTTTAATTAAGGTAAACCAAACAGTAATCATACTGGAATGGTATTTTGGTAAGACATGAAGAAGAGAAGAGGAACTTTATTTAGGGTGAAAGGAAATCATATAAAAGTACAATTAAAAGAGATAATCAAAAGAAAACATCAAATCAAAATGCTGTCAAAAAAAGAAAAAAAATCAGAATGAAAATCCAGTTATGATCTGTGCCTACAGCCAACCCAATAAATGTGCAAACTGATTCTGACACTTCCAACAGTTCCTCTGGGAAAACCCCTAAACTCATGCAGGAAGCATTGCTGCACAGCATTCTGGACAATACCAAACAAAGACTCCTGGGTAATAAGCTGTTTTTGTACAAGTAGTTGACATCTAGTTTGCTACATGTGAAACTTCACACAAAAATTACCCGGAAACTGATTCCAAGCTAAAGGAAAAAGTCCAAGGACCCAAAACGACTGAGAAGAGTAGAGGAATTTTTATTGAAATCAGAAACTGTACATAATGTACAAGAGTTACATTGTATCTTAGTAAGTTTAAAACAAAAACAAAACTAGGCAATGGAAAAAGAAAAAAGTCATATAGTTCCCCTGCCTTCTTTTCATACAATATCTGAAAGCTAAGAAAACAAAGGAAAACTTCATAAATAAAGAGAAGCAAAAAGTAAAGGGCAGAAAATAAGATAAAATAAACTATACATAACCAAAATTGATAGCTTTTATCAAAGGTCTGAGTAAATAATCCAAGGCATATTTCACCACTATTATGTAAGTATACTGCCAGAAATTGTTTAAAATTCAGAATACAGAGAATGCATTTCTTATTCAGTTTTCACTAGCATATCCAGTAAACTATACATGTTCTGCTGTAAGGAAAATGTCAATGTCAATGTCAAATTTATTTAAAAAGATGCCCAATCCCACAGGCTCTGGGCGCTGCACACAACTATACAATATTTCATATCATATACATTATACAATAAAATATAAAACATATAAAATTTAATCTCCAAAGGCTTGCACAAATAAGAAGGTCTTTAGATGACTCTTAAAGGCCTTTATAGTGGGGCCTCTTTCACTTCAGATGGCAACAAGTTCCAGAAAGCGGGAGCAGCGACTCCGAAAGCTCGGTCCCCTGCAGATTTTAATCTCGCTCTCGGAACTTTAAGGAGGCCACCACTAGAGGAGCGGAGATTTCGGACAGAGGTGGACGGTACCAGAAGATCAGACAGGTAGCCAGGGCCCTGCCCGTGTAGGGTCTTATAGGTGAGAAGACCCACCTTGAAAAGTACTCTCCATCTGACAGGCAGCCAGTGCAATTCGCGCAATACTGGAGTGATATGACAAAATTTACTTTGTCCAGACAAAAGCCGAGCAGCAGCATTTTGCACTAGCTGCAGTCTGCGGAGAGAATGTCCAGAGACCCCGAGATAGAGGGCATTACAGTAGTCAAGCCTAGAAGTGACTAAGGCATGTACCAAAGTAGGGAGGTCCAGAGCCAGAACAAGGGGCTTAATCCTGGCAATGTTTCTAAGATGGAAAAAACAGGAATGAACCACAGAGGATATTTGAGCCTCCATGGACAAGCTCCTGTCAAAAATCACACCAAGATTTCGCACCCATGGGGAGGCCATCAATGACACAGCTCCTAGCACAAGGCCAGTCGCAGAGTCAGAAGCCAACCCATCACGAGCTCTGTTCGACTCCACTACCAGTACCTCAGTCTTGTCGGGGTTCAGTCGCAGCCAGCTGGAGGATATCCAGTCATTAATCTCAGCCAGACAGATATTCAGCACATCCACTGCATTTGATGTTCCTGGGGCAAAGGATAGGTATAGCTGAGTATCATCAGCATAGCAATGAAAACTCAGACCATACCGCTTAATGATCTCCCCCAAGGGCAGCATATATACTGCAAACAACATTGGGGCCAATACCGAACCCTGAGGGACTCTATACAAAAGGAGGTAGGGTGCAGATGAGGAATTATCCATCACAACCCGTTGCCTCCTGTTAGTAAGAAATGACTCAAACCACTTGATGACAATACCAGTGAGTCCGCATAACTCCCTCAGGTGGAAAAGCAACACACAATGGTCCACAGTATCAAATGCTAAAGAGAGATCAAGGAGAACAAGAATTGTCTTGTCCCCTTGATCTCTAGCCCTGAGGAGGTCATTTTGCACCCAAACTAACGCAGATTTAGTGCTATGTCTGGCCCGAAAAGCTGACTGGAAGGGATCATACAACTCGTGAGTCATGAGATGTTCCCCCAACTGAAGCGATACCACCTTCTCAACAACCTTTCCCAAAAATGGAAGACTGGAGATAGGATGGTAATTTGCCCTAATCTCCGGGTCCAGAGAAGCTTTCTTTAAAAGGGACCTCACCAGAGCCTCTTTCAAGGCATCCGGAAAGACACCCTGACTCAAGGAGCACTGGACAATCAGGGCAAACACCGGGCCAACAGTGTCAATGCACCTCATTAAGAAGTGCGTTGGCACAGGATCCAGTTCACAGAAGGTATGCTTCAAGTTGGCCGCCACCTCAATAACCTCATGAACCTCCACTGGCCTAAACTCTCCCCAACCAGAAAGAGTGCTCTTTGAACACAACTGACGACCACTGACAGCAATGATATTACTGGCTGAGGAGACCTCCCGACGGATCACAGACACCCTGTCCGAGAAAAACCGAGCGAATTCCTCACAATCCTCATCTGAGGAAACTCTTCCGGGCTGAAGACAGGATGGATGAAGAAGTCTGTCGACAGTCCGGAAGAGTGAGGCTGGTCAGCTTCTCCCGGCAGCAATCTCCCGAGACAGAAATACCGCCTTCTTTTGGTTGATTGCCTCCTGATATGCACAATAATGCGCACATAGGACCAGTTTGTCAGCCCCCAGATGGGATTTCCTCCAGCGACGCTTTAATCTCCCGACCAGCGTCTTCATTTCCTTGAGATCACATCATAACAGGCGACCTCAGGTATGAAGTTCTGGAGTCGCAATGATAGTGCGAGGGAGTTGATGGCGCCAGACAGCACCTATTATAGGCGCCTACCCGCGCCAACAGCTCCGGACGCATACATCACCCACACTTGATAAATCAACGCCATAAAACCTCAGGGGTAAGATCTTTTAAACAGCGGCAGCGAAACATCTCAGAAGGGGAAAGATTTATGACGGAGCACTGAACGTGAACTTCACACTGCAATGATCAGACCAAACTATCTGATCGACTACAAGATCAGCGATCTCAAGTCCCAGTGAGAACACCAGGTCCAATGTGTGGTCGCTATGGTGAGTAGGCGATTAACAGATTGCACCAGCCCCAAAAGGACATACTCTGCAATAACTCATCAGCACCTTTTGACCTTCATCTTGGCCCAAACATTGAAGTTCCCAAGAAAAATACATCTTGGGGAATCCAATGTTTCGCCGGCAACAAACTCAGCGAATTCCTGCAGGAACCCCCTCATCGGGCCAGGAGGGCGATAGATGAGGAGGATCCTGCAGCCCACGCCAAGTCCTCCACAAATGGCCACACATTCAAGTGAACCCGGGGTTCCCACTGGGTGCACGGTGAAGTTCAGGTTCGATTTAAAACAAATGGCTACACCACCACCCCTACGATTTTCTCTGGGGCAGTGCACCACAATATATCCTGGGGGGACTGCAGCCTCAAAAACAGGGCCAGCATCGTCTCCCACCCAGGTCTCTGTAATGCAAGCCAGATCGACCGATGAAACCAAGGCAGCAATAATAGCCATCTTGTTTCTGATCGACCTGGCATTGCATAGCACCGCCGTCAGAGGTGTTGAGGGTGATGCAGCCCTATGGGTTACCCAACCACTCGGCCTGGTGGCCCTCCTGGAAATAGGCACCAACCACGACTGGCTTCTCCTAGGTGCTCTATTTACTCCAGGGTGTCTCCTGGACTTAACCACCTCTATCCTTTGATCAACCCACTCCTGGTCATCCCAGAATGCATAAGCAGAGCAATCCCCCACAATCCCCGTTTCCCTGCAATGTCTGATAGTAATATCAGGCACAGGGAGAGGGATAAAGGGACGCAAAGCATGCAAATGGCACCTATTCAGCCATATGTGCTAGTTAAAACAGGCAGAAAATACATTAATAGAGCTAATGTTACATTTCTTTCACTCAGTACTGTACATAACACTGGTATATACAATATAGTCTGGAAGAAATAGAACTTGAGCTCTCTTCATGTATTATTTGCTTGCTTTAAATAGCACACATACACTAGAATATCATAGTCCACCATTTTAAACAATGGTTCCCCCCAATAAACAGCTATTAAATCCAGAAATGTATGAACAATGAAAATGCAGTGTTCTATAGTATCAGTTGGGTTTGTACAATGGGATATTGAACATAATCTTTCATTCAAACTTTTGTGTCTGTGATTTGCTTTTACATTCAACTTAGTGTAGCAGCATAATCAGCACCCCTTATTATTGGGGATATTCTTTTATCTTTCAACTCCAAGCTTTGTGGGAAATGAAACTATAAAACATTATTAACATAAATTATTTATAGTATAGTTCAGCTAACCCCCATGGACTGTAACATACAACAACACAAAAATGGGGGGGGGGGTTAAAGATCTTGTTTGTCTTCACAGAGACCATATACTCTTGCTGGTGATCTTCAATATTCTTTTTATTTCCACCTAAGTTTCGCTCTGTTCATAGAGCTTGTTCATGGGGTTTATTTCTTTTGTGAATCAGGTAAATATCTACAAATAATATATACATGATTAATTATGATGGACTGGAGGGTAAGGTTTGCCTGTTTGCAGATGACACCAAGATCTGCAACAGAGTAGATGATCCAGATGGGGTGGGCAGAATGAGAAGAGATCTGGATAAACTATGGTCAGAAGAGTGTCAACTGGGGTTTAACGCAAAGAAGTGCAAGATCATGCAAATAGGGAAGAGAAACCCTGAAGCCATCTATAGGCTGGGAGGGGAGTTGCTGGCAGTCACAAGGGAAGAAAGAGATTTGGGCATCATCATCACCGATGACCTGAAATCATCCAAGCAGACCACTAAAGCAGTAGGTAAGGCTAGGGGGATGTTGGGGTGTATTAGTAGGAGTATCACAAGTCGGAAGAAGGAGGTAATAATCCCTCTTTACAAGACACTGGTTAAGCCCCATCTGGAGTACTGCATGCAGTACTGGAGGCCACACCTTCACAAGGACATTAACCAAACTGAGGCAGTTCAGAGAAGGGCAACCAAAATGGTGCAGGGACTGCATCAGAAAACATATGAGGACAGATTAACGGAGCTCAATATGTATACCCTGGAACAAAGGAAGGAGAGAGAGGTGATATGATTAAAACATTCAAACACCTTAAGGGCATTAACAAGGTAAAAGAGTCTAACATGTTTCAATATAAGAAAAATAGCAGGACAAGAGGACACAGCATGAGATTAGAGGGAGGTCGATTAAAGGGTAATGTGAGGAAGTTCTTTTTCACAGAAAGGATGGTGGATACATGGAACAGCCTGCCTCAGGAAGTGGTGGATGTGAATACAGTGCAGGGCTTCAAACAGGCATGGGATAGGCATAAGGGAGCAATACAGATGAGTATGAATAGATATACCATTGACAGAGCAAAGGCCGATGGCACATTCATAAGGAAGAAAAAGAAATGGGCAGACTGGATGGGCCTCGTGGTCCTTATCTGCTGTCAACGTCTATTTTTCTATATATGTTAAATTCTACTCATACAAGGATTTCTTAACCACAGTTACATTCTTTACCAATGTCCTTCACAAATTTCAGGACAAACAGTTCCCCATCACCACAAGAAGGGTCAGGGGCGGCTGTACCCACTGGTTATCCAAGGAGTTACTGACCAAAATGAAATACAGAGCCAAATCATGGAAGGCCTAAAAGACATCCCCATCCCCCCAGCTATGGAACACGTACAAACAATTGTGAAACTCCTGCAAGCAGGCGGTAAAGTCCCTGAAGCGCAAATACTACACCGACCAGCAAAAAGATGCACTTGGCAACCCATGCCATTTCTGGGCCTCAATAGGTTCCCTCCTAGACTCTAAGCCTAACAAGCAAATCACACAGCTAAACTCCCCATCAGGTCCCATCACTGAACCTGGTGTAATTGAGGACACTTTTAACAGAATACTTACCGACCTCATGCCATATACTAGTAAGCTCCCATCTCAGCCTCCCACTGACCAGAACAGCTATCTGCAGTGCACCCAACCAACCCCTAATGCTACCAGTCCTCCATCATTTTACTTCAAGACCATCGGCCTAAACATTACTACCAAACTTCTCAAGTCACTACCAGCCAGAAGCAGCGCAGGTAGTGATGAGCCATACCTTACCTTCCTAAAGCTGCCCTCCCCAGCTATTACCAAGCCCCTAACATTCATCTTCAACCTTGCCCTCACAACCTCAACGGTGCCTGATCTGTGGAAGCACGCTACTGTGATTCCCATTTTTAAGACTGGTGACCCCCTCACCCCAGAAAATTATAGACCCATCTCCCTCCTCCCATACCTGAGCAAACTACTAGAGAAAATCCTTCACCACCAATTATCTGACCACCTAGAAAAACACCACCTCCTGTGCCCTCTCCAGCACAGCTTCTGCAAACACCACAGCACCTCCTCTGCCTTGACTCTATTCTCCAACCATGTCCTTAGGAACATGGACCAGGACAAAACCACTAGTGCAGTGTTTGTGGACCTATCAAAGGCCTTTGACCTTGTTGACCACCATCTCCTCTACTCCACACTGCCGAACTTTGGCTGCTCCACAGACACTATCAGATGGTTCCATAGTTACCTCTCAAACAGGTTCCAGTCAGTCTTGGTAGGTAATGACTACTCTGCTGTCCTGCCTATCCACTCTGGAGTACCCCAAGGATCAATACTTGGACCTCTACTCTATTAGATGTTCATTAATGATCTCCCCACTGAAACCATAAAATGCCAGGCCCGCCTGTATGCTGATGATTGAGTCATGTATCATAGTGAAAAATTCCTTGAGTCCCTATCTACAACCCTCACACTAAACTATGGAGCAGCTCAGGACTGGTTCCTCTCCAGAAAACTTCTCGTAAAGAAGACAAAAGCAGTGCTCTTTGGCTCTAAACCATTCCTAGTGAAGGTTGCAAAATCAAAAGCCACCCTCTGGATTGCCATCCCTGCTGGCACTCCCCTAGAAACTGTCCTCTCCTTGAGATAGTTAGGTGTGACTCTAGATCCCTCCCTTACTTTCAATGAATACATCAGTAACACAGTAACAAAAATCCATCAAAAGCAAGGTGTGGCCTATAACCACAATTGATATATGACCCCCAAAGTTCACCTAGCCATTGCACAAGGAAATCTGCTTCCCCTTCTCGAGTACTGCTCCCTTGTATACTCAAGTGTGCCCCCATCACTACACTCACACCTGAACACCATATATAACTCCATTTGTCACTTTGTCTTTCAAGCCCCTTTCTCCACGTACCACTGCTCACTAGATTAGCCTCTAGGCTGGCTCACACTTCAGGGGTGTTTTGACTTCACAATGGGCTGTCTAGTTGACAGCACACTCAGGAACTTTCAGCTGTCCCCTTACTCTGCTCTACTCTCTGACAGGGTGTCCTCTCAGTGCCTACAGGCTTCCTCAGTTCCCCCTCTGGAAGTCTCTCGCATTACTACTTCTAAGGGTAGCAAAGCTTTCTCAGTCTCCACCCCTTCCCTATAGAATAGATTCCCATTGTCCATCCATCCACCTCCCACCAGTCCTTCAAACCAAGCCTAAGAGCGTGGCTATTGGCCAGGACAACTTGTACCTGTAACAATTCCCTAGCCAGACCCAGGACCTGAAACCCACCTTAGAACCCACTACCTACCAATGCAACCCCACCCCCGTATCTATCCTACTGAGCAGTCAGGATGAACATGAAATTTTGATTTAGCCATTCTGTTAGCACTTGATCCATTGCTTTACCTACTAGTTGCCAGGTTTCCCTGTGACTGTTTGTTCATACATTTGTATGCACCATTATATAATGTTAAGGTCTCCAACAGAATGTATTGTTTTCTTTTTTCTCAGACATGCTATGACATGTACTTATCCTCTGCTGAAGACTGTTTTCAGCAGTCTCAGTTTCATACAACTGTATTGTATTGATTACTGTTTTTATCTATTGTATTTGTGTGCTATGGCTGCCACCAAGTGGCCCGGGTCATGACTGAAAATGGTCCTCTGGATCAGCTTGCTTACCCGGTTAACGAAGACATGAATAAATAAATAAAAAAATAAAAATTTGTACTCTTGAAGGAAGCTCTTACTGTACAAGGCCTAAAAAATGGGCGTTAGGTAAACATAAACCGGGCTAGGTGTGTTATTGAGGGTACTGCATGTTTATCTTTTATTGTTGCTCCACCTCAGGCACACACAATTTGAAAATCAACAACCCCTTGATAAGAAGCAACAGGAATTAGTTAGTACAAGGACAGAAACAAATAGGAGTCTGAGTAAGTAAGTAGACAAGCATGACTATGGTAAGTCAAATAACATTTCAAAAAGTCTCACTAGTATAATTAATTTTTTACAAATGCATCTGCAGAGCTGTCAGTTTCTGTAAAAAGATAAAAACAATGGGAGTTATTCCACTTAATGCATAATTTAAGTGAGAGGAATGACGTTAATAAAAAATAAAACAAAGTGGAATGGAAGAGAAGTAGCTATACAATGAAGGGGAGGCAGATACAGAGCTATTCCAGTGGCAACAGGTGATGTGTTCAATCGCTCTGCATCGCAGGTGGGTTCACAGGCAAAAATAACATAACATATATGGGAACAAAGTAAAATAAATAAAATACTGCTCACTGCAGAGCAGATTCACAGCCGCACAAATGTCCGTGGCTGAGACATTTCTGAAACAAGCAGTAGAAGCAGCCATGCCTCTGGATAAGTGCCCTTTCACTTCCCCTAGAAGAGGTTTATTGTACTTCTGGTAACAGAAACAATGCAGTTTGTCAACCATTTAGACAGGCACTGTTTTAAAACTTCTGTGCCCTCTCTTTTGGGTGCAAAGGAAACAAACAACTGATAGGACTTACGAACATCTTTAGTCCAGTTAGTGTAGTAACACAGAATTCTGGGCACATCCATAGTGTGCAGAAGAGCCTCCCCCTGATTAGAGTACTCAGGGAAGAATATCAGCAGATGAATTGTCTGATTCAACGTAAACTCAGAAACCACCTTAGGTAAAAACTTAGGGTTTTTAAGCAGAGACACCTGGTCTCAGTGGAAAATCAAGTAAGGTTCCTTACAGACCAGGGCCTGAAGCTCTGAATTCTTCAAGTTGAATTAATAGCAACTAAGAAAAGTGCTTTCCAAGACAAATAGTGCATAGCACAACTTGCTGCTGGTTCAAAAGGAGGCAAAGTAAGTTTTTCCACAACAAAATTCAAGTCCCACGTGGGGACTGGATTATAAATTGGTGGTTTCAGATAGAAAATTCCTTTCAGGAAGGTTTTAGAACTCTCCAACTGAGCTATGGTTTTGCCATCCACGGGGAGGTGGTAGGCTGAAACGGCAGACAGATGAACCTTCAAAGAAGAATAGCTGAGGCTGAGATCTGAAAGATGTATGAGGTACTCCATGACTTGGAGCACCGGGCAAGTGAAAGGGTCCCAATCCTTGGAGGCTGCCCAAATGGAGAATATTTTCCATTTCATGGCATAAGTAGTTCTGGTAGAAGGCTTTCTGGCCTCTACAAGGACCTGGGCCACTAGGGCGGAAACTCCAAAGCATGAAGCAGCTATGTCCACTGGTGCCATGCATGCAGATGGAGAGATTTGAGGCCCAGATGCACCAGTCTACCCTGCTTCTGAGTCCGAAGATAATGGTAGAGAGGCAGAGGTATTAGGAGTTCCATTGATAGCTGTTGAAGCAGAGGGAACCAGATCTGATGAGGCCAAAGAGGGGCTATTAGAATCATGTGAGCCCCTTCCACCTCTAGTTTCAGAAGAACACTCTGAAGCACTGGGAAAGTGGGAAGGGAGGGAAGGTGTATAAGAACCTCCCTGCCCAGCAAAGAGGCAGCATGTCTTGCCAGAAAACACCACGCTCATGAATGAGCAAGCAAAAATTGGGTAGTTTTGCATTGGATGGAGAGATGAAGAGGTCTGTCTCCGACCAACCCCACAGATCGAATAAGCTTTTGACCACCTCTTGATTTAGCTCCCACTCATGAGCCCTGACAGTGGTGTGGCTGAGACTGTCTGCTAATGCATTGCTGATACCTGGCACATGGATAGTAGTCAGGTGGAGGTCATGCTGTGCCTTGTGCCACACTCACATCACCTTCTGACATAGAGGGTACGAGCGAGTGCATCCTTGTTTGTTCAGGTACCAGACCATAGACATATTGTCAGCCTGGACCAGGAGTGTCCCCAGACATAGAAAAGGCTGGAAGACCTGGAGGGCATACAGCACTGTCCTCATTTCTAGCACATTGATGTGTAGAGATGCTTCCAGCTGAGACCAAGTTTCCTGAGTTTGATGGTCTCCTAGGTGGGCTCCCCAGCCTTGATGCAAAGCATCCATTGTAAAGGTCATGGTAGGAGCAGGGGTTGAAAGGGAACCCCCATGGAGAGATTGGACAACTCCTGCCACCAAAGAAGATTCTTCTTCTTGCATCCAGACACTAGAACCCTGTGGTCCAGGTTGTCCAGCCACTGATCCCATTGGACATGAAGAGTCCATTGGGTCACCCTCATATACTGTCTGGCTAGAGGAACTGTAGGGATCACAGCTGCCATCAGCCCAAGAAGACGGAGGATCGACCAGGCTGTGGTCCAGCATGAGCTGGCCACTATTCTGGCCTATTCCTGCAGAGTCTCCGCTCTGTCCGATGGGAAGAAGGCCCTGCCCTGGACCATATCCAGCACCACCCCAAATCAATTGTAGGTGCTGGGAGGGGAGAGGTGGGAATTGGGATAGTTGACTGTTATTCCAAATCTGGAGAAGAGGTCCAGGGTGAAGGAGAGGGACTCCCTCAGACTGCTCTGTGATGGGGCTGACAGAAACCAGTCATCCAGATACAGGCATAGTTAGATCCCTCTGCAGCATAGGGCCACAGCCACCACTGCTAGGCACTTGGTAAAAACCTGAGGTGCTGAGGATAGGCCAAAAGGGAGAGCCTTGAACTGGTAATGTTCCTCCTGGAAGGCAAACTGAAGAAAGCGGCGGTGGGCCTGGAAGACAGAGATGTGCAGGTAGGCATCCTGCATGTCCAGCGCACAAAGCCAATGGACCTTGTGGCACAGGGGTAGAAATCCCTGGATGGTGAGGATGCAGAACCTCTTGTACTCGATGTACAGGCTGAGCATGCTGAGGTCCAAGATGGGTCTTAGGTCACCCGTCTTTTTGGGCACTAGGAAGAAATGTAAGTAGTACCCTCTTCCTATCTGTGCTGGAGCCATGGACTCTATAGTTGACTTTTGCAGAAGAGCCTGGATCTCATCCCCTATCAGAGACAGGTGCCTTGGAGGATAATGGGAGAGGCCTGGGGGGTTGTCCGGAGGCCTGTCTAAGAACTCTATGGTATGACCACTTGCTATTAACTGAAGGACCCAAGAGTCCATGGTTATGTCGTGTGACCCTGGAAGGTGGAGGGCAAATTCCACCCCCCCACTGGTTCCCCCAGAGGATCTGGAGGAGGCAGGGGGTTCCCCATGAGTCAGGAGACTGGGGGGAGGAATCCAGAAGCTCCTATGGGGGGTTCTGGGACTTGGCAGGGGGAGAAGGGGGTTTTGATGCTGGATACTGGCATTTGGCCTGGTATTTGGCAGGGGCCTCTTTGGTCTGGCTTCTCTGTTGCTGACAAAAAGGTTGTTTGCCTTTGTAACCCCCTCGGTACATGAAGCGGACATCATTGATGGATTTACCACAGTCCTGCAATTCAGTGATAACATCCTTGGAGTCATCTCTGAATAACACAGATCTCCTGAAAGGGGCATCCAGGATGGCGATCTGGATGTCTTGTGCCAGGCCAGTAATCTTGAACCAAGAATGTCACCTAATGCAGACAGCAGTGGCTGTGGTGGGAGCAAATGAGTCTACTATGTCATAAGTGGCCAGGAGGGCATGATGACAAGAGATTGTAGCCATTCTCACTGTCTTGGCAATCTTGGCCTTAAGCTCCTGGTCCTCGATAGCTTCCAGCTTGGACTCAAGTGTGGCCAGGGAAGATTTCTGGTAGAAAACCATATGAGCCACATAATTAAGGGACCTGAGGGTGCAAGTGGAGGAGGAGTGGCTCTTGCGACTGAAATTGTCCAGCTGCTTAGACTCCTTATCAGGAGGAGACATGCTCAAATGTTTAGGTTTAGAGGACCGGTCGTAGGCATCTGTGATAACAACTGAGTCTACATTGGGATGGCCAGTAAGGTGTGTGACACCATCTGGGGGGTGGTACATCCTGTCTGCCTTTTTTGAAACAGCCAGAATGGAGGAAGGATGCTGCCAGATAGTGTACATCAGGTCTTCATGGGGTCCAGTCCAAGGATGTATGGGCATAGGAGCTGTGTCAGTCATGTTTAATGCTCCACAAGCCTTTTCCACTTTGGATCCTGTTCCTGGATAGCCCAGCCACATGCATTTTGTATAGTTAGGAGGAGTTTTGCAAAGGAAGGGCCCTCCGGAGGGGACTTCAGGGACTTCTTAGGCTGAGGCTTTATAAGTGTATGCATACCAGAGCTGGAGGATGTCAGTGTCAGAGTCTGAAGAGTGCCTGCTGGGGGTTTGAACCCTTTTTAGAGGAGTGTCCTGGGTTTTATTCCTGAGCTGGTGTCCAGAGGAGCCTTCTCTGGAAAGGTGGGAATCCACAGGAGAGACTGATCTAGGGGTTGGAAAGGAGGTGGGAGTAGAGGCTGACAATGGTTTCTGACAGTCAAGCTCCAAGGCTAGTTGAGTCCTAGTCTCCTGAATCAGTGTCTGAACACTGCTTAGATATCAGCCTGAGGCTGCTGTGGAAGCAGAGGCTGAGGCTGAGGAGGAGGAGGAGGCTTGTATATTGGATAGCCTGGCATCTGATATTGAGGGTATCCATGAGCCTGACAGGAGTAGGGAAAGCCAGAAGGAGCATACCCTTGCTTAGACATAGCCCGGCGTCTGGTATCCCAATACATAATGGGGTTGATAACCAGGCATTGGATACAGCAGTGAAGGGTACATTGGGTATTGTGGGGGTGGATAGCCCAGAACATTGCCCATAGGTCCAGCCAGAGGTGGAGCTGAAGGCCCAGCAGGAGATGGGGCTGAAGGCCCAGCAGGAGGTCCAGAAGGACCAGGTGTTGGCCCCATAGGGACATTCAAAGGTGCTGGCACTGGATCAGACACAGGAATGTATGGCAACTGAAGGCTGTCCAGTGTTTGAGGAATGGCCAGAGTGCCAGACATACCCTGACCCGGCAAAGGGTCACCTGGTGAAGGCTGACTTGGTGTCAGGGCATGAGTAGAACCTGACGGAAGACCCGCCGTCATCTGGGGAGCTGGAGTCCAAGATGGGGGAACCTGGTTGTCCAAGGGGAGCTTGGGTTGAGGAGGTCCTGACTGAAGGACATCTGAGGGATTAACAATAGGCCCAGTGGGCGAACCAGGAAGAGTCTGACCTGGCGAAGGAAGGGGAACCTTCAGATTAGTGCCCACCTCCAGCTCTTGATCTTCAGGCAAGCCCAGAGGGTCCAGTTGGGTCAGTGGGTGAGAGAAACCCTCTAAAGACTGTTGCATGTCTGGCAGCTGGCTCAGCTCGATGTCAGGGGTATCCTGTGACCCCGATGAGAGAGCCTCAGCAGTGTGGTCCCCAGAGGAACCAAGGAGTGACTTATCAGCTGTGGCCATGTGGATGTCAGAAGAGCTAACATCCGACTTATCGGCCTGGGCCATGCAGACAACAGCGGAGCTGGAGTCCAGCTTACCGGCTATGACTGTGCGCACCTCGGTAGGGCCGGGGAGTGACTTATCGACCTGGCTGCTCATGATAGACCCTGAACAAGATATGGGTGTAAGAAACACAATAGGGGTTCCATCATCCAAGAGCCCTGACTGCACCGTGAGTAAAGCAGGCAGGGAGGCTGATCTGTGGGAGCAGTAAGAGACATGTCAGTAGGGGTACTTACCAAAGTGGAGGCCCCTCCTGTGTCAGTGGTGCCCAATGGTCACTGCCAAGTGGATGGAGACCAATTCCAGTCTTTGTGCATCTCCTTGTCCTTTTTCTTCTTTTTTGGGTTTCTGGCATTGGAGAAGATTTGTCCTGCAGATTCTGCAGCTCCTTTTCCATTAAAGCTAGGTGCTCCTCCAGCAAGTGGGCTTTGAGCTTTTTCTGGTGCCTAATCCATGTGGCCTGGTTGAAGGATTGGCAGGCCACACAGTCTTTGACCCTGTGTTTGGGGCCTAGGCAGATCACACAGCGGTAATGTCGTCTGCATGCAGGATCTGAGTGCCGCAGGACTTGCACTTCTTTTCAACACATCACCCAACTGTTCATGTTTCTGAATTGTACCTCCAGCTATATTCCATGCTGTAAATTTGTCACTGTTATTTATTTCCTTCCCCTTTCTTTTGTATATTCCTCAAGATCTCTGTACTAGACCTGTTTATACTGTATTTTACTATGTAATTGTTTGACCTGATGTTCTGTTCTCTTTTTATGCTTAACTGGATGTTTGTGTAAATGGGCATTTTTGCTCACAAATCTTTCACTATAAAATAAAGATTGACTTATTAAAAACTGGACTGACAGACCTGAACCACAGCAGTTGTGTAAAAATCCAAACAGGCCATACTGAGTGTAACTTGCACAAATATTGCTGGTCTGGTCACTCTGGCTGCACTGTTCAATTTGGCTTTTACATATCTTATCCACTCCTGGATGTCTGTTTTTCAACCCCTCCTTGGCATGGTTGAAAACAGAACCATCAGGACCAGACCACATAGGTAAAAGCCAGACCAAATCATCTGGAGTGAGTGGATCAGCAATATTTGCACAAGCTGTGCCCAGTCCAGATTTTACAGCTCTTGTCCAGGTCTGGTGATCTGGTTTTTACCCATACCCCACTGCATGTGGCTTAGTGACATACTGTATAGATGGATGCAGTCTAAGCCATTGAAGGTTGAAGTTTCAGAAAACCATTATGCTAAAAATACCAAGACTCACTCAATTCCTGACGATCCCCCACCCCCAAGTCACACATAGTCCTGTACTAAAATCACATCCACACCATTAAGCTTTTAATGTCAACATGCCTGTTCTGCTGCCATGAGCTCCCCCATCCATGAAGTCCCATTCTGCTTGTGGCAGCCTCCCCTACCCCCCCACAAACCAAGTAATTTTCTAGGGAGCAGTTCTTTATATCGCATCAACTAAATTATTGCTAACTCCTTATGTTTAAACATTTTGTTGAGAATTTTTGTTTTAGTATATTCATGGTCAGGAAAAACGAATATGTAAAAGAAATCAAAGCCCCCATTTATCAGTTAATTTAATCACAATACAGCATGTTATGAACTGATGAGATTCTATGTGTAACCTAAGTCAAACAAAAATAGACACACACATGCCTACCTATTTGCAAGTGACTCAGATGTGGTTACTATCATTCAGTTCTAAACACCTATAGTCACAAATTGCAGGTTAAGAACATTCAGTAGAATATAAACAGTAGCCCAGAACTGCCTGCCTTAGAAAATGAAGTTAGTGTATTATTTGGAAACAGGGATCACTAGGACTCTTTGCTATGGAATGTCCTGCAAAGTAGCAGAATGACTGCTCTTAGGATAGCGGTGTCAAATGGCTTAATGCGGAGTTCATATGGGCTGTGTCAGCAGAGCTTATTTGTAATGCAGAAAGCTCCAGGAAGTGTTTAACCCATACTACTTCCAACAGCTTTCTATGATGTCTGTACTATTCTTTGGTAATCTGACACAGAATGACTGCCAGAAGATAATGGGTTAACTTTCTGTGGGCTCAATTAACTCCTCAAGCCAGAGGAAAAATAGCACTCTACAGCTTCCTATACACACACAGGCAGCATAGTAATGAGGCTTCAGTGGAGGAATCTATTTTTAACACTCTATCGTGTTGTTTGGTAGCAAAAATGACATCAGCCCTTTTCTGAATGCAAAATGTCTGCTGGGCTATGCCCACAGCCATAAAAAAATCACTTTTAAGATAGATCAGAGTTTTACTAGGGTAATGCAGAGCTTTAAGTTTCAATTCAATTCAATTCAATTTTTATTTTACCAAGATAACACCATTGAGACAACTCATTTGCAAGGAGGTCCTGGAGGGACATATGTACATGTACAAATAAGAAATAAAATTAACAATAAATACAAAAGCAACAAGTACAAGCAATTAGAACACAACACAAGAAGAGGAACATAACATATCATCCCAGGATTTAAGGCACAATGCTACAGGAATAACAACAGTGAAAATAATGATATTCACCTCTAAGTGCATTAGAAGGAAAAGGAGGGTGGCACAGCTGATTATAGAAAAGAGAATGGCAATGAAAGTGCATAAATATAGTGTAGGGTGGGGAAGGGAGAGGCAGTAGGAGAGGGACAAAGCCAGGCAGAAAGATGACAGGTAGAAAGGTGAACAGAGGGAAAAGGATTAGAAGATTGAGGGAAGAAGTAAGTACTAATGTGTTGGTTTAGGGTAGGGGTTCATTAATGCAGCAAGGAAGTTTATGCATAGCAGTCACATTCATCCTTCAGATTAAGACTAAGCAGGAACTTAAACATAGAGAACCCAACAGTAGTCTTGAGTTTGAGTGACCTTTGAAGAGTGTTCCATAGGGTGGGTAAAGCATAGCTTATAGATGAAGAGCCAAAATGAGTTTTTATCCTAGGAATGTCAAATGTTATATATGATAGTTTTCTAAGTGTATATGTGCTTGGAGCGCATTAGAAGAGGGAGCAGATGTATGAATGACGTTTCATTGCGCTGGCTCTATACAACCAGAATGATGCATTATGATACCTCCTAATACTAAGTGAAGACCAACCAATTTGCGAATAAAGGGAACAATGATGGGTGTTAAAAGGGGCATTTGTGACAAATCTTATGGCCCTATGGTAAAGCGTATACAGAGCGCCTAAAGCTGATTTAGGACTATGGCTGTAGAGGAAGTCCACATAATCAGTTAGAGGGAGGAAGGTCATTTGGACCAATATTAATTTAGCATCTTAGGTAAGCAGATGCTTTATAGGGTAAAAGAGACCAAGCCTTTGAAGTACTTTTTTAGCTGTTTCCTCAATGTACATGATAAAGGAGAGTTTACAGTCGAGCCAGAAACCTAGGTATTTAAATTTCTCCCCTGATTCAAGTGTCTCCCACAGAATGGTCTTAATGTGGTAATTAGTGTTTGAGGAGTTGGATATTACCTCTTTGATGTGAGGAGAAAGGAGCACAATTATAGTTTTTTTGCAGTAAGTAGTAACTTCAGATGAAGCAGGTTTTCTTGGAGGATGTCAAATTCAGACTGTAATTCAAGGCAGGCAAGTTGAAGAGAGAGAGCCAGGCAACATAAAGCACAGTGTCATCTGCAAAGAGGTGTACTCTAGCTGTGCTAATTTTGTAGTCACTGCCATTAATGTATACGGCAAATACCATGAGTCCCAGGATGGGCCCCTGTGGAACTCCTCTCTGTAGCGATTTTAGTGGAGAGAGGGGGCCATTGGTTTTTACCTGTTGCCACCTAACTGTAAGGTAGTAGGAAAACCAATTTAAGGAGATGTTATTGAGCACAAGGTTATTTAACATAGTTAATAACAGCTGGTGATCAACAATGTCAAAAGCCTTACTCAAATCTAAAAAGAGAGCACAGACATAGTTTTTGGCATCAAGAGAAGTTTTCCCAGTCATTAGTGACATTGGCCAGGGCTGACACTGTGCTATGTTTAGGACCGAACCCAGACTGAAGAGGGTTCAGTAGGTTTTCAGATTCTAGGTGGAATCTGGGTTGAGAATTGACTAGTTTTTCAAGTAGCTTGGATAAGATTGGCAATAATGAAATTGACCAGTAATTGTTAAGATCACTTGGATCACCAGATTTGAATAGTGAAATAACATGAGCTATTTTCCAGTCAGAGGGTAGAGCACCATGTGAAAGAGACAGGTTGAACAGATGGGTGATAGGCGGGGACAAGAAATAGTAGCCTAGATTTAGAAAAAAGGGTTCAAGCTTATTGGCTCCAGCACTTTTTTAGGGGTCCAAGGCAATTAATAGATCCTCAACCTGTTTGAGGGAGACAGGACTGAAGCTAAATTGAGCAGGGGGAAGATGGGCTTTGGCTGTTGGGCACAGAGGGGCACCATCGGAGGGCTGAGGGAGCAGCTTACTAGCAGGTGATGAGTCAAATGCTAGACCGGTGGTGGCAAAGTGATTGTTTAACTGGTCTAGTATATCATCACTACTTGTGAAAGTATTGGCCCCAATGATTATCTTAGTTGGGAGTGAGGAGAGCGATCTGTGCCCTCCAGTTTCCCTTAGAGTTTGCCAAAATTTGGCTGCATTGTTTTTAGATGAGCCCAATGCTGACTGATAGTGTTTAGCCTTTTCGACCCGAATGAGTCTTGTACAATGGTTCCTCACAGTTCTAAAAGCAGCCCAATCAAGATCAGATTTAGTCTTTTGAGCTGTCTTTCATAATAGGTCTCTGTGTTGTAAAGCAGTTTTTGATGTATTTGTAAACCAAGTACAAATTCTATACCTAGTCCTAATTTTAACCATTGGAGCATGCTTATTAATCACTTCCAATACACAGTTCAGGAAATGGGTACAGGCCTCAGAGATAGTGGTGGCCAGCTTACTAGCAGGTGATGAGTCAAGCACTAGACTGGTGGTGGCAAAGGGATTGTTTAATTGGTCTAGTACTGTATATCATCACTACTTGTGAAAGTATTGGCCCCAATGACTATCTTAGTTGGGAGTGAGGAGAGCGATCTGTGCCCTTCAGTTTCCCTTATAGTTTGCCAAAATTTGGCTGCATTGTTTTTAGATGAGCCCAATGCTGGCTGATAGTGTTTAGCCATTTTGACCCAAATGTGTCTTGTACAATGGTTCCTCACAGTTCTAAAAGCAGCCCAATTGAGATCAGATTTAGTCTTCCGGGCTGTCTTCCATAATCGGTCTCTGTGTTGTAAGGCAGTTTTTAACGTATTTGTGAACCTAGGGCAGATTCTATACCTAGTCCTAATTTTAACCATTGGAGCATGCTTATTAATCACTTCCAATACACAGTTCAGGAAATGGGTACAGGCCTCAGAGATAGTGGTGGCCAGGTAAAAGTCTTGCCATTTGTTCATGTTTAAGTCAGCCAGGAAGTCAGAGGTGTTGAATTTACAGAAGCTTCTTTTAAATATGAAGTAAGATGGGTGGGTAACATTGGGGAGGTGCCTCATACAAGCTATAGCACTATGATCACTAATATCATTATGGAAAACCCCAGTGAATGCTATTTTATGGGGCTTATTAGAGAGGATCAGATAGAGGAGGGTGCTATGCTCAGGGTTTCTAATACTGGAACAGGTAATATCACAAATTAGTTGGGTGAGACTGTGTGTATCACAGATATTTTTTAGAAGTTCAGAACAGAGTGAGTTCCAGTCTAAGTTGAAGTCTTCCTTAAGGATACATTAAGAGTCAATAGCTCCTAGGATCCTATGGAGATGAGGTAGTATCCCAAGACCTCCAGAAGGAGGCCTGTAACAACCAGAGATAAAGACAGACTCTTTTGATGGTAGGGAGATTTTCAGTGTGAGACATTCAAATTCCTTTTGACAGGAGGTAGAGTCTAAAACAAAGACTACGTCTTGTCTAAACATAGATTGCAACTCAATTTCTCGTAGGCCTATCTGTTCTAAATGCATTGTAGAAGGAATATTATGGCTTGATTTGTGGTAGAAACTTTTAGCCAAGATTCTGAGACCACCTGCATATCTGGGGCGGTGTGGAAAAGCCAAGCCTGTATTATGTCCAATTTTTTAAGTAGGCTATAGGCATTGATGTGTAGGAAACTGATGCCTTTTAATTGAGATAGGTCTGAGGGGGCCAGAATGGGCATAGAAGGTCCAGGGTTTTAGTTCGATGTTGCCAGAGCATAATAATAGTAGCAGGAAAAGTTTGTTAAGCCCATTAATTAGGAATTTGAGGAGCAGTAAGTGGCCTTGTTTGGAAAAAGGAGACCTAGAGGAGAGAGAGTAGGGGGCAGTGTAGTGTCAAAAGAGAGATAATGCATGGAGTGCCACGTGGACTAGGATACTCAGTGGTTCCTGGATGCAGGGAGGGGTCATAAACGTTTGAGAAGACTCAGTATGGCCCAGTGCCAGGAGAACATGGCAGATGTGGTAGTATTCCCTGGGTGTCAGTCTAATGGAGCAACTGTTAAAGAGCCATGGAGTCCATGTTTTAATAGAAGAAGGTGTCACCAATTGTTTCAAATCACACTGAAAAATATACCCTAAAAATTCTAATGGGTGGCTAATCCTCCCTTTTAATGGGGAGATAGGTAATATTCCATCTACTACCCCAGAATGCCTGGAAAAACACACCAAGTAAGATTGCCTGTAAGACACCTGGGGGTTGGGAAAATCTGATTAACATAAAAAAAATGGGATTTAAGAAAGTCTTAATCATGAATATTTTTTTTCTTTCCCATCTGTCACTTATCCCATTGAGCTACCTTATTTTTCCCAACCTCCAATCTGGTTTCCCAATTTAGAAGTCCAGAAAACTGACCCACTGAGGAAGGCTTGTAGCTGAAACACTGGGGCAGTGCATGCACTGGTGAGCTTATGTAAAATTCTGATTGGAATAAATTCTTTATTTTTTCAGCAAGAAATGTTTGTATGTTTTGGGCATGAGGGACAGGAGGTGGCTCAGTTTTCTGGATTTCTGGTTTCTTTGAGGGTTAGCAACCCTTACTGAGCACCCTGCTCCCTTCCGTAAGTGCAGGCAAGTTGGATTTTGGAACTGGTTTCTCAATTTAATCTAGATAGGTCACTGTTCCCTTATTTTATGCCTAAGATAGTCAGCGACTCCATGGTTGAATGGATTTCTGCTACTGAGGATGACTGTTGGATTCCTTCTCCTAGTTGTCTACCTATACATTTCCTAAGATAGAGTGGGCCCCCAGAAAAAAATCCCAAATAAGCTAAACCACCTGAGGGCTTTCTCTAAGGAATGTGTCTTGTATCAAGAGGCACACATATCTGTGTAAGCCACAGTCTTGCAAGCCACAAACCCTTCTTCATTTGAGTTACGTTGAACCTGATGATCCTGTTCCATTTTTCTGAGTAGAGGGACTAAATATAAAACATAAAGAACTGGGCTCAATTGGCAGCCTTGTCAAATTCCTCTTAAGGTTAAACAGCTATTGCCAAGCCATCCATTTATGACCAGTTTAGCAAACAGAGAGATATTTTAGATGCTATAAATATACCCGGTATCCCATACTTCCCCCCAAGCATATCAGAGATAGTCATGTGATACCTGGTTAAATGCCTTTGCTTGATCTAAATAGAGCAAAACCCATTTATTTTCCCATCAGTACCCCTTTCAACCATTTCTCTTAGTAGCAAAAAGTAGTCCTAAATAGCCTTGACTGGGACCAAGCAGACCCGTGATGGGGCTATCACATGTTCTACCATATGTTGTCAGTGCAGCAGAGCCATTACAGTGATGGCAATGTGGGTGCTGCAACCCATCCAATGGTCATTCCAACAATCAAAATTTTGCAGCACCCACCTTTGCCACCCCAGGGGTTTTGCGCTCTTTTCCACCTACACCTCCAACCTGTAGGTGATTATATTATTTTCTGTAGGGTGTGAGGGCAGCAAAACAGCCAGGATGTGCCCCACTGCTTTGGGTATGATGGCAGTAAGGTGGAACAATTGCCAGGTGACATGGTCACTACTGGCATTTGAATGTTGCTGTAATGTCAGTCACCCTTCTGGGTTTTGAACAGACATGGTAGAACCCATGTTCTACAACCTGAAACAATCTGTTAGTCAACCTTTTCAATACAATTTTCAAGTCAGTATTTAGTAGGCAAATAGGCCCTTAGTTTGATAAATCACCCTTGTCACCTGTTTTATATAAAAAAATCAGTAGCTCTTTTTTTCTTACTGGGGACCATAATATTGTTTTGTAAAATGTAATTATAGTTTTCAGTTAAAGCAAGTGTGCAATAAAATTGGGCAAACATTTGACCCTACCTTTTTTCACTATAAGATTCCAGGCATCTTCCTGTTTAATTTGGTGGCAGAGCTTTCTAATTCCACCAAAATTTGAGTATTTTATAAATGTTTTAATTGATTTTTTTTCTCAAGAAAAAAAGATGGTCACCACATTTTCCATAGAAATGACAATGAAGACCTGGCAAGTGTTAGGATCTAAAAAATTAAAGATTCATGGTGCACAGCAGAGGAAGTAGCTAGACAAGTACTGTACATTTAACTGGTATGCTAATATTTTTCTTAATTGTAGCAGAAACTTGTTTTTTTAGAAAATCATTTTTCCTTGCACCGCTGCTTTAATTAAAAATAAGTGCAAGGACTATCAAGTTATAAAATTCGATTGTCAAGCCATCCTGTCCTGGAGCTGTGTTTGAGTTCAAAGCTTGAATAGTAGAATCTACCTCATTGAAAATAATCTCTCTAATAAGTGTTGGCCTTTTCTGAGCTGGATTAAGGGAATATGTAAATCAAAGAAAAATTATCCCTGCCAAAACTGGAAGTTATTCCTTTACCAGACCTTTTCTGAACATATTCAGATGCAACTTGCAACATGTGGCCCGTTTCTGTTTCTAAAGCATCATGTTCATTATAAATGTCTTGCATACCTTTTTTGTCTTCTCTTTCCCTGGAACTTTCGTATAGGCAAAGTTGACGTTTCCCTTGTGTGCCAAATTGTTGTTCTTTTTTCAGGATGATTGCTCTTTGAAAATGGAAGTTTGACATTTCCTTTTTCAGACTGCATATTTGCTGAATGTAATCATTCCCTGTGTCAGCTGAGGGGGTAAACAACTTTTGTAGCTGGTGATGTTTTGTGAGGCAATTAGAATATTCTGATATTTTTTTTTATGTTTGCCCTATTTTTAGAAGAAAACTCTGAATTCTGTTTTTGTGTCTTCCCACTAACTCAGTGGGTCATCACAAAGCACTATTATAGACTTCCAAGCTGTAATCACGTCTCCTTGTAATCTTTTTGTTTCTAGGTTTTCTAACAATGTGGAATTCAGTTTCCACACATGAGGTCCTTGGTTCTGTCCAGGGGAAGCACCTACTCTAAGTTCATCTCTACCATTCTGTGGTCCGAAAACTCCATTGTGAGTGCAGAGACTGATGGTACAGGTAAATATATGAAAATGAGCAAGAAACCTGTTCTTTTTGCTTCACTGTAGATGTCCTTCGAAAAAGGTTAGGTCTCTTTTATCTGTCAGGTTGTAGTAAACAGCTGACAATCTACTGTAGCTGTTTACACAAGATAGTGTAAAAAAGACTAATCACACAAGATCTTGGTTTTCTTGGTGCCATGATCTAATGAGGAAAGCCCACAATTAAAATCACCACCTAGGATAACCAGTTTAGTGGTAAATACATAAGGCTGAATTAATTTTAATAAAGCAATCCTAGCCACTTTAGATGATGGTGCATATACATTCATAAGCCAATATACTTGAGCATATAATATAATATCTAACATGGCTCAGACGATACAGGTCTATCAGATTCAATATGTTTACCTCAGGGGTATTAAATAGAATACTCACTCCTGTGCATGGATTCATACCCAAAGACCAAAAAGAGGGGCCAACATATCAAGATGTTTTAGGCTTGGGAGACCTTTGTGAGGGTATGCACCCTTGAATCCTGGAAGAGTATCTTGAACCCAGAACACTGAAAAAAGGTTGTTACTCTCCTTTCATCATTCTTAATGCTATTAACATTTGATGCAGCAAAATAAATAATAGAATGTATCATCAGGATACTAAGGCTGCCAAAGAAGGATATTCCTACCACATGTTAGATATTTCTGTTTCCCAGAACCCCTCTTTTTATTTCACTTTTCCTCTTTTTTACTAGAGGTATCTGTCATGGCTCCTCAGTTTCTGTGGAGGAGTCTGGTTGGGATGAGATTACAAAAGATGTGTCTGAATCCTCTTCAGTGTCTCCCCTTGGTTGTGAAATATGCAAGGCCTCATATCAGCTGCATAAGGTCACCAAATCAGTTTTTAACATCTTAGGCTTGGGCTGGCTCCAGTTCCATTTTCTGTAGTTGACCATCCACAGTCTGTTGGTATCAGGTGTAGAAGGTGTAGACATTACATCCTTCGGTGCATCTACTGGCATGGAATCCTATGACTGGGTCCCTTTGTCTATACCAGATCTTTGGGGGGAGACATTACATATGTCAAGGATAATGTCCATTTGATTACCAGAAGGGGGCAAAGTTTTAGAGGTATTCTGAGGACCATTATCTGAGGGAGATTCTTGTGTAACAGGAGTATCAGGTCAGGCCTGCTGAGTCACAGAAGACGATGTCTCAATTCTACGTTGCCCACTCCACGGTGCTATCATTGAGGTTGTAGGCCTAGAGATACAGGTACTATTTAACTTTTGAGCCAAAGTAACAAACAAATTTTGCTCTGATTGGTCACCTGGTCCACCTGGTAGTGGGCTGCCCAGGAGCAACTCCGATAACAGTGACCCTTCTTGCATAAGTTGCATTTTAACTCTTTTACACAATGTAGACTGATATGCCCTATTTCATTACACAGGTTACACTTAACTAGTCACATGCCCCACTCATGGGTTTATTGGAACCACACCAGTAGCAGGCTTTGAGTTGGCCTGCATAGATCAGAACCCCTGAATCACTTCCCAAAAAAGGAGCTATTGTGAAGGAGTTGAATCCCCATTTCTGTTTGAGATTTTCCCTCAACTTCTAGCCTCCAGTTCAGATATTTGCAGAATTGATGACTGACTCAGGATCCCCAGAACTGTACATTGTTACTTGAGCCAATACATAATATCTGTGATGCTTACTCCTTCATTCCTGAAAATAAGTTTTTGTTTTGTGTGATGGTTTAGTGAGGGGGCTGCTAGAAATGGAGTCCAGAGAGGAGTATTTTTAAGCATATGATATTTTTGGCAGAACCTTTCTAATGCCCCAGACATTTTAAAATTAATGTCATATGTGGACTGGCCTACCACATGGATAAGGGCATAAATTTTGCTTGCAAAGAACTGTAGAGAGCCTTTCAGAAGGTTGTGAGCTACACAGACCCTATCCAGAACCAACTGTAGGCTTCCTTGTATCAGAAGCAAATGCCATTGTGTCTCTTTGCAGGCAGGATAGGGGCATGAAAAAGTGCAGCATGCTTCCTGGGTTTTCAGGTCTGGATCCATGTGGAGGAAAATCTGTATTTTGTGCATGTCAGTCAAATTTTCCTGATGATACAGCATGGGTTGTTGAAGGCGGAACCTCTTCCTGTGGTTGTTCTAAGGAGTGGGTAGCCAAAGAGAGAGGGAGAGAGAACAGCTGTACTGGGTTTCCAAGGGGCAGGGTATTAGCAGTTGTTTCTGCCTTCCCCTGGCTTTCAGTGATCAATAGTCTCTGACTCAGAAATGGAGCCTTGGGGAAGGGCAGAGGCACTCTCAGTACTCAGAGACCTCTGGACCAAATGTTTCAATGTGAATAGCTCTGGATGCCCTGTGAGTTGCAACTCAAGTGGCAGTTCTAAATCTATGTCCAGGATGGCAGTAACATCCTCCTCCCCCATTACCTAGGCTCCTGGGACTAATATTGGGTCAGGAAAAAAATGTTTTTGGATGTGCCTGATTTATGAGAAGTAGAGTGCAGGAGGGTTTTCTTCCTGGAACATTTGAATCATGGAGTCTCCCAACACCCAACCTCCATCTGGTCCTTTCTTTACTTATTCTGCAGCCATTAATGCCTTTTCCACAGACCAAGCAGAACAGTCTGAGGCTCTCTCAGGGATTTGGAGCCTCTTGTGTCCCTGTACTGGTATTTTACTTCACAGTTTGAAGATCTCAAGTCAGAAGATGTCTGGTTATCTTTTACATCAGTCAGGACTCTCGGCACACCTGTCCGCAGCATGCATGGCTGATCTCTGTCAGTCACATAGCTGGGCAATGCTAGCAGAGCATTTCTAGCTTTCAGTGCCATTTGGTGCTTTACTTCTACTTCTCACTAAGTCACAGTATCTGCTGCTTTGAACTGTGATCTGGCAGCTTCAAAGCGGGCTCCCTTGTCCACGATCATTGCCAGAAGATTTTTTTTTTCCTTGCAGGTATCTAGCCATTTTCTCCTCTTTCTTTGCCCTAGGTAGTACTGCAACCTCATTTCTCTCTGGATTCAACACTGTGGTTCCAGGAATCATCTATGTTTGAGTGGTATCACCATTTTCAATTTCTTTACCAGCTCCTACAGGTACTTTACTCGAAACAACAGTTGTTTTTTTTTCTCAGTACTCCGGGTGGTGATGGCAGCAATCCCCTCCACCTGGGCAATCATGTCCACCTCCTTCATTCCAGGGATCTCCATTCCCCAACAGGAAGTGTGTAGTGCCACCTGTGAGAAGAGTAGGGGTGTTTTATTGGAAAAATAATCAGTACAATATCATAAGCATCACATTCTTACATCACTATCCAATACATTTCTTTGTACTCGTGTACTGTTACAAAATAAATAGTTAGTGAAAAGCAATCATTCCTTTATGTTTTAATCTCCCACAGTCTTTTAGGCAACCCATTTGATTAAAACCTTAATCATTATTGCCTTTACATCTCAAAAATGTTTCATCAAATAGTGAAATCTTTTTCCACATCTATTGCACCTTTTGTATAGAATTTCATTGCACATGTTTTTTATAAACTTCTCTAAGTGCTGATTCACATAAGTTTCCTATTGCTGTATACGATATTTGTTACTGTCGTACACCAAAAAAGACTTCTTGCTTGCCATAAACAGAATTTCAGACATGCAAAAAGCAGGGTTTTAAATAATTGATTAGGAGTTTTTTTTCTTGGGACAATACTAACTGTACAGAAAGTATTTATATAGGTTTTCTAGAAGTGTTATGTTTGTTTAACACAGTGAGGCAAGTGCTATGCATTTTCACAATGTTTTAGAACTTTTATGAGCAAAACGCTAATCAATTTTTAGAGTTAAATAAAACTTTGAAAAAGGACAATTACTGTACTTTTATCATATTCTGTAGTTGTCCTGCAAATTCCCCTAACACAAGTTGTTCATAAGTAAGCTCTTTCAACCATGTCAACTTCCATCTTGTGGCAAGAAATTGCCACAGATTAATAGCATATGGGCATTCTAATACAACGTGTTTCATAGATTCCTCTTGTGCCTGACATTCATAGTATGGACAAGATCTTTCATCTAATGCTTTACGTGTCAGATTTCCTCTTACATCTAGCCTTCCATATATACTTAGCCATAAAATATCCCAGCATTCTCTGGGGTACTCTGGGGTTAACTAACTGTTTTATGGCCATTGATCTTTTTTTCAGGTGTGCAAGATCTGAATTCTAGTTCTTGTGGCACCTATAGTGCATAACACTGTATCATACAATTGTTTTCTTGAATAAGACAATAATTGTGATTTTGATATTTTCCAAAGATATAATTTCTTAACAGTTGGTCATATATATTCTGGAATATGTCATTTTGGTGACAATTTTACCAGTTATTCTCTTCACTATATTGGGAAGCTATGCCTGTGGTTCAATTGGCGAAGCAAAAATGTCACTCCTCTATCAGGCCTTAAAAGGCCACTTCTCCTGGACTGTTCCAGGATTTGTTTCTTCATTGCGGCCAGAGGTGCTACCCCCCCAGTCTATCCTGCCTTTCCTTTTTTTTGTTGGTCATTTTTATTGCCTTACCTACTCGATTGGGGGAGTGATTCTATGGTTCCCCCCTGCATCCAGTCTGGCGCCAGCAGCCCGAGCTGCCACCCCTTCACCCTCTCATCCTCCTGGCTGCATTGCACTCCCCTACAGTGTGGAAGACCACCTGGGGAGTCAGAGCCCAGAGGGAGCTACGTAGGGGCGCTCGGTGCAGCACTGCGGGGATAGACCACCACTTGTGCCGGAGGATTGGGGCTGTTTTTTTCCTTCCCTTTAGTCCACTTCATGGCATGGGTGTGCAGTGATGCCAATGATGCTCCCATGCACCATGCATCAGAAGTCTGCTGTGCTGACTCATTCTTGCTCCATGAGTCACCCTAGCCCCCAGCTGCTGCTAGGAGCCAGCACATGTGCAGGTGTCACCCTCACCCTCCCCAGAGGAGGAGAGCAGTCCCTGGGATGCTGAATCCACCTCCTACCCAGCTGACCCCCAATGACTCGAGTTCGTTCCTGAACCTGGATCACCGGCGTGGTGTGAGGTAAGGCATCCAGCACCTCAGTCCTCAGCACCACTGGGCTGGCTATTCTGCCTTTCCTGCCATTTTCCTGTCTCTCTCGTGTGCCTCCCACCACCGGTTCCTTCTCCCTTCCAATTTCTTTCTCTGTCCGCTACTGCTCATTCTGCAGCCGTTAGTCTTGTTCTGGGTCCATGGAGAACATCACCTCTTGCTGCTGCCTGTTTCATTGTGCGACTTCCTCCTGTGTAGCTGTTCCTATGCCTCCTATTACCAACCATTGTTTTTCGCAGGATTCTTCCGTCTCTTGCCAGGTTCAGTTGGTTTTGCACCTGCACTTCCTCACTTGCCTCTCCTGATTATGCTGACTCTGGGCCTGGCTCAGTGGTAGGCCTCCCCCCGCCCCTCCCACTTCCTTTTCTTCTCCTCCTGTCGGCCGCTTCATGGCCCCATTCCTCCTCCTCCTCCTCCTCCTCCTCCCCCTTCTCCATCCCCATACCTTCCCAGCATAGAATTTGAATTTGAATTTGACAGCAGATAAGGACCGCTTGGCCCACCCAGTCTGCCCATTTCCCTACCTAATGGATAGGCTGCAGATCCTAGTTAACCAGCAGCCTACTTCTTTCTACCCCCCCCCAGAATTGCCTTATGGCTGTCCCATGATGCGTGCTTTTCCTGTTTTATCCTCACTCCATCCATCACACTTTGGTCACACTTTCCATTGTTTTCCCTCCAGCTGTCTGCCTCTGCCACTCCATGCCCACCCATTTCCAGGTGTTCAGCTCCATGCATCTCACCCTTGCTGTTCCTCTGCCTTCCCTTTTCCTCTTGCAGCCCTTGGTTGGAAGCCCTCTTTTGGTCTGTCTTCTAGCTGACTTACTTCAGCGTTTTACCTCCACCTTCCTCTGCTGACTCCTCTCTCTCCGACCTTGCTGTGCACCGATTGATCTATTCCTGGTTTCTGGTGCTGCCATTCTGTCTCACCCTTCCCCACGTTACTCAGCATCTTGCATTCAGTGTACCCTACCTCACCTGAATCATCAGTCACCAGGGTACAGTAGTACTCTCTCGACCTGCCCCTAGCCATCTGTCCCTGGCATTCTGTAATATCCTCAGTCATTTGTTTTTTTCTCCAGTACTCCTCTTTGCCTCTGGTTTTGCTCGCCACTGACCCCAGCTACTACTGCTGGAGTTCATTCATTTTCTTCATTTTCCTGTCCTAATCGAATGGGAAGTCACTGGCGTTCCCTCATTCTAATTCCTCTGCCACTTCTACTTTGCTGTTTGGTGTCATGAGAAAAATAGAAAATAAAGAGCATCTGTAGATTCACTTTGCAGCTCCATGCCACTGTGTTTCTGGTTTTCTGGGCCTCTCTTCCTACAGCCTGGTGCCTATTTCTTCAGGCATTCCACTGTTCACTACTCCATCCTCGTGTCTGCTGGGACTGTGCCTTTCACTGCCTGCATCTCTGTTGGTGCTTTTCTTTGCCCTCCTGGCTACTCCCCTGTCCCTGGCATGCTGGACTTGGCCAGCTTGCTGTTCGTATTTTCTTTTTGGGGGTTCCTGCCCTACCACTACTCTTTCCCTACTCACCTGTTGGAGAAACCCCTCATTTCATCCATTCCCCATTCTTTGGTCCCGGCCAGCCTTCATGGTTTCCCTCTGTCAGCATATCTCTTGTATTCCTCTCAAACCTCCAACCGTCCATTCAATTTCACAACTCCCGTCTCACTACTCATGGTACTCAATACCTCCCCCATTGGCTCCAGGCTTTGCTTGGCTTTTCTCATTTTTATCTTCATGTTGTTCAATCCACTCCTAATTTGGCTTCTTGATGGGCCCAGTTGGCACGCACTCCCATGGTTGCTACTGCAACCTATCACCTCAGGACCCTAGTTGGGGTCTCCTTTGCTCAATCTGACCTCTCCAGAGGTCTCCTCATTCACATCAATTATCCGAGCATACTCCTCATGAAGCCTCGTGCTATCTTGACTCAATCTGCTCCCCACTCAGAGACATGCCATCTGTGTCCATTGTTTCATGGCTCAGGGCTAGCCTGTAGCCAATGGTCTCGTTCTGCACCCATGAAGTATGCATCTAGAGCATGTAAAGCTCGGAGAGAGATCGTTCTCCCTGGCCCATAGTGAGAATGTCTTCGCTCTGGGTGGACCTTCAGTCATCCCTAATTTTGGCAACTCCTCTAGATGTAGAGTTTATGACTTCAAGCTGTGAAGGGTGGGGCTGTCTTCATCATGGCCCCTTTGGTTGCCTGAGTGGGTTTGGAGACACCCTTTACGCTATTCTCCATCTGAACACTTCTGGTTCTCCTTGTCTGTTTCATAGGCTCATGTAGGCTGGTTGAGTGCCTCAGCAGTCATTTCTCTCCTCTTTTGCTTTTGGGCATCTAATTGCAGAGATGTCGCTTGCAACCCTGAACAGCGTTTCTGTTAGAAGGACAGAGCGAGAGCTTTATCTAAATTGGAATCTTTTCCTCTTCCCTCAATATCAACTCTAAATTGCAGTAGCAGAGCCTTCACTAACCAAAATATCCTTCATCCTGGAGAGAAGGCAACCTAGGCCTTGGATCCCCAGAAGTTTCCTCCTCAAAGGGTTTTTTTCCTCTCCATGCCAATGGTCATAATATTAGTCAGGGTTAGTGCTTTCATAGGTTCCATAGTTAGGTTCCGCTGCTGCATGGAGTTGGATGGTGGCCCCAGCTGTTCCCTTTCTCCTTAGGAAGTCTGCCCTTCTGCATTTTGTCAGATTTCCTTTCGTTCATCATCCTCGTCATATCTCATTCTTCTCCTGTCCTTCCCATCTATGTCTATCACATTAATTTCCAATCTCGATATATTCTGATTTCTCACCTCATCAATGCTTGACAAACTTTTGGGTATTCTTTTTGGGCTTCTTCCTATGCTACCTTTAGGCAATGGACTCATTCCCGCAGCACCTACAGGGGTGGAACCCTCCTCTTGTGTTTCTCACCATCATACCCCGAAGGGTGATATATTCCATGGACAGAGAGATGAACAGCCACAATATATCTAAGCCATGCAAGCATACATTATGTCAAGTTGCGCAAGCACACTAAATGGGAAGGCTATGCCTGTGGTTCAATGGGTGGAGCAACATCACTCCCCCACCAGGCCTTAAAAGGCCACTCCTCCAGACTGTTCCAAGATTTGTTTCTTCATTGCCCCACTGTCCTCCCCTTCTCCTCCAGCAGCATGTCTCTCTTTTTCGTGGGTTTCTTCTTAAGATAGCTTCAGCCAAGGGACTAATTCCCATGGCACCTATAGGAGTGGAACCCTCCTCTAGGGTTCCTTGCCATCTTACCCCTGTAGGATGGTATATCCCACAGACAGAGAGGCAAACAGCCATAATGTATCTAAGTCATACAAGCATACATCATATTAAGTTGCATAAGCACATTGAACAAAAAATCACTAAGAACTCCCTGAATCTATTTTTGTCCTATGGACCATTCTTGTTTTAAGGCTAGGTGTAATGTGCCTATCCAAAACATTGTGTGAAAAAAATACAGTAGAATGTATAATCCCCCACCCTTTTGCTATAGGCAAATAGGTATATTCCCTTTTAATGGGGTTTAACCTGTTCCCCTAAAACATCTGGAAGAAGATGCTTAGTAACTGTTTTTCCAAACTCAAGGGTAGTGGATATATCCATCCTACATATAGCAAAAGTGGGATAATAAGCTGTTTTAAAATAAAAATTATTTTTTTTTTGTTTCGATAGTCTCCACCCTTTCTACTGGGACACTTTAACATTACATTTCTTCAAGGCTATTGTCCAGTTCTATGAAGCCATATCCCCTTCTTCAAACTGTATGCCTAAAATTTCAATAGGTTCATCACATACTGTATGTGTATTCCTGCTATCACCTTTTGATGTGCTTGTTGTACTCCAAGTTCAAGTCCCACACTTTTATTCATATTTAACTGTGCTCCCAAAACCTGGGAATATTTATTCATGACAGTTAATACCACCTTTATATCTGAATCATTTTTCAGGAACAAACACACATCATCAGCATAAGCTAATGTTTTAGAACTTCAATGGTGACTGGAAAAGGAATTCCTTCTATTGTCTGAGTGTTCATGATATGCCTTATGAAAGAATCTAGCGATTGCACATACTATACTGGACTTAATGAACAGCCCTGCCTTACTCCCACTTTTACAGGGTATACATCCCCGACGTCGACATGTCGACAGCAGAGTTCTACAGTGACAATAGCTCTATGTTGCTGTAGGGAACCATGACACCGACACCGCCTGTGGGGTCCTGCACCCTCGATTCAGCTCTGACTCGAGCTGAGAATCTTATGGGATTATGGGGCACATCCTGTGTGGGGTTGGGGCAAAGCCCTTGAAAAACACTTGTTGCTTCTGCAACCAGCAGCCGACTGCAATGCAGTCAACTCCATGTTTTGTTGTCGGGTTGTTCGGTCAAATATTTTGTCGACGACCTGTCGTGGATCCCTTTTACAGGAATAGCTTCACTGTCCATCCCCCCCCCAGGAGGGGCACTACTGACGTTTGTATAAGGTTTGTATCCAACTTACAAATCTAGCTGGTATATCATAGTATAATAAAACTTTAAACAAATAAGAATGTGTCACTTTATCAAATGCTTTACTTTGATCAAGTGATGTAAGGTACCCTGCTATGTGATTTTTTTTTTTTTTTTTTTTTTACAATATTCATAGCAGTCCCTTATGATGTATACATTTTACTGAATTTTCTTCCCTGGTACTGCACATGTTTGAACTGGGTGTATTATAGAGTGTAAAATCAGATGTAATCTGTTACTTAATATTTTTGTTAGTATTTTCCAATCCGTATTTAGTAAGCATATTAGTAAGCATATTGGTCTCCAGTTGTGGAGTATAACAAAGAGAAACCTGTGTCTCTATCCTGGGTTTGTACTGTATATTCAGAGAATTTATATAGTTCCTTATTACTTCCAGTATATCTTTTTGAGAAGTTGTTAGGTCCCCTCTGAATCTCTTAAACAAGTAATCCTAGAGGTTTCTACTTGGGTCTTTCATGCTGCACATGGATCCCATGAAGGGTTCTTTATGGTGCCACTCCTTTAGTATCGTGCCACCATTCACCTGCTGAATCATACAGGCACCAAAGTGATTTTGTTGCTAGTAACAATTGTCTTATTCCCTTCTGTACTCTTGTATCTAGTAACAGGGCTGTATGTAACCTCCACCTTTTCCCTTTATGATTATAATCCTGTGTATCATGTACTACCATTTTTAACATTAAATTGTAAAAAAATTCTATTGGCACAGTATTTACTTTCTGCACCTGTATTCTAGGAGAAATGAAGTCAATCCTGATGGCTAAAGGGCCTCTTACATATACAATATGTTTTCCCTGGTGATGTCCACTTTACGTTATACCCATCTATTAAAGCTACAGTCTCTATACAACACTTCAATGCCTTGGAGTCACAGTACACTTTTTTACCTTCTAAATTTCTGTGATGAATATCTAAGGGTCAGTTATACTCTCCAACCACATAAATGCTCCTAGTGGTAGTCAAGAACGATTGCAATTTGACACATAATGCAACCCTTTCTAATTTTATCTGTGAAGCATATATATATTTATTTATCAGCCTACAGGACTGGCCTTCCCATGTTCTGTCTAAAATCATCAGCCATCCTGGGACTAAATCAATAAATTTCTGTGATGTAAATGTTGTTCCATAAAATAATATTCCCACCCCATCTGTTTTGTCCAACCCAAATGACCAGTATGATGGTCCCCATCTCCAGGCTTTTTTACACTGAGATAAGGTAAAAGTATTCATCATCCATGTTTCTTGCAGAAAAATGATATCTAAGTTCATTTGTTCTAATAATGAAAAAACTGCATTTCTTATTGACTCCATTTCTAATACTGCATACATTTAGGGTGGCTAATTTCAACTGCCCCATTTGCAAGAATATGAAAAGAGTATTTCATTACCAAAGCAATACGTCTGCATTATTCTTTTCCTTCTACATGTTTCTTTTTCCTGTTTTTCTTTCTACCATCTTTATCTTCCACTGATGGTAATGAATGGGAGGAAGTGCCAGTGTGTCCAGTTCTCCAATATCTGAGTCTCCCCAGAATGTTTTCCCTGACAATAGTTCTAATCTATTTTCAGTGGGAACTTCTGTAGTACTCTTTTTTGTTACTGGTTTTGTCCAGACATGTGGAGGGGCATCTCATTCCCTCCTCTTGAATG
Source organism: Neoceratodus forsteri (assembly GCA_016271365.2). Taxonomy (NCBI): domain Eukaryota; kingdom Metazoa; phylum Chordata; order Ceratodontiformes; family Ceratodontidae; genus Neoceratodus; species Neoceratodus forsteri. The sequence continues at coordinate 290,821,055 of CM057456.1, forward strand.
GTGGAATCAGTAACGGGGTTAGTTTCAGCATTTTGTGGTTGTTCTGTCTGTTAGCCTTGTGTCACTTGTGGTGCCTTCTCCTTTGCTTGCTCTTGTCTCTCTCCTGTATTGTCTTCATGTGTTTCTTTTGCTTCTCCATGATTTACTATATCTGCAGGAGGGTGGTCGGAATTGGAAAAGGCTGAAGTTGAAGAGGAGGCCCTATTTGTTTCATCCATAGGGCTGTGAGCATTTTTTGTCTGTGCTTGTTTTATCATGTAATCTTGATCAACCTTAACCTTGTGCTTGTGTGCCGCCCCTGGGCATTTCTGAAACACATGTCCTGGGGTATCACATAAATTACACCATATGAAGTTTTGACAGGTTGTACTAATATGGCCATACTCCCTGCATAAGTTACATCTAAGCTTGTCACATGTGCTTGCCAGATGGGTTCTTTCTCCACATTTATAACAAGCTTTTGGCAGTCCTGCATAAAAACCCCCCGTCTTTTCCTCGAAAAAAGCTGTTCGGAAGATGTTGTATCCCAGATTCATCCTGTCCTGTTTACTCTAAAACTCCACCCTCCAGTCCAAAAGGATTCAGAATCTATGATTGGTTCTGGGGCACTTTGGACTTCACATATTTTCTGTAACCAGTGATGTGCATCTCCTACATTCACTCCCTCCTTTCTGAACAGTACCTTGATTCATTTAATCATGGGTTTAGACAGGGGAATCACAAGGAAGGGAGAACAGAGTGGGGAGAATAATCTGACTGTACTTTATCCAGACCCTTTCAAGACCTTGTGGAGTGTTAAAGCTGACATCGAAATTGTCTTCCCCAGAAATGTGGATTAATATATGCAAATCAGTAGGCAGAAAACGTAATGAATAATGATTCTTTTATTAATTTTTTGCCCACATAAGCCCTGTCAGGACAAGGATCCATGCCTCCTTTGTACATAATTTGAACAGCGTTCCATTGGGGTGCAGGTGCAATTCTGTCAAACAAGTCTGCATATTTGGGGAGGGGGTCTCTGGGGTGTAGGTCCATTATTTTCTTCCTGGGGCTCCTCACAACTAGACTTTCCATTCTGTTGTCTGTGATTGTGTCTTCAGAGTCAGTATGAGATTCACTGGGCAAGGTCTGTTCTCTGTTTTCTCCTGCATCATCAATTTCAGATGCTTGTGTAGTTGTATTGTCTGGTGCAGCAGTAGAAACGTGTGATAGGGCAGTATTGGTCTTTGGATCTGAATTCTCTTTTATATTTTGTTGTCTGTCGCTGTTAGCAGCATTAGTAGCATTGGTTGCCATTTGCAGTTTACTGTGTGTGTTTTGAACCATAAATACAAATGCACTGGTGCCTTCTGAGTTGGTATTCTTAATAATCAGATCTTTCACATTGTCAGCCTGAAAGATTAGCTCATCTTTAATTGGCTCCCTTCACATCTGCCCCGAGGTCCCTTCATTCTCCCCATTTGATTCATTGCCTTCTTTTGTTTGTAAAAAAATGTTTGGGCTACTTTGAAATTGTGATATTCCATTAGAAATGTCCAAGTCAGGATCTGGGACCCACTTACTGGCATTATCTTTCATCCAGCCAGCATTTTTTCTGGGCTTTTTCTGGTGTCCATTCCATCTCCAGTTCTGGCTGAGAATGTATTCCAAATACTTCCTTCAACTGGGCTCCTGCAGCTTGGTTATCCGTAGCAACCTCCAGTCATTTGGCACCAAAATCAGCTGCGTCCTTGTCAAAATTGCCTGAGGGCTTGTCAGATTTTCTCCATTTAGACTCCTTATTTTTCTAAAGTGCTGCTTTCCTTCTTAAGTATCTCTCCTCATCCTTAGCTATATGTGGGGGCAGTAGGATGCAGTATAGCGCACTGGTTTAAGGCTCTGAGCTGCAAACCTGGAGACCTGGGTTTGAATCCCACAGCCCCCACTTGCATACTGTCTGACCCTGCGCAAGTAACTTAACTTCCTTGTGCTCCCAGATTGCACCTGTAAACAACCTTTCAGCTTAGTGTGTCTCTCCTGGTAAAAAACAAACAAAAAAAAAAATGTGCAGCCATAAATTGTCGTCTTTCTGAAATTTATTTTTCCAGCTGGGCTTCTGCATCCTTGATATCTTTGTCCAATGTTTCAAATTCTGCTGCCAGGCTGCCATCCTGGCTCTCCGTCTCCATTGCAGTATCGCTTACTGCACTATCCTGATTCTTTCCTGTTCGCCAGCATTGTCCTCCTAGGTGTCACCCACTGGGAGGGAGGACAGCTCCACAGCCTGCTGCAGCATCTCCTTCTCCGCAGCCATCTCCTCCACCTTGGGAACAGGACCAACAGTGCCCCCTCCCAAGAGATGGGGAATTTTTCCAGTGTCAGGGCCACCATTTTACCTGTCAAGAAAACAGTTTCATGCAACCGTCACCCCATGATGTACTAGGACACAAGCTATCACGATGTTGTGTGACTTTCCTGGTAATAAAAAAGTTTGAATTAGAAACTTCATATAATTTAAAGAAATGTAACCAAAGGCCCAGCCAACTCTTTCGCTCTAAAGGTTGCACAACCTTGCATACCCTTCTCAGTTGGGAAGTAGCTTGTAAACCAAATCATATTACCTGTTATGGAGTAAAAGAGTCTGATTTATAAACAAGTAAATAAATCAGATTCTGGGTTATTAGGCGTTATATTTAATATGATTTTTAAATTTATTTTACCTTGTTCAATGTCACTGTACTGTGACATGATAAGATAGCTTGGTTGGCTGAGTCTTCTGTCAAGGAGAAGCTGTTATTGAATATGATTTTTGTATTAATGATTTCATGGCAAAGTGCTGGATTATTTTATATCATATTAAACGTCAGTCATTAGCTCTTTTGAGTTCCACAAGTGGTAATTGCCTGCAGGTACCAATAGTTAGTTGCACAGAAAATTAGGCCACACTACTCCTTGTGCTTGAAATGATTTTATTGGCTTACAGTCTTGAAATCCGCCATCACAGTGGGCTACTGCCATTTCGTTGCTGCACGCCACTTTGCCTGGGGTGAGCAGTGCTATTTTCTTTATTTAATGAAAGTTTCAGAGTATACCTTTGAGTACAAGTGCTCTTTTACAAAGCTTCCATGTCAATAACAGAGATTATAAAGGAACATAACAAATACAGTGAGTTCCAGTGCAATGAAGTAAAACAAGTACAAATAAATAAGCTGGATCAATTGCATATAGTTTTACAATAACTCGGAGAGAGAGAGAGAGAGAGAATCAGTGTGAAACAAGCATAGTAATGGCACATGGCCTCAGAATCAGAGTCTGACATAGTACAAAGAGTATACGGGGAGGGACTTTATAGTTTGGAGCATGGCAGAAGGGCAGATTTATCCGAGCCATGCTCCTAGTGTTGTACAGATTGACAACAGGGTAGAAGCAGTGAGTTAGGGCTGTGGAAGTTAGGCCCAGTAGCACCTTCTTGGCTAGCAGACATGTCTGGAACTTAATTCTGCTAGGTAGGGGTAATCAATTTGTTTGGGTGTACAGGGGGCAGCTATGAGTGCACTTGTCAGCCCCAAGCACAAAGCAATAAGCTTATTACAGATCAGATTTATTCTGCTGAGAACTGAGTTGCAGGCAGTTGCATAGAGTGGGAGGCCATAGTCAACTAGCGACAGTACTGAGCTTGTCAGTATGCAGCATTTAGCATCAGCAATGAGGATGATCCAGTTAAGTTATAAGGCTACAAATCTTCTGATTACTGTGAACACAAGGTGGTCAAGATGGACAGCAACAGATAAGGGTATCCAGGATCACCCCGAGGTATTTAAAGGTTTCCACCTGTTCAAGTATATGTCCCAGGTGACTGCGGAAGACAAGGGAGGGGTACTATTCTTCATTTGTGGGCTTGTGCAGAACATTGTCTCAGTTCTTTTGTAATTTAGAACTAGTTTGTTTTAGGAGAACCATTTTTCAAGGGATTTAAAATTAGCCTGGAGGACGGAGGTAAAGCTGCCAAGGTTAGGGTTCCTGGAATAGAAAATGGAATCATCTGCACAGAGAAGTACATTTGCAGACTGACAGGCATCAGACAGGTGGTTTATGAATAAGCCCAATAGTAGGGGGTCCAGAATGGAGCCCTGGGGAACACCAATAGATGCATTCCTAATGACTGACAAGAAGCCATCTGTTTTAATGCATTGAGTGGGATCAGTGAGATAACTCTGTAAACCGATGACTGTGTCCTCTGAAAGGCCTAGGCCATAGAGTTTGTAGAGAAGGAACTTATGACTGACCAAGTCAAAGGCTTATGTCAAGTCGATATAGATGGTGCTAACCATGTCTCCATTGTCATGGCCCTCAAGAATGAAACTGGAATACTCAATTAGTGCTGTATTGATGCTATGTTTTTATCCAAAATCCATGATGTTGGGGACACAGTATTTCAGATTGTACAAGATATGAAACAAGTTGATCAGACACTATTTTCTCAAGGGCTTTGGATGGGGGAAGAGTATGGAAATTAGCCTGTAATTGGAAAGGCTAGAATGGTAGCCACTTTTAAAAACTGATGTAACCAGTGTGGATTTCCTCTTTTGGGGGAACTTGGGGTAGCACAGTGAAAAGTTGAAAATTTTGGAAATGGAGTAGGAGAGTTCCTCAACTATTGGGGCAAAAGGCCTCATATCAATTTAATCACTCCCTTTTCTGGCCTTACCAAGCACCTTTCTTATATAATTAGAGATGCCACTTACTGAGACAGGTTTAAAATAGAATTTAGAATAACTTGGCTCAGAGTCCAGTGGTTGTGTGTCAACAGGACCAGGACCTCCACTAGAGGGCAGGGATGGCTCAGTGGGGATGACAGAGCTAAAGTCAGTGAATGCAACACTGAATTTGTTAGCAATTTTGGTGGGATCAGTTATTTCATGTCCATCAACTGTGAGCATATTTGGAGAGGTTTTGCCACCCTTACCAATGAAGAATCTTTTCCCGTTGTTCCAGTTCTGTGTTTGCTGGGCTTTGTTATAGCTGGATTTAGCTCATAGAATCCTAGTAGTGCATTTATTCCTGGTTTCCTTGTATTTTTGCAGATGGACTGGGGACCCTGTCTCCCTGGCTAGTGACCACAGATCAGACTATTTTAACAAGTGGTGCTGTATAATTGCAAGACTTGGTTTTCATGAAGGATTAGAGGCTAGTGCAAAAAAATCTTTTATTTTCCTTGCTAAGTGTGAGTGTGATTAGAATCTCAGAAATGTTTGCCAGCTGAACCCATAGCTATGAGAGCCTCCCTTGGTGGAGGGGACCCCAGAGTGCATTTCAAGGCTCTAATCACACTCGCATCTAGCTAGTCAATTAAACGAGAGTATTTTGCTTGTATGAAATAATGCTATAACTATGTAACTGCTACTGCGATGGGACCCACCTCACAATCAAGATAATAAATCACATGGGTCTATCCCAATGAGTACAATTGTTTGTTTGTTTTTCCAAAAAGGTTTTTATTGAAAGTTTTAAAAACAACACAAAATGAATATTACATTACACATTCCCATACATCCCCCAAACATTACAGGGACAAAGGGTAGGTCAGAGGCATTATACATACAGTATACAGACAAAGGATGTTGTAGAGCAATATTAATTTGAAAATCAACAAGCCAGTTTCCAGGAATATGGTTCTTCTTAAAAAATATCATACTATGGAGAGAGGTGTAAAGAACACACATGGTTCTGACAGGTTTCTATGGGAAGAGACCACCACCTCCATCTAGTTTTATGGGGGTGAACTACAAGAAGAGTTCCCTCACTATGAAAGGGGAACAGTTAGAGGTATTATCCTAGCAGGATACTGGCAAATACAGATAGGTACTCCTTGGGAAGTGGAAATAATACCCTTCCAAATGAACACTGATCCTCCAATATGAATTTAAGAAGAATAGAAACCAGGTCAGCACCGATGTGCAGAAGACACTACAAGCAAGTAGTGTGCTGGGGTGTGGGTTTAGGGGCCATCTTCTGGTTAGCAGGCAGCACCCCACTGTCACAGAGGGACTAGAATTAGATTTGGTGCAAAGGATGGTCTATCAACAGTGAAAATGAAAATGATCCAGTGAGGGTCCTCATCAATTTCAGGGGTCAGAGGGTAGGGGCACTGCAGAGGGGTCCCATTTTGCCTGATATGGCCCCCAAACTTTGCCATTTAAAGAACAGTTGTCCACTGCAGAGTGCACTATACTCTCATATCTTCTAACCTTGCACAGCGGAGCAGCCAACTCCAATGGTACCGGGGTGAAGGCCTCTACAATGTCAAAGGATCACTCTGGTTACCACAGCAAGGGCCACAGTTGCCCAATGCTTCTGTGAGAGTGTACACTGAAAAGCATTTCAGTAGATGTCCAGCAGACCAATCTTGGGATCTGGGGCTGATGGAAGAGGGCTCCAAGCAACACATGTAGCCCAGACATTTTTTCCTGTAATGAACTGGTTGTGGGCAGGCCTACAGTACATGGATCAGTGATGTTTATGGGGATAAGCATCTCCAGCAATGACTGTGAGGAAGAAGTCCCATTTTATGCAAAGCTGGAGGGGTATGGTATGCTCTATGGGCTCTTATATTACAAGTTATGAGCCTGCATCTCTCAATTGGCACAATATGCCATTGATCAAACCTGTTCCCATTCAATGGGAGTGATGTCTATTTCCAACTCATGACTCCGTTTCGCTCTCTAGGGCTAACTGAGAGGGATGGGAGAGGCTTCTGTTTTAGTTTACATATGACCCTAGCTATACTTCTGGTACTAGTCCTATTCAGGATCCATTGTACAAAGGCCCCATTCTGTGGCACAGTATGTTCCCTGAGCAGACACCTCTTGACTGCACTTTGGAACTGAAGATATTGCCAATGGCATCTGACTGGGAGACAGAACTTTGTAACCAGTTGGGAGAAGGCTTTCAAAGTACCAAGAGATTAATCGAGAACATCTCCCAAGGTTTCTGTTCCTACTTTGTCCAGGAAGGCCAACACTCAGGGGTCCAATCAATAAGCAGGTTCAGATTCCTCCACAGGGGGTTAGCTTTGGAAAATCAGGGAGACCAGCCACTGAAATGAGCATTCCTCAACCATATGGTCAGCTTTGCCTTCATACAGGGGGATGCACAGGGAGATGATTTCCAATCAGGATGCAATACAGCCTGGAACTCTGCTAAAGACACCCGATCACTCTGTAGTAGTGCTCATGGGTGGGGAGGGGGAATGTCCTGCTAGAGATGGCCAATAGGAGTGCAGAGCATGTCAAACAATGTAAGTTACATGGTATTTTTTCATATCTGGAAATCCAAAGCCCCTCAAATGCCAATGCTGCTTAAGTTTAGCCAGAGATACTCTGGGCTGTTTTTGGGACCAGATGGACTGGGAACTGACTGTGTCTACAGAGTTAATAAAGGCAATAGAGATCTGTAGGGGGAGATTGGCCTAAAGGTAAAAGACCAGATTTTCAAAGTATGATGCAGGGCTTGCATGAAGGCCTGTGTCAAACCCTTTAGTTGGCACAGCTGCACCAACATCTTTGATGCAAACTGCACCCGATTTTAGTAGGTCAGGTGCAGTTACAACACTTTACCAAATTTATGTCAGCTTAAGCCAAATATTTGGTGCAAGGCCCATTAAAATGGTGCCCAGGATTGCTGCAAGCTGGACCAGAAAAAGTTGGTCTAACTTACGCCAGTTTGTGCATGGGATCAAAAAGTCCTGATCGCCGGCCGGGAAAATGCCGCAAGCCCCTTGCACCATATGTTTATCACACCTGGGGCTGAGGCATTCTCAGCCCTATGAAAATCCAGCCCAGTGTATTTTCGGGAGGGCAATACATTCTTAAACTGTTAACCTTTGCACCCAAAGACAGCCACAGAGACACCCATTTTTGGACATCTGTCTTGAGCTTATCTAGATCTCCAGATAAGTTAGCTCACAGGATGTCCTGCGCTGTACACCAGATAACATCCCCAGACAGGTAATGTCCTCTGGATAACATTGGTAGGGATTCTCCACAAACATTTGGAGAATAAGTGTTAGAGGAATGATCTGGGACTTTGAACCATTTTGTTTGTAGCTTGAGAGGATTGCATAGGCTTCAATGATGTCTAATAAACAGTTTAAGGAGTTAGGAATGTCATTCAAAAATAGGGAAATACCAGCAAAAAGAAGTATTTTGTGATGAGTCTCCTTCACAAGCAGGCCAGGGAAGGCTGAGGATACTTGGATCTTTTGAGCAAGAGACTCAATGGTCAAGAGAAACAGGTAAGGTAAGAGGAGATACTGCTGCTGAGTACCCCAGCTCAGGGAGAAATGAGGAGATACAACAGAGTTGCTGAGCACTGCTGCAATAGGGTTCTGATAATGTAATTGAATCATATATATATAAAGGTAACAGGGAAACCAAGGAGATGTAAGGCTTCAATGAGGAAATGCCACTCAACCATGTCGAAGGCCTTCTCTGTGTTCGGTGACAGGGTGGTAGTAAGCAATCCCCCCACGTTGGGCCTCCCAAACCAGATCACGCATCTTGCGAGTATTGTTGGGCCCCAACTGTCTGGGAACAAACACCACCTGGTCTCTATGGATAAGCCCTGGAGTAACCACTCCCACCCTCTCTGCAAAGGCTTTCACAAGCAATTTGGTGTCCACATTGATGAGGGAGATCAGATGAAAATGGGAGCACTGGGTAGTCGCTAAGCCTTTTTCATGATCAGGGTAATTAATGCTTTGATTAAGGTAGGAGAGAGGACTCCAGTCTCCCAGGCCACAGACCACACTTCCATGCAACAAATACAATAAACTAGAAGGAAAGGTTAAGGGAACAGTTCAAGAAGAATATAGACAATAATAATATTAAATGCACTCTAAGAGCTGGGGGATCACTTTGGTTGTCTACCCTCAAAGAGATAAACAAGGCTGAGTGACCACTCCACTTTACACAGAACCAAAATTGGTAAGACAGAATGCCAAAGCCCATCCCATCCACCCCTTGCCCCCACAGTGAAATGCAAAGGTTAAGGAATGGGCAGGAGTTATCTCATCCTAGATGAAGAACTATACATTCTTAACACAGACCACAGTTCCCAAAACAGAAGGGGGAGACATCCCATGTCCTAGCCATAGATAAATAATAGGCTATATTGCAACAGAGGTGAAAGAAAGCAGTAAGGGCTGCAGGGGAAACAATGAGCAGAAAGGGGGATGCAGCAAACACAGAAAATATTGGCAGTGCAATTTTATGTAAAGGCCAACAGATGGCCCCCTTACATGTTATGCCCCAAGCACATCTGACCCTGAGGCCCTTTCAGCTGAAGGTGAACTGGTACTATTCAAGTTCTCTGACATTTTCTTCTGTATTTTTTTTAAATGAGTATTTTGAACCAATGGGCATTGTTTCTGTTTTTTTCTGCATGATCTGGGTGTTAAAAGTATGGGATTTTCTAAATAACTGTCATTAAGCTTCTGAGGAAGGACTTGTTGGTCTGAAAGCTAAAGCACTTTGTTCTTTTTGTTACATCAATGTTGGTCCAATAAAAGGTATCAAATCATTTGCTTCTGGATGAGTTAAACCATGGTATCTCAAAGACCCAGCTGTACTGCTACCCAAGGAAGTGTAGACAGTATTGATCTGGGCAATGTAGCAAATATAACAAAATGTGGAATTCCACAAGAAAGAGGGGTGGGTAGGCTCAAAGGGCAACTGAGCTGCTGGCATGTCTGAGTAGCAGAGCAGACAAAAACACCAGGCAACCTGCTCTCCAGAGCATATGAATGATAGTCCATGTGCTCTGTTGAGATAAATACCAACTCCTAGTAAACACAGTTGTACTTACAGGCCATTTAAGGGGCAGAAACGTCCATCTCATTTGGTCCCTCGGTTACAGGCAAGGTCTACCCAACAACATCCTGGCCCAACAGAGTGCTTGGTCCAGAAGATGTCCGTCATCTGTGAGACACTGAGACTCAGCATGAGGTCCAAGTACTGCCTAGAAAAAGGCATCAGCTACTTCTGTTTTTAAAAACATTTCCAATTTCCCCTGGTACTACACAACTCTAATGTTGCAGGGTGTAAGAGGGAATATTGTAGTTCCGGGTTGTAGAGGTCAGCCTTCACCAGATCATAGGCCTGTATGCAGTCTTCTATAGAGCAGGAAGAGTCCGGGTATAAAGATTTTTTTACCATCAATCAGAACATCCTTAAGGTCTGTAGTAGCCCAGAGGTATGGTTTCTTTCTCCACAAATCTCAGCAGTTTAAAAATGAATGGCCGCGGCTTACCAGAGACTTTCCCTGCTGCTTTCTCACTCTGATTCCGTGTGCATGTTCTATTTCGAAATCACAGTCAGCCATAATGGGAGATGGGCTCTAAGGAAATTACCGGGTTCTATCCTTCCAAGACTTCTGCCAGGCCTATAATGTGCAAGTTCTTGTACCTCCCTCTCCCTTTCACTGTAAGTCTTCCACCTTATTTGTGAACCATTGAATATGGCACTAGGCAGCCTGCAGTCTCTGGTCCTGATCCCCCCCAGAGTGCTCAGTGGTCTCCAGGCATGCTTCTACCTGACCCACATGACCAGTGAAAGACCTGATGGCAGAATGAGAGTCCATGACAGTTTTGTGAAAAGTCTCTATGTTAGTGAGGATTACCTCAAATAGGGCAACTTGTCATTCAGCATCACCAGGGGAAGGGCCATGAAAGTCTCTGTGGTTGTCCATCTTGCTTGCTGGCACAGCAGGAGATGGAAGGGAGTTAGTAATTGTTTTCTTCCACTTTATGTCAGTCTGAAGCAGGTACAAGGGTGCTGTTTAGTTAGCTAGGTGTTCCACATTGATTGTTGCTATGTAGGTACTGGAATGAGGAGGTGAATGGAGGCGAGAAAGCAGTGGCAGGGATATTTGCTCAGGCGACCGTCTTGCTTTCTGGCACATGTGACCACCCCCAGTGAATAAGTGTGTAATAATTAAATAATGGTCTGTTTGACCAGAGAGGAATGGCAGCCTTACTTTTCTGCTCTGTACACTCATGTAAAAAATCCAGCAGCATCTAGAGATACAAAAACGAGTAACATTTATTTTTGAACAAATATAGTAGTGCACTGACCTAACAGTTTATTGTTTGGCTTATTGATGATGTTCAGTGGGTCAAACTGATATTTTTCGGCATTCTCCACAGGCATCAGACTTTACACTGACTCAGCTAGGCCATGGCAATGGGGTCATCAGGATCACTGGCACCGATGGTAGATCTGACAAAAATAGAGGCAATGGTTAGTCAGATCATGGCACAAATGGAGGCAGTGACCACCGCCTCAGTATAAATTCAGCAGATTGTGACCAATCTGGGGGTCACCGTGATCCCAGTCAAACACCGTGTGGCCCAGACAGAAGAAAACCTGGACTCCCTCATAATACAGCACAGGAAACAAGCCCAAATAATCCTGCAGCTCTGGCCTCAACCTGCATTGAGAAACAACACTCCAGTGTCACTCATTATGGCTACCTGGCAGATAATTATATACATTTGTATTAAACAGGACTGCTGAAGGGACTTGAGGAAGTATTATTTTACAGAAAGGGTGGCAGAGCTCTGGAGCAGCCTTTCTGCTGAAGTGGTGGGTGCCACAACTGTGGAAGGCTTCAAGCATGAGTGGGAGAGAGCAAGAGGAATAATAGAAAGCTCTCCAGTATGTGTGGGGAGGTGGAAGGATGAGTTGAAGGGAGGTAATAGGTCCCCGGAGATACACTAGGTATTGGGAAATCAAAGGGCAGACTGGATGGACCATTGGTGTTTTTCTGAAATCATTTTTCTATGTTTCTACTTCTGTTTATTTTAGAATGTTGATGACAGTGGAAATTTCATGTGTCAACTGTTCAAAGTGTGACTGAAAACATGCTTTGGTTCCGATGAAGTGGCAGAGCAAGTCTGTAAAACTTCAAACTGATCTTAGGACACCAAAATTAAACAAAGGTAAGTTCATGTTTTAATGGAAATATCTAACTATAATTATGATCAGTATGATATATTTTTGATATTGTTTTATGAGTCTATTCCATATGCTTATGCTAAATATTTGTCATCACTTGTTGCTCTGCAGGTACAGTTTATATGTCACTTTTTTGTTGAAGAACATCCAGTATGATCGATGCTGTTCCGGACAATGCATGCACCTGTTGTCACCATCCAAAACCTGACCCTACCACTTTCTTTCCCAGCTGCATTGTGTCATGTGATTGCCATGCTGTCAAGCTAACAACATTGAAAGTGCTGGTGCAAGAGGACTTGTGGGGTAGGGGAAGTCAGCGGGTCATGGCCTGCGAGAGGTCTGTCATAATCCGCAGGTGTTTTTTTTTTCTTCATTGTTTCATCCATTTTCACCCCTGTGAACACCAAATGTGCAATTTGTGTGATGTGCAAACTCCACCTCTGCCTAGACTCCACAAGCGCCCTGTCTGTGTGGTCCCTGTCCCGTGTATGGTATTACTGTACATGTATTGCCACTTGGACACTGGCAGGTGGCAGACAAGCACTGATCCATGTGAACCCCTTTCACCAAGACAGGAGCACTGTCACTTTGATGATCAATCCTCCCCTTACCTGCCTGCTTCTGGGTGACCCATCTATGTTCCCTAACCTGGGTCAGCAACAATGCATCCAGTTAGGGACTCAATGCCTTTGCCCTGTGCACCTCTCAGCCTGCTAAGATAAAGCACCTTTCCTTTTTTTCTTTGCCAAGCATGCATAACATCCATAATAATATAATCTGTCTTGTGATTTCATTCAACAGGGACTCAGACTTCACCAATCAGATGTAAAGTTACCAAAACTGTACTGAAAAAAGTTCTGTGATGGTGGATGCTGCAGTCCAGTGTGACTTGGGAGACACAGACTTTGATGTCAAGCATTCCACTCCATGCAAGAAGCTTGAATCAGGCTTTATATCTGATTTTCAGACATCGGGTCAATACCCTGTGACAACAACAACAATAATGATCCAGACTACTAAATGGCTGGCTTGGACACCACAGATTTTAAAAGGTGAATTTCTGATCTGACATTATACTTGTAAGATATATGGACAATGTAACATTTGATAACAGAATATTCATGATGCATTGTCACTGTGATTTATTTTATATATTGTGAATTTTTTTTTTACTACAGGTCAGGCACAGTAACGGTGGTAAACTACTGGAACATAGGATCAATAATCTGTCAGGTTGTAACATGTGGCTGAAAAACATGCTGAGATTGGTATGTACAGCAGTACATACCTGTCATTACGTACCCATAATTACATGCCTACATTTTTTCCTAGCTGTCAGTAGATTGATACTGAAAGAGAGAGAGTAAACCAGACCTTAGTGCCACATTAGACATAGACTTGCATTTTCCTGAAAAAGAACATTTGATATGTCACTGTCATCAATGATTCACATCAACGGATGTAGCATTTGTCAACATTGGGAAGAATAATACGTTTTTCAGAGTTCTCGTACACATTTTATTTGGAGGAGCGGTAATGGCTTCCTCTGTTCAGCCCTATCTCCACCCATACTCCATTTGTCTTCCATGGCAGACACTCCCTGGTGCTTCTCTCTGGCTTAAACCCCAGAATAGGGCTACAGGGGCCACCCACTTACCCCCTTGGCTGCCACACTCAATGTCTAGGGAGGCCCTATGGTTGGCTGGTGTGGAGTCAGGGCAAGGTGAGCAGTATTGAGCACGTCCAGCATTTTGTGATACTGTTTCTGGTAGAGGTGTGATGTGTAATGATGCCAGTGCATGATGAATGCCATGCTTCTGTCCTGTCTATTAGCATAGTGCACTCCAGATTGCGAGACCTCTAGCCTTCGCTAGTGGTCATTCAGGCACCAGTAGCTTCCCCACCTACACCCCTGAAAGAGGAGATCATTCCATAGGATGCTCATTTCTCCTCCCTCCTGACTGGCTGTCCAATGTTTTGGCTTGCTTCAGAACCCTGGTTGTCAGCGCCAGTGGACCAGCTTCATACACATGTTATAGATGCAGTAAATCAGTCAAGGGATTTGTGATTATGTCACTTAATCAAATGTGTGCCTCTTGCCTAATAACACCCTTTGGAGCTGTGTGATTATTGACATAGTACCACACACCCTCTCATGCTTTACGTCATTGTTGTTTCCTGTTATTTATTTGGAAAACAGCAATACACAGTCATTCTTCCTGTTTTTGGCAAGTACATATCTAAATTATTGCAGTGACATTTGCAGGTTCACATTACCCAATGATGTTGCATGTCATGGTTGGTGTATGAATAAATCCATGCATTGTCATGTTCAGCCAGTAGTTATTTATTAGCAATCTTCATGAGCCATCCGGTTTGCATATAACTTCTCATGTGTACAATGCTGACATACTGTACAAATACATATTGTCGGTATGCATAGCTCTGTATGTGTAATGGATGTTATATTGTTTTCATAAAGCTTTTTTTTTTTCCATTCCTTAGTATCGATGGCGTTAAATCAACATTCAACCACTGGAAATATATTGTCTTTCTTCCAAGTCTTATGACACTTTTCAAATTGTGCAGAAAGAGCTACTTGAGCAGTGTGATTGACCATCACTATAAAACTGGAAGCATGGTTGATATTTGCCAATACTGCCCAGACTGTGAGGCAGAGGATACATGGAAAAGTCAACTGCTAATTGATGAAACTCCAGCTGGTAACTTTCGATGTCAACATCGATTCTGTTTTCTGGATCCTCTCCAAAGAAAGCTATCACTATGTTTCAACACTTCAATTGTACTGCCATCAGTAAAACAACTTTCTTTAAGCATCAACAACATTTTCTGTTTCCCGCAATCAGTAATGTATGGGAATGGCATGAAGATCAAATTACAGCTGAAATAAAGTTTGCAGAATTGGCAGTTGTCCTTGGAGGTGATGGAAGAGCAGATAGCCCGGGACACTCTGCAAAGTATGGCAGCTATTCCCTGGTTGACCTTACATAACTGTTCAGCTTGTCCAGGTCAAGTATTTTCTGTTTTACAATGAAGAGATTATTACTATTTATCTAAAAGGGATATAACTGCTGTGAACATATGCAGTGCTGCAACATGACTAAAAGCATACACACTCATTTACCACTATATCATCAATGTAATAAGTTGTCTGTGTCATGCTGATGTGTGCTCTGTACTTCAAGCTGTATTTGTCAACTTGGAGTATGTTCCCTACTCCTTACTCCATGATGACTGTCAGCATCATGCATCACTGTGGCTTGTAAACTTAATAAATTCCACAACAAAGGTGGTGTATTCACTGGCCAACTTGGTTGTAGGTGTGGTATTCAATTGGCATACACACTATGCATCATGCCTCACTTGGCAATGTGGCACCCAGATCAATGCTCCCAGCTTGGCAATATGTGATTTAACATGGTGGATAAAGCGTACATACCACCCAGGTGGTGGAAAGAGCTTCCCTTAAACATTTCCGATCACTAGTTTTTCTCCATGATGGCTATAAACACTGGTAATACATAGATAAAGACAGCACAGTCATCATAACACTTCCAGTTAACCTATGCACACTACCCACTGTGTATTTCCGCAAGTTCAGTCCCGTGACATCAAATGTTGTCATGCTGGAAGCATGGATCACTGTGCCATATTGCTCGGTCAGGAAGGGTGGGTTGTATGCATGCAAACTGTATACCACTCCTACAACAACATTCACTGCTGAGTAACTTACAAGTCTTGTTGCATGTGTCAAGTTCAGAATATAAACAATGGATGATTCCTATGATTCATATGAGATTTGCAAACACAGTTTCATCAGCAAATCTTACTTTTTTTGTGTCCTGCAACCGCCTCAGCTCCATTCCTTCATGTTTTGTCATGGTGGTACCACATGGATGTTGGTACCAGCTGTTGCCATAAATCGCCTATCAGACCTGTAGGTCTGATCTGTCAGGCACACCTGTTGATCCAACTGATAGTGGAGGAAGGCTGAAATGTGGTCATCGGCAGGATGGGCAGGAATGGTCCATTGCTACATGAACTGGGGCCGAGTAGGGGAGCCAATCTGAAGTCATAATCCATGGCCATGGCACCCATATTTTCAATTTTTCTGGTCCCACCCTATTGGTTGTGTATGCTCACAGCTGCCCTGGGGGGAGTGTCTGATGGCATGTGGTCACCCACAATGTCAACGGCACCACCACTAGCCATCACCAGGAGCCACAAGAGAGCAATGCAGCAGCCTCCCTTCCCCTGGGAGGAGAGCACCTGAGAGATACTGTATGAGCCCTCCCTGCTGGCCTCCGCTCCTGACATCCCAGGCTCGTGGTGTGAACCCAGGTTACCAGTGTGCTAGAGTGATCCCCATGGCATGGTGCCACGAAGCCAGCAAAAACCTTACTTTTGTGAGGATATTTTCTCATCTACATTGTTATTATGTGCAGGCTAATCAGATGTGCTTAACAACAAGTTAACATACTGATTATAAATATTTTTTGTACATTTGTAAGTAATATCACTTTTTGTTATCTTTGTAAAAGTACTTACAGAGTAATGAAAATGGGAGGTTCATTTCATATGGAACTAGAAGGTTTTAAGCAGGCAGTCCATTTCTTGGAAGAAAATGGTGTCACTATTGAACGTTTAGCTACTGATCGACACCCATCCATCAATAAATGGGTACGTGATGAGTTACCCTCTATTGTCCATCAGTTTGATATCTGGTACATTGTGAAAGGTAATGCTTAACAGATATTAGTACTGTGGTAACTGCACAGCCATTTGTATAGTAATTCTAAGTCAGAGGCGATGTTAGGTACAAGCAAACCAAGCAGTTGCTTGGGGTACCAGCATAGAAGGGGTGCACTAAAGTAAAAAGTATAAGAAGAGATCAGCTTGAAATGCAAGAACTGATAATATGAAAAATAAAATGTTTGCTATTCACCTTGTATTCATAGAGTATTTGTCACTTTTTGGATGTGGGGATGGGAAAAGGGAGAAGAGGAAGCAGTGGAAGTGATGAAGGGACACCACAAGTACTTCTGCTTGCGGTGCTGTTGGGTCTTAAACAGATACTGTTCTCAGTGATCATTTATGTAACAATATCCTTGATCTTCTTAAGCCTGAAGAAAGTCACTTCTGCTGTCTGTAAACAGAATGACTGCGAGACTATAGAGGACTGACAGAAAAGCCTCATAAACCATCTGTATTGATCATCGGTGTCTACGGCACCAGGTAATCCACAGCTTGTTGAGGAGAAATGGACATTAGTTGTGAACCACAAGCAAAACATTCATGAGGGCCATGGCAATCTATTCCAAAGATGCCTAAATGGAGATCTTGACCAAGAAACATGCACCAAAAAATTGATCACCTCAGGTAATAAGAAATAACACTGGATAATGACTGTGTTGACATAACCGTTTTTCAGTGTGGAGAGACTTGTGTGATCAGCACCTGTGTTTACACACATTAGTTACACCATTCTGTTTCCTTGGAGCCATCACTATGATGGACAGTTGCTTGTACAACAACTCACAGTGATAGGCATTTCCTTGCTGGGTATTTCTTCAGGCAAAGTGTGATACCATTTTACAAGTATGATGTTACTTCAATGTTCAAAATGCAATGCAGTTTCATGCTGTGTAACTTGTACAACTCTGCCATGTCTTTATGTTTGATTATGGGTTGCAACAAGAAATACACAGTGTGAATACAACCATGCAGGAGGTAGCACATCACACTCCTTGTTAATAGATGCACCACATCAGTACTTGTTGACACATTGTGATAGTGCCTGTCTGGTGTGAATGTTAAGTATGCAATAAGCCACGCTGAGATGAGCAGACAAGCATTAATGATGCATGCCCCTGAGGCGCAGTAAGGCATAAGGCAGAAGGCCAATTGTGTTACACTCCTGGGAAGTGCACTGTTAATCCTTAGATGACACACTGCTGTTGCGTATTGCTCTTATAAAATGGCTAATTTCTTTGAAAAAAGAGAAAAGCAGATCATGCACCTGACCGTGCATCGTTAGCATTTTAAAGAGCACCTTTCCTGTTGTTTTTGAAATCACCTCCCCTCCAAAAGAAAACCTAGAAAGGACCCTTGCCTGCCCCCAATTTAACTGGTGCCAGACTTTTAATTCATTTCTGCCCTGATTTTTCATGGGAAGTGATTGTAATTTGATTCCATGAAACAGAGTAGCCAATCACTTCCACTTCCTGATTGTGAGAGTTGCCCCCATGCTAGCACATCTTGAGATGTCATTATATAGAGACCATGTAGATTCTCTACATAGAGAGTTATGGGGCTATTTTTTTAAATTCATTTTTCACCATTTACATGGCCATTTGGAGCAAATCAAGGACACCGCTTATCTAACAAGGTCCTTGCTAATTAAGAGGAGGCCTTGATTTGTTCTGAATTGCCATCTAAACTATGAAAAATGAAATTTAAAAAAAGGACCTATTACTGTCTATGGAGCATTCCCCCGCTCTCTCCATACACTGACATCACAAACTGTGCTAGGGTGGGGGTGGCTCTTACAATCAGAAAGTGGAAGGGATTGGTGGCTCAGCTCCACAGAGCCAAATTATGATCCCTTCCCATGATAAATTGGGGCAGAAATAAATTAAAAGTGTGGCACCAGGGCTGGCCCAGTGGCATGGAGGGATGAGGCATCCATGCCTTACCTCCTGCTACTCCGATGACCTGTGTTCACGGTGTGAGCAAGTCACCGGGGTTTGGCTGGGGAGGGAGAGGATTGAGCATCCAGAGGACAGTTTTCAGGTAGTGTGGGTCAGGGACACCAATAGACAGGAGGGTGCCTTTGGACCCATAATGTGCACTTGCCTCCACATGTGCATGCTGATGTCTGTGCCCCAGCAATGGGGAAGGAGAGAGGAAAACCAGGAAAACCAGAATTGGGGATGCTACAGACACCATGATGCCCAAGCCACGCTCTCAGCTCCCAGCACTGCTGGTCAAACTGGATTCATGTACGGGGGGGGGGTGCCCTCGCTTTCCTGGCCACACCACAGGGAGAAAGTATGTGGAGGATTTGCCGGCTTCAATCTGGGGGTCAGGAGAGAGCCATGAAGTGTGAGGGTGGAGGAGAGTTCTCTTGAAGAGAAGAGCAGAAGCCGCCTGCTAGCAGAACCCCCAGGGAGATAAACAGAAGAAGAAAAAAAAATGAAGTGTGGCACCAGTGAAATTGAGGGCAGGTAAGGAAAAAGTTGTGCTAAAGAGGAGATTACTCAATGCCATTGCAAAAATGTCACCTGATCAGCAGACCAGCTCCATCGAAGGTTACCACAGTGTGATAAGCCAGTTCGCTCCAAAGCACATGATGTACCACTACTGAGGAATAACATGTTGGTGAGATTTTTCATAATAGTGCTATTGTTTATACATTGCACTGTTTAAAATGACTTTTGTCAGGCAAACTAAACCAGTATATTGCAAAGCATTGGTATCACCAGTATTGAAAGTAACAATGAGTGACTGCAATAAAATGTTGTTAATGCAGTCATGAATACATGGAAAGAAACAGTCATGCATTTTACTCTTTGTTATTGAAACCATATTCTTGGTTTCCTTCCATTATATTATTGAAATACATAGTGACATTCTTGTGCCCTATTTACAGCAAATAATTATACAGAATTAATCATTATCAGCAGTTACTTAGAATGTAATACTATCACCTCAACATACATATGGCATTTTCTCATATTATTTGACATTTCAGACTCCTGTTAGCTGCTATGCACTTTAATGAAAATTGTGCACATGAGTTTATGTATATGCAAGATGGTAAGGAGATGTACATGGTCAGCTTCCTCAGACATGAAAAGGGTGGTTTTGTTGTGCAAAAGATGCATGTCAACATCTCATATGGTAAGCATACAATGTACACATCACAGATCACTGTACACACTGAAATGGGTATTTTGTTCAACAACGGTAATTGGGTAAAGAATGTTATGTCTGGAATGAGGCATGGCATGGTGACTAACATGTAGGAGTATCACCTTTTAAGAAGTCCAAAGTAGGACATTTCTTACAGAAACATAATTTTTTGCAGGACTGCATGTAATCTCAACCTATGCAACAGGTTTGTTTGCTCGAAATAATCAAAATTAGACTAAATATTGTAGTTTTTTAGTTGTTTCTGTTGTTTAATTTCATTTTAAGGTATTTTAGCTATGGTACTATAATTTTCTGCAACATTTACAGGACAATTAGAAAAGGTTCTTTTCTGCTATAAGGTCAGGACATGTGGGGCCCGATATTCACACATGCGCAAAGCACAGCACAAACATTTGTGCTCCGCCTTGTGATAGCCCAGGTGCCTGAACATGCTATATTCAGTGGAATAGTATGCCAGTGCTATTCCATTGATCATAGGGTCATGTTGCCCCAGCGCTAAGCCAGTTAGTGCTGCCCCAATATGGCTCTCGAAATAGGGCACCACAATGGATAGCGCACAAGTGCAAATTGATCTATTCAAATGGCACAATGCAAATGAGCCCATTGGGCATGCAAGGCACTAAGGGGCCATTTGCAAGGCCACTATGGGCTCATTTGCATGGAGAGCAAGGCTGGATTGTGTTGCGCGTCCCTCCAATTGCCCGGTCCCATAGAAGCTATCCCTTGTGCTAGTGGTCCCTCCTCCCACCTGATTCCATGCCCGATATTAATTAGCAATTTCCATGGTGTCCAGTGTTCCATCCCCAACCCGATGCTATGCACGATATGAAATATAATTTTCCCTTTATCCAGTGGTGTCTCTCCCACCCAGTTCCCATCCCCGTACTGAGTAAAGCCCTATAAATAAGCTGTGCACTTCCTTATCCTGTCAGATGGCAGACAGCCAAGGTGGTGTGTGGAGGGCTGTATCACTCGCCGTCTATTGACTGTGGCACCTATAGACAGGTATGGGGGACCGTGGTAGGTGGGTTGTTGGTGCTGCGGATGGGGGGGTCACTAACCTCCACCGAGGAATGGGCTGTGTTAGGCAGCCTGTATCACTGTTTGAGAATGGGGATGGGTCTTTGTTGAAGAGTGGGCGACTCACTTGCAAATGGCATGTCGTACAGCAGTGGTGGGTCAGTGATTAAAATGAGAGGGAGTAGAATTGACAAGCTGGGGGGCTTTACTCAGTACAGGGTTGAGGATCAGGTTGGGGGAGGGACCACTGGACACCAGGGAAATTGATATTTCATATTGGGCACTGCATTGGGTGGGGGGAACCACTGGACATCAGGGACATTGATATTTAATATATGATATTTGATACAGGACATGGCATCAGGGGGAAACACTAGACACCAGGGACTACTGTGTTAGGGGTTGGGTGGGGAGTCACTACACTTCCTTCACCAACTGCTACAGTTGCACAGGAGTAAGTCATGATCTAAGTTGGTGGTATTTGTGCCATGCAAGGGGACATGCAAAACATACTTGCACAATGCAACTACTCTGAATATCAAACTGTGTTGATATTCAGGTCCCTCCCACCTTCATTTGCATTGCACCCCCCCCTCCACAATCTGCCCAGGCACAAGCATTGTTTACCCGTGTTAAATGGGCTTTCGAATGTAGAAGGCCCAGTTTGTTTGTGCAAAATAGGATTTGCATCCAGACAAACTTTTAAATATGGTTCTCGTAGTATTTTTTAAGTTGTTTTGCAGGACATAGCTGCCCAAATCAGGACTGTCCTGTGAAAATCAGTACAGGTGTTAACCCCAGTAATATGCAACATAATGGAGGTCATAGTTGTACTTGGTGTCATTAAGTTTGTGCAGACAGCCCATGACACACTGCTTTGTTACTCAGTTCATACAATATGTGCTATTGTTTTTAGATTACGTCAGACAGCTAATGGTGGAAGTAATAAAAGTACAGTGATACACTCTCCCCTGTCCAATCCAGCTTAAAAAATGCCACTCCACAGATTTCTCCTTACTGCGTTTTACAGACTCCATCCTCTCTATGATAGATCAGGGTCTCTTCACCACTGCCGTCTTCATTTATCTGGCTAAAGCCTTGGATTCTGTGTGCCACTCTCTTCTTCTAAGCAAGCTGCATTCCATTGGCTTGGTGGCACCAGCAGTTAATTGGTTCAGTTTTAATCTCACGTGCCTCATGTGCAGACAGCAGTCAGTTCAGGTGGGTAATGTCCTATCCTCTCCTCTCCTGATCCCCCAAGGCTCCATACTTGGCCCAATCCTCTTCTCTCTCTTCATAAAAAACCTTACCCCAGTTTGCACAAACGTGCGTATCCACATGTATGTGGATGACACGGTCATCTACACCTCAGGCCCATCAACTTCTGATGTAGAGGTCCTTCTCCAGCAAGACTTCAAAAAAGTGCTAAGCTGGTTCCATGCGAACCAACTCAGAGTAAACACACACACAAAAAAAAACATCTCTATGACCTTCAGCACCAGACGAAAACTCTATACATATTGATAACATCCATTCCAAACTCTGCCATAAACTTGGAGTATTGTATCAAAACAAAGAGTGCCTCTCCCTTCCCATTCACTGAGAGCTGGTAACAAAAACAATCCTTCCTGTGTGCAACTATATGGATACTGTCTATGGCACCACTCCTGCCTCATCCCTTGCCAGATTAGACACCCTCTTAAATGCCGTTTGTTGCTTTGCCACCAACTCACTTTTCATGCACATCACTGCTTTCTCCACTCCTCTCTGTCTGTCTCACCCCCTTCTCAGCATTGACAGGCCCACTAGGTAGCCTTCATTGTGAAATATTGGTTTGGAACTCTTCCATCATATCGCTCTTCCCTTCTGTCACCTGCAATTCCTGCCTCCTATCCACTGCACTCCAGGGAATCCTGCTTCTTCTCTCTACCCCATCCTCATTCTACTGCCAGTCAGTCTTCCTCCTCCTTCTGATTCCCCTTCCTCTGGAATCAGCTATCCATTACCTTTCCCGTAACCCTCACACTCCCTGTTCTCAAGCACCTACCCGGACTCACATCTGTTGTTCCTTGATGCTGTTTCTCAACCCACTGAGCCTCCTGCCTCCCAATGGACCTGTGAAACTGCGTTTAGGCTTATATTTTGCCTGAATGTAACTTGTTCTGTTTGCATACTGCAGTTGTTTATTGCAATGATGTAAAAAATGTTTTACCTTCATATGTGTGTGTTTTTCCCTCTCCCTGGGCCGCACCTGGAAATGAGCCTTGGCTCAGAGTGCCTTTCCCAATTACCAACATTTTAAATATATAAATATTTGTCACATGCAGAAATTCATTGACAATTATCAATGTCAGTCAAACACCAGCACTCTGTAGTGCATTTCCACATCCTTCAAAGGAAGATGCAATCATTCAGCACTGTTCTAGATTCCAAAAGACAGTTGACAGTTGCACAAAGCATAGATACATCTGGTAAGTGAAAATGTATTGTAATTGTGTTATTAAACCTATTCATTGAAGCAAGCAAACTATTACTTTGGCTATGACCATTATAAGGGACACTGATGGTTGGTGTTGAAATTGCCCATATGATACCGCTCACACTACTGTATGTATCTAACAGGTGATGTGCCACAACCCCGACTAGACATAACACAGTGAAGAGTAAATGCATACTGCTGAGTAAATTAAGTCGTTCCTATACCAGTTCTGCATGGACAACAAACTATCCCTCAGAACTGCATGTCTCCATCATCAGAAGTGGTATAAGTAACACATCTATTGCTCTATTGTCCAACTGTTGATGGTGATGAACAGTGCAGTATCGCAGTATGACTGTGTTCATCATTACATAGAGAGCTTTATGCTGTGATTGTCACATGAATAACATGCTTCATCAAGCTAGATAACTGATAACAGGTGGTGTAGTAAGTATGTTGACAGCATGTATGTCTGCAGTACCTGAATCACTAAAAAAGTAAGATATGGAAAATATAGTTCACATGAAGACTTTATCGCAAATTGCAGTTGTATGACTCAACTAGAACTTTTCTGTGTGGGGGGGGTCATAACTTTATAGTCAGAAAACAGAAATTTGCCATTATTTACTATGTCAACCAAAGAAAAGGCATGTTTACAGTCAACTATGCAATACTATCATTAACTGGATATACTGACAATATAGCAGTTACAAAGTACCTTCTTTAATATGCCTGTAACAATATCATTGGTTGAAGTTATGTATAACATGAATGTGATTAGGATGTACACCAACAACAGTAAAATGGCAGAATAGCATAACATTGAAAGCGTTAGTAGAGAGATTAGCAATATAATGCTCAGTGAAGTGATGGTTATCTAAAACCTGTTTATACTGACTGACGAAAAAGTTGATCATATCTTCAGGACCGCGCATGCTGGTATATGAACCCTGCAACCTAGTCATCCCCAACACCAACTGGCCAGTTGCTGATATGCCACATATCTATATCTCCTAAAACAGAAATAAAATGTCATTTAAACTTTATGCTGGTGAAGTTAACTGTTCTTCATAACTAGATTGTGAATACAGCATTAAATAAATTATGATACAATCCATGTATGTAATAATACTAAACACTTCCCTGCACTACGAGATGATGTAACCATACTTTCAATTTTATTCTTCAGTATAGATTGGGCCTATCGCTGCAGTCCCACCCCTAAAATAAGCTTAATGGTGATGCAAGGTAGGGAACGGGGCTGCAGGAGCTCTACGTAAATAGTAATGGTTTGGTGATGGGGCACTGTACAGTAAATGTTCTGACAGTCACTTTGGTGGGAGTAGGGTAGCATATATGTCATATATTAACCTGATCCATGTACAACTGCATGCCAGTCTCCTGTAAGTACATTTAGACATCCCCCTCACCCAATCACATTATTATCTACATAGAGCACATGCAACCCCATTCCTTACCTGCTGTCATCATTAAGCTTATTTTAGGGGCAGGGCTGCAGTGCTTGGCTCATTCTGTACTGGAGAATAACATTGAAAATATGGCTAAATCAGCTCATAGGGCAGGCTACTCTTTGATATGGGGTTTCTGCCTGTGTCCAACAATCATGTTAGCAAGTCTTTAAACATGAATTTGACCAAGTGATAACATACGTGCTACCAGGTTCCGTGATTCCCACCTCCCATGGATCTCAGCTGAATTGCTGGCCTGCTTATATGCAGATGACCCTACCTTTAGGACTCATAAGTCCTATGGCTCCCCTACTGACCTAATAAAGCACCAGTCCCTTTGCAATGTCTGTGCCAGAGCCACCAGGCTTGCCAAGTCTGAGAACTTTGCTTCCATGCTCCAGAACAAACTTAGTTACCCCTCTGGGTTCTGGAAACTTACCCATACCCTCTCCCCCCCCCAATCCAGTACTCCTCTCTTGTCCACATGGTGAGTGACACTCCTATCTCTGACCTTGTCTCTCTTGTCTTAACACTGAACTCATTCGTCACCTCCTGTGCCTCCTCCATTCTCTCCAGCCTGCCCCATCCCCTTCCCCTTCCCCCGTCCCTCCACTTCATCACACCCCTTTTCCTTTTCTCCTATCACTCCTGCTGCTACACTTAAGGCTCTTTTGACTCTTAACCATCCCAACGGCAGGAGCCCTGATGGTCTTGACCCCAAGCTCCTCTATCTCTCCACCTCTGCCATTGCTGTACCTATTACCTCCCTTCTCAACTGCTCTTTCTCCCTTACCTCTGTCCCTGACTCTTGGAAACAGGACACTGCCATACCCCTTCCCAAAGGGGGTGACTCTTCATCTCTTGGCAACAACTGCCCCATCTCCTTGCTCCCCACATTAGCTAAAATCCAAGATCACCTTCTGCTATCACAGCTCTCCCCCTTCCTTAATTTATTCTCTCTCTTCAACCCTTTTCAGTCTGGCTTCAGGAAATTCCACTCCACCTCCCCCTCCCTCCTGTGACTTACTGATTCCATTTTCTCTGGCATGGATGAGGACCTAATTAACTCAGCCATTGTTGTTGACTTGACTAAAGACTTTGACTTGGACCCTTCTGCTAGATAAGCTTAAGGCAGCAGGGCTTTCTGACTCCTCAGCTACCTGGTTCCACTCCTACCTCGAGGGAAGGTTACAAAGGGTTCAAAACTGGGGACTCCCTATCTCCCCCACTTCCTATCAGCTCTGGTGTTCCCCAAGGGTCAACCCTTGGCCAAATTATTTTCTTGATCTTCCTCAATGATCTCCTTACTGCCTGCTCCTCTGAGTCCATTCATACAGTATGTATGCAGATAATACAGTACTATTTGCCTCTGGATCCTGTCCCTCTGATTTTATGGCTAGGTTCCAGCTGGATTTCACTACCATTCGCACTGGTTCAAGGCAAATCAGCTGTCCTTGAATGCCAAGAAAACAGTTTCCTTGATCTTTGACACTAGGCAGATGCTTGCTCAGCTAACCTCTGTCCCCCTCCTTCCACACCCCTGTCGATGCTGAAATCGAAGATGTCCACTTATTTAAATACCTTGAGGTCTGGCTCAACTGGCATCTTGACTTCTCAGTGCACGTGAATGCCATACACAAAAAACATCACCCCAAGCTTGGCGCGCTCCATAGGGTTGCATTCCACTTCCTGCTCGCCTAGCTATTGTCTTGACATTGATACTCCTCATCTTTGACTATGGTGACATAGTCTACAGCACTACTCCATAGTCAGACTGTATCCTCTCTTTCACTCCTTTTGTCGCTTTGCTGTGGACTGCCTGCCTCGCACACACCATTGCTCCCTGTACTCCTCCCTCTCCCTCCCCTCACTTTAAGCCAGATGCCTCGTTCATTGTGCCTCCTTCATCTCTAAATACTGGCTATGCTCCCTCCCCTCTTGCCTTACATCTCTCCTTTCCTTCCCCTCTCAATGCTCTTACACCCTTTGCAACTTTGGCTATTGTTCTCTTGTGCTCCCTTCTAGGAAATCCATCACAGATCAGGCTACTTTCTCCTACCACTTCCCCAATATATGGAATTCCCTCCCCCTATCCGTCCACTCTGCATCCTCCCAACACTCTCTCTGTCTCCTCTCTTCTCCGTGACTTCACTTTTCACTCCTGTAATTGCTCTTGATCCCTGTCTCTGCCCGATACTCACAACCCTTTACACACTCCCCCTTTCCCTCACTTCACCTTCCACACTTGATTTTTCCCTTCCCCCTCCCAACATTGTTAACCCTTGTACCTTCTGTTACCTTTCATACCTCAGCACTTTCAAATTACTTCTTGAATGGTATTTCCTAACGCTGTTATTCCCAGCCAGATCCTCACTGTATAGTTTGCTTTTCCTCATCCTTGCATAACTTCCTATGTATGATGCTTAGGTATTGTTGCTTAGTTCATATTTTACCTATCATGTAATTTTTTGTTGCTTATGATTTCTTCATTGTCCTTCTTTTCTCAATAAAGAAAGATAGCATATTGTGATCCTTTTTGTCTTTGATGTCTATAGGAAACTAAGAAAGCTAGGAAAACAAGGAAAAAAGCAACAGACATTGAAGAATATGACTGATTGATGATGAATGTTGCTGAACAAGGAAATAAAACAGGTTATATACACTTGTCATTGATTATCAGCTGGTAACAAATAAGGCAGTATTCAATTGTTGATACATTTTTACTGTTAACTTTAAAAAACAAATTCAATAAATGGGCTCATTTTCAGAACATACCCTATGCTACATCTTTGTTCTGAAACCCCCCAAAGGGAGAAGAGAAGCTGTAAAGATCAGATTGTCAGGATCAAGAAAGACGGAGGGTGGACAGAAAAGGGGTGGAGCAGGCAGAAGCACTCAATGAGTACTCCTGTTCAGTGTTTACCAGGGAGTGGGATAGGCATATGCCCCATGGTGGGAGCGGGGGTAATGGATGGGGAGATCCCAGTGAGCAGGGTGTTGGAGGGCCTTAGGTCCCTGTGGGTGGATAAGGCACCAGGGCCAGATGGCATGCATCCAAGGATCCAGAAGAAGTTGGAGGAGGTCCTCGTGGGACCTCTGGGGGGACTGAGTGCTTGCCCCAGGACTGGAGGATGATGCATGTGGTCCCCCTCCATAACAGTGGACCCAAGGATGAACCAGGTAACTACAGACTGGTCAGCCTTACATCCATCATGGGGTAGCTAATGGAGACTATCCTTAAAGAGAGGTTGGTGATCTTTCTGGAAGAGAATGGTCTCCAGGATGATAGGCAACATGAGTTTGTCTCGGGCAGATCCTGCCAGACAAACCTTTGTTGACTTTTTTTTTTGTACAAGGCTTTATGCTCCTCCCCCCGTACAACCCCCATCTGACCGGCTCCCCCAGCTCCATCCCATGGAATTGCTGGGGCTTACCTTATACCCGGTCCAGGAGCAGAGCCTGCAGAGAGTCGGTCACCATCCTGCCGATGGTTTTTTCCTCATTTTCTCCCCATTTTTACCCAAGGGCCCTAGGAGAAGGACGCATGCGTGTGGAGGCACGCATGCGCCTTACAGCCCCGGTACTGACCCTCCTCCATCCGCCTCATTGGCCTATTGCTGGCACCTTGCTTGTGCAGCCCCTTGGCCTCCACCAGGGGGCAGCTGTGAGCGAGGGCTGCCATATCACCTCCCCGGAGAGGAGAGCTTGCCTGTCGGCAGCTCCATCCAGCTATGCCCTCCCCCCCCCCGTGCCAACCTCTGACAATCCAGGCTCGCTCCCAAACCCAGGTCGCTGGCGTGCCATAAGGTGAGATGTCCAGTGTCTCAGCCCTCTGCACCACCGGGCTGGCTCTCCTTGTTGACATTTTTGATTGAGTGACAAGGGCACTCGACAGGGGCCATACGGTGGATGTCCTGTATCTGGACTCGGTGCCACATGGGAAATTGACTAATAAGCTGAGAAACCTGGGAGCAGGGGGAAAAAATGGTTGGATGGGTTAAGAGCTGACTGCTGAACAGACAGCAGAGGGTAGCTGTGAAGGGAGAACTCTTAACTCCCAGAGCTATATTCAGTGTAGTCAAACAAGGCTCGATACTAGGACCTGAACTATTTAACATCTTCATTGACAACATATCGGATGGGATTAGGAATAAGATTAGCATTTTTTCAGACAACCCAAAGATCGTGGTGGAGATGGATAGTTTGGAAGGGGGGCAGGTACTCCGAGAGGACTTTACAAGACTTGAAAGCTGGTCAGACACATGGCAGCTGGGGTTCAATGCTAGGAAGTGCAAAGTCATGCACTTGGGAGCCAGGAACCCTGGGAATTGCTACTGGCTGGGGAGAGTGCAGTTATCCATTTCAGTGGAGAAGGATCGGGAGGTACTAGTCACAGGGGATGCGAATCACTCAGTGCAGTGTAGGAAGGTGGCAGCCAAGGCTAATAAGATGCTAGGGTGCATTGCTAGGGGAATCACCTCTAGGAGAGAGGAAGTCATTCTGCCACTGTATAGGTCATTGGTGAGACCTCACTTGGAGTACTGTGTGCAGTTCTGGTGCCTCTATTTAAAGACAGACATCAAACTAGTGGAGGGGGTCCAGCACAGGGTGACAAAGATAATCCTTGGACTGGGGGACAAACCATATGAGGAAAGATTGGGGGAGCTCAACGTGTATTTCCTGGATGATAGAAGGGAGAGAGGGGATATGACTGAGACCTTTAACTCATTGGGTCTGGGTGGCCATTTTGGGTCAGGTTCAGCAATGGATGGTTCCAATACCATATGGTGGCTACAGGACCCAATGAGTTTAAATGCTAAAGGGCATGAATAGGGTTAGTACTGATGGCCTGTTTAGATTAAAGGAGGGGGAGGAATATGAGGGGTCACAGTCTGAAACTGGAGGGTGGAAGATTCAGGAGGGAAATAAAGAAGCACTACTTCAAGGAAAGGGTGGTAGCGAAGTGGAACACAAAGCCAGAGGAGGTGATGATATTGAAATCTCTGAACAGTTTTAAGAGAGGGTGGGGCAGAGTAAAAGGTAAGGTCAAAACTGCAGGGAAGCTGAGGTGGGGGGGTTGGCAGAAGAAGGCAATAAATCAGATGGATGGGCAAGGGGTGGAGGGGGCCGACACAGTAGTTTAGACTGTGAGTCATGCACTCGGGCAGACTAGATAGACCACATGGCCTGCATCTGCTAGCATTTTCGTATTTTTGAATGGTCGTATGAAATCATTTCAGTAATGTTGCAGTTGCTCATGTGTAAATCACCCAAAAAAACCTACATTACAAACAGCATTGTCAACATGGAGGCTGGCACACACTGTCTGTAGCCGAAGGTTTAATTGCTCACAGTGACACTCCGTTACTGCAACCCATGGCATTATCCTGAGGAACTAAACGGCAAACCAGTATTGGTGCCATAACAATGTTGCGCTAGCCACGGCATACCTTTGTACATCAACATGATGCCACACTCCATGTTTCGGGCAGACATGTCATTTACAAGTAGATCATGTGCATGAGGACTTCAGCTTGATATACACGGAATGTTTCATTCATTAACGACACACATCCGCCCTTCTACACTGTATGTCATTCATGTACTATAAGGATGGTCATACTGTGACACAGTAAGAAGTCTCAAAAGGAGACATCTTAACTGTACGTCAACAGTTATTATGTACTTTCTATATGTCAGAAGTGTGGCTGATAGAATTTTAGGTGATGTAATACTGACAGTCAATGATGACTTATATTTGGGCTGTGCAACGGCAGCACTGCAAGAACACACTGTGCTAGATATTCAAAAATGTGCAAAGTTGCCCTCCACCTTGTGATAGCCTGAATGCCCGAAGGTGCTACATTCGGTGGAATACTGCAATGTTAGCCCAGTGCTAAGCCACATAGCACCGCACTGACATGACTCCCAAAATAGGGTGCCACAATGGCTAACCCACGCTAAATTTCTGATATTTAAATGGACACATGCAAATAAGCCCATTGAGCATGCAAGGTGCTAAGGGGCCATTTGCATGGCTATTATGGGCTCATTTGCACGGGTAGTGAGGCTGGTTTCCGTGGTGCTGCTCCCCCGATTGGCCGGTCCCAGAGAGCTATCCCTGGTGCAAGTGGTTTCCCAAATCTTCGAACCCACTCCTGTATAGACAATAACATGTCTCTGATGTCTAATGGTGCCCCCCCCTCTGATCCCACTTAATTTAGTAAATATCATATTCCTGGTGTCTAGTGGTACCCTCCCACCAATCCCACCCCTGCACCCAATCAGATCCCCTAACACAGTAATCCCTGGTGTCTGGGGAGGGGGTTGGGGTGGCTGATGCACTTTCTCCACCAACTACTGGGGTTACACATGAGTAAGTCATGGTTTAGGTTGGCAGTATTTGTGCTGCGCAAGGGGACTGCACAAAATACCCTTGTGAGGTGCTACTACTCTGATTATTGGACTACACCAATATTCGGGTCCCCACCCCTCAATTTGGATTGTGTCCCCCCTCCACAGTTTGTCTGGATGCAAACCCAGTTTGCATGAGCTAACCGGGCTTTTGAATATGGGACATTCGTACAAAGACCAGTTTGTGCACACAAACTAGGATTTGCGCCCAGGCAAAATTTTCATTATCTGGCCCACTCTGTTGTATAATGGATTAAACAATGAATCACAAAATATGAAACAGTACTAATAAAACAACAGCCACTTATTCATGCATCTCAGTAACGTCTGGAATTCCATGTTCCTGCCTATACTGGAAATAGGCAGTCTGCAGAACCAGAATACGAAGGCAAACATCATGAAAACTAAAGTGACTGATGATACAGGACTGTTCAGCACTGTGCTCCTCAAATTTGTCCATAACCTGTTCGATCTCAGCGCAGCAACGACATTCCAGTTCAGTAGTCATAGTCTCACAGTTACTGCAAGAACACCTAATGGGGAAAAAAATATTCAGGAACAAAACTGGTAACATGCAATGACGTTGATTGGTATGACTGTATGAAAGTAAAAGGGCATCATAAAAAGTAAAGGTACTGTAGCGCATGCTCAAGAAATGATATAGTACAATTACTGCAATGGACAACCATGATGTATTATCATACTGTTAGCAGTACGTGACAACACTGTTAGTATGGTAAACCACATAGAGGTTTGGTCATGCACTGTTGCTGTCACTAATGTTACGTCAGTTGTAGTCTCAGAAACCAAACCAATGTTGGGGGCTGCACTACATCTGTAGGTGATGTCACATCAGTAATAGCTTGGCACACCACACCACAGTTTGTGACTGCACTGTGGGTGTCATTGATGTGACGGCACGGTAACTGTAGTACACCCCACCAAGTAGGGGGATGTGCTGAGGCTTTCAGTGACATGACGTCACTGGTAATCAATGGAACCACACCAAAACTGGACCTCCACTGAGGCTCAGTGGTGTGATATCAGTGGTACTCCGGGGAATCACTCCAACTTGGGGGCTGCACTGAGACTGTCAGTGCTGTTGTGTCACTGGTATTCAGGGGAATCACACCAAGTTTTTAGGATGCACTGCTGTTGTTACTTCTGTGATGTCACAGTCACTCAGGGGTAGAACTCCAAATTAGTGGGCTGTACTAAGACTGCCAGTGATGTGGCTTAAGTGGTAAGCAGTGGCACCATAAAACCGTACCTCATGCACAAAAAATGGAATCGTACACTTTCTGTACTGGACAACCATGATGGATTCACATATTCTGGCCAGATAGAAAAGTACAAAATGAGAAGTGTTAGTGGGAAGCAGTGCCACCATGTCAAGGTCCTTCCCAATCAGCACTGTACTGACACAAAAATATTGATTAGTATGAACAGTACAACAGTGATCAAAATAAAGGAATACATAAAGCATAGTGTGACAACAGTACACTGGACAATGTGGCATGCGCATTAACTTGCATGTGTAAAATGCATCACTGGTACTGTGGGTTAAGACAAGAGGTTGGGTGCTTTTGCTGTGGTCAGTCCCGAAGCTGTCACTGCTGTGCCATCACTGGTACTGTGGGTTAAGACAAGAGGTTGGGTGCTTTACTGTGGCTCTCAGTGGAGAGACATCACTGGTATTCCGGGGAACCACAGCAAGCTGTGGTCAGCCCTGAAGCTGTCACTGCCGTGCCATCACTGGTACTGTGGGTTAAGACAAGAGATTGGGTGCTTTGCTGTGGCTCTCAGTGGAGAGACATCACTGATATTCCGGGGAACCACAGCAAGCTGTGGTCAGCCCTGAAGCTGTCACTGCTGTGCCATCACTGGTACTGTGGGTAAAGACAACAAGTTCATGGGTGCACTGATGCTCCTACTGCTGTGACATCACTGGTAGTCTGGGGCACTACACAGGTTTGGGAATGCACTGAGGATGTCAGTGCTATGTCAGTGGTAGTCTGTTGCACCACACCAAGGTTTTGGGATGATGCACTGAGGCTGTCACTCCCATGATGACACTTGTACTCTAGGGCACTACACTGAGGTTTGTGGATGCATTTAAGCTGTCAGTGCCATGACATCAGTGGTGGTATGGGACACCACAACATAATTTCAGGATGCACTGAGGCTGTCACTGATGTGACATCACTGGTAGCCTGGGCCAACAAAACAAGGTTTAGGGCCACAATGATGCTGTAAGTGATGCGACGTCACTGTTACTGTGAGGCACAACACCAATGTTTGGAGTTGCACTAAGGATGTCAGTGCCATGACGTCAGTAGTAGTCTGGTGCAGCACACTGAGTTTTTGTGAAGCACTGAGGCTGTCACTGATGTGACATTACTGGTACTGTAGGGCACCACTCAGAGGTTTGTAGACACACTGAGGCTGTCAGTGCCATGACGTTAGTGGTAGTCTGAGCCCAACACACAGAGGTCTGATGCTGCAGTAAGGCTGTCGGTTATATGATGTCACTAGTAGTGTAGGCCACCACACTGAGTTGTGGGGAATCAATGAGGATGTAAGTGATGTGATGTCTGTGGTAATATGGGGCACCACAGAAAGTTTGGGGGCCGCACTTAGGTGTCAGTGGCTTTACATCAGTGGTAGGGTGGGGAACACACCAAGACTGGGGCTTCACTTAGGCTGTCAGTGATGTGACATCAGTGGTAGGCTGTGGCACTACAATACCCCTGTCAGTCAGTCACACAGACACACAGACACACACACACACACACACAATAATGCCAGCATACAGTATGCTAGACACTACAATGATAACAGATGAACACCACTTTGCGAAAAAAACATATCATTGGACACGCATCGTTTTACATCAAGGAGGAATAAGTAATAATGTATAAGTGGCAGTCTCACAAACGCATCACAAACTATACCCAATATAAACATACAGATACAAATACAAAAGGAATGTTGAAAACATTAATTACCTGAACACATCTTCATCATCAGTGCAGTTTCCCATGTTTGCCTGTGTAGCCCTAGACACACTGCTGCTTGCACTGTCCTACCAATTGGCTTCAGACTCAAACTGGTAGGGCTGCACACTGAAGTTTCCAGTCTCGTCTGAAGATGAAAAATCTTCAGATTCATCTATGTGCAGGGCCACTGAACATACTAGCCCACTTCAATCATTTTCAGAGGCACCAGAATGGTTCTGAGTCATCACACTATGTAAACGCTCTCACCCTGGCTCTCACAGGCTACCCACTCTCCATATAGTGACGTCAGGAGCACAACCGCACATCTAGCTGAAATCAGCAGCAACACCACACTCAGGCTAGATCCTCTGACACAGCATGCAATTTTGAGCAGCTCAGTATGCAAAAACAAAGTCAAAAGAACATTAGGTAAATATAACAAAAGAATCAGTGCAAGAAGGGGGAATTTATGCATGACTGTCAAAAGGACTGGGGAAGGCCCTCATTCGGTAACAAACTTGTATATTCTGATTAGTTCTCCCCATAACAAATATGAGACAGGTTTTTCATTTGGCCCGCTGCCACCAGGGAATTTTCATTGTGGTGGGTGCATGCAGTGTTCAAATGCCTTAAGATTGCATGAGCTCAGCAATAAATATAGGGGTAAAGGGAAATTGTTTGTCCAGGAAAGGCACACTAAGCTAGAGCTTGTTTCAGGTGTGACCTGGGAGCACAAGAAGTTAAGTGACTTGCTCAGGCTCACACAGTATGCAAGTGGGGACTGAGAGGATTCAAACTCAGGTCTCCAAGTTAGCAGCTCGGTGGCCTTAACCGCTATGCTGTACTGCCTCAAATATAAAGAGAAGGTTGTTATCAGCTAGTGTATAACTTGTAACGCCATGTATGTTGTTTACCTATTGAAGTGCCTTGTGATATGACATATGTGAGCAAAACAATCTCAGAGCACAAGTTTGACATCAGGTGCAATAATAATAAATTGGGGTAGCACTTCATTATACTCAGATGAGACATTATGTCTCCGTTTTTAAGTTCTTTGGCATGGAATGTGTCAGTATATCATAATGTGGGGCTGATTGGGAGGGACCAACTCTTACTGGAGAGAGAGGCCTTCTAGATCAAGTGTTTTGGTACTCAAACCAGAAATAGGCGTCAATGATTCCATATATTTAACACAGATCCTGTGAAGGCTCCCTTTGCCATTACAGATGGCTTGCCTCCTTAACTTTTCTATCTCAGGGACCTTATTTTTTGTTTTCATTATTTTTATTTACAGTTTTAACCATTCTCTTCTGGCAAGCCCCTTCAGCTCAACCCCCCAGTCAGCCCAACGTTTGTTGGACTTACCTGACAGCCAGTACCCCAGGGCTTACCCCCCCCCAGTGAGGTTGATGGGGTCTCCAAATCCCCATCAGAAAAATGGATCCAGTATTTGGACTGGCGAGCCCAGCTAGTGGGGTGCGGGGCCTGTAAGGGTCTGAGTGACATCCTGCCACTGGACGGTGTTTCCTTGTTTTCTCCTCTGAGGGGCAGGGTGTGCACTGACTCCATGGCATGTGACACATGCTTCTGCGAGCCACATGTCGGCATCTGCCCAGCCCCTCCTACCTTGTAAAGGCAGCCCTGAGTGCCTTCCTCCAGCATATCGCTAAGGGCCATGAAAACATTGGGCTCTGCAAGCCCCTCTCCCTGGAGGAGGAGAGCAGTCCTCAGGATGCTCAATCCTCCTCCTCCTCCTGCTGGCCAGCCCTCGGATGCCCTGAGCTTGATACTGAATTTATGTAGCCAGTGCTACAAGCAGTAGCTCTACTGCTGTGCTGATGGGCTGGCCGTTTTCAGTTTTATGCACTTTTTACATTTTTAGGTTTAAATGATGGGCTCTCTGCACTATTGTGTGAAGGGCATGTGCCAGAGGCTTGAGCCCTACCATGCAGCTACGTGACCATGGACAGGTGCACCCATACCAAAATTCACTAACATCAGCCACCTGTCCATGGCCCTGCCCCTGATGTGGTGGTGCGTGGAGGACTCTTCCATGAACCGGCCGCACATCCAATGGGATGCCCAGACCCGGTCCCCTAGTGGAACCCTTTCACCCGCAGGACACAGATGGTGGCAGAGAGTGCACTTTGCACCGGTGGCACAGGGGCATTGGGTGGCTGGTCGGCTGCACCCAGCCCTCTGTGTGGTCCCCATGGGCTGGGGTGGCATGTTGAGGGGATCTGCTGTGCCCTGTCTTTCTCACAGCAGCCCAGCAGTAGCATCCTGGGGTGGTGCATATACTTTACAGCAGGGTGTCACCCAGTGCAAGATGCACCTCCTGCACCCAGCACTCCACACCGTTGTGAATGGCGCAGATTGCGGTCGTGCCCCCTGGCATGCCCTCTGCCCACCCCGGCACATTGCTGTCCATGCGGCCGGGGGATCGGGCATGTATCTCCCCTACACATCCTTGGTGAATGCCATGTGGGGTCTGTGGGACCCCGCTGTGGAGCATTCCAACGTAGCTATGCCAACGTGCCTAGTTTACGCAGCATGTTGGCATTGTGCACAGAGCACTATATGTGTAATTGTGAGGTATTGAATGATATTGCGTCCCTCACTCTGTGGAGGTTACCTGCATTCTCACTTTACATTGTGAACTTCCTGCATTGTTCTGACCTCCTACCACCAATCTCACACCACAGGAATTCTATTGCAAACATAGAAAAAGCTTTTTAAATTTTAAATCTGCCAATAACTCCCTTGTAATCCATTAAGACACCATTCTGATTAGTATTTCCTTAAGTCCCCAGACACATTTTTGGATACCAGGTTGGGATACCACTTTAAATGTTGAAAAGTAATGTACATTGGGTGGAACATGGGTGCTTCCTCTGTGTTAGGAAGACCACTAGCATTGCAGCTGTGCTGTAGATGTTTGTAAGCCCAGTGCTTAGTGTGCGTTCTCACTCAGCGTCCTATGTCATTGCACCTTTAATGTCGGATGTCCATGCCAATGTGCTCTGGCATTGAACTTAAAAAAAGAAGTGGAGATGCATGGTTGATTTTCTGTGACCAGCTTGTTATCTCACTGAGATGCGAGATGAGATTATAATACACTTAGATGTGCAATCTGGAAATTTGCACTTCTTGAAATGAGGCAAATAAACCTTCTGTATCTTATTTTGAAGCACTATGCTTGTTAGATTATTTAATACTAATAAACTGTGTCTCAGTATGAAAAGAAGTAAAAACTGCATTATTTGTTTTCATAATTGTTGGACCACCTCCTTGAAAAAAAGTTGCAATTTAGCAACAAAATACTGGAATATGTACTATGGTGGACAGAGATAAAAGTGTGTCATGTTTTTTTTTGACTGAATAAATTGAACTAACTGAAAATTTGATTTGAACAAAAGGTACTGCCTGTGTCTGGTGTCTGGAAAACATCTTGGTGTGAAGGAAATGGGTAGTGCTACAAGGCAGGTCATTCTGCCCTGGGTAAACCTGTCTGCCCCCACAGGTACCCCACCCAAAACCCTGATAGAGAGGGACAGGACCCACTCCAACCCCAACAGCAGCTTCAGCACCAGCTCTGGTGGCACCCCTGGTTCCGCTGCCCATGCCCCCCCACCATTGCCTTTTGTAGTTCACCTTCTGGCACTTCCATTAGCTCCACACCCAACACTGCTGTTTCCCTCTGGTTCTGTACTGGCCACTGGGTGGGCACACCCCTCCATGGGCTGGGGCCTCTCCCACAGCCAGGATCAGCCCCTGTGCCTGCACTGCCTGCACCGGTGTCACATTCACAACTGACAGCGAAGGGCTAATGGCAGCAATGGTATCTAAGCAGGAGGGGGATGTAGGGGGTGGTTCAGTGAGACTGGCAGTGCTTCAGAATGCCACACAAGCAATGAACAAACCATATGTTAGTGTTGCAGACATGGTGGGATCATGGAGAAAATCAGGCAGCAGATCAAAAATAAGGAGTATATAGATATCTTCTCCCTGTTGCACTGACTGAAAGAATGAGGAAAAGGATGAGAAGAAAGGGGATGATGTGGAGAGTAAGAAACCTAAGGTCGACACCAAATTTAAGGATTGGTTGACAAGACTTTTCATGATGGTCACAACCATTTGCCAGAAGAAGCATGAGAAAAGGGTGGCACTATTGAATTACTGGCATATATGCTTACAGCTGAAAAGGGAGAAATGTGTGGTTAAATTATGACTGAGAGTTTTGCATGGATATGCAGTTTGACCCAGACAAAGATTAGAATGAATTGGATGTGACTTTGTGGGTGGATACGTAGACAGGGACTGGGATGAAACAGATGGATGGTGACCTCCCCTGAGAATGTTGGTTTGCGTGACACAAGTCAGGGCATTCTGTGAGTGAGGCAGCATTCCCATCATGGGCACTGGAGTGTTTGTGTTTTACACTTTTTGCATTTGTTTGTAATTAAATACAAATAACTGGGCATGTTTGTGAGCTGAGCTGCTTTTGTGTTTTGAATTTACTGTATGCTGACGGTAGATTTCACCTCAACAGCTCTTCCTGTGGGAAACCACATCCTGCTTCATAGTACTCAGCAGGGAAAGCAGATCAGGGCAAGCAGTTCTCGTATCACCAAAATTGGCATGGGAAGTCTGGCAATACCAATAAGGGTGGAAGAGGTTAGGCCATGGTTGGACAGATATCGAGACAGATATTTGGCACAGACTACATTGGTAGGATTTAAGGAAGATTTTAGGATCCCATATAAGGGACCTCAACTCACCATTGACGTTGAGAATCTCAAGTCAGCGTGAGATAGGCTGAAGTGGTTTGGGCAAAACTCAAAAAAGTGGTCTGCTTAATGAGGATCATGGGTCCATACTAGACCCCCCACGTCATAGTGTAACTCTTGGTCTCTCTTATAGTATTAGCCCCCAAAACAAATCTGGTAAAACTCTGAATGATTAATTATCTGTCATACCCAGACAGAGACTCAGTTCATCACCACATTGATCTTAGTTACACATCAGTGTGGTATTCCTTCTTTGATAAAGCTATTGTAGTCATCTATGGGTGTGGGAAAGGAGCCCTCATGGCAAAGGAAAACCTCAAATCAGATTTCCAGCTGTTGTCAGACCACGAAGTGGACCCAGGTCCATCTTGTAAATGAGATTGTCTCTCAATGATGTTTTGCCTGGTAAAATAAAGATTGATTGATTGATTGAAGTGGATGGGGCCTGCTGGGGAAGAAGTTCAAGAGCCAGTACTATGTGGACATGTACATGCCGATGGGCTGCCCCAGTTGCATGCGCAGTCGTAGAGGCCAATAGCACATTCCTACATTGAGTGGTCTCCAATAAAGGTGGGGCACAAGGATATACTGATGCTACCACAACAACCTTACAGTGACCGACACTACAGTGACAACAGCGCCAGGTCACTGTAGTGTTGGTGCGGGACCCCGTCACTGCTTTGTGGGGGTATTGCACCCCCTCCCTGAACCAACTCCAACTTGGAGTTGATTATTTTAGTAGCAGGGGGTGCGAGGGGCAGACCCCCCCATATGGGAAGTTCAGGGGGCTTTAAACAAATTCTGCAGTGACTCCCTTTATGCCAACCGCAAATGCGGTTGACATAAAGGGGTCGCTGTAACGTCGCTCAACAGCGAAATTGTCGACTAACTGTCATAGATCTGGGCACAAGCAATTATGCACTACCTGGACAATATCTTCCTTATGGCCTTTAGGGAACAAACACATGTGGCTAGCAACTGGAGGGGTTCAGAGAGATGTGCAAAAAGTTCAAGGTCCCATTAAGATACAATAAAAAGGAGTCCCCATGGCAAGTGATGGGTTTCATGGGTGTAAACATTGTCTGAGTGCTCATACTGCTGATTTACAGGGGAGTACATCCAAAAGCTACGAGATCTGGTGAATGAGGCCAGGAAGGCCAAGAAGGTCACCCTGAATGAGCTACAATGCCAGATCAGACACCTGATCTTCACATGCCAGGTCACATCAGTGGGGTTCTACAGAAGCTGGCTAAAGCAGGCTTGGAAATGTAAAAAAACTCCATAGGCTCAAGGTGACGGGAAGGATGTGGAAGAACTTGGAGCTCTGGCACACTTCCCTTTGCCATTACAGTGGGGCATCAGTTGGCCCACAGAGGTAAGCAATACTGAACTGGAGTTGTTTACAGATGCATCATGGAAAGGTTTGGGGGCCTACTTTGCCACAGCTTCATTCATGGTGGAATGGCCTGCTTAATGGTGGGCAACAAGGATTAAAAAGAACTGGAGTTCTTTCCAATAGTCATATCCCTGGTGGTACCAGAGGACTAGTTACTGGTGAGGCAGTTAGTAATCTGATCAGATAACACAGGAGTAGGAGGATACACTGGAAGGCAGCTAGGGGTGAAAGGGCCCATGAGGGGTTTGATGAGGAGGTTCATACAGAAGTGCATGCTGCTGAACATACTGTACAATTTCAGGTGTGACATCTACCCATTGTTAACAATGGTATTGCATATGCCTTATCTCATTTGTATTGTCAGAGATTCAAAGCCTTGGTACCCATGGTGGACAGTCTTCCCCATCAGTTTCATCAATGCTTATGGTAACTGGTGG
Source organism: Neoceratodus forsteri (assembly GCA_016271365.2). NCBI lineage: Eukaryota > Metazoa > Chordata > Ceratodontiformes > Ceratodontidae > Neoceratodus > Neoceratodus forsteri. The sequence goes on from CM057456.1 coordinate 290,862,008, forward strand.
ACCAAAACTCTAGAGGCTGATCTGGCAGTCAATAGCCCCAAGCACAAGGAGTATAGGGGAGGGATCCAGCAGTTTCTTCAGTTTAGGACCATGGCAGGGTGGTTTTAGGCCTGGCTCATTTTGAAAGACAACTGAACAGCCCTCAATACCATAGCTAACGAGCTGCAAGTGCATAACAACATGCTGTTAGAGTGGCAACACAAAATCCAGCACAGGATACAGGAAGCAGACTGCAATAGGTACTGTAGGAACAACACAGTTTATACATTTTCTGGACGGATAGGTATTCAGTATTGAACACGTAATCGGCTAATCGTCACATGCCTTATTATTTCCAAGGTTATGTCCAACCGTGTAGGGAATAGCAGAGAGCATCATGGAGCACATGCTGGGTCACAGCAAAGGCATACCAGCTGTGCAGGAGAGGTTTTAGCAAGAAGTGAAGGAGGTTGCCAGTGCTATTGAGAGAAGAGACTGGACCATTACAGAAAATAAAGAGTGACAATATGGCGGCTGTGTAAGTGGACGCACTGTGAGGAGCTCCTGCTCATTGCTGAATTGTAGTGCTCTGAATAGTGCTTTGGAAAACTTAAGGCAAATAAACTCATGATGGACAAAAGGAAGCACAGAACAACATCTTCATCCAACGAGGAGTTTGCCTCACCAAACGTACAATCCTTAGAGAAAAGGTTTCTGCGGCCAGATAACAGCCCAAGAAGCGGTGAGTCTTTCAACAAAACAGCCTCGGCACTAATCTCATCTCATGTTAGACCAAAGGAGAGTCCACTGGTGTTACCTTCAGCCAAAAAGCTACAATACTCAGATTCTCAAGTGCTAACAGAGAGTGTTTTATTAACCTACCCTGAGTCAGGCGTTGCTGGACAACAAACAGAGCCAGAAATCTCTAACCCGGATAATCTCCTTTTGATGGTGGCACTACAAGGTGTTCATCAAGAGGACATCACTGTGAGATATACACTGGAAACACTCGGGAGATCAAGCGACAGAGTCCTCACAGTGTTGGAGCATGAAGAACGGAAACAAGATGGACTGGATATTCAAACTGCGCTATTTTGTGGCGCAAGCCCTGCGCTGCACAAAATAGTTACAGAATGTAATGGCGAGGCGATATTCAAAGGAGTTGCGCTATTGAGCAACTCCTTTGAATATCACCCAGCACAGCCACTGTGCATAGCACAGTGGAACTTGTGCCACACGCAGTGGTCAGAGTGGAGCATTCAGGTTGCGGTGGCGAGTACCATTGCGCCTCACGAAATTACGATTCAAAGTGACATGCAAATGGGGCCATAATCATGCGAAGGTGCGGGGATTTGCATCTGTTTATGGCCCATTTGCATGCCATTAGCATGCAGGTGCATCCCCGAGGACTTGTGCCTGGCGCCCTGCCAGGTAGCAGCCGTCAGGGACCGGCGCCCCTGCAGCCGAATCGCGGGCAAATGTGTAAGAAATGCCCCCACCCCCGACTGGCCCGATTGCAGGCAAATGCATAAACCCCCCCTCCCCGACTGGCCCGATCGCAGGGCAAAAGCTTAAATAACCCCCCACCAGCCCGATCGTGGGCAGCAAAGTGTCCCCACCAGAACATATCCCTGGTGGTCCAGTGGACCACTAAGCCCAATCGTGGGCTGTAAATGTTCAAACACCCCAGAGCGTATCCCTGGTGGTCCAGTGGACCCGTAAGCCCGATCGCGGGCTGAAGAAGTTTAAACCCCGAACATATCCCTGGTGGTCCAGTGGACCTCTAAACCCGATTGCAGGCTGCATAATGTGGCGACACCCCCAAGACTATATCCCTGGTGATCTAGTGTCCCCCACCCACCATGAAGCCCACCACCGCGCCCCGGCGGCAGCGGGCGGCAGCAACCACCGCCCCCGCCCGCCGCGCCCGACTGACTGCCGGTGAGGCTGCCGCCCAGTGGTGCAGAGCAAGAGCCAATGGGCGTGCAGCCCATACTGTACAAGGCGGTCAGATATGTGAATGAATTCATTCATTCACATCTGAACTGCGCTGCTTGCACGGTATGGCTGTATGCCCATTGGCTTTTGCTCTGCACCAATGGTGTGCAGTCTTACCAGGCAGTCAGTTAGCGGGCGGCAGGGTGGCAGGCGGTGGATGCCGCCCGCTGGCTGCCGAGGGAGGAGTGGGGTGGTGGGGCTTCGTGGGTGGGTGGGTGGGGGACACTAGATCACCAGGGATATGGTCTTGTGGGGGTGTGTCACCACATTATGCAGCCTACGATCAGGCTTAGCGGTCCACAGGACCACCAGGGATATGTTCTGGGAGGACACTTTGCTGCCCGCGATCGGGCTGGTGGGGGTTATTTAGCGTTTGCCCGTGATTGGGCCAGTCGGGGAGGGGATGTTTTACACTTTTGCCCTGATCAGGCTGCAGGGGGGCACAGGGAGTAGGTTGAGGGCCAGCCACAGGTGGCAGCTGCTGTGTTGCACCCTGCAATGCGGCAGCTCACCTGTGGGTGGCCCTCAACTTACTCCTTTTTTTGGCTCAAAGCTTGCAGGCGCAGGTTGGGGGTTGCGCCTGGACAACTCTGCACAGCCCGCTGAATATCGGGCTGTGCAGTTTATGCATGGTTCCTCCCCCTCCAGTTCGGCATGCATTCATTTGCATTGCGCTGTTGCTCAGCATGTTTTCAGTGGCGCAAATGCCTCCTGCTGAATATCGCAGAATGGCGCAATTTCGGACTTGTGCAGGCGCAACCCTATTGCGCATGGCGCAACCCTTTTGAATATCCCACCCAATGTCTTTAACATGAAATTAGAATTCCTGCAGTAGGAGGTAAACAATAACAAGGAAAAAATTGTAGAAAATGCTAAACAAACTGAACAGCACACTGAGAAAATAACAAAACAAGAAAATAAACTGATCGCCTTGGAGGCTACCAACACGGCACAATGTAAAGATACCTGTAACCTATAGTACATAGAAAAGTGGAACTTTTGGAAAATGAGGTACGATACAAAAACTTGAGAATTGTGGGGCTCCCAAACAGCTTAGATTCAGAGTTCAAAAACCTAAGAGATCTTACTAAGGAAATTTTTGTTTAAGTTTTTGATTTGCCTGTGGAGAACCTGCCATTTATTACCAAAGCCTATAGGATAAATAATAAGAAGTTATGTACAGCAGAAAGCGATAAATCAGAAATTAAAAGTACTGTTCTTATCAGTTTTGCTTTTGACTCTGATAGAGACTTGTTGGCTAAACCTTCACGACTGAAGGGGACACATATATAAAGCACATAGATTTTTTATTTACCCAGATTTTTCATATCAAATTCAGCAGAGGTGAAGGAAATTTTTAAACTACAGGCAAGAAGTCTTGGAGCTTCGTGAGACTTTTCAAATGCTTGCACCAGAAAAAGTCTGCATTAACCATAAGGACAAAACATATATATTTTTTGATGTGGATCAGTTAGTGTCATTTATCCAGCCCCAGTACGACCCTGAACCCTTTAAGGAAGGAGAGTCCCCAACATCATCAGTTAAAGAATTCTCTGGTGTCGCCAAAGAGATAATGGATGAAATGGGTTGAGAAACTCTAAGTATCTTAAATAATGAATTAAGTTTTCATTGAGCAGAGTTTAATTAATGTAGCATACTGTTAAAAGGTGGTACTTCTCCTATATGTTTTGTAAAATTTTGTATATATAAAAAAATGAATGAGTGGGAGGACTTAGGAAATATTAAATGAACAAAAGGCCTGAATTAATGAAATTAGTGCATGCTGCTTAGAAGGAATTAGACTTACTTTTTTGTGTTAATTATCAATATTGTCCCTCGTACTGGACTGGAGGCCATCAAGCATGCAGATTTTTTCTTTGTATGTAAATTTTGAAAATTCATAAATAATACATTTAAAAAAGAATATAAAAAGAGTGTTAGTGAACTCTGCATTTGGGCAAAGCAGCAGAAGGATGCAGTTCATGCTAGCCTCTATTCCATGAGTGGGGAGATCCACTCATAGCACCAAGGCTCACACCTGTGGAAGAGCTATTAACAACCATAGTGAGGACAGATGCAGATGGAGGGAGTGGCAAATTGGGCAGAAACCTTTGCCAGTCCCCCCATACCATGTGAGTGTGCGACACTGATTTGTGAACAGATGTGAAGAGGTGCTACAGCATGGCACATCTGAGACATGGGCTGTGTGCGGTGCTATATATAGTTTGGTGATGGTACGTGGGTGAGCATGCTACAGTCACAGGCAAGTGTAAGCATTGCATTGAGCTGTGTGCTACATGGTGTACATGCCTGTAGTGTACTATACTGTGTAGTAGGACTGTCACACATCACTTGTTAAGCTGGAAGCCTGAAACACCATAGCATTTTGCTTAATTGCCATTCAAACTGTTTAACTACATTATTGCATTAGGAGAATCTGTAGTATCAGTTTGGATATGAGGGCATTAATATTTGTAGCTAGAGTATTTACAGAAAAGATTAGTAAATCACTGTTTTGATTTGATTTTTATTTGTACACAGGTTAGTACACTGGGATACAATCCCTTTTACAGGTATGAACCGTGGTCCATGAAAGATTACAATTACATACACAAATTACTCTGTAACATACATATTTCATAAAATTACAAAACACAACAGACAACAGACAATAAAGCATGTAAATAGGAATACTGTTTTGATAGTGGAAGCTTAACCACTGACACATTACTCTATTTGTCATCTTCATACACTGTAGTATCCTAACTGGCTGCACAATCTGTATACTACAAGTGCGGAGAATCGTGATGCAGATAGTGCTGAGGAGGACACACAGGCATAACTGCCAGCAATGCTGGTTGACGCAAAGGATAACACACCCATGCAATACCACCCTCAGATGATGCTGATGTATTTGATCTGTGATGATGATGAGATTTTAGTCCTAAAACTGTACATGGACTCTGATGAGAAACACATCAGCTGACCACTACAATGGTCATTTTATAGCAGTGTTGATACAGCAGTATCCACCATGATGTGTCTGTCAGCAGTAATATATACAGAATGGCCATTATTTTGTCTACTCCAGGAGGCAATACAGGCAATCATTAGTGTTAGGCGGTGTGTTGGACTTGAGGTAGGCAGACAGGGAGTTGTTTCAGTCTGCCACTGTGTCAAAGGAGGGTCAGGAAAGGAAAAAGGTGTCTGGGTACACTTACACAGAGCTAAGGCATATTTCACAGTCACTCCAAAATGCACAAGGAGCCCAGCTATGTATAATGTGAGATGTCAATTCAAAGACATAAATCACTCCGGATGTGGTTTAAATTTTATAAGTTTACTCACATATATCCGTGCCATACACCAAGAACGCTGCCCCAGCCTCCAGTGTTTGATGCATGTGTGCTTTCTCAAGGATCTTTGAGCAAGTGCACATACACAAAATGTTTGTATGGCATGGATATATGTGAGTAAACTTTTACAATATAAACCGCATCCAGAATGATCTTTTTTCTTTGAAATGACATCTCACAGTATGTGTAGCTGGGCTCTTGGTGCATTTGGCAAAGGAATGTACATGCACAGTGGTTTGACAACTGCATGTAGAGCTGCAGGAACTGGAGCAGCATGCAGCTGCATGCCATGCACCATTCACTCAGTCACTGAGATCTGTAGTAGATGGGAACACATGCACAGCTGTAGCACTGACTGCTATGATACATGAGCTGAGACATCACTTGTCAGAACAAACCTCAGCACTGTGTGACAAAGCCCAGTTCTACAGAGATCTGATACAGGTGTAATGGCAGTGGCTAATAACTTGTAAACATGCAGTTGTGAGGGGTAGATGTGCATGTTTATAGGGGACTGGCAGTGCCAACCATATAACTTCATACTCAGAGGGTTGTGGAGTGCCACAGTGTTCACCCTGCACACCACGCATGCACACAAAACACAGACAGACACACACACACACATGGGAGGGAAACAGTGTCACCACACACACCACACACCCCAAGGGACAGGTTTAGAAATCCACAGAGGACATGCAGTACAAATGTCCATGGTGCATCATGGGTGTGCCATGGACTATGACCACCCTGAGGACACAGGGTGCAGTAAAGTCCATGGGACACATAACCCCCAAAACATCATGGTTATGGTTTTGATTCACACCTCAAAAATGTCCATCCAAGAAGAATGCTGATGCTTTTCTTCCCCAAGCAGGATGCTAGTGCTTTTCCACCAGCCCAGCAGCTGCTGTTAGTACTGTTTGTTGTTCCATCGTCTGCAACATCAATCGTGTCATACTGCTTTATTTTGTTTGCACTGAATTGTTTCTTACTCATTTGTTTTTTCTGTGTTCCATTATTCATGCATTTTAATACAGTTGTTAGTCACATGCAAAGTCAGTTCTGTGTGATTACCTGCATTGGCGGAACTTGTCCTCCTTCTGATGTCACTTGAGCACTGGGCCAGTCTATAGTTCCTCCTGGTCAATGTCTGTGGTTCACCCAGTTCTTCAGCTGCCTGTTGCTCTCCTGTGTTGCCCCAGGGCACTGCAAGTGTAGTCCATTGTTAATTTCCTTGTTGCAGAGAATACAACAGGCTAGGGTAAACTGCATACCTTTGCAGAGTGATACTGTAGGGCCTTACCAGACCTCTCCAGGCACGAAAACATATTTTCAACATCCCAAACACATGCTCAGTAATGTTGTATGTGACAATGTGGACCTCATAATAGTGCTCCTCTGCTCAGTTTCCACATCTCACAATAGGTGTCATCAGTCAAGACCAACAAGCATAGGCACTATCACCTGTGAGTTAAAAGTGAAAATTAGGGTACATATTACTGGGTGGGGGATGTGCTATGTACTTTCCTACAAGGCATACATCAATGTATCTGACTATTTTCAAACATATTACACAGTGCCAACTTGTGCCATATGAAAGCATTGTGGGCTACACTTGGGCAGTGCACCACCATATTTGTTGTGGCACCATTGGCATCATACACAATGTGCACATTTATGGAGTAGAATCACTTGCGGTTGATGTATCTGTGTACAGACTATTGTTTCAAGGACTGATGGCATGTATGCCACCCTGATTAACCCTTGCATCATTTGTGCCCTTGCCACTTGGGTTGCGGAGGACCTGATGTACAGTAGACAGCAGCCCTTCATGTCAGTTCAGTTAGAAACTGACTCAACAGCTGAGACATTGCAGACTGGGTTGCTCCTGTGGCATCACCTGTGGGTGTCTGAAAACTGCTAATAGTAAAAAAGCATATGGCAGGAGTTACCTTTACTTGCACAGAAATGGATTGTCTACTGTACATGTGAACTGTGCAAGTTCTCTCTGAGCAGCTTACAGAGGTCCTGGAGCATGGCTCTATCATGCCTGTATTCAGTTGGTATTGTGACCTGATCTGTTGATCACTCAGTTGTATGAATATTTGCCTTTCACAGCATACATGGTCTGGTTAATAAGAACAGGCAAAGGCAAGGCAAGGCAAATTTTAATTAAAAAATATGTCCATCCCGGAAGGGCTGGGTGCCATACACATTAAAATCAATTACAAAAATAAAAGCAGCAATATAATAACAAGATAATAAATATACTAAATTATAACTCATTGTTATAAATGTTTTTAAATAATTTACTCCAAAAAAACCAGACTAAAAATATGAATATATAACGAGGGATAGAATTAAAGCACAGAAGTCAGGCATGGAGTAGGATTATAAAACAAAGTCCAGGAAGGCCTGAATATACAGGAAGGCCTTGAGGCAGGCTTTGAAAACCTCAACTGAAGGGGCCCCTCTTACAGCTGGAGGTAGCAAATTCCACAGGATGGGGCCAGTGACACTAAACGCTCTGTCGATGGCCGTTTTCAACCTCATCCTGGGAATCACAAGGAGGCCCCTAGAGGAGGAGCGAAGGGAATGGAATGAGACAGCAGATGTAAGAAGGTCTTTCAGGTAACCAGGGCCCAGGCCATGTAGGTACTTAAACGTGAGCAAGCCCACCTTAAAGAGGACTCTCACTTGACCGGCAACCAGTGCAGTTCACGCCACACCGGAGTGATGTGACAGTACTTGGACTGCCCCATTAACAACCTGGCAGCTGTGTTCTGTGTCAGCTGCAGCTGGCGGAGGGTACCTCTGGAGACCCCGAGACAGAGTGCATTACAGTACTTCCGCCTAGATGTCACAAAGGCATGCACCAAGGTGGGGAGGTCCAGGGGCGGAACTAGGGGCTTTATCCTGGTGCTATTCCTCAGATGGTAAAAACTGGTACGGACAACGGATGACACCTGAGACTCAAGCGTCAATCTGCTGTCAAGAATAATGCCCAGATAACGCACCCTAGAGGAGGCCTTCAATGGTACAGACCCAAGAAAAGGCACCAGAGGCCATTCTATCATGCCCTCTGTTCAGCTCCACCACCGGTATCTCCTTCTTATTGGGGTTCAGTCACAACCAGCTGGAGGCCATCCAGTCATTGATCTCAGCAAGGCAGGTGTTTGGATATCCAAGGGGCCAAGGAAAGATACAGCTGGGTATCATCAGCATAGCAATGAAAACCCAAGCTGTACTTCCTAATGAGCTCTCCCAGTGGCAGCATGTACAAGGCAAACAACACTGGCGACAAGACCGAACCCTGGGGGTACTCCGCATGACAGTAGGCTAGGGGAGGAGGAGAAATTCAGCATTACTACCCATTGACCCCTGTTGGTGAGAAAAGACTCAAGTCAGCAGATGACAGTGCTGGCGAGTCCACAGAATTCCCTCAGGCGGTCAAGTAACACATGATGGTCCACCATGTCAAATGCTGAAGAGAGATCAAGGAGAACGAGAATTGTCCCCTCTCTTTAATCTCTCACCCTAAGGAGGCCATTATGCACCCGAACTAATGCAATTTCTGTGCTATGCCTAGCACTAAACCCAGACTGGAGATGCTCGTGTAGATCATGGGCCATGAGGTGCTCCTCAAGCTGAAGCACCATTATCTTCTCTACAATCTTATTCAAGAATGGAAGATTGGAGATGGGACGGTAATTTGCCTTGATGTCAGGGTGTAAAGATGGTTTCTTCAGAAGGGGTCTCACTAATGCCTCTTTCAAGACATCAGGAAAGACATCCCCGACAAAGAACACCAGACAATCAAGGCAAACACCGGGCCAATGGAGTCAACACATCCCATTAAGAAATGTGTTGGCAGCAGGTCCAGTTCACAAAAAGTGTGCCGCAGCCTGAAAGCAACCTCAATGACCTCCACCACTTCCACCGGTCCAAACTCACCCCAACTAGATGGAGTGCTCTCTGGATGCCAACCGCGACCACTGTTGACCACAATGTGGTTCACTGGTGGAATTCCTTGCTGGATGGTGGACACCCTGTCCGAGAAGAACCAAGCAAACTCTTTGTATGAAGCATTACAAAAGGCTTTTTTGGGCTGTAGACAGGAAGGATGGAGAAGCCTGTCCACAGTCTGAAAGAGCACAGTTGGTCTGTTCTTTCCAGCAGCAGTCTCCCTGGATAAGAACTCTGCCTTCTTATGGTTGATTGCCCCCTGGTACACACCATCATGTGTACGCAGGGCCAGTTTGTCCATCTCCAGCCAGGTCTTCCACCAGCAGTGCTCTAATCTCCGACCCATAATCTTCATCACCTTGAGCTCCCCATCATACCAAGGGACCTCAAGTGAGAGGATTTGGATTGTACATAGACTGGTGCAAGGGAGTTGAGCGCACCAGACATCACCTTATTATAGGCAGCAACTCCTGTGCACACCCCCCCAATGCATGCATTTTCCACTCTAGATAGATAAGCCACTGCCAGAAAACCCTCAGGGGTCAAACCCTTCAAAGGGTGGTAGCTAACCATCTCAGCAGGGGAGGGCTCTCCGGAGCGGGGCCCTGAACAAGAACTCAACCATGCAATGATCAGACCAAAGTACCTGATCAGTCTTGAGATTATTTATCTCAAGCCCCAGTGAGAAAACCAGGTCCAAAATATGGCCGCCCTGATGGGTCATGGAAGAAACTTCTTGTGACAAGCCCAGAGATGACATCATCTAGAGGAAATTGTAACCAAACCAAGAAGATTCATAATCGGCCCAAACAAGTCCCCCAGCACTAAACATCTGGGGGCCTCCAATGTTTCGCTGATGACGAAGTTGGCTACCTCCTGCAGGAAATCATCCACCACCCCAGGGAGAGCGGTACATCAAGATAATCTGGCAACCTGCGCCTGGACCCCAACGAACAGCCACACACTCAGATGAACCTGGTACTCTCACTGGGTGCAGGGCAAAGCCTAGTTTGGATCTAAAACAGATGGCTACCCCCGCTTCCTGAGTTCCGCTCTGGGTCAGTGCACTATGGTGCACCAGGGTGGAACAGCAGCCTCTAGAACCGGGCCATTATTGTCACTGATCCAGGACTCTGTGATGCAAGCCAGATCGAATGAAGAAATCAAGTCTGCAATAATTGCAGTCTTGTTTCTGATCAATCAGGCATTGCAAAGCACTGCTCTCAGGGGAATGGTGAACAGTGCAGCCCCTCTGACTACCTGCCCACTTGGTTTGTTGGGAACCCTGGTGATGGGTACTAAACATGTCTGGCCTCTTTCTGAGACCCGTCTAACCCCAGGGTGCCTTCTGCACCTAACAACCTCAATCCTGCCCCCTACCGCAGTGCACAGGGCACCCCCACATGATCAAATAGTGCAGTTCCTCTTAATTACAGCCTCCTGACAGCACTTTGCAATAGTGGTGGAAACTGGGAGTTTGGAAAAAGGCCACAGATTGAGCAACTGGGATGCCCTGTACACTATCCTAGTCCATCCTAGGCCCTCACACCTTCTCAGACACATTCTGCCTGACTACACAGTCCCAGGCCCACAAAATCCTAACTAAACAATCACACAAAATACAAACATACACTAAAAACAGTAAATCCTAAACCACACACACAAAACATTCACACACGTTAACAAACTAAAACCCTCACCCTCCACCCAAACAACACCCCACCAACAACTAAGACAGCAGGAAGCCCGGTTAATAAACTTTAACAAATCTAGGACAGCAGACTGCAGCTCACATAAAGGATCCAATGAGCAGGCTCTCAAATATATATATATTATTAAAGAATAACAAACATAATGCCAATTTCACTGCCAACCACTTCAAGGCAAGGGCTCTCTCACAGTCCCTGTCTCTTCATAGTAAGATATTCCGGCAGAAACTGTTTAGCATACAACCACGAGAGAAAATCATGAATATGCCCCAGAGCTGCTCTCACCAGCTACCGGGACTCCAGAAAAGTTACCAGGGTATAGACATCTTTGGCTCCTTAACTGATAAATCCACAGGGGCAACCAGCCCAAATCCCAGGAAGCATAACCTCCACTTTGCGTCAAAACAACTGCTCCAGTCCACAAAGCAGCCTGATAGTTCTGCGATGCTCCACAGAATAACTCAGGCAGTTCAATCTTGCCCGCAATCCCTTGCCCTGGGGTCACTAACGTTGAAGTGCCTTGTGCGACCACGTTTCCTGGGAATGTAGTCCCACTGAACCAAGAGACTGAAACCATGTTGATGGCCCTCTTGTTTGATGGAAAAGAAGCACCAGCAAGGTGCACAGTCTTCAGCAACAGATGTCCACAAATGAAAAAACTGTGAAAAAGTTCTGCCCTTCACCCGGCCAGGTGGTGCTGAGGGTTGAGGCACTGGACGCCAAACCTCGTACCAAGCCAGTGACCCATGTTTGGGAATGAGCATGGGTTGCCATGGCTCAGCAGGGAGGAGATGGATTGAGCATCCGATGGACTGCTTTCCATTTCCGGGGAGGGGGGATTCCAGCGGCCCGGTGCTCACCTGACCCTAGCGGAGGCTGGAGCTCGACAGCATGGAGCCGCACATCAGGGGGCCGGAACAAGGCAGATGCTTGACAGAGGAGTGCACAGGAGCATGCGTGAACCCAATCTCTGGTGTCATTGCATGCCACGCTCCCATAAGGGGGAGAAAAGTGGAAAAGGGCACCCCAGTCACAGCGGCTTGATGGCCATCTGTGAGCACCCACATTGGCTTCTGGAGGGGATCACCATGTGGATATGGACTTGGTGGGGGAGTTGGTCACCCCTGCCACCCTGCCACTGGGGGGTGAGCCATGGGGCAATGAAGGTGGTTGCCTTCCGAGGAGACCGATACATGGCCAGAGGAACTAGGACGCGAGGATGTAACAGCCGACTGGGGGCCCCCAGGGAGAAACAATCACTAAAAAAAAAAAGTCCTGCCCTCCAACCAATGGAGCTAGTGAGGTGGATTTCATCTAAAGTTGGCCCTTCTGATAATGAAGAGAGCACCTTGCAATGAGGTGCCGTGTTGGACTTGAGTCAGCGGCTGAAACGGACAGCGAAATCCAGAAAGAACACCAGCACGCTGGCAACCAGGAATCCCGGGAAGCAATACAAGAGATAGGTGAGCTGCAAGACTCTTCTCAAAAATAAAAAAAGCTTACTGCCTGAACTTCCTCGCTTCCCAGTCCTACCTACACTAAAACCCTATCTAACACCCAAACTGAGTACACTGGCTAAAATTTAGGTTCTCTCAGTTAGTTTAAAAACACATGAGAACACACATGCCAAAATTTTCTAATTGCTCTCCAAAACGGGCAATAAAAGCAATTATTTGGGGGAGAATGCTCTCTCATGGAGAGCTAGGTAAGCTGCAGCACAGCACTGCTGCCATCTTGCTCCTCTCCCCTAGGACATATACCTGTTGCCCTGGCCCATATGTTGCCTTTTGTATCCCACTTCCTCCTGCTGCATCAGGTACTGTACATGTCAATAAATAGTGCCATGGCTTTGTCACACACACAGCACTCCTGTCCCCTCTGCTCTACTGTTTGCTGTGTTTTGCACATGTGTAAAACTTGTTTTTCATGACCTTTAAGTTTATGCAGAACAATAGCCATTTAGCTCTCTCGTGGATGTTTCTGCTATAGCTTAGCTTCATGTATGCATGCCTACATACCTCATGTGCACTGTGCACTGATTCAATTGTAGGTAACCATGCTGACACAGTTGTGCAGCACATGACCCCTGTACCAATATGGCAGGACACAGCTTTTCTTCAGTTTGCGCTGCATAAACCCTCTGTGTGCCATGCACCCTTACTGAATATTGGGCCCTACATTCCTAACTTGAATTATATTGGATTGATTTTAATTAATGCATACCTTATCTTTATTTTGAATGGCTTGCAAATGTCATTTTCTATTGCCAATAGTACAAAAGAGGCGGTAGCAAACTAAGCATGCAACATATGTGAGCACAGCCATGGCAGATGTTTTCCAGACTGAAACAGTTCCTATTAAACACTAAGGCAAAGAGCCATTTCCCCCACAGAGCAAGTATGTATTACACAATAAAACATGTTGTGCAAAATTGTTCTAAGTCATCTGATCCACATAGACAACACCTTTAATTCATCAGACATCTTGCAGTTCTACCCACAAGTATAGCCACTGGCATTTGTTGAAATCATTGTTCTGCTAAAGCTTTCCTCTAATTGCCATTTTTGACCTTTGCTACGTATGCCTCAAATGCATTTGTTGCAGCAGTTTCAAATGAGAATTAGATGACAATATGGCTAATATTTTCACCATTGCAATGTCATTCTGTTGAACAGTGTCAGCTATTCTTGACTCTGCTTTAGCCAAGAAGGCCTTATAGTCATTTACAGTTGAAAGAATTCTTAAGATAAATAGAGTATGTTGATTTACTTAAGCCTTTTATCTAACTATAGGGGCAGTATCTGTGATTTAGGAAATAGGTAGAAATGTTCCCAGTCTCTGATTGACTGAGACTCCTGGCAAGGGGCCATACTAAGTACCAACAGAGACTGGGAAAACGTGAGTCCAATGCCAGGCTGCCTTTTTACCACAAAAAATCAGCATGCCCAATGAAATTTAAGAAATGCTCACATCTCCATCTTGTTTTCTAGTTCAGCGAATGACATCCCCCCATCCCACACATGCATGCATGTACATCAAGTGCCACAAACAGACACTTTCTCTTACTATCACCATAAAGAAAAAAACATGTACTGTATACATGTTCTAGCACTAGCAAAGAACATGCTTACCTTCAGTGCTACTCGTGTTCCTGACTGCTGTCTACCAACCACTTTCAGTAGTGCTGCAAGCCAGCAGTGCATCTCTATCTGTGGGAACCACAACCACAAAACTATCATTTGTTTCATAGATGTAGTACCTCTACTCAGGTAGGGAGAAGCGAAGCATTTAAAACAAAACAGACACTCAGGGAGGAGGGAGCATTTAAAAACAATGAACTGCTTCTCTGGCGTTTGGGGGTGTAATGCAAATAACACCTCGGGGAGGCAATAAAACTGAACATGGCTAGCTATGCCTTACTGTGAACTATGCTTCTGCCCTCTACTGGTAATTCCAGCCATGGAAGCACTACTTTACTGTTCAATGGCCTACGAAGCCAGTAAGTGTTATGCTTGTGCAACTGTGTACTTAGGTTTTGGCTGTTCGCACTCTCTATTCAAGAGGAATTACCACCCTGTAGGGGTACAAAAGGCAAGGAACTCTCTAGAGGGTTCCACCTCTAGAGGTGCTACGGGATGCTTACCTTGGCTAAAGGTACCTTAGGAAGGATCCCCAAAAAAGGAAGTAGCATGAAGCTTATAAGCAATCAGAAGTTGTGAGACATGGTAATAGATAGGCATGAAGCAGCTTGATAATGTAATGGGATAGCAGGGTAGCAATGGCATGAGTTTGATGGGTTGCAAAAGGGGATGAGGGAACTTCCTCAGGAGAGAGGGAATGGTAGTAGGGACACCATGCCCCTCCATCCAATAGCGGATCCTGCCTATGGAACTAGGGAACACTATGCTAACAGTTATGACCTGAGACATGGAGGAGAGAAAAAAAGCCTTTGAGGAGGAAATCTCTGGGGATCCAGACCTAGGTCGCCTTCCCTCTAGCCTTGGGATATTCTATTTAGTGACGGCTCTGCTGCTGCAACTTGGAAACCCAATTAAAGGGAAGTGGAATATATTCCAATTTGGAGGAAAGCGCTCACTCTATCTTTCTAACAGGAATGCTGTGGAGGGTTGTGAGTCACTGCACTCTGCAATCGACAGCCCCCAAGGTGGGAGGAGGAGAGCAATAACCACCGAGGCACTCACCCAGTCTACTCACCCTAAACACAAACCATGTGAACCAGAGGTAGTCATGGGGAGAATAGCATGAAGGGTGTCTCCACGCTCGGGTAGCTAAACAGGGTCCCCTGCAAGGTACCCCAACCCTTCACAGCTGAGTCTTAACTTCTACAACTTGGGGTGCCATCAGTACGGTTGATGACTGAAGGTCCACCCTAAGCGAGGACATTCCCAGCTATGGGCCAGGTGAGAAGGACCCTGCCCCAAGCTTCGCATTCCCAAGCTGCGGACTCTAGGTGCAGAGCAAGACCATCAGCTGCAGGGAGCTCTGCACCAGAATGGTATGGCTGGCTTGCCCCAGGGACTGATGAGGAGGGCAGATGGCAGAGAGCAGTGAGCAATGATGGCATAATCAGGGGTTGATCTGTATGTAGTTCAGTAAGGTAGGGTAGTTGTTCAGGAAAGCATCACAATAATCGGACCTGCATGTAGGTCAGTAAGCAATAGGAATAGGCAGACCGACACATAGGTCTGCAAAACATAGTAGCAATGATGGGACATGAACATAAATGGGGGCAGCAGTATGACAGTGGGGCAAGCTGGCCAGGCATTCAAAAGCCAAATTAAGGTGACAAATACTCTGAGGATTTTCAGCGGTGAAGACAGGATTTAGAACAGAAATAATTAGCCACATGGGGCAATGACTTCCTAAACACTTCCCAGTCCCCTCCGTAGGAAAAACAAGAAAGTGATGGAAGGGTCAAGAACAACATGCAGATATTAAAGCTAGTTAACAGCATCAGCAGTAGCTTTAGCTGACCTCAGAGTAGAACAGCAGCGTACAAACAGGGAATAGCATCAGCTATGAGTGTGAGTATAAGCATGGAAGTAGAGAAGCACAATGCTGTGAAAACAGCTATGACCACAGGGGAGGTAGATTGAGCAGGGAAAACATGATTGAACTGCATAGCAAGGTTCAGAGGGAGCTTGAATCAGGTGAAAGCAATTAGGCTTGATAGCTTGGGGAACAATTAGGCCTGTAGCATGGGAAGCAGCTTTGGGTTGTGTGAAAACACAAGTACTGGTTACAATAGCAATGGGAGTAAGTAAAAGCAGTAGCTGGAGCTGCAAAAGAGCCAAACGGTAGGAGCAAGCAAATGATAGGAGCTGAGAAACCAAATCCCCCCCAAAAAGAAAACAAAAACACAAATACAGAAGAAACAGGGAAGGAATGAAAGGAAGCACACAGTCAGAGGCAATATGCAAACCAGAAGCAGAGGAACAAAATGCAGAGTCCAGCAGAAGAAGCAGCAAGGTGGGGGGGGGTTCAGGGCAGGCCCCGGCAAGCTGCAGAGAGCAAACAGACAGAGCCTCCAGCTGGCAAAGAAAAAGTGCTTCAAAAGGAGGCTGACGGGAACTGCTTGTATAGCTCAGGACGTGAGAGTGGCTGGCTGCTTGTCCATCGAACAACAGGCAGAGCCTTACAATTAATTTTCTTTTTGTATTTTCTTTCTACATTTTTGTAATTTTTTTAAACATTTTATTTATTTAACCTAAAACCCATTTTCTAAGTGCAATAATACCCTCCAAGGTGGGTGGTTTGGGCTATACTGGACCTTCTAGGGGCTATACAGCCCTCCACCTGTGACTTCAGCCCTCATTATTCCCCTGGGCAATCCAGCCCCTTATGGCATTCAGAGTGCTGACATTATGGCACCAAGCAATCAGGGCATCAAATGTGGGATTCGCCACCCCCTCCCCGAGGTCTGTCCCCCACCCTGGAATAGGAATCTTTAAGTAGGAGGGTTTGAAGGACACAGCCCACACAAGGGGAGGTGCAGCCCCTGACAAAATAAGTAATCAGTGACATTGCCAATTGGTGCCTTAATTAGCCGGCACTGCAATGCTGGTGTGTTTCGACGGTGGCACCCAATCCAGTATAGCTCAATACTGCCCAATCAGTCAGGTATTTTTGCTTGTTTTATACTTCCTCTTAACATTACTTGTGAGTGTGTCATTTAAGCAATAATGCTCAACAGGGTGTGTGTTGTGCTGGGATAACATCATGCCTTGGGTGGTTTGGCACGAGGCTGCAGGTCGAGTGTATCTAACACCCTAGAAGTGATGTTATCCCAGCATGACACACACCCTGGAGTTCATTATTGCTTTTATACAATGGTGGTGTTTGTTAAAAAAGGAAAAAAGACAAAAAAATTTAGTTTTAAAATGCATTTTTACATTTATTTTAGGTGTAAGTATACAGTTTAAAAAATAAGTTCTGATGTTCCTCTTTTGGCCAGTAGATGGTGCAGCATTCCTATCTGTTAGTGTTTTTTTTCTCCCCCCCCCCCATGTCTGTGTTATCTCTCTCTTTTTTTGTTTTGTTTGTTTGTTTGTAATTCAGTCAGTCTCACTGCCATTACTGAGACCAGATGAATGCTTGTAATGTAGAGAGTTCTTTCAGGAGCATGAACCTGCCATCCTGGAATGGACCTGATTGGATGACTGACTTGCGGGACTGAGAGACTTCAGAAGTGTTTGGTAAGTCACTTGGTCCCACTGTTGCTGGTTTTCTTTTTTATTAACTAGAAAACTACTCTGAAGGGGGAGCCCTACAAAATCACATGTGTCTGTCCGACATACATTATCCCAACTCCGTTTGCCCAACAGTCAACTGTGCGAGAAGTGTAAAATCCGACAGTTAACTGCCTGACGACAGAAGTTTAGGTGCCATGGAGGTGATTATATTTTATTTATGGGGGGGTGAAGCCCCCTGAAACATATAGTATAGCTACCATAAAATCACCTCCGTGGTGCTCACACTTCTTTTTTCAAATTAATATGCTTTATTGGTGTTTCAGATTTATAATTTATACAACATCACCAGAAAGAAAATGGAAACCAACCACACAATGAGACTGTCGACAATTATGTACAGCAATTCCACATAAACAAAGGCATAGAGAAGGTGTTACAAACCATACCCCTTCAGTTGGACTGTCTTCTCAACATAAGAAGGCCCTTTCAAAGTAGAACAACACTAAACTGGCAATTAAAGGCTTATCCTTAAAATAACATGGAAAACATCTCAAACATGCTACCTAACCCCGCCAGACTGGGAAATAAAGAAAGAAAGCCAGGGAGCGTAATATTACGTACAATAGAAAGTCTATCATAGGGAGGCTGGGGCAACCATGTAGACCCATAAATAGTGGCCTATCAGATGGATATCCCAGGAGCACACAGGGAACCTCCAACCCTTTCAGGGAACCTTAGGGTGCATAGCTGGAGCGGCTAAGAGGAATCAGAGCCATGAGCTGGCCCCATCGATTGTTGAAGGCCAGTAGCCTATCTTGTCTGTGAGCTATATGTTTTTCTAGCTGTAGCGCCTGGAGTATTTCTGCATGCCACTCCTGGAAGGGAGGGCATTCTTGACCAATCCAGTGAAAAGCAATGATCAGTTTTGCCACTGCTAAGATGAGGGCCATGAGTGCTTTATGGACACCTATCATATCAGCAGGGAATAGATCCACTAAACAGATCTATGAATTGAAATCGGACTCTAGCTCCAATATTGAGTCAAGTGAGTCCTTGATTCTTTGCTATAAAGGTGGCACTCTGTCACAGTCCCAGAAGAGATGTTTAATCGTACTGTCTGCTTTCTGACAAGAAGTGCATATGGAGGAACTCACTTTCCCTATCTGGTATAGTTGGGCAGGGGAAAAATATAAATTGTGCAGAATACGAACTGCAAGAATCATAATCTGTCCTGCTTTATATATTTATACAGTTGCTGCCACAACCACTTCCACTCCCCACTTGTAGGGGAAAGACTGAGTTCCTGCTGCCAATAGTAGCATATGCCCTGAGGAAAGTGGGGCACCTGGGTTTGTAGGGCTTTATAAAAAGAAGAAATTACATGGGGTTGGGATGCCAGTTCCAGAAATGATTTTCAAGGAGCTTGCGGGTGGGTTCCATGGGGGTGGACCCAGGAAATCCTCAAGCACCTTCCGCAGCTGCAAGTGCTTGAAGGAGCAAAACACGGGGATCAAGTATTCAGACTGGATATCTTGCACTGACCTCAGGTGGCCTGAGTGCAGCAAAAAGGAGAGCGGTGTCCCCCACAACTTAGGGCAGAAACCTCTCAGTATTGCACAGCCTGCAATCTTGAAGTGCGGGTTGCCCAATATCGGTTGGTCCAAGTCCCTAGTCAGGTCCAAGGAAAGAAGGGAACTGATCTGGTGAAGGGCCTCTACAGACCCCCACAGAGGAGGGACCTTTAATGTCTTCGGCAAAGTTGACGGTTTAATATATAGGAGGGATTTTAGATCAATTCCTTTGGTCCAATATGGCTTCTGCTCTAAAGATAACCTCTGGGGAAAGTATTCCACAGTACAGCTCCCGATCCTATCCACACCCTAATGAAAAATTTTGCTGCAATGGATTTCACAATAATATAGAAAGAAGTTTGGAAGGCCAAGACCACCCACTATCTTCGGAGAGGTCAATTTAGTGTATGCCCTTCATACCGCTTCCCCTGCCAGAGTAAGTCGGACACTAGAGTTTGCAATTTATAAAAGCACTTTTTCGGAAGGTATGGGCAAATCATGCTCAGAGGGTACAAAAGGCATGGGAGAACATTCATTTTTATGATGTTAATGCATCCCGAAAGAGAAAGAGGTAGGTGTCACCATCTAAGTAAGTCAGCCTTTATCGCATGAGTGATCGGGAGAAAGATTAATTTTAATCAGTTGTGTGAGGTTGCGTGAAAGTTTGATACCCAGGTAGGTAAAAGCTTCTGGTTCCCATGCCAGGCCAGGGTCAGTGATCCAATGCTTCTGGACTAGGTGGGTAAGGGGCATGACACATTTTTTCCAAGTTTAGTTTGTACCCCGAGACCGACGAGAATCGGTTAATGATGTTTATTGCCAATGGGATTGACTGATAGGGATTCTCTAGATGCAGCAGTAGATCATCTGCATATGCCGATGGAGGAAAAGTGGTCTGACCCACTCGAATACCTTGAACTTCAGCACTGGATTGCAACTGGTAAATCAAGGGCCTGAGGAAAAGGTTAAAGAGAAATGGGGATAGAGGACATCCTTGTCTAGTGCCATGAGAGAGGGGGAACGGAGTAGAAAGGACTCCATTACATTGGATCTGAGCCATAGGACGGCCATACAGTGCTCAGAGCCAGTCACAGAATATGGGAGGGAAGCCAAATTTACCAAGCACTGCAAAGAGAAACCGCCAAGAGACCCGGTCGAATGTATTTTCGGAGTCGAGCGAGACTAGGACTGAAGGGATAGGACAATCCTTAGCCAAAGCCATAAGGTAAAGTATCTTACGCATGTCATCAGAGGAGAGCCACCCCACCATGAAACCCACCTGTGAAGTACAAATTAAGCCTTGCCATACCTGATGATGACGATTTACCAGAATTTTAGCTAATATCTTTATATCAGAATTCAACAGTGAAATAGGACAGTAGTTGCCTGGCACTAAGGGGGACTTGCCCGGTTTCAGAATAACTGAAATCCAGGCTTGGATGAGTGAGAAATCCAAAATGCCAGAAGATTGTAGGAAATTGAAAAGCTGAGAAAGGAAAGGGGACAGCTGATCTGCGAAGGTTGCATAGAATGAGTTGTTAAACCCATCGGGGCCTGAAGCCTTATCCTTAGGCAGTTGTTTAATTACCCGCTTAACTTCTTCAGTTGAGGTGGGGGCCCCCAGGGCCATCTGCTGGGTCTGGGAAAGGGAGGGCAGGACTATTGACCCCAAAAATCTGGTCTATGAGAGCGGGGTCAGGCGAGGTCTCAATAGTCATCGAGTAGAGGGTCTCATAGAATTGCTTGAAGTTTTCCGCTGTCTCTCTGGGTTTGGTGAGGATTGGGCCACCTCTTATAGTCTGAATGCTCTGCACTACACTCTGTGCCTCAAATTGCCTGAGCCTCATGGCCAGTAACTTGCCTGCTTTCTCTCCCGATTCCAAGTATCAAAATTTAGCTCTTTGTAGAACCAGGTCTGCTTTTGTGGCCAACAGCCAGAAGTATTCAGCACGAAAGGCATTAAGTTTGGCCCAGATTCTCTTTTCCAAGGAAGTAGAGCTCTCACTCCAATGCTCTGCTCTGAACAAGCATCTCTTTAATGGAGGCCTCTTTCACTTTCCTATTTTTGAAGGCAATGCGAATGCATTCACCCCTAATCATGCATTTAGCCGCTCCCCAGAGCGCATCCATCAAGGCTACTGATTCAATATTTTCCTTGAGGAAGTTCATAACAAAAGTAGAGAGGGTGTGGGTAATTTGGAGATCCTGCAGGAGCCCTGGTTTATTCCTCCAGACTCTGTCTCTGTCATCCGGCCCACCCAAGGAATGTTCCATAAGTATCGGTGCATGATTCGACAGTACTGTGGGTAAGATGTTATATGATACCAACCCGGTAAGAACTGCCATAGAGGTCAAAAAGTAATCAATTCTGGAGAAAGAGTTATGTGGAAGGGAGTGGAATGTATATTGTTTATCCCTCAGGTGCAGGATACGCCAGGGGTCACCCAGGCCAAGCATGTCCATAAGCTTCCGAAGGCCCCTCTGGGCTGGTGAAAGCACTTTTTTATGTCCCTCAGAATTATCAGTATCATTTTGACATATTAAGTTACAGTCCCCTCCTAAGATAATGAGAGGCTTGGAGGGTATAGAAAGGTGAGTTATGAGGTTGGAGAAAAAAATGGGTGAGTCAAAATTTGGACCATATATACCTCCCAGCAATACTTCGTATCAAGAGGAATCGGCCTTCCTGATTCCATTGCTCATCTATTAACTGAAAGGGGATCTTTCTATCAAACAGAATGCAAACCCCTCCTCTTTTATTGCTGGACCCTGCCCCAAAAGTTTGGCCCACCCACTCCCTATGGAAGAGCAAAATATCTTCCCATTTCAGATGGGTTTCTTGTAGAAACACCACCTGTGGGTGGTATTTGGAAAGGTGTCTAAGGATCATGTGATGTTTGTGTTTATTATTGCCCCCCATGATATTCCAGGATATAAAATTAAATATTGAGCCCATGTCGGTCCGTAGTGAGAATCATTGCCCAAGCCTTCCCATGGCATCGCATTGCTCACCCATAAGCTCTAGAAGTCGAATTCCAACCCCCTCGCCCCCTGCCCCCCAACCCCAACCAAACTGAGAATAACTAAAGCAGCCACATGAATGGTAATCCCTCTGAAAGCTCCCCTCCCCTGTATCCTTCCCCTCCCTGCCACTCCCTCCCTTCTCCATAACTATATACACAGAACTTGCCCCTGGCCCTAAAGGACGCTCCTCCAGAATATCCTGGTCCATGATGGTCTTTTGCCTCGGAGCAGGCTCTCCCCCCAACCAACTCATGTATAAGCTGCATCATTAAGGAGTCCTAATAGCCATTGCTGGCCAGGAACCAATGGTAAGTCCAGAGAGTCAAGTTGCATATTTCTGTAAATCCCCAGTCTCAGGAAGGCCGGAATCTTATAGGAAACTCTCCCATGATCCTGTTAGCAACAAATGAGCTCCCCAGCCTCTGCCTAATGAACAGCTGGCACAACCAGTAGGGCTCCTCTCCTAAGTGGCTCCACGGTGTCCCCACTCATCAGGGTAAGGGATCCTCTCGGGTGTGGCTGGAGGAGCCAGGCCTACCCAGAGCCAATCCAAGTCCCCAATACACTGCTAGGCAATCCCTGCTAACCAACTGTAGCCAACAAAGCCATGTCCAGCCATAGGCCTTCAATAACATCGGAGCTACCAGTCACACATGCCCCCAAGACAGTCATTTCCATAAACTCAGGGTTGCCCAGGCCAAATGCAGGAAAAGACCTTCACTCTAAGGTATACTTCCCCCCAGTCTATGCTTTAGAATACCCGACTTCTCAAGGTAAAGTGGAGCGTGGGGTGGGTGGGGGAGACCAGTCCCCACTACCTCCCACTTCCCATCATGTTCCAGTGTCACCAGATTTTTAGTCCAAAGGCGGCCATGCAGCAGCGACCACTGTAGAGAGCTAGGCCTAACCGTCAGCTCCCAGTCATGACTCTTGAGCAGCTGTGGGCCAGAAAGTGGGTCTTGACTTATGGAAGGGATCGGGCCCTAATCAGGCTTCCGGACTTATCCTTAAGCGATTGAGTAACAGCTAACATGGGAACGCCACTGCGGATGTGTGTGGAGAACCTCCTGGCTCCTCTAGGCCCCTCATCTCCCCAACAACCCCAGCGGACCTACCTTCCGTCTGACGAGGTGACTTCCATGGTTCCTCCATCATAAGCCAACACCAAGTAGGGGCCCCAGAGGGTTGCAGCCAACTGAACAAAAGGATACAGAGCACTTGCATGGATTCTCCATCCTTAATTCCAACAGCAGAAAGGTTCTGGTTTATGCTGGGGTGTGAGATCGAGGGAGGCATAATGTCCCATATATGGTTCAGGTTCCAGATAATGGGGAGGAGGTTAGTCCAAAGAGTGAGTTGGGGCCAGTAAGAACCATAACAGAAAAAACAGCAACAGTCTAAATATTTCTGTGAGTTAATATCCCAAGGGTGTAGTGCCAATAGAAACCTTAACTTCAAGATGAAAAGACATAACTAGAGCCCTAGTCCATGTGGGATTAGGTCACTTTGGGGCCTGGAACAGATCCTGAAACTGCGTGGGTAACTCCGATTTAGCTTAAGCTTCTGAGTCGAAAGATCTTGGAGAGCCCTGGTAGAGGATTTGCAGTTTAGCAGCATAAGCATTTTGAACCTCAGTCCGGCTGCCATCAGCTTAGAAATTATGTGGTTATATTCAGCCCTTTTCAGCCTGACTGACTTTGGGAGGTCTTGTGAGATGCATAGCTTAACTACCTCCCATAAAAATTTCCTTTATTTCCCTTAATTTCACCAAACTGTGCATTTTATCCAGATAGTTCAGAAGTTTGAATATCAGGGGGCGAGGTGAGGAGTTGAAGGCAGGCATTGGTCGCAGCGCCCTGTGAGCCCTTTCAATCACATAGCTGGGTCCATTGGGTGAGGGCGCAGCTATTTTCTCACAGAATTGTTGCATGAACAAGATAAGGTTTTGCCCTTCAGCCTCCTCTGGAAGGTCAATGATAAGGAAGTTATTCCTCCTGCTGCGACCCTTGAGGTCTTACATGTTTTCCTGCAGCTTTGCGAGTTTACGACGGACTGCTGTAGTGTCAGATTCCTGCTGGAAGCGCCAGTTGTCCAGAGAGATCACCCACATTTCCATGTCCCCCATTCAACGAGAGAGAGTCTCGGAAAGCTGTTGTAGGATGGTAAGTTGTTTGGTGATGCCCAGCAAGGCATCTTTCAGAGGAGACAATTCTGAAAGAAACTTTTCCTCCGTGAGGGGTACTGGTGGCAGCGTTGCTTTGGAGGTGGCAGCCAGCTGGGTTTTCAGTTTCTTGACCACTTTTGACTTCTCTGGCATGGTGGGTGGAGTGTGGGAGGGCCCTGCAGGCTGCATTTCTGTCTCCATTGCAGTCGTGTAGCGATCACCTGAATTATATTGTGCTGGGAAGGCAGGAGACTTTCCACTGGTGTCTTGATGTAGTTGGCACACTCCACAATGACCAAAAGATGTTGTCTGTGAGCTAAAACGGCTGTTAAAAATGAAATAGTAGGAGCTGGGAAGCGGAGCTGAGGTTGCAGCGTCTTACCCGCTCCAGTGCATTACATGACCCCTTCGCAGTGCTCACACTTTGATTGTTGGGCAGTTGACTGTCAGGCTTTTATACTTATTGGGCAGTTGACTGTCAGGCCAACAGAATCGGGATATTGTGTGCTGGGCCGACACATGTCAGGATTTTATAGCAGATCCATCTGAAACTGCCGACAGAAACCACCTGCTTGTGCAGCTTTTCACAGAAACAGACGGCAGTTGTGCACCTGACAAGACTAGCGAGACAGACACTAAATCCGTGCGCATGGTGGGGGGTTACTGTTCAGTATGCAGAGCAGAAAGAAATCACAGCTGTATATCCATTTTGTGTGGAAAACTGTGCCTTTTTACATGCCCAGGAGAGCAGACTATGACTGGGTGGAGGGAGGTTTTTTGGTTTATTTAATAGTAAAGAAGCTAGGGTCCGGGGACACTGAAGACAGCTTCCGAGTTGGAATCCCTGAAGTGGGCTGCTGAATGGGGATCAGTGTAGGAGGGGATGCATGATTCCTGACTCTGTCATGCAGTCATCTGTGTGCCTGGACTTTATACAGTGATGTTATGTTCAGATAATATCACTGTCCCAGGCACACACATGACCAATCAGAGCCCAAGAAATGTTCTTGCCATTGTATAACTGGCATTTTCTTTTAATTCAAAAAGCATATTTTGATGGAGTTGGCAAGATAAGGGTCTTGATTCTCAAAGGTTGGCACAGGGCATACAGAAGCTCTGTGCCAGTGGCACAGCTTGCCCCAAACTCTTTGGTGCACGGTGCACCCAATTTTTGTAGGTCACGCACCTTTGCAACACTACACCCTTTTTAACAGCGGCTTGTACCACAGACTTGGGTCAAGCCCCGTAACAAGGTTGGTGATGTTAGACAGCAAAAGCTGGGCTACCTCACTGCATGTGGCGCACAGAGAGCTCAGGTTTCAAGAATTCCGGAACAGGCCCCAGGATGCCGCATGCCCTATACGCCATGTGTTTTGTGCACCTAGGGCTTGCAGCAATCAAACTTCATCAAGAATGGGGCCCAAACTGTTTTAAATTTTCTGGTGGTTTAGTGGCAACAAAAACGCAAACTTTCTGTTCTTTTTCAACTCTGAAGAGTTTACCTGGATGCATACAGTATCGCATGGTTTGCAATTTGCATGTGTAATGCAATCACAGCTTTTTTTATGTTTTGGGTGCTTACTGTATTTCAAATAAAGAATTTTCCAGTCCAACTGCAAGGCTAATTTTGGAATACGATGGAGAAAATCTGGATTCTCCTGTTTTCTGAAATGCAAACTGACAATCAATGTCAAACCATTTTAATGAAATTTTGAGTTATACATTTTACTTAATTATTGAATTTTATAACATGTAGGTGAAAGTGAGTAGAAATCTATGATCCTATTGGTTGTGTCCCTGTGTGTGGCCAGAGATTAATCCCCAATATAGGCACAGTTGGTGTGAAGGGGCAGCCAGTAGTATCAGAGGGCAGAATGACTCTTTTTTTTTCTGCCTGATGGAATGAACGTGAGCAGCAGCCATTTGTAATTGGCAGCTTAGCGAGAGCAACTTAAGTGACAGCTTGCCAGCAGGCAGTGCCTTTCACCTTCAGTCCATCAGGCAGAAAGAAAAAGGTGTTCTGGCCACTAATTGTCAGAGCTACACAGCCACCCACCCTGCGGATCTCCGATGCCCCTACCCACCGTCCCATGGATCTCCATGTACTGGGTGAGCCACTGTTGAATTACATAGTCACCAGTCCATAACATGTAGTATACAAACTGTGCTGTGTCTGCAGCAATTTACCCGCCCTTCCCTGTTGTGCCCTGTCAAAGCCCCTGTGAAGACGAGCCGGTAATGGTTGGCAACATGGAGCTGAGCAGATATTCCCCTCCTGTCCCTGGTGAACCACAGAGTTATTGTCCCCTGCCATGTCCCTTGAGGGTGCAGAACCCGCAAATCACCTTGGGGGGGGAGAGAGAGAGAGGGAGAGAGAGAGAGACACACTCTGCTAGTTATATCCTGTGACCGCGTGAGTGAAGTGAGGTGTGTAAGTTCTGCACTGTACTGTCTCTGTGTCAGTGTCATCACCAGATACTGTGGGACTGTAGAGCCACATCCACATCTCTGGGTGTGGTGATCATGTGTGTACTTGTGCAGAGCCAGCACACAGATGTCCCATTCCCGTGCTGGCTCCACATTCCCCCTCTGTGCATAAGTCACTGATCAGGATGCTGGCTCCTGAGAAGATACGTGATTGTCCTCAGCCCCGGTGACAATCTCCGTTCCCCCTCCTTGTTTCAATGTACCGGCTCCTAAGAAGCTGTCCAGATACCTTATTGCACCCACCCCCGGTGATGATCTCTGCTCTCCCTCCTTGTGGCATTGTGCTGTCTGTGTGTCTCTTTCTGTGTTGTCTCCATGGTGTCTCCAGTGCAGCAAGCGATGGAGAGGCTGACATCGGGAAGAGGAAAGTGTCACACCAAATAGAAAACACACTATATGTGAAACATCTCCCCCCAATACCTGATTGCTCCAATCCTGGTGATGATCTCCACTCCCCCAGACATTGGGAAGAGGAAGGTGCTACAACAAGCGAGAGACACAGTATATCTGAAACGTCTCCCAATCCATGTAGGTAACAGTGTCCTGCCTTCGCTGTTTACCTGTAACCCTCCCCATGCTGGATTTCCATCTGCAGTACCCTCCCATCCTGTTCTGGATCTGGCAGTGTAGCTCTGCTGCTTCAGTGTGCCCTCCCCACTGCACAGCAGCAGTAGTGAAAGTGCTGAGAGAGAGAGGCAGCTGATAAGTATAAGTGCAACTCCATTCTGATGGCCAAATGTTGTGTATTATTGGACCTTTCTTGCCACCCTGTGCATGTTTAATGATGTGAGATTGTGTTTCCATTTGGGTAGAAAAATTGGATCATTGGCAGATACCTCTGTTTGTAGTACAGTCATGGCAGAGACAGGGAGAGGAAGAGAGACGTTGTGGGAAAGTGCAGTCTTGCAGGTCAATGCTCTTGGAAGTGGGGGGGGTGCTACAGTAAGGGTGGTAGTCCATGTACATACAGGGTAATGCACAAGAAATGTCACAGATCATGTCAGCATTGTATCTGTGACATTTCTATGTGCATAAGAGCAATCCACTATGCATTATTTGTTAGGGACTATTTTGCAAGGTGGCAAGATACAGTATCTTTCTTGCTGTTTAAATAGGAAAAAAAACACAGTTTGCAGTATTTTTTGTTGTTTGAACATAACCCATGTTATAAGCACAATAACCCACTCCAGGATACGTTGTTATTGGGGATTAACGCACAACCAGGTGCCGTGAGAACACTCAGCCTGTGGCCTTGTGCCTCACAATACACCCAGGTGTGCTGAAATGATGGCCTTGATGGAAGAGGGATGCCTGGATATTGTGGCAGTCACAGAAACATGGTACACCGAGAACCATGACTGGGATGTCAACATACCAGGGTACACAATCTACAGGAGGGACAGGGAGAGAAGAAGAGGAGGAGGAGGAGTAGCTCTCTATGTAAGAGAAGGGATCAAAGCAACAGAACTTAAGGGTAAACAGGGAGGAGAGGAGGCACTGTGGGTCACCCTGGAGACTGGAAATGGCTCCACAATCCACACAGGGGTTGTATACAGACCCCCATCTCAAGGAGGAAATGGACAAGGAAATGATAGAAGGCATCCTTGGGATGGCAGAGAAAGGGAAGATATTGCTGATGGGGGACCTGAATATGCCAGATGTTGACTGGAGCACCTTTGCTGCAGCCACATCCAAGAGCAGGGCCATTCTCGATGCCCTACAGGGGGCATGCCTCAGACAGCTAGTTTTGGAACCCACTCAGGAGAGAGCAATCTTAGACCTGGTACTCTCAAATGGGGACGGAGAGAGGATCTCTGATCTTGAAGTGGGTAGCCATCTGGGAACAAGCGACCACCAAACAGTGTGGTTCACGATAAACTTAGGTGTAGAGTCAAGCCACACAAAAGTGAAGGTACTGGACTTCAGGAGGGCTAATTTTGTCAGAATGGGAGAGTGCCTCAGAAAAGCACTAGCAAACAGGCAAGAAGGTGGGGTGGAGCAACAATGGGGAAACATCAAAACCACCATCACAGAGGCAACAAGCCTTTGTGTGAAGCAAATAAACAAATCAAAATGAAAGAAAAACACACTATGGTTCTCAAAAAAAGTGGAGAGGAAGGTAAGGGAGAAAAAGATAGCATTCAGGAAGTATAGGGAAACACAGGAGCCGGACAGAGAACTGTACCAGCTAAAGCAGAAGGAAGCGGGTAAGGCAGTCAGAATAGCAAAGGCCCAAACCAAGGAAAAAACAGCCAACTCGGTTAAGAAGGGGGATAAAACCTTTTATAGGTACATTAGGGTGCAAAGAAAGACTAAGGCAGGGATACCGAGGCTGAACAAAGAGGAAGGTAGTTGGACAGAGAGCGACAGTGAAAAAGCAGGGATACTGAATGAATACTTCTGCTCAGTATTCACAATAGAAAAGCAGGGGGAAATATCTAATCCAGTCAATAGAAGCACTCTGGATAGAGGGGTTGATATTAGTCCTTTCACAGAAGAAAGGGTTCTGAAAGAACTCTTAAAACTGAAAGTCGATAAAGCAATGGAGCCTGATGGGATTCACCCTAGAATTCTAAGAGAACTAAGGGAAGAACTAGTAACACCACTGACTGCCCTTTTTAATAAATCATGGGAGGATGGTGTGGTACCTGAGGACTGGAGGAGGGTGGATGTGATTCCCCTTCACAAAAGTGGGAGCAAGACAGAGGCAGGAAACTACAGACCTGTCAGTTTGACCTCAGTGGTAGGGAAAATGATGGAATCACTTCTGAAGGAAAGAACTGTTGAGTACCTAGAGGCCAGTGGGACACAGGACCCAAGGCAACATGGATTCACAGCAGGAAGGTCATGTCAGACAAATCTAATTGATTTCTTTGACTGGGTGACCAAAGCAGTAGACCAGGGAGGGGCTGTGGACATGACCCACCTAGACTTTAGCAAGGCATTTGATACAGTCCCACACGAAAGATTAATAAACAAATTAGCCAGCCTGGGAGTGGGTCCCAGGGTGGTAGCCTGGGTAAAACACTGGTTGGACAACAGGACACAGCGGGTAATAGTAAATGGTGTCCACAGTGAAGAAAGGAGGGTTACTAGTGGGGTACCGCAGGGTTCAGTACTTGGGCCGGTCCTTTTTAATGTCTTTATAAGTGACATTGCAGAGGGACTGGAAGGGAAAGTATGTCTCTTTGCAGATGACACGAAGATCTGCAACAGGGTTGATACACAAGGTGGAGTGGAAAGGATGAAAAGGGACTTGACAAGGTTGGAGGAATGGTCAAATGTAGGGCAGCTTAGATTCAATGCAAAGAAGTGCAAAGTAATTCACCTGGGAAACAAAATCCAGGGGAAGAATACACAATGGGGGGTGAGATACTGACAACAACAAAAATGGAAAGGGAGCTGGGGGTAGTCATATCAGATGACCTAAAGGTGGGCCAGCAATGTGATGTGAGAAGGCAGTGAGGAGGGCTGGGGGGATACTGGGATGCATAGGAGAGGCATCACCAGTAGAAAACAGGAAGTTGTTGGCCCTCTGTACAGACAGTTGGTAAGACCACATCTGGAGTACTGTGTACAGTTCTGGAGACCCCATCTCCGCAAAGACTTAGACAGGGTGGAGGCTGTCTGGAGGAGGGCAACCAAAATGATGCAGGGTCTGCATCAGAAGACATATGAAGAAAGACTAAAGGAACTAAAGATGTATAACCTCGAGGAAAGGAAGGAGAGGGGGACATGATAGAAACTTACAAATACCTCAAGGGAATCAACAAAGTCCAAGAGGGTAGCATCTTTCAGAAAAAGAGATGTGCAAAAACAAGGGGGCACAATTTGAAGATGGGGTGCAGCTCAGAGGTAATGTGAGGAAGTATTTCTTCACAGAGAGGTTGTGGATACATGGAACAGCCTTCCTGAGGCAGTTGTAGAGTCAAAAACAGTGGGGAATTCAAGAATGCATGGGACAGACATAAGGTAGGTCTAGTAGGGGGTAGGAGGAAGTAGGCTGTTGGTTAACTAGGATCTGTAGCTTATCTGTTAGGTAGGGAAATGGGCAGACTAGGTGGGCCAAACGGTCCTTATCTGCCATCAAATTCTATGTTTCTATGTTTCTATGTTAATCCCCAATAACAGCACACCCTGTCGTGGGTTATTGCTTACTTAGAATCCCTGTCACATTCCCTGATTGTGTCTGTCAGCTAAGGAGTTCTGCTCATTCACAATACAGTAGCAGTCATCGGTAAGCAGCATTATGTTTTGACACATCTTGATATTTTGTGATATTGCAGGATGTATCATTGTTACCCCATTCACTTGAATGGAGTATCAGTGGTACATCACAAAATATTATAATATATAACAAAATACTGTTGCATACTGCTGACTACTACCATAACTGTAACCTTCTTCAGTTATCCCCAAATGATACCTCTCCTGTATAAAAGCGATCTCTGGCTAAGTTCCCACTCCTCATCTGTTATATCATCTTTATCTGTTTTATAGCTTCCTCGGTTAGTTGAATCACACACGCCATACCAAAAATGCTTTTCTGCCTAGTGTGGGGGTAACATGTTATAAGTTTCTTGGTGCCATAGTTATCAGGGAAGTGTCTGATGGTGTGGAAAATACACTGATTGAGTCTCGCAGAGAAGAGCTGTAAGAGAAAGAAATTCCTGAGAGTCAACAGTGACAGCATAGAACTTTCACCTTTGAGGTCTCTCAGGGTTTACTCTTTTATTGCAGCTATGCATAAATCAGTGTATTTGTCTTTGGGGGGGGGGCTGTATATTTTATTGTGGAGTCAAAGCTGCTATCATGTTTGTTTACGTAGCACTGAAAAAAAACAGCATCCCTGGTTCTATTCTTCACAAGGGGTTAAGCATCTGTGTTGGGGGTTAACTTGTAAATCCCAAAGGTCAATAGTAAATCCAGTAAAAAAATCTCTACCAGCTTAGGGGCTATGATATAAAGCACACAAAACTAGAAAAATCAGACAAGCCAATAGTATTCACGTGCTCAACAGAATGAAATAGCACTTTACACAGAAATATGTTAATTACCCATATCAGTGGCATTATTCATTGGTAACTATTTATTGCCTGCAATGATTTTCCATATTTGACATGTATGTTTACTTCTTTACCAATGTGCATTGCATACATTGTTCTATGTGCTGAATATTCACCTAATTGCATTACTCCTATTTGTTACATATATTTAGAATATGGCAACAATCAGTTCCTAAACCTGATTGGCTGAGACAGGATCCAAGCTGGGCATTTATTTTTCAATAGATGCCCAACTAAAAATAAGAGCCAGTCCAAGTGCCTCTTCACAGAGTAACATTCTCCGATGGCCCATTTTCTAAGCGCAATAATACCCTCCAGGGTGGGCGTTATTGGGAAATACCAGACCTTCCAGGGGCTATAAGGCCCTCTGCCTGTGGTGTTGGGCCTCATTACGCCCTGGGCAGTCTGGTATTTCCCAATAATGCCCACCCTGTCAGGTATTATTACTTACATACAGTATGTGTACGTTTTAGTGCTACAGGACCTTCTTGAAAACATGCTACTTGTATAACTAAGGTGTTAAAATACTCCTAATAGAAAACTTAATAATTTAAATATATGAGGGCATTATCCATCAGTTTCTGTGCTGGCTGGTGGAAAAGATAAGCATGGTGGCACAAAGGAACAATCCAGCAGTACTATTTACAATGTTTCATAGTTCCACAATGGCATGACCTTCATTGCAAACATGGTATAGTTGTATGCAATGTAAAAATCACTTGCTTTGAGATGGGAGTTGCTAAGCTCTCCAACCTTCTCAATAGGCTTGCTATAGTGTAAAAGTAAAGGACTTAGCCTCCGTACTGAATCCCATTGTCAGAAAAATTTGACCAGGTCTACAGCTCCAGCTGATAGAAACATAGAAACATAGACTTTGACAGCAGATAAGGCCCACCTAGTCTGCCCATTTCCCAACCTACAGGATAAGCTGCAGATCCTGGTTAACCAACAGTCTATTTCTTCCTACTCCCCCACACAAATTACCTTATGTTTGTCCCATGCATTATTGAATTCTCCCACAGTTTTAGACCCCACAGCCTCCTCAGGAAGGCTGTTCCATGCTTCAACCACCCTCTCTGTGAAAAAATACTTCCTCACATTGCCCCTGAACTGCCTCCCCTCTATCTTCAAATTGTGTCCACTTGTTCTTGCACATCTCTTTTTCTGAAAGATGCTACCCTCTTGGACTTCGTTGATCCAGTATACAGTAACTCTTTCAACTCTTTAAATATAATACTGACTATCCTTGTGGAATATCCTGTTTTTCCCTGAAAATTCAGTTGAACAGTTTATGGTAGGCAGGCTACATATATCTTGTTCCCATTTTCTTATGTTCCAATAGATTACATAGAAGATGACGGCAGATAAGGACCGCAAGGCCCATCTAGTCTGCTCATTTTTTCTACCTTATGAGTGTGCCATAGCCTCCACTTGCATACTGTGTGACCCTGAGCAAGTCACTTAACTTCCTTGTGCTCCCAGGTTACACCTGGAAACAAGCTTCGGCTTAGTGTGCCTTTCCTGGTTAAACAATTTCCCCTTTCCCTTTCCCTTTATTCTGGCAATGTCCTATCTATTCCATACTCATCTGTATTGCTCCCTTATACCTATCCGATGCCTGTTTGAAGCTCTGCACTGTATTCATGCCCACCACTTCCTGAGGTAGACCTTTCCATGCATCCACCACCCTTTCTGTGAAAAAGAACTTCCTCACATTCCCCCTTAATTGGCCTTCCTCTAATCTCATGCTGTGTCCTCTTGTCCTGCTATTTTTCTTATATTGAAACATGTTAGACTCTTTCACCTTGTTAATGCCCTTAAGATGTTTGAATGCTTCGATCATATCACCTCTCTCCCTCCTTTGCTCTAGGGTATACATATTGAGCTCCGTTAATCTGTCCTCATATGTTTTCTGATGCAGTCCCTGCACCATTTTAGTTGCCCTTCTCTGAACTGCCTCCATTTTGTTAATGTCCTTGTGCAGGTGCAGCCTCCAGTACTGCACACAGTACTCCAGATGGGGCTTAACCAGTGTCTTGTAAAGAAGGATTATTACCTCCCTCTTATGACTTGTGATACCCTTACTTATACACCCCAACATCCCTCTAGCCTTACCTGCTGCTTTAGTGGTCTGCTTGGATGATTGCAGATCATCTGTGATGACGATGCCCAAGTGTCTTTCTTCACTTGTGATTGCCACAACTCTCCTCCCAACCTAAAGGTGGCTTCAGGGTTTCTCTTCCCTATGTGCATGATCTTGCACTTCTTTGCATTACACCCCAGTTGCCACTCTTCTGACCATTTTGCCAGTTTATTCAGATCTCTTCTCATTCTGCCCACCCCATCTGGATCATCTACGTTGTTGCAGATCTTGGTGTCATCTGCAAACAGACAAACCTTACCCTCCAATCCATCTGCAATGTCACTGATGAAGATATTGAAGAGGACCGGCCCTAGGACTGATCCCTGAGGTACCCCACTTGTGACTTGCATCTCTTCTGACTGTATGCCGTTTATCACTACTCTCTATTTTTTGCCTGCCAACCAGTTTGCCACCCAGTTGACCAACTTCTGACCCACCCCAAGCCTACCCAGCTTATTAATCAGTCTTCTGTGTGGAACAGTATTGAAAGCTTTGCTGAAGTCAAGGTAGGTGACATCAGCTGCACCACTCTGGTTACCCAGTCAAAGAAATCCATGAGATTAGTTTGACAAGACCTTCCTGTTGTAAACCCATGCTGTCTTGGATCCTGTGCCCCTATAGATTCCAGGTGTTGCGCTATCCTTTCCTTAAGGAGTGCCTCCATAATCATGTCCACTACTGAGGTAAGACTGACTGGTCTGTAGTTCCCTGCCTCCTCCCTGCTACCACTCTTGTGGAGCGGGATCACATGAACCCTTCTCCAGTCTTCTGTGACCTCTCCTGTGCTCAGAGACTCACTAAACAGTTCTGCTAATGGCTCTGCTAGTTCTACCCTTAGCTCCTTTAGTACCCTGGGATGTATGCCATCAGGTCCCATTACCTTGTCCACCCTGGGCTTAGGGAGCTCTTGTAGGACCCTTTCCTTTGTGAAGGGGATAGTGCACACCTCCCTTCCTCCCCCCTGTGTCCATGGTGCTGAGCTGTGGGCCCTGCCCTACCTTCTCCTCGGTAAATACTGAGCAGAAATACCTATTTAGGATATATGCTTTTCCTTGGTCCTCCTCCACACACTCCCCCTTATCCCCTTTGATCTGAGCAATACCCCCTCTGGACTTTCTCCTTTCACTAATGTATCTATAGAAAGTCTTGTCCCCTTCTTTTACTGTTTGTGCTAGTATTTCCTCGGTTTGGGAATTTGCCTGCCTTACTGCCTTCCCTGCTTCCCTTAGGGAAGTTTGGTATGCCTCCCTGTCTTCATCCTGCTGCGTTCCCTTATATTTCCTGAAGGCCAGCCTTTTGGCTCTCACCTTTTCTGCTACTGTTTTTGAGAACCAAAGTGGTTTCCTCCTTCTTTTGCACTTGCTTTTCACTCTAACACAATGGGATGTTGCTTTAAGTATTGCATCCTTAATGCTTGCCCACTTTGCTTGTACACCCTCACCTGTATTTCTTCTTGTCAGGGCTAGCTTATCTCTGTTGGCCATCTTATCAAAGTCAGCTCCTCCGAAGTCCCATATTTTTGCCTTGGAATGGGATGATTTAGTTCTAGTGACAACATTGAACCATACCATGTGATGGTCACTGGCCCCCAGGTGACCTTCTACTTGGAGATCTGTGATCCTTTCCCCGTTAGTCAGTACTAGATCTAGGATATCCTTGTCTCTTGTGGGTTGTTGTACCAGTTGTTTGAGGCCCTTCCCCTGCAGGGAATCCACCATGTGTCTAGTTCTGGTGGATGTTCCTGCTGGTAATGACCAATCTGTATCTGGCATGTTGAAGTCTCCCATTATCAGACCCTCCCCTTTAGCTGTCATGTTTTGTAAATCTTCTAACAGTAATGTATCTATGTCCTCCCCCTGATCTGGAGGCCTATAGACAACCCCAGTTCATATGGCGGTCCTGTTTCCTGTTTCCAGGGTGACCCACAGTTTTTCTGGCTCCTTATGTGTATTCTGAATTTCTGTAGCTTTGATATCTTCATTAACATAAAGGGCCACTCCACCCCCCCCCCCCTTTTTTGCACCTTGGTCTCTTCTGAACAGTACATAGCCTGGTACCGAAGTCTCCCAAGTGTGGTTACTGATGAACCATGTCTCGCTAATGGCTACTATGTCCAGTTTAGCCTCTGTCATTGTTCCCTGCAGGTCTGGGATCTTGTTTCCCTGACTGCAAGCATTTGTGTACATGATTTTCCATTGGCCAGATTTCAGTGTGTTAGTTGTTGGGCGAGGTCTGGCGTTTTCCCCTGTGCATCATATGGGGAGCCGGACCTTTTTCCTTACCTAGTGATGCAAATGAACTTCAAACATTCTGAACTCCTGTTTGATCACTAGCTGAGGGGGAGGGGTGTTCTTCCCATTCAATATATCGGCTGCTACACCCCCTCCCCATTTGCTAGTTTAAATATTTTGCAAAGACGTCAAGCTTCTGCCCCAATGCACTGACTCCCTCCTTAGTCAGATGTAGTGCATCTAATTTAAAGACTTTTCACTCCCAAAATTGTTGCCAGTTACCTACAAATTGGTGTCCTTTTTCCTGGCACCAGCCCTTGAGCCACATGTTTAGCTCCCTTATCTCCCCTTTTCTGACCTTCCATCTGTCTGCCCCCCTCTCCCAGATTGGCAGGATCTCAGAGAAGGAGATGCTGGATGAAACGGATGACAGTTTGTCTCCCAGCCCGGTCAGGTGTTCCTTGGTCTCCACAACTGACTCGCTGGTGAGATCATTAGTCCCTATGTGTGCCAGGACATTGGTGTTTTCTCCTGCTTCCTACACAATTTTAGCAATGCAGTCAGTGTCTCTCCATGCTGAGGTACCTGGGAGACATCTGACCATTACCCCCTGGCTGGAGGTAGGTATCAGCTCCCCAAATCATGGAGTCTCCTATGATCAGAAGTGTTTTGGATTTCCTTTTTGCTTTTTTTGTTTTGGTCCCTGTTTTGGATGAGTTTTGATGTGTTAGCTTCTGTGTTGTAGTGGCCTGCTCTGCAGTGTCCTCTGCCACTTTGTTTGATTTTAGAGATAGAGGCGGATACCTGCTTGTAGTTTTTACATGGTTAGTGGAGGTGATACGTTGGAGAGCACTGAGTGATGGGGCACCTGATTTGCCCCTCCTAACCTCCTGCCAACCTCTTGGACCAACTACCCTCTGCGGTCGAGGTGCTTCTGTTGGATGTTGGGGAACTGGTGGGTGGTTCTTGTAATACATTTCTTCCTGAATATGTGATTTGAGGCGCACAATCTCTGCCCATGCTGCCTGAAGCTAAGCCCTTAGATCTCCAATGGTCCAGCATGTTGGACAGTGTCCTAAATCTTGTATAACTGCCCTTTTGAAAAGTGTCCTGCAGTATCTGCAGTTAATAATATCCATTACAGATGAGTTGCTGGGTTTATAACTTGGTCAGAGTAATTAGAAGGAGGAATATGAAAGCAGAAGTTTGATTTTGTGTTTTGTTTGTTTTTGTATACCTTGTTATAACAAGTTAAATTACTTGTGCCTCTGTAAATGAGGTCACTGTGTGGATACCCCTCTGATCCTACTTTTCCTGCTTTGCTACAGGAAATATCATAACTGTGCTACCCTATAAAAGGAGTGTAGCGTGGTGTGGTTGGGGATGGGGATGGGTGGTTGGGCTCTTCCCCTGCCGAAAAAGAAGAATCACGGATGAAAGAAACAAGGAGGTAAGAGCAGAAACAATCAACCAACAACAAATGATAAAAAGTCACAAAAATGTAAGCACCACCTGTAATAATTTCACAGAAGATATAGCCTGTAAAAAACACCTTGCTACAGAGAAAAATAAAGCAGTAACAGAAGATATACCTTGCAAAAAAAATAATTTGAATCAGAAGGTTACAGCAGTAATCTGTAAGCACAAACCTGTAGGCACACCCTGTAATAATGCAGCAGAAAGTATACCCTGCAACAGCAATTTGAATCGGAGAAAAATAAAGCAGTAAAATGTTAGCAACAAACAGTAACAACCCCTGTGAGTATAAAAGAAAATAACACACAGTAAATCTGCCTAGCCAAAAGAAGCTTTACTTTTTTTCCTTGCTCTGATAAGGTTCCTTGCGCTGTCCTTACAAGCAACCTAGAAGAAAAGAGCTCAAGTGAAATGAGGTGCCTTTGCCAGCAAACCTTGTCTTCCACCTGCAATATAGCAACTAACCTGACCTTTTAACCCTTCCTTCTGTTAGAAGTTACTAACAGTTTGTCAGCTCCACCCCCACCCAGTTATACACCTAATCCCCTGGAAGAGCTGTGGGAGGAAAACAAGTAGCTTCTTTAGTGTGAGGCAGAGACTGCAACACCTCTGAGACCAAACCAAAAACCTTTCAGCAAAAAATAAAAGATAATAAAATAGTAGCAAAAATTAATTTTGCTTAGCCTAGTGATAAAAAGTAACAAAAACGTAAGCACAGCCTGTAATAATTTCATAGAAAATATACCTTGTAAAGAACACTTTGCTACAGAGAAAAATAAAGCAGTAACAGAAGATATACGTTGCAAAAAAAACTATTTGAATCAGAAGATTACAGCAGTAATCTGTAAGCACAAACCTGTAGGCACACCCTGTAATAATGCAGCAGAAAGTATACCCTGCAACAACAATTTGAATCAGAGAAAAATAAAGCAGTAAAATGTTAGCAACAAACAGTAACAACCCCTGTGAGTATAAAAGAAAATAACACACAGAAAATCTGCCTAGCCAAAAGAAGCCTTACTTTTTTTTCTTGCTCTGATAAGGTTCTTTGCTCTGTCCTTACAAGCAACCTAGAAGAAAAGAGCTCAGGTGAAGCTAGGTACCTTTACCAGCAAACCTAGTCTTCCACCTGATCTTCCACCAGTCTTTGCCAGCAAACCTAGTCTTCCACCTTGTCTGCAAATGAATGGTTCTTGCTCTGCAAAACTACCTTTCACTTTCTTGTTGCCCACACTGTTGGGTTCACTTTGTATCACTTTCTTTGAGTTCATGACCTCTGTCTTTGGGAACGTCTGCAGCCAATGTCGCTTCCCTTTTCATCCCTAGATCCACTTTTCTGGTATTTCAGGTTACTGTACATCCACTGGGTTTGCCACGGGTTCTCATAGAGTGATGGCATATCCCTTGGATTTTGACACTTCTTTTCATGTTCTAATGTTTCAATATATTAACATCTAGCAAAAGGGGAACCGGAAAAGCATAACCATGCCTATTTTAAGGGTCAAAAGTACACATATTGCAGCTTTGGATGGTTAGCTCCAAGAATGAAGAGAAACAGGATTGAATCTTTCCAGTACATTTCAAGCATTATAATTACTGGTAACCATAAATATCAACCGGATTACTATTTTGTTAAAAATGCATATCAACCAGATTTCAGGTTATTATGCTCCAAAGGCAATAATAACCTGAAATCCGGTAGATATGACATTCCCCAAATAAACTGTTGCATTATATTGTTTCACAAGAAGTATTTCAACTGCAGTATTTTCAGCTGTGTTTTATTCATGTACAGTTCAATTTCTTCAAAAATAAAACTACATTCTAGCTAAAAAATGTCTTTTTCTTTCAAACTGCTAGAAGAACAGTCTAAACCTCCATACCAGCAATTATAAAAAATAAAGGATAGGTAAGTTTGATAGTATGGATTTTTTTCACACACCCTCGGTGTGTGGTGACCGTATAAACCTCTCGAGCTTCGCTCTCGAAGTTTATGGGTCATCACACACCTTGGGTGTGTGAAAATAATCCATAACACACACTTAGCTATCCATTATTCTCTATATAATGAGAACTCTTTACCGGAATATCACATATTTTACATTTACTATGAGCTGGTACAGCAAGTGTCTCAAATGCCTTAGTACAGGTTTGATAGTATGGAAATGTGCTTGAAATCCTAGTGCCCTTTTAAGAGAAGGACAGAGCACAAAAAGAGGAGTGCTTGATTACTCCTCAGGCACACATGACTGAGGCTGAAATGGAAGCAAGTAACAAATAGATCAGGGATGT
Source organism: Neoceratodus forsteri (assembly GCA_016271365.2). Lineage (NCBI taxonomy): Eukaryota > Metazoa > Chordata > Ceratodontiformes > Ceratodontidae > Neoceratodus > Neoceratodus forsteri. Next base: position 290,902,183 of record CM057456.1, read on the forward strand.
CTTTTTTAAGACAATTTAGACAGGTGTCCTTCACCTGCTGATCTCCCTTACAGAGGAGCAGAAGACCCAACAAGGCCAGAGGCCTGAACAGTTATGGAGGTGAACAATGAGAGGCAGGAGGAAAAAAAAGGGGGCAGATACATATCAATAGACCACAAGGAGTTACAAAACCAATCACTGAATGTAATAAATATTTTGAGTTATGAACTGAATGAAGATGAGATTTTAATGGTAATCAAAAGGGACTGTCCTTTGTCTCAACAGCAACAATAGATGAGTTAGTGCATTAATTAACATTCACAAATTTGCAAGCACAAGAACTTAAGGGCATATTGTGATACAAAAAAAAACCCAGCAATGCATCACAAGACCTGGAAGAAATGGATTATCCTAATGAAACAAAATTTCCCAATGTAATGGAATAGATGTAACGTAATGTAACAATTTGCTAGGTACCTGTACAGTATTTCCTTTTTTTTTTCTCCTTTGTTTGTTTCACGTGTAATTCTGTCTGCTAGAAAGAGTTAGGATTCTTATCAGTGACGCTGACAGGAAAGCAAACCAACTAGGGCCTGGTTGTAAATGTATTGTTTCGAAGATATCCAGTTTGGACCTCTGAAATATGGATTAGCAACAGAAGTGTCTTTGATGTCAAAAGGCTACTTGGGCCCATAGTAATTATGTGTGGTTCATAGCTCAGTGCTTATGTAACATATATAGTGGAATGAAGAAGATGGTTGTTGGATACAGAGGCCAGCATTAAGGACAATGTTTATTAGGTAGTAGTATAGAATGGTTGTGCTTAGGTACTTGGATGCTTGATTTGAGTTGTTTGATAATATTTGATGGTTTTGGCCTTTCTCTGTATCTCACCTGTAGGAAGGAAGCTTGGTTTAGAATTATGAAAACCCCTGGTGGGATAAGAGTGCCGCAGAAGGAGGAGGTGTCAGGGAGGATGGTGGGTGAGTGCGACTCGCTCTAAGCAGAGCGGAAGTCAGCTGGTAGGTTTAAATAGGCTCTGGGGGAGGAGTTCTTCCCCCACATAATCCTGGCTACCCTTCAATTATGTGTGGTTCATAGCTCAGTGCTTATGTAACATAAATAGTGGAATGAAGAAGATGGTTGTTGAATACAGAAGCCAGCATTAAGGACAATGTTTATTAGGTAGCAGTATAGAATGGTTGTGCTTAGGTACTCGGATGCTTGAATTGAGTTGTTTGATAATATTTGATGGTTTTGGCCTTTCTCTGTATCCCACCTGTAGGAAGGAAGCTTGGTTTAGAATTATGAAAGCCCCAAAAAGAATATATATGTATCAACGATTGTTCTTTAACTGAATGCTGAAGAGTCATGCATAATAACACCTAATAATAATAGGAATAGACAATCACCTCCTCCAACTCCAGAGAGTGTGACCAGTAGCACTCAGGAGAGGAAACCCCCCCCTTTGGGGGGAAACCTCTGAGGACCCATGGCTACTGACCTGCCCATCCTTCTGGGTATACTAAAGGAGAGAGATCCTAATTAAACTAAATTAAATAGCTAAATCTGAATTCTAATTTGTAGAATTTAATCCAGATAAATGGAGCTTAAGAAGAACTGAATTGTAAATGTCCAGTGAAGTAATTTCCTCCTAATAAAGTCCGAGTCCCGAAAATCCATGTACAATTCGGAATGATGGAAAGTGGATATGAAGAATCTTCTTCCGGACTTCAGTTGATAGAGGGCATAATCCAGGAAATGTATGATGATGGAGATGAAGTTGATGACTGACGAATTCAGTACAGGAGACCAGACACAGATAGTTGCATCCAAACTTGACGTCAACGAGTCAGGATGAATAGAAGTAGTACGACTTCCTGATTTGTAATAGAGGGCTTGTATAGTATGTGTAATGAGAGAAGGCTTGTAGGCCAGGCTATCGACTGCTGAATCCAGTTCTGATAAGTGAAGTATAGTCTTAGGAATTGATATGAAGGCAACGGCTGTAGAGCTGAGCTGAAATAATGGCAAGCTGTAGAGAATAATCAGAGACATTGGTGCAAGGTATGAAGCATCCAAGTAGTAGAATATGGTGAGCCCAAAAAGTAAGCAACTCAATTGGACTGCTAATCCAAACTGAGAGGTAGTAGGAGCAGGGATTGCACCCCCTAAGGCAGATGAGAAGGAACAGGACGTGGCAATCAGCCCCTGGAGAAAGTACAGCTGAACCGATAGCTGGAGATGTATGAGAGAGGCGGCTAATTCCAGTACGTGAAGTGCAGCCAGACCCAGGAATGTCAGCTGGCAGAAATCGAGCATGGAAGATCGTCTCTCGACGATGTGCAACAATCCAGCAACTGTAGAGGTACGAGAGGCAAGTAGCTCTAGGTAACACGAATGCAGCTATACCTATGAGGGTTGGCTAATAGATTAAGAGCGGCATGGAGCCTCCATGAGATGCATTTTGAATCATCTTGGAGCACAGTAGTATCGCAGTTGTAAGGTAGACTTAGAGAATGTAATGATGCTGAGGACTGATGTATCCAGATCAAGGAAGGCAGGGATCGCATGGAAGATCGAGGCAGAGATATGGCAACTGGACAACAGAAACAACATCCGAACTGCAGGTAGTCAATGTCTGAGGCAGCAATAACTTGATGAATTTGAATAGTCGAGCACAAAGTCCCAGATGGAGAGAATGGAAGGTGTAGTCAATGGAGTAGCGTCACAGGGTCCAAGAAGCGGTAAAACACAACCAGGATAAGGAAGTTCGTCACGAGAAGCTCAACTAAACGTCATGGAAAGGTGAAGCATCAGAAATGTCATACGGAAGCGGCAGGGCAAGCATCCAAGAACAGATGATCAAAGAAACGGCCATATGCGAATCCAAGGGAAGGAGCTTCCGGCTTGCTGAACCAGCAGCAGGTAGGCGTATAGTAGCATGTGTGAAACTCCAGGCCCCGAGCAGGGTGAGGCAGAAGAAGGGCAGAAGTAGGAAATCTCCCAGCCCGATGGGCAAAGGCAGGTAGTAGAGTTGTGAATCTCCAGGCCCCTAGCTGGACAAGGCAGGCATAGAGTAGAAGTAGGTAAACCTCCCAGCCCGAAGGGCAAAGGCAGGTAGTAGAGGCTGTGAATCTCCAGGCCCCAAGCTGGACGAGGCAGGCATAGAGTAGAAGTAGTGAAACCCCCCAGCTCGATGGGCGAAGGCAGGTCATAAAACCAGGCGACTATGGTGCAGTAATATATATAAACAAAGGACCTCTGGGCCCGTAGGGGCACAGGTCTGACTAAATGTGATGGCTAACTTCTGGCCCCATGGGCGAGGCAGGTTGCAGAGCGGTGGTAGATAATGCAATGGAAATGTCTAACTGCAGGCAATGCAGAGGGTCATGTCCTGGTAGGTAGAGATTGCAGAATATGTAAACATAGGTTAGGTGGATCCAGCTCATGAGGAGCGCAGAAGATTGTAATGGCAGGTTAGTCGGCAGGGCAAAAATGGCCAAGGAATAGATAATGAATGTCGAAACATCAAAATGTGGATCCATAGTAAGGAGCTCCTTGGCTGGCTGCCACCGCAGCAGGTAGGCGTATAGTAGAATAAGTGAATCTTTAGGTCCCGAGCTGGCAAGGCACGTGGAGAAGTAGTGGTGTACCCATGGCCTGAAGGGTGAAGCAGGTCATAGAAGTAGGCAAATATGGTACAGCTGGACCCCATGAAAGTCAGCCAGTAAATGTGAGCAAGGTGGCAGTTAGACCCACATAAGCTAGCATGCGCAGCCGAACCCCTCGTAGGTCAGCTATAAGATAAGTAGAGTGATAGTAAGCCCTATGTAGGCTAACATGTGCAGCCGGGCCCACTTAGGTCGGCTGGTAGGTAAGTGGAGAGTGGAATGGATTAGGTAAGGCATCCAGTGGAGAGCAGGAAGGGACTAAAAGGCATGTAACTTGAACTGAGGTCAGGAGATCAGAGTGTAGAAGTAGGGCAGGCAAGCATGGTTCACAACATCCATATTGGGAATAACCGATGAAGGTTAAGGCAGGTAAGTAGCGTTTTAGGAGTCAAGGATGTGAGCAACACGAAACGAGTAGCAAGCAAGGGGACCTACACTTAGGTCGGTAATAATAGTAGTAGTGGATAGTGCAGTGAAATGCATATGTAGCAGCAAGGAGTAGTATTGAATTAATGCACATGGCACATGGTGAAGACCGATGAGGAATAATACAGTATATAGCAGGGAAGTAGTCTAACCCTCCTAAAATGTTTTGTGTAGTTACCAAACAGTGGAATGATGTAAGTACAATTATTGTCCAACATGAAGATACAGACTTGGTCCTCCATGGAAATGTATTTACACTAAACCCCTTGTTCCACTGACGTCCTGAGTTGATATCTCCAATTTGAAGATGTGTCCTGGAGTTTGGTCCATAGTCATTGATTTTGTTAAGCCTTGTCCCTGAGTTATAAAGCAGGAGGTCGAGAGGTATGAATGATAGCCAGTAGACACCGGAGGACTGACTGGAGTCATAGACATGAAAGGCATCCGTAGGGGTTAGAGTGCTGATAGCTGCAGAGGTTTGCTAAGGAGGGCTGCCTGATGCAGATGAGTCGTAGAAGCAAGAGCACAGGAAGGGGACCGGAACGTATGCAGCAGACAACAGTAAGAAGCTGAGATAAACAGTGGGTTCAGGAATGCTATACATACAATGTAAAATGGTAATGAGAAGTGTCATACAAGGCTAGTACCTGCAGAGTCCCCGAAATAGTCACAAGCTGGCAATTGGAGCGGAAAGCAGGAGCTGCTACAATGTCAGCACTCATTAGGTGTATGAACTGTTAAAATTAATAAAGCTTGGGCCCCATTTGAAACCCACTGCCACTGGTGTCTTAACACTCTCGGATGTGCTGGTATTGCATTATGTGGCCAATCGGATTGCTCATCAGGTAAATGAATACAACAATGGGCTGTGTTTGAATGGCTGCTTTGATGCAAAACGGCGTCCAAGAGAAAAGGGGGATGATCATGGAAGGTATCCAAGAAGGAGGGAAATGCCAGCAGACTCCAACAGTAGGCATCCAGTTGTCTGGGAAGCAGCAGGTGAAGGAATGTAAGCCCAGCATGGCGGTGGGGCCGTTCGGCCACAGTGGACGTCTGGAGAAGCAGTGGTGCAGTGTAGGTGGGCTCATAGGGCTGGAAGCAATACACATGGACTCGTGGTAGCACAGAGCAGCAGCTGCATGAAAAAAGAACAGAAGGAAGGAAGGAGAGTGAGCGTGTAGCAGGAAGCAGTTGAAGTCAAGCCAGTAAAGCAGAGGCAGCAAGGGCCACCAAAGGTACAGCTGTGCAAGGAGGAACAGCGAGAATCCCCAAAGAACAAGGCATGAAAAGACACGGCAACAATGGGGGAGCACACAAATCAAAGAAAAGGGGGGGCACAGCAGAGGAGCAGAGAGACGGGGGAAGGGGCACAACAACAGAACGAGGAAGAAAGCAGCCGAGCACCAGCACTGCAACGCCAGCGAGTGCGACTCGTTCTGAGTGCGACTCGATCTAAGCAGAGCGGAAGTCAGCTGGTAGGTTTAAATAGGCTGTGGGGGAGGAGCTCTTCCACCACATAATCCCGGCTACCCTTCAATTATCTCACAGACTAGTACAAGCTGATTCTCCTAACAGCTACTGGAGACAAAAGATTCTGAATCTGTGATGTCAGAGTGACATACTGGATGATGTGTCATGGGATGGGGGTCAGCTAGAGGGTTTTAGGTCTGACAGTGCCTCACAGAATCAGTCAGTCAGTCAGTCAGGATTGGGTCTATGAACAAACCGCCATCTGAACATTCATTTCTGCCCTGATTCATAATGTGTCTTGAGGTAAGCTAATCTACAATACTTTATAGAAAGAGTTTTTTTTTCCCTTTTGGAAACCTTCTGTATGAAAACAAATTTCTTTTCATTTCTGTAGAATTACTGTCCCTATAGTTTTGTAATCTCCTGTACAATCTTTATAATTATCTTGAAATATTAAAAATATAAGGAATAAAGTATGGGTGAGCATACACAACAAGCCTGTGTTTCCATCGAAGGGTTGAGATACCAGCATATTGACCTCGAGAGCGAAGCTCGAGAGGTCCATGCTGGTATTTTAACCCCAGGATGGAAACACAAGGTGAGTTGTGTATGCTTGCCCACACTTTATTTATTTGTTATAGTAAATAATTTTAAGAAAAGAAAGCCAATACAGTTTTTTTGTTTTTCTTTCATACCATGTGTTTGCGCTCCGCTTCCTGTCAGCAGCTCACTCAGCTGCAAACTCCGTCTGTGTGGTCCCGCTCCACTGTTGACCCTCAAAATATTCACAGGCAGCAGTTGATTTATTTTTAAAAAAATCTGTCAGAATAGAATGATTTGGAAACACAGAGCCAGCTATGGCAGTCCGTGTCCAAACCATCTCTGTGAACTGGTTGGTAAGCCGTGCTTGCCATGTTTATTTGTATTTTTTGTGAAGATGAGTATTTCATCCAATCAGGTGATGAATATCACAGTCTTTAATGAATATTCATTGTAGAACATGCACAATAGTTTTTAGAGAATGCACAATAACTTTTGGAATGTGCACAACAACTTTTCAGCAGCTACTGATTTTTATCTATAATGAGGGCAAACCATATACTATATTATTTTTACATATTTCATGTTTTGTGTAACTGAATCCTTTGAGGTGCAGCTACCAATTTATAACTGAAAATAACTGTATTTCCACCACTGAGGAGAAGGCTACAGTTACCATATACTATTTCCAAAGTAAAGTGTTCTCATCTGTGACAGAGAGGGGTGTGTCATATGGCTCTGAGCAAGGAGCACTGTACTCTGCATACAGTGACTCTGAAAGGACACAAACCTGGAGATTCCCTAACAGAGTGTTTAAACTGAGCAGTGGCAGCTACTGAAGTATTGAGACAGCTAGTAACAGTGATACAGGCTGAGGGCCCAATTCTCAAGGCTCAGCGCAAGCCACACCAAAGGCGACTTGCGTCGACTGCCAGCGTGACATGGACCCTGCACCCAATTCTCTATCAGGTAGTGTTCTGGCAGCAAAGTCCCACAGCTTGAGACAATTATGGCCTTGCACAAAACAGATGGCGCATCTGGATGGGTTGCCACAAGCCACTTTAAGACATCCCTGGTGGCTAGCACCCCCTTTGCCCTGATTCCAATGTTATAAATAGTAATCCCATCCCTGGTGGTCTAGCAGACCCCTCCACAGCCCTGATCCCCATGTTATAAATAGTAATCCTACCCCTGGTGGTCTGTCACTCCCTCACAGCTCTGATCCCCTTTTCGTTTATAGTACTCACATCCCTAGTAGCCTAGCAGCCCCTCTGCCCTGATCTGCCTGAATAACATAATATCTGTCCCTGGTGGTCTAGCAGCCCCCCCCCCACCAGACCCAATCCCCATGTCAGTAAAATAATCAGGTCCCTGGTGGGCTAGTGGACCCCCACCCCGATCTGCCTGAACAACAGACTATTCATTCACTGGTGGTCTAGTGGACCACCCTTCCTAGTCCTGATCTGCCCATTTACAGTATCATATCTATAGTTTTCCCCTGGTGATCCAGTGGCCCCCCACCCCAGCTGGCAGTGCCCCACCACTCCGCTCCCAACATCCCATCCCTGAGCCAATGACTGGCACAGCCCACCACTCACCGCCATGGCCAACCACCAAATGAACTGCAAGGAGCATGTACTATATACAGTACATGCTCATTGACTGACATAGCTGTCAGTCAATGAGTGCATGCTGTATACAGTATGCACTCCTTGCAGTTCAGTCAGTGGCTGACCATGGTGGTGAGTGGTGGGCTGTCTCAGTCACTGGCTTGGAGATGGGATAGGGTCAGAGTCAGATTAAAAGGGGGACAAGTGGGGCAATTGCCCTGAGTCCCCCACCATAGAGGGGCCCCCTGAAATAAAAAAAAATTGAAATCAAGGATGTAGGCACCAATACACCAAGTAAGCAATAACCCACAACAGGGTGTGCTGTTATTGGGGATTAACTCACACCCAGGTGCATTGTGAGACATGAGGATGCAGGCTGAGTGCCCTCACAGCACCTGGGTGTGCATTAATCCTAAATAACAGCACACTCTGGAATGGCTTATTGTGCTTATAACATGGGGCGTTGAAACAAAGAGAAATAATTAAGAAAAACTGTTTAAAAAATGTTTGGAAATGGAACAAATGTGTGTCTATCCTTCTGACCTGTGAAATAGTCCCCAACAAGTATTGTATATTACACTTATGTGAGCACACAAGTGCCAGAAATGTACTATTTCCCTGATTTCTGACATCTGGTGTTCAGAACATAAATGTCAGGAGTGCCTGTCAATGACTGTTTCTCTCGCTCATTGCTGATGACCTGTCACTTGCTCTGTCTCCCATTCTCACTGTCACTGGCTGCTGCTGTGACTCCGGCACCCCAGCCACTCCCAGACAGAGCTACCTGCGCAGGTATCTTTCTCTGTGTCCTCTCTCTCTCTCTTGCTCTGCAGGTGCACTACTGACAATTGCCTGCTGCTGTGTCCCCCGGACCTGATCGGCATGACTCGTGTTTCCCTGCATGTTGCAGACTCTCTCTCTTGTGGTTTCTATCCTGTAAAGCTCACCAGCAGAATAGTCCTGCACAGGGTAGGGGGTTGGAAGAAGCAACTGACCACAGCAACAGAAAGATCATGCTCACTGGTAAGCAGCACATTGTTTGAGACTGCTTGCTGCCCCAGCTGTCCGGCTGACATCCTGCGGAGGGGGTCGCAGACCGCGGACCACAGGAAGAGAAACATCACTGATGGCACACTTCTGGAACAGTTCCACAAAACAACCAGAAGGCAGAAACACCCACAAATGGATACAGATGGGATAGGACCATGGCGGCTACAAATGTTGTGGGACGGGATGGCAGGAGAACATGTAATTAGGGCAGTAACACCATGTGCCCAGCTCTCACTCATTCACTGTCTGATACATTGAAAGAACTGTGCTGCCATTTCTTCACATTTGCTGATGGTTATGAGGAGTGCACATTGTTAGGACAGCTCCTTCTGTCATGAGATCCTGTGCTAGCTGGCACATCGACAGTGGGTCAGAACACTTCCATGCATATCTTCAACCTGCTGTCATCAGGAGCTTATTTTCCTTCGGTGCTCCCGGCACTCGATGACATTGTCTCCTTGGGAGGTCACCGGCAACATACTTCTGTGTGGGGGTCAGTTCGAGGGTTTGGGGATCACAATGACATGCACAGTCATGCAAATCTGGGTTGAGCCATAACAGAGAAGGAACAGGACACTGAGAATAAACACTGGGGGCTTCACTGTGCTCTCACGCCCTGGAGATCCATGGGGTGGGTGGGTGGGTGGGTAGTCATACAGTGCTGCAGGGACAATACTGACAGCGTGCGGTGTTCTGTTTGTGCTAAACATTAACGCACAACCTGAGCACTGCACAGAGGCTACAGTTCAGAGGGCAACTGATGCGTTACCATTTCTGTGCACTGACTGCTTCCCCAAAAGTAACACATGCTACTGACTACCGCTCGCTAAGGTGCCTATTAGAAATGGCTGCATCTCATGTTCATTCCATGCAGCACAAAAGAAGATCCATTTTGCCCAGTGATTTGCAATCTTGGGAACCCCTTCCCTTCACTCCAACTGTGGCAATAACATGCATTAATGCACTGTCACCTAATGGCACTGAACCAATCACTTACCTCCCTCTCCCTACCCCATGTTGTAAGTACACCTTGGTGTACAATTTCTTGCAGTTAGGACAACAACAGAAACTTACCCTATGATCTCTTCTCTTAAGTTCATTTCATCCTGTGACTGTAACTTGTCCCCTTGTTCAGCCACTGGCCCAATACTGCCATGGCCGTTAGCAGGCATACGCTCAGTACAACCGAGCATACAGTAAAAAATCAAGGGGGCACAAAAAAGGAGCTGCTAACTGCCTCACTGTTTCTGACTGTTTTTGTTACTTTTTTTCCTTAAGTTGGAGAATGTACTTAGAATTGTATGCTCATACTCCAGCAGCTTTCAGTCAGTCTGTGGGGGGGGGGGCAGGATGGACACCAGTAGCAATAGTCTGCGCAGCACAGTTCTTCATTTGATAACTTGTTTCCCAGTCTTGGCCACCAGCAACAAGATGGAGGTGTGTATCTGTACCAACAGCCTGGAGCTCAGTCTCTGATTGGCACAAGCTGCTGCCACTCATATGCACTGATTGGCCTGTGTGAAGCTGAGCCTTGCAGTAACTGGCCAGTTAGGAATGGGGTGGCCATGCCTTGCTGATTGATTGCTTTGTGTGTAGCAAGCCAATCTTCAGGAAGTTTAAGCTGCCATCCCTTTCCTTGCAGAGCACCATTTTTTTTTCAGTTTGTCACTTTGTGAGGAGATTGAGAAGGAAGAACTCATCCAGGGAGAAGACTGTGGTGTGAGGAGGAGAAGGTGAAATGAAGAGGGGGAACAGTGGCAGTGGAACCAGCCCAGACAGGCAGCTGATGGAATGCTAACTGAAGAGCTACACAGACTGAGCTCATCAAGGACCATCAGCTGCGGGTGGACCAAGGGGAGTCAGCCAAGCGCAGAAGACTCAGCAGCATGTAATCGGAGGAGGTCAGCCAAGAGAGAGAGAGACAGCCTACAGCCTATACAGCAGGAATTTTAGGGCTCGGATTGAACCAAATCCTAATTCTTCTAGTGGCTGAGCCAGCAGGCAGGAGAGGAGGTAAGTCATCTCCCCCTGCCCTACACAAGCACATCCATTGGGTCTTGGCCCAGGAACCCAAGGACCTCTGACACCAGGGAGCTTTCATTATGGAGAACCAGACTCACCAGTCACCATCCAGACCCTAGATCACTGGCCCAGTGGTGGCAGGGCTTTTGCAGGCAGCAGTGGGGAACGGGATGAGTAGGTGGGTTTAGGAAGTAAGGGGAGAGGGAGAGTAGAAAACAGTAATGTGAGGAAGTATTTCTTTATAAAAGTGTGGTGGATGCATGGAACAGTCTCCCAGCGGAGGTGGTGGAGGCTAACTCAATAGGAGAATTCAAAAATTCATGGGATAGGCATAGGGGAACCCTAGCAATAGGAAAGAGAATAAAGCTGGAGATCAAGTAGGGTCTGTGGCTTTTGCAGCAGGTAGGGAAAAAGGGCAGACTGAGTGGACCTAGCGGTCCTTATCTGCTGTCAATTTCTATGTTAAGTACCATTTGGCCAAAAAAATGATTAAAGTACAGGAAAATATAAACTGGCCACCAACGCTAAACAGGCCTGGGTAACTGGGAGCAAGTACCAGAAAGGCTTGCTGCTGCCCAGGTGGGCAAATGATGGCAGAGGCAGCAGGGGCAGGCTGGGCTTGCAAGAAGTTACAGCAGTGGGAGATGGGATGAGTGGGTGGGTTTAAGAGGGGAAGAGGGAGAGACTGGAAAACAGTGCAGCTTACGTTTTGCAGCAGACAGAAGGATCCAGAAGGGGAAAAAAACAGGCTGGGGTAAGGGAGCAAACCGGGAGGGTTTGCTACAGCCTGGGTGGGATTGGAAAATATGGCACACTGGCTGTGAGAGAGGAACAGGGAGAGAAACAGTGCTGCTTGTGTTGTGTGACTGGTTGTGGGTTTCTAGAACCAGCCACCATTAATCTTAATTTTGTTAATTATTTTGTCGTGTGTGGGCCTGATTGGATTTGATCAGTTGACTCACAATCGATCATCAGGTGTTGTACTTGGGCCCCCAGAGTTTGAGTGCCACAGGCCCCCCAAGGTTTGATCCTGACCTGAGTGCAATACACACAGACAGCAGGATTATACATTGCTAGAATAAGCTCCTGACTCTGATACAGACAGAATAATGCCTACATAACAGAGCAACACAGTAGAAAATTCACTGGCAAAAGTTAAAAGACAGGCAGTAATAAAAACCACATGGCCTTTAGCTTCAGAAAGGTTAGACTCAGTGACAGTACTCACTGACATTTCAACTAATGCAGGTGTAAACCCCCATGTTATTCTCCACATGGGCACAAATGATATTTGTAAAGAAATACACCAGATCAAGGCAGACTATAAGAACTTATTCACTGTAATTAAGGACTGTACAGACAACATAAATGTCTCAGAAATACTACCAGTTCCAAGGGCCTCTGAGAACCATCACCATGAAATTAGGAATATAAATGGTTACCTGAGACCAGAATGTATAAAACAACAAATAGACTTTATAAGAAACTGGGGTAGCTTCTGGGAAAGAAGGGATATTTATGCCAGAGATGGCCTTCACCTAAGTTTCAAAGGTGCAAGGATTAAAATTAGCATTATATAATGGGAAAAATACAAATTGAAAAATCCTGCACTCTGATTGGCTGGCTGGCACATTTCCAGCATTATAAATCCACCAGTATACCCACTGGAAAACGTGCCAGCCAACCGAAACATGTGCCACCCTAACAGATATCACTGCTACCGGCATACATCAAAAGACACCGCCGCCATTTATTTTCACCGCTTATGGAACAGAGTCACAGTAAATTCAAACAAAATGAACACCTTGTTTCAGCTATTAGAAATGGATGAGCTTGAAAACAGTTAGTGAACAAAATGAGCCATCCGACACTGAAATAGTACCTGACAACAGAATTATACATCCTCCACCGGCATCTCTGACTCCTGATGTAAACACGGCCACAGTAAACACTGACGCCGCAGCTCCAGTCAGTCCAGGCACTGCTCAGCAACCACTGGCCACTCTTCACAAGCAGTCCCCAGCTTCCAGCTCTTCAGAAAACAGGCCCACCTATAAAAAAAAAAAAAGTTGACCACCATCACAAGCACACCTCAGAGCAAACACTACAACAGCTTGAGCTCTCCAGAAATAAAGTAAGCATAACACCGCTCTAACAGACAGAACAAGGCACATGCATTGCCATGTGACAAGAAGTTTGGAGGAAGGACATTCCCCCAAGGCAGAGCAACCCCCAAAAAAACAAAAACTTAGATACAATTCATTCCAATGCCAACAAGGGACTACTTTTTTAGGTGTAACAATATATAATACAATCTGACAATACTATACAAAAACAAAACACTAAAAACTCAAACAACTGTCAAAAAAAAATTCCACCATTGTATAATAGCAATATACCACTCCAGGGTGTGTGTATATGGGTGGGTGAGGTTAAGTAACTCAGCCTGCGGCCTCGTTACCAAACCACACCAGGCATGGTAAAGTCACCCATATACCCACACCCTGTCATGGTATATTGCTTAAATCATACATGGCAATATTTAAACTAAATAGCAGGAGGACAAAAGATGACCCAGGTGGGGAAATAAATATTGACAAACTCACCACACCAATCAGAAATAGTAACAATAAACATCCCTAACTCTATCATATCACATGCATACTCTTTAATGTGAGGAGCATTAGAAACAAATGGGATGAACTGGTTGCTGTGGTACAAATCAATAAACCAGGTATAACGGCTAAAACAGAAATGTTGAAGGAAGAAGATAACTGAAATACAAACATTAATGGTTATAATTGATTTAGAAAGGATAGGTACAATAAACCAGGTGGGGGTGTGACTCTCTTCATAAAATATGACATCCCTAGCCATGGTAGTGTTAAAATTAAAAACAAAGAATCCAGCACTGAAACAATATAGGTACAAACTGAACCACAAAGTTGAAGAGTGATAAAAGGGAGACTACTTTATAGACCTCTGGACACGGCACAGCAGAATAATGCACGCATCCTTCAAGAGATACAAAATACAGTACATCAGATTTGTGGGAGGTAGTCATTTTGGGGGATTTCAATCTCCCAGACATCTACTGGTGGAACACTGAACACAAAAGGGGCTGGGTTGAAAAACAGTTCTGTGAACTGGTCATGGTAAACAGCCTAAAACACATGTCAACATCCCTACTAGAGGTCAAAATATTTTAGATATAATTTTCTCTTCACCTGGGGTTGTGACTAAAAGATACAAAGTACAGAAACCCAATCACAACCACAATAGTCACATTTGCTATACACAATGAAAACAGAGGCTCTACAATAGTTTACAACTACAATAATGGAAGAAATCAATAATGATTTAACAAACTGGAACTGCAAGACATCCTTGGATGGTCTTGGACACATGTGGCATGGGACCTGTTTAAAAATAAACTATGGGACCTGAGACACAAACAGGTTCCAAATAAAAATGAGTATAATAAAAGAGGAAAAATACCACAATGGTTAAACAAAAATGTCATGAACGCAATAAAGAAAAAAGAAAAGATCTGCAAAACAAACTCAAGAAACAAATCTGAAGAAAACATGGCAAAGTATAAGGGTGCTATCAAAATCAATAAACAACAAATAAGGTAGGAGGACAGGAAATCAGAGAAAAAATTACTACAAAAGGAAATAATAATAAAACTCACTATATCAACTCTTGCAAAGGGAATGCCACTGCTACTGGACCTATTACTACAGATAATACAAGGTAAAAGGAGTCAGAACTGGTGGAGGTGTTCAACAAATATTTTACATCAGTTTATGTAAGCATATAAGTACCTTTTGACACTAATCTTACTCACTTATCAGAGTGGATGAAGGAAATTGCTGAAGCAGGACTAACAGACAAAATCAAAGCACTTGATACCAATAAATTAATGGGCCCAGATGACGTATCATCCAAATTACTAAAAGTTACAGCTGGTAATATTGGGAAACCTCTACTGTCACTTACTTATGGGGAAACACCTAAGGATTGATGACAAATATTACCCCAATCCATAAATAAGCATTTGTCAATGGTGAATGTTGTCATGCTGGCATTGGCAGTGGCGGAGGTGGAGATGCATAGCGCTGTGATTTTGTTAATGTGTCCCAAAAGGTGATTTTGCTCAGCGAGTATGCCATTGTGCGGCAGAGCTGCGTGAACGTGTTTTGGGCAGGCTGTGGAAAATGGCAGCTGGACTGTTGATAATGAGGTGTGCACAAATGTCAGTGGTGAAAATGTGGCATGAAAATATTGCAGATTGATGAAGTTACAAGGGTGCGTGGAAACTGCGCAATGCATGTTTACAACACAGTCATTGTATGGACTTTCAGAACCAAATTTTCAACATAGGCATTTTAGGACCTCTGCTGGTGAATAGTGTCACCGTCGTTTCCTCAAACTGTCCCAAAAAGTGATTTCGCACAGTAACCGTGCAATTCTGCACCGGACATGCGAAAACACATTTCAGCCAGCTGTACTGTTCATAAGGAGGTATGGAAAAATGGCAATGATGAACAGCTGGAGTGAAAATATTACAAATTCACGAGTGTGTGTGCAAACTGCGCAATGCGTGCTCATAAAACACTCATTTTATTGACTTTCGTCCCCAAATTTTCAACATAGGCATTTTAGGATATCTGCTAATGAACAGTGTCACTGCCTTTTTCATAATGTGTCTCGAACACAGGCTTTCCACAGCGACTGCGCTATTGTGTGCTGGAACTGCGAAAACAGATTTTGGTCAGGATATGAAAAATGACAACTGTACTGTTCATTAGGAGGTGTAGAACAATGGCACTGTTGAAAATCTAGAGTGAAAATATTATAAGTTTGTGAACTTTCGAGCATGCGTGCAAACTGTGCAATGCACGCTCGTAACGCAGTCATTTTATGGAGTATTGTCAACAAATTTTCAACACAGGCATTTTAGGACCTCTGCTCATGAACAGTGTCACTGTCATTTTCGTAAGGTGTCCCGATCAGTGATTTCGCATGGCAAACGCACTATTCTGCTCTGGAAGTGCGAAAACATATTTTGGCCAGGATGTGAAAAATGACAGCCAAACAGTTCACAAGAAGGTGTGGTAAAATGCCAATGTTGAGGAATCTGGTGTGTGAAAATATTGCTGATTCTGTAACACACAGGCGTGCGTAGCAACTGCGCAGCGCGTAGCATAAGTAAACAGTCATTTTTGGATTTTACCACCAAATTTGTAACATAGGCTTTTGAGAGCCCTCCTCATGAACAGCACCGTCATTTCATTACTCTGCCCCGAAAGGTGATTCCATGCAGTGACTGCGAAATCACATTTTGGGACTGTATAACGCCATGACAGTGCAAGGATTCATGAGGAGGGGTCCCAAAAACCCAATGTTGAAAATTTGGGGCCAAATTTCCCAAAAAAGCCTGAGATATGCAGCAAAGTTGAAAAAACCCTATTTATTCCATTATACAGCTTACCGGCATTTCCTCAGTTCGCGGTCGGCTTTGAAGAGTGCAGACGTGTTCCCGGTCTACTGATGATCATCGCGCCAGACTCTGGAGGTAAGTATGGGATGGGGGGGTTGTGGGGAGGCAGGTGCAGAGGGTGGTGCGGGTGGGGGCCAGAGAGACTACAAGGACCGCTTTTCATTTTACAGGTGGGAAGAAAAAACATTGCGGGACAGTTTTGTATTTCAGGAATTTTGCACACTGGGTGGCTCCCAGCATGCCACCTAAATGTTTGGGGGTTTCTAGCCAATGGGGATTAGGCACTCTCATCAGCACACAACACCGGGGTGGAGAAGTTATGCTGGCGGGGATTTGGGCACCCCGCCGGCACAAAAGCGGGGTGAGCCAGGGGATTGGGCAACCCCATGGCATTTAACAATGGTGGGGTTTAGCAAATGGAGAGTGGCACCCATCGGCACACAAAGAAAGCAGGGTGGGGTAAACCGACAGGGGGATTGGGCACCCCTGAAGTCGGCAGTTGGGCGGCCGCCCGCCTACCATGCTGATAATGTCGGCAAGCACGAAGGAAAGGTCCACTGCATCTGACGAGCTTTGCTTGGATTGCAGCGGACCTTTTCTTAGATGTGTTTGCCACATTATGTATGCATGGTGTGGCACCAGCATGCAGGCTGAACAGGGAATGAGAGATGCACCTACTGGTGCATGCCCTGTATTCGCCCAACTGTGACTGTGCCTCCAAAGCTGCACTGTCCCAAGATGTTGGCTGTGCAAGCGCGCCAAAATAAAAAAGAGGCAATTGACCAGGTTGAGAACTATCATTCTAACAGCTTGATGTCCACCTGTAGCAAAATTATGGAGTCACTAATTAAGGACATGATAGAAGAACACATGGACAAAGACATTATTAAGTATAACACGCAACACAGTTTTAAAAGAGTGATGAACTTGATTAGTTTCTATAAAAGGTCAAGCAGGGCACTAGATGAGGGTGAACTATCTGACATGGTACTACTGGGTTTTAGAAATGCCTTTGATATTGTACCACACATAGGAATAATCAACACACTTAAACTGAATAAAATCTTGGCTATCAGATCGAACACAGACAGTGGGAATTAATGGGAACACATCTAACAGAGTGGGAGTTATGGACTGGGTGCCACAGGGCTCTGTCCTGGAACCTATTCTCTTTCAACTTTATACATCAGATAGGAATAATGATATCAACAGTTTGTTTATCAGATATACTGATATTACAAAATTGGGCAACTTATTAACCCGAGAGAACAGTAAAAGATTACAGAATTGTTTAAATAAACTAAATTCATGGGTTAACTTAAATGAAATTAAATTCAATGCCAGCAAATGCATTGTCTCCCACATGGAATATAAAAAAACAAAAATAGCTTACTTTTTTGGGAACCACAAACATCAGTAAAGATATGGAGTGGGGGATTTAGGAATAATTATTGATGCAATCTAATACTGCATTACAATAAAGAAAACAAATATTTTGGTTCATAGCACAAACAAGGCAATAAGCACTAGAATTAGTAAAGTGTGGGGAGGCATCTATGGAACCTATATACATCCTCACCTGAACTATGGGTCCCAATTTTGGTCCCAATACTTGAGAAAAAGATATCAATAAGCTGAAAAAATTCCAGTGACAGTTTACAAAACCATTAGTGGTCTAAAAGATCTGTCATATGAAAACAGGTTACAGACATTAAAACTCCACAGCTTACAGAAAGGTAGGGTCAGAGAGGACTTACTGCTGATGTTCAATATTGTGGCTAACAGAAGCCTGATGGACTCAGTGGGCTCAATTCTCAAAGCTCCTGGCATGGTGCAAGGGGCTTGCACCACATGGAATGGAGCAAAGTGCCCCTTGTGCCAAAAGACGCACTGGGAGTGATTCTCAAAGGCAGCCTGCATCAACCACAGGCTGCCTGCACAAAATGGGGCTTGCGCTGCCCTTGCAACACAAAATGGGCTGTGGTGCTAGGGGCTTACAGCAGATGCAGGCTGCCAATTCCCCTTAATCGGGATTCTCAAAACGCTCCCAGAGGGCAAATTTCTAAGTACCATTAGACATTTGTACTCTTGAAAGAATTGTGCAGTTTGCAATGTTCCATGTCCCCCCCAAGCCCCGATCCCCCATTATGATAAATGAAATCATCCCTGGTGGTGTAGCAGATGTTCCCTCCCAAGCTTTGAGCCCCATTATGAATACTTAACACATTTCTGGTGGTCTAGTGGACCCCCCTATCCAATCCCTGAGGTCCCCAATAAATGTTTTCTATAATTCCCTGGTTGCCTAGCACACCACCCTCCCAGATCCCTGATTTCCCCAATAAATATTTCTATTCTATAATTCCCTGGTGGTCTAGTGAACCACCTCCCCCAATTCCCGATGTCCACAATAAATATGTTTTCTATAATTCCCTGGTGGTCTAGTGGCCCCCCTCCCCAATCCCTGATTTCACCCATATATTTATATAAATAACAACCCTTCCGATGGTTCTCCACTCTCAGTGGCAGTGTCCCACCACCCCATCTCCTGCTTATCCCAAAACCCACAGTCCACTACTCATCACCACAGCCAGCCAGCCGCTGACTGAGCACTCAGTGAGTGTCTACTGTATTCAGTATGCAGTCATTGATTGATAGCTCATTCAGTCAATGAGCGCATACTGAATACAGTACAGTGCTCATTGAGAGCTCTGTTGGCAGCTGGCTGTGGTGATGACTGGTGGGTTGTGCCAGTCGCCGGCTCAGTATCAGTATTGGGGGAAGAGGTTGGTGGGTCACTACCTGCTGAGGTGGGGGGTTTGCAAAGAAAGGAAGCTGAAGCAAGTTGTTTTTAATTTGGAAGCAAAGCAAGACCTTATGCCTGTAAAAATATGCAGCTTCATCTTTAGTTTTGAGGCAAGGAAGTTAATAGAATGCTAAACGATAAGGGTGCAATCTAGGAAGCTACCTAGGTATTTATAACATGGGCATAATCAAGCTGGACATTGCTTGTTGTTGACTGGTGAGGCATGGAAGAGCCAGTATACAATGTTGACTTCAGGAAAATAACAGAATTTATTTTCTTAGCTTTGAGTAACAAGGGTTAATCTAGCAGAACACTCTATCCTATGGAAGTCTGACTGAAGGTAATAGACAGCAGCTGTAGCAGATTTGGAAGAGGAGTAGAGAATAGTGTCTTCAGCATAGAGCAGAATAGTGGAATTAAGAACAGACATGAGGAAATCAATGATGTAGAACAAAACCAAAGAGGCTCTTGCACCTAGCCTTGTAGGACACCTTTATTGATGGCTGAGAATTTTGATATAAGGTTAGAAAGGTGAACACATTGAGGCCTTCCTGAGATATACAGTAGCTTCTGAATAACAGAAGCACTTGGAAATTTAGACTGACCATAGGTAGTCTGTTAATCAGCATGTTATGGTCAACAATGTTAAATGCATTCTCGAGGTTGGGGAATACAGATGGACACACCTATTTATTTCAAGTGAAATGAGAATGTCATTCACAATGTTGGTAACTGCATTAGTAGTATTGTGACCCAGTCTCAATCCTTTTTTTGGTTTCTCTTTTTCTCTTTTTTTTTTTTTTCCATTATCTCAGATTATTATTTAGACCTTAATATCATCTGCAGGTTTCAGAGTCAATTGGTCAATAATTTCCTCATAGCCATGGAGGAGGAGGGGGGCCCAGGCAATATGTCTATATTTCTAGCTAATTATTGTGTCTATTATGTTATTCCCTGTTGTATGCAGTCCAGGAAGGGCTTCCAAATTTGATCAAAAGTTTCTGTATCTCCAATTTTCATATAGTAAATTTGTTCTAGGTTCATTATATCAATCATAAAATTTACCCAAGTTTAAAATATCGGTGGGGCAGTGTCTTTCCATTTCATTAATATACCGTTTTGTTGCTGTGATTGATGCAATTGTGACAAATTTAGTTTGCTCTTTATTTAGTTTAATCGTAGGAATGGCCAATAGCGTAAATTGTGGAGTCTTTTTAATAGATTTTTATATATTATTTTTGACTAAGAATTTGATAAATATGGGCAAGCATGTGAAATATGAATTAATGTTCCTTCAGTGGTTGCGCTTGTGAACATTTTTCTGTGATATTATTGTTAAAGTGATGAAATCAAGAAGGGGTATAATATATTTGGTATACAGCATTTAAGTGGATTTGTTGAAGTTTACTTGTTTTTACATTTATTTTAAAAGATGAAATCATCACTTGCCATATTGTATTCTGTTATATTTATCCCTAGATCTTTACATTTTTTTAAATCATTTTTGTTGTTCCTTATTTTCATTAACTTCCAATGCCTTATATAAATATATTCATTTAGATTTGTTTTCTTTTTGTATGAAGCTATTTAACAGTGTTGAGTCTAATCTATTTTGTTTTTTCTTAATTTCTGTTATATATTTGTTTATTTGTGTATATTGGAAATAATGTGTTTGAGGTATTTTAAACTCCTGTTGTAATTATTTGAAAGTTTTTGTTTCTTCATTTTGCATTAGATCATTAACTTCACTTACACCATGATTTTTCCATATTTTATAGACTTTGTCAGTGGTTGATGGTATAAAGTCATAATTCATATAAACTGGAGAGTATATGGATATGGCTATGGGATTGTGAAACATTGCATGGGTTTTATGTCAGCTTAATATTGTAATTTTTGTTGTGTTAGTTTTGATTTTTTTTTATTTCTTTTGTAATAAGTGAAATATAGTAGGTGTCTCATTTTTGAGTATGGATGTACACTTAATTCTATTTGCATGGATTTTAAGATGTCTTGAGGCTCTTTCAACCACTCCCAAATATTCAACATCTGAGCAGCTAAATACTGTGGCCCAGATATTCAAACTGCGCCAGTCTGAGGCGCAAGCCCCTGCGCCGCTCAAAATAGTTGCGCAGGGGTGTGGCCGGGGTGATATTCAAAGGAGTTGCGCTGTTGAGCAACTCCTTTGAATATCACCCCAGCCACAGCACTTGCGCATGGCGCAGTGGAACTTGCGCTACCGCAAGTTGCCAGAGTTGAGCATTAAACTTGCGGTGGCGCAAGTACCATTGCGCCATGCGCAATTTCCGATATTCAAAGGTGACATGCAAATGGGGCCATAATTTATACAAGGTGCAGGGGCCATTTGCATCTATTTATCAGCCCCATTTGCATGCCATTTGCATGTAGGTGCACCGATCCCGAGGACTTGCTCCTGGCCACCCTATGCCAGGCGGCAGCGTGAGGACCCGACGCCTAATGCAGCCGATCGCGGGCATCACAGTTACATGACACCCCCACATCTCCCACGCCCGATCGCGGGCAGAACCGTACATATCGCCCCCACACACATCTCCACAGCCGATCGCGGGCAGGACCTATAGCCCCCCAGTGCCCGATCGGGCAAGATATAACCCTCCCCCCAACCGAATAACTCCCTGGTGGTCCAGTGGACCCGTAAAACGATCGTGGGCAGAATGTCACAGCACAACCCCCAAACATCTCCCTGGTGTCTAGTGTCCCCCACCCACCCACGAGCCCCTCCACCCCGCTCCCCGCAGCGGCGGCGACAGCATCCACCCGCCTGCCGCCTAGCTGCATGCCCATTGGCTGTAGCTCTGCACCAATGGCTGCAGCCCTCACCGACAGTCAGTCGGCGGGAGCGGGGGGCAGCAGGCGGGTGGATGCTGTCGCCGGCTGTGGGGGAGCGGTGGAGGGGCTTCGTGGGTGGGTGGGGCACTAGACACCAGGGAGATGTTTGGGGGTTAGTTGTGACATTCTGCCCGCGATCGGGCTTTACGGTCCACAGGACCACCAGGGAGTTATCTCGAAAGTTGGGGGAGGGTTCATTCCTGCCCGTGATCGGGCACTGGGGTTTACAGGTTCTGCCCGCGATCGGGCTGTGGGAGATGTGTGTGTGGGGGGTTCATGTATTTGTACTGCCCGCGATCGGGCTGTGGAGATGTGGGGGTTCATGTACGTACTGCCCGCGATCGGGCTGTGGGAGATGTGGGGGGTTTCATGTAACTGTGATGCCCGTGATCGGGCTGGTGGGGGGCACAGGGACCGAGTTGGGCCAGCCAGGTTGGCAGCTGCTGTTGCGCCCCTGCAATACAGCAGCTCACCTGTGGGTGGCCCTCAACTTGATCCTTTTTTTTGCTCAAGGTTGTGCAGGCAAGAGGTTGGGGGTTGCGTATGCACAAATTTCTGCACAACCCACTGAATATCAGGTTGCGCAGGTTATGCATGGTTCCTCCCCTCCTGTTGAGCATGCATTCATTTGCATTGCTTTTCGCGCAACCTGTTGCCAGTGGAGCAACTGCTCTCGCTGAATATCGAGAATGGCGCATCAGGATCTTCTGGCGCATGCGCAACCCTGTTGCGCATGGAGCAACCCTTTTGAATATCTGCGCCTATTTGTATATATCTGGCAATGAAAGGCCCCCTTTATTTTTAGGTCTGATTAGAGCTGAATATGCAATTCTAGGTTTATTTTAACCATATGAAATTTTTTATTTTTTTTTTATTTTATTAAAGTAGATTTGTGGTATTGGTATTGGTGGTGTTTGGTATAAGAATATTAATTTTGGTAACACTTAATTTTTTATTATATTTTGTTCAGCCAATGAGCATGAAAGATAAAGTGGTCAATTTATCTAAGTCTGTATGTATTTCAGTATATAGTGTATCAAAGCTGACTATCAGTAATTTTTCTATTTTTGCTGTGATTTGGACTCTTAAATATAAAATGTTATCATTTGTTTGTAAACATTCATATTGACTCAGCAGTGTTATGTTGCTCTGATTATCTAATTTTAATATTGTTGATTTGTTTCAATTTATCTTGTATCCCAAAATTTTTCTGAATTCTGTAGTAGTTTGGATTAGTTCTTGTATTGATTTTTCAGAGTATGCCATGTATAATAGAGAGTCATCTGCATAAAGACCAAGTTTGTATTCAATGTTTTTGATGGTTATACTTAAAATGTTTGGGTTATTTCATATTGAGATAGCTAAAGTTTCCATTGTCATTGTAAATATCAGGGTGCTATGGGGCAACCTTGTCTAGTTCCTCTTTGTAAACATATAGGCTGAGAAAGATTTTGATTGTTTTAATTTTTGCTATAGGTTCTTTGTATATTAATTGTAGCCATCCCCTGAGCTGTGCACCAAACCCCATCTCCCTAATCACTGCGAATATAAATTTCCATTCTAGGCGATCAAAGGCATTTTCTGCATTAATTGCTAGTAATTTTGTGTTATTAGATTCTTTATGGTTTGTTATATTTAGTGTACTTCTAATATTTTCCATCAAGGAGTGTCCTTTTACGAATCCATTTTTGATCATTACTTATTATTTGTGGTAGTGTTTCTAGCGTTTGGGATATTATTTTAGTAAATATTTTGTAATCCACATTTAATAGGGAGATGGGGCGGTATGATGCACAGTTTAGTGGATCTTCTGTTTTTTATTAAATACATTTATTGTTGCTTCTTGAAAAGTTCTGGGTATTTTCTTTGTTAAGTTAAATAAATGAAATAATTTCTACAGTATGGGTATGAGTAGTTGTTTAAATTTATTTTATAAAATTCAATAGTGATCCCTTCTGGCCCTGGGCATTTGCCTCCTGGTAATTGGTTTATTGCCCTTTCAGTTTCTTCTGTTGTAATGTCCTCATCCATATATTGTTTTGCACTTGAGGGTATACTAGGAATCTGGATTTGTTTCAGTCAGTTATCTATTTGATTTTCTTCTATGTTTTTGTTTTTATTATTATTTCTAAGGTATATAGTTCCTTATAATATTCCTGAAAACATTTATTTATTTCATTAGGCTCTTCTACAATTATTCCTTGTGAGTTTTTAATGACTAGTGTATCATTTGTTTTGCTCCTTTCTAGGCTACCAGGCTAGTAATTTTAACAGCTTCTCTGATATAGTAATTTTAACAGCTTCTCTGATAAATACAAATAGTTTGATCTTGTATGCATAATCTGTTTCTCTATTCCATCATTTTATATTGTGTTATATTGTTCTTTTTTTGTATTAATCTATCGAAAATATTTTTGTCTAAGGTATGGCTATGTAGTTTTTGTAGAGATTCTATTTCTTGTTCCAGGTGTTTAATAATACTGTTTTGTTTTCTTTTTCTAAGAGTTTCTATACTTATAAATTTACCTCTAATCCATATCTTGAAGGTCCCCCAAATAGTAATGGTAGATGTTTTTAGTTCTGTATTAATTTCAAAGAATTATTGTATTTCTTTTTCTGTGTTTTTATTTGTGGGATCTTCAAGAGTGGATATGACATTTTCCATCTTCTTCCTATATTGTTGTGTCCACTTTTTAGTTTCAATATACATGGTGAATGGTCTGAGATGTATATTCCTGGATAATGAATATCTATGATCATATGTTTTATTGATTCGGATATTAAGAAGTAATCAATATGTGAGTAAGATATTTGTCTGTTGGAGTAATATGTGTATATTTTTTTGTCCGAGTAGGAGGCTGTGTATGATAGATAGACCTTGATACCAAGTACACAGATACACAGAAATGTGATGGCAGAGAAAGGACCCCATGGCCCATGTAGTCTGCCTATCACTCTACCTCCCCCCTTCTGTTATGCTTCCACCCTCTTTTCCCAACCCCTTACATCTATCTCAAGTCCTCTTGAACCACTTCACCATTTCTGCTGCCACTACCTCCTCCGACAGCTTGTTCCAGGCCTCCACCACCCTCTCCATGAAAAATTGCCCCTTACATTACCTCTGTATTGCCCACCTTCCAGTTTGAGGCTATGTCCCCTTGTGTTCGCTCCCTTCTTCAATTTGAATAAGCTATCACCCTCCACCTTATTTATTCCCTTCAGATACTTAAAGGTTTCAGTCATGTCCCCCCTCTCCCTCCTAGTCTCCAGAGGGTACAAATTCAGCTCTCTCAATCTTCTCTCATAGGGTGCATCCTGCATCCCTCTTACCATTTCGGTTGCCCTTCTCTGTACTCTTTCCATCAACTCAACATCTCTTCGTAGGTGAGGCCTCCAGAACTGCACCCCATACTCCAGATGCAGCCTGACCATGGTTCTGTATAATGGCATTAGCACCTCCCTCTTCCTGCTATTAAAACCCCTCACAATGCAGGCCAACATTCCATTTGTCTTTCCCACTGCCTTGCTACACTGGCTGCCCACCTTGAGGTCACACAATACCATAATCCCCAGGTCCCTTTCTGTTTACTTCTCCTTAATCACCACCCCCCCAAGGGAGTAAGTTTCCCTCCTATTCCTCCTCCCCAGGTGCATCAGCAAGCACTTTTGTGCATTAAACTTCAATTTCCAGGTGTCAGACCACCTCTCCAGCCTCTCCAGGTCCCGCCTCATGGCTTGCCTCCCACTAGGTGAATCCACCCTATTGCAGACCTTTGTATCGTCTGTGAACAGGCACATCCATCCCTCCAGACCCTCCACTAGGTCACTAACATAGATGCTAAAAAGTATTGATCCTAGCACTGACTCCTGTGGTACCCCACTGGTCACTGCCCATTCCCTGGAATGTGTCCCATTTACCACCATAGTCTGACTCTTTCCCTTCAACCAGTTTTCCACCCACCTGGTGATCCTGAGGTCCACCCCTAGTCTGTTAAGCTTATGCACCATTCCACCATGTGGAACAGTGTCGAAGGCCTTATTGAAATCCAGATAGGCCACATCCACCGCTCCTCCCTGGTTCACTATCTGTGTCACCCCATTGAAAAACACTATCAGGTTAGTCTGACAGGACCTTCCCTTGGTGAAGCCATTCTGCCTGTCATCCTGCATGCCATTTATCTCCAAGTATTCTATCAACCTGATCTTAAGTAGTGTTTCCATTACCTTCCCCACCACCGAGGTAAAACTAATGGGATGGTAGTTTTTGATCTCGTCCTTCCACGCCCCCCCTTATGTAGTGCAACCACCTCTGCTCTCTTCCAGTCCATTGGCACCACCCCTGTGACCAAGGATAAGTTAAACAGCCTCACCAGATGCGGCGCTAGTTCATCCTTCACCTCCTTGAGAACCCTTGGGTGTATTCCATCAGGCCCCATTGCCTTGTCCACCCTAAGTCTACCCAGCTCTTCTCTTACTCCTTCAGCTGTGAATTCTGCCACACCCACGTGCCTTTGGCTGTCACCTTCCCCAGCATGTCTTGGTCCCCTGCCCTCTCTTTCCTTCATGAAGATTGAGGCAAAATAGCTATTTAATGCCTCTGCTTTTTCAAAATCCCCTTCCAGTAATGTTCCACTTCCCCCCCTTATCCTCCCAATCCCATGCTGTGCCCTCCTCCTTTCTCCAATGTACCTAAAGAAGGTTTTGTCTCCCTCCTTGCCTGCTTCACTATCCTCTCTTCAGTGGCCTCCTTAGCCCTCCTTATCTTTTGCCTTGCCTCCTTTCTTTTTTCCCTGTAGGTTTCCCTGTCCTCATCCTTTTGTGTCCTCCTGTACCTCTTGAATGCTCTAGTCTTCTCCTTGACCCTTAACACCACCTCTCTAGTGAACCATAGAGGTCTTTTTTGTCTTCTATTCTTTCTTACCCTTCTTATACATGAGTCCATGGCTTTAAATACCCCTCTCTTGATGGCTGTCCATAATTCCTCCACCCCCTGCACATCCCTTATCCTCAACATTTCTTCCCTAACTACTTTCCTCATTCCATGAAAGTCAGCCTTCCTGAAGTCCATTACCTTGGTTCTCGTCCTAACCCTCTCCCTGCCTGCTGACACCCTGAACCTGACAGCCCTGTGGTCACTGGTGCCAAGCTCTTTCCCCACCTCCATCTCCTCCACACTGTCCCCATTTGTGAGGACCACATCCAACAGGTTTACACCCCTAGTGGGCTCACTGATCCTTTGCTGCAGGAATATGCACTGAAGAGCCTCTAAGATGCCCCTGCTCCTTGCGGAGATTGCTGTCTGGGCCTCCCAGTTGCTGTCCAGAAGGTTTAAATCCCCAACTAGCACAATTTCCCATTTCCATGCCATCTTCACTATGGATTCCACAAAGTTTCTATCCCCTTCCTCCCACTGCAGAGGAGGCCTATAGACTATCCCAATGTGCAGGTTTTCCTCCTGTCCCCTGTCTAGGGTGACAAACATTATCTCTGTTTCCCCCTCCTTATCCTGCCCTTCCATGGCTCCAATCCCTTCCCTGACATATAATGCCACCCTTCCCCCTTCACCTCCCAATTCTTCCTAAACAAACGATACCCTGGGATCACCGTCTCCCAGGCATGGTGCTCATTCCACCAAGTCTCACTCACTGCTACAATGTCCAGGTTCTCCTCCATCATGGTGGCTTCCAGTTCTCCCATTTTGTTCCCCAGGCTCCTGGCATTTGCAACCAAAGCCCTCCAACATGTAGCCCTATCCCATCCTTCCCTGCTGCTAACTGTTCCCTTGATGAGTGTTGTGACTTGCGGGGCAGACTGAGAGCCTCTCTGCTCTGCCTCATGTAAGGATGGCCCTGTCCTTAGCCCCCCCTTATTTAGTTTAAATTGAACTTCCTTGCCATGAAGTCCCCCAGTTTACTCTTTAGTGCAGCTGCCCCTGAAGAGTTCAAGTGCAGACTGTCTTGGGCATACAGCTCCTCCTTCTCCCATGTAGAGCCCCAGTCACCTATCCAGCCAAACCCCATCTGACTGCACCAACCTTGTAGCCAATTGTTGAATGCCCTTATCTTCTCCTTTCTGGGTGTGCTCGCTCTTGGTACTGACAACACCTCAGAGAAGGAAATGGAAGGAAAAACAGTGTTGCTCCTACAGAACCTAGCAAGTTCCTCAAACCTTGCTTGTACCTCCATCAGACTGTTTCCCTCCAAATCATTTTTGCCCAGATGAAACACCAGATGTGTCCTTTCATCCTGCTGCTTACCCCAGGAAGGAATATGATGCCTCATCTCCAGTGCCGTCATCCCTGGCATGCACTGTACCCATACTGCATTGATTTTTGCTCCCTCCCTTCCCCATCTTAGCCCCTTAATTATTGAGTCCCCCAAGAGTACCACCCTACTGCCCCCTGCTTCCTGGGTGTCCTTTTGGCCTCTAGCTTTATGTCTCAGGGTTTGGCTCCCTTTGGACTCCTCCTCATGTTCCATCCTGACTTGGTTTCTGCCCCTGCTCATCTTTTGTTCCCCATCACCTAACCTATCCTGTTTTTTACCCACACCCAGCATCTGTCCCTCTTCACCCTCCCCCTTTATCCTTTCCTCAGACCCCCCATACCTCTTCATCCCTTGTACTTCCGCCTGGCTTCCTTCATCCCTGCAAACCCCTCTTGCATCACTGCTTAAAAATGAGCCAACTTCACCTGACCCCCTTCTATCTGCTCCTGGTCTTCCCCCATCTGCATTACTGTGCGAGATTGTGCCAGCTGTGCTTGATCCCCTTCCAACTGTTCCTGTCCTGCCCATCTTTGCAGAAGGATTTGAGCACTGTACCCCACTTGGGGAAGTCTTCCTCCTCACCACCTGCCCTGTCTGCATATTTCCCCTCTCCTGCACCCTGCCTGGCACATGCCCCAGCCTCCTACTGCAGCTCCTGCCCTGCAGGGTTTCCTCCCTTTCATTTTGAGCCTCCCAAGAGCTCAACTCCAGCTCTTCCAGTGCTTCCTTCCTGCCCCTTTTCTTATGCCATAGTTCCCCTAGTGCCACCCTCTGGTGTGTCTCTAATGTGCCCATCCCCTCCTCCACCCCTTCCCCTGTATGCAATGTGGCTGCCCCCTCCTCCCCCCTTCCACTGCACCTGAGATCTTCCCCCACGCCCCCAGCCACTCTGCCCCACCTTCTCTTATGGCCCCTGCTGGACCCCTTTCTCCAAAATGTCCTTGACTAGGATACCTTGGGGGGGGGAACTATTTGTTACTTTCACTCTCTGGCCCATTTCACCTATCCCTATGTAATCCTTCATTCTGGGCATCCATCTACCTTTTCCTGAGCCTACTGTCTTCCACGCCTTCTGATCCCTGGCTAGCCCCTTTTCTCTAGCTACAGGCATAATTTTTGTGCCTCTAGACCTCCTGCTGTCAGTTCCCACTGACCCCTTTCCTCCTGTATCAGGTGTCCTTGTCCCAACTCTGGACTTGCTGCTGTCTGTTACCACCTCTGGTCTATCCCTTCTGGATCCCCTTCCATCCTCTCCCTCCCAAGCCCTTGACTTATGGAACAGTGTATCTGATCCTCCAGTGAATCCACTCAGCTCTTCAAACTCCTTCTTTGGCTTATACTGTCCCTGTCTCTCTACCCCCTTTTCTCAGCTCCCCCACATTTAACCCACACCTTAGCCTTGCCACTTCCTCCTTCAGCTGAGTGAGCTGCTTACACATCATACAACCCACCATCCTCCAAGCCCAATTTAGGATCATAGCCATTCCACAGCCACTGCACCCCACCACCCTGCCAAAGATCCCCCTCCCTTGGTCGCCCCTCCCTCTGTGCTGACCTACCATTTCTTCTGTGATACTCAGATACAGTCGTAAAATCACACCTTATGTATTTCTGGGCCCCTGACCCTCACCCCCTCCTCAGCCCCAACCCACAGTCAAGACTTTTTAGAAATAATAAAGCTTGTACAAACCATAGGCATCAAGAATTAATAACCATAGTCACCCAGTTCAAGTCCAAGACACCAAGTTCAAGACCAAGTCCCCAGCACCTCCAGAATCAGTAGTCCAAGATCATGTGGCTTGTAGACCTGTGACCTGTTAGCTCCTCCACTTCATATATGGCTCCTCCCTCCAGATGGCTAGGGGTTGGGATCGAGGACGGAACAAACACAGCTCTCAGCTCTGCGGTCTGGGTTGACTTTAAAGCCTGACTGCCTTGGCACCTCTCTCCCTGATTGGCCCGATCCTACACCACAGACTGCAGTTGGCTGGCTGTCCTTGCTTCAGTTGCTGAACTGCGAACTGCGCCCCTTGCTAGTTCAGCTCCAACCAGCTCAGCTCTCCTTCCTCTGGTCACTGACTGCAACCCCACTGCTGACTGC